>OY728165.1:273203905-275603905 GCA_963277665.1 Viscum album | reverse complement strand
TTACTAAATATTACAATTTATTAATAATTATTACAATTTATTACTTATTATTACAATTTATTACTAATTATTACAATTTATTACTAATTATTACAATTTATTACTAATTATTACAATTTATTACTAATTATTACAATTTATTACTAATTATTACAATTTATTACAATTTATTACAATTTATTAGTAATTATTAAAATTTATTAGTAATTATTAAAATTTATTAGTAATTATTACAATTTATTACTAAATATTACAATTTATTACTAAATATTACAATTTATTACTAAATATTACAATTTATTACTAATTATAACAATTTATTACTAATTATTACAATTTATTATTAATTATTACAATTTATTACGAAATATTACAATTTATTACTAATTATTACTAAATATTACAATTTATTACTAATTATTACAATTTATTACTAATTATTACAATTTATTACTAATTATTACAATTTATTACTAATTATTACAATTTATTACTAATTATTACAATTTATTACAATTTATTACTAATTATTACAATTTATTAGTAATTATTACAATTTATTAGTAATTATTACAATTTATTACTAATTATTACAATTTATTACTAATTATTACAATTTATTACTAAATATTAGGAATTTATTACTAAATATTAGTAATTATTACAATTTATTACTAAATATTACAATTTATTACAATTTATTAGTAATTAATACTAATTATTACTAATTATTACAATTTATTACTAATTATTACATTTAACTACTGTTTATGACAATTTAGTACTATTTATTACTAATTATTACTATTTATTACTCATTATTACTATTTATTACTTATTATTACTATTTATTACTATTTATTGATAATTATTAATATTTATTACTAATTATTAGTATTTATTATTATTTATTACCAATTATTATTAATTACTACAAATTAATTATATACATTACTAATTATCGTTAATAATTATTAATTACTACTAATTATTAAAAATTAGTACTAAAAATTTCAATTTATTAGTATAAATAATTACTCATGACAAAACAATTTAAATTTAATTTAATTACAACTAATCAACAATAATAAAAATTAACATAAAAAATGAAATAAATAATAAATTAAATAAAACATAAATACCTTTAAACTTGATTTTCTATCGATGTAGACAGCTTCACAACTTCCTCGTTAACAAAAAAATTAACTTAGAAAAAATTTCCATCTAAAATCAGAGTTCAGAGAGAAACGAGATCTAAAAATTTAGAGTAATAAGGAAAAACGGATGTGGGTATATATAAGTTAGATTATTTGCGACAGGTATCCCGTCGCAAATACCTACGCCCGCATTAATTACTGTCGGCGGTTAAAAAAGTTATTTGCGACGGGTCCCGTCGCAAATAGTCCCTGCCGACACACTTTTTGCGACGGGACGACATCCCACCGCAAAAAGCTATTAACCGTCGCCGGGTATTTGCGACGAGTCCCGTCGCAAATAGTGAAGTATTTGCGACGGTGGGATCTCACCGTCACAAATAACCATCGCGCGGCTTCGTGCGGTTTGACGCGTTATTCGCGCCAAACCTTTTGCGACGGGAGACGAAATCCCGTCGCAAATAATTGGTTATTTGCGATGGGGGTAACCACCCGTCGCAAATAACCTCTTGGACGGACCTTTTGCGACGGTAATAAATCCCGTCACAAAAAGCCCGTTGCAAAAAACCCGTCGCAAAAAACTCGTCGTAAAAAGTCCTTTTTCCCATAGTGTTGGGGTTGAATGGGTGAGGGGTGAGGGGTGAGGGGTGAGGGGTGAGAGGTAGAAGTGAGTAAAGTGCCTTGTCTTTCGGAATTTGTTTTAGTGGGGATGTAGAAGGGATTTTGGGTTTCAAAAACTGGGCTTTGAGGGAATTCTATTGGGATGGGCTAAAATTGGCGAGGGAGTGGTTGTAGGGATCAAGAACAAGGTGGCAGCCAAGCATGGACCACTCTCTTCATCAGCTTCGATTGATAGCTTGATGGTGTTTAGATGCAGCCTAGCACAGAACCCAGCTCCATTAATGAACACAAGCAGTGACAATGGACAAACCTTGCAAGCATAGACCCCAACAGCTCTCCTTTGGACTGACAGTGGCAGCAACGTGGGAACTCCAGCATGAACCAGGATCTCAATTAGACTATCCTTCTCGGACTCGCATAGAACACATTGGGTGCAGCCTTGGCAGCGAACGAGACCCCCACAGACCACCTCCTCCTTGCGTGACACCAGCAACAATCAGGCTTCACAGCACAGACACGAGCAAGCAGTAGACAAATCATGGCAGCAAGCAAACCCTGAAGATTTACATGCAGCAGGAGTTCCCTTCACGAGCACCGAGCCAGCAACACCGATCCCTCAAATAGTCCCCCTTTCTTACAACGGAACTGGACAGAAACTCCACACGAACACAAACCAGCAGTGAAGCATCAGGCCTGGAAATGCAGCGGTCAGCAAGCAGATACACCTGTAGACTGATCTGCATCGAACCAGCAAGCTCCATGAACGGGCAGCCCCAACCCTCCTAATGATCTGCAGCAGATAAGCAGTGGTGGGAACACTCCAGATGCGAACCAGCAGTGAACATAACATCATCAACACCACTTCATCTCGAGCTTGGTTACCAGGCTCACTCTTAGAACACCATGGGAAGTAGGGGTCATTTTATTTGAGCAGAGAAAATTCACCATGCTTCCAATTTTCACATGCATCTTTGTGGCCTCCTTATCAAGCACGAATTCCTCAGCGACCTTTTGTCGAATAGGTTCTCTGCAGCACCAGCACTCTCACGGACCACAAGCCTTGGATCTCCTATGACTTCTTAGATAGCAGTGAATGAACCCTAAAGGAAGGGTGGCAGCGGACAGCACCTGAAGCCGGCCTCCAAAATCAACGAACCAGCTCCACCTTCACCAGCTTGGCGCCAAGCACGAGTCCAAAAAGAACTTCCATTGACCCATAGCAGCTTGCCTCTATCCAACCTTCCCTAGCAGTGTAATAGCAGCTCGCCATTTTAGATCCGTTGCCTTCAAACCCAGCTACAAACTCCAACACAGCGCCTCTTTCTGATTTCGGCGGACAAGCACCAAAAACCGGCAGCGAACACCACAGTGGCGGCCCAAAATTTCCATGCTCGAGCTCCATCATTAGGCAGGGATACCGCACGAGCAGGCAAAGAGCAGAAAAAACTCTCAATCGGAACCAGTAGTGGACCCGGGAATCTCCAGATTTCAGCGGCGCCCATTTTTAGAACCCTTCGCATGAACAACAGCGTAGCAAAATAGCAGCCGTCGAGCTGCTGAATCGCCTGCAGTGATGCACATCAAAGCCGAGTATTGATCCAGGACCAGCGAGCACCAGGTTTAATTTCCCATAAGAAGCTATGGAAGCAGCATTCCGAGCACAAGCCTTCAGCAGCGATTCCCCTGTTGATTGCAGCGGTGCCTGAATCTAGGGACGATGGTTGTGTGTTTGAGAAGATGGGCCGGATCCCATCTTTCTAGCGGGCTTCAATTCATGGACCACAACCTGCATTTATCAAAGTATAAAGGAAAACAAATAAGACAGGAGACATATTTAAAATTTTAAATCAAATACATATATTTCAGTTCACATCTAAAATTGCATGTGCATTTTCCATTCAAACAAATGTTAATTTACACACAAACTTTCAAAAAAACTTAAATTCCACACAATTGGATTTCAAGTGCTTTTTCCCATAACAATCCACCAAAATAAATCAACTCTGATATTTCATTTAACGTGTCAACACACCAAAAATGTTGTTTTACCTGGAAATTAAACATGAAAAAAGAGATGTTTTTTAGTGAAATTTAAATTTAAATTTCAACAAAATCACATATCATCACTCCCCACACTTAAAATTTTCACTCTCGAGCAAACCTTACGTCAAATCCAAGTTCAAACCATAAGACAATAGCGGCAACAATGATTTCCCTTTTGAAACATAATTCACCATGCTTCTTTTAAGCTCATTCCTTTTAGTTTTGTTGCTCATAAAATTATTCAAGACAAATGATCCATCCAAAGAGAATCTCACCTACCTTCCCAAAATTATTTTTCGTCACCACTGAAAGTTGATTTTTGTATTGTAGTTCTCAATCTCTAGCACACACATGAATCACCACAAACTTTCTAATTTTCTTCTTTCTTCACTAAGGAATAAAGTCTTTATGTCAATCATTATGTCTTATCAAGGTTTTTCTATGGGTAAAGATGGGTGGTTCGATTTGAAAAATCAAAGTCTGAAAAATGAGGTTAAACTCCTTTAGCACAATGCATGAGTACAAGTGTCACTCATTAATGATACCTCACCCATACCCCTTGTAAGGATGTTCTCATCCTTGCTCTTCCCCCTGAAATGGGGCTCACACAACAATGAATACGATGAGAGGTACTTCCTCCTCCATCTTTTTTATTTCTTTTATTTTTGTGCACATGTGTTTTCTATGGAAATAAGAGAATTTGAAAGTTCAAAGAGAGTATTTAACCCCCTGCCCAACAAATGATGACCAACCCTCACATTTTTTCCTACGTTTGCTGAAATTTTATTTCCTCTACTCAAATGAGAAAGGTGATTTTTGAAGTGTCCATATGGATTGAAGTTGTATTTGTTGTCAATAAGGGTGAATAAAGTAAAGTCAAAGTGTGCTGGATGAAGATTAGTGAGCTACTACCATTGTGCATGGAAAAGAAAGAATGAAGAAGTTGGAGTTGCTGCTTGAAGAACCTATGTAGACGAATTCAAGCAGCCCCTTAATTATGACGATTGTTGAACTGGTCTTCAATTCAAATACATATGTTAATGGATGAAGAGACATTGTCTTCAACAGTTAGTTTAAGGAAGCCTTCTGAAGATTGGAAGAGGTTCTGGAGGTAGTTGAGCGAAGTCAGGAATCACTTGGGCTAAATATGAAATATGAAAAGGCCATGGAATTTTCATAAGACTTTGGCTCAGGTAGAAAATTATCAAATGCAGGTCACCATGCACCCATAAGACTCTGAGAGTGCCCATGTCAGACTTCATGAGCACACGTAGACTTTGGTGAGCCCGTAAGACTTTATGTCATCTCGTATGACTTTTATAAAGAATCACGTATGGCTTTGTGAGCATATGACTTTGTCGGCGTATGAATTTAATGTATTGTAAGACTTCAGAAGCAGATCGTATGACTTTGATAGTTTGCATGCATGACTTTGATGGACCATGTACGAATTTGAGAAGTTGAGCGTAAGACACTAAGTGATGTACGACTTTATAGGGACTTCATGAGACTTCCTAAGTCTTACAGAATGATTGAGATATTCAAAATTTATATTCCAAATAAATTGAGAACAAATACGATGATGTTCTATTGGGAAAAGATCCCTCAAGGTAACTTTGCAGTGTTTTGGGTTGACTATATGCATGTTTATTGACAAAGCAACCTTCCAAGGTTAGTTGTAGAGTTCCAATGCAATTGTTGACCTGGTATGTTGACAAAGCTTCAAGACAGAGGTATAGAAGCTTTGAAAGTGGTATAGAAAATTATGTGTACAATGTGGCATCATTTCTTAGTTTTTTTCATATTTTTGGGTCTTAAAATTTGGGATTTGTTTTATGGAAAAAGAAGGATTCTCGCATAGCATTTTTGGTGGACTTCATAGTGCCTAAAGGAGTTCGTAGTGGTTTTTCGACAAAGGCATCTGAACCGAATAGAAGTTTTCTATGCAAACCACATAGAAAGTATGTGGAACCGCGAAGTGAAATCAATGAAGGCATGGACCCCGCATAGTAGTTGTGTTGTGCGATCCTTAATGGAAGTTTGTCGTTTGCTGTTGAAGGCAGTGAATTAGAGGTTGCTGCAAAGGGTGTTGTCATTTGTAGTCGAAGGTGGTGAATTAGAGGTCACCACAAAGGGTGTTTTCATTCACTACCACAGTTCGACCCTTTAACAGCGTGCAAAAAGGCATTTAATAGCGCTAAAAAGATGTTGTTGTCCTCAGTGTCGTTAAAAGGGGGCTTTATCAGTGCTAAAAATGCTGACAAATGAGGAATTTTATCAGTACTAAAAAAAGCATTGATAAAGGGTACACCTTATTATCCCTTTCATTATCACTGATAAAGGGGGCCCTTTATCAGTGCTAGAAATAGTGCTGATAAAGGCCCTACTACTGCAGTGTGTCATTAGAATTACAGCACACTATAGCAACAACCTGAATACATATGTCAAATTCATAATTTAATTGAAATAAAAATTATATCACAAATAAAAAAACCACTATATTATAGACATTTAAAAAAAATGTTTTGTACAATTAAATTAATAAGTACCATCATAAAAATTAAAAAACATAATTATTTTATTGTCTTTAGCACCTGACCCCCTCTCAAAAAAGCTCGATCATGGTATCAGTAGTCAAACGAACCACCCCAACTTATGCAAAAGAATCCACCTATATAAGAAAAATAATTCTTATGCCAATAATATTATAAAGAAATAAATTACACATAATATGATACAATACATGAATAAAATGTTGATTTTAAATAAAATGACACACTTAGAGTCATACTGGTCACACCGTGCGTCAAATTGGGGTGGGGGTAATTTCTACATGTCACAAATGACTTATGGATCATTTTCCTAAAGTATCAAAACAATATGAATGTGTTTTCTCAGTTTTTGAGTATATCACTTGTCTTTTTTACTAAAATGTCATTTGAAACTGAAAACACACACTTTGAGTGATAACGGCCATATCATGTGTCAGTTTGTTGCGAGACTAATTTCTACACATCAAAAATAATTTATGAATCTTTTTCCTAAATTACTAGGATAATCTGATTGTGTTTTCTTGGTTTTCAGTGAGTGACACACGTTTTGAACTAAAATGTCAATTTTAGACTGATAACAGACACTTTGAGTCATATTAGAAACAATGTGTATCAGATTGAGGTGTGGATGATTCCTACACCTCAAAAATGACTTATGGGTCATTATCCTAAAGTATCAAAACAATCTGAATGTGTTTTTATAGTTTTGATTATGCCACTTGTTTTTTCTACTAAAATGTACATTTTAAATAAAAAGACACACTTAAAGTTATACCAGTCACACCGTGAGTCAGATTGAGGTGTGACTAACTCCTACACGTCAAAAATATCATATGTATAATTTTCCTAAAGTATCAAAACAATCTGAATGAGTTTTCTCATTTTTGAGTATGTCACTTGTCTTTTTTACTAAAATGTCATTTGAAACTAAAAACATGCACTTTGAGTGATACCAGTCACATTGTGTGTCAGTTTGACATGATACTAATTCATACATGTCACAAATAAATTAGGAATTATTTTCCTAAAGTATTAATACAACCCGAGCACATTTTCTTAGTTTTTAGTGAGTGACACGCATTTTGAATTAAAATGTCAATTTTAGACTGATAATGGACACTTTGAGTCATAATGGTCACATCATGTATCAAATTGATGTGAGGATGATTCCTACACATAAACAATTACTTATGGATCATTTTAATAAAGTATCAAAGTAATATAAATTCATTTTAATGGTTTTGAGTATGTCATTTGTATTTTTTACTAAAATGTCAATTTTAAATAAAAAGACACACATGGAGTCATAACGATCATACCGTGCATCAGATTGAGGTGCGTATAATTCATACATATCAAAAATGACTCAAGGATCTTTTTCCTAAAGTATCGAAACAATCCAAATATGTTTTCTCAGTTTTGAGCATGGCACTTGTGTTTTTTTACTAAAATGTCATTTTAATTTGGAAACACGCATTATGAGTCATACCAGTCACATTGTGTGTTGGTTTGATATGAGAATAATTCCTAGAAATCACAAATGACTTATAAATAATTCTACTAAATTATCAAGAAAATCAAAGCGAATTTACTCATTTTTCAATGAGCGACACATGTTTTGAACTAAATGTCAATTTTACACTAATAATGGGCTCTTTGAGTCGTATCAGGCACATCGTGTATCAGATTAAGGTACAAATGATTCCTACACATCAAAAATGACTTATGGATCGTTTTCCTAAATTATAAAAAAAATATGAATGTGCTTTCTCAATTTTGAGTATGTCACTTGTCTTTTTTACTAAAATGTCAATTTTAAATAAATAGACACACTTGGAGTCATGCCGGTCACACAATGCATCAGATTGAGATGAGGATGATTCCTACATGTCTCAAATGATTTATGAATCATTTTTCTAAAGTATCAAAATGATATGAATGTGTTTTCTCAGTTTTGAGTATGTCACTTGTGTGTTTAACTAAAATGTCATTTTAAACTAGAAACACACACTATGAGTTATACTGGTCACATCGTGTGTTGTTTTGACATGAGACTAATTCCTACACATCACAAATGACTTATGAATGATTTTATTAAATTATCATGATAAACCAAGTTTGTTTCCTCTATTTTTAGTGAGTTCCACATGTGTTGAACTAAAATATTGATTTTAAAACTAATAATAGACACTTTGAGTCATATTAGGCACACTGTGTATCAGATTGAGTTGTGGATGATTCCTAAAAGTCAAAAATCACTTATGGATCTTTTTCCTAAAGTATCAAAACAATACAAATGCATTTTCTTGATTTTGATTATGTCACTTGTCTTTTTTATTCAAATGTCAATTTTAAATAAAAAGACACACTTGGAGTCATATCGGTCCACCGTGTGTCGGATTGAGGTGCGAATAATTTATACACGTCACAAATGACTTATGAATTTTTATCATAAAGTATTAAAACAATATTAATGCAGTTTCTTAGTTTTGATTATGTGATGTGTGTTTTGAACTAAAATGTAAATTATAAACTAAAAACATACAGTTTGAGTCATACCAAGCACACTATGTATCAGATTGAGGTGAGGCTGATTGAGTATGTGATATGTGTTTGTCTCTCAACTATCTGTAAAAATATAGAAAAGAGATAAAATGTTTCATTTTGATGGAATAGAAAACCCCATGATGCCTCACACACTTTATGTTTCAGGCAGCATGGGGTTTCCTCTTCCATCCGAAAGAAACATGTTCTTTATTTTCTGGATTGTTACAAATAGTTGAAAGCAAAATATGAATTCCAAAAATATCGATGAAAAAACCTAAATAAGTATTAGATACAGATGATAAGGAAATTAACTTACAAATATTAGATAAAATGATGACAAAATTAATTAAACAAGCAGTAGGAATTAACCTTTTTATTATAGTTATATACATTCTTGCCTCATTTCCTTATTGTAATTATCTCAGTTTCATCCTTAAAGTCTAATATCTCATGAACATGAGCTATTTCAAACAAACCACCCCAACCCAAGTAAAAATAATCCACCTGTATAAGAAAAAAATTATTATTTTAGTAATACTTTAAATAAATTAATTAAACATAAATATGAAACAATACATTAATAAAATTTCAATTTTAAACTGAAACCATACAATTTGAGTCATACTAGGTATTCCATGTATTATATTGAGGTATGGTTGATTCCACCGTGTATTTTATCCTATAATGCATTCAAAATTATGGGCTTTCTAACAATATTGTTGTTTGATAACCTAGAATATTGAATGCATTTGAGTTGCATCATCATGAGTGCATCATCCTTATTGAGTGCATGATCATAGTGCAGGAGTGAATCATCATTGTTGATGAATTCATTTATTTATAATATATGGGAAAATTAACAAAATAAGTATTAGATAAAAATAAATATGAAATTAACTAAAAAAGTAGATAAAATGATGAGAAAATCAACTAAATAAGTAGTAGGAAGTCACATCTTCATGATATATGTGTACATTCTAACATCATGTATGTTTCTCAGTCATTTATAAACCGATCTATTTCATCTTGTGAATACAAGTAATTTTGAAAGTCATGGTAGTACACAAAAAATATAAATATACAAAGGATTAATAAATATTTTAAATGAAACAGTAATTATATTCTATAATAACACTTTGAAGAATCTAGTTTGTTGATGGTATATGATATATCTTATAAATTTTTAAATATAATAACCATAATCTTTTCCATTGGTTTGTTTTATATATTGTATAAAAATTGAGAAAAATAAGTAATCTATTTTGATATGTGTTTTGATAGCAAAATCTTATTAGACATACCCTAATACTTATCCACTTGTAAAAGTCAATTGACTCCTTGTATGCACGGACTGTCCTCATGCCATAATTTTAATGATATTTAAACATCACCCTATCATAAAAAAATTCTCATTAAATCATAATATAAAATATATAACTTGAAGTTTAGTTCTAAAACATCAAATTTAGTGTATTAAAAATGAAAAATGACATCACGTGTGGTCGATTTGTTGGGTATTTATGTAGTGAATCTAGGAAATAAATCTTTAGAGTATCAAAATTGAATGTAATGAGTACCCAATTATTACTAAATAAACAAAAATGAATAAGTAATGAAAGGAATGAAAATATATTTGACATGATTAAATTTTAGAGTTTTACCCTGCATCATTGGTAATAATAAGAGTCTATCGTCTGTAAGTTTTCTTTCAAATGTTGCAGCTAGTTTTTCCACTATTACATCAATTTTAGTTGATTCCATTTTGGTTTAGTCTTTAGAAGTGATGTGAGGACTAATTGTAACGCCCCAACCCCAGTTACCCAGATTCGGTGCATTATTACGTATCATTGGCATGATCACAAATGATCAAGTCTCGAAAGACCGATTAGTTTAGTAGCTTTGGAAACACTAGATACATTCATAAGTCTTACATTACATAATAAAGTGAAAAAATACAACAACATCTTGTCTTCATATCCCCTCATACTATCCCTGCAGGTCATTCATAAAATACTTCTTCACATCCTGGGAAAAATAAAACATTGAAAGGGGTGAGATCAGCTGTTCAGTAAGGATAACAATATAGCAGAAACTTTAATAAATAAACATCAACATTTAAGGCAATGTATAAATAAAAAAAGCCTTTTAAACTTGAACTTCATCATAATATGGCAAAGATGAAATGAAATAATTTCATTTACTTATTCACATGGATATTATTCTAGTTGAATAATCACATGCAATATCAATAACCACTTTTATAATAATGGAATGGATAATTCAAGACTATCATAACCACATAGTCAAGACCTTGTGCCAAGACTACAAATAAGTTTTTGTCAAGGTCTTGTGCCAAGACACTAGTTTGTCTCATGAGACCTACCGATGCATCGAGGAGCTATAGTAGGCTCCACCCGTCACTTACTAAGTCCAATGTATTCCTCATATTAAAAGGTTTAAACATAACATAAACATTCATATTGAAAATAGCATACGAAATGCCAACAATTTATCCATAAACCATGTGTTGGTCAGAGTGGATACTCAAGAGGGGGGGTGAATTGAGTTCCAATTAAAATTTATATTAAAATATTGTCTATTAAAATCCCCCAATTTATAAAACAAGTTAAACTGTAGTGAATTTATACAGATTGTAAATGTTCACTTAGCTTCTCAAAGATTGATTAGGTCTCAGTGAATTTAACCACAAGATTAAACTAACTTTTGAAAATAACCTACTAATTTAAAATAAGTGTAAACACTTGCTAATTTAACTATCAAAGTAACTTTAAAATGGTTTTGTATTTCAAAGTAATAGCAGCGGAATATAAAATATATATGTAGTATACTTTAAACTTAAACTAAAAATGCACAGCAGATATAACAAGAGGTTCAGTCTCAAGCTGAGACTTAGTCCTCTCAAATTTATATAAATTTGATCCACACCCTGGATCGGGGATAACAACAGTTTACAAAACTATCCAGGCCACGCAGGGACCTCTACCACAATTGTTCGTGGGAAACAAAACAAAAACCAGGCCACACAAGGACCTCTTCCACAATTGTCATGGGTAAACAAGAGTAAGCAAATTTGGTTTGAGGATTTTTATATCCTCTAGTTTAGCATAGGAGACAGTGTGTGTAATATATATAGAGTACACCACACTACTCGAAAATAAATAAACAAATCACTTAGAGAGAAAAAATAAGAGTTTAGAAAGCTCTAGTGATTAGTAATGCAGCTCTGGACACGTTGGATTCAGCAGAAATGCTTCTGAGTCCTTCTCTGTTTTTTTATTGAAAAACAGAGTGTCGTAGTCTAGCTTGTGTTCTATAGGAGTGAAGATGTTCTCTTAACTTCAGTTCCTCCAGTAGTATAGGATTGCATGTGTTGGAACTTCTTTGCAGATCGTTCAATGTCTTCTTCACAGTTGTGCTCAGGATTGTTCTTCAGTTCAGTACAAAGCACTTCGCATGTGTTGTATAATGTATATCAAGGAGACTTAACCTTTTTACTATAGTTGAGACTTCTTTTTATTCTATAAGCACCGGAAGTAGGAATGAGTCCCTTTCCATAAGTTCAAGGTACGGTTTCCTGACATGACAACAACTATCATTAAATAACATTAATGGCATTAAAAACATCAAATATGACCATTAGCATTATTTAATTAATATTGACAAAAAGTTAAAAAACGGTGTCACAGTGATTATGTAAACTGTGTCTTCTTCACGGTATGTGCTTCACAGTGTCTCCATGTCACGGTGTGTCCTTCACGGTGTCTGGGTCACGGTGTGTCCTTCACGGTGTCTGGGTCATGGTGTGTCCTTCATGGTGTCTGGGTCACAGTGTCTATTTGACTGTGACTGTGTCTTGCTCACAGTCTGTCTTACTGTGTCAACCATCACAGTGTCTTTATACTTAGACAAATATCTATATTTAGACTTAAACAGTAATATGAATAATATAAATTAATCTTAATTATTAAATATTAAGAGAAGTTAAAACATAAATATAAAGGCTTGATAATATAAGTGAGATTTGTGATCATGCATAAGACTTGTAAATAATAAAGAGAGTAATTAACATCAATAATATTTTTTATCATTAAAACATGATGTGTAATTATCATTGAGATTGGAGAGCATTAATATTAATAGGATTTGTGATCATTAAAACATGATTAATACATGAGGAGTCCAACAATATCCCCCTTTTTGATGATCACAAATCATGTATAGGTAAAATAGAAAAGAAATGAAAAATTAGAGAATATAACAGATTCGACAAGTAGAATACTAATACTTGTACTTTTACTTGGACTTTTTCTCTTCCTTTTGGGATTATCGAAAAGTAGAGAAAGTGAAGTGAAACACTGCATTTTTCATTAAAAGGTTCAGAATAAAATAGACAGGAGAAATACAAATAGTAAACAACAAAAGACATCCCATCAAAAAGAAAGCAGTCCCTAGAGTCTTCAGGGATCGACCTTTTCATTTCCTTTATCAGTAGCAGGAGATGGGGCTGATGTAGAAGAAGGTATAGATGTGGTAGACATAGAGGGTAAGGGTAGACCTTCAAAAAATGGATGGAGCCAAAGTAGGAGCAGTAGAAGATCTAGGTTGTGGTTGGTCAAGAATGTCTGGCCGGATCTGAGAAAGAGCTTGACTGACTGACATGGAAGTTGAGGCGAGGGCAAGTAGACCAGGTCTAAGGGGTGCAGAAGCTGGATCAACAACAGCAGTACTCTTCACATGAAGATATGGCTTCAAAAGATTTATGAAATCAGTAATTATTTCTCCACCATACTGCATAACCTTTTCAAAATTTTCCTTATTCTCCATGAATTTGTCCAACAATCTGGTGAACTCTGTAAGCTTCTGAACTTGAGCTTTAAAAGCTTGAGTCACTGGAGGGATTTTCCGGTTTTTCACAAGATAATTAAAGTCATTTTTCATATCACTTTTAGAGAAAATCTGGGTAAGATAAAAATATATCTTCTTGGTGATCTCCTGTTGAGCATCATTGGCTATCTTAGAATGGATCTAGACAAGATCAAGTGCTCTATCACTGTTCTTCATAACTTTAGTCAGAGGAGACAGATCTAAACCACTGAAAGCAATTTGAAGTTCTTACTTGATTATGGATCGTAGCACAAAAACATCCAAAGGAGGTGTGGAGGTCTGACCAGAAGAAGGAGAAGATTTTACAGCTAGGGATAGAACTTTGAGCTATTTTAAAAATTTCTGCAGACATCTAGTGTACTGGTCTGTGAACTTATTCAGATTTTCCACAATCTCCCTCATGCGTTTCATCATTTTGTGTGTCTTTTTCCAATCTTCTCATAAAAATACAGTAGATATGGATGAACTTGAGACACAATCTCTCTAGAAAGGGTGGAATCAGTTGGTTAAGGAGAAGCAGCAATAGGTGCAGGGGAAAAAATAGGATCAGACACAGTCTCTGATCTTAAAGACAGTTCTGATTGCAGGTTTTCCACCAAACCTTTCAAATTTGTAACATCATCACTAAGCAACCTATTTTCAACCCTGAATTCTTGAATCTCATGAATCATCCTTGGTTGAATATGCAATAATATTTTCTAGCAGAATTGAGGTATCTTCTTGACTTAACTGAGTCACAGGACGAGGTTGAGTGGATAAAATCTTCTCAAAACCAGCCAAGATAGTCTCTCCAAAGACTTTCAAATCATCCTTAGTTACAAAAGAGTGTTGCTTGGGTAGGAGTGCAGGTAAAGATAGTGAAACAGGTTCTGGTGCAGATTCTGGTTGCGATTCAGAGTCATCTTCAGACTCAGATTCTGATTCATGTTGAGGCTGAGGCTCTGGTTATGGTTCTGGATGAGCTACAAACTTCAATTGAAACAAATAATAAAGATCTATACCAGTTGTAGTCACTTTCTATGACTCATTCACATCATAAAAACTTGTAAATTCATACTTAGTGTACATAGAATATGTGACAGTAGGTTGAGATGTTTCAGCAGATCTAGCTTCTATAATCTCAAGGTTTTGAGGTTCCTCCCCCTAAAAATGTGCTTCCATTTGATATTATTGAGGCTCGGGAATTGGGTCATGGTCCACGGGATCATATCTAATCTCTTCAGCAAACTCTTTCCTTGCTAGCTGAAAGACAATTTCTATCCTCTCTTCAGTAGAGGGTATGTACTCAGGAACCGATTGTTCCACTGGTTGTGCTTCCAGACTTGCTTCTTTTTTTCAACAGGGAGATCCTCTTCAACAAGATCTATCTCTACCATTTCTTTCTACTCTAAATCAAGAAAAACCAATTTTCTTGTAGCCGTAGGATGAGTTTATGGATTGAAATCCTCACTAGAAGCAGGAGTTTCTTCTTCTCTAAAACCAACAATAGCTTCCTCTCTTGAAGGAATTTCAATAGGAACATCAGCAGGGACATCGGTCCTTTATTTTTCAATAGGATCTGCTTCCTCTTATGGTATTTCAGCCTCTTATCTAGGTGGTACTTCAGCTGCCACTTACTCTTCTTCTTCTTCTTCCGAATACTCAGCCACTTCATCTAGTTCCAAACCAGGATCAGCTAGGTTCTTAGGTCTTCTTGGATAATCAACAGGATTAAACTTCTTATACAATTGATCATTATCCTCAACCCATTGCTTCTTCCAGGGGTTCCAGTTAATTTTCATCCTTCTGACGATAGGCTTGGATAAGAAGAAATCAAAGTCCTCTAGATTTTCTTCATTCGGTCCAACCATTCCTTTGGAAACTAGCATGGATGAAATCATCCTTGAGTAAAACAAGGAGGTGGATTTGGAAGTGACTTTAATCAGATCACATATATGGTTATTAACATACTTGCATAGGTTGATCCTATGGCTATTCTTCAACAGGTGAATCAGGAACACATCCTGATACTTCATCACAACAAAATCTCCTTTTCTTGGACTAATAAAATTCTGAACAAATTTGAATAGTAGTCTTGTCTCCCCATCTAACTCAGCAGCTATGGCCCTTCACTTGGTGCCATTTCCATTCAGGATTTCCAAAGCATTATCCAGGTCAAATATGTTAGCTGTTGGAGGAGGGTCTCTCTGGTAATCCTCACAAACTTCTTCATGTGGAATCCTTAGGCATGAAACCCACAACCTCGAAGAAAAAGAACACTTCTGACCATTGATCCAGCTGTTCACCATAAATATTTCTCCAAAATCAAAGTAAAACTTCACATATTGGTAGAATTGAGATACCAATCTCGGGTAAATCGATCTATATTTTCTAGAGAACCATTCAAACCAACCTTGTTCTCTTAAGATTTTCAGGATTAAAGACTTACTAGACAACAACCACTCAGGGAAAACCTCTTTTTCAGGAACTACGGTACAGTTAACAAGGTTTGGGTTTAGGGGTCCTTCAGGTGCTATCCTCGGTATCCTCTTCTGTTTCTTAGAGAGACACTTCTCAGATGAGGGTGAAGACGAACGCTTCATCCTAGGCATCCACTGAAGGTTCAGGCGAGAGAGGAGAAGGTTTTCAAGAATGAGAAGATTCAGGATAGAGTTCGGGTAAGGAATCGAGTGAAACCCTTAAGTTTTATCATTTGGGAATGTCAAACGTCATAAAAACAAAAATGTGGGAAATCAAATAGCGGTGAAATAAAAGTTACCGTGATACGGGTTAAAAATAAATGCATAAATAATCTTCACGGTGAGACCGTGAGTAGGAATTACAGTGAGATAAAAAAACAGTCGTCACGATGAGACAGTGACCATTCTGTGCAGTCATGGTGAGACAGTGAGTGAATTGTTCTGTCACGGTGAGACAGTTAAGTGACAGACTGTGAGTACAAGGTGTTAAATTGTGAGACCGTAAGCATGAAGCAGTAACTTAGAAACAGTGAGCATGAAACTGTAATGTAAAATACAGTAAATTATTAAACATTAAGATCAGTAAGATATCTATTTATGATTAATCATACCAAGATCATGTATGATGTAGTCTAATCTTTCAAAATTTAATGGTTTAGTGAATATATCAGCAAGTTGATATTCAGTACCAATGAATTCCAAAGTGATATCACCTTTTTGATAATGATCCCTCAAAAAGTGATGTCTTACATCAATATGTTTTGTCCTAGAATGTGAAACATGATTCTTAGAAATGTTAATATCACTTGTGTTGTCACAATTTATTGGGACATGTTTGAATTGATATCCATAGTCTAGTAATGTGTGTTTCATCCACAAAATTTGCGCACAACAACTGCCAGCAGCTATGTATTCAGCTTCTGCAGTAGATAATGCAACAAAATTTTGTTTCTTACTACACTAGGATACTAGTGACTTTCCTAAAAGGTGACATGTTCCGGAGGTGCTTTTTCTATCTAACTTACATCCAGCAAAATCAGCATCAGAATAACTAACTAGTTCAAATGATTGTCCTTTGAGATAGAACAATCCTAAATTGGGAGTATGCTTGAGGTATTTGAAAATTCTCTTCATAGAATTTAGATGTGACTCTTTAGGGTTTTCATGAAAACGAGCACACATACATACACTAAACATAATATCAGGACAACTAGCAATCAAGTAGAGTAGGCTTCCAATCATTCCTCTATAAGTGGTTTGATCAACAGATTTACCATCTTCATCAAGATCCAACTTACAGGTGGTACTCATGGGAGTGTCACTACTTTTTGTGATATCCATTCCAAAACGTTTTAAAATATCTCTAGTATATTCACTTTGAGTTAAAATAATTCCATCATCATTTTGAAAGATTTGAAATCCAAGGAAAAATTTGAGTTCTCCCATTAAACTCATCTCAAATTCATTTTGCATCATTTTAGAAAAATCAGTACATAGGGAATTTCTTGAAGATCCAAAAATAATATCATCTACATAAATTTGTATAACTAAAACATCTTTAGAAATTCGTTTTATAAAAAGAGTAGGATCAACTATACCTTTTATAAAACCTTTAGAATTTAGAAAAGTACTTAATCTATCATACCAAGCTCTTGGAGCTTGTTCTAAACCATATAAAGATCTTGATAATTTGAAAATATGATTTGGAAAATGAGGGTTTGAAAATCCAGGTGGTTATTCAACAAAAATATTCTCAGCAATATATCCATTTAAGAATGCACTCTTGATATCCATTTGATATAGTTTGAAATTTAGATGTGCTGCATAAGCAAGTAAAATCCTAATGGATTCTAATCTGGCTACAGGAGAAAAAGTCTCCTCATAGTCAATTCATTCTTCTTGACTATATCCTTGTGCAACTAATCTAGCCTTGTTTCTAAATATATTTCCAGATTCATCTACTTTATTTCTAAACACCCATTTAGTGCCTATGGTAAAGGTGTCCTTAGGTCTTTCTACTAGTTTCCAAACTTTATTTCTTTCAAACTGGTTGAGTTCTTCTTGCATAGAAATTACCCAAAATTCATCATTAATAGCATCATCAATGTTTTTAGGTTCAAGCTGTGATAAGAAGTCTTGGTGTTCAACCTGATTTCTAAGAGAAGCTTTAGTATGTGTCCCTCTATCCAGATTTCCTACAACAACATCTAAAGGACGATTCTTTAGAATTCTAATTGATCTAGTAAAGGTAGGACTAGAAATTTCAGCTTCATCTATAGGTTCAGGTTCATTAGGAGCAGATTCTGAAATATTTCCAGAACTGGTTGTCTTTATAGCAGGTTCTTTAGATTTGTCATTAAGGTCCAGAACAGATAAATCTTCTTCAAGATTTTCAAGAAATGACTTGGGCTCATGTGGATCAGTTTCATCAAATTTGATGTGAACAGATTATTCCACACATTTGGTTCTTTTATTAAAGACTCTATAGGCTTTTCTTGTTAAAGAATAACCAAGAAAAATTCCTTCATCACTCTTAGAAGCAAACTTGTTAAGATTATCATTTGTATTAAGAATAAAAACATTGCATCCAAAGACTATAAAGTAACTAACTTTAGGTTTTCTATTGTTCCAAAGTTCATAAGGGGTATTTTTGAGAACAGGTCTGATTAAGACTCTATTAATGATATAACAAGTTGTATTCACAGCTTCAGCCCAAAAGTAAATAGGCAGGTTATATTCATTAAGCATAGTTCTAGCAATTTCTTGTAGGGTTCTATTTCTTCTTTCTATTACACCATTCTGCTGAGGTGTCCTAGGAGCAGAAAAGTTATGACTATAGACATTGTGAGAGCAATAAGATTCAAAGTCTTTATTTTCAAACTCACGACCATGATCACTTCTCAGGGTCTTAATCTTAAGTCCACTAAGGTTTTCTACAGACTTAGAGTATTTAATAAATTAAGAACAAGCTTCACTTTTGTGAGCTAAGAAGTATACCTAAGAATATCTAGAAAATTCATCTACTAAGACATAGACATAGTGATTACCATTTAAGATAGAAACTCTAGATGGTCCAAACAGATCCATGTGAACCAACTCGAGTGGTTGAGAATTTGAAACTTCTTTCTTTGGTTTGAAAGAGATTTTGTGTTGCTTTCCCTTTTGACAGGGATTACAAACTTTGTCATTTGGAAACTCAAGATTGGGTAAGTCTCTAACTAAGTTCTTCCTAGTCAGTTTTCTAAGTGAGTGTATATTGCAGTGTCCTAATCTTCTATGCCATAACCAAGACTCTTTATGAAAAGAATTTAAACAAGTAACATTTTTCTTAGCTAGAGAATTAAGATCAAAAACATAAATATTCTCATTTCTCAAAGCAGAAAATACTAAAACATTTTTAGAATTAAAAACATTACAGTAATTATTTTCAAATTTGACATTAAAACCATCATCACACAATTGGGAAATACTTAACATATTGTATTTAAGTACATCAACAAATAAAACTTTAGAAATTAAAACTGAATTAGTGTTACAAATTTGGCTTAGGCCGATGATCTTTCCTCTAGAATTATCACCAAAGGTGACATAGCCTCCATCAAACTTTATTAAACTCTTGAAGCATGAGTAATACCCAAACATATTTCTTGAACATACACTGTCCAAATACTATGTCTTCTTATGGGAACTCTTCAGGCAGGTTTCCTCAGATGTGTTTGTCATGAAACACATTTTTGAACGATTCTTTTCAGAATCAGACATTTCAAATTCACTTGTGCTGTCTTCAGAAGCACTCCAGGTAGTCTTCATAGCTTTATTGTAATTACTGTCCTTGTAATAATATTTCTTTTTGAACTTTAGCTTTGGGCAGTCTGCTTTAATGTGTCCTTTTCTTTTGCACTCGTAGCAAACAACTTCATCACTTTTATCTGTCTTTTTCCAGTCCTTCTTCCAATGTCCCTTATTGTCATACTTTCCCTTGTAATTTGATTTTCTGAAGAATTTCTTCTTCCTATAAAATTTCTTAAACCTTCTGGATATTTGATCCATTTTAGCATCACTATCAGAGTCTGAACTTTCACTTGTTGAACTGTCAGTTTGTATTTGAGATTTTTCTTTGTCCTTGTTCTTTGAAGTAGTAGTCTTGAAATCCACTGATTTCCTTTTTGGTTCATCATCTTCCTATTTATTCACCTTGAGTTATTCCTCATACATCATAAGCTTACCAATCAACTCTTTGACAGGTAGAGATACAATGTCACATGACTCTCTGATTGAAACAGATGTGCCTCTCCATCGGTCTGGTAGACACCTCAATATCCTCATAATTTGTTCCTTTGCTGGAACAACCTTTTCGAGTGAATTCATTGTATTGAATATCTCATTGAACCTGAGATACATATCAGAAATCAGTTCATCAGTTTTCATTTTAAAATTTTCATATTTAATAGTATATGTATTCAATCTCATTTCTTTAACATTGGTTGTTCCCTCATTAGAAACACCCAAAGTATCCCAAATTTCATAAGCAATTTTACAAGAAGATATTCTATTAAATTCCTCATCTCCTAATGCACAATAAAGGGCATTCATAGCTTTAAAATTATTATTGTAAGAAGTCTTTATAAGTTCATCCCAAGTTGTTCTTTCGGTTTCTGGAATTTTATATTGAGATTTTATAGCAGCCCAAATATCAAAACCCATACTTTCCAAATGAATTTTCATTTTAATCTTCCACTGGGCATAGTTTTTACCATTAAAGAAAGGTGGTATGTTGGTAGCAGAACCCTCTAGTCTATTATCCATAACTAGATTTTAGAAAGTAGTTTTAAATAGATAAAATTTAGAACTAACAGAAATTTAAGATCGTTAAAGATGAAACTAAAATCACAGTTGAAAAACAGAGTATTTAAAAAAACTTTTAACAAAAACATCCTCTAATACCAAATGTTGGTCGGAGTGGATACTCAAGAGGGGGGTGAATTGAGTTCCAATTAAAATTTTTGTTAAAATATTATCTATTAAAATCCCCCAATTTATAAAACAAGTTAAACTGTAATGAATTTATACAGATTGTAAATGTTCACTTAGCTTCTCAAAGATTGATTAGGTCTCAGTGAATTTAACCACAAGATTAAACTAACTTTTGAAACTAACCTACTGATTTACAATAAGTGTAAACACTTGATAATTTAACTATCAAAGTAACTTTAAAATGGTTTTCTATTTCAAAGTAAAAGCAGCGGAATATAAAAGATATATGTAGTATACTTTAAACTTAAACTAAAAATGCACAGCAGATATAACAAGAGGTTCAGTCTCAAGCTGAGACTTAGTCCTCTCAAATTTATATAAATTTGATCCACACCCTGGATCAGGGTTAACAATAGTTTAAAAAACTTTCCAGGACACGTAGGGACCTCTACCACAGTTGTTTGTGGGAAACAAAACAAAGACCAGGCCACACAAGGACCTCTTCCACAGTTGTTGTGGGTAAACAAGAGTAAAAAAATTTGGTTTGAGGATTTTGATATCCTTCAATTTAGCACATGAGACAGTGTGTGTAAGATATAAATAGTAAACCACACTGCTTGAAAATAAATAAACAAATCACTTAGAGAGAATAGATAAGAGTTTAGAAAGCTATAGTGATTAGCAATGCAACTTTGGACTCGTTGGATTCAGTAGAAATGCTTCTGAGTCCTCTGTTTTTTCTGTTGAAAAACAGAGTGTCCTAGTCTAGATTGTGTTCTATAGGAGTGAAGATGTTCTCTTGACTTCAGTTCCTCCAGTAGTGTAGGATTGCATGTGTTGGAAATTCTTTAAGGATCGTTCAATATATTCTTCACAGTTGTGCTCAGGACTGTTCTTCAATTCAGTACAGAGCACTTCGTATGTGTTGTATAATGTATATCGAGACGACTTCACTTTTTTACTGCAGTTGAGACTTATTTTTATTCCACAAGCACCGGAAGTAGGAATGAATCCCTTTCCATAAGTACGAGGTATGATTTCCTGACATTCCAAAAACTATCATTAAATAACATTAATGGCATTAAAAACATCAAATATGATTGTTAGCATTATTTAATTAATATTGACAAAAAGTTAAGAAATGGTGTCATAGTGATTATGTAAACTGTGTCTTCTTCACGATATGTACTTCACGATGTCTCCATGTCACGGTGTTTCCTTCATGGTGTCTAGGTCACAGTGTGTCCTTCACGGTGTCTGGGTTACCGTGTGTCCTTCACGGTGTCTGGGTCACGGTGTGTCCTTCACGGTGTCTGGGTCACGGTGTTTCCTTCACGGTGTCTGGGTCACGGTGTGTCCTTCACGGTGTCTGGGTCACGGTGTGTCCTTCATGGTGTCTGGGTCACAGTGTATCCTTCACGGTGTCTGTTTAACTGTGACTGTGTCTTGTTCACAGTCTGTCTTACTGTGTCAACCATCACGGTGTCTTTATACTTAGACAAATATTTGTATTTAGACTTAAACAGTAATATGCAGAATATGGATTAAGCTTAATTATTAGAGATTAAGAGAATTTAAAACATAAATATAAATGCTTGATAATATAAGTGAGATTTGTGATCATTCATAAGACTTGTAAATAATAAGGAGAGTAATTAACATCAATAAGATTTTCTATCATTAAAACATGATGTGTAGTTATCATTGAGATTGGAGAGCATTAACAATAATAGGATTTGTGATCATTAAAACATGACTAATACATGAGGAGTCCAACACCATGAATGGTATAAAAATAACACATACGTAATTAAACATATCATAACTCATTCAATACAATATGGAAGATTTTATTATAATAAATCAACCTCAATCAAAAAATAATATCTAGTAAAGGATGCTGACAAAGTTGAAAACGATGAGTAAAACTTTTTGAGAGAAATATCATTTTTGTAAAATCATTTAAAAGTCACACATTTATAAAGGAAGTAATTTAAAATAGATTTTTGAATCAAAGTGTCCCATACCACTTTGAAACTTTTAAAAAGAATTATCATTTCAAAACATTCATGTCCATATAAATAAATCCTTAAAATCATTTTGAAAACATGGACATTAATTAAAAAGATTTAGAAAGATAAATATTTAAAACATTTAAAATTATGATCTTGATAAATATTAACTTTCAAAAATCATTAAAATATTCATTTTGAAATCATTTTTATGAATAATGGACATGGATGATAAAAATGTCCCAGTAAATAATTACACATAAACAATCTCAGATAATAATGAGATTGTGAAAAAAACCCTTACCAATTTGGTAACTTACAAAACATACCCCACATAAAAGGAGTATCATACATTGAATATGTAAATACACATAAATTAAAGTGTATTACACAATGAATAAAATTATGGTCAGTACATACACCACACAAAAGGTAATAGTGGCAATATGGCATGAATCTCATGGGAATAAGGAGTGAGATGAAAACCCCTTACCTTGCACATTCCTTTAGTCCAGGGTACGTTTAACCTCTTATATGAAGACTATAGTATGTTATTAAATTATACCAGAACCATATTAATATTTATGATATCATACATTATTCATTTATTACTTTATACTACCCATTTAATAATAATTTCCATGTTATATTAATATTTCGGGTAATAATCGCTTTCTTTATCGTACGTGTTTTAACTTGTTACTTTTGATTGTATCACTTAGATCATGATTTAAATACTTCCAGAATATAAAACATGATTTATATAACATATATATTCAGAATATAAATATTTATAATATACATATATATGAAATGGAAAACACCGTTTATGGAGACGGTAGTCCGTACGTACGCATAAACACTGTTTCCGTTTTCATATAGCATTGAACGGAAGTAAGTGAATAAGATATATGTAAGTACATAAATACTTATATATATAAATATATATATATATATATCTCCAGTAGCATTATTATTTCATATATTACATACTTATTAGTAATATATATTTTTATAATCGTTTATGAATGGTGAACTTGTAAATGAATCTCATCGCGTCGTGGAGACAGTAATCCGTACGTACACACGAGCGAAAATATCATTATTTTGATATTAAAATAATATATAATTGGATGGTATATCATATATACATAATCCTTATCATGTTATATTTATTATTTACATCAAATACACATCATTATTATACCCATCCAAATAATAATGTATTGAATAACAATTACACCATGACATGGAGACGGTAAGCCGTACGTACACACGTATGGTGACATGTCATTCAAAGGGTGGATAGAATAATGAATTTGGTTTTAACATAATTATATCATAAAATATAGAAGATACTGGAGTTATTATTTTAGAATGGAAACAACAAAGAAAAAAGAAGTGGAAGAAGAAAGGAACTTGAAAGAGTGTGGTGAAATCATTACCTCTTCTTCGGGTTCTTCCTTTTGATTTGATCAAAAGGGATCCTTAGGTTGGATTTCTGATGAAACTAATGCCTCTAGGTTGAATGAAGGATATATGATAGGGTATTTGGGTAGGTCTTGGCTGAGGAAAATGGCTTAGAAGTTGTAAATTAGAGTGAAGGGGGAGTGCCCTTTTATAAGAGGGGTGAGGGGCACCTTAGGAAAAATTTATAATAAATTCATATTTGGTTTATAATGAATCAAAATTAATTTATTTCAAGGATAAGGTGGGGATGGGTAGAAATCCACTAAACCAATAGTTTTTAGACAGGTTTGGGTCACTTTATTAACCTTATCTTTTAGTTTTAACTCTTAGTTAATTAGTTTGACATTTACCATGTCTCTTTGTATTTTTATATTATATGGTTAATAAACTTACTATAAACTTCCAATCGACCCCCAAGTGGTCCATTAATGATAAAAATATCATGATAAAAGTCCTTTTGCTGAAACTTAGATTTTTAGGAATATAATATCAATTAATAATATAATATTTGTTTTAAAAACTCTTTTATGTCAATTTTGACACTACTGGGTATTTTGTTTTTGATAAATTCATAAAAGCATAATTACTTCGAAAATAATTCATATAACCAATCCTAATATGTAATATTAACTTATAAAATTATTTTAATTCATAAAAAGTCTCAAATTACATTTATTTGGGTATTTATAATATCAATTACCTTAATCTTTCATTAATACGGTAATTACTACATCATCATTGTGTCATAAATAAATTAAATTATTTAATGTCTAAAAATTATAAATAAAATACCATCATGTAGAAAATATTTTTATCTTTCTAATTAATATTTATAATCGAATTTATCTTATGTATAACTATATATTAAAAATGTTTTAGTTATTAAAATTTGATTTTAACTCTTTTAACTCTTCTTTGAATTAAATAATAATAAATGTCCTAATCTAATCCAAGTGGACCTAAATGATAATATTTTATTCCTAAGGTTGTTTTTGGTCTATATAAACTTGTCCAATAGAATTAGTACATGTTTTAGGGTAATATTAATATCATTTTTACCCTTAATTACCCTATTTACTTTTAACCGTGGTAAATAAAAGTAAAAAGTTACTATTCACAAAAATGTATTTTTATCTTATTGAACAACATTTTACTCCTTGATATTAACCATGTCTCTCGGATTTTCAAAATTCCACTCACAGAAGTAGTAAAATTAAGTTTTATGTGAATTTGCAAATTCTCCTAGGAGATGGGTAAAAGACGGTGAAAAGTTCAATAATATTTTTATATATCTAAAATTATTATAAACTGACTCTAATAAATTACATTGAAATTATATAGGTATTATGTATCTATTTTGACCTAAAATAAATTTAAATAAAATAAATAATTATTTAAATAAAAATTCGGTTTTAAACTATAACTCATTGTTTTTCACTATTCATCAAAAATTGAAAGTTTTCAGAAAAATACCAAAAATTCACCCTAAGATAATTTCGATATTCTGAATCCAAAAATGAAGTCTATTTTGAAAGATAAAATTTATAAAATTTCAAAAAGTGGGTATTACTATTCATAACAGCTAGTTTGGTAAGTTATGGTGCGCTTGAACTCGGTGTTGTCTGTAGTGCAAGTTATTGAATTATTTTGAAGAAATAATGTACTATGAAATCTTGGGGTGTTACATTCTTCCCTCCTTCAATAAATTGCTTCCTCGTAATTTGAAATTTTTCTTCGAAAATAATAGGTTGAAAATAGAAAAAATGATTGTGGGAAAACCCACATCAGAAATTGGGTTAATAAAATTTAGTCTAAATAAGAGGAAAAGGGGGAATGAAAAAGTCACCACCAAATTATGATCTCGATTAAGAGAACATTGGTGGAAATTAGAGACACATAATTGGAGGAAAACATAAATATTTATTGGGAGTGATTGAGGTCATCAATCACAAACAATTGTAGAATTGTGGGCCTCAAATCCACCAATCTATGATGATTTAAAATACCATCGGTTCAACAAAACGTAAGGTATTAAGATAACAAATTTTTGGTTTTAAGATGCCTTACCTAAATTTTAATAATTTATTTCTTCATAGAATAAGAGAAGAAAAAAAATTTATACTTGTCAAGTAGATTTCCATCCTTTAACTAATTTCTGCCACAAACTCATCTTTCACTCTAAAAGATAATAGAACTTAAAAATATATATTATATTTATCCTATTCGTATAGGGTTCCAAAAAAATGAATTTATAATTCATCTACCATACCCTTTAAAAAAATACATTATTCAATCATGGACATCACATGGGTTAGTGATAGGTGATACACCCTTGCCTCCCTTCGGTTGCAGGTTTAAGTCTCGTGGCCTTGCCAGACATGACGGGTTGTCGCTCGACCTCCGGGTAGTCCTTTTTATGGCAATCCAAAAATAACCTTAACAATAGTGTCCAATTTCATACTTAATCCATTACAACCTTTATAATTATCCAAAATACTTATATCCAAACTCTCAGTACAAAATTTATAAGGAATTTAAACATAATGAGGATCCTTTTTTCCAGGTAATAACATGTGAACACCTTCATCATGTATTCTTTTACAACACCACAACATTCTGAATTACCAAAATCAACCATCTCTTATTCTAAAAACACTACCTCGTTATCATGACCATATTAAGGATTACCTTTCCTTCAACCATATATTTTAAAAAAAAGTGTAGCTTACTATTAAGTCACTTTTCTTAGAACCATATAATCTCAAATCCTCAATAAAATAGTACTACAGTACAATATTTATTTATCTCCATAATTCATGTAACCAGTATACTATTGATACAACACTCAAATGAAATAATTCTATAATAACAACATAAGAACACTAGTCATTCCTCTTCATCTGAGGTAGTATCATAACTTGATTATTATCCAATAACATCATTTGTGGTGTACTCTTATGAATGAGAAATTGATTCATGTAGTGTCCCAATGCCTTGCAGATGAAGCATTGTACACTTGAATTTTTTTACCCTTGTAATCATGTACTTGGTGTCCCTTTTTTTTCTCCATACTTATAACAAACTCTCATTCCCTTCAAGAATTTACCATGGTGATTCTTTCCACAGTTATCACATATGATAAAATCCTTCTTTCCCCTCTTCCCTTTATCCATATTTCTCTCTTCTATCCTTTTCTTCTCTTGCTTTCCTTCAAATCCATTGGACTCTATAAAAATTCTTTACTTATCTTATTAACACATGATACTATTTCTTCATATATTGAGAATACATGGGAGACTATTTCCCTTCTAAATGTTGGCTTAATACCGTGAAATAAATGACCCTTCT
Source organism: Viscum album (assembly GCA_963277665.1). NCBI lineage: Eukaryota > Viridiplantae > Streptophyta > Magnoliopsida > Santalales > Viscaceae > Viscum > Viscum album. The sequence goes on along the minus strand of OY728165.1, from coordinate 275,575,820 downwards.
TACTCTTTGGATCATACGTATTGTTGGAGTTCGCATTCCTTCTACTGGGCACCATTTCTATACAATGGCATAAACTATGTCAGTTTATGAATTGCAATGAATAATTCCAAACTTGTAAAATACCTAATGTAAATTGAACGGTTTATGGATATAATACATAATCATAAAGATGTTTTCATTGAGGAAGTATATACTCATAAACCCTTCATTATGTTTTTAAAGAAAATGAGAATTATCCTGAGCATATCCCCCAGGAGTGTCGTAACCAAGAGTGCAGTAAGGCCCGTTGTCGTGCACCAGTTCCCGTTCGAGTCTAGCTCAAAGCGGTGTTTTCGGGTTTTACCCCTGGGTACATCTGTGCCAGTGCTGCCTCCACCTGCTCGAATTCAGACAGGGATGTATTTGCTTGGAAAACTCACAAAATCTCTACATTACCAAAATTCTAGGAATTTCTTCTATAGTAATCCTCAAATTCTATCTTAGGTCTATGTGCTCTAATCAGAGTTTATCTAAATCTAGCTTCCATGGTTATTTCTAAACTTCCTCTGATACCAACTATAACACCCCGACCCTAGTTACCCAGAGTCGGTGCATTATTACATATCATTGGCATGATCACAAATGATCAAGTCTCAAAAGTCCGATTAGTTTAGTAGCCTTGGAAACACTAGATACATTCATAAGTCTTACATTAAATCATAAAGTGAAAAACTACAAAAACATCTTGTCTTCATATCCCCTCATACTATCCCTGCATGTCTTTCATAAAATACTTCTTCACATCCTGGGAAAAATAAAACATTGAAACGGGTGAGCTCAAATGCTCAGTAAGTATAACAATATAGCAGAAACTTTCATAAATAAATATCAATATTTAAGGCAATGTACAACTAAAGAAAAAGCCTTTTAAACTTGAACTTCATCATAACATGGAAAATATAAAATGAAATAATTCCATTTACTTATTCACATGGATATTCTACTAGTCGAATAATCACATGCAATATCAATAACCACTTTCATAATAATGGAATGCATAATGCCAGACTATCATAACCACATAGTCAAGGCCTTGTGTCAAGAATACAAATAATTTTTTGTCAAGGCCTTGTTACAAGACACTAGTTTGTCTCATGAGACCTACCGATGCATCGAGGAGCTATAGAGGGCTTCACCCGTCACTTACTAAGTCCAATGTATTCCTCATATGAAAAGATTTAAACATAATATAAACATTCGTATTGAAACTAGCATATGAAATATCAACAATTTATCCATAAACCATGAATGGTATAAAAATAACACATAAACAGTCAAACATATCATAACTCATTCAATAAAATATAGAATACTGTATTATAATAAATCAACCTCAATCAAAAATAATATCCAGTAAAGGATGATGACATAGTTGAAAACGATGAGTAGAACTTTTTGAGAGAAATATCCTTTTTGTAAAATCATTTAAAAGTCACACATTTATAAAGGAATTAATTTAAAATAGATTTTTGAATCAAAGTGTCCCATACCACTTTGAAACTTTTGAAAGAATTATCATTTCAAAACATTCATGTCCATATAAATAAATCCTTAAAATCATTTTGAAAACATGGACATTAATTAAAAAATTTAGAAAGATAAATCTTTAAAACATTTAAAATTATGATCTTGATAAATAGTACCTCTTAAAAATCCTTAAAATATTCATTTTGAAATAATTTTTATGAAAAATGGACATGGATGATAAAAATGTCCCAGTAAATACTTACACATAAACAATCTCGGATAATAATGATATTGTGAAAAAAAACCTTACCAATTTGGTAACTTACGAAACATACACCCCATGAAAGGAGTATCATACAATGAATATGTAAATACACATAAATTAAAGTGTATTACACAATGAATACAATTATGGGCAATACATACACCACACAAAAGGTAATAGTGTCAATATGACATAAATCTCACGGGAATAAGGAGTGAGATGAAAACCCCTTACCTTGCACTTTCCTTTGGTCGGGGGGAAGTTTAACCTTCTGTATGAAGACTATAGTATGTTATTAAATTATAACAGAACCATATTAATATTTATGATATCATACATTATTCATTTATGACTTTATACTACCCATTTAATAATAATTTCCATGTTATATTAATATTTATGGTAATAATCGCTTTCTTTATCGTATGTGTTTTAACTTGTTACTCTTGATTGTATCACTTAGATAATGAATTAAATACTTCAAGAATATAAAACATGATTTATATATCATATATATTTAGAATATAAATATGTATAATAGACATATATATGAAATGGAAAACACCGTTTATGGAGACGATAGTCCGTACGTACGCGTAAACGATGTTTCCATTTTCATATAGTATTGAACGGAAGTAAGTGAATAAGATATATGTAAGTACATAAATACTTATATATATAAATATATATATCTCCAGTAGAATTATTATGTCATATATTACATACTTATTAGTAATATATATTTTTATAATCGTCGATGAATGGTGAACTTGGAAATGAATCTCATCGCGTCGTGGAGACAGTAATCCGTACGTACGCATGAGCGAAAATATCATTCTTTTGATATTAAAATATCATATATACATAATCCTTATCATGTTATATTTATTATTTACATAAAATACACATCATTATTATACCCATCCAAATAATAATGTATTGAAAAACAATTACACCACGACGTGGAGACGGTAAGCCGTACGTACACACGTATGGTAACATGTCATTCAAAGGGTGGATAGAATAATGAATTTGGTTGTACCATAATTATATCACAATATATATAATATAATGGAGTTATTATTTTAGAATGGAAACAACAAATAAAAAGGAAGTGGAAGAAGAAAGGAACTTGAAAGAGAGTGGTGAAATCATTACCTCTTCTTCGGGTTCTTCCTTTTGATTTGATCAAAACGGCTCCTTAGGTTGGCTTTATGATCAAAATAAGGCCTCTATATTTAAGGGAGGATAGTTTAGAGGGTATTTGGGCAGGGGTTGGCCGAGCCAAATGGCTTAGAAGGTGTGAATTAGAGTGAAGGGGGAGTGCCCTTTTATAAGAGGGGTGAGGGGCACCTTAGGAAAAATTTATAATAAATTCAAATTCGGTTTATAATGGCTCCAAATTGATTTATTTAAAGGATAAGGTGGGTATGGGTAGAAATATACTAAACCAATTGGTTTTATACAGGTTTTGGTCACTTTATTAACCTTATCTTTTATTTTTAACTCTTAGTTTATTAGTTTGACATTTACCATGTCTCTTTGTATTTTTATATTATATGGTTAATAAACTTACTATAAACTTCTAATCTACCCAAAAGTGGTCCATTAATGATACACCTATCATGATATAATTCCTTTGTCTGAAAATTAGATTTTTAGGAATAGAATATCAATTAATAATATAATATTTTTTTTTAAAAACTCTTTTATGTCAATTTTGACACTATTGGGTATTTTGTTTTTGATAAATTCATAAAAGCATTATTACTTCGAAAAAAATTTATATAACCAATCCTAATATGTAAAATTAACTTATTAAATTATTTTAATCTTTAAAAAGTCTCAAATTACATTTATTTGGATATTTATAATATCAATTACCTTAATCTTTCATTAATACGGTAATTACTACATCATCATTGTGTCATAAATAAATTAAATTATTTAATGTATAAAAATTATAAATAAAATACTATTATGTAGGAAATATTTTTAGATTTATAATGAATATTTATAATCGAATTTATCTTATGTATAACTCTATATTAAAAATGTTTTAGTTATTAAACTTTGATTTTAACTCTTTTAACTCTTTTTTGAATTAAATAATAATAAATGTCCTAATCTAATCCAAGTGGATCTAAATGATAATATTTTATTCCTAAGGTTGTTTTTGGTCGAGATACACTTGTCCAATAGAATTATTACATGTGTTAGGGTAATATTAATATCATTTTTACCCTTAATTACCATATTTACTTTTAACCGTGGTAATTAAAAGTAAAAAGTTACTATTCACAAAAAATTATTTTTATCTTATTGAACCACATTTGACTCCTTGATATTAACCATGTCTCTCGGATTTTCGAAATTCCACTCACAGAAGAGGTAAAATTAAGTTTTATGTGAATTTGCAAATTCTCCTAGGAGATGGGTAAAAGATGATGAAAAGTTCAATAATATTTTTATATATCTAAAATTATTATAAACTGACTCCAATGAATTAAATTGAACTTATATAAGTATTTTTTATCTATTTTGACCTAAAATAAATTTAAATAAAATAAATAATTATTTAAATAAAAATTTGGTTTTAAACTATAACTCAACATTTTTCACTATTCATCAAAAATTGAAAGTTTTCAGAAAAATACCAAAAATTCACCCTAAGCTAATTTCGACATTCCAAATCCAAAAATGAAGTCCATTTGGAAAGATTAAATTTATAAAATTTTAAAAAGTGGGTATTACTATTCATAACGGCTAATTTGGTAAGTTATGGTGAGCTTGAACTTGACGTTGCCTGTAGTGCAAGTTATTGAATTACTTTGAAGAAATAATGTACTATGAAATCTTGAGGTGTTACACTAATGAATCAATATTTATGCTAAAAGAGTTTTCCCTTCAAATATTATTGATATAGACACCTACAAAAAATACGAATTGTATTTAGTCATAATTAACATAATAGATCATCTATTGGAAAAACAAATCATGAAAACACACCTCATGTATAAATTTACAACTAAGACTCCTAGATATTCATACTTGAGGATTTAATTTAAAATCTCAAGAGCAATTAATTCTGAAATGGCCTTTCCATACATTTTTTCTTCAAAATAAACTATGATATTACTACCAATTTGAAACCTTATATCTGCATGAACCTTCCATGTTAGTTAATGTATATATTCAACTAATGGGGTAAAGGTGCTTTGTGAAGATATATTGGATTGGTTGGTTGATATTTTAGATCTTTTTGATTTGATCTTTCATTTCACCCCCTTAGATTTTTCTGTCTATAATAACATTCATTGGTTCATACATTTTTTTCATTAATTGTTAAAGGTTTAACATTAAAAATAAATTTGAAATGAATAATTCCTTATTGACATGTTTTTTATAAGATCTGATGACCATGCTATAAATGTTTCAATAGCTTTCTCAACTATATGAATATCTGTATAATCAAGTGGAAAATGTATCTTAGCACCTGACTCATAAGCTATGCTAATCCCCACTCTCACATGACCTATTAGAAGTTTTCTGTTGTGTAGAGTGTCTTCTTACATATTGAACATAGTAGCCTTCACAATAAGGTAATGGATGGGTGTTGATAGATAAAAATAAAAACCATTTTCACCCTGTAAAATATTAGTACAGGAAAGGTATTAGTGTCTACCTGATTCACATTTCATAGAAAATATTATGATAATATTGATTACCTTGTCTCAGATAGTTCTTTAAGGGTAATGGCTTGCCTTAAAGCTAGTGGGGTGGAGGAGGGGGATCTTAACACAATGATTGTTCTTGAGTTGTTTTTCCTCTTTTCTTCCACCCATAACATTTTATAGAAACTCAGACTATCATTGAAATTTTTCTTCAAGGTTTTCTAATCGTACCTACATCTATCCTATTTTTTTATCTTTATCCCCCGTTATTTTCTTTTCTCAAAATATGTTTGGGGTGTCACCCCAAAACCCACACCTCTAACCCTACCATACTATTCTAGTCACTTCAAGGCCACTGATAGTAGGTTTTCATCGAGTATAGCTGTTGATTATTCTTGTGTGTAAGTTCGATAGAAAATATAGGAAAATAATTAATCATTATTATGTAATGGTTATTTAAAGAAAAACATTTTTTATGTCATAATTACACATGTTTTACACACTTGTTGTGTGTTTTCACCTATTAGTATCCCATCTTTATTTACACATGCCTCCTTCCATAACACATGATTTGGGATGGAAGTGGATTTGGATTTGGATTCATCAATATGCATATAAATAGAGTAATATAATTATATTGTTGTTTCATGTCACATAAAATTATTATGGTAGATTTAAAATTCATACCGATATTTTTTCAAGTGAAGCATACCCCATCCTTGCTTTACAGTAGGGGTATGTTGGTTTTGCTTCCTGTTGCTTATTTTCAGAACTTAGTTGTTGTTTCATAAATTAAAAATTCTTAATCAAAGTGATCAGTATAGATATTTTCAAACAATGTATTACCAACCAAAATGTACCTAAAAATATATCTCCTCATGAAAAATAGTAAATGCATCTCATGATTCTTGGATTATCAGGTGTGCATATATATGCAGTGGGTGTGGGTTTATTTTCCCTTCAAAATCTTTGAGATGAAATTTCATTAGAATTGTGTGAAAGACTATGTCATCCTTTATAGTATTAATTAATACAGATTTATCATAGATTCATCTACAATAAATTAACTCTGAAAGGGATAATGAAGAGTAATTCAATGTTTCATTATTTTATTTTTTAGTAAAATAGAGAAAGTATATCATAATTTTACACTAATATCTTCCCAAATCAGTGTCTTAAGCATGAGGACAACATGGTTCTATGAATCTACATTAATCATCATGCATTGCCGAGTGATGAGACCAATGAAACTATTGAAAATAGAATTGTTGGGGCTAACAGGCTGTCCACATGCATTTTATCTGACCTTGAATTTGATGCCTTTGATTTTCTCCTTAATAATTTTTAATAAAATCATCACACAAAGATGATACTATTTTTTGGGACATCAATTATTCACCATCTAAAATTTATTTAGGTTCAATATCTTTAATATATTAATCCCATGGATTGAAAGTATTATCATGTGCATAAGGTTGTTGTTCCTCTGCACTGGGAGGAGAAACATGTTGAGAAACTTTTTGTTCCTCTGGATTGGGAGCATCATCACATACAAAAGTCATTATGTATATAAGTGGTTCAATATTTAACTTAGATTATGTAAATTTAGTAGTGAAAAAAATAATATTATTAGGTAACACATGGTATATTACAAAAAAATCTAACCTGATTATTGAACTCTTTTTTTAAAGGTTGGAGGGATTTGAACCCTCCATCTAGTATCCAAATTCCTTCATTATGGTATCCTATGACATAAAAACCCCATCTAAATTAAGAACACTATGAAATGATTGTGATGTACCAATTAAATGGTTATCCTCAGTTGAAGTTTTATCTAACTCTTTAGTGTTTTGGTCAACAATAGAACAATTGACCACTTTCAATTTGCAGGATCTAGAATATAAAATACTCGTACTACCTATGATGCCATTATAAATGGTTTGTCTTTATACCCTTCCTTAATGAAACCCACTTTCAGGAATCCCAATTCATCTATTTTAACATCACTCTCATTATCAATCCACTTGCATTGAAAAATCATCACTTAGAATATTGTATAATCCAACCCCCATATTTGTTTGATGATTCCAAAGTATGAGATATTTGTATAAATTGGATTTATTTATTTGGTACCAGATACAAGCATCACTTCAGCCACAAGTGTAACTACACTATTTTTTACGGTATTTCCTTCATCATGTTAATTTATATAGAACATATAACCATTAATTACATAACCATTATAAGATAATACATGCACACTTGGTACTCTGGATAGACATCGAAGTCGTTCTTAAATTGAATCCATATTTTCATCAGACTTATTAAAAATATATTCTCAAAACCATCCTATAAATTGTTTATTATGTGTATTTTATATATATATTTCATCCCTTAATGTATTCACATGCCTAAGAATTTCTTTGTGGGTTTCAATATATGGGTAAACCTCTAAACTATTATGAAAAACGTTAAGGAGGGCCTACTCCCAATCTGTAATACTGATTGTGAAAACATCCATTCCATAAATTAATTTACCCACAAGCTTCCCAGTGTGACGAGATTTCATTAGACTAATGTTTTTTCACACCAGATAGGTTGTCGGTACAAAATTCAATGGATTCCTTAACAATATATCACTCTATAATAAACCATATGGCCAAATTTTATTTTTGACATACCCTTTCAAAATCTTCATATATTATTCAATGGGGGAACATCTATCTATAATGTATATGACCACATAGTCGAATCTCTCTCACCAAGTGAACCATCATATCAAACACTTTATTCAGGAAAAACATTTCCAAGTCACATAATATGATGACAATTTCTCTTTTCATAGTTGAAATTTTTTCAGATTCTATAACTTTGCTACATATATTTTTGATAAAGAAATAGATCTTAGTTAATGTATGAAATACATTATTAGAAAAAATGCAATATAAATCTATAGACATTGTATCTTGAATAAAAAATAACAGTAATGTAATTTCAAACCCTTTAACTTTAAATCAGTCATTGAAACAATATTCTTGATATTTGATGAATACCTATTTTAAAACTTTAAATCATTCAAGAAGTTACAAAACTGATATCCCTCCTACCTGGATTGAGTTTTAGTAGTTGGAAGAAGAAAAGTCTATTTTTCACCCTTCACTAGCACCAAATCTTCTCATATTCTCATATTAATCATGTCTAACCTACCTTTAATTCCAACATTTATTTTTCTTGTTGTATTTAGAAAAGTGTCAATGAAACTATCACATATTTTTTTCAACATAATTAACATCAAGAAAATGTTTGACATACAAACAATTCCAATATGGTAATTAAAAAAACTGATCTCTTCTTCCAACCATTTTTCGTAAGATTTTTCGAAAAAGGTTTAACAAAAGCAGTGTCTATATTTTTCACTTTATCAAACAGTTGATCACCTGTTAGTGGAAATAGTGTTGTATATTATTTTTAACTCCCATAGAATGATGTTTCCCAAGACCAGTACTTATATCTTTGGGGTAAAAATTAGCAATTTCCTAGAAACATAGTATTTGATGAATGTTTCAGCCTAATTGACTATGTACCTTGTTCACAAATGGGACAACATTGAGTTCCTTTAATGATATTTCCTGAAATTTTTATATAAGTAGGAATTTAATTTATCATACCATACAACATGAATCTCAATGTGAAATCTTAATTTATATAAGCATCATACAATATAACTCCTAAATCCCACAATAATTTTAAATCTTTGATCAATGAAGCCAAATAAACATCAATATCATTACCTGATTGTTTTGGTCCTGATATAATCTTAGATAACATAATTTATTTCCATTTCATGCATAATCATGGTGGAAAGTTATAATTTACCCTCATAACTATCCATGTATTGTGATCACTGCTTTGAAAACCAAAAGTATTCACTCCATCTATAGATAACACAAGACCGATGTGTAACACCCCAGGTAAATAAAGAATATGACATTTTCATATTTATCTATATTTGTGAATAAAATATTAATATTACTTTAAAGGAGACGCTATGCTCGATGGTGTACCCAATACGCAACAACGAGTTTCTTGGGAATCTTACGTTGCACTCTAATAACAAAATAATATTATTTTAAATGGTAGTTAACGCCTAACTGTTGTAATGGAGAGAATGAACAGAACTAACTACAAAATGATTATATATGTTTTTCAAATATTTTTACTTTTTACAATAAATGTTATAGGATTAAAAATGCGAATGAATCCAATTTTAAGCGTAAACATTCTAATATTCTTTAAAAGGTCGATTAACCGCCTTTTGATGGAGAACCTCTTTTAAATCCACTTTTTGACAATTTTATGTGTTATATTTGACAAAATAAAATTCTTCTTTAGAATCGGGACCTCAAAATTTACTTTGTGTAATTTTTTGGTTTTTTTCCGATAAAGTTCATATTTTAATGAATAGTGAAAAATGTTGTATTTTAATTCAAAACCTCTTTTTAATCTAATTTATTTATATGATTATATTATCTTTTAAATTGTCTTTAAAGTGAAATTAGAATATATTTTTACCATTTAATCCAATATTGGTCATTGGAATTAATTTCACTTTGAAATTGGACTTAAACTAGTGTCAATATTTTAATAGATATTGTTTCTTAAAAACACGCTATTTGTTTTGACAGCAGGAATTAATTATTAAATTAATTAATGCAACTTATATGTTTTGAATTTTGTAAAATAGACATCATTTTTAAATTCAGAATATCAAATATATCTTAGGGTGAATTTTTGGTATTTTTCTGAAAAACTTCAATTTTTGATGAATAGTGAAACCACTAAGTGGTAGTTTAAAAACTGATTTTTCGTTTAAATGAAACTTCACCACTTCTGTGATTTGAATTTCAAAAATCCGACATACATGGTTGTCATTAGGATGTAAAATGTGGTTCAATGGGATTAAAATAATTTTTTGGTGAATAGTAACTTTTAAGTTTTTAATCGCGATTAGAGGTAATTAGTGTAATTTAAGGTAAAAATAATGTTTTAATAATATGAAATGACCTATAAACACATCCTAACCTCATTGGATGTGTCATGGCCGACCAAGAAAATCCATGGGTCAACTTGGGGACCCCTTGGAGACACTTTGGTTGGAAAATGACATAAATAACTTTTTATTTAAAGTTAAATAAAAATGTCACAAGCATGAGTTATTTTACTAAAAGAAATTTTAAATAGGGTTATATAAGTCATATTTTTGACTATAAATATTCATTAGAAAGATAAAACGATTTACTACATCATGATATTTTTTTATAATTTTTAGACATTAAATAAATTAAATTATGTATGAAATCATGATGATGCAGCGATTACCTCATTAATAAAGGATTTAAATAAAATGAAAAGATAATGTTAAAACTATAACTTACACTTTCCAAAAACTTATTGGATGAGTATATTTTGAACCCTTACCACCTTAAACTTGAAATAAATCAATTTGGAACCTTTAAAATCCGAAACTCATTTGAAAATAAAGTAACATTTTGTAACTTTCCAAGAGTGCCCCTCCTCTCCTCTTATAAAAGGCCCCCACCTCTACCACCTTACCCACACCTCTCAATCCTCTGGCTCAGCCACCCATGATCATTTTGTCTTTACACATCCCTATATTACTCCTATAAGCCTCACTTTGGGAAGAAGTCTTCCCAAGTAAGCCTTTGAGCTCAAATCAAAGAGAGATACCCGATTTTAAGGTAATGTCTTCACTTATGTTCTTTTGTTTTATTTTGCTTCTCCAACCCCCTAAACTCTTTTTAATCATTTATTTTGAAACAACTACAGTATATTAAATATACTAGGATGTTTTTATAATAAGTATTCTAGATACACTTACACACACCTACATCTAATGGTTAAAGAACATACTGTTTCTGTGGATGGTTAATTTCTGCCTCACGAAACGATGATTGTTCAATATTCTTTTAACACCCTCAAAGGTGGCCATTAAGATGTCACTATATTTATATATGATATATAATATGTTCATGTTTTACTTAAGATTATTTATTTTTCATTTATGGCATACCTTTATGGTTTCCATTATGGTTAAACGTAATATCTTCATTTTAGGAAGTGCGGACTACCGCCCCCTCAAAGTGATTTGATTCATTAATACCATATGTGGTACGTATAAAGGATATATTTAATGATATTATATATGATACAATACTAGAATTATAATACTATTATGTATCATTATGTTTTAATTCCATTAAATAAAAAATAGAAATGGAAGTAGCGTTCATGCGTACGTACGACTTACCATCTCCATGAACGGTGCATTTCATTTCTTACCTCTAAATGTTATGTAATATTATAAATGCATGTATATAATGGATATATATGATATATATGATATATACATAGTTAATATAATTCTGGATATAATATATATTTTACCACATGAACAACTTGTAATTATAAAGAGTTTATTTTTGACTCAAGTAGCAATGATCTACAAAACGACCATTATTAACTTAAATAATTACATAGTGTTCATAGCATGGTAGTAAGTGATATAAAAGGAATAATGAACTTGAAAAAGGTTCTTAATCAAGTAGAAATTAACTCAAGTTTATTATTCAGGAGGTTAAAGAACGATCGAGTCAAGTCGGACCTGAGGTAAGGGAACCTACCCCTCTCTTTCTTTTTAAGTACACTCTTTTATGTCATTCCTTTTAAGCTCATATTTATTATGATTGGGATGTTCTTTTATATTCCACTTGATTTAAATTTTATTTTAATATTATGAGAGACCCTATTTGATCTCATCAATCCATTTTTGGAAGTTTTAAGTGGCACCGTTCGACTGCCGAGTTTTTGTAAGGGATTTTTCATCTCACTTTTATTCCTGTGAGATTTATGATACTTTTACCACCATTTCCTTTGAGTGGTATATGTACTGCCCATTATTCTACTCTTTGTGTAATATACTTTCGTTTATGAGTATTTACATCAATGTTGTATTGTCCTTCTTTCATGGGGTGTATGCTTCGAAATATACCCAAGTCGGTAAGGGAACTTTTCACCCTCCTCTTTTTAAAAGACTTATTTTGTTGGGTCTTTTAATTTACATATTTTAATGTTGGGATATGTTCTTCTATATCCTTATTGATGTAAATTTTATGTCCAAGTGATGAGATACCCTTTTTATCTCTCATCAACTCATTTTTTGAATTTTAAAGTGACGCCGTTAGGCTGTCGAATTTTACCAAGGGAACTTCTTAACCCAATTTCGATTTCTTTGGGTTCAACATATAGTTATTGAATATGTCCTCTTTTGAATATGTTTGAATGAACTTTGATTATTTTAAACTTAATATCCACTTATATTGGGTGTATTTATATTTTTCACACATAATTATGAGATTGATTTATCCTTAATTTAAGGGTACCTTCTTTATAGGGGATTTCATCTCATTTTACATTTCTATTGAGACTTCATTTTTGTTATACACAAATTCACTCTTATATGGTGTATATACTGTCCTTTGGAATATTAAATCATGAATGACTTTATTCTCATGATATTATAAAGTTCTGATTAAATGTTATTCCTCAATTATTGTATTCAAGTGTCTCTCATTTTGTTAAAAACCCTTTAACTAAAATATCATTTTAAATGTTTTAATGATTTATTCTTATAAATATTTCTCGTTAATATCCATGTTTTCAAAATGGTTTTAAGGATTTATTTATATGGATATTAATGGTTTAAAATGTTAAAATCTTCAAAGTGGTATGGGACACTTTGATTCAAAGATCTCTTTATTAAATGTTTTAAATGGTTTTGAAAATGGTTTTTAGAATGGATTCATTATTTAAATATCTTAAAAAGTTATATGTGGTAATGTTATATTTCCTTTATGATTAAGTAATGTGCTATGATTATGTTATGGTTCTTGGGCATTGTTTATGAAGACGGGTGGTTCCGTGATAAACTAAGGGCGGGTGGGCCCGATATAGCTCTCCAATGCATTGGGTAACACGAAGGAGTTAAATGTTAAGGTTTCTCCGAAGAGATTTAGGGAATATACTGTGATGGGTATTCCAAACGTAACCAAGAGGGTTACTCCCTATGTAAGAATGTTATGAATGCCTCAAGTTACCTTTATGCCTTATTATTTCTATGATTTATTCATGATTTGATGAGGTATGTTAAAATGCTTATGTTTTATCAGTAAAGTATGATTTCATACATGGACTAATGTTTTCTTTTCATACTTTTATATCCCTTACTGAGCTTTTTATGCTCATCCCAAGTTTTTGAAATGTTTTTCACAGGTCAAGGGAAAGGTACATGTTATGATGATAGTGTCAAGGAAGTGTCAAGAAAGAATCCATATTTTATTTTAAATATGTTTTCGTTGATGGGGAAAAACGAATACTATCATTTATGTAACCACTTTGTTTAAATGTGGAATGTAATTCATGATTTATGATCTAATTCTATAAAACTCTAAACCTGAAAAGATCCTTAATGTGAATTATTCATTTAATTCAATATTAAGTAAGGTTTAAGGCCAGGGCCTTATAGTTGGTATCAGAGGTCGGTTTAGATAACTTTAGAGGTTAGAGCGTTGTTTAAGAAAAAGTGACAAGTTGTGCATAACCACAATGGTTAATATATTAGATGGAGTCATCATTTTTTTAATGTTAGAATGAGTTTGAGACAACTTGTATAATTATATCTTGGTGTTTATCTTCCCCTTTTTTATTTTATTATTTTACTGATATACTCACACATACCTTTTTGGTTTTAGTAAATGGCTGGATCTAGGAGGCACCAAAGTAACAGTGGATTTGAAGAAAATAGTGACGGTTTTATGAAAGAACAACTGAATGATATGGGAGCTGCAATTAGAACTCTTGTGGTTATCCTCAACCAACTATCTGGAGTCATGATTGACCACCTGAACCTTAGTGATTTTTATAAGGCATCGTATATGCGAGAAACAAATCCCTATGTAAGTTCGGGTAATAATCATAAAGGTAAGTATGTTCAAAAACCTATGTGTCAAATATGTGGAAAGAAACACATAGGAAAATGTTTCAAAGGGACAGAAAGATGTTATAGATGTGGAAATGAAGGTCATAAAGCAAGAACCTTCCATGGAAAAAGGAAGCATCTAGTTGACTCTAGGAAAGGGAAAGAAGTTCTTTATGAAGGATCAATTGAATGTTTTAAATGTGGTGTGCATGATCATTATGTAAACACATGTCCTACAAAGAAGTTTCGGGAATGGGGTCAACAAGATCGTACAAATATTCATTTACCAATACCTAATGCCATTCCGATTGAGGATGAAGAAACTGACAATGAATAATGAAAGGTATGGATTATTTCTTAACATATGTTTTACTATTATTGGAATCTTAGGATATGATTCATGATTTTGTTTGTAGGACAGAATTATTTCAGAATAAGTTGAAAAGGAATGGCTAATGGATCATGGATAATGTTGAATGAGTAAGAAGTCATTATATAAGGGATTCAAGAGTTATGGT
Organism: Viscum album; assembly: GCA_963277665.1. Lineage (NCBI taxonomy): Eukaryota > Viridiplantae > Streptophyta > Magnoliopsida > Santalales > Viscaceae > Viscum > Viscum album. The sequence goes on along the minus strand of OY728165.1, from coordinate 275,560,802 downwards.
AGATTTTAGGATGGTGAAATTCTTAGATGTATTAAGTCTCTTTTGATAATGGGGTTACATTAAAATACTTTTTATAGTAACCCTGATGTTTGATATACAAAAATTTTATTCAAGGAATAATTATCCTTTCTTTTGTGGATATAGTTATAAAGAACCATTTGGGTTTATATGATCCTTTAATTTGAGGCAATTACTGGTTAATACATTTTGGGTTGCAAAATGGAAGTTATCAGATAACCTTTGTGGTTAAAATATGTTCTTGTTATTTTTGATGAATTTATCTCTTTTTGAGGAATGTTATAAAATTATATAGTTTTTGAAAAGGGACAACACGCAGACCGTGTGACAACCCATCGCGTCGGACGAAGCTGCGGTAATCGAACCCACAACCAAAGTGCAACTGGTATTTATCACCTACCATTGGACTACTTAAAGTCCCTGGTTAGTTTGAATGATTCTTTTTAGTTAGATGATTTTATGAATTAAGATTAAGTTGATTTTTTGTTATCAATGGAAATGATTATCCTATCATGAAGGATATGTGATTAGGTTAATTAATTTTTAGTATGAGACTGTAAGAGTAACTGATGTTATTTTGGAGAAAAATGTTAAAATTTATCTTAGGAGACTATGTGATTAAATCCTTCAGAGAATAGGGTTTCAATCTTAGTTTGGTTTACTTTGTAGAATTTTATGGATAGATGTTTATTTAATGGACTTTGTTGAACTTTGGGTTTTGTTTGACAAATTTTGGAGATTAAGAATAGATTTTTTTATAAAGGATTATCCTTTTTGGGTATTATCTGATCTCATAATAACCTTTTTGGTTTTAGTTTTGGTTAAGGTCTAAAGACATGAGAAGTATATAGTTCTATTTTGTGTATTAGGTGATTCTCTAGAAGTTGATTATAGCTCTCTTAATGAGAAAAAGTCATCCCAAATACTCATCTTTTGGAGAAAATATGAGTTCGTGTAAGAAATCTAGTAAAAGTTAAAAGTCAACATGACAATTAAGTATGATTCCTTATGTTTTAGTTAAGCTCATAAATAAATTACTCAATGAAAAGTAACATAAAAAAAAATGTTGTCTGTTAATTTTTCCTACTGGGGAATCAAATACCGTTTAACCCATCATTAGTTTGTGATTTTCTTATTGTTAACTTTCTCCTAGACATGTTTACTATCACTCTCCATCAGAACATAACCCTTTGTTTTTTCCTCCATATCCATATTTTCATACTTGTAATCCTAGTATGGGTTAACTCAGGTGACATTTGTACTTCTCTCCCATTCTTTTAAAGTGATAGTTTTACTAACTCTTGTTCCGATGTGGGATTTTCAATGACGCTGCCAAGCCCAATTTTAAAATTGCGAGGACGCAATTCCCCAAAGGGGGGAAGGATGTAACACCCCAGGTAAATAAAGAATATGAAATTTTTATATTTATCCATATTTGTGAATAAAATATTAATATTACTTTAAAGGGGACACTATGCTCGCTGGCGTACCCAATACGCAACAACGAGTTTCTTGGGAATCTTACGTTGCACTCTAATAACAAAATAATATTATTTTAAATTGTAGTTAACGCCTAGCCGTTGTAATGGAGGGAATGAACAGAACAAACAACAAAATGATTATATATGTTTGTCAAATATTTTTAATTTTTACAATAAATGTTAGAGGATTAAAAATGCGAATGAATCCAGTTTTAAGCGTAAACATTCTAATATTCTTTAAAAGGTCGATTAACCGCCTTTTGATGACGAACCTCTTTTAAATCCACTTTTTGACAATTTTATGTGTTATATTTGAAAAAATAAAATTCTTCTTTATAATCGAGACCTCAAAATTTCATTTGTGTAATTTTTTGGTATTTTTCTGATAAAGTTCATTTTTAATGAATAGTGAAAAATGTTGTATTTTAATTCAAAACCTCTTTTTAATCTAATTTATTTATATGATTAGATTATCTTTTGAATTGTTTTTAAAGTGAAATTAGAATATATTTTTACCATTTAATCTAATAGTGGTCATTGGAATTAATTTCACTTTTAAATTGGACTTAAACCAGTGTCAATCTTTTAATAGATATTGTTTCTTAAAAACAAGCTATTTGTTTTGACAGCGGGAATTAATTATTAAATTAATTAATGCAACTTATATGTTTTGAATTTTGTAAAATATACATCATTTTTGAATTCGGAATATCAAATATAGCTTAGGGTGAATTTTTGGTATTTTTCTGAAAAACTTCAATTTTTGATGAATAGTGAAACCACTAAGTGGTAGTTTAAAAACTGATTTTTCGTTTAAATGAAACTTCACCAATTTTGTGATTTAAACTTAAAAAATACTACATACATGGTTTTAATTAGGATATAAAATTTGGTTCAATGGGATTAAAGTAATTTTTTGGTGAATAGTAACTTTTAAGTTTTTAATCACGATTAGAGGTAATTAGTGTAATTTAAGGTAAAAATAATGTTTTAATAATATGATATAACCTAGAAACATGTCCTACCCTCATTTTATGTGTCATGGCCGACCAAGAAATTTCATGGGTCAACTTAGGGACCCCATGGAGCCACTTTGGTTGGAAAATGACATAAATAACTTTTTATTTAAAGTTAAAATAAAAATGTCACAAGCATGATTTGTTTTACTAAAACAAATTTTAAATAGGGTTATACAAGTCATATTTTTGACTATAAATATTAGTTATATATCTAAAAATATTTCCTATATCATTATATTTTTTTTATAATTTTTAGACATTAAATAAATTAAATTATTTATGACATCATGATGATGCAGCGATTACCTCATTAATAAAGGATTTAAATAAAATGAAAAGATAATGTTAAAACTATAACTTACACTTTCCAAAAACCTATTGGATGAGTATATTTCAAACCCTTACCACCTTATCCTTGAAATAAATCAATTTGGGACCTTTAAAATTCGAAACTCATTTGAAAATAAAGTAACATTTTGTAACTTTCCAAGAGTGCCCCTCCTCTCCTCTTATAAAAGGCCCCCACCTCTACCACCTTACCCACACCTCTAAAGCCTTTGGCTCGGCCAAACCCTGATCATTTTGTCTCTACACATCCCTATATTACTCCTATAATCCTCACTTTGGGAAGAAGTCTTCCCAAAGAAGCCTTTGAGCTCAAATCAAAGAGAGATACCCGATTTTAAGGTAATGTCTTCACTTGTGTTCTTTTGTTTTATTTTGCTTCTCCAACCCCATAAACTCTATTTAATCATTTATTTTGTAACAAATAAAGTATATTAAATATACTAGGTTGTTTTTATAAGAAGTATTCGAGATACACTTACACACACCTACATCTAATGGTTAAAGAACATACTGTTTCTGTGGATGGTGAATTTCTGCCTCACGAAACGATGATTGTTCAATATTCTTTTAACACCCTCAAAGGTGGCCATTAAGATGTAACTATATTTATATATGATATATAATATGTTTATGTTTTACTTAATCTTATTTATTTTTCATTTATGGCATACCTTTATGGTTTCCATTATGGTTAAACACGATATCTTCATTTTAGGAAGTGCGGACTACCGCCCCCTCAAAGTGATTTGATTCGTTAATACCATATGTGGTACGTATAAAGGATAGATTTAATGATATTATATATGATACCATACAGGAATTATAATACTATTATGTATCATTATGTTTTAATTCCATTAAATAAGAAATAGAAATGGAAGTAGCGTTCATGCGTACGTACGACTTACCGTCTCCATGAACGGTGCATTTCATTTCTTACCTCTAAATGTTATGTAATATTATAAATGAATGTATATAATGGATATATATGATATATATGATATCTACATAATTATTATAATTCTGGATATAATATATATTTTACCACATGAACAACTTTTAATTATAAAGAGTTTATTTTTGACTCAAGTATCAATGATCTACAAAACGACCATTATTAACTTAAATAATTACATAGTGTTCATAGCATGGTATTAAGTGATATAAAAGGAATAATGAACTTTAAAAAGGTTCTTAATCAAGTATAAATTAACTCAAGTTTATTATTCAGGAGGTTAAAGAACGATCGAGTCAAGTCGGACCTGAGGTAAGGGTACCTACCCCTCTCTTTCTTTTTAAGTACACTCTTTATGTCATTACTTTTAAGCTCATATTTCTTATGATTGGGATGTTCTTTTATATTCCTATTGATGTAAATTTTATGTTAATTAATATGATTAGAGACCCTATTTGATCTCATCAATCCATTTTTGAAAGTTTTAAGTAGCGCCGTTCGGCTGCCGAGTTTTTGTAAGGGATTTTTCATCTCACTTTTATTCCCGTGAGATTTATGCTACTTTTACCACCATTTCCTTTGAGTGGTATATGCACTGCCCGTTATTCGACTCTTTGTGTAATATAATTTTGTTTATGAGTATTTACATCAATGTTTTATTGTCCTTATTTCATGGGGTGTATGCTTCGAAAGATACCCAAGTCGGTAAGGGAACTTTTCACCCTCCTCTTTTTAAAAGACTTATTTTTTTGGGTCTTTTAATTTACATATTTTAATGTTGGGATATGTTCTTATATATCCTTATTGATGTAAATTTTATGTCCAAGTGATGAGATACCATTTTTATCTCTCATCAACTCATTTTCTGAATTTTAAAGTGACGCCGTTAGGCTGTCGAATTTTACCAAGGGAACTTCTTAACCCAATTTTGATTTCTTTGGGTTCAACATGTAGTTATTGAATATGTCCTCATTTTAATATGTGTGAATGACCTTTGATTGTTTTACACTTAATATCCACTTATATTGGGTGTATTTATATTTGTCACACATAATTATGAGATTGATTTATCCTTAATTTAAGGGTACCTTCTTTACAGGGGAGATTTCATCTCATTTTACATTTCTATTGAGAATTAATTGTTGTTATGAACCAATTCACTCTTATATGGTGTATATACTGTCCTTTTTAATATTATATAATTAATTCCTTTATTCTCATGATATTATAAAGTTCTGATTAAATGTTATTCCTCAATTATTGTATTCAAGTGTCTCTCATTTTGTTAAAAACCCTTTAACTAAAATATCATTTTAAATGTTTTAATGATTTATTCTTATAAATATTTCTCGTTAATATCCATGTTTTCAAAATGGTTTTAAGTATTTATTTATATGGATATTAATGTTTTAAAATTTTTTGAAGCTTCAAAGTGGTATGGGACACTTTGATTCAAATATCTCTTTATTAATTGTTATAAATGGTTTTGAAAATGGTTTTTAGAATGGATTCATTATTTCAATATATTAAAAAGTTATATGTGGGAATTCTATATTTCCTTTATGATTAAGTAATGTTCTATGATTATGTTATGTTTATTGGGCATTGTTTATGAAGATGAGTGGTTTCGTGATAAACCAGGTGTGCCTGATATAGCTCTCCAATGCATTGGGTAACGCGAAGGAGTTAAATGTTAAGGTTTCTCAGAAGAGATTTAGGGAATATACTGTGATGGGTATTCCAAATATAACCAAGAGGGTTACTCCCTATGTAAGAATGTTATGAATGCCTCAAGTTACCTTTATGCCTTATGATTTCTATGATTTATGCATGATTTGATGAGGTATGTTAAAATGATTATGTTTTATCAGTAAAGTATGATTTCATACCTGGACTAATGTTTTATTTTTGTACTTTTATATCCCTTACTGAGATTTTTATGCTCATCCCAAGTTTTTGAAATGTTTTTCACAGTTCAAGGGAAAGGTACATGTTATGATGATAGTGTCAAGGAAGTGTCAAGAAAGAATCCATGTTTTATTTTAAATATGTTTCCGTTGATGGGGAAAAACGAATACTATCTTTTATGTAACCAATTTTTTTAAATGTGGAATGTAATTCATGATTTATGATCTAATTCTCTAAAACTATAAACCTGAAAAGATCCTCAATGTGAATTATTCATTTAATTCAATATTAAGTAAGGTTTAAGGCCAAGGCCTTATAGTTGGTATCATAGGTCGTTTTAGATAACTTTAGAGGTTAGAGTGTTGTTTAAGAAAAAGTGACAAGTTGTGTATAACCACAATGGTTAGTATATTAGACGGAGTCATCATTTTTTTTGAAAGTTAAAATGAGTTTGAGATAACTTTTATAATTATATCTTGGTGTTTATCTTCCTCTTTTTTATTTGATGATTTTACTGATATACTCACATTGACCTTTTTGGTTTTAGTAAATGGCTGGATCAAGCAGGCACCAAACTAACAGTGGATTTGAAGAAAACTATGACGGTTTTATGAAAGAACAACTGAATGATATGGGAGCTGCAATGATAACTCTTGTGGTGATCCTCAACTAACTATCTGGAGTCATGATTGACCACCTGAACCTTAGTAATTTTTATAAGGCATCGTATATGCGAGAAACAAATCCCTACGGAAGTTCAGGTAATAATCATAAAGGTAAGTATGTTCAAAAACCTATGTGTCAAATATGTGGAAAGAAACACATAGGAAAATGTTTCAAAGGGACAGAAAGATGCTATAGATGTGGAAATGAAGGTCATAAAGCAAGAACCTGCCATGGAAAAAGGAAGCATCTAGTTTACTCTAGTAAAGAGAAAGAAGTTCTTTATGAAGGATCAATTGAATGCTTTAAATGTGGTGTGCATGCTCATTATGCAAACACATTTCCTATGAAGAAGTTTCAGGAATGGGGTCACCAAGATCGTACAAATATTCATTTACCAATACCTAATTCCATTCCAATTGAGGATGAAGAAACTGATAATGAAGAATGAAAGGTATGGATTATTTCTTAACATATGTTTTCTTATTATTGGAATCTTAGGATATGATTCATGATTTTGTTTATAGGACAAAATTATTTCAGAATAAGTTAAAAAGGAATGGCTAATGGATCATGAAGAATTTTGAATGAGTAAGAAGTCATCATATAAGGGATTCAAGAGTTATGGTAGATTTTAGGATGGTGAAATTCTTAGATGTATTAAGTCTCTTTTGATGATGGGGTTACATTAAAAGACTTTTTATAGTAACCCTGATGTTTGATATACAAAATTTTTATTCAAGGAATAATTATCCTTTCTTTTGTGGATATAGTTATAAAGAACCATTTGGGTTTATATGATCCTTGAATTTGAGGCAATTACTGGTTAATACATTTTGGGTTGCAAAATGGAAGTTATCAGATAACCTTTGTGGTTAAAATATGTTATTGTTATTTTTTATGTATTTATCTCTTTTTGAGGGATGTTATAAAATTATATAGTTTTTTAAAAGGGACAACACGCAGACCGTGTGACAACCCGTCGCGTCGGATGAAGCTGCGGGAATCGAACCCACAACCAAAGTGCAACTGGTATTTATCGCCTACCATTGGACTACGTAAAGTCCCTAGTTAGTTTGAATGATTATTTTTAGTTAGATGATTTTATGAATTAAGAGTAAGTTGATTTTTGGTTATCAATGGAAATGATTAGCCTATCATGGAGGATATGTGATTAGGTTAATTACTTTTTAGTATGAGACTGTAAGAGTAACTGATGTTATTTTGGAGAAAAATGTTAAAATTTATCTTAGGAGACTATGTGATTAAATCCTTCATAGAATTGGGTTTAAATATTAGTTTGGTTTACTTTGCAGAATTTTATGGATAGATGTTTATTGAATGGACTTTGTTGAACTTTGGGTTTTGTTTGACAAATTTTGGAGATTAAGAATAGATTTTTTATAAAGGATTATCCTTTTTGGGTATTATCTGATATCATACTAACCTTTTTGGTTTTAGTTTTGGTTAAGGTCTAAAGAAATGGGAAGTATATAGTTCTCTTTTGTGGATTAGGTGATTCTCTAGAAGTTGATTATAGCTCTCTTAATGAGAACAAGTCATCCCCAATAGTCGTCTTTTGGAGAAAATATGAGTTCGTGTAAGAAATCTAGTAAAGATTGAAAGTCAACATGACAATTAAGTATGCTTCCTTATGTTTTAGTTAAGCTCATAAATAAATTCCTCAATGAAAAGTAACATAAAACAAAAATTTTGTCTATTAATTTTTCCTACTGGGGAATCAAATACCGTTTAACCCATCACAAGTTTGTGATTTTATTGTTGTTAACTTTCTCCTAGACATGTTTACTATCACTCTCCATCAGAACACGACCCTTTGTTTTTTCCTCCATATCCATATTTTCATACTTGGAATCCTAGTATGGGTTAACTCGGGTGACATTTTTACTTCTCTCCCATTCTTTTAAAGTGATAGTTTTACTGACTCTTGTTCCGATGTGAGATTTTCAATGAAGCTTCCAAGCCCAATTTTAAAATTGCGAGGACGCAATTCCCAAAAGGGGGGAAGAATGTAACACCCCAGGTAAATAAAGAATATGAAATTTTCATATTTATCCATATTTGTGAATAAAATATTAATATTACTTTAAAGGGGACTCTATGCTCGATGGCGTACCCAATACGCAACAACGAGTTTCTTGAGAATCTTACGTTGCAATCTAATAACAAAATAATATTATTTTAAATGGTAGTTAACGCTTAGCCGTTGTAGTGGCGGGAATAAACAGAACTAAATAAAAAATTATTATATATGTTTGTCAAATATTTTTACTTTTTACAATAAATGTTAGAGGATTAAAAATTCGAATGAATCCAATTTTAAGCGTAAACATTCTAATATTCTTTAAAAGGTTGATTAACCGCCTTTTGATGGCAAACCTCTTTTAAATCCACTTTTTGAAAATTTTATGTGTTATATTTGAAAAAATAAAATTATTCTTTATAATCGGGACCTCAAAATTTACTTTGTGTAAATTTTTGGTATTTTTCTGATAAAGTTCATTTTTAATGAATAGTGAAAAATGTTGTATTTTAATTCAAAACCTCTTCTTAATCTAATTTATTTATATGATTATATTATCTTTTGAATGTTTTTTAAAGTGAAATTAGAATATATTTTTACCATTTAATCCAATAGTGGTCATTGGAATCAATTTCACTTTGAAATTGGACTTAAACTAGTGTCAATCTTTTAATAGATACTGTTTCTTAAAAACACGCTATTTGTTTTGTTAGCGGGAATTAATTATTAAATTAATTAATTCAACTTATATGTTTTGAATTTTTTAAAATAGACATCATTTTTGAATTCGTAATATCAAATATAGCTTAGGGTGAATTTTTGGTATTTTTCTGAAAAACTTCAATTTTTGATGAATAGTGAAACCACTAAGTGGTAGTTTAAAAACTGATTTTTCGTTTAAATGAAACTTCACCACTTCTGTGATTTGAATTTCAAAAATCTGACATACATGGTTTTCATTAGGATGTAAAATGTGATTCAATGGGATTAAAATTATTTTTTGGTGAATAGTAACTTTTAAGTTTTTAATCGCGACTAGAGGTAATTAGTGTAATTCAAGGTAAAAATAATGTTTTAATAATATGAAATGACCTAGACACATGTCCTACCCCCATTTTATGTGTCATGGTAGACCAATACAATCCATGGGTCAACTTGGGGACCCCATGGAGCCACTTTGGTTGGAAAATGACATAAATAACTTTTTATTTAAAGTTAAAATAAAAATATCACAAGCACGAGTTGTTTTACTAAAAAAATTTTTAAATAGGGTTATACAACTCATATTTTTGACTATAAATATTCATTAGAAATATAAAAATATTTACTACATCATGATTTTTTTTTTATAATTTTTAGACATTAAATAAATTAAATTATTTATGACATCATGATGATGCAGCGATTACCTCATTAATAAAGGATTTAAATAAAATGAAACGATAATGTTAAAACTATAAATTACACTTTCCAAAAACCTATTGGATGAGTATATTTAGAACCCTTAACACCTTATCCTATAAATACATCAATTTGGGACCTTTAAAATTCGAAACTCATTTGAAAATAAAGTAACATTTTGTAACTTTCCAAGAGTGCCCCTCCCCTCCTCTTATAAAAGGCCCCCACCTCTACAACCTTACCCAAACCTCTCAAGACTTTGGCTCGGCCAACCCCTGCTTATTTTGTCTATCCACATCCCTATCTTAATCCTAGAAGCCTCACTTTGGGCAGAAGTCTTCCCAGGGAAGCCTTTGAGCTCAAATCAAAGAGAGATACCCGATTTTAAGGTAATGTCTTCACTTGTGTTCTTTTGTTTTATTTTGCTTCTCCAACCCCATAAACTCTTTTTAATAATTTATTTTGTAACAAATACAGTATATTAAATATACTAGGATGTTTTTATAAGAATTATTCGAGATACACTTACACACACCTACATATAATGGTTAAAGAACATACTGTTTCTGTGGATGGTGAATTTCTGCCTCACGAAACGATGATTGTTCAATATTCTTTTAACACCCTCAAAGGTGGCCATTAAGATGTCACTATATTTATATATTATATATAATATTTTTATGTTTTACTTAATCTCATGTATTTTTCTTTTATGTCATACCTTTATGGTTTCCATTATGGTTAAACACGATATCTTCATTTTAGGAAGTGCGGACTACCACCCCCTCAAAGTGATTTGATTCGTTAATACCATATGTGGTATGTATAAAGGATAGATTTAATGATATTATATATGATAACATACTGGAATTATAATACTATTATGTATCATTATGTTTTAATTCTATTAAATAATAGATAGAAATGGAAGTAGCGTTCATGCGTACGTACGGCTTACCGTCTCTATGAACGGTGCATTTCATTTCTTACCTCTAAATGTTATGTAATATTATAAATGCATGTATATAATGGATATATATGATATATATGATATCTACATAATTATTATAATTCTGGATATAATATATATTTTACCATATGAACAACTTGTAATTATAAAGAGTTTATTTTTGACTCAAGTAGCAATGATCTACAAAACGACCATTATTAACTTAAATAATTACATAGTGTTCATAGCATGGTAGTAAGTGATATAAAAGGAATAATGAAATTGAAAAAGGTTCTTAATCAAGTATAAATTAACTCAAGTTTATTATTCAGGAGTTTAAAGAACGATCGATTCAAGTCGGACTCGAGGTAGGGGAACCTACCCCTCTCTTTCTTTTTAAGTACACTCTTTTATGTCATTCCTTTTAAGATCATATTTATTATGATTGGGATGTTCTTTTATATTAATCTTGATGTAAATTTTAGGTTAATATGATGAGAAACCCTATTTTATCTCATCAATCCATTTTTGTAAGTTTTAACTGGCGTCGTTCGGCTGCCGAGTTTTTGTAAGGGATTTTTCATCTCACTTTTATTCCCGTGAGATTTATGCTACTTTTACCACCATTTCCTTTGAGTGGTATATGTACTGAAAATTATTCTAATATTTGTGTAATATAATTTCTTTTATGAGTATTTACATCAATGTTGTATTGTATTTCTTTCATGGGGTGTATGCTTCGAAAGATACCCAAGTCGGTAAGGGAACTTTTCACCCTCCTCCTTTTAAAAGATTTATTTTGTTGGGTCTTTTAATTTACATATTGTAATGTTGGGATATGTTCTTCTATATACTTATTGATGTAAATTTTATGTCCAAGTGATGAGATACCCTTTTTATCTCTCATCAACTCATTTTATGAATTTTAAAGTGACGCCGTTAGGCTGTCGAATTTTACCAAGGGAACTTCTTAACCCAATTTCGATTTCTTTGGGTTCAACATGTAGTTATTGAATATGTCCTCCTTTGAATATGTGTGAATGAACTTTGATTGTTTTAAACTTAATATCCACTTATATTGGGTGTATTTATATTTGTCACACATAATTATGAGATTGATTTATCCTTAATTTAAGGGTACCTTCTTTATAGGGGATTTCATCTCATTTTGCATTTCTATTGAGACTTCATTGTTGTTATGCACCAATTCACTCTTATATGGTGTATATACTGTCCTTTAGAATATTATATCATGAATTCATTTATTCTCATGATATTATAAAGTTTTTATTAAATGTTATTCCTTAATTATTGTATTCAAGTGTCTCTCATTTTGTTAAAAACCCTTTAACTAAAATATCGTTTTAAATGTTTTAATGATTTATTCTTATAAATATTTATTGTTAATATACATGTTTTCAAAATGGTTTTAAGGATTTATTTATATGGATATTAATGGTTTAAAATGTTAAAATCTTCAAAGCGGCATGGGACACTTTGATTCAAAGATCTCTTTATTAAATGTTTTAAATGGTTTTGAAAATGGTTTTTAGAATGGATTCATTATTTCAATATCTTAAAAAGTTATATGTAGGAATGTTATATTTCCTTTATGATTAAGTAATGTGATATGATTATATTATGGTTCTTGGGAATTGTTTATGAAGATGGGTGGTTCCGTGATAAACTAAGGGTGGGTGAGCCCGATATAGCTCTCCAATGCATTGGGTAACGCGAAGGAGTTAAAAGTTAAGGTTTCTCCAAAGAGATTTAGGGAATATACTGTGATGGGTATTCCAAAAATAACCAAGAGGGTTACTCCCTACATAAGAATATTATGAATTCCTCAAGTTACCTTTATGCCTTATGATTTCTATGATTTATTCATTATTTGACGAGGCATGTTAAAATGCTTATGTTTTATGAGTAAAGTATGATTTCATACATGGACTAATGTTTTCTTTTCATACTTTTATATCCCTTACTAAGATTTTTATGCTCATCCCAAGTTTTTGAAATGTTTTTCACAGGTCAAGGGAAAGGTACATGTTATGATGATAGTGTCAAGGAAGTGTCAAGAAAGAATCCATGTTTTATTTTAAATATGTTTCCGTTGATGGGGAAAAACGAATTCTATCTTTTATGTAACCACTTTGTTTAAATGTTGAATGTAATTCGTGATTTATGATCTAATTATCTAAAACTCTAAACCTGAAAAGATCCTTAATGTGAATTATTCATTTAATTCAATATTAAGTAAGGTTTAAGGCCGGGGCCTTATACGATGTTTCTTGGATAATTTCTAAATTTAGGGTACTCGTGATCAATTCTCTTCCACTGAGGAGAGTCTGTTGGGTGATGAATTTTCCCATGTTTATTTCTTGTATCTATGTTCCATGTCAATTTACTTATAGTATCCTCACTTCCATATAGGCGCCTAAACCTTGTAATTATTTGAAAGTACCATACAAATTTCATGGGACCCAATTCATCTTTATTTTATTGAGAAACACCACACTTTGGTCATTCTTTAAGTGATTTTTTTCCTTGAGAAATCTTACAAAATCATTTGAACAAGAATGTATTCTTTTAGATATCATACCCATTAAACGTAGAATTCATTTAGCATCATATGTTCATCTTGGAAGTTCATTATCTTCTGGGAGCATATCATTCAAGAGAGCAAGTAGTTCAGTAAAACTAACATCACTCTATCTATTTCCAACTTTTAAATTATACATCTTTAGTATAGTTAAAAATTATATATATTTAGTGAAACCAACATACAATAAAATCTTTGCACAAATCATTAACTTCTCAAACAATTTTGGGCAATCATATAGTTTTTCACTCCATATTCACTCTTTTGTAATACGATTAGAATCTATCCATTTTCGATTCATATACATTCTATTTGACTTGGTAATATTAATATTTTAAAAATAAATAAATACACAAAAAATTCCCTTCAAATAAGGGGAACCCAAAATTTGAAAGTTTCAAATAATTTTATCATGATTTGAAGGAAATGGTTAATTGAATTTATGAAAAAAATCACTCCACTGGTGGTAGATTTTATCCTCTACATTCATCCACAATGATCACGAGTACCTAGTATGGGATTACTACTACTCAGGGTAGTTCAAAAAACATAAGTGCATGCCCAGAAGAGATGGGGGATGAGTCTTGGGAAACAAAATGAAATTATAACTGTATGAGAGATGAAGTTGATGAGGATGACAGTTTTCACCTTAAATCTAAATATTCTTAGGTTAGGGAGTTAGTGAAGCATCTCACAACATTTATTAGTTTGCTGTCTAAAGTTCAAAAAAGTAGCAACATCAGTCTGATCCCTACAAGGGGATATTTGATTGGTGTGACAATGAGAATACTGAACTATATGTTCTTACATGAACTCATGCTAATACATCCATTAAAGTTTCAAATTTCAAAAAAAAATTCAATTACTTCATGAAAAGGAAAAGGATTTTGGTCTGAGGAATGAATTTTAGCAGCGCTTAGCTTTATGTGATGCCAAGGTTATGGGAGTGGGGTCATGATTGATATCCTATGGGTTTTATGGAGTTATTAACATACTATTTTCATGGTGTTATTATCAATCAATGATAAATTACCACTTCCACATAATATTCAATGTTCCTTAGGTTTGGTTGGAGTGGATGGTTTTATTGGATGGATCGAACATTGCTGATAGAGCATACTACATTATAAAAAAATAGATGAATATATTCACTATAATTTTAAATAAAAAAACTCTATTTTAAAGTCAATCTGAAATTTAAAATATCCTTTATTTATATCATCATTGAAATCCAAAATATCATCCTTATTCTTAAACATCATAGAAATCCAATTTATTAACTTTAAAACCAATCATTTACCCTTAAAATCACATTTACAATATAAAAAAATAATGAATATTGTCATAATAAATCATTGGATCAATTTTTATTAGTTTTTAAAAATGATTCTTGCCAATAAAAACATGTTACCATTTATTTAAAATCACTTTTTAACAAAATGTTTACCCATTAAAAAAAATTTGTTGGAAAATCAAACACTGAATTCATTTCCAAACTCCCTTAGAAAACTCACTCGCTATTTTCAAATCCAATCCCTTTCTATTTTGGACCCAGATTTCAAAATTTTAGCAACATCCAACCCCATTTGAGAATATTATCTCACCTATCATATAGTATAATATGTATAAAAATTTACATATAAAAATTTATATAGAAATAAAAAACTATATTATTTGAAAACCATTTTCATAATATAAAATATGACAACTGAATATAATAAAGGTTTCACAAATAAAAAAAATTATTATATTTTTTAAAATATTTTCAACACTGAAAAAAATATAATGAATCAAATTAGTTTAATGGTTCCAATAAACATGAACAATAAAATTATAATCAAGAATGAATCACAAAAAGAAGTGGTAATGTCACCAAGAAAAATGATTGTAAATTATTAAAAACTAGAAAATATAATAATGAAAAATATTCTTCTAAAAAATGAATTATAAATTAAGTCACCACCATGAAATACTCACCTTTATAAATCCCCATTTTTTTAAAAATTCACACATTTTCAAGGAAAATCCACATAGAACTTCCAAAAATGTTACTCACAAAAAAATATATTCATAACCACTCTAAATACATTTATAAATCAATTTAAAATTGTTAAAATTATTTTTTTCAAATTCAACATCTAATCCTTCACAATTTCTCACAAATTAGCGTATAAAAGAATATACCCACATTAATTATTATAGCCTAGAGAAATATCATATCTAAAATTAATATATTAACCTTAATAATCCACATTTTATTGTTAGGAAATAAATACCTAATTTATTTTAACCCATAACATTTGATTCTAATAAAAAATATCTGAATTGGTTTTTACCAAGTAAAAAATAATAACTATAAGAGATATAATATATTTAGGATAAACATACATTCCATTGAGTACTAAGACATTAAAAAATATAATATAAAATATATCTATAAGGAGAGAACCACCCAAACATGCCCAAAATTTTTCTATATCGCATATCACAATGTGGAAGAGGAGAAATGAGAGAGATTTCATGTATTTTTCTAAAAAGAATATTTTTAAGGTACACTTAATTGATCATAATGTTAGAAAAAATGATAATCTTAACCGGGATGAAACCATTTCTTTGAGAACAATCAAATTTTTAATCCATATCCATCAAAAGAAGGCATCATATTCTATTATCAAGATTTATAATGTTTTCACAGGATGGGTGGATGGTATGATCCCCTACCAAAACTTATGTTTTTCAACAGAAAATGTATAATACCAGAATAATTTTTTTTATTTTTTTTAACAAAATTTTTTTGTTTAGGACTACACCATTTTGAATGAAAATATTTTAAGGCAAGGTCTAAAAATTCACCTTTTCTTCTAAATTTATTTCCCCTTCTTCCTATTGATAACTAGATTTTGGTAAATATATGGCTACTCGAATTATTGTTCTAAATAGAAAATAAAATAACTTTAATTTAAAAAATTATTCAGTTATTTTTCCATTAAAATTTTATGGAAAAGGGGAAACTTTTATCTCAATGACATGTGACTATAAAAATAAAAGATTGATTTTCTCATTAATGAAACACTAGTAAGTTATGGCTACGGTAAAGAGGAATCATTATAGTGGAAACAAACATATTTATATCACACATTAGTAGAGAAGAGAATAATTTTATCTCAGTGGTAAAAAACCCGATAACTTGAAGAAAATGATTTTTCCATCGATGTAATGCTTGGAATCCCCTATAATAATGATAGTTGACATGATATGGAAGCATTATCACAATTGTCATGGCCATTTTCAAATTATTTATTCCAATAAAAGGGGAACATTTTATCTCAAAGATAATATGATTAATAACAATAAGCAAGAGATTCTTTCATTGATGATTGTTAGAGTAGAATTTGGATGCACACTAAATGCTTTAAAATTTATCACATTTGTTGGTACAATAATAATATCATAAAAAATAGAATACTAGACACTTAAATTGTAAATAAAATGAAAGAATAAAGTAAACCAATTAAGAAAAACAATCCACTCATTAGAGTGGGGACATGTTTCTATTCTGAGGGATGTGGGAGAAATTTAGAGGAAGTAAAAGTTTGATACAATTGAGTACATGAGAATTAGTTTTACAATAGGGACATGGACACAATATTTTTAATGAAAATATGAGGACTTATGGGGGAACCCATGATTAAATCAAACAATCACCCCAAATCATGCTACCCTTACTTCACCTCAAGTAATTCCTTCCTTTAGAGATTCCTTAACACTCATAGGTTCTTTCGTATTAAAGAAGAAGAACAAAAGGATAATAGTGAAGAACCATATAAATCAAGAAAATAAAGAAAGGGGAGTATACGGAGGAGGAAAAGTTGTCTTGGAACGCTCAACACTCTAAGATTGAAGAAGACATGAAGATGAGGTGAAAAATACCTTAGATTTAGAGAGTGTTTGGTGGTATCTGTAGGGTTTAGTGGCAGCAATTGTAGCTGTAGGGTTTGTCGGTAGTGGCAGCGACAGTGACAATAGTTGAGTTCTGTGAAAGCTTAAAGGCACAAGAGAAGGAGACTCTGTTAGAGTTATTTTTATAAGGTCGAGGAAGACTTTTATGAGCACTTTCAAAAAAGTGATGATAAAGAGTAGTTTTATGAGTGCTAAAATAGAAATCACTAATAAAAATCCTCTTTATCAGTGTCTTTTATCACTGGTAAAGATACCCCTTTATCAGTGATAAAAAAGCATTGATAAAATGGTTCTTTATTGGTGTTAAAATTCTAGCGCTCATAAAGATCAGTTTTATGAGCGCTTTTTTAGCGTTGATAAAAGGGTATTTTAATCGGCGGTAAAAAACCACTCATAAAGATCTAATTTTAATAATAATAATAATATATATTTATAATTATAATTATAAATAAATATATTTAAAAATATTTCTGTATATTTATAAATATTTGTATAGATTAATAAATTTATTTTCCCTAAAATTAAATTGTGGGGGTTGTTTGTGGATGGCATCATATGACGCTAGCTGATGGTGGCGGCTCGCGCCGTAGCACGGGCGGTGTATGGTGCCCCCACTTTATGGGGGGGGGGGGGGTTCATTCGGTTTGTAGAATCCTGTCGGGATCCTGGGATGCAGTGTCGAGTTGGGATGGTCCTTCAAGGACGACGTTTAGCAGGTGTGGTCGATGTCAATTGACGCTGGCCTATGGAGGTACCCCCGCTTGTCGGCGGGGGGGGGGGGGGGTGATAGGAAGGGGGAAACATGTATAGCTACCCCAATATATATATATATATATATAAATAAATCAGGGCCTGTCTGGTTTATCCTTTAGGGGGGGCTATGGACTGGGTTTGACCTTGATGTAGGTGAGTGTGTGTGTGTGTGTTTGATTGTAATTGTACCCACAAACACCTAATATATATGTATTATTTAAATATATTAACTATATTTTTATAAATATTTGTATATAATTATAAATAATTATAAATATCTATATAATTATATATGTTTATTAATATATATATATATTAATATATAAATATAAATATATATATATATATATTTCTAATTATAACTATTAATTAATATATTTAAAAATATTTCTATATAATTATAAATATATTTATATAATTATATATATTTATGCAATTATATCTCATGGCCCACACCGCTTTGGTATATTTATACAATTATATATATTTATATCAAAATATAAATATAATAACTAAATTTATTATAGTTTTATAATTATTAAAAAAAATATTTATTTATATTTATAATTATAAATAAATATATTTAAAAATTATTTATATATATTTATAAATATAATAAATATATTTATTATTTAAATATACTTATTATAATTTTATAATTATTTTAATATATGTTTATTTATTTATATTTATATTTATAAATATATATATTGAAAAAGTTTTTATATATAATCATAAAAATATTTATATAAACATATATACATATTAATATATAATTATAAATATACTAAATATATTTATTATTTAAATATATTTATTACAATTTTATAATCATTTAAATATATATTTATTAATTTATAATTTCATAAATACCTATTTAAAAACATTATATATATTTATAATTGTATAATTAAATATTTAAATTACAAAATTATCAAAAAAATCATTTAAATTGATTAACTATATAAATTCCAAACATATTTTAAATGTTAAAACTTAATAAATAAAAACAATAAAATATTATTCATATAAATTAAAAACATATTGAAAATATTACATGTATATAGTAAATAAATATATGTATATATAAATATATGTATATATAAATATTACAACATGATTAAATATATTATTATCATTATTAATGAATATATAATAATAAATGGATAAATTAAAATAAATAAATTACAAAATTATTAAAAAGTGAATTCGTAACATTTACGTGAATTAAACACATGCATATGTACACATATACATCTACACACAAATATACATACACATATATAAATACAGTTATACATGTACATATATTTTTAAATTATTTAATATCAATATAAATATATATTTAAATAAATATATACATTTATATATTATATAATTGTTTAAATATAATATTAATATATAATATTTATTTTAATTATATACACATTTTGTAATTAATGTATATAAATAAACTATTAAACATTTTGACTAATATAAATTTGATAATTTTTTACATGTAAAATTATGAAAATGATTTTTATTAAAAGTTATATAATTCATATTTATATATTACTTTCAAAAATATGATTATATCTATTTTTATATAAATATTATTTACAAATATATATATATATATAAATATATTTATAATTATAATTATAAATAAATATATTTATAAATATTTGTATATAATTCTAAATATATTTTTATAATTGTATATATATATATATATATTTATTAATATATAAAGACCAAGTACGCTCGACTCATGAACTTTCCTGGTAATATATAACTATATATAATTATAAATATAAGAAATATATATTATTTAAATATATTTATTATAATTTTATAATTATTTAAAAAAATATATTTATTTATAATTATAATTATAAATAAATATATTTACAAGTATTTGTATTTAAATATAATTATATTTATATAATTATATATAATTATATAATTATATATATGTATATAGTTATAAATATTTATATAATTATATGTATATATATATTAATATATAAATATATATAATTATAAATATAATAAAAATAACAATTATTTAAATATATTTATTATAATTTTATAATTATTTATATGTATATTTATAATTTTATAAATACTTTTTTTAAAACATCATATATATATTTGAATTATTAAAAATATATATTAATATATCATATTTATATTAATTATAAACATGAATTTTTTAATTAATGTGTATAAATAAAGGATTCTCGTAATCCTAAGTGGTAAATGCTCATTGTAATTGAGACCCAGGTTCAAATCCAGGTGAACGCAGGTACTATTACAGTACTATGCAGGTGGTGACGCAGGCAGGCAGTGATTCAGATGATGACACAGGCAGGCAGTGACGCAGACATGACATAGGCAGGTGGTGATGCATGCTTGGTGATGCAGGCAGGATGATGCAAAAATGATGCTACATTAGGCTTTTGGGCCATGTTATAGGCTTTATGCCCACTAGGCCTATAGGTCATGTACTAAATAAATAAGGCTTGATGGGTGGGCTATCCCTTTGGGGGGACTATGACATGCCTTTTCGACTTGTGCGTGTGGTGTGTGTGTGTTTGAATGTAATTGTACCTCAAACACCTAATATAAATATATATAAACATTATTTTTTGAATATAAATATAATAATTATATAAATATATTAATAATATTTTTTATTAAAATATTTTATCAGTGTTAAGAGTATCACCGATAAAGATCAATCTTTATCAGGGCTAAAAAAGCACAGATAAAGGTACACATTTTTCAGTGTTTTTTAGTGATGATAAAAGTTACCTTTATCAGTGATTTTAGTTAGTGTTGATAAAGGTACCCCTTTTATCAGTAAATTCTCTTTAACACTGATAAAAGTATGAATTGAATATGCATCAATCTATGGTAGTGATTTGTGGTCGAAGGTGGTGAATTAGAGGCCACCACAAAGGATGTTTTCATTTTCAGATGAGTAAGGGGAATTGTAACACCCCAAGCTTCCACGATACGTTTATTTTTAAATAATTAAATAGCTTGCGCTGCATGCAAAACCAAGTTCGAGCGCACTATGATCTATCAAACTAGCCGTTAAAAAAACAGTTATGAATAGTATTAACCACATTATGAAATTTATAAATTTTATTTTTCAAAATAGACTTCATTTTTGAATTCAGAATATCAAAATTAGATGACGGTGAAATTTTGGTATTTTTCAGAAAAGTTTTTGACCAATAGTGAAAAATACTGCATTATTGATAAAAACCTGACTTTTTCATTTAAACAATTATATTATATTAAATCTATTTTAAAGTCAAAATAGATAATTAATACACATATTTACCTAATGTATGTCAATGGAATTATTTTTATAATTAGATATAAAAATTTATTGAGCTTTTGAACATCTCTTTTACCCGCCTTTTAGTCACTTCTGCGGTTTAGCATTAAAAGTAATTTTTCTGTTTATGTTAATTGAATTTTGAAAAACAAACATAAATGGTTGTAATTAGTATGAAATTTGTGATCTAATATTATTAACTTAATTTTTTGGTGAATAATAACTTTAGTAAATTTTTATTTATTTATCACGATTAAGGGTAAATTAGGTAATTAAAGGTAAAAAATAATATAACATTATTATAAAATTACTCTAACACTTGTCCTAATTTCATTGGATAAGTATTTTTCATCCAAAATCAACCTTATGTCTAAAATATGATTCTTTTTAAGCCACTTGTGTTAGATTACGATATTTATTATATTTTATTAAAAGAAGAGTTAAAAATGTCATATTCAAATTTTAATAACTATATCATTTTTAATATAAAGTTATATAAGTGATATGGTCAACTATAAATAGTCATTAGAAATATAAAATGTTTATATACATAATGGTAATTTATTTGTAATTTTATAAAATAAATAATTAATTTAAATAGTGACACAATGATGATGCCTTAATTGATTTATTAAAGGAAGAATCAATTAAATGATATTAATAATATTAAAATAAATATAATTTAAAATATTTGATGCCATACATAATTTTTTGGATGACATTGAAATTTTAGGGATGATTTAATGTGGTTTGTTAGAATGAATCCAGTTGTTATGTCTTTAACAAAAATCATGTATTAAATAGCATCAAAATTGACATCAATAAGATTTTAAAATAAATACTATTTTATTAAATGATATAAAAGTCATAAAAATACAACATTCATCTAAATAACATGTATAGTGTTAAATGTTTCACAAATTATCCAATTTGGGTTCATTTGAAATTTTATAGCAACTCTATTAACCCTATAGTATAAAAAGACAAGTAGACACAACAAGAGTTAAACTGTTTAACTAAGGGTTAAATCTAAAAGATATGGTTAATGTTGTGACCTAAACTTGTCTAAAAATCATTTTTTGAGAATATTTCAACCCATACTCATCTTAAACTCTTAATAACTCACTTTTTTGCTATTTTAAATCAAAAATAAATTTATATAAAATTAATAGTTTCAGAGTTTCCAAAAGTGCCCCTCCCCTCTCTTATAAAAGATAACATCTCCTTCTATTTTATTCACACATATAAAGCCCTTTGGATCAGCCAAAACTTATCCAAATATCCTCTAAACTTCCCTAAATTCATCCAAGAGTCCTTATTTTGGGAATAAATCTAACCTAAGGAGTCCTTTTGTGCAAATCAAAAGGAGACACTCGAAGAAGTGGTAATTGTTTTACCAATTAAATTCAATTTATTTTCTTCTTATACTTCCTATTTCTATGTTGTTTCCATAATAAAATAATAAATCCAGTTTTATCTACATTATGAGATATTTTTATGATTATGGGATAAATATATTCCTCCTTTTACCCATCCTACAAAAAACAATATCACCATGCGTGCGTACGTAGGACTTACCGTCTCCACACCGTGGTGTAAACTATTTTCATATATTCATTATTTAGATGGGTGTAACGATGAATATAAAGGGTTTAAATAATAAATATGACATTATATTGTTACTTTATAATTCATATTCCATCCAACTCCTCACCCTTTACCATTACAGAATGATACCATCGCTCGTGCGTACGTACGACCTACCGTCTCCACGACCTGATGAGATTCATCATTCAATAAAACCATTTAAGAATGATTATAAAAGTGTACATAATGAAAAAATATAATATTTATGAACTTAATATAATTATTTATATAAAGAATTTATATATCCTATTTATAAGAAACAATACTTACACGTCAAAATAAACATAATAAAATGAAGCAGTTCACACCCAAAATAATGATAATAATGAAATATTATTAAGAAAATGATATAATAGGATCATATATGATATCATAAATAATGTATATAGTTATGGTATAACTTAATAACATTATTTAACAATTATATATGAAGTTAACTCACCTTCAACTAAAGGAAAGTATGAGGTAAGGGTTAATTTCACAATCTCATTATTATTCAAGGTTGTTATACGTAAGTATTTACTGGAAAATATTTATCATCCATGTCCATGCTTATTAAAAATTTATTTCAAAAAATTATTAATATTATTTTAAAATTATTTAAAATTTTTTTTACACATGTTTTATTTTATTAAAAATAATCTTTTTTGTTTTCCTTATGAGGTACTTTGTTTGAATTTTTTGACAAAGTACAAAAAGAATGTTTTTTTAACTTATACGGTGTGAGAGAATTTTCCCCCATCACAACACCTTAACATTTTAAAGATTCATTTACAATATTAAAAGATTATTTTCAATGAAAATATTTTCTTTTTAAATTGTATGACATTTTAAATAACTATTTTCAATAAAAGGGTATTTCTTTAAAAAGTTTCGAATAATTTTATCAGATTATTTTCATCTATGTCAACATCTATTGTTGGATTTTATGATTAATTTAGGTTGATTTATTATTATACAATATTTCATATTGTACTTAAGGGTTTATGATATTTTTGATTTTTTATGTGCTATTTTGATACCATTCATGGTTTATGGTTAATGTTTTAACATTTCATATGCTATTTTTAAAACGAATGTTTATGTTAGTTATTTTTCACCCTTTTTCATATGAAGAATGTATTAGACTTAGTAAGTGATGGGAGAGACCCGCTATAACCCCTAGATGCATCGGTAGGTCTCATGAGACAAACTATTTTAGGTTTTTACCCGTTTATGTATGGTTTTGGTATAATTCATTTACGGTGTAGTTATGATGTTCTGTATTATGCATTACCTCATTATAAGATTAGTTATTGATATTACATGTGATTATTCGAATAATAGAATATCCATGTGAATGTTTAAATGGAATTATTTGATTTATTATTTCCATATTATGATGAATATTTTGTTAAAAAGGCTTTTATTTTAGTTTTGTACCTTGCCTTAAAAATTTATGCTTATTTGATAGCTTACACTATTTTTTTTATCCTTACTGAGCATCTGAGCTCACCCCTTTCTTATATTTAATTTTCTTGTAGGATGTGAAGAAGTATATTATGACTGACCTGTAAGGATAGTCTAAGGGATTTGAGTGTTTTTCAAAGAAGATACTATGTTTTTTTTCATTTCATGATGTAATTTAAAACTTATGTTTGTATCTAGTTTTTACATGGTTACTAAACTGATTGGTCCTTCGGGATTTGATTTATTGTGATCATGCCAATGTAATAAAATAATGCACCAACTCCAGTAATCTGGGTTTGGGTTATTATAGTTAGTATCAAAATAAGTTTATTACAAACCTTGGAAACTATATTTAGAAAAACTTTGATTATGAAACATTACCCTAAGATATAATTTGAGGATAAGTATAGAAGAACATCCAAAAATTTTGGTAATGTAGAGATTATGTGGTTTTTCTAAGAAATACAACCCTGTCTAGATACTAAAAGTGGATGTGGTTATAAAACATATGTACCTAAGAGTAAAAACTTTGAAAAGGTGTTCTGGGTTTGACTCAGGGTAACCTGGTACACGACAATGGGTCTTACTACGCACCTAGTTTGACACTCCAAGAGGATATGTTTAGGATAATTCAAATTTTATTTTCAAACCATTATGAAGGATTTAAAAGTAAATATGTTCCCAATGAAACCATTTTTATGATTATGAGATTAGATATGCATAAAATTTTCAATTTATGTTAAGTATTTTACTAGTTTGGAATTATGCATTATGATTCATAACTTAATCTATTGTATTCTGTTGTTTAGAAATGAAACCTAGTAGAAGGAATGGAAACTGTATCAACATATGCAATCCATATATATATTTTCTTCCTATGCAAGATAATGATAGTGGAGCTGGTGATACAACTGGTGATGAATAACTTATAACCAAACTGGGACGGATGACCCAGGTTATGAATAATAACCTTACTCCTATGGAGCACCCTGATCCACAACGTTGAGGAAAAATGTTATACCCATTCATGAGACAAAAAACTCCAACATTCAATGGGACTAGAAATACATTTTTAGCTAAGTAATGGATAAGTTCCTTAGATAAAATATTTCATTCTTTGGGGAGTAAAGAAAGGGA
Source organism: Viscum album (assembly GCA_963277665.1). NCBI lineage: Eukaryota > Viridiplantae > Streptophyta > Magnoliopsida > Santalales > Viscaceae > Viscum > Viscum album. The sequence continues at coordinate 275,535,137 of OY728165.1, read as the reverse complement.
AAAAGTTATCATGGTATTTTATCGTCTCTTAGGAGATACAGATTAATGGTGGTCATTTATTCAAAACATAAAGGAGGATGAAGAAGTAGAAAATATTGAATGGATAGAGTTTAAATAAATTTTCTTAGAAAAATACTTTCCTCATGAACATTGAGCTGATATGGGAAGGATATTTTTGAGTCTGAGGAAAAAGGATGATGAGAATGTTGAAAAATATGAGCATAACTTCGCAAAGTTATCAAGGCATGATGCATACTACATATGTAACCCAATAAGTAAGATTGATTGATTCTTTAATGGGTTTAAACCATTGCTATAATGAGCATTGGTCTCACAATATTTCTCATCATACGAAGATATAGTCTCATGTGCTATCAAGACAGAAAAGTAATTATCTAATTCTTATGACTTTAAAGGAAATCAAGATAAGAAGAGGGATGATGAACACTCTAAAAAGGGAAATAAGGAAAATGGGAATAAGGTAAGAATTTAATTTCCATCTTGTAATAAATGTGGAAAGAAACATTATGGAACATTCTTGTTGGGGATGAGAGTTTGTTACAGGTGTTAAGAAATATGACACCAAGCCCGCAAATGCAAGAGAAAGAAAGAATCTACCAATTTCAATGATATAATTATAAAGAGATGGGACATTATGAAAATGGTTTTACTATGCATCAAGGAAACTTTACCCATAAAAGTTCAAGGTAGCAAGGAAAAGCTTGTGTGATCAAAACTGATAAGGTTGAAGTTCTTAATGATGTAGTAGCATGTAATTTATATATCTCTTTAAATTTAGATAAATATTTATTTGATTATGGATCATCACATTCATTTATATCTTCCCAATTTTCTTTAAAAATTAGATATTTACAATTCATATTAACAAGGTATTTTTCAGTCAAAACCCCTAAGGGAAGTCTCATTGCAACAAATATGTTTCAGGAAGTTCCCATTATGGAATATAAATATGCTTTATTTGTTAACTTTATCATCATACCTATGGTTAAATTTGATATAATCCTTGGTATGGACTAGCTATCAAAATATGATGCAAAAATTTATTACAAGAATACGAAAGTTATGATTTGTGAGGAAGATGTAGAATCCATTATCTTTAGAGGTCAAACTTCATCTTCTAATTGTTATCTAGATCCACCTCTTATAATACTTCTAAATGAAATTATTGGGGAATAAGATAAGATAAAACCTAATAATATTCAAATTTAGGATGTACCTATTTTACAAGAACACATTGATGTATTTTCATAGGACTTACGTGGACATATTCTAGAGTGGGAAGTTGAGTTTTCTATTAACTTAATCCTTGATTCAAGACCAATATCAAAGAATCCTTGTAGAATTACCACTATGGAATTAGTAGAGATAAAGAAATAACTAGAGGAGTTGAGTAATAAGGGATTTATTCTCCCTAGTGTTTCTCCATGGGGATACCCAGTTCTTTTTGTTAAGAAGAATGATGGATCAATGAAGCCATGCATTGACTATAGAGAAATCAATGTTATTATAATAAAGAACAAGTATCCTCTATCTCGCATTTACAATATTTTTGATCATCTTCATGAAGATCATTATTTTTTGAATATTGACCTTCATTATGGACATCATAAATTGTGTATAAAGAAGGAATATATTCTAAAGATAGCATTCTAAACTAGGTATGTACATTATGAGTTTACAGTAATGCTATTTGTACTGGCTAATGAACCCTCTGTCTTCATAGATCTAATGAATAGAGTGTTCAAGGAACGTCTTGATGATTTTTTCATAGTTTTATTGATTATATCTTGATATACTCCAAAAGATATCAAGACCATTAGAACCACTTGAAAAATGTTCTAACGAATCTTAGAATAAATGAGCTATATGGGAAATTTGTTAAGTGTGAATTCTGGATTTAGGATATTTATTTCTTTCCCATATTGTCTCAAAAGATGAAATCTCTATTGATCCTATAAAGAAAAAGGAAACCCAAGAATTTATGAAACTGAAGAGAATAAATGAGGAACATAGTTTTATTGGATTAGTAGGTTACTATCAGCATTTCATCCATAATTTTTGCTCGATTAGATAACCCATTAACCAAGATCACATGTAAAGGGGTTAAATTTGTTTGGACAAAAGAGTGTGAAGAATGTTTTGAAGAAATGAATAGAAGATTATTTAATGATCCTATCTTGACTCTACCATCTAGAAATGATGGGATTTTGATTTATAGTGATGCATCAAGGAAAGGAATCAGTTGTGTTCTTATGCAGAATGATAGAGTTATTGCTTATGAATCAAGGAAATTAGAAATTCATGTACAAAACTACCCAACTAATGATCTTGTGTTATCTGCGGTAATATTTTCTCTGAAGATATGGAGACACTATCTCTATGGTGAAATATATGAGATATATATTGATCATAAGAGTTTGAAATATATTTTATAACATAAATAACTCAACACGAGACAAAGAATATGGATTGAGATAATCAAGGATTATGATTGCACAATACACTACCACCCAAAGAAGTAAAATAAGGTGGAATATTCTTTGAGTAGGAAGGACCATGGAGTTATGAAAAAAATGAGAGTTGAAAGGGATCATATGTTCATGGGTCTAGTAAAAATGGATATGGGAATTACCATGTAAGGTAAAACATCACTACTTTTTCAAATGTTTTCCAAACCATCTTTATTGGAAAAGATAAAAATTTCTCAGTTTGATGATAAGGATATTCAAAAGAAAATTAAAGTTGTGAATGATGGGATATTGATTGAATTTTTATATGAAGATGGAATTTTGAAATTTGGGAAGATACTTTGTGTTCCCTCTATACCTAAGCTAAAAAGTGAATTATTAGATGATGCACATAACTCCAATTTCTCTATAAAACTTGGTATCACCAAGATATATAGATATTTGAAGAAACATTCTTGGTGGGATAACATGAAGAAGAATATTGCTGATTATGTGTCAAAATGTTTGGTTTTTCAATAGGTAAAGGATGGAAGACAACATAATAGAGGAGTCATGAAACCTCTTCCCATACTTGTGTGGAAATTGGAAGATATTATTATAGACTTTGTCATAGGGATACCAAAGACTCCTAGAAGAAATGATGTCATATGGGTTATTGTTGATCGTCTTACCAAATCAACACATTTTATTTCTATAAGAGAATATTTACCACTTGAATGTTTATAAAGACTTCACATTAATGAGGTTGTAAGACTTCATGGTGTACCCTTATGGTTTTTTTCTAACCGTGATCTAATTTTTACATCAAGATTCTAGAAAAGTATTCAGAAGGCCCTAGATACCAAGTTTCGTTTGAGCACTGCCTACCACCCTCAAACTGATGGAAAATTAGAAATGACTATTAAAAATTTAGAAGACATGTTTAAATATTACTCACTTGACTTTAAAGGTATGTGGGATCATTATTTATCTCTAGTATAATTTTCCTATAACAATAGTTTCCATTCAAGTATTCAGATGACACCATATGAAGTGTTATATGGAAAGAAATACTGTACACCTGCTTGTTGGGATGATATTGGTGAAAGAAAACTCTTAGTCCCAGAACTTGTTGAGGAAAAAACAAAAAAGGTGAACATTATTCAAACCAATAACAAAATAGCTCAAAGTAGGAAAAAGAGATATATCGATAATCGAAGGATGGATTTGGAGTTTCAAGTGGGGGATCATGTTTTCTTGAAGGTATCTCTATAGAAGGGTGTTATAAGATTTAGTAAGAAGGGTAATTTAAGTCCTAGATACATTATACCTTTTGAAATTATGGAATGTATTGGAGCTATATCTTATAGTTCAACAATTCCACAAAGTCTCTCCCAAGTTCATGATGTTTTCTATGTATCACTGTTAAGGATATACATGCCAGAACCAATGAATGTACTCACTTATGAAGAATTAGAAAATGAACCTAATATTTCTTACTGTGAAGATCTAATCTAGATTCTTGACACTAGAGAACAAGTGTTGAGGAATCATATGACATGACTGGTAAAGGTTCTTTGAAAAAACCATAAAATAGAAGAGGCGATGTGGGAACCTAAAGAACCACCCAAACCATTTTATGAAGTGATATTTTGGAAATTTTGAGGATGAAATTTTTGAAGGAGGGAAGAATGTAACACCACAAGCTTCCATGATACATTTCTTTTTAAATAATTCAATAGCTTGCACTGCATGTAACACTGAGTTCGAGTGCACCATGATCTATCAAACTAGCCATTAAAAAAGAGGTTATGAATAGTATTAACCACATTATGAAATTTATAAATTTTATTTTTAAAATTAGACTTCATTTTTGAATTCGTAATATCAAAATTATATTAGGGTGAAATTTTGGTATTTTTTAGAAAAGTTTTGATGAATAGTGAAAAATAACGCATTATTGATAAAAACCAAATTTTTCATTTAAATAGTTATATTAATTTAAATTTATTTTAAAGTATAAATAGATAAATAATAAAAATATTAACCCAATGTAGGTAATTGAAATCATTTTTATAATAGAATTAGATATAAAAATTTATTGAACTTTTGAATGTCTCTTTTACCCGCCTTCTAGTCACATTTGCGGTTTAGCATTAAAAGTAATTTTTCCATTTTTTGTAAATTGAATTTTAAAAAATAGACATACATGGTTTTAATTAGTATCAAATTTTTTATCTAATGAAACCAACTTTTTTTTATGAATTGTGACTTTAGTAAAATTTATTTATTTACAAAAGTTAAGGATAATCTTGGTAACTAAAGGTAAAAAATAATATAATATTATTATAAAATTAACCTAAAACCTATACTAATTTCATTGGATAAGTGTTTTTAGAAAAAAAATAAACCTTTGGTAAAAGATATGATCCCTTTTAAGGAACTTTTGTCATATTATAACATTTATTATATTTTATTAAAAGAAGAGTTAAAAATGTCATATTCAAATTTTAATAACTATATCATTTGTAATATGAGGTTATATAAGTGATATGATAAACTATAAATAGAAATTAGAAATAAAAAATGTTTATATACATAATGGTAATTTATTTATAATTTTGTGAAATAAATAATTAACTTAAATAGTGACATAATGATGATGAAATAATTGATTTATTAAAGGAACAATCAATTAAATGATACTAATAATATTAAAATAAATATAATTTGAAATATTTTATTCCATCCATGATTTTTTATATTAAATTTACATGTTAGGTATTATTTAATGTAGCTTTTTTATAATGAATAAAGTTGTTATGACTTTAACAAAAATCATGTATTAAATAGTGTCAAAATTGACGTAAATGGGATTTTAAAATAAACACTATTTTATTAAATGATATAAAAGTCATAAAAATATAAGGTTCTGTAAAATAACTTTTATAGTGTTAAATATTTCATAAATGATCCAATTTGTGTTCTTTTTGAATTTTATAGTAACTATATTAACCCAATAGTATAAAAAGACAAGTAGACACAGTAAGAGTTAAACTATTTAACTAAGGGTTAAATCCAAAATATAAGGTTAATTTTGTGACCCAAACTTGTCTAAAAATTATTGGTTGAGAATATTTCTACCCATAATCATATTATATTCTAAATAAATCACTTTTGAGATATTTAAAATCAAAAAATAAATTTATATTAAATTAATAGTTTTGGAGTTTCCAAAAGTGCCTATCCCCTCTCCTATAAAAGAGTACATCTCCTTATCTTTTATTCACAACTCTAAATCCATTAGGATCAGCCAAAAACTACCCAATTATCCTACTAAATTCTCTAAATTAATCCTATAGGCCTTACTTTTTTCATAAATCCTACATAATGAGTTCTTTCGTGCAAATCAAAATGAGACACTTGAAGAAGAGATAATTGTTTTACCAATTCAATTCAATTTATTTTCTTCTTATAATTAATATTACTATGTTGTTTACATAATAAATCAATAAATATAGTATCATATATATTATTATATGTTTTTATGATTATGGTACAACTATATTCTTCCTTTTAACCATCCTACTAAAAACAATATCACCATGTGTGCGTGCATACGACTTACCGTCTCCACGCCGTAGTGTAAACTATTTTTCATCTATACATTATTTTGATGGGTATAATGATGAATATAAAGGATTTAAATAATAAATATGACATGATATTTTTACATTATAATTCATATTCAATCCAACTCCTTAACCATTACCATTACTTAATGATACTATCGCTCATGCGTACATACGACCAATTGTCTCCACGATGTGATGAGATTCATCCTACACTACAACCATTCAAGAATGATTATGAAAATTTATATAATGAATGAATATAATATTTGTGAACTTAATATCATTATGGATATGAAGAAGATATATCCTATGCATAATAAACAATACTTACACGTCAAAATAAACATAATAAAATGAAGTAGTTCACGACTGAAATAATGATAACAATGAAATATTATTAATAAAATGATATAATAGAATCATATATGATATAAAAAATAATGGATATAGTCCTGTTATAACTTAATAAAATTATTTAAACAATATACATGAGTTTAAGTCACCCTCAACTAACGGAAAGTATGAGGTAATGGTTAATTTCATGATCTCATTACTATACGAGGTTGTATATACGTAAGTATTTACTGGGACATATTTATCATCCATATCCATGTTTATTAAAAATTAATTTAAAAATATTATTAATATTATTTTACAATTTTTTAAAGAAAATTTCATCCATGTTTGATTTTATAAAAAGGAATCTTTTTTTTGTTTTCCTTACGAGGTACTTTGTTTTACTTTTTCGACAAAGTATGAGAAGAATGTTTATTTAACTTATAAGGTGTGAGCTAATTTTTATAAAGTCATGATACATTAATGTTTTGAAGCTTACTTTACAAGATTAAAAGATTATTTTCAATGAAAATATTTTATTTTTAAATTTTATGGCATTTTAAATAACTATTTTCAATAAAAGCGGCATTTATCTAAAAAGTTTCTAATGATTTTATTAGATTATTTTCATCTATGTCAACATACTTTATTGGATTTTATGATTAATTAAGTTTGATTTATTATGATACGATATTTCATATTGTATTGAAGTTTTTATGACATTTTTGACTGTGGATGTGCTATTTTGATACCATTCATGGTTTATGGTTAATGTGTTAACATTTTGTATAATAGTTTTAATATGAAAGTTTATATTGGTTATTTTAAACCTTTTCATATGAGGAATTAATTGGACTAATTAAGTGATGGGAAGGGCCTACTATAGCCCCTCGATGCATCGGTAGGTCTCATGAGACAAACTAGTTTGGGTTTTTACCCATTTATGTATGGTCTTGGCACAAGGCCTTAACAGTGTAGTTATGATGTCTGACATTATGAATTACCTCATTATAATATTAGTTATTTATATTACATGTTATTATTCAACTAGTTGAATATCCATGTGAATGTTTAAATGACATTACTTTATTTATTCTTTCCATATTATGCTGAATATGATGTTTAAAAGGCTTGTGTTTCAGTTTTATACCTTACCTTAAAAGTTTATACTTATTTATGATAGCTTCTGCTATATTATTTATCCTAACTGAGCATCTAAGCTCATCCCTTTATTATATTTCATTTTCTACAGGATGTGAATGAGTATGTTATGATTGACCTGAAGGGTTAGTCTAAGGGATATGAGTATTTTTCAAAGGAGATACTATATTGTTTTTCATTTCATTATGTAATGTAAAACTTATGTTTGCATCTAGATTTTCCAAGGATACTAAATTTATTGGTCTTTTGGGATTTTATTTCTTATAATCATGAAAATATAATAAAATAATTCACTAGATTTTGGGAATCTAGGGTCGGGGAATTACAGGAATCATGTGTTATGCGAACCACATAATGAGTGCAGTTCGCGGTGAAGTCCAATCTGCAAGGGAGTTAGTCGTAATTGTGATCAGTGGGGTTTTGGGGTTTATTTGTGTATATAAGGGATCCCTAATCACTTGATTAAGTATAGTAAATTTCATTGGAGGTAATTATCACTATTAGAATTCATTTAAGTCTGAAAGCAGTTCGTGGAGCAGTTTAACTTGTGAAGGATCCCATCCACAAAGAAAGCTCAGTTAGCAAAAGGTGTTTGTAGGGAACTGTAATCCATAAAGGATAAGGGGTTCAAAAGGTGTAATTCATCTATGAGTAAAGGGAATCCTATGAAGAAATCACTCTATACAATGATAGGGTTTTCGTGAAGTTTTTAAAGTAGTTCGTGGAGGAGCAAAAATAGCCCACGAATGGTCTATTTTCAAGGAAATCAACACATAGTGAAGTGTATTTAATATATTGGGTGAAAATAGAGATTCATGGAACTATTTTGTGTTAATTTTTTTGAGATGTTTCAGATCAATAGAATAATCATTTGAAGGAGTAGAGGGCACACTTCAGTTGAGAGAGTAGTGTGATTTTAAATTGTGAATGGTTGTAAACCAAATGGGACAACGAGTCAGATCTAAACCTTATAACAATAGTGAAATTTAGTGGATTTGGTACATAGACACATTGAATTTATTTTCTTCTTGGATTTATTCTAGTGAGGGTGAGACAAGTAAAATTTATAAATCATTTTCATGTTTTAATTCTCATTTATTCTATTTTATGGGAATTAGGGAGAAAAGTGTTTTATTTAATGACAAAACAAGACCCCAAAGATACATTTGTTTTAATATTTTATACCCTAATTCACCCCCTCTTAGGTAATTTGTCCTAGTTTGGATAACATGATCAATCAATGATCTTAAAGGAATTAAACATCATAAATCATTCTGAAATATTTGTGATCTAGGAAAGAAGAAATAATCTACATGCTACAAGTTTTAATTCCACATCATAATACCATGCATACACGGAGGATTTAAAATGAAAATAAATGCACAAATGTTTTGGAGTCTATGAAGACCACAATATTCAAATATCACATGGGAATTAAGAAGTCGAGTCTTATTGAGATTAAGATAGAGAGCATAAATTGAATTTTAATGAGAATTAAAAATGGAAATAATCCACCAATTTTAATGGAGAGAATCTCACTACAGTGAAATAATGAAGGTTTCCATAATTAAAAATATAAATAATATTTGAATGATATTCAAAATATTTATGTGAATAAATAATCATGTGTATAAGATAAGATTTCATCATTAATAAAGCCTAATAGAAATCAAAAATGATTTCATGAGAACACCTATTGGTATCAAGGAGGAAGGAGTCAACTACATCTAGGATACCCTATGCATTAAAGGAGCATGAATTTAACACTGTACCTAATGTGTTGAAACTATATATTGAGGAATTCAATAAGTAAGAACCACTTCCTATGATCTATGATATTATCATATCATTGGGAGAAGATAATGAGAAAGGTCAGTGATCCTGTGGAAGAACAAGATGTGTGGATTTGAAGGAGAAAAAGTCCAACACACATTACACCAGTATATGAGCATGTTTTAAGACCTATCTAAGGTAGAAGTTCAGAAGGACCCTTGGAGAACTATCAGGAGACAATATAAAAAATCCATTGGGATATGGATAGAATATTTTTGTAAGACATCTTCAAATGGATAGAGATAGTATGAATAAGTATTCGGTATATAGATGATGTAGTCACTATAGACTAGTAATTTAAAGAGAATGTTTTACAAGATTTTTAAGAGATGGATTGTACTTGTACTCAGTGTTTTATAGTGGAGAAACCAAGCCTCATAACTCGATTCGAACCTATAAAGAAATATCCTTTCAAGGATGAATCTTGTAAATACTTATGTCTTGTGCCTTTTTAATTTCTAAATATTTGAGTAAGTCTAAGAGAAAATAAGAATATTTTCTTGACATATTCACTTATCACTGAGGTATAATTAGAAGGAACAAATTCATAAAAGGAAAGGGATCACTGATTCACTATCTCTCCCTCTTAGTGTTCTCACAAGACCTGAGCACTACAAGTGGTATCTAAGAAAACCAGGTTCTCTTATGAAATACCCAACCTCTATTTAATAATTCAAGATGACTCAATCAATGTAAAAAAGTTAAAAGTGGAAAATAAGTATAGGAAGGTTTCAAAAGATAAGAACGATCAAAGTGTTAAGTGTTTATCTATCAAATACATTAATAATGATCCTTCTAATGAAACCAATTTAATAGATGGAGTGTTTGAGGAGAATAAGACTATTGGGATGGTTTTTTATCTCTATTATCAAATAGATAAATATCTTAATAAATTTCTCATTAAAGTGGTCACTTATATTTTTAGTTATATCAAGTAACTTCTTAATGAATAGGAATAGCTATAATCGGAGGCTAATGAGTTGGAGGGTAATTTATCCAAGAAGTTATAAAAGTGTAAGACCCTCACAAAACTTTTTTAATCTAAAGAAAAATTTATATCCCTTAAAAATAAGAATATTTACTTAATAGAATAAGTGAAAGGGTATATTTTTTATAAAGTGGTGTCTAAAATAATATTTGTGGAAGTTATCCATTCATTTAAAAATTTATAAAACATATCAGTAAATATAAAAGATACAAAATAGAAGATTAAGAAAAAAAGATCAATAGAGCTTGAAAAATCCATACAAGAAGAAAGAAAAATTCTTAAGGATCATATTGAGAGGATAATTAAAATTGGGAAGTGAATTTGGGGTTGTTTGAGGATGAAAATAATTCTCTCAATATTAAGTGCCTTGAACTTGAAGTAAAGTTGAATATTTTAGAATCTATATAAACTGAGACATCCCAAATACCTGATAAGAAGGATGTTAACACAAAAATATCATATAATATCCTTTTCACCAAAAGGGATTATTACAGTGAAAAAAATCATGTGTTTATCTAAATAAGTATCTACATCAAGATCTTGGAAAAAGGTAACCCGTTATGACAATAACCTTGTTTTCTCTAAAATTGTTTCATTTACAAGTGAACCTTCTAAAATAATAGATAAAAATGGGTGGATAAAAATTCCTATAAATCCACTAATATATCAAAGGTTAATTATGGAATATATAAAAATAACCCCCCTAGTAAGAACTCAAAAGAGTATTGTTTCTAAATAAGAACAACTAGAAAAAAATTATGGCCAGATAACAACTGAAGGAACAAGAGAGGGTTGAATTCAAATAGTTTATATCATAGTAAGAACTTTAATTTCAATATAGGTTGTACAAGGATGATGTAAATACCATAACCATAGTATCCCAGATTAGGTAGTTACTTTATTACCTTGGCATATAAGCACCCACATCCAAATAGACGGAACAATTTAGTAGTTTTGGTAAACTAGATATATACTTGAATCTCACATTATATTTGTAAATGTAAAATACATAACATAGTGAATGAAATATTTCTTATCCTTGAACTCATTCAAAGATTCCTTCTTCATATCATGGGGAAAGGGAAAAAATTAGGGTAAGATCAGATTCCAAATAAGGGCTATGTGCAAGGGAAGATATCACGAGTAAATAAAGAATAATTAATATGTCAAGGTAAATAATTAAAAACACATGTCATTTAATAAATTACTTGAGCATGAATAATAACATGGCATAAAAAATGATGATCAAATAACTCCATATAACTAATATCATAAAAGGGTACTAAATCCATGGATATCATAACGAATTAAATAATCACATGGATAAAAATAACTGATTTCATAATTATGGAATGAATAATGTCAGAAATTTGAAACTTAATACTGATCCATTATTCTAATACATATAAAAATATCATCAAGGCCTCATGTTAAGACATTGATATAAATGGGTAAGGCCTTGTCAAAATACCGAAACTAGTTTGTCTCATTAGACCTTTCGATGCATCAAGGGGATATATAGGGCCCTTCCTATCACTCACTAAGTCCAATTCATTTATCATATGAAAGGGGGGGATAATAATTCAATACATAATCCACATAAACATTCATATTGAAAAATTAACATACAAAATGCTAATATTTTCCCCAATCAAACTCATAAAAAATCATATAGGGAAATAATAAGTATGGAATAATTACAAAATATGCCAAGTCTACTATAATTAAAATACAGGTTTATTGTTTTTGATAAATATAAATACCATAAAAATATCATTAAAAATATTCTTGAGGAAAATACAGTTTTTATCTTGAAATCCACTTTTTAAAACTAAAATTTTCCAGAATATTAGGAAAAATATTTTCTTTGAAATTATCTTTTTAAAATTTTAAAGGAAGCCTTAAATCATTGAGTGTACATTGTGGTGGGAAATTTCATTCGTGTTGTATAAGTTAAAAAAATATTCCTTTCATACTTTTGTAATAAAAGTCAAAACATTCCTTATTTAGAAAACGATAGGAAGATTTCTTTTAAAAATATTTGTGAAAGTAAAAAATGGGTAACAATGTATTTAATAAATCATTATATAATATTAAAAATATTATTTAAAACATTTTAAAGAAAATATGGATATGAAATAAAAAATAGTCTTTTTCGAGTATAAAAACACAGTCAGTTTTCCTTAAAAACATGATTTTGGTATCTTGAGTACTTAATGAGTGGACAATAAAATGAAAAAATATAATTTATAGAAATAAAAAAAGGATAAGAAAATATATTAGGTTAATATTTAAAGATTAAATAATTCCTCCAATATATATTTTGACATAAACAATCCTGGATAATGATGAGATTGTGAAATAAACTCTTATCATTTCGGTAACTTTTGAATCATAAACCCATGAAAGAAATAATTTCAAATAAAATAATAAATAACATTAATATAAATATATTCATTATATAACATGTCAAAGGGTCAGTAGATACACCTCATAAAATAATATAGGCGTAAAACATAACATATGTCCCGAAGAAGATAATTTGAGATGAAAAACCCATACCTCAGGTCTGAATTCCTTCATATGGGTTCAAACCTCTTATAATATATACATATATATATTATAAATATGTTAAATACCCATAAAAATAAATATCATATGAAATATTAGTTAATTATATCCTTTTATCACTCTTTTATTAATAATTATTTATTAAAATCACTGTTTCAGGTGATAACTACTTCGTCTTCCATGTATGTTTCAATTTGATAGATTTGGTCTTTGTAATTTGATCATGGTTAAATTTTATAATTTTTTTATTCATGATTTAAATATAATATATATTTATCAAATATACTTATATTTAGATTCATCTAAAAAAATTGGAGATAGAAAAATAAATTACACTGTTCATGGAGATAATGGGCCATATATACGCATGAACACTGCTTTCAATTTTCAACAAATGGTACAAAAGAAGGGTAAATAACAATTAAAATTTATAGAATAATTTTTATATCATAAATATCATATATATTCATTAAATAAATCCTTATTACTATCTATGTAAATAATAAATGAAAATCAAATCACATCACTTCATAGAGGTGGTAGTCCACACCTACACACATGCGACATTATCATTTTCCAATGGATTGGAAGATAAGAAGATAGATATGATATTATTATTTAAAAAGAATAATTATTTCATAATGTTAATATATATTCATTATTTACATATTTATAACCATACTTATAAAGTTGTGATGAAAAATGAATTATATCGCTATGTGGAGAAGGTAAGTCGTACGTACACACGAACAATGTTTTAGCTTTTTTTAGGATAGAAAAGAGATGGAAATTGGTCATTATATAATAATAATAACAAAATATCATTATATTTATGATAATATAGTTATTATTTTATTATGGGTACAACATATTTAGAGGAAGTAGAAGAAGAAATAAATTTGTAAAAGTTGTAAAAATGATTACCTTATCTTAGAGAAACCACCTTTGGATCTCTTCTTAAGGACCCTAGGATTGGTATTTTTGGAAGACCAAAACCTCAAAAAATTAAATAAGTATTTTATAAGATAATATTCTAGTGTTTTTCAAGATAATGGATCAATTTGGTGTGAATAATTGATAGAAGGGTTGTCCTTTTACAAGTGAGGGGAGATGCATTCTTAGAATTTCTTAAAATATTAAATCAATATAAATTATTTTTATATCCAAATGGATCCAAATTGATAAAATAACAATATAATATGATTATAAGTATAAATAATATCATAAAATAAAATTTGGGGAAGTTTTGGCTATTTTTTCACCCTTATATTTTAGTTTTAACCTCATGTTAACCCTTTTGACAATTACCATGATATTAATGTTTTCTACAGTTTAAGGGTCAAGAATGTTACTGTAAAAGGAAACATTAAACATAAATGGATCATGGATGATGTTTTAAACCATATAAATTCATTTGGATGAAAGTAAGGTTTTTATGAATATTAAATCATGTGATAAAATATTATTTATTATAAAATATTATTAATATCATTTTAACACTATTCATTTAATATGAATTTAAATACTTCAAGACAAAGGAAGAAATAGAATATAATCATTTAAAACATCCCTAAAATTCCACATAGATATATATAATTCACATAAAACATTTATTAATTCAAATTATATCAATTTTAATATTTTTAAAATCATTTATTTTATTTTTTTATTAATTGAATTGATGCTTTACTGGTGTTTCATAATCATTTAAGGTAATTATTTCATCACTAAAAATTATAAATACATTAAAAAGATAAAAAAATTATTTATATTTATAATAAATATGTATAACTGAACATATCCTCTATTTATTATTATGTAAAAAATTTAAATATAATTAAACAAAGAGAATGACATTTTTTGAATTTTCTTTAAATGAAATAATATAAAAGTCAAAATCACATCCAAATGGAAAAATAAACTCATATATTTTTGAAATTTGGGTGATTATGGGTTAATTAGGTTGATAAAATGAAATTAATTCAAGTTTTAGGTTTATTTTCTTGTCCATTTCATATTATTTTTAACCTTAATTACTCAATTTACCCTCACAGTGTTGACAATTATTTATTATGGTTACAATTCATAATGACCAAAAATAAAAGGGATCTATTTAATAAATTTGGAACTAATAATTAAAAACAAGGAATAAATTTTAAAGATTCAATTTCTATAAGTGATAGTAATTAATTTAAAATAAAAATGCAAAACACAATGAAAAATAGTTTTTCAGAAAAATGCCTTTTATGTATAAAAATATATTTATACCAATTTTAGTCACAAAATTTATTAAAATGAAATTAATTTGATTATTAATAATATAATAGAACTATTTTTTATTTTTAAATATTTTTAAAACAAAATTCAACTTTGTAAATTTTTGAAACAAAAATATAGTTTCAATAAAAATAGGTATTTTCCACTATTCACTAAAAAATCATTCTTTTTCAGAAAAATATGAAATTTAACCCTAATATAATTTTGATATGTTTATTTAAAAAATGATATTATTTATATAAAATAAAATTTATAAAATTTATATAAATTAATTGTAATATTTTCTCACAAAAAAGAATTAAAAATTATTTTTGAAGAAAACGTATTTCTGAAGCATAAAATAACTTTAATGAAAATTGAGTACATATTTAATAAGAATTAATAAATTAATTTTTATTGGGTAGGTAATCTATATATATTTCATAATTACATTAATAATATTCATTCCTACTAATTCAACAACTAGGTTAGAATAGACATATTTAAATAATAATATTTTGTGGTTTGTTTAGGCTTGGTGTTGATCGTCGTATATGATATCAAACATAGTGTTATTTTAAAATATCAAGGTGTTAAATTCTCCCAATTTAATAAATTATATCCCCACAATTTGAACTTATGCTCGTTAATTATGGGATTTAAATTTGGAAAATCCTTTATGGGTAACCCACATCATAAAAAGGGTTAATAGAAATTTCTCTTGAAAAGAGGGAAAGGGAAATATGATGGTCATATGAAATAAAACATAAATAGGTTTCTAAATAGGAAAATATTAGTGGTATTTGAAAATATAGGCATGTTAGAAAATCGTAATGTCCAAATAATGGTGGATATTGATAAATATCATTGATCACAAGAAAGTGAATGATCATGAAAAAGTTAATGACCACAAAACCATAAACCAATGAGGTGTGAAAAAGACCATCAATTCATCAGAAATAATGGTAATAAGAAATTTTTTCTCTCTCAAGACCCTTTTCTTAGATTTGAATAATTACTTTAAAATATATACTAATAACTTAAGGAAATATACTTACTTGATAATTATAATTTCATCCTTTAATCAATTTCAACCACAATATCATATTTTTTTTCCAAAAGATTAGTATTAAAGATGATTTTTTATGCATAAAGCATAAAAATCAACTTATAACAGATCAAATAATCCAAAAAAGGACACTATAAAAAATTTACCCTATACCAATGGTTTGAAACCATTGGTACATGCCTTGAAACCATTGGGATAGGCTATCCCAATGGATTCAAGAACCTTTGCTATGTGGGCTATCGATATAGCCCTATACCAACAGTTTTTATAAAACTATTGGTATAAGTTGTGTCAAATTACCTTATTCCAACATTTAAAAGTGAACTGTTGGTATATATATATGTCAATAGTTTTACAACCATGGGCATAGTGTTCTATCTATAGGAACTATATACAAATGATTTCATGTAAATAGATGGTATAAATTTATACCAATGACTCTACAACCGTAGGTATTTCTGTTCAGAAGAACTGTTTACCAAAGGATACATGTAAACCATTCGTATAAATGTATAACAATTAATATACAACCATGAGTATTTTATTTTGGTATAACTTTATACCAATGGTTTAGAAAACCGTTGGTATATCATCCTCTCCCCACCAAGCACAACAGGACCTTCCATCAACTCTGCCACTCTGCCAGAACCTATAACCAAAAAAACAAACCACACCACACATTTAAAATATATATTCAAGTTCTATCTAAATAAAAATGAATACTTGGAAATAATTTTTAATTGAGTGCCCAAATATAATGCTTTACGTTTATATGAAACATGTTTTTAATTATTTTTAAAAACACAAAATTCAACTAACATGTTGTGATCTCCATTAGTTTTTATTGGATCTTTTTTGTGTGTATTTTGAATACCATTATGATATTACATTAGTGAATATTAGTATCAGATCATGTCTATCATTTAAAGTTTAACAAAAAAATGATTGATTTTTTTATCATGGTTATTGCTTTGATAGTTGATAATCATGATATAAAGGTGGTGTATGTGTATATATATATATATTCATAATATATAAATTGTTTAATTAGATACATATTATTATAGAGGATGATGATGGGATAAGCTCTCAATTATATGTATCTACATATCCCTTCCCCTAGTCTATGGGATAGGCCAAGTCACTTAATTTTTACACCCCTTCCCCTTTCCACAGGATGAGATTTGGCCCAAAATCTAGATCTTTTCCTAGGTGGGATATGATACATGATTTACCTACCCCAAACCTAGATGGGAAAGGCTTAAATAATTCATTACCTCTAAACTGATATCTATAACAATCTTTCCCAAAGTTGGAAAACCCAAGGTAACCTCAGGTGAGGATACTCTCAGTATAAAGAGTAATTTGATATTTCTTCTAATTCATCTGTTAAATTATTGTTTTCTATTTTAAATTTTTTTCCTAAATTTTGTTTTATTATATATGTAAGTAAATGAGTAGACATGTTTACACAAAAGACTGATTATCTATTAATTTGTCCAGGCCTGTTTGTGGTTATATATTGAGTATGTATGTGCTCACATATTACATAAACATTATGTTGGAAATGAATATCTTATTATGATTCTTTTAAGGTACCTAGTTTGGTGTGGAGTGTTCATGGTTCTTCTATATAAGGTAATCGAAGTAGTTAAACCCTTTTTCAATCTATGGATTTTGTGGAGTCTCTTAGAGTTATTGAAAGATGTGTGGAGTTGATGAAAATGGGATATCTTCTGTTGTCTTTATAGAGATTTCACATATTGAACACCTCCCCTATTTTACCCAAAGGAAACATTTGGTTTTCCTTTTTTATGTATAGTGTATTTTTGGTTTGTTCCATTTAGTTTTTATCTTTGTGTGGGTTTTTGGAACTTGTTTGATTATAAACATGTGTCATATAACTATCCTGTCATATTTTTCTATCTATTTATATGTATATCAATAATGTATGGTAGTGTTTTGGCCCAAAGTCCCCTCAAGTCCTATATTCTAAAATCATCCCCATTTTATGCTCATTCTCAGCAGAATTGTGAAGATGTTCCCAATCCCTCCCTAGTTATTCCATGTTTCCTTTCCCCCAAGGTTCAGACATGGTAATGAACTAGTTAGACTCTAATATAGGAATGTCTAGGATGGAGTAAGGTGGATGGGATACACCCATGGGATGACACAAGTGTCCTCACATCAAGGAATCACCACTGGGAAACAATTTGGCCCAAAAATAATTAGTTAAAACAAAAGCAGAATATAAATAAAATTTCAGTATGACCCATACATACATCGGACGTCCATGTCAAAGGAAAATAAAATAAAAAGAAGAAATATAGTATAAAGGAAGACAAAAATGAAATAGACTAATTAATCTCTCCACTACCCTGATCTCCCTCCCCTATAAAGAAAACTATTTAGCCGCCTCTAGTGCCCTTCTAGCTCCCTTAATAGAATATAACTACCCTCCATCCATAAAAAGAGGTAAAAGGATAAATTTGATGATGTTATAAATAAAATAAAATAAAAACTAAACTATAACATACCTATCTCGTGTGACTATATAAGTCACCACCCAACATATAAAACCATAATGCCCCATGGGTGAAATCATGTTCCTACAAGAAAGGGGGAAACAAATCCAAGTTTCAAAATGATACTATAAAATAGTACATTCCTATTAATTAATAATTACTCTTCTAATTAATGCTATATAATCAGTTTGGCTCATGTTTCATCTTAGTTTGGTTTTGTTCGATACAAGTTTTTTTGGGACATTTTCATTAAATTTAGTTTTTCTTGTTATTGTTTATATTAGCTTGGAAAATTTCATACATCTGGGTTCTAATTGATTCAGTTTGATTACATTTGGTTCATATCAGTTTGGTTTAGTTCAGTTTAGTTCATGTTAGTTGTGGTTATATAGGTTTTAATTCATTATATTTGGTCCAATTTGATTCATCATTTGTAATATAATATTAGTTCAAGTTAGATTAGTTTGACTTGGTCCAATTTATTTTCATTCAGTTTTTTTCTATTTTAATTATTTTTATTGATTTTGATAATTCTAGATCAATTTTGGATGATCTAATTTACATTTTAACTAGTAAGGTTTCGTTATTTTGTGAATGTTTTTTTAAAAAATGTTTCATTATATTTTTTATTTGGTTTTATTCTATTCATTGTGGGTTTTCATGGTGCCACTTTATTTAGTTCAACTCGTTTTGGGTTTACACTTCATAATCATATTTGGTTTGGTTTTCTATGTTTAATCTTGTTTTTTTATGTTTAATGAAATCCTAATTAAGGCAGGTCTGGAGAGGTCTAATTGAGGTAGTTCAGGGGTATTTTACAATGTGACGACCTAAGAAGAAGCAACATGAAAATATTTTCCCATATACAAGGATGTATAATGTGACCTTTCATTATATGGATGAACATAAGAAACATATCACCTTTAGTGAGATGGGGTATCTATATAGGTACTATAGAAATGTTCACAAAAAAATATATATTTGATAGTGATATTAGACATGGGAATCATGTTGTATAATATAAAGGATAATAATTTTGAGGTTTGTTTAAAATGATTATATTTATTCAAGAATTTAAATATTATTTGAATTATTATTCTTTGTTTTTACATACTATTGGGATATATTTTTACTATGGAAACCAAGGTTAAGATGATATATATATTTTTATAGAGTATTCTTATTCCCTTAAATTCTTGAGTGTGTTTCATGGGATGGTTTTTTAGGTTACGTCGAGCTGGGTTCATGTGCAGTGGTTTTCATATAATGTTGGAATTTTGGTATATTAGTATTGATTAAACAATGATATGAGAAGTATTATGGTGAAGAAAACTCCTTTAGTACCTTTATATTATAATTACTATGATTGTTAAATTATGATGAATGTAAATGGTGGCATGTGTAACAAGCTCGGGAAGTTGGCAACTATAGTGTTTCTTTGAATATCAGAATAGAATAAAGTGAGTTATATATTGTTCCTAAGTAGACATTATATTTTTAAGTTGGTTAATGTCCTTTATAAAAAGTCATTTTTTAGGGTAATTGATGAAATATAGTTTTAGTGAACAATCCATGTACGCCACAAAATTTTAAGAATGTTAAATGTCATGAATGGAGTGAGATAACCTTTGTACTAAATGCTATTTTATACAATAGACCAGGTATTGATCAAGAGACTATAGATCAATTTTAGATAATCAATAGATTCTTAGGTGTATTTTTGAGTGGATATGATTTTCAGAGACCATGAATGTTAGATCTTAAATATTGATTCCATTGATCAGGTACTTCTATGGATGTCACCTCATTTAAAACATCATGTCTTGAAGAAAAAAGAAAAGTATGATTCTATAGTGCATAAGACTATCAAGGTTTCATGGGAAGAAGGTATAGTGGTGTGTTTAAAAGTTCTTTTCAAGTGTAATTGATTGTGTTGAGGCATATTTGGAGTTTAATGAAATGTTTGGGAAGTGATTATTGTATATTTTATATTAGAGAGATATATATTTAAAATAAAATAAGATATATCTAGATCAAGCAAAATTATAGCATGGTTTTATCTAGTATAGTACTGAGAAAAAATAGCAGCATCATATCCTAGTGGAGAATTGGGTCACTAGAGATGTTCTATAGTGTTTCTTGAGAATGAAAATTCATATATTGGTGAGTATGTAATGCCTTATGTTGAAGAGAATTAGTGGAATATGAAAAAATAATAGAACTCAATGAAATGGGATCTGACTAATTTTGAATGATTTTAATTTGGACCAGGGGAATATATATTTTTCAATTCATGGGATGCTTAAATAGATATTTTAGAGGTAGAAATATGAGTATAAAAGACCCATATTGATATTTTGGGTATTATGGAGTTAAAATACATTAGGTGGGTTATAAAAAAACACACTTGAAGCACAATAAGATACTATCGGGAGTCTTTTAGGTTGGTAGTAGAATTTTTCCATTTCCCTTTCTAGTATGATATTGATGAAATATAATCGGGATATTTCCAAGGAACCACTGGGAATATAGTAGAGATTCCCAACCCCTAATTTATTTGGGGATATTATAGTCATTTATGGAAAAAATTCCAGAAATATTTGGGTCCTTTGTTCTTTCCCTATATTTCCACAAGTAGTGACTACTTCACCTCTATTTTCCCTCTTGCCTCTTTATCTTGGACTCCATATATACTTTACTTCCATCATCCAATTGAATAAATTTTTGTAGGTATAATATCTATGAAATGAGTATAAGATAATCCCTAATATATTTATCATTATTTTAATATCTATAATGTTTTCAAGATAAATTTTATAATTTTGGAATTATCTAAAGATTTATTAATAACTCCTAAATGAGGATAAAATGGTCAATGAAATTGGATGAGTTTAGTCATAATGTTATAATGCATGAAGTCAATTAAATATTATGCAATTTTTTTTGTGTGATTTGGATTATTACATGTGTTTTAGGGATATAGGACTTGAACAGATACCATGAGGGTTCAAATTTGATTGATATATTAGGTATACCCTATTAGGATTGAAATAGACATTCCATACATGGTTGGTTAATTTTATGATTAATGTATATCCATTTTACCATGTAAATTTTTTAGTGCTTAATTTTGATGAAATCTAAATGTATGTTCAGGTGTGATATAAAACATAATAGATCTAGGGTGGTCACTTGTGATATTGTTAGAGGGGTCTAGTGAGTGTACACCTTATGTTGATTGGTTTAGTCATAGGTTCACCTTTTAGGGTTTTTTAGTAAAGGAGTGGTAAAATTATATATACCTTGAAATATTTTTTAATGAAAAAATTAGGTGTTTTAACTGATATTAACTATGAAAAACCTTTTAAGGATTTGTGTAACCACATGATGTGACCATATTAAAGAATACTAGTGGGTTAACACATAGAGTATGGTTTATCAAGACCTGATGTGTTAAAGTGGTTTGTGAGAAATATAATTACTAATTATTTGATCAACTATTTGATCTCAAAGATATTTTAGAGTTTGAGTAAGGTCCTAGGTGACCAAATGTGGTTATATACCAAGTGTAGTATTGGGACAATAATAATTTTCTTTTAGTTTAACATTTTTAATCACATTCCCAACACCCAATAACATGGTGTCCTTAAACTTCAAAAATTTATTAAGAGGATTATAGAACAAATACTGACTAAAAAAAATCCTCTTAAAAAAACTGACTTAAAGATACTCAATCATCCAACAATGATAACATGAAATAGTAGTCTACATGGAATTCAGATGCTGAGTATACTAAGACATCATTTTTTAAACTGGTAATACAAAAAATGTATTTTGAAACATCTATATCATATCAGCATTTCATTTCTAAAAAAAATATAATAAAAAAAACAATACATTAAGAGAAACCAAACAATCATTCATTTTTGTACATTGGTTTTTGAATTTGAAATATGTATTTTTAAGAGCTAGTACTTTGGTAGATACCCAAATTTGGGAATATTCCTATACATTTCATTGAGATATAATAGTAGATGGGATAACTAATAGATGAAGTACATTCCCTTTTATTCCTATACATTTCAGTATATGGGATAGATAATAAATAAATGAAGTATTAAAAAATTAAAGTATATAATTTATTATCTATATTATCCAGAAAAATAAATGGGCATGTCCTCCATTGAAATTAATATATATCAACAACACCAAGTCTGTAAAAAAATGATTGTGTATAAAAGTATACAAGACCGTAAATAGGTAGTTTATAATAAAAGATAGTATTAAATGACAATATATAATAGTAGAAAATATTAAATGACATTGTATAACAGTAGACATTAAAAAAATGATAGTGTGTAATAATAGACAATATTAAATTACATTGCTTAACATTATAAATTAAAAAAATGATAGTGTATAATAATATATAGTATTGCATTACAGTGTGAAATAGTATAAATAAAGTATTAATTAATTGAGAAAAATCAAACCTTCAAGAGATTAGATTAGTTATGAAAAATCTATTGGAAGGTTTTGTTTTCATTAAAAGAGTCCCTTGATGATGCTGACAATGAGTCTATTTGAAGCAGGAAGATGTCGATTATTGTGCATTTTGTGATGAAACAGAATATCATAGATAAGAGAAAATAAGAAAATGTATATAAATTAATATAAAATAAAAAAAATTTAAAATTTAAAATATGTATAAGGGTTGAAATTTCAATTTTAAGAAATAGAAATAGTCAAAACATAACAACTTCTTGCGGTTAGAGACACCAATTAGCCAATAAAATATCAAAACCCTAATTATCTCATCATATGTATAAATATACTGGAAAAAAATAAGGAAATGGTACAATAGTAACATGGGTTTAATGAGGGTATCATACACTTCATAAAATCACCTAAAGTGTAAAAGAGGCTATTAAAAACATAATAGTCATGATTCTAATCTACTTTACCCATTTCTTTAAATCATTTAAAATCCCATTTTAAACATCTCTTAAAAACCAACCATTTCAAAACATATTTAAATCCATTTAAAAAACACCTTGATTATCCAAAAAAAGGGAAATGAACATTTATCCCAAAAACTCCTTGGTTTCAAACATCACCCTTTAATTCAATTCATGACCTAAATAGGGTCAAACCATTTGAAACCCTTACATTTCGTTCAAAAAAATTCTTGAAATCTTTTTACAATAGATGAAATTTCAATTATCATATGAAATTACAAGTTATACCTATGATAAATCACTTTTAAATATTAACCATATTTGTAAATTTCAAATACTATTTTCAAAGGCCATTTGAGAAACCTCATAAATGCACTGTGTGACTAGTCACACAAAATTAGATTTAGACTGGCCCTTAAAATAGTAAAACCCTTCTCTTTCAAATAAATCTAATATAAATACAACCTTTTTACCTTGTAAATCCAATAACTATAATTAAAACTATAATTTAATAATTAAATCATAGGTTCAAAACACCAAGGAATAAATGATTTCAGAATTAAAAGTTAGGGAATGAGAAAACCTACCTTGAATAAACGAAACATGATCCAAAATGCATCACCTCTGACAATGGATGAAAAAAACTAATAATAAACTACCATGAACCCTAAACACTAAAGAAACCACAAAAATTGGGTTAACCCATTTAACTAGGGTTAAACCAAACCAAACATGAAATCAGGGAAGGAGAAACCCGTAAGGAAATAGGGAAAACAAACTATATACCAATCCTTGGTGAGACAAACCACTAAGTCTTTATGCGTTAATTGGGAGGATAGAAGCTGAAGTTGGAGTGAAAAAATCAAAAGGAAGCAGTGCATAAAGGTAGTGTTTTGTCTTTGAGTGGGATTAGAGAGATGGATGATAGAGGAAATGGGGGAGAAGAGGGTTGGCAGGGGAGAGGAGAGGGTTCACACTAGGGATGAGCATGATGGATAATCAGGGGCAAAGAGGTTTTTTGGGGGCGATGATGGTTTTCAGGGGATAGGATATTTTTTGGTGGAGAGGAATGTGGGGATTATCCCTATAGAATTGAAATATGAGGGATGGTATACCTATAGTTTATTTAAAATCGTATGGATAACTATACCCAGCACATCTATCCCAATAGTTTTTTTAAATCGTTGGTATAGGTGTGTGGGTATAGACCCATTTCCAGTAGCGGGATAAAAATCTATTACACCTATCTTTAAAAATTAACAAAAAAAATGGTTACCACAAGGTAAAATAATACATAAAATGTATTATCCTTCATGAGAAGAGATAATACATTTTACTTCAAAATTTCCAAAATAACATCAAGGGTTTAACTTATATTATTCCCCAAATAAATAACCATACATCCCAAATAACCTTAATAACCTCAACATTAAAGAAAGTTTTAACCTCAAAGTTTATATCATACCCTTTATCTTACACCTCAAAATTATAATATCATTCTTCCCAAATAATCCTTTATATTAAACCTAAAGGTTATAAATACCTTTTCCCAATAAAACGTCTCTTTAAATTTCATTAATCACCTCAAAATCCAAAAACTTTAAAGGGATTTTATCTTATATTATACTTCCCAAAATAAAAATATTATTTATACCTAAAATCGTTCATGTAAAAACAATTTCATACTAACTGGGACATCATGTAGGCCAGTAGTAGGCATTTTACCATTGTCTCCCTTTGGTTGTAGGTTCAAACCCCATGAACTTTTTTTATGTGATAGGTTTTCACATATACTATGGGTTTTCCTTTTTCTAAAACTATATCATTCCCAAAAATATGACGAACATCCTAAAAAATAACATTAATCATAATATCACTTTTTTTAAATGCTAAGGTTTTCTATATGATAAATTCCTTAAATGTACTAAATATTTTATCCCAATAAACCATAAATAACTGAACTTAAAAAATCTTATTAAACCTAAAGGTTATAAATAAATTTAAACTTATTTCCACAAAATATAAAATCATTATTCCAGAAATAACCCTTTTTACTAAAACATATACTAAACCAAAGGGTTTTATTCCCATAAATGTCTCCCAAAATATCCTTAGTCATGTTAAACTCCCATCACATAAAAACATAAAAGGGGTGTCTATGCCTTTAAAATTTTGACCAATATTATAATTATTAACCCATGATGTTACTTAAAAATCAAAAACTATCTTTATATAAATTATAAACTTAGTGTATCTGGGGAATTTCTTCCAAGACTTTCACATGGTTATGTTCCCTAATCAATGTTTGCCTAAATCTAGTTCCAAAAGTTTCTAATAAACTTTTTCTGATACCAACTATAAAGACCTCAATCCCAGTAACCCAGATCTAGTGGTTACTTTATTACATTGAAACTAGATACAAGAAATCACATCCCAATATACTAAATATTTTTAGTATTATTGGTAAAATAGATACATACTTGAATATCACATTACATTTTCAAACATAAAATACATAAAATTGTGAAATAAAATATTTGGAATCCTTGAAATCATTCAAAGATTCATTATTTATATCCCAGGGAAAGGAAAAATAATTAATGTGAGCTTAGATTCTCAGTAAAGGTTATGTACAACAAAATCTATCATTAGTAAACAAGGACTGATCAATATGGCAAGGTAAATAACTAAAAACATATTCTATTCAATAAATAACTTGAGCATGAAGAATAATATGGAATAAAAAATAATGATTAAGTAATTACATACAACTAATATCATAAAAAGGGTAATAAATCAATGGATATCATAACAACTTAAATAATCACATGGATAACAATAACTAATTTCATAATTACAGAATTAATAATGTTGGACATCTAAAACTTACCACTAAGGCCTTGTTCAAAGACATCTAAAAATACTATCAAGGCCTTATGCCAAGAAATATTTATAAATAGGTAAGGATTTATCCAAATACCCAAACTAGTTTTTTCTAATGAGACTAAATAATGCATTGAGGGGTTATAATAGGCCCCAACCATCACTTACTAAGTCTAATGCATTCATCATATGAAAGCGGAGAATAATAATTCAATAAATAATCAATATAAACATTCATATTAAAAAACTACCATATGAAATGTTAATATTACCCCCCAATAAAACTTATCATAAACCATCTAGAGAAAGAATAAGGATGACATCATTACAACATATCACCAGTGTAGTATAAGTAAAATAAAGGGTTATTATCATTTTTAAATATAAATACCATAAAAATATCATTAAAAAAATTCTTGAGGAAAATAACCTTTCCATTTTGAAATCCACTTTTAAAAACTAAAAATTTGCATACTATTAGGAAAAATATTTTCTTTGAAATTAACCATGTAAAATTATAAATTAATCTTAAAATCATTGTTTGATCACTACATAGAGAAATTATGTTCATACCATATAAGTTAAAGAATAATTCCTTTTACACTTTTGTAAGAAAAGTCAAAAAATAACTCATTCAGAAAATAATAGGTAGATTCCTTTTAAACCATTTTTAAAAAAAAACATGAGTAAAAATGTATTTAATAAATAATTTTATAATAGTAAAAATATTATTTAAAACATTTTAAATAAAATATGGATAAATAAGAAAAAAAATTCACAAATAAGTAGAAAAAAATTCAGTTTCCCTTAAAAACATGTTTTTGTTATCTGGAATACTTAAATTGAGAAAAATGTAAGGAAAATATATAATTTAAAAAAAAATAAAAAGAGAAGAAAATATATTGGTTTTAATATAGAAAGATCAAATTATTCCCCCATTGGTGACTTTAACATAAACAATCCCGAATAATGATGAGATTGTGAAATAAAACCTGACCATTTTGGTAACTTTTGAATCATAACCCCATGAAATAAATAACTTCATATGAAACACTAAATACCATAAATATAAATATATTAATGATATAAAATTTCAAAGGGGAATTAGATACACCTCATAAAATAAGATTTGTGTAACACATAATATATGTCCCAAAGAAGTTAATTTGAGGTGAATAATCCTTACCATAGGTTTTAATTCATTTGTATGCGTTCAAACCTCCTGTATAATAACTATATATTTATTGTAAATATATTAAAAAAAATAACTATATATATAAAACCATATATGATTTAATAATAACATTTTATCACTTTTTTATCAATAATTATTTATTAAAATCACTATTTCAGGTGATAAGTGATTCATCTTCCATGTATGTTTCAGTTCGATAGTTTTGGTCCTTTTACTTTGATCATGGTTCCATTATATCCAAAATGTTATTCATGATGTAAATACCACACACACACACAAACATATATGTATATTTATCCAATATATTTTTAGGACCCTAGAACACCCCGAGAGGGTATGGGTGAATCATGGGGTCAAATTTTTCTTTAAATGAGTTTGATCTTGTCTTCACATTGGTAGGAACATGTTAAACCTATCTAATAAAAATGCGTATCTTTCAAAAACCCATATAAAAAAAATAGAAATAAAACACTTCATTTTTACTTGGTTCACTACTAATTTCTATTCTAAGGAGAATATACCGACAATGTGTTGGTCATACCTACATCCACTAAGATTCACTAGGTATTGTGGATTATAATTGTTCAAACACAGTCACTCCATACTATACACATTGACTTTACAAGTCTTTTAGGGATAACACAAAACATCCCTCAGATCACTTCCATCAACTCCCCCTTGCTCACTACCTTGGGTGAAGTCTTACTCAGTTTATCAGCTTGAAGACCTCTTTAATAGATTGAGCATTTAAGTCTTTTACCCAGATTAGAATGAGACACTTCTTGAACCAGAGTCTTGAATTGATTCACTTAGAAGCACAATTCTCTAAAACCAGTTGTTCAAAACTATTGTTCATGAAGATCCAAACCTTCCTGAAACCCCATTTTTATTTAAAATATACTTCATCCTTTGAAAACCAACTACCTTTTGCAAAGCTCCTAGATTTTCTGAAGCTACCAGGCTTCATGAATCTCTAAACCATCATGAAGATCCCAGTCTTCGTGAATCCTCTTTTATGAAATTCCTTAATGTCAATTAGTTTTAAACCATAATTTTCATGAATCTTGAGTTCGTGATGAGTTTTATATTTTTAATAGGATTTCATTCGCAAAGCACCTTCACAAAATCAGTGTGTTTCACCCTTTCTCCAAATTCTCTCTATGTCTTATAAAGATGAGATACCATCTATTTATAGACTTTTCCTTTCAAGAATCTTTCCATATCACCACATCATTTTCATGAATCTATCCATTCAAGTTTTCAAAGAACTATTTCTTTGTGAATCATAAGGTAAATTATTCCATTCACAAAGATTATCGTAGTCTTATAGATTACTATCATCCCATCGTGACTCAACCAATTTTGTGAAGTCTATTTCATGAAACTTCAAACCTTCATGACAACAGATTCCTTAGTGAAGCTCCACATATTTTTTAAAATTCCAATATTTTCAAAACCCATTCCTTTACCATATATTTAAAGAGTCTATTATAGAAATCCATATTTCATGATGCTTACACCTTCCTCTCGATTTTGAATTCCAAAAATTTGGAAAACACTAGGAAATGATGCCACATTCAACATTGAAGCCTCCTACAGAAAAATATCACTTGACTTGAAAAATTCATAATCAAACCTAGTGTGGATTGACAAAAAACAAAAAAAAACTCCATTTTTTGCTGTAAAAATCCTTGGTTCTAACAATCTCTACTTTTTGGTTTGTTGAAAGTTTTTAGATAAATTCAATAAAGCACCAACCTCGATCAAAAACTTTATAGGATTGAAATATCTCATCCATCACTCCAAGTCTACATGAGTAAAGATTGACTTAGAAAACAAGAGTGAAAAAATAGAATTTTATGCCTCGATAGACCATCAACCAATCCTGAAAACCTATAAATCATTGAATTCAACTTATCTCTCCCTTTGGAAATAAACCCAAAGAATCTATATTTGTACTTATATTGCTGAAAAAAACACACCTAGATAATATCGTCCCCATATAACTATATCACATCCACAAATAGATTAAATTGCTAACACAAATGGGGAGTGGGGGGGGGGGGGGAACTATAACCTCCTCATGCACTGGGAGGCGGCTGAACAGTAAGGTTCGAACTATGTTTCTCGAACATTGGTGCTATGAAAGGATTAGTCAGGATATTATCCACTTGATAATTAGTACCAAAATCCTCCATTTTAATCATAAATTTTTCAAATTTTTCTTTTATGAAGTGATATATGATATCAATATGTTTAGTACAAGAGTGTTAAACTATATTTTTCATAAGATCGATCGTGCTCTTATTATTACAGTGTATCACCATCAGTTGTTTCACCCCATCACAAATATCAGTAAGTTATTATTTCATCCCCAATAGTTGAGTGCATTACTTTTTCATAGAGACATACTCTACTTCAGTAGTACTAAGATAAGTGATTTCATGTTTCTTTCTCAACCAGCCCACACATTTGTTTCCAATGAAGAATGATCCACCAATTTTGGACTTTCGATCCACCATATCTCCAGCCTAATCAGCATAAAAAAATGCTGATAATTCATTATCTCTTCTTACTACAAAGTATAATCCAAATTTCATATTAACTTGAATATATCTCATGATTCTTTTAACTGCTAAAAAATGATCTTCCTTCAGATTAATTTTAAATAGATCTACTAAAAATGTTGAAAAGATGATATATTACCATGTTGCATTCAAATATAATAAGTTCCCAATCATCCTCCTATATAAGGTGGGATCCACATATTTACTATCCTCATGAATTCCAAGTTTTTTCCCAACCACAATCAGAGTTGACCTTAGTTTGGAGTCATGCATGTTGAATTTATTTAGAATATACCTTGCATACTTTTTATGAGAAATGAACATGTATTACTTCTTTTGAATTACCTCCAGCCCAAAAATGTATATGAGTTCACCAATCATGGAAATTTCCAATTTGGATTTTATGTGATTTGAAAATTCTTCTACTGATCCATGTCTTCTACCACTAAATATAATATCATCAACATACACAAGAACTATAAATTGATCTCCCTATGAATTCTTTACATAGAGATTATGGTCAAAATTTTAAGAGTTGGTGACCTAGAACCAACTATTTTTACTTTGATTAAATGGATATTTAATGTATTATTACATATTGTTCATTGTTCTGCATGACTATGATGTAATAATGTCCTAGAGTATTTGATACATTGATAAGGTCATGGCAGTTCCCCGCTCTGATGAGAACCTTGAAATGCTATAACAATATTCTTAAATATATTTTTGTGGTTGGATGGCATACTATGATCCGACACATAGCATGCAGACCGTCAGGTGTGAGTACTGGTAAGCAGATGAGACTTCCTCTCATGAAGTTCACACTTAGTAATCTCCAAGATAAGAGATTATGAGAACATACCCGCTTGCAAGAATTCCACATGTTTTGGTGTCATCGAATATTTCTATCTTTAAGCACATGCAATGATCCTTATACTTTAATATTATCATTAATATGCGTCATGACTCACACAATTTGATTTACTGATGAAAACTGTCATGCAGACAGTTGGTGGGAAGTAGGGTACATTGGGTATGTCACGAGCGACATGTTATTGATGGATAAGTCGATAAAGAATTTGTCCCTTCCATTTATGGAAGTTTATATCTCATCCCTTGATTGAAATAGAACCGTCGCGCAAAATTCCATGGAATGGTGTAACGATGAGTTTATTTCAGGTAGTCAAAGAATGACGTATCAAGAATAAAAGTTGATGACACTATCATGAAACCTGTTTGATGAGATATTGTGACAAAGGGATTATATTACACAGTGAGCGTTTATATGTGGATGTTGTTGTTGTGACTTTAAATTATTTCTATTGGGTGCCTTGACCCGTTGCTAGACAACACTCTTGGACTTTAGGCAAGCCTGCCTAATTCCAATGAGAAAGAATCCTAGAGGGTCACACAATAAGTGTTTTTTGTGGTCTCGGTTAAATTCTATTTGAATTTAATTAATGAAATAAATATTATTCTCAAGACTCTGGAATAATTTTATTCAAGTTAAAATGATCGCATAAATTAAATAAAATATATTTATTTATTTTATTGAACATTTAATAAATATTTATTTACTAGTTTGTAAATAAAACATTTATTTCAGAGAATATATTATTTATTTATTTATTAGGGTGTTAAATAAATGGAAGTGGAGTTTGTGCGGACCAAGGTTGGTCCGATAGTAAATTAATTATTTTCAAGATAGTAAATAATTATTTAACTAGTTGGCACAAGTTAAAATAATAATGATGCTACTATTATTTTGTGACGTGGAATTATATTTTATAATTCTGTTTTGCGCAAGTTGGTGCACCATGAATAATGACACAGTATTATTATTATGAGCATGAGTTTTCTCTAAGTTTATGAATGTATTTAATTATTGATATGCAATTAAATATTGTAACTGAAATTTAATGTATATAAATAGACAAGTAGGCCTATTGTGCCATACACCACACCACATGCCTGGTGAATTGAGAATTGTTGAGCCAAAAAATTTCTCTCTCAAATCATCTTCTTTCCCATATCAAGAATGAGAGACGTTCTTCAAGGCCAAAGAACAAATGATCAAGAAAGACTAACACAAGGGTTGTTTTATGTAAAAACCACCTTTACCCATCACCTGCACGTGAGTCAAAAAAAGGGAATATTTAATGGATGGAACTCCCAAGCTAGTGGAGGTGGTTCAAGCTAGAGCTAAGATGAAACCAATCCCAGGAGATACATAGGTGGACATGTAAAAGCTGTAAACATGAACCCAAAAGGTTCATGGTGTTTCTCCCCTAGGGCAGGGTTAGTTTATCAACTGCTAGATAAACTAACCATTAGAAAAGATCATGATCATGCCATTTACTTTATTTTATTTCTATCATTTGCATGGTTTATCATTATGGATGTGTTGTTTTGATCACATAATTAATGAATTAAACAAGAATGCAAGATGGAACTAAAAGAAAACAGAC
Organism: Viscum album; assembly: GCA_963277665.1. Lineage (NCBI taxonomy): Eukaryota > Viridiplantae > Streptophyta > Magnoliopsida > Santalales > Viscaceae > Viscum > Viscum album. The sequence continues at coordinate 275,502,224 of OY728165.1, read as the reverse complement.
TTATGCGTAAATATTATCAAGACATGGTTGATCGCTTAAGTAAGTTCCACTTAATATTAACAAGAATGTTATAATAATAAATTCATGTATAAGAGATAAAAATCCATAAAATAAAATATTAAGTTAGACCAAGCCTTCTGTTACTTGATTAAGGAAAAAACTCAATAAAACTATGTGTTTGAACAACCCTTGTTGGGACACTTACTTTTATACAGGAAGCCCTTATGAAAGGTTTTGGGTTGACTTAACCATATTACATCAAGAGGAGTAACCCTTTCTAGACTTGGTGTAATATTGGAGGCAAGAGTTAAGGAAATCCAAAGTCATGATTTTAGGGTTGGGGAGTCCACTCAACATATGAAGGAGCTACAAGCCAATAGTTGGCAAAGACCTGCCTACATAAATACCTTCTAATAGCTTGAACAACCCTTTTTGGGGTTATTCGAAGGGGAATATGGATCCTTTCCACTCTAATGTCATAGAAACTGGACATTCTGAGTTCAATGGTGAGGGCCATTGGGACTTGATAAAATATTGGGAGAATTAATAAAATTTATTATTTCTCATAAAATGTAATCAATAAAGTACTAATGATCTGATCTTTTAATTGTAGAATAAAAATGACAAGCTCGTCAACCACACTATCCCTGCGATCAATTCTGGATTAAGACAACATCCTCATCGGCAATAACTTCTAGGAATAGTTTATATGCCTTCAAGTTATCATATTCCATGAATGGAAGTATTACATGCTGGAGTCAGCATTATCTAATCCACCTACCAAATAGGTGAGAGATGAGGATTTCCTGGTCTATGAGAAACATATGAATGATGTGGTCGAAATTCTATTTTTTGATGTTATCATCAATGTCCAGTGAATTCATGAAGTCTCATGAAAACATGGATACTTATAGCATTCTCGAGCACCTCCATGGTCTTTACCAAGAGAGAGTAAGACATGAAAGGTTTAAGATATCTAAGGCACTCTTTTAGAGTAATCTTGGATAAGGTACCCCAGTAGGGCCTCATGTAGTCAAGTTCATTGGCTACATTGAGTGCCTGGAGGTTCTAGGGTTTAAAATCCCTAAAGAACTGGGCACCGTTCTCATTCTCACATCACTAACTTAGATATTCTATAACTTTTTTGTCAATTTCAATATGAACAACATTGATAAGTCTCTATCTGATCTTCTTATCCTCATTCACAAAGTGGAAAAATATATAAAGCGTGAAAATCCTTCTGTCCTTATAGTGAATAAGAGGAAAGGGAAGGATAAGATCTTTAACACCAAAGCTTCTTCATGGACTTCCAATAAAAGTAATATCAAAAGGGATGCAAGGGAATATGAGGCTGTTTGTTTCACATGTGGCAAGAAGGGCCACTGGAAGAAGAACTGCACCCAGCCTAAGAAGCAAGGGGAATCTTCAGGTGCATTTGTTATCGAATTAAATCTATCTGTTTCTAAAAATTGTGTATTAGATACAGATTGTGGTTCTCACATATGTATCCAAATACAAGATACAAGTAGATTCAAGAATATTGATCGAGGGGAGGTAGATCTACGAGCAGCCAATGAAGCCAGACTTGCTGCGGTAGCTGTTGGGGACTACCACCTCATGTTTCCAACTAGAATGATCTTGGTATTAAAGAGTTTTTTATGTGCCTTCTATAACCAAAAACCTAATTTATGTATCCAGACTAGATATAGATGGATTTGTTTTCATTTTTGTAAATGAATGTTGCTTCTTTTATAAAGATAGAATTATTTTGGAAGGCCACATTTATACAACAGTCTTTATATGTTGGATTACACAAACCAAGTAATGGAAATAAATGACAAAGATACTTCACATGACTCCTACCACACCCAACTTTGGCATCACCGACTAGGTTATTTAAATGAGAAACACTTGACAAAGTTACATCAAGATGGATATTTAGATTCTTTTTAACTAAAACCATTTGGCGTATGTCATGCATGTTTACAAGGAAAAATGACCAAAGCCCCATTTGCTGAGAAAGGTGAAAGGGCTAAAGATCTTCTTGAATTGGTTCATACTGATGTGTGTGGACTATTTTCAGTAGAAGCAAGGGGTGGGTACTCATACTTCATAACTTTTGCTGATGATTTTAGTAGATATGGATATATCTACTTAATGAGGTATAATTCAGATTCCTTTGATAAATTCAAGGAGTACAAGAATTAGATTGAGAACCATCTTGGTAAGAAGATTAAGAAACTCTGCTTAGACCGAGGTGGGTAATATCTTAATCAAGACTTCATTGATTACTTATGAGAGTTTGAGATACTATTACAACTCACTCCTCCTTACACACCTCAATGGAATGGTATAAGTGAAAAGAGGAACCACACATTGTTGGACATGGTGTGATCAACGATGAGTCATTAAAGTCTTCCATTATCCTTTTGGGGGAATGAGTTACAAAAAACAACACTCATACTAAACCAAGTACCAAATAAATCGATAAATGGTATTCCATATGAGTTCTAGAGTGGAAGAAAATCCATGTTATCGAATTTACATGTGTGGGGTAGCAAAGCGTTTGTTAAGGCCTCTTCAGGTAACAAACTCACACCCTGAGGCACAAAGTGTACCTTTATAGGATACCCTAAGGAAACAAGGGGATATTACCTATACAACCCCTCAGGAAAAAAAGTTATAGTGGCAATACATGCAATATTCCTTGAGAGGGATCAAATCTCCAAAAGAGATAGTGGGAGCAAGATAGACTTCAATGAAGTCGAGGCTTAAGGTACACAAGAGTTAGTACAAGAACAGATTCCACAAAGTGTCGTGGAAGAAGAATCTGTTCCAAAGACACAAGTACTACGTAGGAGTACAAGAGAGGTTAGAGAATTGAAACGGTATAGTTTTATAGTTACCGAGGAAGGAAACTCATTATTAGTTAATAATAATGATCCTCTAACCTACAAGGAAGCTGTAAGTGGAACAGATGTTTCCAAGTGAAAAGAATCCATGAATTCTGAAATGAATTCCATGTACCAAAACCAAGTCTGGAATTTGGTAGATCCTCCAGTTAATGTAAAGCCTGTTGGTTGAAAATGGGTATTCAAGAAAAAACTAGACATGGAAGGATAAGTCAGTACCTATAAGGCATGACTGGTTTCAAAAGGGTTTAAACAATGTTAAGGAATTGACTACAATGAAACCTTATCACCAGTTTCAATGCTAAAATCCATCAGAATTCTACTTGACATTGCAGCTTACCATGAATATGAGATTTGGAAAATGGATATAAAAATAGCATTCCTTAATGGGAACCTTCAATAAGATGTTTACATGACACAACCTGAAGGGTTTGTGACTCCAAAGGATGCCAATAAGGTATGCAAGTTTCTGAAATCCATTTATGGATTAAAACAAACATCCAGGTCATGGAACATTAATTTTGATGAAGCCATAAAAGAATTTGGTTTTATCAATAATGAATGAGAGCCTTGTGTCTACAAATGGTTTAGTGGTAGTGCAGTCATTTTCCTAATAGTATATGTTGATGACATATTACTTATTGGAAATGAGATACCAGTCGTACAGTCTGTTAAGGCATGGTTGAATCAATGCTTCTCCATGAAAGACTTGGGCAAGGTAGCATATATTCTTGGGATCAAGATCCATCGTGACAGATCCAAGAGATTTCTATTCCGAAGTCAAAGTACATACATTGATAAAATACTAAATATATTTAATATGGAATAATACAAGAGGGGATTGTTGCTAGCGTCACATGGCATTCATCTTTCCAAGAAAATGTGTCCTCAGACACATGAGGGAAGACAGATAATGGTAAGGACTCCATATGCATCAGCGATTGGGCCAGTCATATATGCCATGCTATGTACTAGGATGGATGTTGCCTACTCATTGAGTGCGGTAGGCAGATATCAATATGACCCAGGTGACCACCATTGGATGGCAGTCAAGACTATCCTAAAGTATCTGAGGCGTACTAAGGATATCTTCCTGGTTTATGGAGTAGATGAGGAACTAGTCATTAGAGTATATGGAGATGCTAGTTTCCAAACTAATCAAGATGACATGAAGTTGCAAACAGGATACATCTTCACTTTGAATGGAGGTGCAATGAGCTGGAAGAGCTCAAAGAAGAGTGTTGTCGTAGATTCTACAGCAGAGTCTGAGTATATCGCAGCTTCTGAGGCAGCTAAAGAAGCAGTTTGGATGAGAATCTTTGTCCAGGAGCTAGATTTGATTCCTAGCAGTAAATATTCCATCACACTATACTGTGATAATACTGCAGTAGTGCCTCTCGAAAATGAGCAAAGGTCACATCAGTGGATGAAGCACATAATTTATAAGTATCATCTCTTGATGGATTTTTATCAGAGAGGTGAAGTTGTAGTGAGAAGTATTTCCAGAGAAGACAATGTGGAAGACCCCTTTACTAAAGCCTTGAATCAGTAGAAAAATGATCCTCATGTGAGCTCTAGCAAACTGAAAGTCATAGGAAGTTGGCTCTAGTCCAAGTGGGATTTTGTAAGAGTTGGTGTCCTAAAACCAACTGGTTTTACTTTGAATACATGGATATTTAATTTATTATTAAAAATTGTTCATTTTTCTGCATGACTATGATGTAATAATGTCCTAGAGTATTTGTTACATTGATAATGTCATGGAAGTTCCCTGATATGATGAGAACCTTGAAATTCTATAACAATATTCTTAAATATAGTTCTGTGGTTGGATGCCATACTATGATTGGATACATAGCATGTAGACCGTTAGGTGCGAGTACTTGTAAGCAGATGAGACTTCCCCTCACGAAGTTTGCACTTGGTAATCTCCAAGAGAGGAGATTATGAAAACAAACCATCTAGTAGGAATTCCTCATGTTTTGGTGTCATCAGATATTTTTATCTATGAGCATGTGTAATGATCCTTATACTTTAATATTATCATTAATAGGTGTCACGAATCGCGCACTTTGATTTGCTGACAAAAACCATCAGACAGACAGTTGGCAGGAAGTAGGGTATGTTGGGTGCATCACGAGTGGCATGTTATTAATGGATAAGTCAAGGAAGGATTTTTCCCTTCCATTTATTGAAGTTGATATCTCAGCCCTTTGATTGAAATAGAACCGTTGCACGAAATTTCATGGCCATGGTGTAATGATGAGTTTATTTCAGGTAGTCAAATAATGACATATCAAGAATAGAACTTGAAGACACTATCATGAAACTTTCTTGATGAGATATTGAGACAAAGATATTATATTACACAATGAGCATTCGTATGTGGATGTATTTGTTGCGAATTTACGTTATTTCTCTTGGGTGCCTTGACCTGTTTCTAGATAGTACTCTTGGACTTTAGGCAAGCCCACCTAATTCCAATGAGAAAGAATCCTAGAGGGTCACACAATAAGTGTTTTTGGTGGTCTCGGTTAAATTCTATTTGAATTTAATTAATGAAATAAATATTATTCCCATGACCGTGGAATAATTTTAATCGAGTTAAAATTATTTCATAAATTAAATAAAATTTATTTATTTATTTTATTGAACATTTAATAAATATTTATTTACTAGTTTGTAAATAAAATATTTATTTATGAGAATAAATTATTTATTTATTTATTCGGGTGTTCAATAAATGGAAGTGGAGTTTGAGTGGACCAAGGTTGGTCTAGTAGTAAAATAATTATTTTCAAGACGGTAAATAATTATTTAACTAGTTGGAACAAGTTAAAATAATAATGACGCTGCTATTATTTTGTGACGTGGAATTTTATTTTATAATTCCATTTTGCGCAAGTTGGAACACTATGAATAATGATGCAGTATTATTATTATGAGCATGGGTTTTCTATAAGTTCATGAATCTATTTAATTGTTTCTATGCAATTAAATATTGTAACTGAAATTCCATGTATGTAAATAGACAAGTAGGCCTATTATGCCATACACCACACCACACACCTGGTGAATTGAGAATTGTTGAGCCAAAAAATTTCTCTCTCGAATCCTATTCTATCCCATCTCAAGAACAAGAGATGTTCTTCAAGGCTGAAGAACAAGCGATCAAGAACGACCGACACAAGACACTCGCTTCGCCGCACTAGCACCCAGAGAACGAGCAGTGTCGATCAGAGGACATCAGAGAACGTGTGGATCACTACTAGAGGAATTTTAGTTTGGATCCTTATAAGTGCAACAAGATAACCTGAAAGGGTCATTCCAGATTATCAACATCATCAACAAATAAAAATACCAAAGATCCAGGTATTATTTTTCTTTATGAAATTAATTAAATTAATTATAAACATGATGTGCAAGATCCTCTCTAAAAGTTTTGGGACTCTTTCTTCTCTATCTAAATCTTTGATTATATTACACGGAGATTGACGTTCATCATCGTATTGATCCCAGAATAATCATTCATCATGGTAAAAATCAAAATTGGGTGTCGTCCCAACCATGCTTCTGCTGTGCCTGAAACCTTCAAAAACCTCCTCTTTTAAATTATAGATTCTTTATATAAGAATCCATTCTAAAATTTCATGCTCTTGGTTTCTAATTTAGACTATAAAGAGACTTATTTAGTCAATAAACCCTTATTTCATCATTACCAATCAGAAATCTCAGTGGTTTTTCAATGTAGACTTCTTATTCAAGAACACCATTTAAGAATGCTATTTTGAAATCCTTATGATAAACTTTGTACGCTCTTTTAATTTCTATGGATATAAATAGCCTAATAGACTCCAATCAATGCGTAAAAGAAAAAATTTATTTAGCATCAATGCCTTCAATCTATGCATATCCTTTATACACCAGATAAGCCTTATTTCTAATCACATTTCCTAACTCATTGATTTTTTTGAAAGATCCATTTTGTACGAATCACATTGTGATTTTATGGTCTATTAATAAAGATCCCAAGTATGGTTTTTATCAATAAAATATAGTTCTTCATTCATGGTATGGACCCATGATTCATCCTTGGCTACTTATTTAAATGAGGTTGGTTCCATAATTGATAGGAGGGAATAATGTGCTTCATTTATCTTTATCCTTGTCTGTGTAGGTGTGGTCTAATCCCTACTAATGTTGGATTGATCAACATTTTATCTTTTATTTATCTTGTGATGTTATGATATAGTTTCTTCATCAATGGTTTCTACTTCTGATTCTAATTATGAATCATCATCATTTTGAGAGCTTTAAATATTGGGCAAGCCTTCCACAATTTCAGTATTTGAATATGTTACTTTTTCACTTTCTTCTTCATCATTAATCATATCAAGATATGATCTCCTTGAGTTATTAATAGTATTATCCTCAATTATTTTTACATAATTTCTCTCCACAATCTTTCTAAGATGATTATTGTATCATTTTTTATAATTTACTCTTTATTGAGTATCCATGGAACATCCCCTCATCTGCAACATCATCATACTTGCCTTGATTTCCTTCTTTATTTTAGATGAAAAATTTACTTCCAAAAAACCAAAAATAATTTATTAAGGGATTCCTTACATTCTATATATTATATGGTATCCTATCCTCTCTTATAAATATCCATATTCTATTTTGAGTGTACACCGCAACTTAAAAAACCTCTTTCCAGTAACGACAAGAAACATAACTCTCAATTAGCATATTTTTGGCCATATTATTCACCTATCAATTTCTATATTCAATAACCCCATTCAATTGATGTGTTATCACTAAATATACCTCATGCTTGATACCATGTTTTTATGTGATTTTAAAATTAAATGGATGTGTATTATATTCCATTATCAAATCATAATATATTGATTATGTAGCTAGTTTAATAATCAACTCTTTAGAGATAACTCTTCTTTAAGTCAAGCACTTCTCATTTATACTTTAAAAATATCTCACATTACATTATACTATAATCATCAGAAAAATAATGAAGTAACTCTCTTCATATGTTCCAACCACATTTATTGAACCACACACATCTATGTGGACAAGATAAAGCATATTGGATGCCTTTTTTTATTTGGCCAATAAGAATTATAAACCATATTTTCTCATATGAAAGAGTCACATGTCTTTTCTCAATCACACTTTAGACTGGGAATGTCGACAATAACCTTTATCCTAGATATGTTATCCTTGCTCCGTTAATTAATATGATCCAACCATAAGTTCCACAAGTTGTTTTCCTCATCAATTGTTAAGAAACAAGTGTTTTCTTTACTATCTACCTGGTATAAATTACCATTTGTCCTACAACCCTTCATAAGATAATTTCTTGTCTTTCCTTTGATGGTGCACCGCTTATGATTAAATTTCACTACCACTACCAAGTCACAGATTTGACTCACACTTATGATATTGTGACACATACCATCCATGTAGAGAACTTCTATTATCATAATCTCATTATTTTATAATTATTTATTTCCACTACCTTTGATCTTTAAGGAACCATAATTGTCGAATATCACTGTTAAATAAACCCTTTTATTGATATTTTTCCAAAAAAAATTCATTTCCTATCATGTGGGATGAGAATCCTCTATCAAGAATCCATGTGATACTATTCTTTGTAGATTTGAGATAAATTTATTCCATGTGGGATTTCTCAATATTCTTCTTTTCCTTCCATGATATATCTGATTAAATAGAGGGGAAATATGTCCTTTATAATCTCTCTTAAATGTTTATGGTTTAATTATACTCATATTATTATTCCAGAGTAGAATACTTATTTTAAAGGGCAATCCTTCTTAGTTGACCGATATTGACTTATCTATAAGTTTTGTAGTTATTGTTCCCATCTTTCCTCTGTTTATAATGAAGTGCATTATGTCCAAAGTTATAATAGTGAAAATAATATCCATAGAAAGTATTTATTTTATATGATGAAGGATATGGTATAATTCTCCTTTGTTGAATTCTAAGTGCTTCCCCATCTATATAGCTTATTGTATCTTCATAGAAAAACATGTTATAGCCTATAAATCCATAGAATTTAAATTTGATAAGAGGAAATATATTCTCACTTCCATTCTTCCATGTGTCCCCTTATTTTGTATAGGAATTCAATCAATGATCCTCTCTATATAATTGAGGATTATTTTTATCTCTCTTCATCATTTGGTTTGAAGCTATCTCTGTTAGGACATTAGGTACCTTTTTGATATGTCTAACTTTATTCTTCCCTTTTCTTTAGCTCATCCTATTTCCACCCTTTGATATTTTAATATCACAACCAATTCCAAATTTTCCCATAAATTTATATCTTTGATCATTCATGGATTTTTCTACTCCTTAAAAACCATTTTTAACTCTTTCAAAAATATCTTCATCTAAAAACATTACAAACTATAATTTCTTCTTCACATCACTTAATTTTGATTCATTTTCTAGTTTAATCCTTAAAATGATGACTTCTTATTCAATTTCCTCAACTATATTATCCTTTTCCTCCGGTATCGATGTAATTTAATTGATTAGTTTTTTATGCTCTTCAATCCTGAGTTTAAATTCCACAACCTCTTTTTATCTTTCAATAGTTTTCAAATGTTTTCATGCCTCTCCTTGCCGGTGATCAATTTGTACTTCAAATAGTTCCACATACACTGATTAATACCTTAACATAGCTCCCATATTTCTGTTCTTCTTAATTTTAATGTCAAGATAATCAAGAGAACCCTAAATTTATACCTTGAGATCACAACATCATTCAATTAATTTTCTTTCTCATTCATAGATTATACCTTTTCAACTATATCCATCATGGAATCTTCAATATCATATTTAAACTCTGGTTCTACATCCTCCAAAAAGTCGTTATTATCTTTCTCCTCATTTCATACAAAGATATTTATTTATAATTTATTTCATAATTTGAAGTCACATTTTTGTGGGAACCTATTATGATGTCTTTGCATGATTTCTTCCTCACTTTATACATCATCAAATCTCTTTGAGTAACAAGTGGAAATGTGAACTAGTTTACAACACTGAAAAAAGCCAAAGGGATATTACCTTCCAATTTCCATTTTCCTCTCTTGAATCTCATAAAAAATGGAGATAAAATCTTCATTCTCATTATCTTCAATAACTTTGGAGACATCAAGTTTTTCCAAGTATTTTAATGTTATTTCCTTGCTTACTCATATTTTCATATCTTTTGGTTTAAATCAAATTTCAAAAGCCACTAGACTGCTTAACAAATCATCAAGATAATGCTTAGACAGATCTCTTTTCTCAAGTGCTAACACATTTGGATTTTATATAGGTATGATCCTTGTTAGGATTTTATTCATAATGGCATTATCCTTAATTTATTCCCCAATCCCTCAAATATCTCCAAAAACTTCTATAATGAGATTAAAGAAACTATCTGTATTTTCACCTGAATGTATTTCCAAATCATCAAACAAATTGTGAAGAACCTGATGTTTGGACTCCTTTAATTATTTATCGCCTTCATATATGTTTTAAAATTTATTCCAAATGGAAATGGTTGAAGTGAAAATCACCACCTTTAAATATATTTGATTAGATAGTGTTGTAGTATGAGCATTTTGAGCTTTAGAATCTATATTAAGTATTTTCCTGTCTGTTTTAGTCAATAAAAGACTTATAAAATCACTAATGTGAATCCCTTGAAATGTGGAATAATTAACTTCCATTCCAAGATATCACATATGATTTATCATTATATACTTACAAATATGAAATTTTATTCCATTAAAAAGTATAACTCCCATAAATTCATTGAATTCCAAATAAAAATAGATGATAGGTTTAACACTAATAACTTGTTTACTCTGATACCACTTTTAGAACCTTAGAACACCCTGAGAGGGGGGGGGGGGTGAATCAGGGTTTCATATTTTTCTTCAAATGATTTCAATATTGTCCCCATATTGTTAAGAACATGTTAAACCTATCTGATGCGAATGTGCAGTTATCAAATACCTAGATACAGAAATACAAACACAACACAAAAATTTTACTTGGTTCACCACTAAGGGATATCCCAAGGATCATACTCTGATAGTGAGTTGTTAATACCTAAATACAATAAGATTCACTAGGTATTGTGGATTAAAATTTTTCAAACATGGTCACTCCATACTAGGTACACTGCCTTTAAAAACATTTAGGTATAGAACACCGCTTCTCTTGGATCACTTCCAACAACTCCCCCTTACTCACTATCTTGGGTGAAGTCTTACTCAGTTTATTTTCTTGAAGGTAACTTCAATATATTGGAAATTTAAGTATTTTTCCCTCCTTAGAATGATACCCTTCTTACTCCATAGTCTTGAATTGATGAACATGGAAGAATTATTCACTAATACAATATGTTCAACACTACTATTCATGAAGCTCCAAGCCTTAAAGAAACCCCCTTATTATTTCAAAGACACTTCAACCTTCAAAAACCCACTACCTTTCAGGAATATCCCAAACATCATGAAGCTACCAGTTTAGTGAATCTCCAAACAATCATGAAGCTTACAGCCTTTGAGAAACCCCATTTTCTGAAATTCCTTAATTTAAATTAGTTCTGAACCAGAATTTTTGAGAAGATTGAGTTTACAAAGAGTTCCAGATTTTTAAGAGAATTTACTTCATGAATTACCTTCACAAAATCAAATAATTTCACCCTTTATCTAAATTATCTCCATGTATTCTAAATATGAGCGACATCCTATTTATAGATTTTTACTTTTGTGAATCTTTCAATCTCACCATGACCTTTTCATGAAGATCTCCATTCAAGTTCATGAAGTTATATTTCTTCAAAAAGTGTCAATAAAATTATTATATTCACAAATATTCTCATACTCTAATAGATTACCATTATCCCATCATGACTGAAACATTTTCATGAAATATCTTTTGTGAACCATCATAATGCCAAATTCCTTCACGAAGATCCACATATTTGAAAAAAATACAATGTTTGTTAAACCCATTAATTTACCATATAGTTGAAGATTCTATAATAGAAATCCATATTTCATGATGCTTACCCCTTTATCTGAATTTTGACCTCCAAAAATTTGGCAAATTCTAGGAAATGATGCTACATTCAATACTAAATCCTTCAGCACCGTAAGATAATTTTTCTTGAAAACTCTCTGATCAAACCTAATATGGATTGAAAAAAATAAACTCCTTTTATATATATGAAAATTCCCTATTCCAACAATATTGATATTTAGAGTCATCTATAAAAGTTAGAGATACCAAAATTAATTACACCATTCATGGAGACGGTAGACCATACGTACACATGAACACTATTTTCACTTTTCGAAGGATAGTGTAGAAGAAATGTAAATAATAATTCACCTTTAAAAAATAATTTCTATATCATATATATAATATATATTCATTAAATTCATCCTTATTACTATTCATGTAAATTGTAAATGAAAAATGATTCACATCACTTCGTGGATGTGGTAGTCCACATATACGCACGAGTGATATTATCATTTCCCAATAGATTAAAAGGTAATAAGGTAGATATTATATTATAATTTCAAAATAATAATTATTTGATAAGGGTAATATATATAAATTTGTTCCATATTTATAACAATCCTTGTAAAGTGGTGATGAAAAATGAATTACACCGCTATGTGGAGGTGGTAAGCCATACGTATGCACGACCGATGTTTTCAATTTTCATAGGATGGAGAATAGATTGAAATTAGTCATCAAATAATCAAAATAAAATATAAGTATATTTATTATAATGGATTTATTATTTTAGTATGGTCAAAACATATTTATATGAATTAGAAGAAGAAATATATTTGAAAGAGTTGTAAAAACGATTACCTTCTCCAAGAGAAACCTTCATTGAATCTCATATTAAGGACCCTAGGGTTGGTATTTTTGGTGGGAAAAAACCTCAAAAACCCAGATAAGGATGTTTATAAGATAAGTGGATAGTGTTTTTTTATCCAAATGGATCAAAGTAGTGTGAAGAATTGAGAGCAGAGGTGTTCAGTGAGGGGAGGGGCATTCTTAGAATTTCTTAAAATATTAAACTAATATAAATTATTTTTTATTTGAAAATGGATCCAAATTGATAAAATTATAAGATAATATGAGGATGAGTCTAAATCATCTCATCCAATAAAATATGAATATGTTTTGGTTACATTTCAACCCTTATCATTTAGTTTTAACCCCTTATTAACCCTTTTGACAATTACCACAATATTAAGGTTTTCTACACTTTAAGGGTCAAGAATGTTATCATAAAAAGATAACAGACCCATAAATGGAACATATTTATATTTTAAACCATAGAAAATTCATTTGGGTGAACCTAAATTTTTTATTAATTTTAAAACATTTAATAAAATATTATTTATAATAAAATTTATTAATGTCATTTTGACACTATTTATTTAATATGACTTTAGATAAATCAAGAAAAATGGAGAAATAAAATAAAATTATTTAAAACGTCCATAAAATGTCATATATACCTATAAAATTCATGGGACACATTAATTAATTCAAATTATACCACTTTTAATATTTTTAAAATCATTTATTTTTTCTATTAATTGAATAGATGTTGTATCGGTGTTGCATAAGAAGTTAAGGTAATTATTTCATCGATAAAAATTATAAATAAATTACCATTATAAAAAACTATTTATAATTTAAATAAATATTTATAAATGAACACATCCTCTTTTCATCCTTACGTTAAAAATTTAAAGATAATAAAACAAATAGAATGATATTTTTGACTTTTATTTAAATAAAATAATATAAAGGTAAAAATCACATCAAAATGTAAATAAAAGATCATATATTTAAAAATTGGTTGATTTTGGACGAAATAGGTTCATCAACTACAATTAATTCAATTTTTTGGGTCATTTTCTAGTCTTTATCATGTTATTTTTAATCTTAATTACCAGATATACCCTTCCTTTGATGACAATTATTTACTATGGTTAATATTCATAATGAGAAAAAAATAAAAGGGATCTATTTACCAAATTTAGATATAATTATTCCAAATATGTAATAAAATTTTCAATATTCAATTTATATAAGTGTAAATAATTAATTTAATATCAAACAACAAAATAAAATGAAAAACAATTTTTTTAGAAAAATGCCTTTTTATGTATACTTTTTGTATACCAAATTCAATCATAAAATTGTTTCCAATGAAATTAATTATATTTTTAATAATATAATATAATTAATTTTACTTTTAAATCATTTTAAAACAAAATTTGACTTTGTAAATGTTTGAAATAAAAATATAGTTTTCGATAAAAATCAGTATTTTACCCTATTCACTCAATCTTTTCATAAAAATTAAAAATTTCACCTTAATATAATTTTTATATGATGATTTAAAATATGGTAATATTTTTATAATATAAAATTTATTGAATTTCAAAAAAATAATTTGAATATTTTTTCCCAAAAATTAATAAAAACCATTTTTGAAGCATAAAATAACTTTACTGAAAATTGAGTACATATTTCATTAGCATTAATTAATGAATTTTTATTGATTATGTATTATATATATATTTAATAATTTAGTTAATACTATTCATAGCTTCTAATTAATTGGCTATGTTATAATGATCATATTTAAATAATAATATTTCATGGTTCTTTTAGGCTATGTGTTGCGTGTCGTATACACTATAGAACATAGTGTTATTTTAAAATCTTATGGTGTTAAAAATGATGATTCAAGATTTCTTAAATGACTATGCGGAATATGAAAAGAATCTAGTCATATTTTTGATAATTATATTATAGTCATGTCATCTCAAAATGGAATGATGAAGATGATTGATGAAAAAGGAAAGGCACTTATGGTTGAAAGATCTTTATTAGAAAAAGTGAACAAGAATATTCCACACAAAAAAGAAATCTAAAATTAGGATGAGTACCATGTTTGTCAAGGGAGTTCAAAATTTGAAAATAAAAAAATGGAAATCACATGAAAATCTCTCCAAATGTCAAATCTAAAAATAATGAAAGGACTTGGTTGAGAGATAGTTCAAAAACTTAATGATTCTTTTAAGAAGTAACAAAACCCCACCTTATTCCCTTTTTATTTGTTTTGTACTAATATTTTTGGAATTAAAGTATCTTAATAAATCAGGAGATATATAAGTAAGTAGTGGACCATCATGGAAGTATCTTAATTACCATGATAAAGAAATATTGAATGCACCCCTTGAGGGGGATAAAATAAGAAAAAGCTGCGAGGATGTGTTCTTTTATGAAAATATGAAATTTTTGTACAAATATTAAAATTAGAGAGTGAAAACTACAAAGTCTGGAATTTATGCATAACTAGTATAATAAGTTAAAATATGAGGCATGTCAATCCAAATTTTCCCTATATTTGATTATAATAATTATATTTTAAAGGGGGGGTGATGGTTGATAAAAATGGTGATTTAATGGGAGAGTTTTGTATATTGTACTTGAAATTTTATAATGTGTTTGTGGAGTTGATTTGAGTGAAGAGTATGTATTTTATGATAAAATTGTCTGAATATCCCCAAAATGAGAAAATTGAGAATGTTGTCACATGCATATAAATTTATAGACAACATTTATAATTTTTTTCACTCACTCTTATTTTCTACACAGAGTTAGCCCACATAGAATTAGATTTTTTTAACTAAAATCACTTTTCTAAGAAAACCATGTGGTATCATCATCCTCACTATAAGTGAATCAAGCTATAATTTTGAACAATGGTGAAAAATGTTATGGATAATATTTTTATCATAACAAATAAGGAGAACACGAGTGAGATTCTACCCCCACGTGACCTTTTAATTTATTATCAATAAGGGGGAGATGAAAATTTTTGAATTTATAATTTTTGATGGTATTTAAAGAAAACCCAAATGGAAAGATTGAAGTTACAATATATATTAAATTTTTATTTGTTTTCAATAAGGGTGAATAAAGTAAAGTCAAACTGTATTGGATGAAGATAGATGAGCTGTCGCCATTGTGCATGGAGAGGAAGTTGGAGCTACTGCTTAAGGAACTTATGTAGATAGATTCAAGAATCCCCTTAACTAAAACGATTATTGAACTGGTCTTTAAGTAAAATATATGTGTTAAAGGATGAATATATTCCATCTTCAATAGTTTAAATTGAGTTTTTGGAAGCTCTCTTGAGATTGGAAAAGGTTCTAGAGGTAGTTGAGTGAATTCTCAATTAATTAGTCTATAGTTAAAATATTACAAAGAATTAAAATTTCATAAGTCTTTTTATTAGGTAGAAAATTGTAAAATGTGGGAGATAAATCTATACCTATAATCCTTTGAGAGTCCATGATAGATTTCATGAGAATTCATCTAACTTCGGTAAGACCATAAGACTTTAATTCATATCATGCAACTTTGATAAAGAATCACATATGAATTGTGCGTGTATGCATTTGATGGTGTTCATAAGAATTTATAAGAATAGAATATGAATTTGATAGTGCACACATATGATTTTTATGGCCTCTGTATGAACTTGAGAAGATGAGAATAAGAATCTGAGAAGTGTAAAACTTTATAGGGACTTTGTATGACTTCACAAGTCTTATGAAATCACAAAGATATTTATAATTTATGTTTTGAATAAATGGAGAAAAAATCCTATGATTCTCAAGAACTTATCTTCAAGGAATTAAATATCACAAATCATTCTGAGATATTTATTATCCAAGAAATAATTAATGATTTCCATGCCGCAAGTTGTAATTCCATGTCAAAGTACCAAGCATATAAGGAGGATTTCAAAAAAAAAAAATGCATAGATTTCATAAAGTAGTTTAATATTGGGATACTAAAATATATAAGGGTAATTAATAAGTCTATTATTAAGGATATTAATATGGAGACCATGGATCAAATTTGAATGAGAATTAAAACTAGAAATAACCCACCAGTTTGAATGAAAATAATCTCACTACCGAAAAATAAGAGAGGTTTCCATAATTTAAAATGGAAATAATATTCAAATGAAATTCACAATAATTATATAAATAAATAAATAGAATTAAAATTCCTGTTGTGTATTGAGGAGGAAGGTACTGAGTATATCCTGGATACCTTGTGCATTGAAAGAGAAGAAATGTGACATTTTCCCTGCTTTATTGAAGCCAGCGAGGAAGGTGAAAAGAAGAAAAAACAGCTTATGACCTGTGATATTATTATATTTTCAAAATAAGTTGGTGATAGAGGAATGAAATCCTTTATAAGTCTAGGTGGCATAGAATTGAAGGAGAATAAGGATGATGCACACTACAGCAGGTGATATGTTCATTCAAAAACCTATTTAATGTAAGAGTACGAGAGGACCTGTAACAACCCTATAAAAGTTATCCTAAAAGTTTAAATGTTACTAACCACGTCAATAAGGAACATATTTCCTTTCGAGAGTATAAATAATTATAACTCCGTAGTTAAGCATGTTTGTCATGGATTTTTGTCAGGATGGGTGACCTATTAGGAAGTTTCTTAGGGTGTTAGTGAGTGAGGGATAAATACACTAAAATAACATGTGTTAAACTATGGGGAAAGCCATTATTATAAAAGGTGATCCTGATGGGTAATAACTTATGGAATGTTAAAAATAAAATCAATATATTATAGGAGACATATGGTGTTAAAGATCAAGTTCATTTCCTGAGGAGGTTGGGTCATGGAAACATGGTATTAGTTTCTAGGTTATTAAGAGAGACTATGTTCATAAAGTTACCTTGATATTAGGAATTATAGTATATGGGAGGTAAGATCATTGAAAATTAGTAGGTAGGTCATGAATAGGTACCTCATCACTACCTCTCATGATAAAACCTGGGTTACCATGGATTTGTAGGATTTCAGTCTTGGTTCCAAACATTATTTTTGATTATTATTAATGTATTTTGATTTTAATTGATGGTCTTTTTATTCTTGTGGGTGTTTCATAAGATATTTTAGGTTTTTTTGATATTTGGGTTGAAAATGGGATTTTAAATAGAGGCATAAAAATTTTCCACATGGCCAGACAAATCATGCGGTACCCATGATCATGGTTCGATGAGCTTCCCATGGTCTGTTTCATGGTTAGCGCATGGTGTATCAAATAGTGTTTTCCAACCATACACATCCATGAACCCATTTTTTTTTATTCTTTTCCATTTTAGATTATTTTGGGTCATGTGTTATTACTATTTGAGATGGGTTTAGGGGGAATTTTAGGATGTGTTCATAATTTTTAGTTAGATTAATTGATATTTTTTGACGAGGAACATGATTTAAACTAATAAAAAAATAGTTTTTAAGGATTATAATAAAGTTTTTTATAGGTATTTTAATTTTTTTTAATGTTTTTTATTTTTAAAATGATTTTAACAATGAGCCTGTAGTTTAAAACATGTTTCAAGTAAAATTACATGATTTTTGAAAATGGGTTTAAATATTAAATTCTAGATTTTATTTAATGTAGATATTTTTCAAAGAAGTGTCATGAGTTTATTTCATGAGATATTCTTAAGGTGGGTTTAATTTTAGATGTTTTTATTGAGTTTCTTATTTTGTTTTGTTATTTATATTATTCCTACTAGGATATTACTCAGGAATCATAAGAAATTAATATCATGGGATGTTCCTCAATGATAAGAGGATATGGGGTTGTCTGAGTGGGGGGGGGGTGAGGTATGTGTTTTTTGAGTAGGGGGAATGGTAAATGGAACTAGGAAAAATTATTTAATTCCTGTACTAAGTTGGTTGGGGAATTTTAGCTAACAAATATGGGTTATTGAGAGTAGTTAAGAGAGATTAAATTTTATGTGGGATTCAATTATGGATATATTGGGAGGCTTGATACTTGGCTTTTGAGGGTATTCTTCAGAGAGTATTCTTTTTCCCCTTCTCTATTTTCTTCTACTATTTCTAATATGATCTCATTATTACTAATATAAATATATAGAAATTCCTATTCGAAGAACTTATGATCCTATAAATTAGTGACATCATTGTGAGACATCACATCTTGAGAAGGTTTTCTTTTGGATTGTTGGTGGAAGACTAAAATGGAGTCTAGAATTAAGTGATAAAGATGAATCTAGACCTAATGTTACAAGTTCAGGAATGAATGAAGAAAAAGTTAATGGCTCTAATAAATTAATGGTGACAACATGGATAGAAATAATATGTAATAACTTAAATATAGTGATTAAATAACTCTGATACTAGTTTTAGTTATCATGAATGTGATAAAGATAAAGTGGAAACTCATTTACTAGTTGTATGAAAGCACCAATATATTTATTCTCTCTTTTTAAAACCCCTGAAAGAGTTGGAAAAAATGAATAAAATGGATGAGGATATAGTAATTTGGAATATTTTTGAATTAAATTTGAATGAGGTAGTAAAAAAATGTGAAAAAACATGGTAACTTTACCATACAACCTATAAAGTGGAAGAAAATGAAGAATGAAGTTATACAAATACTGGCTCGAGAAGAGTTTCCCATTTGATATGGTAAATTTGTTCCATTGAAACCTAAAACTATGGAATAATTGAGACCACATATTCTACTATCCAAATAGGTGTTTCAACTTGAAGAGGATATCTCTTTACTATATGGTCAATATTTTCATTCCCTAGGAGTAATTGTAGTGGCTGAAGTAGGTGGTGATGCCCATAGTTCAAGTCAAGGAAGTTTATAGTACCAGTCCATGGGGACCATTCCTAGATTTTTTATTCCATCATACACTCATGGATTTTTGATACTAGATCCTGAGGTGGATATAAAAAATTAGGAATGGTTTAGCATGGGGCTGTTTGACTATGAACCTATTTAGATAGAGGTTAGGTTTCCTTTAGCAAGAAGAGAATCACAGTTTTCAAAGACCCTGTCATGGGAAAATCCTTCATAAAATACTTAGGATTCACTGTAAGCTATTAGTGATATCCAAACTAGGTCTACCACTCAAGAATTTTTCATGGTAGTGGTTCATTTGAGGTATGAAATAACAAAGAGTGTCAATGTGAGTTTTTCATTAGAGAAGCATATATCAGGCATACATATGTTATTATTTCAAATTATAATAAGAAGGTACTGAATTGTTCAATTATTGAGGGTGTTGTAAATCACACATTAGTGGTTCTATATAAAAATTATGAGGTCCAAATAGAAGATATATAAGTTCAATAACCACTCCACTTGAAAGAGTATCATCGTATTATAATTACTATATTTATGTAAGAGGTTGTATTTACAAATGAAAACAATGTATATGATATATAAAATTTCAGGATATATAGAAGGGTTTATTTTACTAATTTTATAGGTAACAGAAGTGGTGACACTATAGCGGTGGTGGTACTGTAGTAGTGGAGGCACTGTAGAAGCCCGAGTACTATAGCAGTACTATTCAATGAAGGGCCCTTTGGGCCATAAAATGGGATTTCAAGCCTTGTATTTAGGCCACTTAGCCTTGGGCCTTTGGTATTTTTAATGGGTCTCCCTCTACCTAGACAAAAATAGGTCTTTGATTTAATAATAAAATGAGGCTTCGGCTTCAACCTTTAAAAAATGGCAATGATACTTCAGAAAAGTTCATAATAGGGGAGGTCATTTTTAAAACTAAAGTGATTGTTTTTCATTATGGATAATAACTTAAAATATATATACTGGAAAGAGTTTGAAGAAAAATTAAGGCATATCATGAGTTTGTTAAGACTTGAATAGATTTTATTAGTTTAATATTAATAAAAAGTGGAGTAAGTGTATAATTTCTTTTGTTCCAACAAAAATTTTCATCTTATTTACTACTAAGTTACTAAACCAAATTGGAGCTTCAAGTTATTTTTCTAATGAAGAGCCTTGTTTCCTAAATTTACTACAATCTAGTAGTTCTTTGATTGAAATGGAAGGTAAATAAGTGAGGATATCTATACAACCATTTATAAATTTTCATAAATTTTTCAACCTTGAGGGAAAGATAAATTTTCAAGAAGGTAGAAGTGATAGGGATGTAGGGATATTTGAGTGGAGGATTAGGTATGTGATGTCTATGTGTGTGCGTGTGTGTGTGTGTGGGGGGGGGGGTTATAGGATATCCTGGGTATTATATAATAATTTTAGTTAGTATATTAGGGTATTTGGGTTGATAAATGTGGGTTTTTAGCAGTAGTTTATGGGGACATGATATTACATGGGGTTCAGTTGTGGTTGGATTGGGAGGCTTAGGACTTGGATTCATATAGTCTTCTTCAGAGAGATTCTTTCTTTCTATTCCTTTTCATTATACTATTTTTATTTTAATCTCATTTTTCTAATATAAATCTATAATAATTTTTCTTCCAAGAACCTATGATCCTATCACTAATCCTATCATCTCTCAAAGATCATATGTGGTTCTTTCCATTGTCAACCCTTCCTAGAATCCTGGTAGAGTGGTAGAGATGACCTTTTTCTCGATGTTCACTCATCTTCCATGGGGATCAAGGACATCAATAGGATATAGAGTGGATTGAGATAATTGAATGAGTCTTGTAATCACTGAAAACTCTTGAAACCTTGAGATTGAATACCGCTTTGGACCTGTTTGAATGGATAAGTCTAGAATTAGAAAGGACCATCTTTCCACTTCTGCTACAACACAACATGCCTTGGGAATTCTTTAAGACCACATTTATTCCATGAAATTTTCCATAAAAGGTGAAAGTAGACAGGGAATCATATATCATGAACCTCTAAAAGTGTGGTCAAATGGTGGATCATGTCACCCATTTAAACTAGTTGATCAATTTCACTTCTGAATTGATGTTTAAGGACTCAATAAAGGTTCCTATTTTCATGAGGGGTATTCATCCATACCTCAGTTCTAGGATGCTTTCATTTAATCTAACTTCTCTTGAGTATGTTGTTAATAAGAATATAATAGTGGAGGTGGTATTTATGGGCCAACCCAGTGGGGGGTGGTGACCCTATTCCTTTCAGTTTCAATGAGGGTTCAACATATTATGATAAGGGGAAGTAGTATGAAGAATAATTAGGAAATAAAATGGGTCCGGGGAAGCTTTAATTTTCTTAAGTCATTCATCTAGTAAATAAGATGTCTCATGTGTTTCATCAATGTGTTCAGTTTGGGAATTCTGAACCCTCTTTCTTAAAATTCTTGAAGACTTTCCATAATTTTGGTTTCATAGGAAAATATTTATAAGTTTTGTAAGTTCAGGTGTCATTGAATTAAATAATTTTTATCTTATCTTAGATCTTGGAGGTATTTCAACAAAACATCCTTAAGGTACCTTTTCAATGTTATCTCTCACCTCTTTAAGCTTTACTAGTTTCTTAATTTGTGTTTTTATCTTTATTTTTTGTCCCTTATTCCATTTTATAGAGTTTTTATTGGTTTTGATGGAATTTTTGATAGGGAATCAAATTTCATGACTTGTTTTGATCCACTTAGTTAAAGGGGGGTGGATAGTGCATTCTCTAAGATCATCAGTTTTGATCATCCCACTATAATAAGTGGAAGCCTAATATGGTTGTGATATCCACTGAGGAAGATTTTGTGGTGTTATCTATTATTTAGTCTCTTGTTGTAATTCGAGAGTGATTGGTAGTAGGAATTGCTAGATTCTCATGAATTTGGAGTCTTGTTTTGAGATTTTAGTTCCTTATGGTTCTGTGTCATCTAAAGATCATAATTTGGGTAACATTTTCTCTTTTTTTATCTTCCTTTTAGTGCCTTTATTTCTTTAGCTTGGTAAATTTCTATAATAAAAAAGTGTTTTTTGGAGAGATTTTTCATACTCTAAACTTAATTTTCCCTATTATGTTATTTATTTATATTATTATCCTTGATTTATGAGTTTAAATTCCTTGAAAATTTTAAATCTCGATGGTTCAATGTAATGAACATGGTTAGTAAAAACTATGCGGACAACCACGAAAAACATAAAATTCCCTTGATGATGAATATCTATATGGTTGGTGCATGGTTTACCTAACCATTCAGTCCAACCATGTAATTTCCAACTATTTCTAGTATGGGGTGCATGGTTGGTGCATAGTTTGGAAAACCATGCAGCTCACATAGTTTTTTAATTTTGTAAAATACTCAATCTACCCCTCCTTGTTTTTAATCCATAAACCCCTCCATCTCCTCCTTACCACACAACCAATTTGAGGTGCACCAGGTGTGGCCTCCTTCTCCACTCTTGCAATTTTGAGGGTTCTCCTTCAATTTAATGGTGTTATATTAAGGTTTAAGCCTCTTTATTATTCTCCTTTCCTTTACTTCTTGTTTTCTTCTCCTACTCTTTTTGTGGGTTAGTGTTGGCCAAAAAATAGGTAGGAATTTGGTTGTAATACTTCCATATTTGGTTCCTAGGGTGTGAAAAATCCTCCTTAGACCCCTCTCTCTTCATTATTTAAGGATTCATTTCATATATACTTGACCTAGGTAGGTATTTCCATACCTATTTATATTTATAATCCATATTAGTCTTGGGTTTTCTAAACTATTTTCCTTAGAAATTATATGTTTCATTGATTCAATTGAATTCAATGAAGGGTTTTATCAATTGAAATGGTATTTAAAAGTTTATTTTTTTTCATTTTCTAATGGCTTTACATGGTTAATTCATGGGTTTTGAGGGGTTATGGTTAGGGACTTTCCATTCAATGCACTTTTACATTAATTTTGATTTTTTTCTTATACTGTTTATTGATTTTAGTGTTTATATGATTTATAAATGGTATCATGACATGCAGTTTTATAGTTTATTGAACTTAAGGTTTTTCATGTGGGGTTTCCTATTTGTTTTAAAGTCTTTTCCAAATTCTGCTTGTGTAACATCACAAGTAATTAATGAATAATAAATATTTTTATTAGTGTTTTAGAGGCTTAAAATGAGAATAAATCCAATCTTAAGCATTGAATACACTAATATTTTTAAAAGATTGTTTTACTGCCTTTTGATGGAAAACCATTTTTAAATAAAACTTTTGACAATTTTATAAGCTCTATTTTTCAAAATAAACTTATTATTTATGATTGTAACATTGAAATTTACTTTGGGTAAATTTTTTGTATTTTTTCGATAAGGTTCATTTTTTTAATGAATAGTGAAAAATGTTGTATTTTAATTTAAAACCTCTTTTTAATCTAATTTATTTATATGGTTAGATTAGCTTTTGAATTAGTTTTAAAGTTCAATTAGAATATATTTTTACCATTTAATCCGATAGTGGTCGTTGGAATTAATTTCACTTTGAAATTGGACTTAAACTAGTGTCAATCTTTTGATACTTATTGTTTCATAAAAACACGCTATTTGGTCAGACAACGAGAATTAATTATTAAATTAATTAATGTAACTTATATGTTTTGAATTTTGTAAAATAGACATAATTTTTGAATTCTGAATATCAAATATAGCTTAGGGTGAAGTTTTGGTATTTTTCTGAAAAACTTCAATTTTTGATGAATAGTGAAACCACTAAGTGGTACTTAAAAAACTGATTTTTCGTTTAAATGAAATTTTTCCACCTTTGTGTTTCGAATTTAAAAAATACGACATACATGGTTGTCATTAAGAAGTAAAATGTGGTTCAATGGGATTAAAATATTTTTTTGGTGAATAGAAACTTTTAAGTTTTTAATCGCGATTAGAGGTAATTAGTGTAATTTAAGGTAAGAATAATGTTTTAATAATATGAAATGAACTTGACACATGTCCTACCCTTATTTGATGTGTCATGGCCGACCAAGACAATACATGGGTCAACTTGGCGACCCCATGGAGCCACTTTGGAAGGAAAATGACAATAATATCTTTTTATTTAATGTTAAAGTAAAAATGTCACAAACATGAGTTGTTTTACTAAAACAATTTTTAAATGGGGTTATACAAGTCATATTTTTGACTATAAATATTCATTGGAAATCTAAAAGTATTTCCTATATCATATTTTTTTATTATAATTTTTAGACATTAAATAAATTAAATTATTTATGACACCATGATGATGCAGCGATTACCTCATTATTTAACGATTTAAATAAAATGAAAATATAATGTAAAATATAAGACCTAAAGTTGTCAAAAACCTATTGGATGGGTGTATTTAGAACTATTATCACCTTACCCTCGAAATATATAATTTTGGGACTTTTTAAATCCGAAAATCATTTTATAATAAAGTATCATTTTATACCTTTCCAAGAATGCCCCTCCTCGCCTCTTATAAAAGGCCCCCACCTCTACCACCTTAACCACACTTCCAAAGCCTTTGGCTCGGCCAAACACTGCCCATTTTGTCTCTCCACATCCCTCTATTACTCCTAGAAGCCTCACTTTGGGAAGAAGTCTTCCCAAGGAAGCCTTTGAGCTCAAATCAAAAAGAGTTACCCGATTTAAAGGTAGTGTCTTCTCTTGTGTTCTTATGTTTTATTTTGCTTCTCCAACCCCCTAAACTATTTTTATTAATTTCTTTTGTAACAACATCAGTATATTCAATATAATAAGATGTTTTTATAAGAAGTATTCGATCTACACTTACACACACCTACATCTAATGGTTAAAGAACATACTGTTTCCGTGGATGGCGAATTTCTGCCTCACGAAACGATGATTGTTCAATATTATTTTAACACCTTCAAAGGTGGACATTAAGATGAAACTATATTTATATATGATATATAATATGTTTATGTTTTACTTAATCTTATGTATTTTTCATTTATGTCATGCCTTTATGGTTTCCATTATGGGTAAACGTGATATCTTCATTTTAGGAAGTGTAGACTACCACCCCCTCAAAGTGATTTGTTACATTAATGACATATGTGGGACGTATAAAGGATGTAATTAATTGTATTATATATGATATTATACTGGAATTATAATATACCTTTATATCATTATGATTCCGTTCCATAAAATATGAAATAAAAATGAAAGTAGCGTTCATGCGTACGTACGGCTTACCGTCTCCATGAACAGTGCATTTCATTTCTTAACTCTAAACGCTATGTAATATTATAAATTCATGTATATAATGGATATATATGATATATATGATATCTACATAATGAGTATAACCCTGGATATAATGGATACATGAACAAATTGTAATTATAAAGCGTTTATTTTTGACTCAAGTACCAATGATCGTTAAAACGACCGTTATTAACTTAAATAATTACATAGTGTTCATGACATGGAAATAAGTGATATAAAACGAATAATGAACTTGAAAAAGGTTCTTAAACAAGTAGAAATTAACTCAAGTTTATTATTTAGGATATTAAAGAACGATCAAGTCAAGTCGGATAGGAGGTATGAGACCTCGTCTCAATCTCCTTTCATTGAGGCATATTTTGTTTTATACACA
The DNA here is from genome assembly GCA_963277665.1 of Viscum album. NCBI lineage: Eukaryota > Viridiplantae > Streptophyta > Magnoliopsida > Santalales > Viscaceae > Viscum > Viscum album. Next base: position 275,475,787 of record OY728165.1, on the reverse strand, counting down.
ACCTTCTTTTATACGGTGTATAAAACCCTTTGACTTTTACATTTATCCAAAAGGAATCTTTTTTATACGAAGTGTTTTACTAAACGAAAAAAGGAAATGTTTTTGTCATATGTATGCAGCGACAACGACTTCTCTGCCACCGTGACCATTATTTGAGTTTCGTCTTCCTCTACAAGCCATACCTTTTTTTAAAAAGAAAAATAAATACCATGTTTTACTTTTATTTTGTTTTGGTATTGAAAATGGTTTTGATAACTTTTTTATTATATCAATGTGTTATTGATATCTTGTGATTGAAATGTGGAAATGTTATGTTTCCTTTATGCATGTTTTATGTGATATGATTATGTAATGGTTCTTGGGAATTGTTATGAAGATGGGTGGTTCCATGATAAACTAAGGGCGGGTGAGCCCGATATAGCTCTCCAATGCATTGGGTAACACGAAGGGGTTAAACGTTAAGGTTTCTCTGAAGAGATTTAGGGAATATACTGTGATGGGTATTCCAAACGTAACCAAGAGGGTTACTCCCTACGTAAGAATGTTATGAATGCCTCAAGTTACCTTTATGTCTTATGATTTCTATGATTTATTCATGATTTGATGAGGTATGTTAAAGTTCCTATGTTTTATGGGTAAAGTATGATTTCATTCTTATGTATATATGAAATCATGTTTCCTTTCCATATTTTTATAACCCTTACTGAGCTTTTTATGCTCATCCCAAGTTTTTGAAATGATTTTCACAGGTCAAGGGAAAGGTACATGATGTGATGATAGTGTCAAGGAAGTGTCAAGAAAGAATCCATGTTTTATTTTAAATATGTTTCCATTGATGGGAAAAATGAATACTATCTTTTATGTAACCACTTTGTTTAAATATGGAATGTAATGAAAGTTTTATGATATAATTCTCTAAAACTCTAAACCTGAAAATATCCTCAATGTGTAATCTTGTAATAACTTGAGATTAAGTAATGTTTAAGACTGGGGCCTTATAGTTGGTATCAGAGGTCTGTTTAGATAACTTTAGGAGTTAGAATTTTATTAAATTATTATCCAAAAATATATTTTTTTATGGTCAAATTGAAATGATATAGCATTTGAAGATTACCATGTTGCTTCATCTAAGAAATGTTTGTTCAGAATGGTTTTCCGCAGAGGAAACAGGGAAGTAGTGCTAGGAAGGCATACAGAAGGAAATAACCTTCCGAATCAGCATCTTGAGATGGTTGGAATTGGAACTGAACAGTTTGTTGAAGTAATGGTGCAGTTGACTCAAGCGATAAATGGAGGTGGTATCCATTCATGAGATCAGCCAGATCAACCACATAGGAACATGTCAATGGTGGAAAATTTCATGAGGCAACATCCCCCATCATTTAGAGGATCATCTGACCCTGTGCTAGCTGAAGGGTGGATTAAATCACTAGAGAATATTTTCGATGTCATGGGGTGTTCAGACAATCAAAAGGTTAGTCTTTCTATTTACCGTTTGGAGGGTGAGGCAGATCAGTGGTGGTCTATGGTTAAAAATATCAGGGACGCTGATGAGATAGATGCTCTCGACTGGGATGAATTTAAAGGTATGTTTCTTGATAAGTATTTTCCTAAGGCTGTTCGAATTAGGATGGAAAAAAATACTTGGAATTGAGGCAAGAGGAAGACTCAGTGGATGCTTATGAAGAGAGGTTCACTCGATTGGCAAGGTATGCTCCAAATTTTATCCGAGACCTTGATAGTAAAATCAATCATTTTTACTCAATATTAAAGCCAAAATATTGAAGGGCTTTAGCTTCTCGTGAGTTCAAAAGTTATGAAAAGCTTGTTCGATGTGCTGAGAAGGTGGAAATGGAGTTTTCCAATGATCAAGTGTTCTATAAAAACCAACAGAAGAAGAGACCGAGGTGGCAGGAGAAAGGAAAGAATTCTTCAAAAAGGTCTGACGATAAGAAAACTAAGTTTCCAGTTTGTGATAAATGTGGTAAAAGGCATGCTGGGGAATGTCTTCTGAATTCTGGAAAAGTGTGATGCGATTTGGTAAGAAAGGAAAGATGAGTCCAAGGTTCATTGGACCATATGAAATTATGGAGAGAGTTGGATCAATTTCATACCGAGTGGCTTTACCTCCGAGTTAATCTCAGGTACACAATGTTTTTCATGTTTCGATGTTGAGAAAGTATATGCCAGATCCATCTCATGTTTTGAGTCCAGAGGTAGTTTAGCTGGAAGAGAACCTTTATTATGAGGAACAACCGGTCCAGATTCTTGACCACAGGGAGCAAGTGTTACGGAATAAGGTGATTAATCAGGTAAAGGTTTTGTGTAAAAACCACATGGTTGAAGAGGAAACATGGGAATCTGAAAATGCAATGAGGGCTAAATACTCCCACTTATTCGATAAGTAAATAAATTGTGAGGACGAAATTTTATAAAGGGGTAAGGATGTAACATCCCAAGTAAGTAATGAATAATAGAAATTTTTATTAGTGTTTTAGAGGCTTAAAATGAGAATAAATCCAATCTTAAGCATGGAATACACTAATATTTTTAAAAGATTATTTTACTGCCTTTTGATGGAAATCCATTTTTAAATCAAACTTTTGACAATTTTATAAGCTCTATTTGTCAAAATAAACTTATTATTTATTATTGTAACATTGAAATTTACTTTGGGTAAATTTTTGGTATTTTTCTGATAAGGTTCATTTTTTAATGAATAGTGAAAAATGTTGTATTTTAATTCAAAACCTCTTTTTAATCTAATTTATTTATATGGTTATATTATATTTTGAATTGTTTTTAAAGTTTAATTAGAATATATTTTTACCATTTAATCCAATAGTGGTCATTTAAATTAATTTCACTTTGAAATTGGGCTTAAACTAGTGTCAATCTTTTGATACTTATTGTTTCATAAAAACACGCTATTTGCTCAGACAACGGGAATTAATTATTAAATTAATTAATTTAAATCATATGTTTTTAATTTTTTAAAATAGAAATCATTTTTGAATTCGGAATATCAAATATAGCTTAGGGTGAAGTTTTGGTATTTTTCTGAAAAACTTCAATTTTTGATGAATAGTGAAACCACTAAGTGGTACTTAAAAAACTGATTTTTCGTTTAAATGAAATTTTACCACCTCTGTGTTTTGAATTTAAAAAATCTGTCATACATGGTTGTCATTAAGAAGTAAAATGTGGTTCAATGGGATTAAAATAATTTTTTGGTGAATAGTAACTTTTAAGTTTTTAATCGCGATTAGAGGTAATTAGTGTAATTTAAGGTAAGAATAATGTTTTAATAATATGAAATGAACTTGAAACATGTCATACCCTTATTTGATGTGTCATGGCCGACCAAGAAAATCCATGGGTAAACTTGGGGATCCCATGGAGCCACTTTGGAAGGAAAATGACATTAATATCTTTTTATTTAATGTTAAAGTAAAAATGTCACAAACATGAGTTGTTTTACTAAAACAATTTTTAAATGGGGTTATAAAAGTCATATTTTTGACTATAAATAGTCATTAGAAAGATAAAAATATTTCATACATCATAGTATTTTTTTTATAATTTTTATACATTAAATATATTAAATTATTTATGACACCATGATGATGCAGCGATTACCTCATTATTTAACGATTTAAATAAAATGAAAATATAATGTAAAATATAAGAACTACACTTGTCAAAAACCTATTGGATGGGTGGATTTCGAACTATTATCACCTTACCCTCGAAATATATAATTTTGGGACTTTTTAAATCCGAAAATCATTTTATAATAAAGTAACCTTTTATACCTTTCCAAGAGTGCCCCTCGTCTCCTCTTATAAAAGGCCCCCACCTCTACCACTTTACCCACACTTAAAAAGCCTTTGGATAGGCCAAACCCTGCCCATTTTGTCTCTCCACATCCCTCTCTTACTCTTGGAAGCCTCACTTTGGACAGAAGTCTTCCCAAGGAAGCCTTTGAGCTCAAATCAAAAAGAGTTACCCGATTTAAAGGTAGTGTCTTCTCTTGTGTTCTTATGTTTTATTTTGCTTCTCCAACCCCCTAAAATCTTTTTATTAATTTATTTTTTAACAACAACAGTATCTTCAATATACTAGTATTTTGTTATAAGAATTATTCTAGCTACACTTATACACACCTACATCTAATGGTTAAAGAACATACTGTTTCCGTGGATGACGAATTTCTGCCTCACGAAATGATGATTGTTCAATATTCTTTTAACACCGTCAAAGGTGTCCATTAAGATGACACTATATTTATATATTATATATGATATGTTTATGTTTTACTTAAGCTTCTATATTTTTAATTTATGGAATACCTTTATGGTTTCCATTATGGGTAAACGCAATATCTTCATTTTAGGAAGTGCGGACTACCGCCCCCTCAAAGTGATTTGATTCATTAATGCCATATGTGGGACATATAAAGGATGTAATTAATAGTATTATATATGATATTATACTGGAATTATAATATAATTTTATATAATTATGATTCAATTCCATAAAATATGAAATAGAAATGAAAGTAGCGTTCATGCGTACGTACGGCTTACCGTCTCCATGAACGGTGCATTTCATTTATTACCTCTAAACATTATGTAATATTATAAATTAATGTATATACTGGATATATATGATATATATGATATCTAAATCATGAGTATAACCCTAGATATAATGGATACATGAACAAATTGTAATTATAAAGGGTTTACTTTTGACTCAAGTACCAATGATCGTTAAAACGACCGTTATTAACTTAAATAATTACATAGTGTTAATGACATGGAAATAAGTGATATAAAAGGAATAATGATCTTGAAAAAGGTTCTTAAACAAGTAGAAATTAACTCAAGTTTATTATTCAGGAGATTAAAGAACGATCAAGTCAAGTCGGATACGAGGTATGGGACTTCATCTCAATCTCCTTTCATTGAGGAATATTTTGTTTTATACACAGCCTTCTTTTATACGGTGTATAAACCCCTTTGAATTTTATGTTTATCCAAAAGGAATATTTTTTATAAAAAGTGTTTTACTAAATGACAAAAGGGAATGTTTTTGTCATACGTATGCGGTGACAACGACTTCTCCGCCGCTGTGACCATTATTTGAGTTTCGTCTTCCTCTACAAGCCATACCTTTTTTTAAAAGAAAAATAAATACCATGTTTTACTTTTCTTTTATTTTGGTATTGAAAATGGTTTGATAAAGTTTTTATTATATCAATGTGTTATTGATATCTTGTGATTGAAATGTGGAAATGTTATGTTTCCTTTATGAATGTTTTATGTGATACGATTATGTAATGGTTCTTGGGCATTGTTATGAAGACGGGTGGTTCCGTGATAAACTAAGGGCGGGTGAGCCCGATATAGCTCTCCAATGCATTGGGTAACATGAAGGTGTTAAACGTTAAGGTTTCTCCGAAGAGATTTAGGGAATATACTGTGATGGGTATTCCAAACGTAACCAAGAGGGTTACTACCTACGTAAGAATGTTATGAATGCCTCAAGTTACCTTTATGTCTTATGATTTCTTTGATTTATTCACGATTTGATCAGGTATGTTAAAGTGCCTATGTTTTATGGGTAAAGTATGATTTCATTCTTATGTATATATGAACTCATGTTTCCTTTCCATATTTTTATAACCCTTACTGATCTTTTTATGCTCATCCCAAGTTTTTGAAATGATTTTCACAGGTCAATGGAAAGGTACATGATGTGATGATAGTGTCAAGGAAGTGTCAAGAATGAATCCATGTTTTATTTTAAATATGTTTCTATTGATGGAAAAAATGAATACTATATTTTATGTAACCACTTTGTTTAAATGTGGAATGCAATGAAAGTTTTATGATCTAATTCTCTAAAACTCTAAACCGGAAAAGATCCTCAATGTGTAATCTTGTAATAACTTGAGATTAAATAATGTTTAAGGCTGGGGCCTTATAGCTTGATTTCAAAAATGTTTTCAAATGTAGTTCTAGGGTTTGATTTTAAAAGTATAAAATAATGTCTCTATTAACACATGGAAAGTGGATTTTAAAATTATTTTTATTTGGATATGTATTTTCAAATGATATTTTGAAAACATGTCATTAGATTCAAAATTCAAGGCCCGATTGGAACTTTATATAAATAGTCATTCCCAAATGAGTTACACTCTTGACTAAATCCCCATGGATAATGTTGGAATGATTTAAATGACTAAATGTGTTTGGTATAAGTATTTTTATGAGTTTAAAAGAGGTATTTAGTGGGAAGTGTGTGCAAATTTAGGATAAGGTTGTCACGGGAATAGTTTGTCTTGTGTTATATTATTGGTGTATCTATAAAAAGACACAAATACTCACTTAACCTATATTACTAGTATCATAGGGATATTATAATTTTAGTGAGATATCTAGAGATGGTTTCCATAATTTTCAAGATGATATGTACTTGTATCCTCTAGCTTTAGAGTAGTACTGACTAAAGGGGTGCCGCCGATGAGGCTAGTTAAGAGTAAGTTAGTTGGTAATAGACTAGGAATACATAAATAAGATAACATATTATTCCACCTGAGTACATATAGGATTTTATAATTTAATGTTTAGTATAATACCATGATTATATAAAATTTACCTTTTTATTTATTATTACGATATTTATTTATGATTATATTCCATTTATTCTATTTGTGTTCTGCATATTATATGCCATTTTTATTTTTCACTTTATATTTTAGTTTAGTTATTTAATTATAATTTCTTTTATTATCACTTGAGTTCCTTATTGAGTAATTTAAAAGGATTTAAAAAAAAGGTATTTTGATGGAAAGTTTTAGAATAAATATTTTAAGAAATTTACTGATGTTTCTTAATCTTGTTTATAGATTATAAAATAGGGTTTGGAAAATATTTTTGAGTTATATTTATTAAAATAATGAAAACATTATTTTAAAATATCATATTTTTCATACTAGTGTTTCTAGAATATTTTTGATCAAGGTAAATATGGAATCTTTGTTGAAACCCTACCAAAAAGTTGTGTTCACACCCTACTTACACCCCTCATTTTTTGTAAATTGAGTGTATTTATTAAAGGTTCAAGTTCTAGTTTTGAATACCTTATGGGGTGAACGTGTTGTAGTGGAGAGTGAACTTAGAGTCATGAAGATATGATACTTGATACTTTGGTTTTTCTTTTATGTCTTAGATGTTTGGTCCATGACAGTCTTTCTTTTATATCTGAATTTTGTGTGTTTATTTGTTATTATTGAATTATACATTTATTACTGTTATGAATTGTTTGGATTGTTTTTCATTTTAACCTATTTATTTTACTTATACATGGGAATCCACTATATGGATTCACCATGATGGATTCCTAATGTAATTCCACTACCTAGTAAATATTTTTTATTTGAGAGAAATAATTTACACTTGATTATTTTTTATGCCTAGACACTTGTTGGATGACAATGGGGATCAAGAATACTTGGGTTTGTTTGTATGGTTTTAAATCTAATACTCAGTAAGAAGTGTAGTGAAACTACTAATGTTTTAGGTGTGGGGTCCATAATGAGGATGTTTTTCTTTAAAGGGTTGGAGAGTATAAAGCCCTTGAAAAAGTGAGACTTAAAAGACTAAATGTTACTACCCATGTCAACAAGTTTCACCTTTCTTTTAGGGATCCTACATGATAGGTATAAAATAATGGATAGAGTGAGAAAAAATATAGATAATTACTTCTAGTGTAAATTACAATAGAATGGGAAATAATAAGGATGGAGAATAAATGGGGAAGAAGAATATTCTTTGGGAGGAACTACTTTCAGGGTTGAACGACTAACCTTCTAGAATATTTCATAGGAAACCAAATTCCAAAATACCATTCATCCCCACTCTAGAGCCTCTACCCTTATTTAATAACCTCCCATATACTATCAACACTAACCAACTAAAAACCATATAAAAACTAATTATTTCCTATTAAAATACATTCTCCGGCTATGATGAGGTACCCCCACCCCCCTGACATATCTACTAGATCACTTTTTCACACTACCATCCCAAACCCACATTCCTATAAATTCCCCCCCCCTTAAAAATCACCTTGTACTAAAGGTGGTAAAAAAGTGATGTATTTATTGAAATAGGGATGGAGAATCCCTATAAAACCATCAATGTAGTGTAAGTTTTGGTGGAGGCCTTAGAAACATTGAAACTTGTTTAGTAGTAGTTCTAAACCTTGAGTTTAGTTTCCTTAAAAACTTATGATAACCCTCCAAATATATATTAATTTTTAGTTGTTACAAATTCTTACTTCCTTGTTCAGTCCACTCTAAATTTTAATGTTCCTATTTCTACATAGTCATTTGAATCTTCAGCTCTAATCCACCACTCAAGGTCTTATATCCTTCTATTATCCATTGGGGTTGCAAACCTTTTTTCTTCTAGTGTTTTCTCAAAGTGTAAAAGGAGTTTTGATTTTAGCTCCTCTTTTCCAAGGGTGGTTATTGCAACAAAATATAAAACATATAATGTTTCACCAAACCTTCCATGCATAACTATGTGATAGAAATTTGTAAATAGAGATGAGTCTTTCAAATTAAGAAACACTCCTAAGCCTGAGAATTATTAAATTTTAGATTATTTATATAAAAAGTATCTAGTCAACTATTCCCGACTATAACACTGAGCCACATCCTCTTTTTATCCTCCGAAACATTGGTTTCATTGTTTAAATGAATTTTTGAACCAGGTTCCTCATTGCCCAAGTTTGTCTTACTCAATAAAAATCATATGTGCATATATCGGATCATCTATAACTTTCTATGTCTATACTAGTTTGGTTTTATGAAATTAGAGTGTTGTAAAACTCTGTTTTTTCATATACATACTTCATAATATCTTACTAAGATTATTGTTTCTTATTCACTATTGATATTCCACTTTTTACAATCAAGTTATATGCCTACTTCCTTTTCTTTTTTTACTTCCTCCACGTTCATCTATCCCTGTACATTCTCTTGTATATGTGTTTCTCCATTAGTCACACATCATAGATGAGTTCATGAAAATTTAGTGGGAAATTTTTCATTTTCAATAAATGCGAGTTGGTTTTTACTGCAACACCTTGAGTTCCTCCCTCCACCAAAATTGCATGTTCTAGTAGCAGCTGTGACTAATTTGTTCACCTCATCTACATCTCCAGTTGTAACAACTATCTCTTTCCTCAACTTTGATTCACTCTTTCAAGAGCCTTTCATTGAGAATAACAAATTGGTAGAAATAAAATGAGGGAGATAATGAGAAACAATTGAGACTATTACTTCTAATAAGAATTATAGTGTAGCAGGAAAGAAGAAAGAAGACGAATAAACATGGAAGAAGGATATTCCTTAGGGGAAAATGCTCCCAGTGTTGAAGGCCTAACCCTCCAGACTCTTCCATAGGAAGTCAAATGAAAAGTACCATTTTTCCCCATCTTAGATCATCTCCCCTTATTTAATAACCTCTTATCTACTATCAAATATAACCAAATAATGAACATATAATAACTAATTATTTCATATTACAATACTACCCCTTTCTATGATGTGCTACCCCCAAATAGTAACTAGACCCCATTTTCACATCACTATCCCAGACCCATATTCCTATTTATTCCACCCATTTAAACATCACCCTGTCCACAAGCTATAAAAAAATAGATGAATTTCTGGAAACAGGGATAGAAAACCCCCCCCCATAAAACATCTATGTGTTAGAGTTTATAGAGGAGGCCTTGGAAACATTAAAACTTGTTTAGTAGTAGTTTAAAAACTCAAGTTTATCTTCCATTGCATATTTCACTGACCCTCCAAAGCAATATCATTTTTTACTTACTTCAAAATTCACCTCCCTTATTTAAACCACTTCCCATTTTCCTCTACCTATTTCTATACTATTGTCAGTATCTTATTCTATAATATAGAACTCACAGTCTCATAAACTTTTTGAATCCAATATGTTTTCAAATAATTATTCTCCAATGCTGTCTAAAAGTGGAAAAGTAGTTATAATTTTAGATCCTCCCTGTCTAGAAGCAATTGTTACAAAAACATAGATAACATACAATGTTTCACCAAACCTTACATGTATAACTAGATGATAGACATTTGAAAATATCTATAGTCTTATTAATCAATAAATAATCCTTGCACCAAGTGATCCAAACTTATAGATCATTCCAAAAATAAGTAGTTAGTCTAACATGCCTGGATATAGCTCTGGGACATATCATCTTTTTATCCTCTCTATCATTGGTTTTATAGTTCAATGTAATTTCTAAACTAGGTACCTTGCTTCCTAGGTTTTTCCTACTCAATAAAAATTATTTTTGTAACTCTTTTCCCATATGTATCTTTCTTATTACAAACTAATTTATTTTTATGAATAGAGAGTTCTACAAAACTGTTTGTCTATTCATGTGATTTCTTCACAAGATCATCCTAACATAGTTGTTTCTCCTTTATTATTATGATTACATTACTACCAATCATGTTCCGTGCCTTTTATTTGGATTAATTTTCCTTCCTTATCATTCGTCTAACTCTGTATGTGATCTTTCATAAATTTTTCTCTAGAAATCGTGTATCATAACCGATTTTGTGACACTTTAGTGGAAAATGTTTCATTATCAACTAATATGAGTCAGTTTCCACCATAACATCTTAAGTTACTCTCTCCATAAACACTGTAAATTCTAAATGTGGCCATGGCTACTATGTTCACATCAACTATATCTCTAATTGAATTAGTCATCACCTTCCTTAACTTCAAGACACTCTCTCAAAAACCTTTTAATGAGAGCACCAGATTGATAGGTATTGAATGATGGAGAGAGTGAGAAATAGTATACACTATTACTTCTAATGGGAATTATAGTGGAATGAGAAATAATAAATAAGAATAATAAATAGGGAAGATATATATTCCTTGGGAGGCTTTTCTCCTAGGGATGAAGGTCGAACCCTCCAGACTCTTTCGTAAGAAGTCAAATGCCAAAATAATATTTTCCCCATCCTAGAGAATCTACCCTTATTTAATACCATCATTTATACTATAAAATACAACCTATTAAAAACTAGATAAAAACTAATAATTGACTATTTTAATGGTTCACCTGGCTATATTGAGCTTCCCCCATACAGCAGTTGGGCCCCCTTTTCAAAAAACCATCCCATCCCCAATTCCTATAATTTCATAATTAAAAATTCATAGTTGAGCATGTGTGGACTAGATTTTTGTCAATATGGATGAACCCCCATGATAAGTTTCCTAAGGCATGTGTGGGTGAGAAAAAAACACATTGAAATAACATATGTTGAACTATAGGGATAATCATTAGTATGATAAGTTACCCCATTAGGTGATTGCTTATGGTGTGTTAGGAAGGCAATAAAGGTATTATGTGAGACCCATGGGGTCATATGATATGGTTTATAGCTCAGGGAGGTTGGGTTGTGATAGGAACCTTGGATAATAGTTAGGGGTAGTATAAAGACCTCGTTGAGAGATGACCATATACTTTTCAAGAGACAACTTCAATTGGAAGGATCTAGTATAAAAAACTCTTCAAGAGATTTCAACTATAATCACTATATACTATTCATTTAAGGATATAAACTACCAATATTTTTGGGATATATATTGAACTTATACTCAGTAATTCTATAATGGAGAAACTAGGTCTCAGAACTCGACTCGAACCTAGAAAGAAGTAGGCTTTAAAGGTTAAACCTTGTAAATACTTGTGTCTTATGCCTTTTACTTTATGAATATTCAGGTAAGTCTAAGAGAAAAAAATATTGGATCAATATCTTCATTGATCACAAAAGGTTTAATTAAGAAAGGTATCATTGATTCACCACTCCCCCTCTTAGTTATCTCTGAAGACCTTGGTACTATAATATTGATCAAAATGACTTAACAAATAAAGATATAAAGTTGTGGGATGGTAAGTGATTTAAAAAAAATAATGAAATACTAGGATTAGTCTCTTTAGTAAACTAAAAATATAGATATCTTAATTCATAATAAATTTAAACCCCTCAAATACCCCAAAAAATGTCACCCGATTATCCCTCCATATCATTTTTTATGGAAGACCACAAACTAATAATTATAGAAATAATAATTTTCAACCCCAATTTTATTTTTCCACATCTTTTCAAAACTTTTTTAAAATTTTTCAAAGATTTATTTTTTTATAACTTAAAAGAAAAAGGATTTCAAAGAGTATTTTGGAACACTCAACCCATGTATTAATACATTAATCACTCCTCCAAACAATGAATGTATTCTAAAGAACCCATGAAAATTTATGTATCCCTCCACACACATATATCCCACTATATACATTATATTTTACTCAAAATAATCATGGGATTATATTTCATTTTGTAATGAAACTCCTAAAAAATCCATTTATGGTCTATAAGTATATAATCAGAAGGTAGTTTAATAGTTAAGTGAAGTGGGGATTCAAAGGAAATTAATTCCTTTATTATTTTAACACCCCAATTCTCTAAGGGTTTTGGAAAATAAATACATAAATATCTCAAGAATAATTTTTTTTTCACCCATGAAACTCATGAAAATGCCCATTTCCCACTCCCATTTTCAAAAAAAAATCATGAAAGAAATTCTTAATATTAGGTTGGGAAAGGATTTATTTTTCTAATGAAGATACCTATATGGTTTTACATAGATTTTATAGGTCTTAAAATAAAGTTATGATGAAAAGGTTGGATCAAAGAATATTTTTTTTCAAAAATATATTCTAAATAAATAACCTCAATAATTTTGAAAGAGATTCTCAATTTCCTATTAGTTTTGAAATAAAATTAAAATAAATTTCGAGTTAGAAATCATGACTCAAGTTCTTTCATGAGGAAGGTAATTAGAAGAATTTAAAAAGGGATTAGAACCTCTCTGGTGGGTGATTTTTATGGTGTTTAATGATCATCACCTTAGGTTACAAAATGGCTATAATTTCTTTAATGTTCAATTTGAAATTAGAGAAAAAATATATCATAAATCATATAAATTATGAAATCAAGGTTCAAAAATGTTTTCCACTAAATATTCAAATAATTATCCACAAAATACATTTATTTCTACTTAAAGGAAATATTTTGAATTACATAAAAAAAGAAAAACACCCAGAGAATTAAACTTGAATTTATTAGCGATAATGAAATGGAAAACATACTATTTGAGCATTCTTTTGGTGTATAATCACCACCTAATTTATCAACCTATATAAAATAACTAACAAAACATTATAAATAGTAATAAAGGGAAATATTCAACTGATGCACATTTAGAATGAAGACAATAGTATATTTGGTCTTAATTTGAGTGTACATCAGCTGTCTAAGGGATTATAAGAATAAATAATAACAATTAATTATTTAATTAATAAATAATAAAAAATTATAGTAAAAGAAACCAACAAATGTTTATTCTTAGGCTGTATAACATCAATTTTTAATATTTATTTGATGTGTAATATGTTTTCTAGATTCTATTAATATACATAAAACACAAAAATAAGTTATTTAATGATATTTGGTAAAAGAAAATGAAATAAATAGAAATGTTAATAAAAATTATGGTTTAATCCCCCAAAAGGATATTATTGTTTTGACTATTCACATCTAGAAAGTTATAGTTTATCATCTAAAATATGATGGCGGGTTTGGTTTTTTGAAGTAGGAATAACCACATATTTTTTTTATTTCATAACTCTTTACTTCCTTCACTTAGGGGCCCCAATATCCTTGATGGTTGTCCAACCCTTTTTAATAATGTTCTTAAAGTTTAAAGGGGGTGAAAGAATGAATTTGGGAGCCTTTTACTTAACTTCCAATTCTATATTAAAATCAATTTCTATTGAGGATATTTTATGATATCCAAGAAGTGGATCTTTATCACTTTGAGCAGCATATTGGTTTGAAAATTGTATCACCAAACTGACTTCCACTCGTGGCTTGTATAAAATTGCAGCACTAAATCAACTTCCACTTGTCCCAAAAAATCCTGAATGGTGCTGAATTATCAATTGAAAACTAAAGAAAATCAACAATCACTTTATTTTGAGGAAAAATTTAATAAATGAAACAAAAAAAGTCAATATTTCCCTTTAATTACACTAATGACAGCTTCATTTACCTACACCAAATCTTCAAAAAATTGGGTAGGATAGGAAATGGATCATCTAGCCTCTCTTTACAATACACCGACACTTATTTAATCTCATATACACCCTCCAAATAAAGGGATATAAGTTTTGACTTTTTTAGTTTCAAAGTATAGATATTTAGTTTCCAATTCAAGTTGTGAGTGATAGAAAGAATTTAGATTAAGACTTCTATGAATCCCCTATAATGTCTAAGTTATAACTTATTATTCTTCTTATAATTATTCTAAAAAACTAGGCAATGTTTGAATAAATTCATCCATTTTCAATTAAAAATGCATTTCCTCTAATGTTTAGTCATATTCAACCTCCCAAGAAAGAAAATTATGTGTTGGTTCTATAGTTACAAAAAAAGATAAATCATTAATAAGTTCATGTTAAATAAAACTATAATGAAAATAATTCAAAAGAGAGAAATCCTACTCACATGATTCAAAGTCAAGTTCCTTTCCATCTTGCATGGTTGTTGAAAAACAATTTACGGTGGTATTCGGCAGTGATAGTTCCTCAATATTTACTATATCATCCTCAAAAAATTTAAACACATGAGCCTTATATTTTTTTTGATGGGAAGTTTATAATAAATTTTTATTCATATAGTTATTTTTCTTCCACGATTTGATATAGATACCACATTCTACTGATCTTAATACCCTTTTCAAAAGGTTGAATATTAATGGATTTCTCTTCACTTTCATGATCAACCCCACTCTCACTTTATTCTATTTCATCCATTAATGACTCAAAAAACACGTGGGGGTTACTTTTTCTTTGATTGAAGTGTTAATTGTGGTAATTTATTTATATTACATTTATTTTTTATCTAATAGAATTTTATTTTCTAAATTTAGATTGAATTCCTACAATTTTTTTCAACTTATTGATATGATTTTGGTCTTGATCCATCTTGGAAATTATATTTTATAATAACATGGTTTGTGTGGAAGCAATAACATAATCAAGTGAGGCCACGGGATAGAAATCTCTCGGAGTTGGGGTGTTGTTGAGTTATAGGGGTTCTATTGTTGAAGCTAAGAGTTCAGCTTGAAGGGGTGTATCTAAGGATTAAGTATATGGGTTGGAAATGGATTGACTAATTAATATCCAAGATAATATTATATTTACTATAGATATTTTGTGCTGGATGTAGTAGGCTGGGGTCATTGGTAGTAGGTTAGAGGTTATTTAATAAAGATATGGATGGTAGGGTAAGGGCGAGGATATAAATTCTAGAGTTTTAGCTTTGTTGAACGGGGTCTACTTCTTTCCCTCACAGAGTGGTGCTTCCTATGGTAATTACCATTATTTATTCTTCTCCTTATTCTTCTCAGTATTCTATAACTATGTTGTAGTT
This sequence comes from Viscum album, assembly GCA_963277665.1. Taxonomy (NCBI): domain Eukaryota; kingdom Viridiplantae; phylum Streptophyta; class Magnoliopsida; order Santalales; family Viscaceae; genus Viscum; species Viscum album. The sequence continues at coordinate 275,460,159 of OY728165.1, read as the reverse complement.
TCTATAGAACTTTAATAGAAAATACTATCATCGTTTTCAAATCTTTATCAATCAATGTTTTAATTTAGAGAATAAATTAACTAAATATTGAAAGATTCTAGAGAGATAATCTATAATAGTTTCTAGACTGAGAGATTATTAAAGTAGAAGACACATTATATGTTGCAGCTATATAACAACATGCATGGTGAGTTGAGTCACATCATTTTAATTTATAGTTTTAGAGTTGAAGTTGAGATTTCAACATTAGGAGGTTAGATTTCAATGCTAAGAGATCCTTGTGCAGGATCTAAAAGAGATTAAGGTAGTAATATATCAAATCAATAAGGGAAATGGATAGTGTATGATTTAGGATGTTAGTAAATAGAAGTCTCCCATTATTGAGGATGAAAAAAACAGTATGAAATCAAAAGTTGAAGAAAGAGACCAGTGACTTGGATCATGAGAGATAAATATGTATAATAATTTAAGGATTCTATTTCCTTGAATTCACCTAATTTTAGTTCTACCCATGTGAGTGGGACTACTCATGCTAGTGTAAATTCCAACTTCATTAAAAATAAAGTTGTTAGAGATGATATTATTCAAGTTTACATTGTTGAAACAAAAATAACCATGGTTAAAGTTTATATTTAACTAGAATAATCCCCCCTATAATTAGTTAACATTAATAAAATTACCAGCATTAAACTATATATTTGTGGAAAGAGAAACAAGTTTAAAAGAGTAAACAAACATTTTCTTAAGAATTTTTAGCAAAGTGATCTGTGAAGTAACTCAATTACTCTAGAATTCCAATAACCATTTCTTTTCCAAAGGTTTGTGTAGTAACTAATAAGAAAACAAATTTGGAAAAAATATAAAATCTCAAGATATTTTTTCCAAGAATTCACAAAGAAGTGTGGTTGGGAAAGGAGTCAACTTGTAGTACATAACAAGGTTCTTCATGAAAGTCCATCCACTTTAATTTAGATATTTTCTTCCAACTTCCATGCTTCTAAATAAAATGAAATGTGTGAAATGGGAAATGATTTTACATCTAAGGTATTATAATTTGATAAATAGAGGGATGCCTTTGAAGTTGAATGGAAAGAGGATTGTTTGAGCTCTGGTAGTGTGATTTGGAATAGAAGATCCTCAAACTAATGTAATACTTGTTTATATATATCTAAGCCATGTCATATGATGTATTGATTAAAATATACTCTCGATAAATATGGAATATGGTCTTGGTCTTTCTATTCCAACCAGTCAATCATCTTGAGGACAATTTTGTATTTTCAAGAGGGCAGAAATGAAAGGAATGAGGATTATATGGCAGTAGCTATGCATTCCAGTGAGGATGAGGTAGTAAATTATTTTTATAGGGTGATGTTGAGTCATAGGGTTCATTCTATTGGATAATAAGATGAATAAATAAGGATAAAGTGTATTGTTATGAAAAGTAGTGATTATTTAATGCTAGAGGCAGTATTGTATTCATCTATAAATATATAGTCTTGGATGGATATAGAAGTTTGGGGTTATTTCTAGTTGGTTAAGGGTTATTAAATAAATGTGTGAATGTTATGGGATAAGGGAATACAATAGAGTTTTGTCTTACCTAAATGGGGGATACTTCTTGGCCTTAGGGAGTGGTGTTTTCTAGGATATCTACCTCTATTTCTTCATCTCTTTCTTAGTATTCAGTAATTCTATTACAGTTTCTCTAGAACTTTAATAGAAAATCTTACCATTTTACTTGATTATATATCATAGTTCATCAATGTTTGTTCCAAATATACCTGATTCTCACTCTCAACCCTGAACAAAACATGGTTTTATAAATTTTGGATGGGTTTCCATGACTGATTATGTACACATTTCCATGAAGCGTGTCCATAGTTATCACATCATGAACATAAAGGGTGTTGATGATTTTTGAACTTAAATCCTTCCATGGTGACACAAAAAAAAACTCAAAAATTTCTAAAATGATAACCTAATTCATTAACAAAAGTTTCAATGCATGGTTTCTAGAATTTTTTACACAATTACAATGTCAATGAGAGAGATTTTGAGATTTAGCAGTAAACCAAAAAACAAATTCAGCAGTGGATTTTCAATTTTTTTTATCTTGGAATCAAGTTTAGAGGTAATAAAAAGTGAGTTTTAAATTCTAAAATAGCTAAATAGAAAAAAATAGAGTTAAATACACCAAAAAACACAAAATAGATGTGGTTATGAAGTAGATTCTATTAATTCATCACATATATTTTGTTTTGAAAATTTTAGTGGAAAATCCTAAAAAACACATTGCTTCCATTCCTCGGTAGCAATGCCATATTTTTTATAGGTTGTCACTATCAAGAATGGTTTTATTCATATACCTAACATAACTTGAAAAGTGGTGAGATGGTATCAAATCCATAGAAAATAGGGGGTGCATTCAAAGGATTTATATATTTTTCATTACTTTATTAACATAAAACTAAAATAAAAAAATGAAAATAGCTAATAATAAAATAAGGAATCAAGATAATGAAAAATGTGAGTTTGTATGGTTTAGTTTTTAAAATTTGTTTCAATATTCTCTTCAAAATGGATGACCCGTGATTACTAACTGAAACAACCATTGTTGAATTAACACTATTATGTCAATCCAATGTGTTTTTGCCTTTTCTTTTCTTGAAACCACTTTGTCAAGTAAAAATGAAGTAAAAGGATTACAATATTCTTTAACGGGTTGAAATCTCCATGTTAAAAATTTGATTCATCTTTCTCTATTGAATTTAGCTAAATCAAGTTAATCATCCCAGTGAAATATATAAATAAACAACTAGAAATCACAAAAAGTAAAGGACCAATAAACAGTATTTTTTCATGATTATTAGGTTTCATTTTTTAATTTCAACCCAAGAATTAATAATTAATATTAGAAGGGAAAAATAATTACTTATTTATAATATTTTATTTCAATATGAGAAGTTAAAGTAGTAGGTAAAATGATGAATTATCCAAAAAATGTAATAAAATAAAGAAGGAAAATAAAATACCTTATTAATAAGAATACCCCCTTTGCAGAAAATTAACCCAATATTTTATTTAACTTAAAACAAATTAAAGATAGTAAAAAAACATGAATAATTTAAGAATAATAAAATAGAAAATTAAAGAACTAACAAGAAGAAAATGAGGAAGAAGAAGCAATGGAGATAGAGGAATAAGAAGAAAAGAAGAATTAATACAAGAAACTCCAAAGAAATAGACCCTTATATGGGATTTTATTCATCAAATTAAAGAGAATAACATAAGTCAGAGAGTTTACCTACAAGTGTGGGGGAACTATTGAAAAGGGTACTTCACATCCTTTTAGAGAGTGTGTGAGAGATAATATCTTCTTACAATGGACCCATTGAAGCTTCTAGGCATAACAGAAGCTCTATATGGGGTATTTCCAACTCAGTTTTTTATCATAATTGATGATTAATATAAAATGTACATCAATGATGAATTCCATGACCGATGTAATTTAATCAAAGATTAATTGACATGATAATTCTATAACTAAAATTAGGATCATTTCATAATGATTTAAAATTAATTTAAGTAGTTAAATAATCATTTTGCAATGAATTCTTTCTTCATTGATTAATTTGACAATATCTCTATATCTTACCATCATTGAGTTACAAGAATCAATTGTAAATTCTTTCTAGTAGTGATCCACATGTTCTCCATATACCCCTGAACATCTCTGTAGGAATCTCTGGGTGTTTACACGATAGATATTAATGCTTGTGTCATTTGTCATTGATCGCCATGAGAATCACTTCAAATAAGGATTTCCCTTGATATCTCTATAAATATCCTTCATTAGTACTAAAATAGAATTGATTTTTTAAGACCATTTAATAGCTGATGTCTTTTATTAGTGCTAATAATAGTACTAAGAAAATATCCCTTCATAAGAACCAAAAAAGAATTGATAAAGGGGGGCCTTTATAAGTGCTATTTTAGCATTGATAATGGGGAACTTTATCAATGATTTTTTAGAACTGGTAAAGTAAAATTTTATTAGTGCTGTTTTTAGCATAGATAAAAGTCATGTTATATTAGTAAGTTGTTGAAATTACACCACAATACAGTAGAAAATATAAATTTAATTTCAATTAATTTTACATCATAGTAAAAAATAGTATATAATGATTATTAAAATTTCAATCATTAGTATATATAATTACATCGGTGTGTATGATTTATAAAAAACATCAAAAAATTCAAAAAAATAGTGTTATGTAATCTTTATACCCTGAACCCTTCAAGAAAGAGCTTCTAAATGATACAAGTTTATGAAAAAACCACACCATCTCAAACAAAAGAGTGTACCTATATAAAAATATCAATTATTATGTTATTAATATTATAAACAAGTAAATTAAACATAAATATGATACAATTCATTAATAAAATGTAACTTTTAAACAAAAAACATACACTTAAATTCATACCAGATACATCATATGTCAGATTAACATGTGGTTGATTATTACAAATTATAAATGATTTATGGATCCTTTTCCTAAAGTATCAAGATAATTTGAGTTCATTAGCTCAGTTTTGAGTACGTGATATGTGTTTTGAACTAAAATGTCAATTTTAAATAAAAAACATGCAATTTAATTCATATTGTCAATACCATGTGACATATTGATGTGATAATGATTCCTACACATCATAAATTATTTCCAGATCATTTTTCCAAACCACTAGGAAAATACGAGTGTGTTTGCTAGGTTTTTAGTAAGCAACTCATATTTTTAACTAAAATTTCATTTTAAAATGAAAACATATAATTTGAGTCATACCAGCTACATCATGTATCAGATTAACATTTAAGTACTTACTATACCTCAAAAATGACTTATGGGTCATTTTAATAAAGTATAAAGACTATACAAGTGAATTTTTTGATTTTCAGTGAGTGATGCACATTTTTAACTAAAATATTACTTTTAAACTAAAAACATGAATTTCGATTCATACTAGTTATACCGTGTATTATATTTAGGTTTAGTAGATTAATAAATATCATAAATGACATATGGATCATTTTCCTAAACAATCAAAACAACATGAATGTGTTTTCTTAGTTTTGAGTATGTCACACATTTTTGAACTAAAATGTCAATTTTAAATAAAAACATGCACTTTGAATCATACTGCTCACACCATATGTGATATTGATATGGGATTTATTCCTACACATCAAAAATTAGTCATGGATTGACTTACTAAAGTATAAAAAAAATATGATTGTGTTTTCTTAGTTTTCAGTGAGTGGAAAATGTGTTTAACTGAAATGTCATTTTTAAACTGAAAACATGCACTTTGAGTCATATTGGTTACACCATATATTGGATTAACATTTGGTTGATTCCTAAATATTAGAAAGGAATCGTGTATTTTTTTCCTAAAGTATCAATATAATCTATGTGTGTTTTCAATGTTTTTAGAGAGTGACACATGTTTTTAACTAAAATATTATTTTTAAATTGAAAACATGCAATTTGAGTCATATTAGACACACCATGTGTCAAATTGTCATGAAGATCATTATTACACATAAAAAATTATTTATGGATCATTTCCCTAAAATATAAAAATAATTCAATGGAATTTTCTACGTTCTTAGTGCATCACACAAGTTTTTAACAAAAATTTCATTCTAAACTGAAAACATAGACTCTCAGTCATACCAATCACATCATGAATTGGATTGATGTGTATATAATTAATATATGTTAAAAATAAATTGTGAATTATTTTCTTAATGTATCAAGACCACACGATCATGTTTTCTCAGTTTTTAGTGAGTGACACATTTTTAACAAAAATGTCACTTTTAAATTGGAAACACACATTTTGAGTCTTATCGATCATATTGTGTATCATATTGAGGTGTGGATAATTTATATACATAAAAAATGAATTATGGATAATATTTATAAAGTATAAATAATAATATGAATGTTTTTTATTGGTTTTTGAGTTTGTAATGTTTCTTTTTAACTAAAATGTAATTTTTAAATAAAAATATGCACTTTGAGTTATACTGGAAACACAATGTTTCAGATTGACTTGAGGTTGATTATTAAACAAAAAAAATTCTCATGGATCATTTTCCTAAAATATCAAGATAATATGATTGTTTTTTCTTGGTTTTTAGTGAGTAAAATATCTTTTTAACTACAATGTCATCTTTAAACAGAAATCACAAAGTTTGAGTCATATCAGTCACACTATGTGTCAAATTGACATGAAATTGAAATCTAAATATCAAAAATGATATATTGATCATTTTAATAAAGGTTCAACAAATCATAAGTTTGTTTTATCTATTTTTATTGAGTGACACACATTTTTAACTAAAATGCCACTTACAAATAAAAATCACACATTTTGAGTCATATTGGTCACACCATGTATTAGATTGAGGTACATATGATTCCTAGATGTAAAAATGACTCATAGATAATTTTAATAAAGTATTAAAAAAATTTAATTCATTTTCACATATTTGAGTATGCCACATGTCTTTTGAACTAAAATGTCAATTTTAAATAAAAACACACACTTTGAGTCATATCGACCACACAGTGTGTCAGATTTATGTACGTATGATTCCTACACATCAAAAATGATTTATAGATCATTTTTAAAAAGTATCAAGACAATTAGAGTTTGTTTTATATATTTTCAATGGGTGACACATATTTTTAACAAAAATTCAATTTTAAACTAAAAACAAATACTTTGAGTCATACCGGTCACATCGTGTCTTAGATTGACATTTGACTGATTCATACACATCAAAAATTAATTATAGGTTTTGTTCCTAAAATATCAAGACTATATGAGTTTGTTTCCCTCAAATTTAAGTGAGTGACACATGTTTTTAACTAAAATGTCACTTTTAAATTGAAAACACAAATTTTGAGTCATTTTGGTCACACCGTGTATCAAATTGAGGTGAGGCTAATTCCTACATGTCACGAATAAATTATGGATAGTTTTAATAATGTATTAAAACAATATGAATGTGTTTTTTTAGTTTTTGAGTACATCACATTTCTTTTGAACTAAAATTTCAATTTTAAATAAAAACATGCACTTTAAGTCATACAAACCACATCGTATATCGAATTGATGCAAAGTTGGTTCCTACCCATAAAAATGACTTATAAATTTTTTCCTAAAGTATCAAGAAAATTAATTTGTGTTTTATTAGTTTTTAGTGAGTAAAACATATTTTTAATTAAGATATAATTTTTAAATTGAAAACATTCACTTTGAGTCTTATCGGTCACATCCTTTGTGAGGTTTAAAAGAATTTGATTCCTATACATCACAAATTACTTATGAATCATTACACTAATGTATCAAGAAAATTTGAATGTGGCTCCTCAGTTTTGAGTACATGAAGTATGTTTTATGCTAAAAAGTTGATTTCAAATTAAAAAAATCACTTTCAATCGTATCGGCTCACCATGTGTGAAAATTCACTAAATTAATAAAATATAAAAATGATTAGAAAATTTAATAAAAAATAAGTAGATAAAATTATGGGAAAATTAAAAAAATTAGTAGTATAAAATCACCTATTTATGATGTTTGTATACATTCTAACACAATGTATTCTTCCCACTTGTTTCTAAACCAATATATTTCCTCTTTTATATACATGGACTATCAAAAATCCCAGTAATACTATAAAAATAAAAATAAACAAAATATTGATAAATATTTTAAATAAAATTGTAATTATCATCGAAAATACCTATTTAGAGATACTACTTTGTTGATGTAATATAATATATTTTATAAATTTACAACTATAATAACCACAATATTTCCCATTAGTTTGTTTTGAACACTACATAAATATTTAGAAAAATAAGTAATATATTTTGAAATATTTTTTGATAGTGAAATATTATTATATATACCATAAAAAATATCTAGTTATACAATTTTATAGACTTATAATGATCATGGAACATCCTTATATCATGATTTAATGATATTTAAACACCAAACTATTATAAAAAATGTTCATTAAAACATAATATAAAACTTATAATTTGAATTTTATTTGTGAAATGTTGAATATAGTATATTAAAAATTTATAAACTTCATCATGTATGGTCGATTTTTAGGTAATCCATGCATTGGATCTAAGAAATAAATATTTAGAGTATCCAGATTGATTGTAATGAGAAACCAATTCTCCCTAAAAAAATAATATGTAATGAACAAATTAAAATAGATTTTATATAATTAGATTATAGATTTTTACCCAGGAATATCATGTATTAAGATGAGTTTGTCATCTGTATATTTATTTTCAACCATTTTGGCAAGTTTTTCCACTATTTTTAAATTTTCCTTTTCTTCCAATTACCTTTCTTGTGTAGACGTTATGCGAGGACTAATGTGTCAAAAATTTTGTTCACAGGGTTTTCCATTAAAATAGCACTAATTTATATTCTTGAAAAAAATATTTATAGTATTTAACTATAATTAATATAAAATATCATCTATTACAAAAAAATATTATAAAAACAAACCTCATGTATACATTTGCAACTAAGTCTCCCAACCATCCATTCTTGAGGATTTCATTTGAATTCTCAAGACCAAGAAAATATATAATAGCCTCTTATTAAATTTTTTCTTCAAAATCAATGATAGTCATATTTACATCTTTAAAATTTGTATCCATATGAAATTGTAATATTAGTAAATTAATATTTGAACTGGTGGGGTAAAGGTACTCTCTTAAATTATATTTGATTGATTAGTTGATCCTTTAGATTGTTTTGATTTGAACTTCCATTTACCCTTCCTTTTTTTCATATGTAATAACATTCCTCAAATCATGCCTTTTTTCATTAATTGTTAATGGTTTTACATAAAATATAAAATTGGAATGAACACAACTTTTTTTCTAAATGTATTTTTACAAAATAAAATAGATATTCTATGACAGTTTCAATATAATGTTCAACTATGTGAACATATAGATCATCTAAGGGAACATATAGCTCAATGGTCAGCTCATGAATCCTCATTTTCACATGATATTTTTTATTTTTTTATTGGGTATAATATATCCTTATATATTTTACATTGTACCCCTCAAAATAAGGATATGGGTGGGTGCTGATATATTTAAATCATGGTCACTTTCACCCTATATATTATTAGTAAAATAAAGGCATCACTATCTTTATAATTCAATTTTTTTAGAAAAATTTATGAAAGAATTGATTACCTTGGTAAGGATGAACTTTGAGGTGAATGTATTGTCTCAAAGTTGGTGGGTGTATGTGGGGAGGGGATGGATATTCATATTGTTGTTGTTTTTTTGTTTATTTTCTTTGATTCCTTCCCATAGAATTCTATAACAACTCAGACTACCAGTTAATTTTTTCTTCTACAACATTTATTTTCACATGCATCTCAACTATTTTCTTATCTTTATCCCCTTTATCATTTCTTTTATAATTTTTTTTGGAGGTGAAACTCTAAAAACATTCACCTCTGATGCGACCATATTGTTCCGGCCACTTCAAGGACATTAAAATTTTTCATTCATTGGCTACATCTGATAATGATTTTTGTGTCTAAAACAGGTAAAAAATATAGGAAAATAAGTTGTCATTATTATGTTATACCAATTTAAATTAGATCAAATTTTTATGATATCATACTTAAAATTGATTCCCACACTCTTCATGCACTTTCATCTACTAGTATTATGTCTTTATTTACATGAGCCTCATTTAATAGAACATGACATGGGATTGAAGTGACTTTGGTTTTTTATTCTTCAATATATCTATAAAAAAGGGAATAAAATTATGTTTTTGTTTCACGCTATATAATAATATCACTATAGATTTAAAATACATACCATTTTTTCCAAGTGAAGTGTACCCCATCGAATATTTACTACAGGGGTACATTTGTTTTGATGCACACTACTTATCTTCAGCACTCAATTATTATTTCCTAAATTTAAAATTATTAATCAAATTGATTAATACATGTATTTCCAAGTAAAGTATTACCAATAACAATGTACCTAAAATGATCCATCCCCACAATGACTAATAAAATAATTCCATGTTTCTTGATTTATCATTTGTGAATATGTAACATATCTCCCTAGATCACCATGTAACCAATGGTCAAACTGGTTAACCACATGAACTTAGGAACACCTCCTCATATGCCAGAGGCTTCTAACTAGTAGCGGCGGTGTAAGATGGTATAGTGGGGAGACGATACCCCCTATATTAGAGTGTACAATATCAAATAAATAACCAAACATAATCTATGAAAAAATATAATCATATTACACATAAATGAATAATAATCCAATAAAAATACATGAAATGAGGTAAGGCCTAAAAAACCATGATGAAACATACAACAATCATCCCACTGGACCAGTCATAGATACATGCTGAAATAAAATAAATAAAGGAAAAAGGTGCAACTATAACATTGATCAAAACCTCATCCAATATCCTGATACCATACAAGATATCATGATCGACCATGTGAAAAAGCGTTGTCGCACGTGCTCTCAAAAGAACTTCAAAAGTGAGTTACGTTGGATAAAACTCCAAGCACAACACTCTATGAAGCTAATGTTTAGTTTACTTGGTGTAGCATAGGGGGCTAACCAAGGTCGTCTCTCAAAGGAGGAAGTGAATTAAAACATCTTATTAGAGTTATTCTAAAAATTAAATAAAAGAGAATAAAAACACTACTAGAAAAGGATGGGGGTTGTTTATAGTTTATGAATCTAGAAGAAGTTTGCTGGAAGAAGATTGTATTTTTTTTGTTTTTAGTTTTGAAATGAATTCCGATTAAAATAACACAACAAGAAGATGTTTTTTTAGAAAATATTTTAAAAGGCGTAATCGATCTAACTCTACCTCTTCATTTACATATTAATCACTATCATTTAAATTAATATCCACTTAATTATGATCCTCTAATTTGTTAACCCTCGAACCCTACAAGAGTTAACTTAACCACAAAGATGGAATTACTTAAACCCTAGGCTAGCTTCGGAACATGCAATCGCAGAACCCTGCTTTGATTGTTGTTCTAAGGTTAGCTTATGGTCAGTGGTTAATTAGAGCACAAATCCATTCTGGAAATGAGGATGATTTGTGTTTAGGGATTATATTTGAACTCTAAAAATTTATCCCAAGTGGTCTTGTATTACCGATTAAGCTCGCACTCTCACAATTTGCACAAAATCTCGACCTCGCGTGTTTTTGTATTAATTGTTCAATTGCTTGCTTAGTTTCTTAAAATTTAAAAACATAATTCATGGATCATATTAAGTGAATTACAGTAGGCTCAATGATTCAAAATAATTAAATGAAGAGGGTAGAAGATAGATCGATCACTAAAAATTACTCTTCCATGGGTGGCGTAATCATCGTAGAAGCGTTTTGCATGTGCAAAGGTTTATAATGGGTATAACCCAATATCGCTTCTACTCAAGAATTCCAGCCCAAAGAGGAAGATTAAGAGAAGAATAAATTTAAATAAAACATAGGAAAAGAGAAGAAATAAGAGAAGAACAAAGAAGTTTATTACACAAACAAAACAATTACAACATGAAGGAGAGAAGGAGGCTTCGATGAGAGGATCCTTGCTTCAAGAGCTACCTCTCTTACAATGGTTGGAGAATTTGGTTGAAACCAATTCTCCTCTGCCTCCAATCTCCCAATTCACGAACCAGCCTCTCCAAATGAGAAAATCACTAATTTATAGAGTGGAGGGGAGGCTAGGTTTAAAGTGGTTTCAAGTGTGAATGCAAAATCTCGGACAAATATTTTAATGAAACTTTCACCGCCCATTTGACCTCCAAAACGGGTGAATTGACCGGCCTTCCAGAAGGATGATTTGTGCCACATCATGTCCCCGAGCTTTCCTCAAAATTTGGGCTCAATCCAAGCCCGTATGTAGAGGATATGGCCCAAATACAGAACCTTCTCCATTCTGGCGAGCCCAGCCCAACTTTGACTTCATGGCCCAATTTCAACAACCAAATTAACTCTTTAGCTTTAATATCCTGAATAAAAGTTGTAGATAATTAAGTTAGGAACACTTTTAAAAAATTTCAAATTCAAATAATAAATATAAAAATATTTATCTTCGAAATAATACAGTGCTCTATTATGGGTAAAACTGGAATTTTCACCAAATTTTCAAATGAATGATCAAATCCCAAATATTTTATAAATAAACATATTTAACACAATGTGAGGAAATTATATCATTTATTATCAATAAAATATTCAATAAAATAGTGTTTTATCACCATGCTATCTAAGTCCTCAACCCAAATTATGACTACAATAAACATGTAATGGATTCTCAGTTACACATGTGAAATGGTGGCCCGAGAAGGGTGTGAGTACTAAACTCAGTAGGGAGGCACCAAGATGGCCCCATACTAAACATAATATGGAGTTATATGTGCATGTGAAATACTCAGATGAAGGAAAGAAAACTCCAAATAAATAAATTACTGTTGATACTTAGGTTTTCAACCCTGATTGATCATACCTACTTCAGCCCTATGCTAGAGTGTCTTTGAGCACATCACGATGACCATGCCTCCCAAGTAACATATAGGTTCCAAATCCATGGAAACCATAGTAAAATCCTCACAACTCTAGGAGCCTATCCATTGGTATCCAATATGTGGGATCCAAATCCATGGTAACCCAATATAATCATGACTCTAGGGATGAGGCCCACGACATTTTTATATGAGGTCATCACGACTCTAGGTATGTATCCCGAAACAGTCTGATTAGATCCCTCAAATTTGGGGAAGCCATCCCCCAGTATCCTATCATAATCTTTGTGAGGTCTTCATAACTTTGGGGATGCATCCCACAATAGTCTAATTAGATCCATCAAATCTAGGGATTCTATTTCTCAGTATTCCTATCATAATCTCTGTGATGTCTTCATGAATCTGGGATGTATCCCATGGTAGTATGATAAGATATCTCGACTATGGGGATTCCATTCCCTAGAAGTTATATCATAAGATCTATGAGGTCTTCACAACTTCAGAATATATCCCATGATAGTATAATTAGATCCCTATACTCTGGGGATTCCATTCCCTAATTTTCATGTCACATGGGCTCCTAATCCTAGGCAACCCCCATCATCTTTGGGCCCCAAATCAATGGTGGTTCCAGCACTGAGCTCCAACTCTATGGAATCTCCATCCATATCTTGTCCCAAAATATAACAACCCATATCTATACTCAAATTATGGTATCCAAAACTTTTTATATATGACCCAAAGAAATATCCATAATGGAAACATAAAAAGTTGGCTACACGCGCACCCTCATTATCTCTGTCCACATACCTTCGGTTTCCAAGTCTAGTATGGGTTCCACGATGACACCCACTACTATGTAAAGTTACTAGATCAGGTTTAGTCTCTAAACATAACACTAATGAGGTACCCTCAGTCTCAACATAGCTGAAGAACCCTCACATAGTCCTTAGTCTCAATCACGGTCTTGGGTCAACACCCAATAGACTAGGAAAAAACCTCATGTGGAATCGCCAACAGGGTAGCATAGCCTCACCAGATACACGAGTCTTTCCACATAGACAAAAATAAAGAGCTGAGATATATCCCATATCAATCATTAGGATCACTCTGGGTAGGTTTTCTCACCCAAAATTAGTTCTAGTCAGCCTACGATCTATCCACCTAGGCCTGGTCACATCAGAAAGAAGACAATGCTCGTCCTGTCCCCACCTCGATGAGGTCGAACAACTTAAATATCACAGAGTATTACTCTAAGTTATAAAGACCCAATCCATAGGATAAGGGTATCATGGTATTTCCTCACCTTATAGGAGTTCTATAGGCCCAATGATATCTCAAGGTATTGAAATTAGCCATTGACCACTGATGTGTCAAGAAAAAACCAAGGGTTGTTAGTGACCCCACGACATTTAACTATTTTAACTAATCATCTTTTAAATTATTAAATCATTTATTTAATTAATTACATAATAGGTATCACCCTTTATGGAATACACATACATTCACAAGAGTATTTCTTAATAGTCCAGCCTCACCTTACAAGAGGTCTGAAGGCTATCTGAGTAATAAGGCTCTAACCTCAACCATCAGTGGCTGGGGTATCAAGAAAACACACTTGGGTTGTTCGTGACCCTAGGTGTTCACCCATTTTTAATTAAAAATTTATTTTAATTAATAAATTTATTTAATTAAATTAAACCGGTGTATCAACATCAATGGTGTTCCAGAACACCCACATGCAATGCAAGAAACACAAATTCCATAGGGTAACTATGTGAGACCACCTACCTTTACCGAGGCCTATCCACTTTGACTTCAAGATCTAGTATCCACTACTAAATCCCTCCAATATCACACAACCTCACCTAATCATTCCTTCATGCCAAAAACATTGTTAATATGTCATGTTTTACTCCTAATTCAACACCGGTTCTAAGCTTCACAAAATACCTAATTAAATCTACTGATTCAAAGTTGATAAAATTTATTTTGGGAAAAACCCTATAAAAACTAAAAATAGAGTCATACCTCAATGGACTGACACATGAATGTGGGAAGAAATTATAATGACCTAAAATTTTTATAAATAAAATTCCTTCTTTGAATGAATAAATGCCCTATCAAGTAATCTAGTTATATAAAACACATGCACTAATTTGGTTATTTTAGACAGTTATAGTCTTTTGGATTTAAAAGACATTTAAGCATCGTAACTATTTATAAAATAAATATTTTATAATTACCACTAATATTAGTATATTAAGGTTTATGATAAAGTATAAATGAAATATATAAAATAAGTGATGACCTTGACTAGTAGGATTTACCCTATAAAGCCCATTTATCAGAGCTTATGAGGGAGATAACATCACTGGGATTTTCCCTTGACCAATACCAAGTTTATATTTAACAACTAATGCATGAATAAAATCATTTATGGGGGAATTTCAAGATCCTTGAGATCATGACCCAAAAAATGTTTGCCAAAACACCCCATGAAAATCTCAACATTGAACACCTTACCCTTAGGGAGTTCGCTAGTGTAATATAGGGCTATGTATCTAGAACCTAAAAATATGAATCTATATATTTAATATTTAATAAAACAATGATTATATTTATCCCTTTTTAGTATTATATTTTTAAATGATTAAATAATGAGTTTGGTAAATTTTGATTTTGATATAATTGAACACAAATTGTATTTTTGGGAAATATATAGTTTCAATCATGATACTATTTTTGATGAATTCAAGAATTTTTAAAATAAAATATTATTATTAAATAATATTTATTAAATATAAATGATAACATTATTTTATGAAGTCAAATATAATTTTTATAAGGGTCAGAAAATTGATATTGTCAAAAAACCAGTATTTTCCAATAAATAGGAATTTTTAATTTAAATATGTAAAATATAATTATTTATAGAATTATTTTGAAAAAATATTTTTTCTAAATCATAATTTAGAAATTATCCAATGGTTATTTTTTCATAATTTTCTGAGACAATCAAATTTTTGGGTAAAAATTAAATATGGTATAATTATATGGTCTGTATTATGACATCATAAAATCAGAAAAGTGATATAATAAATACTATAAAGAGTTTAAATTACAAAAGTTATGTTTCCCCTTTAAAATATTTTTTTGAAGTTATTTGATTAATTTTATAATCCTTTAATTAATCCTCCAAAACCTATATTATATTATAAATTTTTAAAATCAATTCTTTATAAACACGACTCACTTCCACATCACCAAGGGAATTATTTTAATTTTTTCGGTTCTTAGACATATAAAATAATTAAAACCAATCCTATTTGAAAAAAACCATTTTCCAAAACCATGAGAAGGTTTTTGGTTTTGATTAATTTATCATATAGAGTCCACAACCTAATTTTGTAAAGTAATAAAGAATTCTCCTCTCTTTTTCAATATAAACCCACCCAACATTCCATTTATGTTCACTCAAAGCTCTTATATAATGAAGTTACTATACCCTTACCTATATATATCCCTCCCAAAGTTCCCCAAATCTCTTAATAAGCTCCTCCCAAGCTTTTAGAAGCACCATATCAAGGTAGTGGATCCTCCCCTTATTTACTTTATTCAAACAACTTCATTATATAATGCCTTTTAAATTCCAATATTTCATGTTTGGATATGTTATTACATATAACTCCTACAATTATTATGATTTAAAATTTATTAGATACCCCTTTTAATTTCATTAACCCCTTCTATGAATCTTTATATACCCCCGTTATGTTGCTAAAATTACCCTCTGATTTTTCCATGCCAATCATTTGTGTAGTGAATATCCAACCCATTTCCACTCAATGTTGTTAAAGTATAGTTAACTATACTTAATTTATTGGTGAATTCGATGTATGTAATCCACACTATTTAATAATGGGATTTAATGTGATGAAATATGATCCTATATTAAATTATATATGTGGCACACTTATGCATGTACATAATATGAATGCAACGGGTGGGCCCAAAATTATATAGCCCTACAATAAATTGGGTAGTTCTTTTATCTAGTGATATTCCATGTATAATTCATGATATATTATCATAATCGCACTATGTTTTTTTTACTTAGTTTTTATCCTTGAATTATTCTTATAATGCCATGTTTTATGTTGTTTCCACATTCCTATGCTTCCTTTATGTTATGATGTTATATCATGCCTCATTCTTTAAGATTATGATTCTCACACCTTTTATGATACCCTGATATAACTCTTAGATAAAAATTCACTTATTTACCTTTTTATATTTTTTTATTCCCTTATTGAGCTTTATAGCTCACCCCTTTCTTATGTACATCTACAGGTTATCCCATGCAGTTTTAAAAGATCTAAGGAAAATAAGGTAATGTTTTGGAGTTTTTAATAATGATGTTGTATTTTTTTTTCATGTTTTTATGTCATGTAAAAAATTTCCCAAATACACCAGGCTTCATGATATTCTAGGATTATATAATTTGTACCTTTATGTAATAAATCATGAAATAAAGTGTATTGAAATTATGGGTTGTCATAAACATACTCTAAGTATTTTCTCCTTATAGGATACAAGGAATATTTGATTAAGACCACAAATTTCACCATAATTCGGTAAAAGTTATATTTAGACCTAAAATGGCTATCTTCTAATTTAGTAATAATGAGGTAGAAAGAAAACTGAAGGAATAAGGAAGAAGAACTTACTTACCGGCATCGTCAAATCACACCTAAGATCACCAAGAATGGTGGAAAATATAGGGAGAGGAGATCCAACTAAAACCCTAACATTCACTCCCCATTTTCCTGATGAAACAAGGGGTCAAGACCCTATTTAACATAAAAAAGATACCCAATATATTTTTATATAATGAATTTGGAAGTCACACAATGAAAATTTTGGGATAGTCCCCTAAGATCCTTTTCACATCCTGTACTCCTTGGATACACCCCATGAACCCTATTCACATTGTTAATAGAGTATTCACGACATGAATGGGTTTCTGTATCCCTTTTCAGCAGCATGACATGAATGCTACTCCTCTGGTGTTCTCCCTAACCCCTAGGACTTCTATAGAAACATATAACATTTCTAAAACACCACATTTTAACATCCCAATGCATGAAACCTCATTTTTATTTCTAGTTCTCAAAATTACATGTCCACCAATGGAGAAAATTTAAATTCCTACTAAAATTATCTACCATTTAGGTGTGGGTTCTTACAATATCCCCAACATAAAACTTCATGTCCCTGAGAATCATCTCCAAGAATTTATCCAATTAACCCAACCTACATGGGTTGTAAAACCTACCCTCAAAACACAATTCTCTACTCTGTAGTGTTGAAAGATATTTAGATTCACAACTCTAAACATGAAGAGATTTATTTACCAAATCCTAACCCAATAATCATAACTATACCCCAACCAGTAGAAGATGATCCTCAACACTCGATTATCCTGAAAAAACAATTGTTTCATCATTCAACTCATTATCAGGTTTATAGTGATCCTTACCATAGAACCTAACTTTTCATGAACACTTTTGACCCACGGTATTCCACACCATTGAGGTCACTTATAAAAATACATCCTCCAATAGTCCTCCAACCTATTTGATATGGTTTTCAACTCAACATACTCTAAAATGAATAAAAAATATACTAAAGTTGGTTCCACTTTTCATTTTCACTTCCAAGATGAAATAGATGCGTATACATTGCCCATGCATAGGGCCCACATACATCAACCTTCCCGTAGAAGGACCCGATCAAACCTCAAAATACTCCCACCAAGCCTAAAATGAAAAACCAGAATCATGGAACAAAAATTCCTAGATTTCCCAAGAATTTCTCCCAAAAATACACCATCAACACTTTTCATCACATATTTCACACCCTGAAATATGTCATAAAATATTTCATCACATTTTTACCCCCTAAAAAATTTCATCCCCTTGAAACAAGCAACAAAACTAATTCAATCCTTGAACCATGTCACAAAATAGGGATCACCCCATGAATCATGTCACAAAATGGGGTCCATCCCATTAATCTTCTTCTGATCACATCTGAAAATTCCAAGTTTGATTCCTACACACTGAGTACGTCCAAAAACTCTTCCAAATTTCATATATAGGGTGTACAGAAAACTAGATAAATCAGACTTTAATGCTCACTGGTGTCCAAATTCCACCTCAACCATCTAAGGACTAGTCCAAACAATCCATAAACCCTTATCACATGAGGTATATTCTCAAATATACTATGGTGGTCTCCCCACTATATGCATTTCCATATACCACTTTTTGAGCAAAAAACTAAGGAAATCCATTTATACAACCTATAAAACATTTAGGTATCTTGGAATATAACCAAATCCCCATCAGTGTACTGAAGATGATGTAATGATATTGAGGATGATCTTCTATAGATGGATTTCACTAAGATTTCATCAATGATTACTGTCAAAATTGGCGCACATCACCTTGATTTCATTGAAAATAATAATCACTTACTTTTAATCCAACCATCCACATATCCCAAATAGTGTTTCACATCTCTATCATATGCCAACCATCTTAACTCATCAGAATCCCATGGTCAGAAACTTCCCTATGACCACCCATTGAACTAAACTCATATCCCATGAGTCATTCATCACTTTCCTTAAATCCAACCACAAATAATCATGGTGTTTCTCTTAGAAAAAAAAACCAATTCATAACCATGCCTTTTATGTAAACTCATAGGTACCTACCATACATTGATTTCTCAAACCAAAAAATATGAAAAACTGGGGTAACTCCTCTAATGGGTCACCATCAAATAAAAAAACACCAAACCACTAGGGTCCAACTAAAAGGAAAGGGCCTATAGGTCTACCACATAGACTTATCGGTCAATTCTCACAAAATCCACTAGGTCCGAACACCTAATCCATATGTTAACCTCTCATAAGGTCACCACTCATGGGGTATCAAGGATAATCCCATCCAATGTCACATGACATCAACTTTTCAAAAATCCAAACTCCTAGGACTCAAAAATTAAAGGTGTCATACACCCAAGAAACCCCCTAAAAGGGTTCCAACAGTGAGGCACCATGTGCCATACCAACCCATCAGGTCATTTTACCTCCTATGAATAAGGACCGATTCATCATCCTCCCCATCAAACACCTTAATATAGATATACATGAAATGAAATCAGAATAAAATCCTATAAAATCAAAACCAACAGTCTTGTATTCCATATTAATCCTACATGCTTGATATGACACATGAAATGCTTATTTCCTTTATAGTCCAATAGTTAAAATCAACTAAATTTACTCTTGATAATGGTCCAAGATCCATATATCCATTATAAAAAAAAATATCCAAACCAGATGTGCATCACCCAAGGTGAAAATAAAATACAATTATAAAAAAAATAAGAATAGCATTCCCATTCCTTGGTAACCTAGAAATCCTACCTAAATAGGTGTTTTCTATGCACCATATTGACATCCATCACAGGCACTGAAACATTCCTAAATCTCTAGTCTAATAGATCCCGAAATTGTAAGATAAAAGAAAATAATCCCATGATACCTATTTGTCACATCCCTCCCCATTTCACCATATAACCAATGAATGGACTGGTTTGTCACATGACCATGAGAATGCCTCCCCATATGCCAGAGGCTACAAACTAGTAGCGGGGGGGGGGGGTGTAAGATGGTATTGTGGGGTGACTATACCCCCTATATTAGAGTGTTAAATAAAAAATAAATAACCAAACATCATACATGGAAAAATATAATCATAGTATACATAAACTAATAAGTATCCAATAATAATGCATGAAATGTGGTAAGTCCCAAACAACCATGCTAAAAAATACAATAATCCACCCAATGAACCAGTTATATATATATATTCTATAATAAAACAAGTAAACAAAAATAAAGGATCAAATAAAAAACTAAGACAAACCTCATACGAAATCCTAATACCATCTAAAATATCCTGCTCAAACATGCTATCCTAGGCCTCAACCCAACCTATGCCTACAATAAACATGTAAGGGATTCTTGAGTACCCATGTTCGATGGTGGCCTAAGTTGAGTGTGAGTACAAAAAATAGTAGGGAACCACCAATACAGTCTTGTACAAACAATTATATGTAGTGATATTTTCATGTGACATGATCAACTAAAAAAAAGACAACTCTAAATAAATAAATTACTATCGATACTTAGGTACTTGAACCCAATAAATCATACTTACTTTGGCTTGATGCTTAAGTTTCTCCAATAACATCGCGATGATGGTTCCTCCCAAGTAACATACGAGTTCCAAATCCATGGAAACCACAGATAAATCCTCATGAATCCATGAGAATATCCCCTAGAATCCATTATTTTTTATCTAAATCCATGTCATCCAGATATCATCCTGACTCTAGGGATGAGGCCCAGGATAGTCCTATTTGAGATTGTCATGACTCTAGGTATGCATCCCACGACAGCCTAATCAGATCCCTTAACTCCAGGGAAGATATTCTCAGATAGTCTTTTAATAATCCCTATGTGGTCTTAAAAAACTCCTAGTATTCATCTCATGGTAGTATGATAAGATCACTTTACCATCTTATAATAATATATGTGAGGTATTTATGACTCCGGGATGCATCCCACAACATTCTGTTTAGATACCTTGACTATGAGAATTCCATTATCTACCAGTCCTGTTATAAGAATGTGAGGTATTCATGACTCCAAGATGTATACCATGATAGTTTTATCAGATCCATAAAATCTAAGGATTCTATTTCATAACAATCCTACCATGTGGGATCCTAATATTAGGCAACCACCATCAGGTTTAGGGCCCAAATCCATGACAACTATAGAACCGAGCTTCATATCCATGGTATCTACATCTGTATATAGATCCAAAACATAGTAGCCTATCATTAAACCCTAGTTATAATCATAGAATCCAAACCTTGTCACCACTTCCTGGAGGTAACTTTCAAAAAAGAAACACAAAAATCTAGTCATACACCCACACTCATCATCTCTGTTCATATCCCTCAAACATCCATGTCTAGTAAGGATTCCACAATTACACCTGATTCTGTATTAAGTCACCTAATCAGGGTCAATCTACCAATAGGGAACCCATGGGGTCCCCTTGATCTCAACACAACTGGTGTACCCTCACCCAGTCCTTAGTCTTAGTCATAGTCTTGGGTAAACACCTGATGCACCAGGAAAACACATCTTGCAACATCGCCAACAAGGTAACACTACCTCACCTAATACATGGGTCTTGACATATATAAAGAAGTTAATAGATTTTACATATCCCATATCAATAATTAAGATCAATTTGGTTTGGTCTTCTCACCCAAAACTGATTTTAGTCAGCCTACTATTTGTCCACTAAGGCCTGGTCACATCAGACAAGAGAGGGCACTCATCCTACCCTCACCTTCAGGAGTCCAAATAGACAGAAGTTCACAAAGGAGTCCTCTAAGGTATAAAGCACCGATCCATATGATAAGGGTCTCATGCTCTTTCCTCACCTCACAGAATTCATGGATGGCCACTAATGTCTCAAAGCCTCAACATCGTCCATTGGTGGTCGATGTTTCAAGAAGAAACATAGGGGTTGTTTGTAACCCCTAACATTAATCTATTTAAAATAGGAATATTTGAAATTATTCCATCATTAATTTATTTAATTTCATCATGGGGGATATTCCTTGATGGAATTACCAAATGTTCACAAGATCATTTTCTGATAGTTCGGCCTCACCTCAAAAGGGGTATGGAGGCCATCTGGGTAATAAGGCCCTATCCTTAGCCATCGACGGTTGAGGTATCAAGAAAGAAAATTGGTGTTATTCATGACCCTAGGCGTTCAACTATTTTTAATTAAAAATTAAATTTAATTAAAACATTTATGTAATTAGACTAGAAATGGTGCATCACCCTTGATGGAATGCTCGAAAACCCACATGTAATGTTTACAACAAAAATTTTAGAGGTAAAGTATGAATATATTTGTGTTGTGAGTGGGTTTAATTTCCCTTCAGTATCCGTGAGAAAATTATTTAGAACCATTATCTAAAAGGATCTATGATCCTTTCTAGTGACGATTAATAAAAATTTCATTTCACAGTAATCTTGTATAAATTCACTATGTAAGGGATAAAGAAGGGTAAAACAACGTGTTATTATTTTATTTTTTTAGTAAAATAGAGAAAGTATATCATATTGTTACCCTAATCTATTCCCATTCATGGGGAAAATATTGTACCATGTATTTATATCAATAATCATGTGAATTACAGTGGTGAACCCAATGTAACTAATCAAAATAAACATGGAGTTAATAGGATGGATGTGCACATTCCATCCAACCTAAAATTTAATGCCTCTACTTCTTTCTTTATAATTTTTTCTATTATCATCATTCTATGATGCTCTTGTTTTTTATTGGATATAGTGTTTTTACCTTCTAGAATTTTCTTAGTTTTAACTTTATTAATATGTTAATCCTCAAGATTGGTATAATGGGATTATGGAGAAACATATCATTCATCTGGATTGGGAGCATCAACATGTTGAGAAACCTATTGTTTCTGAAGACTAGGGGAAACGGTATGTAGAGAATCCATTATCTATACAAGTGATTGAACATTTAATTTAGATTAATTAAATGAAGTAGTGAACACATAATACTTTGAGGTAATGCAATGTATATTTAAAAAAACTTTAACATGATTATTGAACTCTCTTTTTTTCTTTAATGGATAAAGGGATTTAACTACTTTATTGAGTATCTAAATCCCCCCATTGTGGTACCCTTATAAATATAATACCTCATCTATATAGAGAATGATGTGAAATAATTGTGGTATCCCAATTAAAGGATCGTCCTTAGTTGAATTGACATATGAACATGAAGTGGTTTTAGTAGATAAAAAGATAATTGACCACTTTCTATTTGTAGGATCCAAGACATAAAATACTTTTAATACCCATGATTCTATTATAAATAGTTCATCCTTGTATCCTTCCTTACTAAAATCCACTTTTACGAATTCCAATTCATCAATTTTAACTGTAATACTATTATCAAACCACTTTCATTGAAAATAGGAACTTATAATGTTGTATAGTTAAACTACTATATTTTTTCGATGATTATAAAGTATCACATATTAGTATAAATTATATTTCTATCCTTGGTACCAGATACATGCATCAATTCTACTACTAGAGTAACTCCACTATTTTTCATGGTATTGTGTTCATAATGATCAGTTATATAGAAAATATAACCATTAATTACATAACCATTATAAGATAATACATGCACACTTGGGCCTCTGGATTTCTATCAAATTCCTTCTGAAATTGAATTCTTATTTGTAGTTGACTCCTTAAAAATATCGTCTCGATAACATTTTATAAAATATATATTACGTTCATTTGATATCTAGATTTTATCCATTGATAAATTTACATTCCCAAGAATTAATTTATGGGATTCAATATATGACGCAACATTTAAACTATTATATAAAATGTAAAGGTGATCTTGATCCTGCTCTGTAATGGTAATTGTGACAACATCTATTCTAGAAATTCCTTCACCTACAGTTTTCTTTCTATGATGATATTTTGGTATACCAATGCTCTATACATCTGATGGGTAGTCAGTATATAATTCAACAACTTCCTTAAAAATATATTTCTCTATAATACAACCTTATGTCCAACTTTTTTTTTTGAAAAAACCTTTAATAATATTTATATACCATTCAATGAGGTACATCTATGTATAATGCACATGATCACATAACCAGATCTCACTAACCAATCTAACCATCAAGTAAACCATCATATCAAAGAATGACGGTGGGATGAACATCTCCAATTGACATAACATGATAAAAATTTCCTTTTCTATAGTTGGTAATTTATTGGGTATATAACTTTACTGCATATAACATTGAAAAATAAATAAATATTGGTTAATGTATGATGAATTTTTTAGAAAAAATGTATCAAAAAGATACATTAATTATATCTTGCATCAAAGAATAAAAGTAATCTAATTTAAAGCCCTTTAACTATAAATAAATCATTGATACAATATTCTTGATATTTGAGGAATAACCCTTTGTAACTTTTACATAATTTAGGAAGTGGTAAAATTGATATATCTCTTTATTGGAAAGAGTGTAAGAAGGTGGAGGAAGAAAAGTACACCTTTCACCCTACACTAGAGCTAACTCTTCCCATATACCCATTTAAATCATGTACATCCTAGCTTTAATGTTATATCTTGTTTTTATGGGTTCATTAAAAACATGTCAATGATACTATCACATAAATTTTTTCCTAGATGCATGAGATTAAGAAATTATCTAGCGTATAAAAAATTCTAGTATGGAAATTCAAAAAATACTTATCTCTTTTTCCAACTAGTTATTGTAAGGTTTTTCAAATAAGGTTTACCAAAATTGGTGACCATATCCTTTACTTTCTCAAACAATTGATCACATGTTAGTGGGGAAAATTGTGTACCTTCTTCTAAATTCCCATCTAATGATATCATCCAAGATAAGTATTTATATCATTGGGGTAGAAATTTTCAATGTCATAGAAACTTAGTTTTTGAAAATTGTTTCAACCTAACTTAGTGTATTCCTTATTTAAAAATATCACACCCTTGAGTTCCATTAATGATATATCCTCACAAATTCCAATAAGAATGAAATTAATTTATCATCCCATACAACACAGCGATCAACATGGGATATTCATTTCTATAATCATCATACAACGTAACACCTGAATCCCACATTAATTTTAGATCTTTGATTAATGAATCCAAAAAAACATCAATATAATTACCCTTCTTTCATCCTGATATAAGAAGATACAACATATTGTATTTTAACTTTATCTATAATCATAGTGGTAAGTTATAATTTACTAACTTAAATGACCATGTAATGTAAGTGTTACTTTGTAATCCAAAAGGATCCAATCTATCTATAGATATCACAAGGTGAAGGTTTCTTGACTTGTTTCCAAATTCAGGATACTCATGATCAATTTTATTCAACTAAAGAAAGTCAGCTAGGTGGTGAATTTTTCCTTCTTTGTTTATTATATTTGAATGTCATGTAAATTACCTTGTAGCCTCCTCACTACCATATAGGCACCAAAACAATGGAATGATTGGAAAGTGCCATACTACTTTCAAATGACTTGATTTAACTTTTTTGTATTGAGACCCACCACACTTTGGGAAATTTTAATGGATTCATACTCCTTGTGAAATAGTATACAATCATTTGTAAAGACATGTATTCTTGTAGAGATCATACCAATTAAACATATCATTTTTTTAACATCATATATTCAGAGAGGAATAAAATTATATTTTGGTAAAATATCATTCAAGAGAGAAATTAGTTTAGTAATGCTGGTGTCACTCCATTTGTTACCAACATTTATATTATATAGATTCAATATGGATGACAATGTTTTATATTTAGCACAACCAGCATACAATGACATCTTTTCATAACTCTTTTACTTATGAAATAAATTTGTATAATCATGAAGTTTATCCTAAAATTCCATTATCATTTCCTCAATATGATCTTCATCATCGTTTACACCTGTAATCATGTCCCTGATATGACCTTCATCATCATTCACACTTGTAATTATATCGAATGATCCATAAAATGTAGTGTTATCCAAGTCACTAGATGCATTAAGTTTTTCCCCATGTTTAGTATAACATTTATAACTTCGATATATTTCATGAAAGATCAAGTGTTATTCCCAATCCTTTGTACTAATTAGTCATGAATAACAATAACTTACACACCTACAAAGGATTCGAGAAGGGTCATATGAATGATATTTTGAAAACTTAACGAGATCTTTAACGCCATACTCATAAACTTTTATTAAAAGATTGAAATCTATCTATTTTTGATTCATATCCATCATATTTGAGTCAATAATAGTCATATTTAACAAAATAAATAAATACACATAAGTTATGATCTTAGAATCCTAAAATGATATTCTTGATATATTCACACATATAGTCATAATATTTGATATAAATGTTCATTTCATCAAAAACTTCTTAGAACATATAAAGACTAATAATTATATGAATTTAAAGTATTTTAACACTTATTTTTTTATTACAAGAATTTTAATATCATCACTACTACAAAATAGACCTTTAACAGTACTAGAAATGGTCTTTATCTGCACTAAAAAACATTGACAATGTGAGAAACGTTAAAAGACCATGACTTTTATCAATGCTGAAAAAGCGCTGATAAAGGGGTTATTTCTCAGTGCTAAAAAAGTGATGATAAATAGAAACTTTATTAGCGCTGATAAAAGATCCATTTATCATCACTTTAATTTAGCACCTCTAAAAAAACCCTTTGCTAAATATTATAAAATACTATTATCAGTGTTTTTAAAAGCACTGATAAAGGTCCATACTATAGTATGTTGTTATAGAACACTGCAGTGTATTGTAACAGCACACTACAACACCATAAACACATCAAATATCAACAAAAATAAAGTACCAATATAGAATTTAAATGAAATTAAATTTAAAACACAAACACCAGGAAAAAAACTAAATTATAGACATTTAAAACATTGGTTTATATAATTAATTAAAAAAAATTACTATATACATTAAAAAAAATACTAACTCTTAAAGTTACGATGGTTTACATTGACTTTATTTGTCTAACTACCAACATTTCATGAGTATTTTCGAACAAACCACCTCAACTCGAAAAAAATAATCCACCTGTATAAACAAACAATTATTATGAGTAATACTAAAAAAAATAAATTAAACATAAATATGAAGTAATACATTAATAATATGGACAATGATTTTACTACAAAAATATCAATATTACTTATGTGATTGAGTAGTGGAGGTAACTTTAAAGAAAGTGATAAATGTCAACACTACATGAGTGAAAGGTTTTATGAGAGAATAAGTATGTGGAATTTTTAGTGCAGAAAGGGATGAAAGATGGACATAGCACCCAAATTCGAACAAAAGAATCCACCTATATAAGAAAAAAATTCTTATATATGCAATAATAAAAATAAATAAATAAAACATACATATGAAATAATACATTAATTCTATGGACAATGATTTTACTGTGTAAACATTAATATTATCTCTGTGATTGAGTAGAGACAACGTAATTGCTATTACTGCAAAGGTAGTGGAGGTAACTTGAAAGAAAGTGAAAAATGTCCCACTGTAGGGGTGAAAAGGTTTTAAGGGAGGAGCATGAAATATAGATAGAGCACCCAGACTCAAACAAAAGAATCCACCTATATAAGATAACAATTATTATGTGAGTAATTCTAAAAATAAATAAATTAAATATACATATTAAACAATAAATTAATTCTATGGACAATGATTTTACTATGAAAATATCAAGATTACCTCTGTAATTGAGTAGAGGCAGTGTCATTTCTCTTCCTACAAAGGTATTGGAGGTAACTTGAAGGAAAGTGATAAATGTAAAACTATAGGGGTGAAAAGGTTTTAAGGGAGAAGGAGCATGAAAGTTGGACAAAGTACCCCAACTCGAACAAAAGAATCCACATGTATAAGAAAAAAAATATTATGTAAGTAATAATAAAAATAAATAAATTAAACATACATATGAAATAATACATTAATTCTATGGACAATGATTTTACTGTATAAACATAAATATTACCTCTGTGATTGAGCTGAAGAAGCATCATTGCTTTTCCGACAAAGGTAGTGGAGGTAACTTGAAAGAAAGTGATAAATGCACAACTGTAGGGGTGAAATGGTTTTAAGGGAGAAGGGGCATGAAAGTTATACAGAGCACCATAACATGAACAAAATAATCCATCTGTACAAGAAAACATTTATTATGTGAGTAATACTAAAAAGAAATAAATTAAACAAAAATATGAAACAATACATTAATTATATGGACACTTATTTTACTATGAAAACATCAAGATTACCTCTATGATTGAGAAGATATAATGTAGTTTCTCTTCTTGAAAAGTCATTCCACATGAATATAAATCTTTTAAAATAAACTAACTCTACATGGAATAATAAAAATTAAATCAACATTCCATTATATTATTTTTTGGTAAAATAGAGAAAGTATATCGTAACATTACCTTTTCATGTATCCAAAGGGTTTTCTTCATTATAGTTTGTTCTTATGAGGGATTGGTAAAATCATCATATACAAAAGACATTCTCTACACGATTAATCAAACATTTAATTTAGATTATGTTAATGTAGTTGAGAACATATAATATTATGAGGAAAAAATAATATATTAAAAAATACTTTCACCTTCTCATTGAAATATCTTTATTTTTTAAAGGTTTTAAGGATTTGGTTCCTCTTTCTAGAATCTAAATTACCTCTTTGTGAAACCCTCTAACATACAAGACATTTTCTACATTGGGACCGACATTAACTGATTCTGATAACCCAATAAAAGGGTCATCGTTGATTGAATTTTCATCTGACTCAACAATTATTTTAGTCTCTAGTAGGAAAGTCAATGTTTCTTGTTTGTTAGATTATAGGTATAAAATATTTTCACTTCTTGTGATACCATTATGAATGGATTGTCTTTTTTCTCTTCTATACTGAAATTCACCTTCACAAAGCCCATTTCACCAACTTTCACTCTGTTGATATTGTCAACCCATTTTTAACAGAAAAGCAGCACTTGAAATATTGTATAATCCAAATTTTATATCCATTTGATAATTCAAAAATTTTACACATTTGTATAAATTGGATTTATATCCTTGGTAATAGATATGTTCATTGCTTCATCCACAAGAATAACACCACTATTTTTCATCATACTGAATTCATCATGTTCTTTTGTATAGAACATATAACCATTGATACAAAACCAGTGTATGATATAACAATTTCATTTGGTCCTCTGGCTAGCCATTGAAGTCGTTCAGAAATTGAATTCAGATTTTCAGATAACCCCTTATAAATTTGATCTCTAAACCATCTTATAAACTACTGGTTATGTGTATCTGATATCCATATTTCAGCCCTTGATGGATTAAAATCTCTAAGAATTTATTTGCAGGATTCAATGTGTGGATCAATATCTTAACTATTATGTAACATGTAAATATGTGCTTGATCCTGTTCTATCAAGGTAATTGTAACAATATCTCTTCTAGAAATCCCTTCACCCATAAGGCATTCCCTGTGATGAGGCTTTTGGATACCGATAATTTCAACATATGATAGGTAATCAGTACAAAATTCAATATTTTATTCAACAATATATCGTTCTACAATACAACCTTCTGGCCAACTTTGATTCTTGACATCCCCTTTCAAAATCATTATATATCGTTCAATGGGGTACATCCATCTGTAATGGACATGACCCCATAGTTTAACCTCTCTGAAGAAGTGAACCATTAGGTAGACTAACATATCAAATAATTATGGTGGAAAGAACATTTCTAATTCACAAAATATGATTGAAATCTCCATATTCATGATGAGAAAATTTTCCAGGTCTACGAATTTGTTGCATATGGATTTGAAAATCTATTTAACTCCTCAAACAATGTTATGTATTTAGTACAACCGGTATAAAATAGTTTCTTGGAACAACTATTTAACTCCTGAAACAACTTTGTACAATCAAGAAGGTTATCTTCAATTGCCATTTTCCTTTCTTCCATGAAATCTCCATCATCTTTACAAAGGTATTAATATCCAATGATTCATAAACCACAGTATTATCCCAATAGATGTCAACATTCATTTCTTCCTCATGTTTATTCCAAAATTTATAACTTTGATCTATTCTACGACAAATCAAATGTTATTCCAACTCTTATGGACTAATTTATCTTGAATAAAAACAATGTAAACACAAACATAGGATTTTAGAAGGGTCATCTGCATGCTCTCTTGCAAAATTGATGAACTCTTTAAATCCAAATTCATATTCATTTGTCAAATGATTAGAATGAATCCATTTTCAGTTCATGTCCATCCTATTTGGTTAATAAAAGATCAATTTTATACAATATTTAAATAAAAACACACAAGATATTTATTATAAAAAATGAAAGTTATAGACAATTATAATAAGTGAAATATGGATCATTTCTACTAGAATATCTGAGCTCCTAGATATTCCAAATTCAATGATAAGGGATATTGGAATTTGAAAAAATAGAGGGAGTTAAAGTCAGATAATAAATGATATTATCACTACACTTTATATGTGTAAACCAGAAGATGGATAATGTAATGACCCTAGCCTGAATTACCCAAATAACACCTATTCAGATCATCTTATGACCTATAAAAAACCTCAAAGTTAATAAAGGATGGTTTAAACTTTAGGTGTAAAAATCCATAAATGGGAGGCCCCCCAAATAAAAATAATTAGTACTAGAGGCCTAACAAAATTCTATCATGAACCTTGGGGTCAATGGAAATGCATACCCAAAATCATCATTACCCGATATAGGAATACCTGTTAGACAAAAAACTATGGAAATAAATGATTCAATAGATATATACACACACATACATGTCACACTGGTATAAAAACTCACTCAATTATAGTATATAAGAAATATAAAATAGATAAAAACCTGATATTGAAACATAACGTGAACTAAAGGCACCATAATGATTCAAAAAGTGAAGGCTTGATGTGATAAAACCTCGTGTTCTTAACTGGGTATGGCCCCTTAGAATCCGCTCCATAAGAAAACTAAGGAAAATAGGGAATTCTAAGAGGAACTAGATCCTATGATACATATAACCAATAGAGGATCATAAATCACTCCACTAACTTGGTTCCTAAAAAATAGCATTTGAAGTTGCATGTCCACTGAGGTGTCCATGAAAGGTGTCATCATATATATAATCATTAGGGAACTGCCAATGCGCCTCAAATCTGTAGTCAATAAACAGGAATAAATATGAAAATTTCTACACATTTATATTCATATATGAAAAAATTATTTAGTAAAAAGATATAAACATAGGAATACAACAACAATGAATAAATCCAATGTTCAGTGTTAGATATAAAAAAGAGATCATACATCGATAGTCATTAAAAACAACAAACCATATATCATTCCATAAACAACGGATCAAAAATAAATTGTAAACAAAAGATTATAAACAACAGATCATAAAAAAATCGTAGAAGAACAAATAAAAAATGAAACCAATAATACACAAAGAAAATTGGAAGGCTTACCTCGCTAGGTTGAAGAAAATCCTAGACCCTCTTTAGATGTCAGACGAGATGCTTGAAGGCAGTCGAGTGGTGTGATTCGACCTTCAATTCACTGAGGAGGATCACCAACAATGGATGGATTCTTCAGAAAGCTTCTATATCACGACAAGTTAGCAAATGGTTAGAGTTTTTAAAATAGATTGGGACACTTTTATCAGTGCTTACCAATAAGAGAGGATAAAAAGAATATTTATCAGCACTTATTTAGCACTAACAATGATAGATCTTTATCAGCACTAAAAAAGAGCTGATAAAACCAATTTTTATCAGTGCTAAACTTATAGCGCTGATAAATGTTCATTTTATCAGCGCTTTGTTTAGCACTAATAAATCTTCATCTTTATCAGTGTGAAAAGGCGTTGATAAATATTCTTTTATCAATACTTATTACTAAAGAGTTGTTAAAGTATTTATAATTATAATTATTAATAAAAAATTGTAAATATTTATAAATACTTAATAAATATATATAAATATAAATATAGAAAATATATTTCTTTTTAAATATATTTATTATAATTTTATAATTATTTATTTACAGTTATAGAAATATTTTTAAAAAATATTATTTATATCATTATATATATATATATAATTATACATATATATATATATATTTAATAAATATATATAAATATAAATATAGTAAATATATTCATTATTTAAGTAAATTTATTATAAATTCAATAATTATTTAAATATACATAATTATTTATTTATAGTTATATAAATACTTTTAAATTTTTATTTATTTATTTATAATTATAAATATATAATTGTATAAATATAGTGAATGTACATTTATAAATATATTTATTTATAAATATTTTTTTACAAATATATTTTTGACATTATTAATGAATATATAATTTTGAGGGCATACATATATGTACAAAATGAGTGAGATTGAATAAATTAAGAATATAAGTACATTTTAACAATATTGAAAAAATGGATAAGTTATCTGTGTGTGCATATTGTATATAAAAATGCATTAATTAGGTATATGTGAAATCAATATAACACACATTTGATCTAAATTAAATTTAAAAATCAAACAACATTTAATTGTATGTTGAGCACTATGCAATTATTCAATAATTTTAATTCATATTAATTTTTACTTATATAACTTTATTCAATAAATATATTAAAATTTAATGTAAATCACATAAATATTTTGTAATATATAAATCATATTTATATACATTAATATATATCTATATATTTAATATATACATTTTAATAACATTAATTATCATAATTATCTAATTAATAAAATGTTTAATATTTAATAATGTATAATCAATCAATTCATTTTTATCAATAATTATTTAATTAATAAATTTTGTGATAAAAACATTTTTATTATTTAATTATTTAATTATTTCATTTTATCAGTGTAAAAAAGCGACGATGAAAGAAATATTTATTAGCGTTAAAAATAAAGCATTGATAAAGGGTACCCTTTATCAGCACTAAAAATAAAGCACTGATAAAGGCTACCCCTTATCAGTACTAAAAATAAAGTTCTGATAAAATACACCCTTTATCAACGCTAAAATAAAGTACTGATAAAGGATACCCTTTATCAGTGCTAAAAATAAAGTGTTGATAAAGGTTTCCTTTATCAGTGCTAAAATAAAATCATTGATAAAAGGTTAAATTTATTAGTGTTTTTTTCTAGCACTGATAAATAAAAGTTCTGTTAAAGGCTTGTTTTGTAGTAGTGCATGAATTATTTTTTTGAAATGGATTCATCAAAGGAGATAATAATTTAAACTTTTTTAAATGAATGTTGCTATCTCTAGTCAGTTTACTTCATCAAAGGTTATCAAGGTCATCAAAAGTCATTGAAGGTCACATTGAAAAATAAATACTTACAAAAAATTGTATACTTTCAAGTTTATATCTCATGTGGTCTATTTTGAGTTATCATGTATAAAACTTAGTTAACTATGAATGTTATTATATCTAGAGTATAATCCCAATTAATATAAGAAGCCCAATCTTAAATCGTAATTTCCTGAACCATGTTTAACATTGGTTTTTCCTTAAATACACCATTATATTATGGTATTTCCAAATGAGTTGGCTATGATACAATATCACACCACCTTAAGTAGTTGTTAAACTCTCCACTTAGGTATTTACTCCCACAATTTGGTTAAAAAATTTAATAATATTTCCAAGATTATTTTTTAGTCATTTTTTCCAATTAAAAATATTCAAACATATCAAATGATTCATAATCAAATAATTATGAAAATGAATATTTTGTATTCCATTGGACGTGTTTTTCATTTTTATATTCTATAATGTAATAATAAAAGTGAAATTTAATTGTTAAATTTAACCGTCTTATTTCATAAATTATAGTAATTTTTTAAAGGTATAGATATATAAAACTTTAAATTAACATATACCACCATGAATCATTTCATTTATTTAAATTTAAACTTTATTAATCATTAAAAAAACTTTCTTATTCCAAAAAGGAAACACAAATAAAATTACTTATGGTAGGAACTTTGAATCAATTTTAAAATCCAAGAATCAATCCAATAGTAAATGGTAGGTTCCTGAAGATAAAAACAACCCTCACTCCATTTCCAACATGAAGATGATATTTACTTTAACCAATTCTATTTTTCTTCTCATGAAAAATTATAAAAAAGAACATTCCCCAAAACACTGCTTAGTTTTTGACTCTTCAATAGAAGAAACACCCTAATTTAATACTTGGATCAAATATGGTTTTAAGAATTATTCTTGTGGTGTCTATTTAGATTATAAATCCTTTGAAGGTTATCAAGATGTCCACATAGATAATAATCCATTAGAGATGTTAGAAAATATGGATTGATGTGTCCATAACTCTTATAAAGACCCATGTTTTTTCAGATTTTAAATTTGAGAAAAAAATTTGAATCTTTACCTTAAAATTATTTTAAGGGGTAAAATAGGCATTTATCCTAGAATATGAAATTGAAAAATTCTTCTGACCACTCCGTTGGTCCTAGGATAAGGTGTTTACTCTAGTATGGGCATTTGGTAGAATTTTGTACCATTCAAATTTTCACGGAATAATTAATAATTAATATTTAATTAATGAAATATTAATTTATTCGTATATGTTCATTAAATGATATATTTTTAATAGAGTATTGTATTTATATTCCATTTCCATTGTTGAGTCAGTAACAAGGTTTTTTTCCTATATAGGGTATAAACTCAAGTTAGGCAATGTGGTCGGGTCTATGCCCCTTTTCCTTTTCCTTTATTTTCTTCCTTTTCTTTTCCTTATTTTATTTATTTTCCTCCCATAGATTCTCATGTATTCTCCCCTTGGGACTAATATTTTACATAACCAAGATATAAGAGGGAGAGGTAGAGATATAGAGAGATAGGGAGGAAGGTAGGTTCCACCGTGGATCTTAGGAGGAGCCAAATAATCGTGTGGAAATAATGGATTGCGAAAATGTGTGAAGCTTCAGAAGATTCCACCCAAAGGTTGGACATTTTTATTTTTATTCCATAGATCCACATATATTTAGATATTTCTAGTTTTAAGTCCCTATTATGAATTCTTAGTACTTTTTAAGGTCAATGTATAGCCTTTGGGGAGAAAAATGGGGTTTCAGGCCAATTGGAGGGATTTCCCATTCGGAAATCCCGATCACATTATGTGTAGTCTAGGAACACACACCGTGCGTTCTTCCCATTTAGGGAAGATGGTATCTTTAGAAGCAGATAACATGTATAGGGTATATGAGGTGTGTACTGTTACTTGACCATGTAGTTGAGTACCTGTCCAGATAGCCCATGTAGGGGAACCTGGTCGAGTAGAGTACATGACCAAACCCCAGGTGGGATAAATGTCATGCAGATGTACAGTTTCTGGTAGAATACACAGTCACACTATGTGTGGTACATTGGTATGTACCCCATGTAGGTTACATGATGCTTACAATACCTACACTCTATTTACATGTGTTTTACATGTCAGTTATGGTTGGAGTATGGATCTTCAAGGGTACACACTGTGTATCAGGGTATAAACATTGTGCACTCCTCCCTTGATACCTTTTTAATGATTTCTTGTATATTTATACCCAAGAGATGGATCTTGATACATGATTAGTCCATTTTGAGTATCTTTCTACATTTAACGTGATGGTGAAACCCTTGAGGTAATTTGAGTAATCTTAGGAGGCGTTTAATTATTTTTACTAGACAGAGAGTTTCTTACTTCGGTAAATGAATCCATCTATCTCCTGAGAGTGAGACCCTTGATCTGATGTGGTCCATGATCCATCTCTCTATAATGGTATTCAAAGAATTTTCTTTTTTACTCCAAGATTAAATCTTATATTTTTTACCTAGAGTATCTGATATAAGACGACTCTATCTTACTAATATTTCAAAGGGTCCCCTATGGGATGTTATTGCTTACATAATGACCTAGGGAATCCCATGTAGGATACCTATACGTATTTAATATTTTCAAGGATCCTGTGTAGTATTATTTAGCCTATATATACCATTATGAGGATCCTACATAGGATATCTCTGATTATGTTTCTACATAGAGGATCCCATGCAAGATGCCTTTATTTACTTACAACTTTCTAGGATCCCATATAGGATGCCTCTGGTAGCTTACTATTTTTTAGGATACCTTGAGGGTTGACTCTAGCTATTTTACATTTATGAGGATTCTATATGGAATTACTCCAACTATGATTTTACCATGACAATCCCATATAGTATACCTCCACTCACTTACTCCTTATAAGGATCCTATATAGGATAACTACACATATGTATTGGACCTGAAGGATCCTGAGTATGATACCTCTCATATGTTTTGACTTAGGGGACCCAGTGGGTGACCCAATGTTTGACTGAACCTGAGATGGTGCATTATAGGTTTGGATAGAGATAGTAGTGTGTGTCACCTTAGAACCCGTACCAAACCTATAAGCCCAATGGGCTGTAGAAGTATTGGTGGTTTTAGGCGTTCATCCACCATCACTCTTTTATTCATGATTACACATGGTTACTTTTTTATCTAGCTATTATTACCATAGTTACTTATTAGATCTTGGATAATTGGACCTAATACGATGTGATACTATGATAATTATTTCCAGTGTTACCTCTTGGGGTCTGACTATTGAGCCTACTAGTTGATTATATGATGGGGATGACTAGATGTACCTATTGGGAACTGGATTATGAGACTTTTTATTGAATGGTACTAGTACTATTACTAGAATTTCCATTTTCACTAGGATTCATATTTTTATGGTAATTATAGAGGTAGGTTGCTGAGAGTGTCTCCGAATCCCTTTTATAATGAGTCACTCTAAGGATGAATAGTTCTCTAGCACCGAGGGGATCCAAAGGTTGTTAGGTGGGAACATTTCCAATAAGCATTGGGGTACCGATGAGCTCCCTAAGGATGGAATTGATCTCCTAATATGATGCCTAATATGTTCCCTAGGTTCAGGTGGATTCAGAACTATAGTTACTCAACAAACATTTCTAGGAGTGGGTTGGTGATCCATTTATTGAATAGATTTTGAGTGTTACCTTAGATCCATAGAGAATTTCTTACAGATCACTTAAGGGTCACCCCCTTAGGGATTATCTGATTTTAAATTTCATGACTTCTTATGGGATGATACCTAGGAATCAGACATCAAACCTGTTACACATGGATATAGTGGTTTGACATATAGAGCTATTCCATATTTTAAGGATTTTTAGCTAACACCTAGGAATCCTTCATCTTAGTTATTGGAGGTGAGTACGGGTGATCCTAGGGCTGGGACATGTATCATCATGTGGTGAAATAGCTTACTAATAGAAATTTATAGAATTGGAAGAATAAGGTATTGTATATTGGGATTATATACACAAGGATCAAGTATATTATACATGTCTTGAGTGGTATGATATCCAACTCAATTCCCTTTTCAAAGGATTTCCAAACAATCATGATTACAGACCCAAGTATTGTATACTCTTGTTTTATGTTATTTTTCACCTCACACACACACACACATATATATATATATATGGGAATGTATATATGTAAACATAAACCCACCCAAACACACACATATATTATGTCACATTTCCCAGTTGACTAGGATCACATGACTAGGGATTGATTGTGGTTTCACTACATTTTATTTTCTTATCATTTTAAATTGTGTCCCAGCTTGGCTAAGAATATTGAATAAGAATTAGATTATGACAATATATTTATTGGTCCATTGTTGGGGTGACCTAATGAGATTATTTATCACCCATGTATATGAACTTCATTTTGTGTGTAGACCTTCTATCTTCTTTCTAGTTGAACACGAACACATGATGGTAGGGGATGAGGCCCAAAGTTGAATGATTGACTAGAGCCGCCCATTTGGACTCTTTCAATAAAGATGAAGTATCTGTTTATTATCTTGGAGACCAGGTATGTGATATGTCTTGGAGTTAGTATGAGAGAACTATACTTTTATTTTAGTTCTCTTTATGTAATACTATATATATGGTCACCCTAGTGGGTGATTAGTGTTGTATGTATGACATGGCTATTCTAGATTTTATTAAATTTCATTTTTTATTATAGTAAGATTATATTTCAGTTTATTTACTACTTCCACACTATTTATTTATTTCCTTGGATGATATCTAGTTATTTTCAATTATTTTTACTATGATACAAGAGAATAGTCTCTACATGGACACACCTTAGGCCCTCGCTGGTAGTCGGCAGCCTCTAGCTATAGAGAGGTGTGATTGAGGTCTTATGGAGAACCAGATTAGAGAACCAATTTAATGGAATCTAGGTTGGTATTTTACAAATTGGTATTAGAGATATTCCTTTCTAGTTGTATTAATACTTAGGATATGGTAGATAGAAGTATTAGTAATGTTTTAGAACCTTTGATGGATATCAGACTGGTGTGTCAAGAACATCTATTTTGGTAAGAAGTCCCGATTACTAGGGATATGGGATTTTTAATCTTGATATGTGATACCATAGTTTTATATGAATTTCACTTTGAGTAATTCATTTTATGTGTGGATATTTTGATTTACTATTAATTTATGGCTCTTGTCCCATTGGCGATAGGTCATTGATTGTTTTTGACTATTTGAAGGAAAAGTAAAGAGGCATAACATGCATCATATTTGGAGCATAGGTTACACATGTTATAATTATTCTAGTGAGTGATTTTATTGATGATAGAGGGAAATTGTTTAAAGTGTCAACAAAAAACTAAATAGTTTTTTACTGTACAAGTTCTTGGTGTAATTCTACTTAATTGATCTGACTTGCATATATATATTTCCTTATGATGGAAGGTCATGTGGATCTATATAGTGATATATTTTATAGTGAGGATGATCACTCAATCCTCACGAACAATAGGTGAAATGACCCTCATAGATCTATAGGGTATATAGTTCCTAGTGATAGAACCACTGTAGGGTGTTGTTTCATGGGTTTTATTATTTAAAGTGTTAGTAACAACCTATATAGTGTTTTACTATATATATTAGAATGAAATTCTAGTTAACCAAACCATGTGCTTATTATATGAAAAAAATCATTGAGATACTGATGTGCACATATTATTATCCCTTGTAGGTCAACCTTGATGGTTTATACTTTCATTTTAGGTGATATTGTAGGGAATCTTTGTACTTTTCCAATAGACACCTAAATGTTTATAGTAAACTAGACCTCAAGGGGGTATTACCATATGCAGATTCCTGATGAGCGTCAGTTTATCATTCTTACTAAGTTCATATCATGATACTTTAGGGGGAAGTACATTATAAGAATGTTCAGAGAGGATAGAGGACCGAGTAGGATGATGATTGATAGTTTTGACCCTTATAGGTTGATGTTATCCTTACCACTTTTAGATAGAGAGTCTATAGTAATATCATATTCCTTATACCAAGTCAGGTGCATGGATGATGCCATGTGATATGTGACCTTGTTGAGAGGGTTTGACTTTGGGAAAGGTGGTTAGACCTACTGAACTTCATATGAGACTTGATCATTAGGGTTAGGTGGGAGACCTAAAGACCCATAGTTGAAAATGATAACCTTATAGGTCAATTTTTGGTTTAATCATGGGAAGATTTATAGATGGGTTTTCATGCATTTTTAGATGCTTTTAGATGGTGATATTGGTTATATGCTCATTTTGAGGCTGAGGAATGGGAGGTTCTTGGTTTTTTGCGATATAGGCATGATGATGCATTTGGTTTTTGAGGAATAACCTAGGGTGCTCATGTTTTGAGAATTTTTTCAATGGGTAAGACTAATCTAGTTCCTGAATCTATTGACCAGTGGTTGTTGGTTGATGATTAAATCTCAAAAAATGATTCTTTGTGATGGGAAATTGTTTAAATAATAATGGAACTTGAGAGATTCTCAATTTTGAAGAGGAGTTAAAAGAAACCTTATAGTTTATTAAGACTAACATACCACATAGCACAATTAATTTATCCTTGTGATGGATGAATTAAAGGATAATGAGTCAAGTTTTTATGATTCGGTGGTATGGGATTATACACCCACTATATGGGATACAATGCTATGTGTTAGTTATGCATGGTACTTTTAAAAATCACGAGACGGGGAGTGTTCATGTGTAAGATGAGGACCAATGGTTTAAAGTAAATGATATGGGAATGGTTTCCTGAGAGTTGTGATAAAATGATAAATGTCCCTCCATGGTAGAGGATACATTGAGAATGAACCAGGCGTAGTGAGACGGTTGACCCATGGTTGAACCCGGACACACACTATTGGGATATGTAGTGTCAGGTATTGGTTAAAGGAATGTGTAGCTAGTTTTGATGTGATAATTTCTTAGGGTGAGCTATACAATCCTATCAATAAAATATCATCATACTCATAGTTATATGTGATCATTCTCTATATCTTGTCATTGTCTTGTGTATGCTGGGAGAGCATTGGTTATATATCCAGATTCTTAAATATCTTTCCTATTTTTATGAAGGAACCTATTGAGGTTATGATTAAGTAGAGGTATAAGGTAATCCATTTGATGGGGACTATACCATTGACTGTTTAAGGGTGGTGACCCTCGTTTTCAGTTGAAATTTGGGTTTTTCCATGAAAACTATTCTTAGAAAGTGGGAACAGTCAATGTTTTGATGCTTCCATGTTGGTGACCTTATATGAGCAGTTTTGGCCACAATATTTGTATTGTATAGTAATGGATGTAGGGTCAGAGTTTAATCATAGATCTTTGTTCCAAGGTGATGATACAAATACTCCTATGGTGGAGAGTATTAGATCGATCATGGATGAACAATTTCATTCATGGAATAGTTGCTAATGCTATGAGACTAGTCTTTGGATGGTCAAGATAGCATAGATTTGTAGATGCTTGAGATGAGATCATAACAATTATTGAACACCAAGGCTTCTCAGGGAAGATAAGTTTTATAGTGGGTAGGTTTTTAAGGACCCATGTTATTTTGACTGGAAATTTGAGCTGAAATTTGAATTTTATCTTTAAATTTTTTTAAAGGATAAAATGGCCATTTCCCCTAGAATATAAACTCAGATAATTCTTTTGACCACTCCATTGGTCATAGGATAAAGTTTTTTCTTTTTAATATGAGTTTTTTATAATTATGATTCACTCAAATTTTCCTGGAATAATTAATATTTAATAAATAATTAATTAATTATTAATTTATTTGCGTATGTTTGTTTAGATATATCTTTTTAATAGAGATTTATATTAATATTATATATCTTCTATTGAGTCTGGAATGAGGAGATTTTCCTAGGTGAGACATAAACTTATGCTGAGAACTGGGTCTGGGGCTGGGCCCCATTTTCTTTTTTTTTATTTTCTTCCTTTTTCTTTTACTTTTTTCTCTTTCTTTTAATCACTTGAATTTTCGCGTACACCCCCTTGAGACTCCTATGTCATGGAACCAAGAGAGAAGAGGGATATGGATAGGGATAAAGAGATATAGGGAGAAATGGAGGTGCTGGTATGGAGCTCGGTAACATCTAGATCATCGTGCAATAGAGGTGGATAGTGGAAATGAGTGAAGCTTAGGCAGATTCTTCCCAAAGGTATTCCATTTTTATGTTTATGAAATAGATAACCATAGTTTTACCAATATTTAGATATAAGGACCTATTATCTCTAATTAGGACCCCTTTAGAGTTTATCTATAGCCATTGGGGAGAAAAATGGGGTTTTAGGCTGATTGGAGGGGTTCTCCGTTCAGAAATCCTAATCGAACAATGTGTAGTTCAGGAACACATTCCATGTATTCTTCCCATTCAAGGAAGGTGATCTATTTATAAGTATATGTAATTTATAGGGTATACATTATGTGTACTATTACTCAACTGTATAATTGAGTACTTAGCCAGAGAACCCGTGTGGGGGCACTTAGCTGAGTAGAGTACATGGCCAGACCCCAGGTGGGCTACATGCCGTGTAGAGGCACACAATC
Source organism: Viscum album (assembly GCA_963277665.1). NCBI lineage: Eukaryota > Viridiplantae > Streptophyta > Magnoliopsida > Santalales > Viscaceae > Viscum > Viscum album. The sequence goes on along the minus strand of OY728165.1, from coordinate 275,417,514 downwards.
AGGAATAATACATAGTCAGGCCATGTGAGGTACATGTAAAGGTACCCCATATAGGGTACATGCTTTTTATATGACTTTCATGCCATGTACAAGGATTATATAGGCCATGTCCAGCTAGAGTACATGCCCAGTTAGGGATTCAAGGGTATACACCGTGTATTAGGGTATGCATGTCGTGTAATCCTCCCTTGATACCCTTTTGAGGGTTTATCATATATTTATGACTTATAACTATAATTAGAGACATGAGTATTCCATTTTTAGTATATCTACATGTTGATTGTGATGGTGAATCCCTTGAGGTGATTTGAAGACTCCTATGAGGCTTTTGGGATTTTTTACTAAATAGATAGGTCCTTCCTCCGGTAATTGAATCTAGATATCTCCTGAGAGTGATAACATTAATCTGAGGTGGTGAATTATCCATACCTATATACTCATATTCAAATAAATTTTATTTTATGCTAAGAGTCTGTCTTATCTTTTAACCTAAAAGATCCTGTGTAGGATGCCTATACCTTACTACTATTTCTGAGGGTACCCTATGGGATGCCTTTTCTTATATATTGATATAAGAAATCCCATGTAGGATACATCTACCTGTTTAATATTTACAAGGATCCTGTGTAAGATTACTCTTCTTATGTATACGATTTTTAGGATATCTCATAGTATGATTATGCTTATGTTTCGACCCAGAGGATCCATTGTTGGATGCTTATGTTTACTAACTTTGTCTGAGGATCCCATATAGGATTCCTCTAGTAGTTTAATATTTTTGAGGGACCTATGAGAGTTGTATCTATCTATTTTTTCTAAGGATTCCTTGTGGAATTCCTACACCTATGATTTGACCCTGAGGATCCCATTTAGGATAAATCTGCTCACTAACACCTAATGAGGATCCCATGTAGGATACATTTGTTTATGCATTGGATTTAAAGGATCCCAAGTAGGATAACTCTCATGTGTTATGACATAGGGGGACAAGTGGGTGACTTAGTGTTTGACTAACTAGAAGCTAGTTAATTATGGGTTTGGGTAGATTTAGTAGTGGGTGTCACCTTATAACCCACATCAAACTTGTAATACCAAGGGGATATGGTAGTAGTGGTGGGTTTAATCATTCATCCATCCCCACTCTTCTATTTTAAGATTACACATGGTTACTTTTTTATGAAACTATGATTACTATATGTTCTTCCTGGATCTTATCCCATGAGGCATGGTAGGATTTGCTACTATGATAAGGATTTCTAGAGGTACTTTCTAGGATATGGATTTTGAGCCAACTTGTTGATTATAAGGTGGGGATTCCCAGATGTACTTATTTGGATCTAGATTATGATCCTTTTTATTGAATGATACTACTACTGTTAATGGAATTATCATTTTCACTGAGATCCCCCCCTATATGGGAATTAAGAGTTATGTCATTGAGAGTGTTTTATAACCCCTATTATATTGGGCCACTCTAAGGATGAATAATTTGATAGCACCTAGGGGACACCAAAGGTTGTTGGGTAGAAGAATTTCCCTTAAGCATTGGGATGCTAATAAGATCTCTAAGGATAGAATTGATCTCTTAGTATGATGAATAGGATTATCCCTTAGTTTATGTTGATGCACTACTATAGTTACTCACTAGACATATATGTGAGTGGGGTTTTGAACCATTTATTGAATGTATTTTGAGTGTTACCTTGGATCTGGAGATAATTCCTTACAATTTGCCTAAGGGTAATGCACCTTAGGGATTATCAAAGTTGCAATGTTCTGATTTCCTATGGTCAGAGACCTAGGAGCCAAAAATTGTACTAGATTACACATGGATAGAGTGGTATGTAATCCAAATATATGCCATATTTTTAATATTTATAGTTAACACCTGGTACTCCTTCATCTTAGTTATTGGAGGTGATTATAGGTGATATCTGGGCTAAGAAATGTATCCCCCTATGGTGACATAGCTTTCTTAGAGACTTTTACAACACTGGCTGAAGTAAGTATTGTTGATCGGGATTACAAACCCATGGATAAACTTTATTGTACACAGATTGATTATCATGAAATCCAGATCAATTCCTTTTTTCACAGGATGTCTAGAAGATCAGGATTATAGATCCAAGGATTGATTGATATTGTTTTATGTTATTTTTCACCTTACTCATATATATATAGATATTAATATATATATATGTTTATGGGAATATCTATGTACAAAAACACACACACATATACATGATGGAACATTACCCAGTTGACTGGGATCACGAAACTCGAGATCGACTGGGGTTTCACTTTATTTACTATACATATCATTTCCAGCTGTGTCTTGGCTATAATGATCATATTTCATGAGCATTCAATAATGAAAAATAATTTATAGGTTCATTATTAGGGAGTTCTAATGAGATTATTTACCATCCCTATACATGTATGTCAACATGCATGAATACCTTCTGTCTACCTTTATTTTGATCACAATCCCATGATGGTATGGGATGAGGCCCAGTGTTTCATGATCGAGTGGATCCACTAGTGTGGATTGTTTTTATCGGTCAGGAGTAGCTCAGTAGTTTCTTAGAGACTAGGCATGTGGTTTGGATCCGAGTTAGTAGGATATAAATATACTTTTATTTCATTTTCCTTTACATGATATTGTATATATGGTCATCCCAGTGGGTGATCAGTGTTGTGTGTTTGACATGACTATTCAGGATTTTATAAAATTTCATTTATTATTACAATATGATTCTATTTTAATTTATTTACTACTTCCACACTCTATTTATTTACTACCTTGTATGATATCTAGATATTTCCACTTATTTTTAGTTTGATATGAGGTAAGAGTCTCTCTGTGAACACACCTTAGGCCCTAATTACTAGTTATCATCCTTTGGCATATGGAGAAGCGCACTTGAGGCCTTGTGAAGAATCAGATCAGAGCATCAATTTAGTGGCATCTAGGCTAGGATGTTACCAATCCCACAGTAAAAGTATACCAATAAATTTTTATTTAATGAGATAGGAACAAAAGGTTTAGAATAAATATTCCAATCATCATCACCTCCTTGATTTTTCTTTTTCTAGTCATTTCACCCTTACTAACACCATATGGGGTCAAAGAATCACTTTATTTAGCATATACTACCAAGCTTTCCTTAGTAATTATGACATTATACAACACTTATACATATGTAGTCAGGCTAGAATAAAACACTAAAAATAATGATTTGTATGGACTCTAGAAAATAACTAATCCTCCCTTGAATCATTAATATCCAACTTGGGGTAGAAAGGAACCAGACTAGAAAAACATTGATCACATTCCTTCACCGACTAATCACCATAGTGAAAACACAAGAACTACATTTCCTTCTCAAATTTCACCTTCTTGGGATGAAACCACTTACTGTATGAGGCTTTGAAATATCACCAAGAAAAAACATCAAATGTTTGGATATGGAGAGTGATATTCCACCACTTCAATACCAATCCTTCAAATAAGGGAATGGTGCACCTCACCCTAGAGGTGTTAGGAGTTTTTAGTGAATTGATGATATATTCGACCTTAGATACCCACTCAATCACCTGATGGGATCCTTGATCCCCACAAAACACTAGTAGATAAATATTTATAAATTCTCATACATGATCCATGTGACAAGAATAACTTATTGCTACCACTCCATCAATAATATGTTTATAGTCAATTTCTAGAAGAAAAACTTTTGTATAATAAGGATGATCACCTAAAGCATTCCCTTCTATGAATTTTCAATTCTTTTTTGGGGATCATTAATACATGCCTTGTTATGGGGGAATGGTAAAACAATTAATCACATAAGTTAAATGTAGTTTTATTGGAAGAATAGGTAGTCTCATGGGGAGGAGTTACCAAAAAATTTAGTTTTTAGTTATGAATTATTTAAGGAAAATGAGTTTTGTTTTGGGTTTTAGTTTTTGAAAATAGATAAAGAAATTAAAACAAGGATCTGGAAATAATAGATACAAAAAGTGATTGTATGAGGGTCATATTTCCACATAAAATTCTATCCCAGTCCAAAAAATTGGTTTAACTACATATCATTTTTTAATTTATTAGTGCTATATGGCTCAATTTATTTATCCAAACACACTAGGTTGAAGAAAATTGAGGGGATTTTTCTAACATGGATCACTACTTAGTTAACCTCCCATAGTATGTGTATGAGAGTAAATAAGCCATTCCTAAATATCATGGGAAAAAACCAATTTGGTGTTGGTGTTCCTAGGAAACCTAATTACCAATAATTTCCATTCTATACATAATAAAAATATTATTGAAACTCATCTCCGAATAAAACCAACTCATTCAATCCAAAATACACTTGGAAGAGTGATATTAATGATTATGAACCTAATAAGAAATAATGATCAAGTTTTATACCCTAAACACAATTACATTTGAAGTATTTAACAACAAATAAGAATTAAAACCAATAAAAAATAATGGAGTTTTTATTCAATAATGATGGAGGAATCAAGCATTATAAGGGAGATACTTCTCTCCCAATTAACATAAAATATCAACCCTCTATTAAAGGATAAACTATTAAAAAGGGAATATAAAGGCATTTAAAAAGTAAACTATAAATTAAAATTAATAATGTAAGGAAAAAAAATATTTTATTAGATCACACGATCCCCCTAGGGTAGTCATAAAAATCCCCTACCACTTAGTGTGCGACTCCTCTTTATTAAAAGGAATGGGTTCTTTCTTCCATGGTGAGAAATATTCTTTATCAATAGTTTAAACCCCAATGATCTTATAATTTTTTAAATATTAATTCATTACATTAATCCTTGAATATTTCTTCTTTTTGGTTTTTTTATTCTTTATGATTTTAAATTCATGAGACCAATGACTTCAAAATTTTCTTCTTTGGTATGTATCAGAATTTTATACATGATTTGATCTATGTGGTAGCCTTTAATTGGTGGTAAAAGTTACAAGATGATAGCATAGAGTTTTATTTTTATGTTTTTATGAGTTTGAATAAGTTTTCTCCTAATACAACTTGAGTTAAATTTTGAAAATTAATGGAGTAACCATGAGGTGAAAAATCAGTGGATCGTTTGTGAGGTGAAAAGGCATGGAGAGACCGTGCGATAGATGAGGGACAACATGATAGGTTGAACCTATAGTCCATTATAACTTTATAAAATTATTAGGATTGATCACTGAGGTTTCCATGCATTCAAATCACCCTTCATCATGTGATAGGACTTCACATGGTCCATATTCACATATTAGGTCATATCATCATGTAAAAATTTGTAATTTCTTAACACAGAAGTTTGAGTCCTTGTGCACATCCATGTTTCTTCTTATATAAGATTTAGTACTTTGTGAAATATTATCTTGTGGTTTATCCTTTCACATTATATGTAAAAATAATTATATTTTTATTTATGTATCAACAACATTATTTCAAGTGACCATGTGATAGGTTTCAACATGAGGTCGATTCAGACTAAAACTTATGCTTGAAGTCGATCAACTGACCATATGAATACCCCATGGTAAGTTTTTTTTTCAATTTTTCTAGAATTATTAGTTTTCTTCATTTAATAATAGTACCACCTGATTCTATAATCAAAACATTCTAAAATTAAATGTAGGTTTCATTAAAATTATTATTAAGATAATTTTGACAATTAAAAACCATGAATTAAACTATTTTTTTGTAATTAAAATCAAAATACTCCTATAATCTATATATGTGATGATTACCCTCAAACTGATAATTTTAAAGTATTAAAATCACAAAAAAAAGTAAAAAACATATAAAATATTGAATCTATAATTTCTCCCATAATTAAACTTTAGACTCTAGATAAGTGAATTTTAAAAAGATTACTCAAGAAATATTCAAGTACCTAGCCAATGCAAGATCCACTTTCAATACCACATATCTCAAGTTATAATTCCTCTTAAATTTCTATGTTTCCATATTTTTTATTAAGTGCAATCAATTTACTCCCAATACTTTATTCTCCCCCCTCTCTCTCACACACACACTTATACCTACCTTCCAGATTATTCCACTCAATACTCAAGTATAGTTTTTAAGAAAGGTTTTTATCATTCCAAGATCAAAAAATTCTCAGCATATTCTTGATGAATTTATTTATATCCACCTAATTATTTAAGTAGTCATTCATATCATGAGAGATTAATTAATGTTTTTATGCCGCTATAGGCCTGGAAGGATTCAATTGTCAAACTGTTGAGGCCAAATGATGATGTATTTTTGGACCTAAAATGAACCTTAATGGATGATTCATTTTAATACACATATAGATTACCCCTAACTACATCTTACACTTAATTATATCCACTTCTTCGAATTATTCCTCAAAAACAAACACCATTTTTTCAATTTAGAAGTAGCAGTATTCCCTTCCTCTATTTCCTCCAGCATATTTTTCAAAACATTTTTTTGTTATACGATCGAAGAGAGGGTCTTCATAATTTCTATAGAATGTGTGGGAATTATCTCACCCAAATATAAGAATTATTTCTTCTTCATTTGATTTATTTATAGGTCCTTTATCCCATAGTTTCAACACTTCTTATATCTTTCCCTCTTCAAGACAATGGAGACCTTCTTATGAACCCTTGGATATTAATCAAGAACATTTATCCACCATTCTCCTCATGATTTTTATATAAAATAAGTAACTAAAAATTTATATAAAAAATTCATTAAATTCATATATATTATTCTAAATATATTTTCTATCTATTTTTCTTTCTTCCCCTACACTTGAATTCAACTTAGATCATTCAAAAGATTCTAGAGCAAGGTGGATAGGGATATCTGGCTTGAAATTTCACCATCTAAAAAAATAATTCATGGATTATAAGTTCTAAAAATATTAATATACATATAAGATTTGAAAAATAAATATTTTTGAAAAAAGAGATTAAAAATCATAATAATTATTTGATCATTCAAGAATAAGTCCATCAAATTCTCTAAAGTTTTGATTATATTTCTCAGCAAATTCTTATTATTAAAGTATGTATTGGTTCTCTCAATAAATAGAACTATGTAAATATAATTTTAAAAATTGTTTCATAAGCCTCCCATGTAAGTGATTAAAAGTTTAGGTGTCATGACCCGCATTCTCCAAGATGAGGTAAGGGTTGACAAAGTGCCCTGCTCGTCCTTCCTCAAGGTGAAGAAGAGATAATGACCCCCATGTCCCGCCTTCAGTAGGCCCTAGAGTGACAAATAGAACCAAGGGTATAAAATATCACATAAATAGAAGACATTACCCTTTTTATAGAACAATATCGGGAGATAAGATGGTAAATCATAGCAACACCAAAGACTAAAGATAAAACTAAAGCCAAGAATCCATTCCCACATGCATGATCAAAAGTAAAACTAATACAAGGAAAGAAAAAATTTCCAAATAATGAACCAAAAAGGAAGGAAACTAAGCAGAAACAACAACTATACTTATTCATGAGCTAGTAAGGTCCAACAAAGTCCTCAAAGTCCTCTTGAAAACCTGAAAATAGTTTTACATACGTAGGGTGAGCATACATGTATACTCAGTAGGGAAACTAAAGCTTCTTGTGCACAATTGAGGGAACATTCTAATTACCCTATGAGAAAAATATTAAAACATCAAGAACTTACTAAGGAATACTAACCATACCAACATCACTAAGGCACACTCACTCAAGTAATGAAAATCGAGTAAAGTAATAATATAACCACATCGACATTTGGGTACCCCGCACACCCGTTTCACACCAATTAACTGCTCATTCCTAACGATATGACATCTTGACGATGCCACTCTTCCCACACGTATTCCCACTATTGCAACCTTCCCGCACACACATGGGCCTCAAACCACACACAACCATGATCGTAGACACTTGGGCCACAACCATGCCCGAAGACACTTGGGACTCAACAAACACTGCCACGCCCGAAGTCACCTGGGCCTAAACAACCATCACCATACCCAGAAACACCTGAGCCTCATCCCGGAGATACTTGGGAAAACATACTTGTCCCACAAACACCTGATCCCTTGTTCCAAAATAAACCCTTTCCCAATGAATCTTGGACTATGGTAAGCCTCAAGCCATTACATCTTGTCCGGATATTCCCGAGTGGAAATATCTAGAAGAGGGTGTGAGGAAGAAAATCAAAAACCAACCATCCATCCTCCCACTAGGATGTTGGGAAAGACACCCTCTCCCACGAGATGGAGGTGTTTGGCACATAGTGCTCAACAAGGGTGGGGTGCATATAGAAAACACAAGAAACTACAATATATACATATTTATATATATATAGGTAAACAAGCACTCAGCCCCAACCTATGGGTTTCACACAATAGACAACAACCCCATGCCAGTATTACTTTTACTGCTACCCCTACATGAAAAACCATACCACATCCCCCACCAAAGCATAAACCCAACTCCCTTATTGTTCAGTTTCCATTTGTTTATTTAAGGGGATTCATTTTAATTATTCCAACACTACCAAGAAACTAACAATATTAACCACACTAAGCAATGAGAAATACCAAACAATAGTCCCATTGCATGAAATCACGAAACAAGACTTGTAGTCCCACTGCACGTCCCCGTTAAACTAATATCAACTATCATGCTTCAAAGTGATACCACCCATTCCTTCTCTCAAAACCCATACATATAGACCCAATTCCCAAAAAAATTCACAATGTTCCCACTATATAAAGAGTCCACAAACATACTTCAGTTCCACTGCTCGACGTCACTTCGCAACCACAACACAACAGAAAGGAAGTTCAGCTACCTACAAGTTCATCCATTCCACAGTCAATAAATCTCTCAAACTCAGCCACCAACATACCAAGGACAACCCCATCATCTACAAGTTTATTCATTCCACAATCAATCAATCTATCAGACTGATACACCAACACACCCCCTATACCACCCCACATACCAAACCCATAGAACTCAGACCATAACACACAATACAAAACCACAATCATCAAACCAAACATATTTAACTTTAAACAACAAGGGTTATTTAATTTCCAATTTAATATAACCGAGGTGATCATAGATTAGGTTTGATCCTGGGGTATCCTTTTTATATAACCAAGTGTACATGATTAATTAGATTTCATGTTACTACCAGTTTTCAAATCACCATAAGAAAGATAGTGTATCACCGGTGTGCAAGAAAAGACCACCAAAGGTTGTGATTTTCAGAAGGAAAATAACCACAATAATATGTAAAAGGAATCAAAGATAACAAGTAAAATAAGATATCAAACATCAATCCATACCATACACATGATTTTACTTATACTAGTTATCTTTTGATCATATTAAATACTTGTTTAAAGAAGAGTATCCAACCATTCCTTAAAATTAACCATTAATGTACCCACCCACATGATTAAAAATTAAAGAGAATACAAATAAAATCCCTACATGGATGATCAATGATCGAAGTTCATTCTTCTTCCAAGAACATGGGATGGCGTGATTTACAGGAAAAACTCCAAGGCTGATCGGGAAGGGCTCCAGCATAGGCGCACGACTCATCTCAGGAGAAAGTCTCTAGGATCACCAAGAGAAAAGAAAAGGAATAAGGAAGAGAGGATCTCAACTTAAGAAGAGGCTAGATCCTAAAATTAGGGAGTCTATTTCAAAGTACTTAAAAGTAGGATCATGGCTTGACCATACAGATGAGCGGTTTCACACATTGGAATTAATTGAGATTTAATATTTACCCTTGGAAATGATAGAGATAGACCAGAGGATGACTATGAGTTGATAGATTAACTTTAAATGGAGAAAAAAATGTAATAGGGGAGAAACTAAAAAAACTGGGAAAAGTTGGAAATGAGGCACCGATGGGTGAGTCACTGACACCGAGCCACCGACGGGTGACCAACCGACGTGACCTACCGACGCCACGACCTACCGACACTAAGCTACCGATTCCTCGACCTACCGACACCCTGACCTAGTGAAATTGAGCTACTGATGCCTTGAACTACTAAAACCCTTACATACCAATGCTGAGCTACCAACACCTCGACCTACCAATGCCTCGACCTACCAACAACTTGACCTACCGACACCTACACCCTTGACTCACCGATGCTGATACCCCTGACTCACCGATGCCGATTCCCCTGACTCACTGATGCCGAAACCCCTAACTCATTGATGTCGATGAACCTAACTCACTGATGCTGATTCCCCAAACTCACCGACGCACTGACATGCCAATGCACTGACATGCCGATGGAAAAACTGAAAATTTGAAAAACTCTTGAAGTAAGCCACCGACAACTAATAGAACACCTCAACACTGAATTTTCACAAAGGAAGGGCCTAGGGGAAAAATGGTTTATTACATCAGATACCTCTCAAAATATTCTTGTACTCAAGAATTTAAAACTAACCCAGAATAAAAGAGGTGCGATCAGCCATCCCTTAAGATACCTCTCAGGAGTAAACCACGCTGTGTTGAAAACTAGAGGGGAAACCTCAAAATCCAGGAACACCTCTCTCACATATATCTCCTGAACAAATGGGGAGACACTAAGGCTCTACTGTCCCCAAGAAATCATACAAATACCAAGGGTCACACTATCCATATAAATGGATTAGGGAGTTCCTTCCTCCATGTTAAGATACTATCTGCTTTGGGCGGGACTCAACCACATGAGTTTAATCACATCCACATTAATTCATCTTGATTAGGGATTAGGTTATAGAATCACTATAGTCAAGAATTTTCACACAAAATTAGAGAACAAGGAAACAAATTATGATAAAACAAATGAGGTCAAACATTTCATCGTAAGAAAGGCACAAAATCGAAACATAAGAGCAAAACTCCGAACAACTCCAAGTACTGGGAACACATCTACACTTCTCACTCCCAAGTACTATCCTTGAGGACACTATGCCACCATAAGAAATGAACCAAGGGAATAGACTTTCCACCAATCACCTTCTCCATACGATCCTCAATTCTCACTGGTTGCTCAATAAACGTCGCATCGTCCTCGATATTCAAACTTCCACTATCCACGCCGAGGGGAGACCATCAATAACACATGGTCGCCAACCTCGAACTCTGAGGGTCTCCTCCTATGATCGGCATATGACTTCCACCAGTCCTAAGCTACCTTCATCCTTTCACGCACAAGTTGAACCTTCTCCATTGTGCTCTACACCACCTCCGAGCCAAGATCACCTACCTCCCCAACCTCTATCCAGCACACATGTGAACGACACGGTCTTCCGTACAAGTCTTTTAATGGTGCCATTCCAATTTTAGAGTGATAGAAATTAATGTAGGAAAATTTCACCAAGGGAAATTGTCATACCCATGATCCTCCAAAGTCTAGAACAGACACTCACAGCATATCCTCCAATGTATGGATGGTCCTCTCTGTCTTCCCATTCGTCTAAGGGTGGAAAGTAGTGACAAGGAATAACTGGGTGCCAAAATCATGCTGTAATCCCTTCTAAAATCATGAAATAAAGTGTGTATCCTGATCCAAAATGATGGATCTTGGAACTCCATGCAACCATACCACTTCACCGACGTACCTATTTGCTAAGGCATCCACTACGCTCGACTCCTTAATCGCTAATAATTGGGATGATTTTATCAATCGGTCAACCACTACCTAGATGGTATCATAACCTCCCTCATCCCTAGGTAGTCCTGTGACAAAATCCATCGAGATATCATCCAAATTCCAATTGGGGATGTATAAGGGCTGCAACAGAACATTGGGAACATGGTGTTCAGCCTTCACCTGCTGACACACGAGGCACCTTGCCACAAAATCCACCACTATCCGCTTCACTCCGGGTCACCAAAATTGGCCTCTCAATCCCTAGTACATCTTGGAGACTCTTGGATGTACCACCAAGGATAATTTGTGGAACTCACTGAGAACTCCCTCACACATCACCACCGGGGGAAAAAACTTCCCATGGATCAACATCTGATTCTAACTATCCTCCAACCATCCCTCTGATGCATCACCCTGGATAATGCGATCACACATCACTTCAACCTCTATGTATTACCACTAAGACTCATCCACCTTATATACTAAGGAAAATTTCACTATCATCTAAAATAGATAGCCTCTATCGTCCTCTACTCTCATGAACAAATGTAAAGCAACCAACTCCTCCCTCACCTTCCAAGCATCTACGAACTCCCAAAATAAATCCTTTTGTGACTTACTTATCAATGAATCGGCCACCACATTCACCTTTCCTATGGTGTAGGATATTAAGAAGTATTAGTCCTACAGAAACTCCATCCACCTCTTCTTCCACAAGTTCAAGTCTCATTGGAAGAAGATGTACCTCAAGATTTTGTGATCCGTGAAGACCAAAAAGTGTTCCCCGATGAGGTAATGTTTCCAAAACTTTAACACAAACACAACCACTATAAGTTTCAGTTCATGGGTGGCATAGTTACATTATTTTTTGAGTAATCTCCTAGACTTATAAAAGATCACTCCTCGTTGTTGCATCAGCACACATCCCAAGCCTAGACTGGAAGCATCACATAACACATCGAACGCCACCCCCTCCTTTGGAAACCTCAGCACTAGGGAACTAAATATCTTTCCTTTTAGATAATTGAAAGATGTATATAATTGATCACTCCATATTAAATCTTATTCCTTTATGTTTAAAATCATCAACAAAGTTGCAACTCAAGAGAATTCAGGTACGAACCTTCAGTAGTAAACTGCGAGACCTAGGAAACTATGAACCTTTACCATGTTCTTAGGTTCTTCCTAATAATCAACCACTTTGATCATAAGAGGGTCCACTATTATTCCCTGTTGGGACACCACATACCTAAGGAAGTGCACCTCTCATGTATAGAACTTGCACTTGGATTACTTCTTGTAGAGATGGTGGTGCCGGAGGACCTCCAAAACTATCCTTAGATGCTCGGAGTGATACTCCTATGATCTTGAGTAGATCGGGATGTCAATGATGAAAATGACCACAAAATAGTCTAGATACTTGCGGAAAATAGAGTTCATGAGCCCCATGAACATAGATGGTGCATTCGTAATGCCGAAAAACATGACCACGAACTCAAAGTTCCTATACATACACCTGAAAGCAGTCTTTGAGATGTCACCCTCCTTCACCCTCATCTTATAAAACCAACTTGATCCCTTTAACTTGCCAAAAAGGTCATCGATCTTTGGGATAGGGGAATGATTCTTGATTGTCACCTGATTCAGTCTCCGGTAGTCTATACACAATATGAGACTACCGTCTTCCTTCTTTGTGAATAATACTTGAGCACCCCATAGAGACACTCTTGGTTTGATAAAACCCTTCTTCATCAGGTAATCAACCTGAATCCGCCACTCTTGCAACTTAAAAGGCTCCATACGATAGGGAGCCATCGAAATCAGACGAGAATTAGGTTATAAGTCTCTCCCAAACTCAACATCACGTCGAGGGGGTATAGTCACAACCTCTTTGGGGAAAATGACCAAGAATTAACTAACAATCCCTAGAACATCCATCATATTTGAGTCTGATGATTCCACTGACAGCTTGGATAACAAGGAAAAAAAGGGGCTCCACACACCGGCTTCCCTCCTGGCAACTCCGCTCGCCAATGAAAGCTACATGCTGGTTGCCCATATATGAGAACATGACCCTTCTTCAGAATAATTTGATGACAATGTGCATAGAAAACAACTAGTCGATTCCTAGGATGACATCGTATGAATGTATTTGTAGTAGAAGAAGATCTAAACTGGACTGATGCGACCCCAACACCAGTCTACATCCTTGAAAAACATCAAACATGATGGTCTATCCTCCGACTGGCGTACTCAACGCCATGGGCATGGAAAGTCTCTCTAAGTCTAGACCCAGGGCATGGGATAGAATAGGTGCAACAAATGATTGTGAAGATTCTGAATCAAACAAGGCACAAGCAAGAGTACTAAACAAACTGATCATACCTCAAACAACTTCTGGACCTGCTAGAACTGCTACCTCTGTGGTGTGAAACTTCCCATGCCCAACCGCTATGCACCTCATATGTCAAACACCTCCCCGACCATGCCCTAGTCAAGGTCCTGTAGGATAAACCTGAGTTCAGCCTCCTCCAACACCGTACGCCCTCAGTGGAGCGGGAGCTCACTACCCCTACTACTGGATGGGCCTGGGTGGAAACTTCCGCTGCGGAGGTGGGTGTTGAACCTACCCACCCCCACTTTACTGCACTGAGATATGGCACTAATTCTGAATATTCCCATGATTGTCACATATAGAGAATCTCAATACCATGACCATGGAGAAAGGGCGAGGACCGAGAGATCGAAACTGAAACTACTGAGGCCTAGTCCCCTCTGGACGAAACCTAGAAGGTCCTGACATCAGAGGCCTTCTACTGATGACCTTTCCCTTTGACGAACTTAAATGGATCCCTTCTAACAGCACACCTTCCAGAATGTACATCCTCTCCACTACTTCATCCATCTTCTGAACCTCCAAGTATGTTGGTAGAGTGAAGGGAGTAACAACATACTAAAGAGAAGGTCATAGTGCCTCCTCCAAGCAACTTTCCTGTGAATCCTCATCCAGAAAGAGGTCCGAATCAAAATGGATGAGATAATTGAACTTGATCCCTAACTCCCTTACTTATATACTCCCCTGCTGGAGGGAGAGCAGATCCCGCCTCTTCTCGGCCTTCATCATGGAAGAAAGGAATTTCGCACAGAAATCCTTTTCAAAGTCAGTCCAAGAAACCTCAGTTTCCTTCTTCTCCTAGAGGTAAAGCGTCCACCACTGATGAGACTCTCCTCGCATCTAGCTCACTGCTAGATGAACCCAATACTCTATTAGAGCCTAGATCAAGCTAAAAGCGATCACCAGCTCCTCGAGTCAGATCTCTATCTCCATGTCTGTGACATTGCCCTCATACTTTCCCAGAGTCTGTAGTTGGAAGGCACGAAGCATCTTCTGCCATTGTTCATCCTCCTCCTCTCGATCATCTCTATGATGGTCTACTAGATCAACCTTCTGAGCATCGACTTCTCTTACCACCTATAGACGACATCTGGGTTCCATAGATTAAAGGAGAAACAAATAATTCTTAAGCTCGAGTAGTGAAATTTAAATTTTGTTTGAACTCTTTATTCATTTTAAATTTCCAAAACACCAAAGGCACACAAGAATAGGAGTAATTATAATGAATGTACCTTTTCCTAGGGTCTCTACCCTGTATTCAGTATAGCCTCACCTGGTCGTTCAGTAGGTCTAGAGTCATTACATCAGATCACAGGGGCCCTAAAATCTTGTGTCCTAGCTAGTCTTCCCTGGTCTATTTCATGCACTAAGATCTCCTAACACTGTTTCCATACTATCCCATGTAATCCTCACTATTACTAAACCTGGAATATATCCCATCTCTCAACCATCACCTATGATACCATTCTTTCATAACCCACCTTCTCCAAGATGAGGGAAGGGATAGAAAAGTGCCCTGCCCATCCTTCCTCAAGGTGAAGGAGAGATAATGACCCCTTGAGTCCCACATTCTATAGGCCCCAGAGTGGTGACTAGCACTAAGTGTATAGAATCTCATATAAATGGAAGGCATTAACCTTTTTATATAATAGTATAGGGAGATAAGATGGTAAATCTGAGCAACACCAAATAATAAAGATAAAAGTAAATCCAATAATCCATTACCACATGCATGATCAAAAGTAAAACTGATACAAGGCAAGAAAAAACTCCCAAATAATGTACCAAAAATGGAGGAAACTAAGTAGAAACAAAAACTATCTCGATGCCTGAGCTAGTAAGGTCCAGAACGTTCCTCTAAGTCCTCTTGAAAACCTAAAAATAGTTTTACATAATTAGGGTGATCATATAGGTATATTAATTATGGAAACTAAAGATACTCGTGCATAAGTGAGGGGACATAAAAATGATCCTATGAGAAAAGCAGTAAAACATCAAGCACTTACCAAGGAATACTAACCATCCCTACATCACCAAGGCATACTCACCCAAGTAATTCAAATCAAGTAAAGTAATAATATAAGAACATAGACATTTGGGTACCCCACACACCACTTTCCCACTGGTTAACTACTCATTCCTAACAATCTAATGTCTTGACACTGCCACTATTACCACATGCAGTACCACTACTGCAACCTACCCGCACATAAATGGGCCTCAAACCACACACATCCATGCCCACAGATACCTAGTCCAAAACAACCACCGCCATGCCTAAAGACACCAGGGCCTTAACAACCACCACCACCATGCTCGAAGATAACTAGGCCTCAACAACCACCACCACACCTGAGGACACCTGGGCCTCATCCTAAAGATAATTGGGAAAACATACCTGGTGCAAAAAAACTTGAGCCCCTGGTTTTAAACAAACCCTTTCCCAAAGAATATGGGACTATGGTAAGACTCAAGACATTATAGCTTACCTGGATACACCAGATCAGCAAGATCTAGAAAAGGGTTTGAGGAAGAAAATCAGTAACCATCTATCCATCCTTCCACTGGGATGTTGGGAAAGACACCCTCTCCTTTGATATGGAGGTGTTCGACACATAGTGCTCAACAAGGGTGGGGTGCGTATAGAAAACACAAGTAACTAAAATATATATATAGGTAAACAAGAAATCATCCCCAACCTACGGGTTTCACATAACAGACAACAAGCCCACACCAGCACTGCTTTTGCTGCTACCCCTACATGCACAACCATACAACAACCACTACCAAAGCATAAACCCAACCCCCTTCTTGTTCAGTTTCCATTTGTTTTTTAAGGGGATTCGATTTTATTATTCTAACAATACTGGGAAACTAAAAACCATAACCACACTGAGAAATGATAAAAACCAAACTATAGTACCACTAAAAAATATCGCAAAACTAGAATTGTAGCCCCACTGCTCATCACCATTCAACTACTATCAACTATCATGCTTAAAATTAATACCACCCATTCCTTCTCTCACAACCCATCCCTGTATCCCCGCTGCCCAAACAAATCCCCAATTCATTCCCACTACATAATGAGTCCACAACCATACCACAATCCCAATGCTCGATGTCGCTTCACGACCATGACACAACAGAAAGGGAGTTTAGCTGCCTGAATGTTTATCCAATACACACTCAATAAATCTCTTAGACAAAGACACCAACATACCAAGGACAGTCCCACCGTCTAAAATTTTATTCATTCTGCAATCAATCAATCTCTCAGACTGATACACCAACACACCCCCGTACCACCCCAAATACCAAACTCATAAAACTCATATTGGAACAAAAATCACATAACCACAATCATCAAACCAAATGTATTCAACTTTAACTGACATGGGTTATTTAATTTTCACTTGAATATAAATAGGGTGATCACATAATAGGTTTGATCCTGGGGTATTCTTTTTATTTAACCGAGTGTACATGATTAATAACATTTCATGTTACTTCCATTTTTCAAATCACCACAATAAATATAGGGTATCATCAGTGCATAAGAAAATAACACCAACGGTCGTGATTTTTAGAAGGCATACAACCACAATAATCCATAAAAAGAATCAAATATAATATGTAAAATAGACGATCAAACATCAATCCACACCTGACCCATTATTTTAATTATACGAGTTATATTTTGATCATATTAAATCCTCATTTAAAGAAGAGTATCCAACCATTCCTTATAATGAACCATTAATATACCCACCCTTCATGATGCAAAATTAAAGAGAAGCCAAATAAAATCCCTACCTAGATGTTCAATGATCGAAGTTCCTTATTGCACCAAGAACAAGGAATGGCGCGATTTGTAGGAGAAACTCTAAGGATGAGTGGGAAGGGCCCCAACACAGGCACATTACTTGTATCAGGAAGAAGTAAAGTGCACCAAGATAAATGAAAATGAAGAAGGAATAGAGGATATAAGCTTAAGAAGAAGCTAGATCCTAAAATTAGGGAGACTATTTTGAATTAATTAAAAGTTAGATTGTGACTTGACCATGTAGCTGGGCAGTTTCAAATGTTGGAATTAATTGAGATTTAGAAATTCCCCTTGAAAATGGTAGAGATAGACCAAAAGATGGCTATGAGTTGATATATTAACTTTAAATGTAGAAAAAAACATTACTCGGGTGAAATTGGAAAAACTAGGAAAATTTGGAAATGAGTCACCGATGGGTGAGTCACTGATGCTGAGCCATAGACGGGTGAGCTACCAACACAACCTACCAATGCCTCGACCTACTGAAGTTGAGCTACCGACACCTCGACCTACTAATACCCTATCCTACCAACACCGAGCTACCGACGACTCAACCTACCGATGCCCTGAACCACCGATGCTGAGCTACCGACACCTCGACCTACCGACTCCTTGACATACCAATGACCTAACCTACCAACATTGATTCCCTCGACTCATCAATGCTGATGCCCCTAACTCACCGATGTCAAAGCCCCTGACGCACCAATGCTGACACCCCTGACTCACCGATGCCGATGCTCCGGAATCACCGATGCTGACTCCCCCAACTCATCGACGCACTAACATGATGATGGAAAAACTAGAAATTTGGAAAACTCTTGAAGTAAGCCTCTGAAAGCTCCCAGAACACCTCAACATTGTATTTTCAAAAAGGGCTTGGGGGAATATTGGGTTATTACATTAGGTCAGTATATCATGGCATGAGTTTGAAAAATAAGTGGGTTTTTCATGAAATTAATTCACATATAATTTGAAAATAATTTCATTTCATCATTTATCTAACATGATTTGATGGTTAAAATTAGTTTCTCAACATTGGAATGGGATCAAAGTTTGTAACATAACTCAAATTAATATCAAAAGTGTTAAAAATATACTAAAAATGAAAAAGAAAAGAAAAAAGATAGAAAATTTGAAAATTCCGAAACTCCAAGGTTCCCACCCCCACACTTGAATTATATAGTATACTCAATACTTTCGAATATATTTATCATGTAAATAGATTTTAAATGGAATAATATCATGCATAAAATGTTTGGTTGAGGTAAAATATAATAGGTTTTTATTGGTAAATATGGTGGGGGATTGCAATCACCTCCACCAGATCTTAGAATAGATTCCCATGATACCTATTTAGTCCATTTACATTAATAGTAAATGGATTCTGATTTACTTCTTTCATGACCCACACAACACCAAAATGGAATAAATTAGTAACTATGATAGGACCTTTCCATATGGAATAAATTTTACTTGGTATTATCTTAAGTATCAAATTGAATAATAATATTTGGTCTCTAGGTCTAAAGTCCTTTGGTTGAATCAACATTTCATGGGCCACTCTTTTTCTTTATTTGTAGATTTATAAATTCTCAAATTATTCTCGTATAATTTATTATATCTCTTAAAACTACAATTTTATCTATTTTCCAAATCTATAGAGGTCTAGATTTATCAATTTAACAAATCAATAGGCTTTGTGTTCTATCTTTATAGGTATGTG
This sequence comes from Viscum album, assembly GCA_963277665.1. Classification (NCBI taxonomy): domain Eukaryota; kingdom Viridiplantae; phylum Streptophyta; class Magnoliopsida; order Santalales; family Viscaceae; genus Viscum; species Viscum album. Next base: position 275,397,879 of record OY728165.1, on the reverse strand, counting down.
GTAGTTTTTACCATATACTAATCGATAGGGGATCATTCCTATAGGAGTCTTTTAGGCTATCCTATAAGCTCATAAGGTGTCTTTGAACCGTTTTCTCCAATCTTTCCCATTGTGTTTGAAAATATTCTTAATAATTCCTTTAATCTCACTATTAGATAATTATACTATATATTTTTTTTGGATGGAAGGGTGTTGATGTTTTATGATGGACCTCATACTTTCTAAAAAAGACCACCTTTATCCTATTGAAAAAGTGAGTCTCTTGATCACTAATGATGGATCTAGGTACTCTAAACTTAATATATATATATATATATATGTATATATTATCCATGAAAAAATACAAATTACATGAGAATAATTAATTTAGATGGCTTTGGATTCCACCAATTTTGAGACATAATTCAAAATAATAAAAATATAGAAGATTCAAAATGAATTGGGAAAGGGTCCCATAAAATCTATTACCCAAAATTAAAATAATTTCACAAAAGATTATGAGTATTTGGGACGTTTTCCTCATATTTGAAATATTTATAGTAAATTATCATTTTTCACATTTTTTACAAAACTCATGTTCATCTAGAAATAATGATGGCCAATAAATTCTAGATTCCAATACTTTCCATGAAGCTATTTGAGGTCCAAAGTGGCCTCTATAATCCAGTGTGTGACATAATTCAAAAAAAAAATTATTTCACTAGAAATAAATCATATTCTAATCACTTGATCATTGAAAATGTTCTAAAAAAATGGATCTTCCAAAATGTAATATCTATATTAATTTTTAAGCTTGATAATGTTATGTGAATTTAAATGAGATTGTACCTGAGAAGTAACCAAATAGTTTACCATGTTTTCATACCATGGTACCTTAACTTAAATTATGTACATTTTCTCTCCTAATAGGTGGTCATTTAGTGGTTCTTGATCTGGGATTACTACATCAGTAGTGTTGGGTAATTTTATTATATGATTAAAACCTAATTTTTGGATCCCTTCTTATCCTTAATCTCTTAAGTGAACCCCCAAAGTAACAACATCCATCTGACTAGACTTAAATAAATATCATCCTTGTTCATTAATAATCTGAGTGCTATATGGTTAGAAAAATCACTAAATTTAGTTCTAAGTAAATAATATATTAATTTCTTCAAAGAAAAAACCACTGTAGGGAACTACTTTTCAATAGTTATGTAATTCAATTGGAAAACATCCAGTGTTCTCAAGGCATAATAAATGAATCTTTGTTTGAATTCAATATTTTAGAAATAATAGCTCTAATTAATTAGTTTAATGTATCATAAATCATCTCAAATGGATTTTCCCAGCTTAGGGGTTTCATTATTTATGGGGTGATTAATATACTCTTCATTTCATAAAATTCTTCCTTATATTTATCACAAAAATAAAAATAAGCCTCTTTTAAAAGAAACCTAGATATAGGGAAAAAATCCCACTAAATTACTTGATAATACTTATGTAAAATATTACATTTTATATAAATGATCTAATATGTTTTACACAAGTTGGATATGAAATAATATTTATCACTTAAATTTTTTCTTGGGAAAAATATTTATCACTTAATTTTTTTATCTCTATACCTCAAATACCTCATCAGTGATGACATGACCTAGGACTATTCAACTTTTTTTTCATGGAATGAAACTTATCAAAATTCAAAAAAGTATTTTTTTTCGAAGCATGTTTTCCAAAATTCTTTCAGATTTCTTAAACACTGATCAAAATAACTACCAAAAATAGTGAAAACATCTAAGAATATTCTAGGTAGTTCTCAATGTGGTTTGGGAATATATTTAATATATATATATATATATATAAAATATACCTGGTTAATTTCATAGACCAAATGAAATATTATTATAGTAAAAGTTCTAAAATATATAAATAAAATTAGTTATCTTTTGATTCTCTAGATAAATGGGTTCCTAAAAATATCTTTAAAAACCATATTAAAAATAATAATGTGTTTTTATTACCAACCTCTATAATATTTTGCCAATGAATGGGATTGGGAAATAATTCTTTTTGGTTACCTAATTAATCTTCCTATAGTCTTTAAAAAATCTCTAGCTATTTTTAATTCTCACAGGGATAAATTCACTTTTCTCATTTTCTTTAATGGATAAAATGGTTTTCTTTGAGACAATATGGATGGGGATAACCCATTGTGAGTCAGAAATGGGGTAGATGATGTCTAATACTAAAAGAATATCTATCTATTTTTTTTAAATTCTATTATGGTGGGGTTTAAAATAATTTGGGGCGGCCGAATAGTTTTAGAGTCCCCTTCAATTATAATTTTTTTGAGTATATCTTTGGACTTATTCCAAGAATATCACCTAGATTCAAACCTATTGTTTTCAAGTTTTCTTTTAGAAGTTAAATTAACTTATTTTATTGGGTTGTGGAATTTTTTTTAGCAATGATAACTAGATTATTTTTCCCTTCATTAGGTACACATATTTTAAATAAATGGGTTGTGGGTTCAATTATAGATTTAAGGGTTGTTATAAGGATGAAATTAAATTAGGGTTATTAACTTCCATTTATTTCATTTTTTGTACACAAGATAACATGTAATCTGATTAATCATTAAATACATAACTAAATCCATAAATATATTTAAGAGTTAACTCATCTTGAAGTCCAAAAATATATTATTTAGCATCATATTATATGGAGGGTTCAATTAAATAATTCTTTCCTAAAGTCAAAATTTTATGAATCATACCTAAATCTTAAGAAGGATAATATTCTTTACTATAGGAAAGTGTCAGGAGTTAATGATAAAATAAATTTTGTTTCATGAATTATAATATGTTAAAGTTCACTATACTATATCTAAAATTCATGGTGAGTTTACCTTTATGAACATTAATTATTATCTTGGCCGTTTTCAAGAATGGCCTTCATAGAATGATGGGTGAGTAGCCTAGTGCTATTTCTTCCTCCTTGTTCAGAACATAGAATTATATTGGGAATAACATATCTTGGATTTTCAAAAAGAAATATTATAAAACTTCTATAGGAAATAAAGTGGATCGATATTTGAGTTTCACCACTTCTCTCATGGGATTAAAATCTTCTATCCATAAAGATAAAAAAACTTAGTGGGTAATTAATTTTATGGAAGCACCTAAATCACATAGGGAATCCCAAAATGAAAATAAAAAATATAAAAAGGGATACAAAATGTCCCTAGATAATGAATTTTTTGGGTAACTATGGCGAGATAAGTGTTAATATACTTCTTCCTAAATTAATTATTTCATTCCCTTGAAGTTTTATTTTTATTTTTACAAATTTCTTATAGAAATTTAGAATATTTTTTGATTTTTTAAGTGATTTACAAAGTGGAATATTAATATCCAATTTCATGAAAGACTCCATAATATTTCTTTGAAGTTCTTATAACTATTTATTTGGACTGAATCATTCCAAATGGGATGGTAGTGAGAGATATTTCTCCTCATATTGCTATATTTTTCATGGTGTCTCTAATATATTATTTTTATGGAGGGATATTACTCAATATTTCTTAATTTCTTATTCTTATTTTGATTACTATGTAGGTTCTTTAGAAACTAGTTCCTATAATATTTTTTCATCTTTCTCGACATCATTTTCTTCAAGAATAGAATTTACTTGTTTATGTTTGTGAATATCATCTCATTATTATTTTGGACTTGATTGGTTCGGATTGGGTGAGTTCATTAGGTAAATCACCCTACCAATTAGAGTGGCTATCATGTTCGTATTCTCCCTAGGGTCAGAAACTGTTTGGGATGGTAAATTACTAGGTTTTTTTTGTATTGTCCACAAGTATTTCTACAGTGTTTTTCAAATTATCAATTATATTATTTAGATCTTCAACCTTTGATTGTTATTATTGTTGTATTGGGGGTTGTTCACTAGTTTAGGGTTATTCAATGGGATTATTTTTCTTGAATGGGGTGGTTGGTAGAATTGGTTATAAGGCTATTTGTAGGTTTGATAGAAGGATGGTGGATTTTGAAATTGATTGTTTTTCTGAAATAGGGGCTATTATGGGTATTGGTTTTGGTAGGGTGGTCAGGCCTGATTCTACTAATTTAATAATCCATACTGGACTTTGTTAGTCTCCCTCCATCCATAATTTTTTTGTTTAATTTACTTTGGTTAAAGGGATATTGTCAAATTCTCTATGTTCTACACTTCATCACAGTAGCCAGTGAAATGGCTAGGTGATGAGCATAAAAAACATACCTTAGTTAGTGTTTATTATTCATTGAACTATTTTAGATAAATTTGTATGACAAGTCATGTTAGATCTTCAAGTTTAGTTTCAAGTATATGCGATGAATCAAATGTTCTTACCTTAGGAATTACTATTATAATAATACCTATTATACTAAATTGTTGTGTGTTCTGAGTAATATTTTTAATCATTACTTTGTATTTTTATAGTGACTTTTCTATCAAGGATCCTCTAAATTAGAAATTTAATATTTTTCTATTATTATTGATAAATACTTGGTTCAAGAACCTAATGAAACAATTTTATTCCATAAATTTATTTGGATAGCTAGAAAAAAGCTTCCTGATCCTCCATCAGTACTTGTAGAGTGTCTCTATAGATGCATGTATGATGGAATAAATCTCCTTTTTGATTTTCATTCTCTTTGAGGAGGGGAATAATATTTTCATGAAGCTCCTATTAAGATCTTCTCAATCACAGAATTCATTATGGTTTAAGTGGCACAACCATTCTTTTTCACATCCTTTAAGTGATAAGACAACGGATCTCCACTTCACTTTTTCCTCATCCACTCCTTGGGGTTTTAGACTTGAGTAAACATTAGTGAATTCTTATAGGGGCATTCTAGGGCCTTATATTGAAAGGGAGTAGAAATTTGTAAAAATTTGGATTAGGAAAATTTTCAATTCAAAGTCATCTTCTATTTTAAGTATAAAAATTTGGATTTATTTTTCATAGAAAAATGGTTCACGTAGATCATTGAAGGTATGAATGATATTTCCACCCATTTATTTAGAATTAAAGTGAACAATAAGGGTTTCACTTGAGTCTGTGAGAACAATTTCATTAAAGTTGGATTAAAAGTTTAGGTTTCTTAATATAGTTAAAGTTATTTTTATTTCATGATCAAAATCAATTAATGGATTATTATATGTTTTTTTCATGTAAGGTTAAAATTACTGTCTCTTATCACTACCACCCAATAATGTCACCAATTTGAAACACACATTCTCATGGGGGTATTAAAAAAATTATTTCCTAAGTTAAATGTAGTTTTATTGGAAACCAATATAGTCTGATAGAGAGGAGTACACACAAAATTTAGTTATCACTTGTGAATTAGTAAAGAAACAAGTTGTTTTTGGGTTTGAGATTTTTAAAATAGAGAAATAAATTTAAATAATGATTTGAAAAAAATAGATGTGAAAGGTGATAGGGTGAGGGTTGAATTTCCACTTGAAATTCCATCACAGTGCAAAAAAAAGGTTTAACATCATTTATCACTTTAATTTATTAGTGTTATATGGCTTAGTCAACTTATCCAAAAACCCTAGTTTAAAAAAATTATTGATATTAGAAAAATAAATATAACTTCTTGTTCAACATCCTTTCTTTTTTTTAAGGGAGTTAGAAATATATTCCTAAATTGTATAGGAAAAACCTAATTGGGTGTTGGTGTTCCTAGGAAACACAATAGCCATTGACTACCCTTGTACGCATGCCATAAATTTCTAGACACTCACCTCCTTAGGAAACCTACTCATTCCAATAAAACTAAACCAAGAGGAGGGATATTAATGATCATCAACATAATTAGTAATAGTGAGAATGTTTTAAACCCTAAACATAATTATAGTCAAAGTACTTAACAACAACTAAGAACTAAAATCAATTAACAAGAAATGATTCTTTTTTCAATAATATATGAGGAAAAAATAATTACAAGGGACTTCATTCAATACAAAATAACTCAAAATACTACTCCTCCATTCAAGGGGGAACTTAGAAGAAAAAGGAATATGAAGGAAATATGAAACTGAAGAAAATATTAAAACTAATAATTAAAAATAACAGTAGATTAGAGAAGATCATGTGATCCCCCAAGGATTGTTTTAAAAATACCCTATCACTCATTGTATGAATACTCTTAATTAATGGGCAGGGTTCCTTTTTTAGATGGGAAATCCCCTTCTTCATTGTCTGGTCAAACCTCTATGATTTTATACTTTTTTAAATATTCATTCCTTCCCTTATTCCTCAAATATTTATTTTTTTTAATTTTCCTTATTCTTTGTGATATTAAATACCATTAAATTTATAGCTTCAAATTTCTTTATTTGGATTGTATTTTAATATTATGCCTGATTTAACAATTATGGAAGCCTTTAATTGGTGGTAAAACTATTGAGATTGTAGCTTAGAGTTTTTTATGTCTAGATGAGTTTCATGAAGTATGATCTCGATACTCTTTGATTCAATTTTTTTGAAGGCATAAAATGGCTATGAGATGCATGGACAATGGATTTTCCATGAGCTATAAAGTCATGGAGTGACCGTGTGATAGAAAAGTGACCACATGATAGTTTGAACGTGTAGTATCTTAGGAACTTGGGATATTTTCAGTCATAGTCACTTGGGTGGTCATGAAATCAGTTTACCCTTCACCATAAAATAGGTATTCACACATTAAATCATCACATGGTAGGTTAGATCATAGTTTGACAACCTATAATTTCTTCATGGGGTAGGTTGAGTCTTTACGATTATCCATATTTCTTATTACTACAACTTCAAAACTTTGCAAAATGATCTCTTATGGTCAATCCTTTCACAGAGTAATTCAGAATTCTTCTTGAAGTTGATGAATATACCACATGACCATTAGGTGACCATGTAATAGGTTTGAACATGTGGTCATTTTGGACTGAAACTTTATATTTCGGTCGACCGATCGATTGTATGATTACCGCAGAGTAAGTTGTTTGAAAATTTTCTAGAATTCCTAGTTTTCTTCATTTAAGAACAGGACTTCCTAATTTAATCATTATAACATTCTAAAATTAAATATAAGTTTAATTAATATGATTAAAAATACATTTTAATCAATTAAAAATTGATAATTAAACCTTTTTTTCAATTGAAATCAAAATATTCCTATAATATAGATATGTGATGATTACCCTAAACATAATGATATAGTGGGATTAAAATTTCTTAAATAAAAGTAAAAAACATAGAAAACATTGAATCTATCATTAACATTCTAAAATTTAATAAAACACATCATTTAATAAAAAAAATAAAAATATCAACATAAGATAAATAAAATCATAAATCAAACAAATCAAAGTTACAAACTCCTTTTCATAATTCCACAAAAAAATCTATAAAAATATTTCATGGTATATAGACAATTTTTTTTAAAAAAAATAATGCACCACAAATTCATTTCTTATACACAATCCTTGTTTGGATAAATTTTAAAAATTTTCATAAAATATTATCAACACCCAAAAAATAGCTTTAAAAACAATATTAGTTACCAAACTAAACAATTGTGCTTTAAAACTTAGTTTAACAACCTTCATAATCCATAAAATTCCACTCAAATATCCATAAACAAACATAATCAATCATAAGAGAAGTCAAAAGTATCAAAGGTTTTGAAACAACAAAATTTCTATGCTTTTAGCATTGTTTGCTGTTTGGCCGCATGATTTTATAGACCATGTTACAACCATGTGAGTGCTACTAGAAGTTAGCTTTAATGGTTTCACACAACCTTTATATGGTTTTAAAGAATATGTACCTTAACCGTGTGCCCATTTATTTCCTCCAAATACACCTCAAATCTAAGAATATCCCTAAAAATCTATCAAGATATCCCTAAAACTCTTATTAGCAGCATATCATATGAAAATAAATGAAAAATAAACAATTATAAATCCTAAATTAAAAATAAAACTCCCTTAATACCCATAGAAACTTTAGGTTTGGCATGAAGAATATATGTAAGAGAACTCCTCTTCACCCAAAACTTTATATTTAACAATCCCATATACCTTCTAAAATTATGAGAAATCTCAATAGTCCAAGCCACATTTTTAAGAATATAGGCTCTGATACCATTTTTAATGAACCTGCTCAAGGTGCAACCTAAACTGACCCCCAAACTAGATTTCCACTCAACCTTAAGGGTGTTACTGATACCCATGAGATGAAAACTAGTTCTTGGGTATGAAGTAAAAATTTTTGGTAATTATTTCACCAAAATTTATCCAAATATAGACAATGAGTTTCAATCAGGAACCCGATATAAAGCTTTCAGACATTGGACAAGAACGCTAAAGTAAATAAACATAATTAATAAATAAATACAACCAAACAAGTAATAATTATAAACAATATTAATAAATACTATAAATAAATTCCCAATAAAAAAAATTTGGTTTTAGACAAGTTTTTAAATCTACAAGAAAAAAATAGTGGTTTTGGGGGGATGATACCCAATAAAACCCAACTGGTCTAATTAACCCAAGAAACAAACCACATAATCACCATTTGACTCTGATCCACCACCATGTACTAACATCACATACTTATCAAAGGAATTTGGTTCTAATAAAACCCAAAATACATGACTTAAAAACATTTATAAGACATGAATACTTCATACTCACCAACCTGAGTGTGTAGGGTGTGATCCAAATGTTAGTAGGATACCACTATGATTCAATTTCATTTCTTTTACAATAGAAAACAATAATTATAGTTTGAAAATAAAATAACAAATATTCTTTAATTTAATTTTCATGGTTTAAAAATAAATAACACATAAACATTCCATTTTATAAATATTTTCTTTGAAAACTGAAATTAAACATTTCCATTACCATTTTAAATACATCTTAGAAAAAATAATTCCTTTTTCCTTAAAACATTTACACACCCTTAAATATAAAATAAAGAATAAGGGAAACCCACAAGGAAATAAGAACCATAGAAATTCATGAAATAAAAGTAATGACGGTTCAAGGAAAATCATTAAACATCAAGGCTCGACCACAAATAAACAATGCATAAAAATAGGCTCAAATCAAAAGGTAAGAAACTCACTTGATAAATAATAAATAAGGGAGTCATAAATTATGATACATACCACAAGGAAACACTGTAGGGACTAAAGGGACAATACTCTATGTAGATAGGTGGAACCCCTAACCTTCAGGTTTTTAGTCTTACACTTACCACCCAGATCACTCTCATATAGCCTCATTAGGGGAGCATCCCAAAGCTATATGAATTTTAACTAATGGCCACTAGACACTATGAACATTCAACTAGAAAAACATCCATCTGTTAAGTTACCACTTAGTATTCTAGGGTTCCTTATAGGATTTCTAAAAGAGGCAGGCCATTATCACACTAATGCCAATCACATGAAATTAACAAATCCCAAGTCTGAAACCATAATCATATCCATACCACATACAACGCCTCCCTATAATAGTGATCCCCACCCCAACAAGCATGACCTGAATCAAAATTCATCCAACCACCAATACAAATAAGCATAAAAAATACACATCAGTGAGGACCAACAAGTGAATAACCAAAAATCAATAAAATAGATTCACATAATGTTCTAATTGGTCCTTTACTTTATACTTATCAACTATATATTTTGGAGACCCCTATAGTTCCTTGGACAAGTTTTCCACTATATTTGTGCTCTAGACAGGTGGGCCACTAGGCCTTAGGAATGCCTCCTCGTATGCCAAATAATATTGACTAGCAGCGAGAGTCAAATTAGGTGATAGTGGGGATACTATATCCTTTGGCGATGATAATAATGATATATATATATATATATATATATATATAACTTATTGGAATAAGGACTATAAAAAAATAGAATAATCAAAATATAATCATATACAAAAAACAGTTTTAATAACAAGAATAAAAGTATTATACCATTTGAAGATAAATGAAAATTTTAAAATAGGTAATACAAAACAGTCATAGAAGGTCACCTGAGGCTGACCATATAGGTACATATATAAAAACCTAAAATAAGTCCCAAATTGATGTAAATGAACCACCTGGTTTACTTCCATCCATCCAATTAAAAATTAATACATCTCTGATCACTAAGGTCTAACTCATGATCTTGATCCCTTACCTGATCTCAAAACCATAAAGTCTACATGTGTCCTGAGGGGCCCATGTAGGGTTTGAGTACGAACTCAGCAGGCCACCACCAACATGTAATTATCTAATATACATAATTATAAAGTGTATGAATATGTAAATAAATAGAATCAACTCATACATAATAATAATTAACTCACTCTACTTATGCTTAGCAGCTACAAGTGAGAATTTTACCAGCTTCAACCAATGTTGAAGTGGAATAATATATCCACGGTCATTTATACCAGAAGTACCTCTATATCTCAACCTAATACATGTCACTCAGAATATTTTTCCATATATTCCACCATGTTACACCAATCGAGAAACTAAGATCTCTTCATATTTTCCAGCAATACATCCTTTTTCTCTTTGACCTCTATTCAAAAGTCACCATCATCTCAAAAAACTGACATCCTGGAGAACATCTCTATCCATCATTCAATATATAATAAATCCCCATCATCTCAACATCCTAACATCCCGAGGCATGATGATATCTATACTCCAATAATCTTGGAACATCTGCCTAAAAAATAATGGTGATCCTCATCCACAAACTGATGGTCTCAAACACCATATCATGTGGATTTCTATGGTGAACAACTCCTTCAAAATTGATGGTCAACACCATCCCCAAAGCTACTATAACTATGGAGGCCTCCACCTGCAACGAGTGGTAAACACCACCTTAACTGAGTCCTATCTATGTGAAAATGACTACAATGATAACATTGTCCAACAACGGTGAGCAGAAATCACCAAAATTTTATAAGACACACCATCTGGTAACCTTGTTTCCACATGCAAACACATCACCCAAGTCCTAATGGTCAACACCATTCTAAGTCCCAAGGGCCATTCCCTCAGCCTAAAAACTATTTCACCTCAATCTTGATAAACCATGTCACCTAAACTTGGTGATCAATATCTCCCCATGTATCTAGATCCATTCACTCATCTTGAAGAACCTTGTCATATCAGTACTAATGATCAAAATCAACTCAATAACTTAGGACATGCTCATCACGTTCCCATGGAACCAATTTATTCATATCACATTTAATTAATTAAATCGAAAAAATTGGCCTAACCAAACCAATTGTTCAAAGAAACCATACCCAAATTAGTATATTTAAATAGAATATGTAATACCCAATGACGTCCCATAACATCAATTAAATGATTTAAAGACAAGCATTAAATTATTAAGTGTTTCACCCTCACAACCCATATGTGAGTATTTAATAAAACACCCCATACAACCAATATATTTTATAATAAATATTAGAATGACCTACCTTATACTCATAGGTACTATCTCATCAAATATAGGCCTCTAATTCGATCTATATAGGAATAAAATAGAGTTTTAGGCAAACACCCTAAAAATAAGGCAATAGGGCTTGCACAGATTTAGCATTCCATATGGAAATATAAACGATGAATAAAAGTTAGAAAATTAAAGGCATTACCAAGAGAAATCTATATCCACCAATGGATCCTGAATCTAATATGGGATAGATGAAGGAGGCCAAAGCCTAGAAGAGGTAATGGAGAGATATCCATAACCTAGAGGGAGACACTATGTGTGGGAGGAGAAAAAAGAGGAGAAGTATCTTAAGGAATTTGAGGGAAAAAGGTTATTTTGGACTATTTAAAATTCTATATGATTACTACATGATTTGGAAAACTGTTTTCCAACCATGAAGTTCTTATTGTCTAAAGGGAAAAAAACCTTGAATGGTTTGGATACTAAATTTGAAAAACCATGTTCCAAATGTGTATTGATCACTATATAAAGTGAAAACATCTCACATGGTATGGTTACACGAGTTTAAAAACAATGCACCAACCATGTGGGTGAATCTGTACACCTTCACTCCAGTGCATGATTTCTTAGAAGGGGCTGTACAGTTTTAGAAAACCATTCCCCTTAACAAAACATGCCACATAGTTTAGGACACATAGTTAGACAAACAATATTCTAACCATGTGTCTTTGTTTGTATTTCCTGAAACTAGTCATTCAAAGCCCACCGCTTCCGAAACCTATTCAAACTATTAATGTACTCATCAAGCCTTAAAAACTATGAAAAATTAACTAAAATTCATTTAAATCCCGGGTTTAGGTCCCAAATCCCAAAAAGGCAATTTGGATCATTCACTAAACATAAAATTCAAATTTACCCAGGAAAATGACCCATTCAAAAGTCCAGGATGTTACAATCCTTCCACCTTATGATTACCAGTCACTGATCTATGTAGATTTATTTGTAGATGGTACTGAACAAACCCATCTAATTAACATCAACCTAATCTAATTTGGTTATTAGTAATGGTCAATTACACTTATGGAACTCCCCACTATAGGAATTAGGTACCCAATCACTTCTCAAACCAAAAATCAAACATTCTGATAGTTCCAACAACCATACATGGACATAAAAGTTCTCCCATGACATAACATCATTACTAAAATTCATCAGGTTCACAATTACACTCTCATCATACCTAAATCCCATCAAATCCTTCATCTCATCAGATGCTCATTAGTACCCATGTCATACATGACACCCATGAATCCCGCATCTCATCAAATTCCCAAAGATCCTGCATCACACATGATGCTCAAAATTAACCCCACATCATATTTATATGCATTCCCACTGTAGTAAAGATACCTACGCACCTCATACAACCCATGAATCATACCCAATTACCACATATTAAGTAGTGCATTGCTAATTCTTTTACCATACATGCACATCATGCCCCAGAACCATCCATGCCAGAAAAAGTTCCATGCCCACATTCATGGTGTACCTATAACCATCTTTGAATCCTAGATTTTCTCTAAAACTACCATATCAATAGCATGAACCTAGGCTGAAGCTCAAATACATGATTGTTGGCCTCCATATAGAGGTACACTAGATACCGAACATTGACCCCACTGATGGTTATCTCTATCCCTACCACGACCAATGCATGCAATAGAATCCGAGTTACCAGCTCCTCGTACCACTCCGAGTACCACCTCAGATCCTTGAGTCTACCTTGGTCCCTGACTCCAAGCTATCTGAGAAAGATTTCTTCCACACCTCTATATAATCCCCATATGACCACATTCTCAACACTCCTTTGGAGCCTTCTCACACTGAGTCTAAATATTCCCTAACTATCCACACTAGAAACACACCATTGAAGAACCAATCCTTGGTGTCTTACATGAGTCTTTATTATGACTGATCTTCTAAGACTCCTCATAATCTCACTTCTGTATACTTTCATCACCTCTAATATCAATTGATTATATCACCTAGCTTGAATAAGACCAGTCCATGAAGTTTCCCTCGAATATCAACACCTGATTCACTTCCTCTGAAAAAGAGGTCAACCTAACATTGTTTACCTGAACCCTGATAGCATTTCATAAACCATCCTTAAAACAAATCACTTTGGAAATTTTGTTTCCTACCATGGAAGGTGAAAATTGATATAGGTCTATGAAATTATTTGCATAATCCATAACATATGTATCTCCCTGATGTAGCTTCATGAACTCACATAGACTATCCACCCTCAACATCTCTAAGAATTTTTTTTAAGAAACATTCCTTGAAATACTTCCAAGACAGACCCTCATGTCTACTAGTATGTACCTGTAAGTCCCACCATAACTTTTTCAGTCCTCTGAGCATATAATTAGATAGTTTTACCCTCCAACATGGGGGTGTATCGATATGGAAAAAAATCATCTGTACTGACTCGATCAAGTTCTTGGCCACCTATAGTCCACCCTCACCCTGAAACAATGGTGGGTGATGAGACTAGAACTCAAGAGTCAAATAATCCATGGACGAATCAGCTCCCTGATCACCCTTTTCAATACCCTATATCACACGCACCTAGCTAAACCTATGATGATCATCTATATATGGCCTAAAATATGCTATCTTCTATGGATTCCTCACCTATACTGGATCATGCACCTATGGATCATGATCATAATGAACCTAAGAGGACTCATTAAGACCCTTAAGGGCCTCATCCTATCCCTCAAGGGACTCATCCTGACCCTCATAGGATTCATCCTAACCCTCAAGAGCCTTATCCCATGCATACTATAGTGGAACTACATCTCCTCCCTCCTAATGCCCCACCAGCAGCTGTCTAGGTGGAATCATGCTAAAGACTCAACAACATGGCCAAAAAAACATTATATATATATATATATATTAAAGATATGGAAATCCTTAATTGGTAGTGAATCTCACCACCCTTACACTCCTCTACCACACCCATGTTACATGACATCCGACCTTATGGTCCCTTTCCTACCCATAACAGAGTCAGGAATCACATATCATCCATCCCCATGGCCCCTTTCCTACACATAATAGAGTCAGAAATCACGTATCATTTATATAAATATATCATCAATATGGGGTGGCTAAGTATAATTCCAGAAAACTATATATAGGAAAAAATTATTTAGCTTTTTTTGATATTTTTGACAACTCACCCCTTTCATTACTCATGAAAACCTTTATCAGAGTTAAGACCATACATACCATAAATGCTTGGAATCACATACAGATCTCATTAGGAACCACATACCTTGGATGGCTAAGTAGAATGCCACAAAAAAGGCTAAGAAAGAAAACATTTCTTAGATTTTTGTTAACATTTTAAACATCACAACCCCGCTTAGTGAGTTATAGGTTCCCAATAAAGATTACAATAATAAAAACACATCATATGATCCTAAGTGCCTATCATGATTCATAAAAACTCCTCCCATTCCATACCAATATAAGGGTAAAAATCCTATAATATAGTAACATCACACCCAAGTGAAACACTCGATGTGGATATTAATCAAATATAAGAGCGCAAAGTATAATATCAATTTTCTCCCTCTATAAACATGGTATTTCCCCCATGCATAGGGCTATAGGAACCCAAACATGATCTCTTTACCCAGTTTCAACTACATATTAATCTGTGGTCGACCATATCACTATTAGTAAAATAAAAAAGTAAAATAAACTCCTCTAATATAATTTTTAATGCCCGAACCTATTTTCTACTATATCTATGCTCCGGACTGGTGGGATACTAAGACTTAAGAACACATCCCCATACACCAAAGGCTTGTGAATAACAGTGAGGGTCTGATTAGGTGATAGTGGGGAGACTATACCCTCTGGTGATGATAATAATGATGGTCCATGTATATATAATACAATATGATAAGGATCATAACAATGAAAACAGAAGGATAATCATAAAAGAAGCATATAAAACACCAATAGTAATAAAAACCACAAAATTATTATACCATTTGCAGATAAATGAAAATGTTAATAAAGGTCATAAAAAATAGTCTAGGAAGGTTTTCTGAGGCCGACCATATATGTATATATATAAAAAACCAAAAGAATGACTATATCAATGCATAGGAGCCACCTATTCCACTGCCATCTATCCAATGAAAGAGTAGCACATATCTGATCACTAAGGTCCATCTCCTGATCCTAATCCCTTAACTGATCTCAAAACCATAAAGTCTACACACATCATAAGGGGCCCATGTATGGTTTGAGTATGTACTCAGTAGGACACCACAAAAATGTTCTTATCTTACATCCATAATTATATTGTGTATACATATATAAATAAATAGTAGAAACTCACACATAATATTAATAAACTCACTCCACTTATGCTCAACATCCACAAGTGATCGTTCTACCTATTTCAACCAACATCAAAGTGGAACGATATATCTATAGTTAGTTATACCGAAAGTACCTCAATATATCAACTTCATACATGTAACCCGACATCTCATTCCATCCAAAACCTCATGTTATACCAACCAAGTAACTGAAATCTCCTCATCATGCCCATAAATACATCCCATGTCACTCATAAATCCATTCAAAAGTCACCACTGACTTAACAACCTGACGTCTATAGGCACGATGATATTCATCCTCCAATATATAATATATCCCAATGGATCGATAACATGATGTCCTAAAGCATAGTAATATCCATCCTCCAATAATCTTGGTCCACCAGCCTCAAATATAATGGTGATACTCATCCCACAATTGATGGTCTCAAACACTATCTCCCATGGATTTATATAGTGAGTAGGTATTCTAAAAATTATGGTCAACACCATCCCCTAAGACACTGTAACTATGGATCCCTCCAACCTTAATGAGTGGTCAAAACAACCTCAACTAAGTCCTATCTATGTGCATATAACTCCAATGATAATGTCAGCTAACAATAGTGAGCAACAATCACCAAAATTTCCTAATCCACACCATCCAGAAACCTTTTTGCCATATGTGACCATGTCTCCCATGTCCCGATGGTAAACACCATACCAACTCCCATAGGCCATGACCTCATCCTGATGACCTCATCGACTACATAATGATGAACCATGTCACCTCAACCCGGTGATAAACATCACCCCATGTAACTCGGGACACACCCTTACCCTGATGAACTATTTCATCTCAGTCCTAGTGATAAACATCACCTCAATACCTCGAGCATCCCTGTCACATTCTTAGGGAACTAATTTAGTCAAATCACATTAAATTAATTAAATTGAAAAGTGGACTAACCTTACCAATTAGTCAAAGTCCCCATACCCATATTAACATATTTAGGTTGACTATGGTATTCCCAATGACATCCCATAACATCAATTAAACTATTTATACATAATAATTAATTTATTAAGTTTTTCTCCTAAAAAACCCATTTGTGTCTATTTTATAATGAACCTCATAACACCTATATATTTATAGATAAATATAGGAACCACCTAACTTATAACCATAGGTTCTATATCATCGAATATCGTCCTCTAATTCAATCCGCATCGTAATAAAAATGAGTTTTAGAAAAACAACCTAAAAAATGGGAAAAAGATCTTGCATAAATTTATCATTCCATATGGTGTGATAAAAGAGGAATAAAAGAAATAAGATTAAATTACTAACTGAGAAGAATCCAAATCCACTAATAGATCTTGAATCAAAGCTTATACGGATGAAGGAGTCCAAATACTAGAAGAGGGAAGGGAGATAACTCCATGGACTTGAGGGAGGCACTACACATGGGGGAAGAAAAAAGAGGGGAATACTCTTAAAGAAAAAGAGGGAAACAAGTTCATTTTGGACTATTTAAAAATACACAAGGTTACCACATGGTTTGGAACACCATGTGCCAACTGTGCATTGCTCACTATCTAAAGGAAAGACACCTCACATGGTTTAGACACATGGTTTGACAAACTGTGCACCAAACATGCAGTGCTCAGTATCCAACGAACATACACCTTTCACGGTCTAGACGAATGGTTTGAAAAATATTTTTACAACCGTGCAGGTTAATCTATATATTTGAAATCTAGTACACTCTTTCTTATAAGGGAATTTATGGTTTTAGAAAACCATGCCCCTTAAAAAAATAGGCCACATGGATTTGGCTGCATGGTTAGACAATACGTACACCAACCATACACCTCTTTCTATCTTTCCCAAAACTGGGATTTCAGGTACTGAGGTTTTTGAAACCTATTAAAACTCACAAAAACTCATCAATCCGTAAAACCTATCTAAAAAAACATAATAACACATTCAAACTCTCAAACATAGGTCCTAATTCCTAAAAAGGAAAGTCGGCCACTCTACTAAACTTAAAATTCAAATTTACGTGAGAAAATAACCTATTCATAATTATGAGACCTTACAACCCTTTTTAAAATCCATTTGGAATAAAAAAACCCAATGGAAACAAAAAATGACACCCAAAAAAATCACCATCAATAAAAGTAAGTCACTAAACCATTACTTAAATCAAACACACCCCTTTTAAAACATGTAGAAACATTATACCCCAAAACACCCCACTTTATTTATCAAACATGACCCAAAAACCATGACTAAATAATTTTTATTGAAGAAAATCTTGATTTTTATTTTATCAAACATGTGGAATTAATAAAACACTAATTATATTAGAAATAACCATTTGATTATGAAATCTACTCATAATGTCAAGTAAAAACCCCAATAGGTAATGGGAAAACTTTAATAAAATAAATATAGATAACATGTACCTTATTTATATAGGTTAAAAATGAGTTTGGAACACCATGAATCCAAGGAAATCTCAAATAGAATTGAATGAGATGGAAACAACTACCTCAACTAGCTTAACCATGTCACCTTTGACAAACACCACCAGATTATCTCAAAATAGAGAACTCAAAACCCCTAGAAACCCAAATCCACAATATTTAGAAGAACCCTAGACATGAAAATCATCCTAAATGGATAATGGGGTTATAGAATTAGGGGAAAATAGGAATAAACCGAGAAAATAAAGGAGGAGAGATGAGAGACTCTTATCTCAAGATTTAATGAAGGAATCAACTTTGAATCACTATAGAGGGAGAAGGGATAATGGGAGAAGGTTAAGAAGATCCTTGCACACACCTGGTTTTAAATAGGGGAGAATAAGAGAAATAACCCAATTTAAAAAAAGATGAAAAGACCAAAATACTCGAAACTGAGAAGGTCACATGACTTACTCTCACTATTTAACAAACTATATAGTAACTATGAAATCTCCATTTTTAAATACTATTGAGGGCATACAATTTTAAAAAATTTGAACCTAATTATGAGACCCTGAGAAAGCATCAAAATTATCTAAATTTCACCCTAAGACACCTCAAACATAAGAGATAAATTAACCTTATAAATATATGTAATAAAAATAAATTTCGTGGTGCCAAAAAATTTCCTAGGATCAAAATTCATATATAATAATCTATATTTGATAATGAGATAGTAATGAAACCCTTAAAAATTATGTAACTTTAGAATAATTCCCACTTGAAATAGATAACACGAGGTGGATTTGTTAATCCATTAATTTCATGAAATATATGATAAAAGGAATCCACATGTTTGTATATTCACTACACAAAAATAAATAATTGGTGAATATGACATATGTATCAATGGAAGAAAGTTGATATAAGAAACCCTTACGTACATTATCATTCATGAAATAAGAAACATTTGAAAAGGGGTTTATGTGATAGAAATGTAAATCCTCAGAATAGAATAAAAACAATATAATAAAATAATATTTTAGAATTTACCCAATTTATAAAAAAGGTGTTTAATAATAAACATTATAACTCAATGAAAAGATATTGAGTTAAGAAACACCTGTAAGATTTTATTAACAATTGAATCAAATGGATATAAATTAGATATTATTTAAAACAATTCTAAATCCTATGAAATAAACTTTAATAATTATAATTTAATCCAAATGGGTTGTTAAGAACCCCATATAAAAACATAATAGGGTTATAATATTAAATCACACTTAAATAAAGGGAAATTGAGAAGAAACCCTTACCTTTTTACTCTCAACTTCCATGAAAGATATTTAGAATACTATATAATAAAAATAATAATATCAATAACCTATTTCATATCCTTATTCATATCAATTACCTTTTTTATTTTTTAATTATAATCATTCATTATACACTCATTGGTTGGTTATCATTTATTTCCATCATCAAATATTCGTAATTTTGATTATTTCCCACATGTTTCATAAAGGTAATGTAAAAACCTATTATATGATGTCAATTTCATCATTAATAGATTAAAAAATATATCTAAATCATATTTTTATTTATTTATACATCTCTATGATCATTTTATAGAAACTATGGGCATGGTTTAAGAAAATGAGATCCATAACCAGATTATTTTAGGTAATTTACTGATATAAACAGACTAATCTATAATGATAGTTAATTCGTATGCTATAATTTTAAAAACATATTTATGATATTAATTAAACCATAGTATAATATATATTTATAAAATATATTTTATAACCATCCATGCAATCCCTTGATGAAAACGAAACATGTTGTCCATGGATATGGAAGACCATATGTACGCATGAGTGATGTTTTCATTTTCTAATGAATGAGTGTGAATGAAGGTATATGATGATTTAACATTATAGAATATTAATTATGTAAAAATTAAAATATATATTATTTAAATTAATTCTTATAACAATCTATATAAGTCGGTAATGAAAAATGAAATACATTGCTCATAGAGATGGTAGTCATATGCACGAGCGATGTTTTCATTTTTTGAATGGTTGTGAGGTAGGTAGAAAATGATTATTAAATTAAAATAATAAAATTTAAGTATACTTATTATAATAAATTAATTATTTTATCATAGGTATAATATATTTTTATAAGGTATAATAATAAATAAATGAATTGAAATGAAAAATGGGTTATTAGGAATTTTTAACTTACTCCATAGAAAAACCCCTTTGAAAATTGGATTATACCTTTGATGGTTGGTGTTTTGATGAGATAAAGACCTATGGGACGTGAATTGAATTATTTTATAGTAATTTGGGTATATTTTTTTAACCAAGAGGTTTAATTCATGAGAAGAACTGGGGAGGTGAAGGTCTCCTTTTATAAGTGAGTGGAGTGACATTTTTTGTAATAAGAGATGAACTATTCAAGGATATTAGCCCCAAAAGTGGAAAATAATAGAGATAGGGTAAATATTGGTATATCCACCTCTCATAATCAAAAATCAGGGATGATTTTTGAGACATTTTTAGGTTTTTCCATTAATTTATCTTTTTACCACAATTTATATTTACCATGGTAACTCATTTTTTAACATCAGTAACTTATTTTTATGACTAAAAAATATTTTTACTTGATTATACAATTTTTAAATGGTGATTTAAAATATAAAAACTGTTTTATAATATTAAATTTATCATAGCAATAAAAATTAATTTTAATAAAATAAATCTATAACTCATAGAAACAGTTTTAGGAAACAAATATCTTAGGTTCAAAGATGTCAATCATAGATTTATAATTTAAACAAAATAATTTTAAATATATAACTTTAACTATTAAATACATATTTAGTAAGGAATATTTTTTCATATATTTTTAAGTCATGCTTATATCCTAATGATTTCATAAAAGTTGCAGTATATGTAAAAATGATATTTTTCACTATTCATCTAAAAATTAACCTTTTCAAAAAAAAATTATTAATATTCATACTAAGATAATATTTAAATGTTAAATAAAATAATGAATTTAATTTTTTCAAATTAAAATTATAAAATTTTGTAATTTAACTTTTAAATGTAAACATAAAATTTAAAAAAATTGTTTTTTAAAAAATTATTTTTTACAATATTAACTATTCTTGTCTTTATTTCCTATTAATTAAAAATTAAATTATTGTTAATATATTATTAATATTAACAATATAATTTATTATCATTTAACCACTATTTATTTTCTTAAAATAAAAATGCATGGTTCATAAAAAATGCCATTTTTAGTAAATTACGTTTTAAGTATAAAATGAATTTATTCTTTTTAATTTCCTGACAAAAAATATTGGATGCAGGTTTATTTTTTTCATTCTAAATAATATTAATACATTTCATAAAAATAATTTTTTAGTCAAGAGAAATTGAAAATTCACCAAACATAAAAAAATAGTTCTTTGAAAAAGATTACTTTTATATTAAATAATCTTGACTGAACACCATTAATATTAACTATTTATATTCTAAAAATTTAACTTTAATAATCCATTGATATTAAAATATTTCTTTGAATTTTATAAATATATTATATAATAATAATATGCAACACATAAAAATATATAATTTTTATAATAAAAAATATTAGTTAAATATTATTGTTTTGTTTCAATATTACATTCTTATAATGTATTAATGTTTATATTGTAATATTTAATCTCAATGAAATGGGTAACAAAAATTAGTTCGGTGTTGTATGTGTTACAAGATACTCATTAAAGAATTTAATTTAAGTAAATCATGTCCTAAAATCTCAGGGTGTTACATTATCCCCCCTTAAATAAATTGCATCCCGATAATTTTAAATTTTCATGATAAAAAATACATAAAATATTTTCATGCACACATTTTATGATAAAGATCACATGGTACTCCAATCCTATCATCAATTTTATAGGATAAAGGTACATTGTGTTACCTCCACAAGTTAATACAATGTTTCATATGGGTTTTAAATTCTCAGAATTATTATTCCCACACACATATGGGAAAACATAGTTGAAATTAGTGTGGGAAATGATATATAGTTATATGTATTTATGGATTTTGAACATAAAGTTTTTAAAATTTTATTTGGA
This sequence comes from Viscum album, assembly GCA_963277665.1. Lineage (NCBI taxonomy): Eukaryota > Viridiplantae > Streptophyta > Magnoliopsida > Santalales > Viscaceae > Viscum > Viscum album. Next base: position 275,375,311 of record OY728165.1, on the reverse strand, counting down.
ACTTTTTTCCATAAAACAATTGGGCATGATCTGATTAGAATCCTCGAAAATATGTTTGGTTCAAAAAATAAATAAAACATATTCTTACTTTGTAAAATATGATAGATATATATTTCTCGTAAATCAGCCTTTTCTATAGCTATATAGAGTATTGAAAGATATTTTTTTTATTTATAACATTATGAAAAATTGATAAATTACATTGTGGTAATTTCCAACATTTATAAAATGGTAATTTTATTACTTTAAAATGTGACTAGAGGATTTGAAAGATCCATCAAAATATTAGAGAATAGGAGGAGAACTTGACATGTTATAAAGTAACTTTCAAGTGGGAAAAATTCTATAAATTTTGGAAGGATCAACTGAACAAGGTTTTACAATAATGGCTTCAATTAAATCATATGGAAGGTACAAGTGAGTCTTGTGATATTTTATTCCTTCCATATTGATAAAATATTTTAAATATACTAGAAAAACATAGTTAGAACTTGAAATGAATTTTATTTTACCAAATTGTAACATAATTAATTACCTTATATTTCCATCCATTAAAATAAGGAAAGTTAGGGATGAGAATACTTAAATCAATAACTATGAAAAAGGAAAACTATAAACATAGAATAATTAACTCATAAATATAGTACATAAACTAACTTATGACTATTTAAGTTTCAATATAGGTTATCCTTGGTTATTTCCTATCACGTTATCTGACCTAAATATATTCAAATCCCTCCTAATGGTTTATAAATAGCATGTTAATTATAAAATCATATACCATGGGAGTGTCAAACCAGGTGTGCAGTTAAGCCTATTTGTCGTGCACTAAGTAAAGACTGAGTTAATACCCAACTAGCCTTATTCAGGGTTATTACCCCTAGGTTCATCTGTGCCAAATACCAGATCCATTTGTTTTGCATCTAGATAGGGATATCACTATTAAGAAACCACACACTCTATACTTTACTAAAATTTCAAAATTTCATCCTATATTTTTGCTTATACTTAGGGTTTTAACCAATCTTATCTCGTCCCAATCCCCAAAAATTACTAAACTAATCCCCAAAATAACTAAACTAATCCTAAAAAAACTATACCCCACTTTGATACCAACTGAGGAGACCCAAGCTAAAAATCCATCTAAAATACTTTTTTATATAATTATTCATTATATCTCAAAATTAATCACACCGTATAACCCAAATGTTTAGTGTATTTGGAGACTATATATATTTATTCTACTGTATTTTCAATATCCCCCAAAAAGTATTTTACATGTTATATTTTAGACACATCATACATAATAATCTTCTTCATAACACATGGAAGGGAAACATAAGAAATGTGAACTCAGATGCTCTGTAAGGGTAAACAATAAAGATTATAAGTGAGAATAAGTTAAAAATATGGGTATGATAACATAATCATATTCCAATAACATAAAATTAAGAGATCATACCCAAATAAACATGGACCATAAGACATAAATAAAGGATCTGATCACAACATAAGAGATAAGAAAATATAGCATGATTACAAAGAAAATATATGAATTTGGCATAGAAATAAGCATATAAATCATAACCTAGTAGATTAAAAATGACTTTCTTTCTTACCATAACATATTGGATAAAAGATGACATTCCTACCTGCCATTACATAGTGGAACAAGGATCACATCCACACCTCCCTTACTTATCTCCTTAGATATCATACTTTACTTGATTCATTTTAGGGATATAAAATTCCAGGACCACCCATCACATAATGAAAACCATAAATATTCATTCCATGAGAATAGAAAAAAATTCATATTTCAAATATCACTCAATTAATACAAGAAAAAATATTTTTTTTATAAAAACTTCTATTTAACATTTCATAATACATCCAAATAAATAAGGTGGATGTTAGCATATGAAAATATATACCTAGTGTAATATAAAGAATATAAAATGATACTAACATAAATGAAAAACAGCATTTAAATACTACTAGATAAGACAATTTGAGAAAAATCAGAACAAAAAATCCTTTGATTTTCAAAACCATTACGAATTAATATTATTTATAAAAACATTTTAAATCATTATATGGAATATTAATAAATAATAAAGGTAATAAAATAATTTTTTTACATGGAAAATTTTAAAAATATATTTTTTTCACACTTTTAAAAAGATATTCTTATCAATACTTTGTTTAAGGTCATTTTCTACAATTTTGACTATCCTTAAAAAAAACCCATGTGGAAAACCTTAAATAATTCCTTTCTAACATTTGTAAAGAGAGTCAAAATATTAGAAAACATACTTAATCAAAGTATATATAATAACACCCATAAAATAATCTAATAAATATGGGCACATAAAAGGATGACTTCTAATAAAAAATAAGAGGTGGGGTAAGTTTCACTTACAAGCATTACATCAGGTAAATTATTTGAAAATGAAAATGAAATTGAGAGAGGATATCTTAAACCATAAGAATAACATGGGAGAATAAAATGGTTAGGTTTTTAGGGATAAAGTTCACAATTTTTTTCCTTAGATGTAAATTCATTCATAACGTTCTTGATATGAAATTGATATTAGATAGAAACACTTATGGATTTGGTAACATTATAATCAAACCCACATGAAAGATATAAAATGAGATGGATTTTTAAATCACTTGAATTTAATTAAAGGTATGATAAAATTAATCCATATGGTATTATATACTCTACATAAAAAGGAACAAGTGGTGAATATGACATATGTCTCAAAGGAAGAAAGTCAAGACCAAAAACCCTTATAAACATCATAATTCAAGAAGTAAAAAACATTTGTAAAGGGGTTTTTCTGATATAAATGAAAATCCTCAGAAAAATAAGAGAATATAATACATAATAAAATCATAGGAAATCATTTAATCAACTTATAACAATCAGGTTCAACAAGAAACATTATAACTCAATGAAAGGATATCGATTAAAGAAACACCCTTACGAATTTAGTAAAAATTAAATCAAAAGTATATGGAGGGATTGTTGAAAATAATTCAAAATCCTATGAAATAAAATTTAATATTGATAATATAATCCAAATATGGAAAAATTATACCATATAAAATAATAATAGGCGTGTAATTTAGAAACATGCCTAAATGAAGGAAAATTAAGATGAAACCCTTACCTTTTTATTCCCGACTTCCACAAAAGTTTTTTAACCTCCATTAAAATAAATAAAACCATTTATATAACCCAGTTTAGATACATAGTAATATATATATATATATATATCCTTTTATACTCTTTAATTATAATCATTCGTTATATAGTCATTTTTTGGTTATCATTTATTTTCATTGTTAGATGTTGGTAATTTCAATTATTCCTCAAATGTTTTATAATGAAGACATAAAAATAAATTATTTGATACCAATTTAATTATTACTAGATTATAAAAATTATTTAAATATATATTTTTCAATTATTTATGCATCTTCATGTTCATTTTATGGAAATTATGGGCATGGTTCGAGATAATGAGATCCACGACTAGTTCATTTCAGGCAATTTACCGATTTCAATGAATTAATTTATAATGATCATTAATTATTGTGTAATAATTTCAAAACTATTCATGATATATAGTAATCCTTAATATCATATATATTTATCAAATATATTTTAGAACTATCATTGTAAGGTGGTGATGAAAATGAAACATGTCGTCTATAGAGTCAGAAGTTCACAAGTATGCATGAGCGACATTTTCATTTTATAATAAATGGGTGGGAAGGAGGGTAGATAATGACTTATATTTATAAATTAATAATTATATAATAAATATAATATCCATTAATTAAATATATTCTTATAACCAGGCTTGTAAGGTGGTGATATGTAAGAACCATGTTCTTCCTTTGAGGTATGAGTTTATTTTTTTTGAGTTGTTTTTTTTCAGAAAAGGGGGAAAAAGGGTTAGTACTCGCTTTAGGCCTGTTACTTAGAATAAATTGATATTACACACCGTGTACCCCAAGTACACACTATGTAATGGTCTAGCTGGGTAATGGTCCTACATGGTGTGTAGGGGTGTTGGTGAGGAAGATAGAACCAACCATGTACACACATGTACTTATATCAGCAAGAATTTTTAATGATGTGTAAAGGAAGTCGGTGGAATATGGGAAAATCAACCATATACATGGCGTGTATATTTATGTACATGTCGTGTATTTTCTTTTTTTTTCATTAAAAATGGAAATATCCTCGTTTTTGTTAAAATGGGTAGTAGGGGTCACCAGGTTCATGAACCAGTAGCGCCGGAGGAATAAGTTCCTCTGGATTCATCTTCCGAACCATGATTTAAACAAAGTCATATGCATTGGAACCCAATCATAAATCTCTTGATTTATCTTCATTCATTCTTCATAATTTATTTTCTCAACCTAGTTATTAAACTTTGAGCATTTATACCCATTATGTAGATCTACTCCACTGCAGGCTGAATTAGAGACCGACACTGGATGAGGAGAGTCATATGAGTACGAGGTAAGTGGTTTATAACTTTTTTTGTGTTTTTAAGGACTTTTGGGTGGTGTGTCCTTTGGATTGTCTTCAGATATTTAGAGTGAGACCCTATTATAACTTTTTTTCATATTAAATTGATTGTTAGACCTGTGGGATGCCATTGGGCATGCCCAATACCTGAATTGCTTGATCGATGTCTGACGACAGGTCATTGGTCATTGTTCTATTTTGGATGGGGGTTCCAAAATGGTTATAATTGTTTTTTTTGTTTTAAACTGGTATGTTTAAATTGTTAAATCATGATTAAGATTGTTATAGGCATTAAAGACCTTAGTGCTAATATGTTATAACTGATAACTAGTGAAATTCAAATTTTTTAATTGAATTGTTTGTTTAAAGTTCTTAATTGTATTATATATATATATGTAATGATTGATATTACATATGTTTTGATCCTTAGGGTTGTGACAGGAATGACCCGAGGTTGGGATGACATGGCCATTGGGATTGAGTGGTGCTGATCACTAGTTGGGCTTGGCCTGGATTTGATTGGGTGGTTTTGACCACGTGATTGGGAATCATGGACTTCATTTCGAGGCAGTGTGACTGTAGGGTTGAGAATTTCCTGAGATACTTGGATGGAATTTCCATCATATTTTAAGGACATGGTCGTAGGGGAATGAGGTGTTAGAGATGGTGTGGTTTAGGTTCTTCATTTGGTGATTGTCGCTCACCCTTGATGGAAAAAGCACCGATTTGAGTCGCGTGCACATAGGTAGACTCAGTGATGAGGTTTTTTTGACTGATCATGTGGTTATAGGCCCCTAATAGTTATGGCTTAGGTATTTTTGGTTTGGGGGTGCTTTCTGTATAAATCCACATGGAAGGTGAGGATCCTTCGATGGATAATGATGAGGTTATCGGGTTGGGGGATGAGGCTCTCCGTGATAGAGTCCATGGGCTGGGATATTTATTTCAAGATGTACATCATTATTCCTCTGGTTGTTAGGAAATTGGCCAACATGAGCTTTTGAGTAGGGTTCTGTGGACCGGGTTACTTTTTTTGGGCATGCCTTCGGGACATTGGTGCTTTGAGACATGAGGTGTCAGGAGGCACATGGTGCGAGGATACATGATTAAGGCGGAACCTAAGGGTTCACCAAGTCTTTGTGACTACAGGGGTACCCTAGGCTATAGACCAAGGAATCTCTTTTCTTCTGAGATTCCAGCGTTGGCCGAAGTAGGTGGAACTCCCTGGTAGCTACTAAGCACCAGTGGAAGTTGTGTTTATTTAATTTCATCATACTATTTACCTTATTTAGAGATGTGTGTCTAGGTACACACCATTGGGTCTTATCCTAACAAGAATCATCTCATACCCTATATGGGCCCTTCGGGATGTGTGTAGACTTTATGGATTTACACACATGTAACGAATCATCTTAGAGAGATGGGTTGTAGTGACATTTGGCATGGATATTGGCATGGACCTTAAGGTCGTGCCTAGAAAGAGTTTTACTTTTGTTTATCTTTTATTCCTGTATTAAAATGCTTATTTATATGTATATATAGTGGTTAGCCATGGACACCCTTTCTTACATTGACATGTATGACCTACTATGGATGCATGCCTTGTTGATTTAGTAGTGGTTACAAGTGGTGTTTAGCATGTTGTTCTGTTTACTTTCCTCTATAGTTGTTTCTATATTGCTTCCACTATTTATATACTATTGGATGTTCTTATGCTCCTTGGGTTTGGTTTGAGTCTGCTGATTCATTTATTTGAGCATCATGTGTCATGATTATACTTGTACCAATACCTTATATTTTCCATAGAGGATATAGACTCCCTAGTATATCGGTTTACACCCTCGTTGCTAGTTGGAAACCATTGGTATTCTGGGAGGTGTGCCTAAGGTCAGTGAAACCTAGCCTGATAGCACTTCTTGGGTGGCTGTTCGGGTCTGGGACATTACAAAGTGGTATCATAGGTGTTTCTTTTTTCACTTTTCTTGGTATTACTATTTGGTATTATTTTAGACCGGAGATAAGTTTTTTTCAGAACTTAATTTAGAACACGTACTTGGGTGCCTGAAAACCCATCTATGAGGGATGGATTGAGTTACCTTGGGTGGAAATTTCTATTTTTCTTTTTCTCATATTACAGTTTAAATGATTTCCACCTTGGTGGATCAGTTTGTGATGATTATTGTTTGTGATATGTGACCTTGAACCGGTATGGAAAGGGAGAATTAGAAATTGGATAGTTAAAGAAAGTCATGGTTGTTTATATTTTTATAGGAACATTTTTAAGGTATTTAAATTTATTATATGCACATATGCTTTGTAAAGTGATAATACCATGTGATATATGTCAATTTCCATGTGAAAAGGTGAAATTCATACTACAATTGCTTGTTTTATAAAATGTAATATTCTATGTTTTAAATTTATGTAAAATTTCATGTGGCATGTGAATGGACCTGGATCTTTAAGAGTAGGAATGTTTTATGGTTGAGGTGAGTTTTAATCACAAATATTGGGTAACTCGGTCATTGATTTAAGGTAATGTGGTTGTCAGTATGGGCATGGACCGAGGATTTTGTGATACTTGGCTTTGTTGAGGGTGGGTAAGGAGGCCGCGAGGTCGGGATTCCATGGGTGTGGTTGTGATAATGGAGAGTAATGGTAGTTTTTATACACTACCTTTTCACTTATTTCCCTATCTGTGTTATATATTGTTATATACAAATGGGTTGTCTGACCATTTTATGGTATTCATCGGGTTCCTCCTAGATGGCTCAATGGAGCCTAAGGTGGGTGATGGTATAGTACCACATGAGCATGATCAGGTTCATACCCCTGAGGGTCAGGCAGAGCACGAGCCACAGGTATAGTATTAGGGACAGGATCAGGTTCATGATCTAGTAAAGGTAGGGTAGCTATTGGGTTTGACAGCGTTTAGGGAATGGCTCGACGAGAAGATCCAAACTGGTCTAGTATGTGTTTTGTTGGGGATCAATATAGGTTCTTAGAGAAGAGATCCCTATATGTATTACCTTACTCAGGAGTTCCAGTCATAGTACCCTCCAATTTTCTAGGTGAGGGTGGTCCACAGGCGGCTGAGAACTAGATAAAGAGCATATAGATGATATTTGAGTAGCTCAAGATGCCTGCATGGTGGAGGGTCAAGCTGGTGACATATATGCTCAGAGGGCTGGTGAAGCACTGGTGGTTTGTGCAGGTTCAGGCTCGCGTATAGGAGGCACTGGACTAGAAGGATTTCGAGGATAAATTCTTAGAGCACTTTTTCTTGGAGATTCTAAGGGCAGAGAGAGCTTGAGAGTTCTTGAGCCTTTAGTAGGATGACATGTCAATCATGAACTATGCATCTAGTTTCACTAAGCTATCTCACTTCTCACCTAGTATGGTTAGCGATGAAACCTCAAGGGTGAGTCTCTTCGAAGATGGATTACATAACAACATAATGGTGTAGGTAAACATATTTAGGTTGGCCTCATTCTCAGAGGTAGTGAATCAGATGCTCATAGATAAGGTAAACCAAACAGACATGTGTCACTTAGGCCGGGCAACGACTTTAAGTGATTGTTCATATGTCAGGAATTGAGTTCGGGATGAGTTATAGTAGTGCGGTCAGGACAAGGACCCTTATAGACCACCTCATGGTAGTTCAGCAATGGTTTGATTTCAGTGTGGGCAACCAGAACATGTTAGGACTTAGTGGTATAGGCCTAAAAAGGAGTGTTGGGCATGTGGAAAAGTTGGACATCTTGAGAAGTTCTGCAGGTAACCTTCTCAGACCGAAGAACGGAAGGGACTAGGATAGATTGTGGCATCTAGGGTCAGATCATGATCAGTACTGGGTGAAGGTGGATGAGGTTCAACTACACACGGGGTACATGGAAGAGACAGTGGGACTCATCCATGGGGTTAGTGGTCGGTGGCTAGTGAATAATTGTAGGAAGGATAGGCTTTATATATCCATGTGTCAGGCCAGGTGCACATCGTGGAGTTACCAGGGGCTGAGCAGCCTGGTGGGCCGACAATGGTCAGAGGTATTCCATGGGAATGGATGCGATTTTCTTTTGATTATATTTGGAATTGCCTATTGAGGCATGTCAGTTTTGAGTGCACAAGTTTCATATGATGTATATGGACTAACCAAACACTGTTCAGTAGGTTGGAACCATCTCAGGTGCATGATTATATATATATATATATATATGAGGTGCTTGGAACCAAGAGCATCATTGGATTCATGTTTTGAGGTGAATATTCAGTTGGTAATATGAGGGATGTAGGTTACTTGAGGTACCATGGGCATCGGGGCATCAATGATGCAGTTTTTGATTGAGCTCCAAGACATCAGATTGTTTTGAGCATCCATAGGATGTGGTACCTCGTTGTTCCATGGGTTCCACAAGCTTGAGGAAGGAACCGATATGGTGTGGGATATGAGTGGGTGTCAGAAGTGACACCGGAGTATCCTATGAGATCTAGGGGTGAAAATGCGTCACGGGAGGACTATGGGTCCTGAAACAGGTCATTTTACCCTTGATTAATTTGGGATTTGGGCTAGAGTTTTTTTGGAGTGTTCCTTCACAACCCTTTGAAAGGAAATTTGGGGACAAATTGATTTAAGGGTGGAAGTTTGTAAGAACCTGGTTCTTCCTTTGAGGTGTGGGTTTCTTTTTTGGGGGGTTTTTAGGAAAAAGTGGGAAAATAGGGATAGTACTAGCCTCAGGCCTGTTACTTTGCATGAATTGGGATTACACACTATGTACCCCTAGTACACACCATATAATTTTTTAGTCATATAATGGTCATACATGGAATGTAGGGGTGTGAGGAAGAGAGGACCGACCATGTACACACCGTGTACTTACCCATACATGCCATGTACTTATGTCGGCAAGAATTTTTAATGACGTGAAAAGGAAGTCAGTGGAATATGGGAAAATAAACCATATACATGGTGTGTATATTTAAGTACATGTTTTTTATTTTATTTTTTTTTCTAAAGAAGGCATTAGCCTCGTTTAAATGAGAAGTAGGGGTCACTGGGTTCAAGAACCAGCAGTTCTAGAGGAATAAGTTCCTCATGATTCGTCGTATGAAACCCGATTAAAACACCATTAGATATGTTGGAACCCAATAGGTAATCTCTATATTCTACTAATCCATTATTCATAATTTATTTTCTCGACATAGTTATCAAACCTTGATCATTTATACCCATTATGTAGATCTACTCTATTTTAGGTCGAATTAGAGGCTGATACTGGACGAGGAGAGTCTTATGAGTATGAGGTAGGTGGTGCATATCTTGTTTTGTGTTTTTTTTGGAATTTTGGGTGGTGTGGACTTTAGTGTGTCTTCGAGTATTTTGAAAGAAACCCCTTTATAACTTCCTTTTCATATTGAATTTATTGTTAGACCCATGAGATACTGTTGGGCATGCCTCATACCAAAATTTCTTGAGCGAGGCCGGGAGAGAGGTCGTTTCTCATTGGGTTATTTTGGTCGAGGGTGAATAATGGTTATAATTGTTTTATTTTATTTTAAAATGGTATGTTTAATTTGTTAAAGCATTATTAGGATTGTTAGAGGCATTCAAGAATTTAGTGTTAATATGTTATAATTGATAGCTAGTGCAATTCAACTGTTTAAATTGATTTGTTTGTTTAAAGTGCTTAATTGTGTTATATATATATATGAAATGCTTGATATAACATATGTTGTGACCCTTGGGGTTGTGATGGGAATGAACCAAGGTTGGGATGGTGTGGCCATTAGGATTGAGTGGTGATGATCTCTGGATGGGCTTGGCCTGGATTTTCTTGGGGGGTTTTGACCATGGGATTGGGTGTCGTGGACGTCAGTTTGTGGTCTGTGACTATTAGGTTGGGCATGGACAAGGATACTTGGATTTAATGGCCATAAAATTTGAATTAAATGGTCATAGGGGCATGTGGTTCAAGAGATGGTGTGGTTCAGGTTATTTATTTGGTGATTGATGCTCACCCGTGATGGCCAAAGCACCGATTTGTGTCATGTGCACACAAATAAACTTTGTGATGAGGTGGTTTTGACTACTCATGTGGGTAGAGGCCCCCGATAGTTGTGGTTTAGGTATTTTTGGTTTTGGGGTGCTTACCGTAGAAATCCAAGTGAAAGGCGAGGAGCCTTTGGTGGATAGTGATGAGGCTATTGAGTTGGGGGATAAGGCTCACCGTGATTGAGGTCACGCACTAGAATATTTATTTGAGGATAGACATCATTGTTCCTTCTGTTGTCATTCCATGGGTTGACATGAGATTTCAAGCAGTTTTCCATGGACCAAGTTACTTTTGTTCGGATAAGCCTTTAGGATGTTGGTACTTTGAGACATAAGGTTTCAAGAGTCATGTGGTACTGGGCTACATGATTGAGGTGGAACTTGAGGGTTCACTTGGGCTTTGGGAGTATAGGGGTACCTTGGGCCATGGGCCAAATAATCTCTTTGTTTTTGAGATTACATCATTGGACGAAGTAAGTGACACTCCCTGGTGGCTGCTGATCACTTGTGGTGGTTGTGTTTATTTAATTGAATCATATTTTTTACCTTATTTATAGATGCATGTATGCTTAAACACTTATACCGAGTACTCACCATTGGGTGGTATCCTACTGAGATTTGTCTCACACCCTATAATATCCCTTTAGGATGTGTGTAGAATTTATGGATTTATGCATAAGTAAAGGATCAACTTTGGGATCTGGGTTGTAGTACTTTTTGGCTTGGAGATTGGTATAGACCTTAAGGTCATTCCTAGATAGAGTTTTAATTTTGTTTAAATTTTATTCTTGTATCGACATGCTTATTTATATGTAGCTAAAGTGGTTATCCGTGGTTGCCCTTTTGTATATTGACATGTATGACCTATTATGGATGCATGCCTTACTGATTTAGTAGTGGTTACAAGTGGTGTTTATCATATTGTTATGGTTACTTTCCATTGTAGTTTCTTCTATATTTCTTCTGATGTTTATCTTCTATTTTATATTCTTCTACTCTGTGGGTCTGATTCGAGTCTATTGATTCATTTATTTCTACTCAATGTATCATGATTATACTTGGACCGGTGCCTTATCTTTTCCCTAGAGGGTATAGCCTCCCCACTATACCTATTTACACCCTCGATGATAGTTATAAACCTTTGTCATTCAGGGAGGTTCACATAAGGTCAGTGACACCCAAGATGATAGCACTATTTGAGTGGTTATTTGGGTCTAGGACGTTACATGATTAAAATCTAAATACATTATTCATGGAGGCGGTAGTCCACACGTACGTACTAGTAGTGTTTATTTTTTGACGACTAGGATGATGTTATAAAATGATTGTTGAATGATCATAATAAAATTTAAGTATAATTATGAAACTCATTTAATCATGTTATCATGGGTAGAATAGATTTTTAAGAGGTAGAAGAATACATAAAGGTATAGAAATGAAAAATCATTGATTACGATATTTTACCATACTCCTTAGAATAACCCATTTTTTGTAATGTCTCAGTTTTTGTGTGTGTAATAATTTGGAATATTTATTGAAGTAGTTCCAAATCTAGGCATTGATACACTGAGTGATTCCGAGGCCCAGTTTTCCCATAATTATTTTTTGAAATATATTAAATATATTAAATTTCACGCACATGTAGTTATCCTAAAAAGTGGAATAAATCCTGAATAGAGGCCTTGATCAGAAATCTAAGGCAACCATTGAATTCATAATGTGGGTCTTACCCTAGGTGTGACATAAAACTTTTCAACATGAGGCATTTTTGAAAAAATTTCTATGGGCATAAATGAATAAAATAAATAAATAAATAAATTTATTTTATTTGTTTATAACACAGTGACCAACCTCTTTATAAATACATGGTTATGGAGTTTTTCTCATGTTGAACACTAAACCCTAGATACCTAGGCGGTCATCTATAATCATTAGAGGAGATAATTCTTGGTGAACGACAACTGATCTGATCAGATCAAGGATTGTGCACCAGCGCAGCTCGAGGATCTCACGACAAAGATGTATATTAATTCTTCATCAGTGATCGATACAAAGCGAGGTTTGATGTTTTATTTGTAAATTTATCCCTATTTCCTTATCCCATGATAAATTAAAATCAATCGAGTAAAATATTTATACATGGATTACTAATTTTATGGGTATGAGTTTTTTTTGGGATTTGGGGATAACAATTTATTTATTGTTCATTTATTTCTATACCTATTCGTTTATCTTCTATATGATAATTGATCAAGGCTAAAATAAAAAAAGGCTTAGGTTCATTTCTCACATTTAAGTTTTATGGTTTTCTCTACCCATTCTACATGAATTCACCATTGGTGTTTATTTTGGCTTACGATTTAACGAATACCCAGTGAACGGTCATTTCAAATTCGATATATGGTACAAAGGGTTGTTACCACAGGCTAGGGATAGAGTTTAGATGATTTTATTGTGGTATATAGCTATGGAATAAAATCCAAAAACTGATCAGGTACTGATTTAAGATCCTCATTCATATTTCTTCATCACCATATGAGGATAGGTGATATGAGGCATGATGGAAATGATTTCATGGCTAGAATTCGGCCAATGGTGATGGACAAGATCAGTCGAATCAAGATCCATGTTCTCTGGGGAGTTATGTGGTAGATCCGAGGAAATAAGAATGAACAAAGGAATAGACATGAAGTTTTTATATAGATTCCATGAAAAAAACCAACTATATAGTGTGTTTTCTTATGAACACATGGCGTGTAGCCCATTTTGGTGCAGTGCTGGGGTTTTATCATGGGGAAAAATATCACACACCTTGTGAACTATGTCACATTCCATGTGACCCTTAGCCAACCAGCTCGGTTTGTATAGATAATAGATGTCTAGGAATCTTGGTGGAGTTTCACACCATGTGGTCCATTACACATGTTGTGTACACACTGGAAGGTGACTCAACATGTACAAAGAGTACACAATGATGAGATCACATAACTCTACACACCGTGTATGGTGATCCACACACCATGTAATCAGGAAGATATATGGGCATGAGAAGGCTACACACTGAGTGCCAAGCCAGTCCTCTACACACTGTGTACCTCAGAGACACACCATGTATGGATAAAAAGAATGTGTTATTTGAGCATGAGAAACAAGAAATTATATACTTAGTGAGTCATTCTATATACCCATATGGACACTCTATGTACTCCTTTGAGGATAGGTTGGTTTCCTCTTTCACATATCATTTTTTTGTGGCTTGTTTGATCTATGTTGGACCAGTTTTGGCTGTGCGTTCCTCCTTGGTCTATTATTATTAGGGTTATTTGTGGCATCGTGTTCCCATCATATATTGTGATCCCACTATAACTTCATTTGATTATTATAGTGTGGTAATGTTCCCTCATTCTGGAATGATTTTCCTTAGTTATCTTCGACAAATATCTCAATGAATTAGAGAATGTATCTCTCTAAGAGGCTCAGAGCGATCCTCATATCCTTATTCTTTAATTAGATGGGGTTGTTGGAATTTGTGTGATAGATATTTAAACAAATGTCGATCCTCTATCAAGGTGGATGTTTCCAGAAGGGTTTGGTGTTCCCCTAGTGAGCCCTGGGCATTGACCCCTATCTTTGTATCGAGATCAGATCTTTCTAATGGGGTATTAGTCTGATGGAGTGTGTATCTTTTATGGACAATATCAATTTTTCTATTTGATTCTTACTGGATAGAACTAATGAGAACTCCCTATGGGATGAGTGTCATTAGTAGTACAATATCTTGGGGAGCAATTCCCCCTAGATGAGCGTTATCATGGAACCTCGCAGTGGAACTATGTTTAGAATTGGTTGAAACCATTGAGACTCAGAGTATTTTATGAGTATATCTCAGTGTTTTTGGTCATACATTGATTTTTATATATTGTATTGAGATAACTATATTTGATTCTTCCTGTTTAGTATTTTTGGGGTGTCCTAATGTGTATTGTTATACTCACCCCTATATGGGATATGCCCGCACATGTCATGTCTTATGTAGATGATGACCCTTTATATGGTATCCTAGGAGGATAGGGAGTAGATGGAGAATATATGGAACTTTATAGACAAAGGTGTTTTATGAGAGATTTCATTTGAAAGTATTCCTTGACCTTGGAGCTGGTTGGACTTTTTATAGTTTTTGGTTGGGATTTTATTTGACCCTTTTCTGCTTTCATACTATCATACTCTAGTTGTGGGATTATAGATGTATGCATGAATTTTTTTAGTTGTTTTACATTTCATCATTTTATTAGCTTGTAGATGTGTATGTGTGTGTACATTTACTTTAGGATAATGCCTTCATTTGTGTGATATGACAACTCAGCGTTGGTCACTAACCCCTGTCCTATTTGAGGCAGGTTTGGGGTAGTAACGGGTCAGAATCCAGCGGGTCAGTTCATGACAGAGTGGTTTCAGATTGAGAACCCACCCTAAAATGTTATGACGCAACCTGATTTTAGTTTTTGAGTTTGGAGTTATTTTGTATAGCTGTGAGATTTGATTTGGGAACCTGGGAAACAATGTTAAAGTATTTCGAGTATGGTTCTTAGGTTAGGTTTTCTAGTGTTGGTGTGGAAAACAATATATCCATTCACTAGGACCTTGATAGACTGATTTTTGACTTAGTATATATAGACACTAGTTGTAAGGAAAACTTTGGTACATGTATCATACAGGATTGGGTTGTGGTTTCCAAGTCCTTTTTTAGTTAGATATATAGATATACTCATTGACTATGGTACTTATTTTCTTCTTTTAGGATGTATCCATGAACACAAGTAGTGAGGTTTCCACAATAGGGTTAAGAGTTAAAATTGATGAGTGATGTAGTCACCTTATAGTGGCCTAGTCATGAGGTAGGTTTTTTTTCCAAGTGGAAATATGGAAGAGCTTCCACACATTGAGTAGAACATGGATCCACCTCCAGAGGTTCAGGTGGATGTGGCTTGTCAGAATGAGTAATGGATACCTCTATTGGTGTTGGATGATGATGCATATAATTCAGTCATGTATCACAAGATTCCAAGGTAGGTATTTCATGATATACAAGATAAGTAGGACCTATCGATATCAGGTGTGTGATGCAAGTGACGAAACATGAGGATTATTCATAGATATCTGGGGTATACCAGTTATCAGAGGTAGATACATTTATTTTCTTGAAATGGGAGAGTACATCTTACATGATATTTTCCTACCCATCATGCTATAGTTAGGGAGACAGTCGATGAACTACCTAAGAAGAGGAAGCAGCTGACTTAAGGAGTTCAGTGGCTTGGAGGATGTGTTAGATGATTTAGGGGTCAGAATCATGGATAACTGTAGGTGTGGGAGGTTCTTTACCTAGAGGCTCCATGAGTTTTCTAATCTATGGTTTATGTTCCCTCTACTCTTTTTGTATCACTATTAGAGATATAAATGATCCACTCTTTTACCTCTTATTCTCTAGTTATTTTCCTTGGAGATGTGGGGTATCTATTGAACCCTATTTTGGTAATGTTTGGCATGAATTTTGACATGGAAGAAAGAGAGACAATTCCCCCACCGAGATGTGTTCTTGAGACATGATCCAAAATTGTCTGGGTGAGTTTTTCCCACCTAAAGTGGATAGTGTTGAGGTGTGGTGATTGAGTTTCTATGACTTGTCTATTTATGTTTTTTTGATGAACTAAGGTGTTGGTGAAATCTATGGTTATGGTAAAATGGTTGGAAAGGAAAATAAGGAGTACCATTTAATAGTATCTTGTATAGGTTTCAAGTGTGGTTCAAGGTATGGCATTTTTATTCACTACCCCATTCACAGTTTTCATATAGAGATATGATCCACCTTTCCCTAGGCATATTCCCCATCTAAAATCTTGTGATACCAGTGGAGTATTTTGGTCAAACCTTATCTTGGAGGATTCAATAGAGAGGATTAGTGATTGAAAACTTTTACCGACAATGTGACATGAATCTGGGAGGATATAGAGAGTCTTTCACGGAAATCACTCCATAATGGCAGTGAGACCCAATGATATTTTTCTTAGTATAGACTAGTTCCATACCATAAATGCTCATATGATTACTAAAAATGAGTGTAGGAGTGCTTCCAGTTTTTGGTATGGAATTTTTTCATTTAATAAGGATTTATTCTTAGATAGGGAAAGATGAGATCATTCATAGTAGGTTATAACCATTTCCATATCTTCTAGCTAGTATTACCCTTGAAGTATCAGATGTTATTAACATTTAGTTCCTATGGTAGTAGAGGAGTATAGGAGAATCTTTCTTGAGGATGAGTCAAGTTTACCTCACCATTGAGAGTTTTTTTCAATATATACTTGCACTTGGGGAGGTTTGATATCTACAATAGTATATCAGATGACTCGGGGTAGCTATAATAGTTGAAGGCACAATCATGATTTTTCAGATAAAGGGGCTTTATAAGACCCAATGTGTTTCATGGAAAACCCGCTATTGTTTGATTGAGAGGAAGATGAGTGTTTGAGGTTGGATGTGGATTGGTATCACATAGACCATGTGACATAAGGGAAAGTATCCACTCCTGATAATTGATGACCTCTCCACCCAATGGTCAGATGTGAAGTAGATCTTAAAGTTTGACCTCCGGATGGGTTATCACCAGATCTTGGTTCGATAGGTTGATGTACTGATCATAGATTACTAGAAACACTATGATTGATTTGATTCTTTTGTGATACCCTTTAGAGAGTTGTATGCCATAGAAGAACCGTGAGACTTATGGGATGGATCTTTAATCCTTCTTGGGTCTGTTCATAGTAGTCTTCTTTGATAGAATCCATCCATTCTTGATGTTCGGGTTGGGTCATGTGAGACACCTGAGGATGGTGTACCATACCTCCAGTCGATGGTTGTTACCCATTTGATACTTAGTGAGTTAGAGAGGCATGGCTCAAGAATATCTACTGAAAGATTTTGTGTGATCAGATGTCCATTGGATACATTCTTGAGGAAATTTATTGAAAGAGTGAATCACATCATCCCATTTCTAGGGATGGATGGTGATTCCAGTCACAATGTGAGAGGAGGTTACAATGAGGTTGTTTTACCTTAGCGCACACCTAGTTTAGGTGAGAATGTATCGAAATATCTTGGAATTAGTTGGGAAGAAAAGGGATTTATAGTGAGTTTTAGGTTAATTTTTTTGTCTCCCCTATATAAGGGTGATGATCTACTGAGATTTGTGGAGAGTTCATGTCACTTGTGTGTGCAGAAGGTAGTCTTAATTTGTGTAATTCCGTTGATAATCATTATAGACTGTGATGATTACTTCATTGAATTATTTGAGAGGGGATACAGGAAGCCTTTTTGGTGACTCAGTTTATTTTGGGAACAATGTATTACCCCATCCATTTGTCTAGGTAATAGTGGAATGTTCAAATTATAGTTAACATGCTTCAGGTTTTCATGTCAGTTTCGAGCCACAACTGGGAGGATCATCTACAATTTTTGGAGTTTTTATATCATGATGGTTATCACTCCACCACTTATGTATCACCTTTTTAAGGAAATGTATGATAGGACTTATAAGAATCTATTATACTGGTCCAAACCAGTGGGAAATAGTGCTTGGGTCCTACTTTGGTGCTAGTGATTCCTATAAAAATGGAACAATTCATTCATGGGAGGATGATTACTGCCCTGTAAATGTCAGGAGTTTTTAGTGAATTGATGATGAAATTCTTTAGTGTTAGAGAGTTATAGAGTCTTATCTAGGGTGGTAGGATATCTCTAGGAATCTTAGGCTCTTTCATTTCATACTACTATGTTGGGTTAGCATGGTGGAATACCGTTTAAACTTGATTCCACAATATTATTGAGTTTCTTGGTGTTCTTTACATGTTGCAACTAGGGAGGTAGGTTTATGTATCGTTGTATGATATCGGCCTGGGTGAAATGGGTTGTGAGAGTGGAGTTTCCTTTTTAAGGAATCATTGACATTAAGAACTGATAGGAGAGATTAACTTTATGGGAAAGTTTATTCCTTGGGTGTGTGGTTGTTGACAACAAAGGGAACCATTGGGAGAGATCGTGGGAGTAGAAGACCCCATTGAGAGATCAGTATCCCCACATTTTTCTCATTTTGTGATTTCCAGGGATGGAAAGTCTTGAAGGAGGGAGTAATATAATGTCTTAGTTTTGGCCATGATTTTTTTTGAATATTTCTAGAAATATTTCTGGATTAAGGCACTAAGACGGTGTGAGATTCCATGACCCGATGTGCCCAAAATTAATTTCTCAAATATATTAAATATAACAAACATGAATTTTTCAAAAAAAAAACAAACAAATCCCAAATGGGAGCCCAAATAATTAATATGAGGGAATAATTGAGTTCAGAATGTGGGTTTTACCCTAGGCGCGACATAAATCTTTTTGGCATGAGAAGTTTGTGAAAACGTTGTCACGGGCGCAAATGAATAAAATAAATAAAGAAATTTTATATTTTATATTTTTAAAATGAATGGATTGGCATTTATATAAATACATAGTTATAGAGTCTGACTCAGGGTTGGTCACTAATCCCTAAAGACCTAGCTGATTGTTGAGAAGCATTGAATGAGAGTGTTCTTGAAAAATGACGGCGAATCAGATTAGATTTGGGATCATCTTCTAACAAAACTTGAGGATCTTTCCAACAATAACAACATAGATTCTTTCTTCATTATAAATCAATCCAAAGAAAGGTAGGATGTTTTCATTATGGATTTATCCCTATTTACTTATCCCATAACGAATAAAAATCAATTGAATAACAGATTGATTCATAGATTGATTGTTTTTTTGGGAATGGGTTATTTACGAGATTTGGGGATAATAATTTTGTTGTTGTTCACTTATTTATATACCTATTTGTTTTTATTCCCTATTAAAATAGATCAAGGATGAAATGAAAAAAAGCCAAGTTTTATTCCTCATGTTTATGTTTTGTGGTTTTTTCTCCCCATTCTATGTGAGTTCATCATTATTTTTTATATTGGCATGTGATTCGATGAATAACTAATGAAAGATCCTTGAAAATTCAATTGTTGGTGTAACATATCATTACCAGGGGTCAAGGATGGAGTTTTGATGATTCTATAGTAGTATAAGTCTATGGAAGTAAATATAATAATGGATCAACTATAGATCTGAGATCCTCGTGTGTAGTTTATCACACCTAGATGAGGAGAGGTCACATGTGGTATGATAGTTATGATTTCATGGCCAAAATCCATATAATGGTGATAGAAAAGATCAGTTGGATTGAGATTTGTTATCTTACGGGATTTCAGTGGTAGATTTAGGGAAATAAAAATGCGTTGAGGAAGACATGTGAAGTTCTTCAATATATTTTTTTAAAACCCAACTATATGGTATGTATTATTTCTAAAACATTCCATGTATCCCCTTTATGTATTTTCTAGGGTTTTAGTATGGATAAAAATATCACATGTCCCGTGACCCTTAGCCGACTAGCTTAGCGTGTACAGGGAGTACACACCTAGGAAGTCAGGTAGAGTTGCACGACATGTGGGCCATGCCACACGTTGTGTACACCCTGGAAGGTGCCTTGTCATGTATAGAGAGTACACACCCATGAGATCTTGTAACTCCACACGTCGTCTATGGATATCCACATTCCATATACTCAGGAAGTAT
The DNA here is from genome assembly GCA_963277665.1 of Viscum album. NCBI lineage: Eukaryota > Viridiplantae > Streptophyta > Magnoliopsida > Santalales > Viscaceae > Viscum > Viscum album. The sequence continues at coordinate 275,355,005 of OY728165.1, read as the reverse complement.
ATGGGCATGGGTAGCCTACATTGGAAGTGCCAACCCATACCTCTATACACCGTGTACCTCATGTTTTTTATGGAGAAGAAGTATATGAAATGTGAGTGTGAGACACACGTAGTTACTGACTTATTGAGACACACCACGTATCCCCAATTACATTCCATATACTCTGTTGAGGATAAATTTGTTTCCTACTTCTCATCTCATCTTCATTGTGAGCTTGTGTGAGCTATCTTGGACAAGTTTTGGGTGTGTGTGTCCAATTGTTCTATTCCTAAGAGGGTTTGGTGTGGAATCACATTCCCATAATAGAGCATGATCCCACTAAAACTTCATATTATTAGTGTAGTGTAAGAGAGTTCCTTATTTCTATAATGAGTTTCCTTAGTTATCTTCAATAATTATCTTAGTAGCTTGGATCATGTATCTCTCAGAGAGGCCTAGAGTGATCCTCATATACTTGGTGTTCCATTATATTGTATTTTTGTATTTAGTGTGACCAATATATACAGAAGTGTTGATCCCCTAACTATGAGGTTGTTTCTAGTAGGGTTTGGTGTCCCCCCACTAAGCCGTAGGTGTTGACCCACTTTCTATTAATCAAGATATGATCTTTTTGATGGGGTTTAGTCCAATGGAGTGTGTATATCATATGAAACCTCTCAATTTTCCTATGTGTTTCTTCTTGGATAGACCTGGTGACCGTGACCTTTGGAATGAGTGTCGTCAGTAGCAATATAGCTCAAGAAGCAGTTCCTCTCAGACAAGCATTATCATGGAACCTCACTGCGGAACTATGGCTAGTAGTTGTTGATAACATTGAGACACATGGTATTTTATTTTTATATCTAGGTGTTTTATAGTTATTCATTGAGTTTTATATATTTTATTGAACTAAATATAATTTAATATTAATTTTTAGTGTTTTGGGGTTGTCCTACTGAGTATTATTATACTCACCCCTACATGGGTTTTTCCAACACATGTCATGTCTTATATAGAAGATGACCCTTTTGATAGTATCCTACGAGGATAGATAGATGGTGTATCATATATTGATCTTGATAGACTAAGGTGTTTTCCAGGAGATTTCATTTAACCATATCATTTCCCTTGGATCAGGTTGGACTCTTTACAGTTTTTGGTTGGGCTTGTATTTGACCCTTTTTTGCTTTTAGTACTTTACTATCATACTCTGGTTGTGAGATTATATATGTATAAATTCATTAGTTTCAGTTTTTTTAAATTTTATCATTTTATGGTATTTTATATTTGTGTTTGTGACACCCATTTATGGGATATTCCTACTCAGCACTGGTCGTCATCCCCTGGCCTATTGGAGGTGGGCTTGGGGTTGTCACGGGTTGGACACCATTGGGTTGGTTCATTACCTTTTCAAATTATATTAAGCCATTTAAGGGTGATATTTTGATGAAATAAGGACCTATAAGAAGTTTCTAGGTTTTTTGGGTAGGTATTTTTGTAGAGTTTGGTCAAATCAGGAGGTTTAAGGTGTGAGGAGAAATGAGGTGGTGAAAGACTCCTATTATAAGTGAGAGGAGTGACATTTTTGTAATATGGGATGCACTAATCAAGGAAAGTGGCTCCAAAAGTTTAAAATAATAGATATTTAGTAATTATTGGTCAATCCACCTATAATCCACATAAATAAGGGATAAGGTTTGAGATATTTTAGGCCTTTCCCCTTTAATTTAACTTTTTTACGATAATTTATTTTTACCACGATAACTTATTTTTAAACCTCGTTAACTTATTTTTATGAAAAAAAAAAATTTACATTAATAAAAAATTTAAAAATTAAAATTTGAAATATGAAAACCATTTTATAATATTAAATTTAAAATAGTGATAAAAACTAATTTTAAAATAATAAATATATAACACACACAACTAATTCTAGAAAAAAATATAACTTAGGTTCCAAAATGTTAAATGTAGGTCTCTAATTTAAACCTAATATTTTAAAATGTATAATTTTACCTATTAAATAATTTTTTTTGAAAAAGTTTTTGTAAATTTTTAATCAATGCTTATATCCTAATGATGTCATAAAAGTCACGATATTTGTAAATTTGATATTTTTTACTATTCACCTAAAACTAAATCTTTTCAGAAAAAATCAAAAATTGTTTCCAAAGATAATATTTCCTTTTTTAATCCAAAAAATATATTTAATTTTATCAAATTAAAATTCTAAAATTTAGTTATTTAACTTTTAAATGGAAATATAAAATATAATGAAAAATTGTTTGGATAGGAAAATGACCTTTTTAAAATATTAACCATTCTAGTTATTATTTATTATCAATTAAAAATTAAATTAGTGTTAATATATTATTAATATTAAATATATATATTTTTTCATAATATAAAAATTATTTATTTTCTTAAAATAAAAATTCAGAGTTGAAAAATGAAATTTTTAGTAAAGTGAATTATTAAGCATAAATGAATTAATTTATATTACTTACCTATTAATAAATATTGGATGAATTTTAATTTATTTTTATTATAAATAATATCAATAAATTTCATTAATGTCATTATTTATTCTATAGTAATTAAAAATACACAATACTTAAAAAATTGTTCTTTGAAAAATATTAATTTTATATTAAACAATATTTACCAAATACCATTATATGAATTATTTAAATTCTAAAAATTTTACTTTACCAGTTTATTAATATTAAAATATGCCTTTGAATTTTATAAATTCATAATATAATATTAATATGTGACACATAAAAATATATATTTTTTATAATAAATATATTAAGTAAATATTATCTTTTTTATTTCATTGTTGCATTATCATAATTTATTAATGTTTATCTTTTTAATATTTTATCTAAATAAGATGTGTCAATGTTTTGTTTAGTTCAGCATTTTGTGTGATAAAACTACTCAATAAAGCATTTATTTGAAGGAAAAAACATACTAAAATCTTAGGGTGTCACATTCCCCCCTTAAATAAATTGAATCCTCACAATTTTAATTTTTCTATCCAGAAAATACATAAAATATGTTCATACTTACCTTTTAAGATAATGATCATCAGGTACTCTAATTCCATCATCACTTTGGAGGATCAAAGGTGCATCATGTCATGTACATTAGTCAATACAATGTATCATAATGTTTCTAAATTCATAGAATTATTGTGCCCAAGAACATAAGGGACAACTTAGGTGAAGTGGGTGTGAGTAATGATAAATAGTTATATGTAATTGTGGATTTTGAACCTAATGTTTCAAAATATTGTTATGGACTTGTTTTCTATAATAAATTTATGCATGATCTGAGTGGAATACTTGAGAACATGTTTGGTTCTAAAAATATATAAACTATACTCTAATTTGTAAAATAAGTTAGATATACACTACTTGAATATCACCCTCTTCTACTACTATATATGGGAAATTTGTATCTTTAAAATATTATTGAAGGGTTTGAAACACACATCATAATATCAAATAATATGAGGAGAATTGAATATGTTGTAAAGTAAATTTTAAGTGAGATTAATTTTAGAAAAGGTGTCAGGATAAATTAAACTAGAATTTTCAATAATGATTACAATCAAATTATCCAAAAGGGACAAGAGAGTCATATGGGATTTTATTCCTTCCATATTGATAAAATATTTTTAATCTATTAAAAAAATATTTAAATTATAAAATTAATTTTATTTTACCAAATTATACCATAATTAATTACCTCATATTTTTAACCATTAAAATAAATAAATTTAGGGATAAAATACTTAAAATAAAAAATTTTAAAAAATAAAACTATAAACATAGAATATGTAACTCATAAACTACATGCGTTACATAACTTATAAATCTCTAAGTTTTAATATAGGTTATCCATGTTCATTTCCTATTAGGTTATTTAACCTAAATACATTAAAATATCTCATAATGGATCATAAATATAATGTGAATTACCCAATAATATCCCATGGGAGTGTCAAACTAGGTGTGAATTTAGGCATATTTTTCAGGCATCAAGTAAAAATTGAGTTAATAACCAATGATTATTTTTCAAGGTTATTACCCCTAGGTGAATCTATGCTAGAGACTATATTCACTTGTTTGTATCCAAATAGAGTTTTCATTACTAGGAAACCACACACTCTAAACTATACCAAAATATTAGGACGTTTCCCTATATTTAGTCTTATCTATAGAGTTCTAACCGACGTTCTCTTGTCTTAATTCACCAAAAAATAACTGAAATAATACAAAAAACAAAAAAACCATGATCTAATTACAAAAGAGGTGACCTAAGATAAACATCAATATAAAATAATTATTTTAACCTAATTATTATTTACATATCACAATTAATCAAACCCCAGAACCCAAAGGTTTAGTTTCATTAGAGACTATACATAAACAACTTATTTTAAAACTTTTTCAACATTTCACACAATGTATTTTACATGATATCCTTTAGACAAAACAAAAATAACAATCTTATTCATAACCTAAATAATGGAAACATAATAAACAGTTATCTCAGATTCTTAGTAAGTGTAAATAATGAATATCATAAGTGAGAATAATATAAGCATGTTGAGATGAGAACACGATCATAGTCTAAGAAAATAACATTAAGAGATCCTACCCAAATAAACATGGATTATGAGACATAAATCAAGGTTTTGATCATAATATAAGATATAATACAAAATTATATAAGTATAATTTAAAACATATGAATATATCACAAACAAAAAGTTTATAAATCATAACACAGTTGACTAGGAATCACATTCTTAGCCTTCTATAACATAGTGGATCAGGAATCAAGTTCCTTCCTCCCATCACATAGTGGATCATGGATCACATCCCTACCTCCTATACATATCTCCAGAGATATCCTACTTTACAAATGCATTAGAGGGATATAGAATTATGTAACCATCTACCACATAATGAAAACCATACATTTAAATTCCATAAGAACACAAAAAATTCATATTTCAAACATCACTTAATTAACTTGTATAAAATAGTTGGGTTTTATAAAAAATTCTATAAAAAATTTTATAATCCATTTAAATAAATAATGTGGATGGTATCATAAGAACATATCCTTATTGTAATATAAAGAACATTAAATATAGTTGTTATCAATGAAAAACATCTTTTAAAGACAATTTGATAAATCATTTTGAAAAATATTATAAGAAATAATCTTTTTTTTTCAAGACCATTAATAATTAATATTATTTTTAAACCATTTAAAATCATGAAAATGAATCTTCATAAAAAATAACAGTCATAAAATAATTTTTTTGCATAGAAAACATTAAAAGTATATTCTTTTCATAATTTTGAGAAGAAAACCTATGTGGAATTCATCAAAATATTACTTTAAAATTTTTTTAAACAGAGTAAAAATAAAATAAAATGACCTTAATAAAATCATATATAAGGATGTTTATAAAATAATTGAATGAATATGAATATATAGGCGGAATATTCCCGATTGAAAAGAATAAGTGGGGTTAGTTTCACTAATAAGTATTTCATTTGGAAAATTATTTACCAAGGAAAATAAAATTAAGGGAGGACTTATAAAACCAAAGAATAACCATAAGAGAATAAAATGTTAAGAGTTTTTGTGATGAATTTCACACAATTTTTACCTAGATAGAAATTCATTCATATAAATATCGATTTGAGAATGAGATTGGAAGGAAACCCTTATGAATTTGGTAACATTATAATCAATCCCAATTGAAAGAGTGAACTTGATAAGGATTTGTAAATACATTTAATTTCATAAATGGTACAATAAATGGAATCTATAGGTTAGTTTATACACTACCAAAAAATGTATAAGTTGTGAATATAAAATATGTTTCAAAGGAATAAAATTGAGACAAGAAACCCTTTAGGACATCATAATTCATGAAGTTAGAAACGATTGAAAAGGGTTTTATGTGATATAAATGTAAATCCATAGAAAAAAATTTAACATAAAAACATAGTATAATTATGTATTAGATTTTATTGAACTAATAAAAATGAGGTTGAAGAAGAAACATTATAAATCAAAGAAAGGATATTTAGTTGAGAAACACCCTTACAAATTTAGTGACTATTGAATCAAAATTATATGAAGGATTAATTCATGAAAATAATTTAAAATACAATGAAATAAAATTTAATAATAATATCATAATACAAATAGCGTGGAAATTATACCATATAAAACAATAATAGGTGTATAATAATAAAATATGCCTTAATGAAGGGAAATTAAGATGAAACACTTACATTTTTTTCCAAACTTCCATGAAATATAGTTAACCTCATGTACAATAAACATAACTATATTAATATCCTATTTCATAAACTTATTAATATCTATATACTTTTCTATTCGTTAATTATAATCATTAATTATACATTCATTAGTTGGTTATCATTTATTTTCATCATCAGATGTTGGTAATTTCAATTGTGGCACACATGTTTTATAATAGAGAAATTGAAAACAATTAATTGATACCAATTTCATCATTACTAGATTATAAAATATATTTATATCATTTTTTTCAATTATTTATGAATCACTACATTCATTTTATGAAAACTAAGTTCATGGTTTGAGAGAACTAGATCCATGATGAGTTTATTTCAGGTAATTTATGGATATTAATGGATTAATTTAAATTGATCATTAATACTTGTTTTATTATTTAATAACCATATAAATGATATATACTTCCCATTAATATCATGTAAATTTATAAAATATTTTTTATAATAATTAATGAAAGGATGTGACAAAAAAAACATGTCATATATGGAGGTGGTAGTCCGCACGTACATACAAGCGACATTTTAATTTTCTAATTAATGGGAGGTAAGGAAGATAGATAGTGATTTATAATTAAATAATATTAATTATTTTATAAATTAAATATATTTTCATTAAATACTATCTCATAACCATCCATGTAAGGTGGTGATGAAAAATGAAATACATCATTCATGGAGGCGGTGGAATGCACATACACATGAGCAACATTTTCATTTTTCAAATGGTTTTAAGGAAGGTATATAATTATTATTTCATTTAAATAATAAAATTTAAGAATAATTTTTATATTTATGTAAATATTTCATCATTGGTAGAATATATTTTGAGGAGGTAGATGAAGAAATAAATGAATATAAATAGAAAAGGAGTGATTATGATTTTTAACTCAATCCTTGGAAAAAATATTTTTTTAAATTGGATTAATCCTTTTAAGGGTGGTATTTTTATTAGATAAGGAAGTTTAGAAAATTTGAATATAAGTGGGGGGGGGGGGAGAAGGGATCCTTTTATGGGTGAGAGGAGTTGCATTTTTTTAATAAGAGACATACATATTCTATGAAAGTGGATCTAAAAGTCGGAAATAATTAATAGAGGGTAGGTCTTGGTTGAGAAAAATCTTATAAACATAAATTATATATAAGTTTTTAGATATTTTAGAATTTATTAACATAATTTAACTTTTTACCATAAATTAATTTTTCCATGATAACTCATTTTTCAAAATCGGTAACTTGTTTTTATGACTAAAGAAGAATTTTCCCCTAGTAAGTAATTTTAACATGATTATTTCAAATATAGAAGCCATTTTATAATATTAAATTTATAATATTGATGAAAATTAAATTTAAAATTATATATATATATATATAATGCATAAAAATAGTTTTAGGAAAAATACGATTTATGTTCCCAAAAGTCAAAACATAGGTTTATAATTTAAACTTAATATTTTTAAATATATAATATTACCTATTAAATATATATTTGGTTATTAATTTTTTCAACAATATTAAATTCATGATTATATCATAATTATGTCATAAAAGTCATGGTATTTATAAAAATGACATTTGGTACTATTCGCCTAAAAATAAATATTTTCATAAAAATCCAAAAACATAATCCTAAAATAATGTTTTCATGATGAATATAAAAATTATTTTCATTCTTTAAAAAAATTATAAAATTTAGTTATATGAATTTTAATTTCAAACATAAAATATAATGGAAAACAATATTTATTAGAAAATAACTTTTAAAATAGTAATTCTTCTTGTTATTAATTCATAGAAATTATGAATTAAATTAGTGACAACATAATATTTATATTTAAAATATAAATTATCATCATTTAATTTTTTTTAGTTTCATAAAATAAAAATTCATTGCGCATAAAAAGGCAATTTTTAGTAAAATACATTTTTAAACATAAAATGAATTTATTCTTATTACTTTCCGAACAATAACTATTGGATAGATGTTAATTTATATTAATTTTAAATTATATCAATAAATATAATTAAAATAATTCTTTATTCAAGATTTATTGGAAATATAAAACACTTTAAAAATAAATAGTTATTTGAAAACTATTACTTTTAAATAAAATAATCTTTGACAAATACCCTAAAAATTAATTATTTATACTATTAAAATTTAACTTTACTACTCCTTTGATATTAAAATCTTTCTTTAAATTTTATAAACACATCACATAATAATAATATGCGGTGAATATATATATATATATATTTCATAAAAAATCTTAACTAAATATTATATTTTAGTTTTATTATTTCATTCTCATAATGTATTGATATTTATCTTGTAATATTTTATGTCAATTAAATGTATCATAGTTTGATTTAGTTTGGTGTTTCATGTGATGTAAGCTACTCAATATATAATTTATTTAAAGGAAAACACATTCTAAAATCTTGAGCTGTTATAATATGTTTATACAAAAGTGAACTTAAATTGCTTGGTGTATTGGTTGGATATGAAAAGAAAACTAGATAATTATTGAAAATATGATAGATACATGATTTGTTAACTGCCTTGACCATACTTTTATATATGAGGCTTGATAATAGAATTTTTTATTTCTAATTATTTAATTACAATTTCTATTTTACTTTTAACGATGTGATTTTTTATTCTAGATATTATACATGTTATTTTAATTTTTCTATTTTTGTAAAGAGTAGATTTGTGTGTGTGTGTGTATATTATGATTTAAAATGTTAAGAGTGAAATGCTATTAATGATGATTAATTTTGTAAAATGTATTCTTTTATTCATATATGCTTACATTTTTTTAAATGTCTAGGAAATCAATTTATTATGGAAAAAAGATGTATTACATTAATTTAGAACACAACTCAACATGTTAAAATTTTAGAGTTTCGTTTAGATTTTGTAATTACAAATCAATCTGTTAATGTAAGAATCAAATTTCCATGTCCTAAATGAAAATATAGATGATGGTTAAGGGGTGACGAGGTATTTGATCAATTGATATTGAAATAATTTTATTCTTAATATTAACGGTGTACTTGGAATAGATAATTATGAATTATAGAAAGTTCAAGTTCTGATGTCCACAATCAGAATGAATCACTACTAGAAATACAACATTTCCCAACGGTTTAGAACCATTGGGAAAGGATACAGAACCGTTGGTATATGTTATACCAACGGTTCTGCAAACCGTAGGGAAGTAAGACATTGGGAAAGTTTTTCCCAATGATTTACAATGAACCGTTGGGATAGGGTGGAGAAAAATTTCCCTATCCCATTGGTTCTTCCAAACCGTTGGGAAAGCTTTTCCCAATGGTTTACAACCGTTGGGATAGGGTGGAAAAAAACAACCCTATCCCAACGGTTCTGCCAAACCGCTGGGAAAGTTTTTCCCAACGGTTTGGCCTAACCGTTGGGAAAAACCCAATGTCTCCTCTTTCCTAACGGTTTAGAACCGTTGGGAAAAGTGTTTTAACAATGGTTCATGGAACCAGTGGTAAAATAAAACCCAGAGATGTTATGCCAATGGGTTCAAACCATTGGCATAGCCTATGCTGGGAAAATTGCACAGCAGCTCTACAATTTGCCCAGCAGCTCTCCAATTTGCCCACCAATTTTCCCACCAGGTCTCATTTTGTGGGTTACCTCTCATTTTCAATCCAATTATTATACCTACAATAAACTAACACATACATATACAATTATTGTACCTGCAATAACCAACTAACACATACATATAGAGAAAAAATTCATACACATTTAACATATAATGTTGGAACTATACACATCCATAATTAAATTAGAATTCATAACATAATTATAAACATACATAATTCATTTATAATTAAATTTAAAATTTAGATGACAATTATATGTGGAATCTGGAAGTCAATTCATAATTTGATCAGTTTTTTGTATACCATATATTTTTACCTTAAATGATATCCATTTTAAACAAAATACATACACCTGGAGTGATACTGGCCACACCGCGCCTTGGATTGAGGCGGGGTTGATTCTTACACGTCACAAATGACCCATGGATCGTTCTCCTAAAGTTTCAACGGAAACCGAATGCATTTGGTCAGTTTTCTGTATGCCAGTTATTGTTTTTCAATTAAAATGACATCCTTTTGAAACAAAAGGCAGACACTTTGAGTGTTTTCGGCCACACCGCGTCTCATATTGAGGCGGGGTTGATTCGTACATGTCACATATGACCCATGAATCGTTCTCCTAATGTTTCAATGGAAACTGAATGCGTTTGGTCAGTTTATCATATGTACTTAAAATGTTGTCCATTTTAAACAAAAGAGAGCCATTTAGAGTGATTCTGGCCACACCATGCCTCCGATTAAGGCGGGGTTGACTCATAAATGTCACATATGACCCATGGATAATTTTGCTAAAGTATCGAAACAATATGAATGCGTTTGGTCAGTTTTCCATATGCTAGTTGATGTTTTTCACTTAAAATGACATCCTTTTGAAACAAAAGACAGACACTTTGAGTGGTGGCGGCCACACCGTGCCTCAGATTGAGGCGGAGTTGACTCGTACATGTCACATATAACCCATGGATCGTTGTGCTAAAGTATCGACACAATCCGAATGCGTTTGGTCGGTTTTCTGTATGCCAGTTGATGTTTTTCAATTAAAATGACGTCATTTTGAAATAAAAGGTAGACACTTTGAGTGGTATCGGCCACACCGTGTCTCAGATTGAGGCAGGGTTGATTCTTACACGTCACATATGACCCATGAATCGTTCTCCTAAAGTTTCAATGAAAACCGAATGCGTTTGGTCGGTTTTCCGTATGTACTTAAAATGTTGTCCATTTTAAAAAAGAGAGAGACACTTACAGTGATTCTGGCCACACTGTACCTTCTATTAAGGCGGGGTTGACTCATACACGTCACATTTGACCCATGGATCATTGTGATAAAGTATCTACACAATCTGAATGTGTTTGGTCAGTTTTCCGTATGCTAGTTGATATTTTTCAATTCAAATGACATCCTTTTGAAACAAAAGACAGACACTTTGAGTGGTGGTGGCCACACTGTGCCTCAGATTGAGGCGGGGTTGACTCTTACATGTCACATATGACCCATGGATCGTTGTGATAAAGTATCGACACAATCCGAATGCGTTTGGTCGGTTTTCCGTATGCCAGTTGATGTTTTTCAATGAAAATAACGTTCTTTTGAAACAAAAGGCAGACACTTTGAGTGGTGGCGGCCAAACCACACCTCATATTGAGGCGGGGTTGACTCGTATAAGTCACATATGACCCATGGATCGTTTTTCTAAAGTATCGACACAATCCAAATGCGTTTGGTCGGTTTTCCGTATGCCAGTTGATGTTTTTCAATTAAAATGACATCCTTTTGAAACAAAAGGCAGACACTTTGAGTGGTGGCGTCCACACCGCACCTTGAATTGAGGCAGGTTTGACTCGTACACGTCATATATGAACCATGGATCATTGTTCTAAACTATCTACACAATCCGAATGCGTTTGGTTGGTTTTCTGTATGCCAGTTAATATTTTTCAATTAAAATGGCGTCCTTTTGAAATAGAAGACATACACTTTGAGTGGTTCCGGCCACACCGCACCTCGTATTGAGACAGGGTTGACTCATACATGTCACATACGACCCATGGATCATTCTCCTAAAGTTTCAACGAAAACTGAATGCATTTGGTCGGTTTTCCGTATGTACTTAAAATGTTGTCCATTTTAAACAAAAGAGAGCCACTTAGATTGATTTTGGCCACACCGTGCCTCATATTATAGAAGGGTTGACTCGTACACGTCACATATGACCCATGGATCGTTTATCTAAAGTATCGACACAATCCGAATGTGTTTGGTCACTTTTCCGTATGCCAGTTGATATTTTTCACTTAAAATGACGTCCTTTTGAAACAAAAGACAGACACTTTGAGTGGTGGCGGCCACACAGCGCCTCATATTGAGGAGAGGTTGACTTTTAAATGTCAAATATGACCCACGAATCGTTGTTCTAAAGTATCGACACAATCTGAATGCATTTGGTCAGTTTTCCGTATACCAGTTGATGTTTTTCAATTAAAATGGCATCCTTTTGAAACAAAAGGCAGACACATTGAGTGGTTGTGGCCACACCACGCCTCGTATTGAGGCGTGGTTGACTCTTACACGTCACATATGACCCATGGATTGTTTTGCTAAAGTATCAACACCATATGAATTCTTTTGGTTGGTTTTCCATATGCCAGTTGATGCTTTTCAATTAAAATGACGTCCTTTTGAAACATAAGACATACACTTTGAGTGGTTCCGGCCACACCGCGCCTCGGATTGAGGTAGGGTTGACTCATACACGTCACATATGACCCATGGATCGTTCTCCTAAAGTTTCAATGGAAACCGAATGTGTTTGGTCGGTTTTCCGTATGTACTTAAAATGTTGTCCATTTTAAACAAAAGAGAACCACTTAGAGTAATTTCGGCCACACAGTGCCTCAGATTAAGGAGGGGTTGACTCGTACATGTCACATATGACCCATGGATCATTGTTCTAAATTATCAACACAATAATAATGCATTTGGTCTCTTTTCCGTATGCTAGTTGATATTTTTCACTTAAAATGACGTCCTTTTGAAACTAAAGACATACACTTTGAGTGGTGGAGGCCACACCGCTCCTCGGATTGAGGCGGGGTTGACTCGTACACATCACATATGACCCATGGATCATTGTTCTAATGTATATACACAATGAGAATGCATTTGGTTGGTTTTCCGTATTCCAGTTGATGTTTTTCAATTAAAATGACGTCCTTTTGAAACAAAAGGCAGGCACTTTGAGTGGTGGCAGCCACACCGCACCTCGAATTGGGGTGGGGTTGACTCGTACACATCACATATGACCCATGGATCATTGTGATAATTTATCGACACAATCCGAATGCGTTTGGTCAGTTTTCCATATGCCAGTTGATGTTTTTCAATTAAAATGACGTCGTTTTGAAATAGAAGACAGACACTTTGAGTGGTGCTGGCCACACCGCGCCTCAGATTGAGACGGGGTTGCCTTGTACACGTCACATATGACCCATGGATCGTTATTCTAAAGTATCGACACAATACGAATGTGTTTGGTCGGTTTTCCGTATGCCAGTTGATGTTTTTCAATTAAAATGACGTCCTTTTGAAACAAGAGGCCGACACTTTGAGTGGTGGTGGCCACACCGCACCTCGGATTGAGAAGAGGTTGACTCGTACATGTCACATATGACCCATGGATCGTTTTTCTAATGTATCGACACAATCCGATTGCGTTTGGTCGGTTTTCCGTATGCCAGTTGATGTTTTTCAATTAAAATGACATCCTTCTGAAACAAAAGGCATACACTTTGAGTGGTTCCAGCCACACCACATCTCAGATTGAGCCGGGGTTGATTCGTACATGTCACATATGACCCATGAATCTTCTCCTAAAGTTTAAACAGAAACCGAATGTGTTTTCTCAGTTTTCCGTATGTACTTAAAATGTTGTCCATTTTAAACAAAAGAGAGCCACTTAGAGTAATTATGGCCACACCGTGCCTCCAATTAAGACGAGGTTGACTCTTACACATCACATATGACCCATGGATCATTTTTCTAAAGTATCGACACAATATGAATGCGTTTGGTCGGTTTTCTGTATGCCAGTTGATGTTTTTCACTTAAAATGTCATCCTTTTGAAACAAAAGACAGACACTTTGAGTGATGGCGGCCACACTGCGCCTCGTATTGAGGCATGGTTGACTCGTACACTTCAAATATGACCCATGGATCGTTGTGATAAAGTATCGACACAATACAAATGCATTTGGTTAGTTTTCCGTATGCCAGTTGATGTTTTTCAATTAAAATTACGTCCTTTTGAAACAAAAGGCTGACACTTTGAGTGGTGGCGGCCACACCGCACATCGGATTGAGGTGTGGTTGACTCGTAAACGTCACATATGACCTATGGATCGTTTTTCTAAAGTATCGACATAATCTGAATGCATTTGGTCAGTTTTCCGTATGCCAGTTGATGTTTTTCAATTAAAATGATGTCCTGCTTTTGAAAACAAATATGTAATTAATTAGAAAAATAAAACTAATGTGAAACCCAAAATAAAAAATATATGAGGGAATAGGGGGATTAATTGGTAATTTAGCTATCAATTGTTTTATAAGAGCTTTAATGGATTTAATAAATCATATAAGTTGTAATGTTCACCAAGTTAGAAATATTATTTGACTATGTTTGAATACAGTTCAATTCCAAATTAGAAAATGCAATTCAAATAAAACTGCAACCAATAAACATTGAAAATTCACATAACGGTCAGGTCATCAATCAATTGTTTTAGAAGAGCTTGAATGAATTTAATAAATCATACAAGTTGTAATGTTCACCAAGTTAGAAATATTGTTTGACTATGTTTGAATACAGTTCAATTCCAAATTAGAAAATGAAATTCAAATAAAACGGAAACCAATAAACATTGAAAATTCACATAACGGTCAAGTCAACTATCAATTGTTTTAGAAGAGCTTGAATGGATTTAATAGATCATACAAGTTGTAATGTTCACCAAGTTAGAAATATTGTTTGACTATGTTTGAATACAGTTCAATTCAAAATTAGAAAATGCAATTCAAATAAAACTGCAACCAATAAACATTGAAAATTTACATAACGGTCAAGTCAGCTAAAACATATTTGTGATCAATAATAAATCAATTTGAATATTACCAACCTTAACAACCCAACTCGAGGTAAACCAAAAAAATTGAGAACATGGATGAATGATTCTATATATTTTCAACCACAACTTCAGGTTCACAATCAACTCTAACAATTGAGCTATTTGAGTTATCAAAAGAAATAAATGGATTGGTTCCAATGGCACTGGAGACAGTGTCAATTCCCTCATCACCATCATCAAAAATATGTCTTGGAATTACTTCAACTATGACACCAAATTCAGGTCGAAGTTGGTCTTTGACATTAAAATTTTTTTTAGCCATTGATGCCAACACATATGGTTCTTTAGTAGCAAGAGTACGATTCATATTAATTACTCGAAATCCACAATCATCAATAAATGTTCCATGTCTTGTCATCGAATCAAACCAATGTAATTTCATTATTGTGACTCGCCCATGAGAGTAATAATCCAATATTATTATTTTCTCAACAATTCCATAATAACCCACATTTTCAAATCGCGGTCTACTATCTGATGCACTGGCATAAAAATATGTTGTGGCAGTAACCATAACACCACCATGTTGTGTTCTCATGTTATTTTCTCATTCAATGACAATAAATTTGTACCGATTGATAACAATTGATTTACAGTCACGAACCACGGTATTAGAACCAAAAGCCAAAGCTCTTATTTCCTCAGAGACAGAGTCAGCAGACAAACTCAATACCTGCAATATAAATGACTATTAAACTTAATTAAATATTGATATAATTATTTTAAACATTAATTTTTTTATAGCTTCAATTTTAACCAAGCAGAAAACTCTTTGCTATGCAAAGTCTCTGTCCTTCTCAAAGATAAAGAATGATGCTTCCTATTTATCATTGTTTTATGTTCCCTGTAGATAAAAAATATGAATAGTTTAACAGATATATATGTAAGATATACATAATCAATTTAGTTACCTGATATAGTCATTTAACAAATCACAGTTGAACAAAACCCTGTGATGTGCCATCTCCCGCTCTTCATGGCTTAATTTCTTCAATGTATATGATCCAGGAATTCCTCCTGTTTGAGGAAGTGATGGAAAACTGGGTTCAATTTTCCTATACTGTTCTTCTTCATTTCTCATTGGTTTATTCAATCTTGTAGTAAGATCAGACAAATACATCGAGCAGAAATCCATACATTCTTGAGCCAAGTAACCATTCACGATAGAACCTTAGAGATGAATTCTGTTTTGGACATAGTAATTTAATGTCAACATATTTATTTAAGTTGGATACATCCAACGAAAAGAAACAGGTCCTCCGAGAAGTATTTCAGTGGTAATATGGACAGTCAGATGCAACATGCATGTGAAAAATGATGGAGGAAATATTTTCTCCAACTCACACAAAATTAATGGGGCATCTATCAACATTTTTTGCAAGAAAGACTTGGACAACTTCTTAGCACAAAGATCTCTAAACAAATGGCACAACCGAATAATATCCACCCTTACATTATTGGAAAAAATATGAAAAATTTCTATTTGAAGAAACTTGTGCAGTAGAACGTGATAATCATGAGTCTTCAAAGATTTTAGCTTCAAATCTCTTTTATTGACCCGTTTAGATATGTTGCTTGAATAACCATCAGGAACTCTAATAGTCTCTAATACTTCCAGAAATTGTTTTTTTCGTAGGTGTCATCACATAAGAAGCACATGGAAGTTGCCATTTATTTTCACAGATACGCACAAGATGTAATTCTGGTATGATTCCCCAATCCACCAAGTCACGCCGAGATCATAAATCATCTTTTGTCTTCCCCTTGACATTTAGAAGAACCGAAAGCAACATTTCACATATATTATTCTCAATATTCATTATGTCTAAGAAATTACATAACAAATTGGTTTACCAATAAGGAAAATCAAAAAAGATACTCCTCTTCCTCCAATTGTAACAGGTTTTAGTGGAAACATTCTTTCTCTTTCCAAATTTCACTTGACCCTTCCCGAACAAAAAAATGAAATCTTTCAATTCATTAAGCACGTCAGTTCCAGAAAAACACTGAGGTGGATCATCGGCCTCTATGGTATTTTCAAATCTTCGACGATTCATTCTATATGGATGATACTTTGGAAAGAATCGTCGATGTCCCATAAAACTGAAACTACAACGATCTTTCAATCTTCTGGATCGTGTATTCTTCATACAAACTGGACATGAAATTTTTCCCTTAGTGCTCCATCCAGACATAATTGCATAAGCCGGAAAATCATTGATCATCCACATAAGTGCAACATGAATCTAAAATATGTCTTTCGAACATGCATCGTATGTGCGCACACCCACATCCCAAAGAAGTTTCAACTCTTTTATTAAAGGTTTCATGTAGACATCAATATCAATTCCGGGATCAGAAGGACCAGATATGAGTATACTCCTGAAAGTGAAAGTTTTTTTCATACACAACCATGGGGGGGAGATTATAAATGTGTATAAAAACTGGCCATGTGCTGTGTGAAGTAAGCATTTGCCCAAACTGATTAAAACTATCGCATGAAAGACCCAACCTCACATTACGCATGTCAGCTGCAAAATCAGGATGTCGAGCATCAAATATCTACCATGAAAATCTATCTGCAAGATGAACCAACTCATCATTAGTATTCTTTCTCTCAGTATCATGCCATCTCATTTTTATTGATATTTCATCAGACATAAAAAGATTTCAGAGTCTGGGGATCAATGGAAAGTGCTACATTACTTTCTGTGGAACGCGGGATGGTGTTCCATCAGATTTTGACTTCCAGCGGGATGTGCCACATTTTATACAATCATTTTGTTCAGTAGTTTCCTCCCAGAATAAACTGCAATCTTTCGGGCAAGCATGAATTTTGTTTCTTGAAAATCCAATTTCCTCAACTAACTTCCATGCCATATAGTGGTTTGAGGGAATATCTGCATCATCTGGAAGTAAATCCTTCAAGAGGGTAACAATGTAATCGATTACAGTATTAGAAATCCCATACATAGTTTTCCCATGAATCAATCAGATTAAAAATTACAGCTTTTTATTTTTATGGCATTATCGATATACTGGAGTCGTGGAATCATCATTCAATTTTTGCACCCTATCAATATCATCATTTTCACTAAATGCATCAGTTGTGCTTATATCGAAGTCTTCTTGAGTCGAAATCCTTTCTTTTTCATGATGACGAATAAACGGAAACCAATCATCTAACAAATTCTCCATTCCAGTCTTTTCATTTCGATCATCACCAATTTGAGATTTCATTTTCTCCCCATTGTGATACCACACAAAGTAGTTTGCTTGAAAACAATTTTTGGTTATGTGGTAGCTGACTTCTTCATGGCTCAACCAAGGTCTACCAACACAATTGGAACATGGGCAGTGTATGTGACCACTATCTGAAGCATTGTGAAATGAAAAATGTATAAAGCTCTCCAAATTGTTTTGAAAATCGCTTGAGATCCAATCGGTTTCATACATCAAACTTCTGTCCATTATATAAAAAGAATTTATATAAGTCATTTTGTCATAAACAATTCAATAGGATTGAACTTTAATATAAAATACATTTAAGTAAACGATAAAGGAAGAAGTTTCTAGTCAATGTAGTGAACTATTAAAATAATGTAAATAACAAGTACTCATAGATTAAATTAAAATTTATTTATATTCATTTTCATTAGGTCTATAAGAGGCACATGCCTCAGGTCCCATCATGTGTTATAGACATCCCAAATCATTCACTCATGTTCAATAACTCATTATTAACACCTGGCCATACCTTTCATTACCCAATTACTTCCCCAAGTCAAGCGCACCCCATGGGTGAATAAATTTTAGGCTTCTACACTAATAGGTTGTTCATGACCTGTAAAAAGATTTAATTTCATTAAGTATAGACAAAAACATTTATTTTTAAATTTGAAATTCTTAATAAAGTATGTCAATGATAACAACATTACTGAATTAAACTTGTGACTTATCTAACATTTTTATGTCTATCTACACATGCCAGAATGGGTAGTGAAAAGAACCCCACCCTCATAAAAGTGAGTATTGTCCAAGAAGGACAACTAATATACAACGTACAATGAGAACCATATTTATTTGACCCTAAAGTTATATTAGTACAATCATCTTGGGAGAAATGGAAGATATGATCCTAGTTAACTGATGAATTCAAAAGCTCATATTCTATATGTTATACACTATCTAAGGTAAGAAATCATGTGAGGATGGGTTTACATCATTCTATTTCTTACATTCTAGTGAGAATGAAGGCTTAAATTAATGACTTGAGTTCACTGATACCATGCCAACCGTTATACACACCATGTGAACCCTTATACAAACCATATGAACCCTTATACCATATCGTCATTATTACAACCATTAATAACAACTTATTAAATAACATCACTTGTTAAAGATAATCAAATTGAACATAAATAAATAATAATATTGGATATATCAAGTAAAATGAAGTCATACTATATTACATCCTAAATGACCACCCACAACCATGATTAATGACCACAAAGCTCCCCTTTCGGCCAAATAAAAAGTGAAAAAAAAACACATAGTTGTAGAAAAAAACTTCATTTGTGTGAAGAATAATAATCTCATGGTCCTCATGATATTTGAACCACGCAGTCATGATTTTTGAGATGAAATTGTATCCATGAAACCATATGAGAAACATGATTCAATACATGCATTTTTCTGATTTTACCAAGCATTTTGAGGAACCCCAAATCAGTGAAAATGTTCAGTGTGTTTTAAAAAGGTGATTGAATAACAAATGTACGATGTCAAAGGTAGAATTATTAATAGTTATATTAGAAAAACTAATATTCACTAATATTGCGAATTTGAAATTCGGTGAATTAGTTTCACGAAGAAGGAAGAAGTACTAATTAGGGACCACATACTATTTGGAAAAGTTCAAGATGATACTCCATATGTTTTATTGTGAAAAGGATAAGTGAACAGTGTGTCATTATATATATATATATTGATAGAAACATGATATATACTTGTTATGTAATACACATAGTGTACAAAAATTAATATGAACAAGATCTTTATGTTTTGCATGATCTTAATGAAAGGAGTGATTTTCGTGAAATAATATCAATAAATATTAGAAACAATTTCTTATTAGTTCCTATACATGAAGCTATAATATTTGAAGCAGATTAAAAAAAACTATGAATCTTCAAAATTAGAACACAATAAAGAGACATCATGCCCTTATAAATGTAAATGTGTAATGAAAACATTAATTGGACATACACCGATATAGGGATTTGAGTACACAATTCATGGAAAAATCATAAAATTTTACAAAAACCCTAAAAATTGGGAATACAGAAATCATTGAGAATAGAAGGATATGATTTATAAAAGGTGGAACTATATACTTGATAAAATATAGAAGGAGTATAACCAGGTAGCTGCTGATCTGATGGAAGATGTGGGGATTCGGAAGTGCTTCTGCCAAGGAATCGCTTCTGGAGACGAGCCGAAGGATTCTGGAATCGTGGGGAGGCCGCAGCCTACATTTGGAGAATTTGGGGCTTTCTTTCCCAACGGTTTTTAAAAACTGTTGGGAAAACCCAATCTTTCCCAATAGTTTTATGAAACCGTTTGGAAAAATAAGTTTTTCCCGATATTTCCCAACAGTTTGAGGAAACTGTTAGGAAAAGTGATTTTCCACACTTTTCCCAATGGTTTTATGAAACCGTTGGGAAAATTCAGGTGTTCAAGGTCTTTACCAATGGTTTATATAAACCGTTGGGAAAGACAACATATACCAATGGTTCTTTGAACCATAGGTATACAAGTGTTGGGAAAAGTCCCCTTTCCAGTAGTGAATGTAATGATGCCCTGATAATGGATAATGAAATTAAAATATTGATAAATTATGTAGTCATAATGTTAGGGAAAATATGTTATCATATTAATATATTTTTTGATCCATGTCTTGATGTTCCAGATATTAATGATGTTTACAGACTTAAAAGAGGACATAGTCATGTTGATAACAAATTAATAATTGATGTTTTTGAAACCTATATAAGGGAAAACCAAACTGATAAAATAATTACATTCCATGAATTAATCAAAGATTGAAATAAATAATTTCTGAAATATTTTCTAAGTATTAAAAAGTTACTTTTTTTTTGAATTTATACTGTATCAAGTGTATATATAGAATTAAAAACAAATCAATATCCATGATATTGAATTGTTTCATTATGTATTTACTAAAGAAAATATTACAACATCATTTTATGAGATGATTAAGGTTATTATAAATCTTGGACTCAGTTATACAAAGATACATGTAAGTATCATATATTGTATGCTATATTTTGGTGAAGATTAAAACCGAGATGAGTGAAAAGATGGTTTATTTTTAGATGGAAGTCAAAAAATCATGATGTCAGTTTGAATGAATGAAATTCCATGAAGAAAAAAAAATAAATATCCTGAAAAGGATTTATATTATTTTTCTTTAAAATTGTTCCTTCAAAGTATCTTTATGTAACCTAAAACATCTGAGCATATGAAGAGTCATGATATGGATAAAAATAAGGATGAGTTCGTGCAACATCCAAGTGATTCAAAATCATGGATGACCTTTGATTAATTATATATATATATATATATCTACTAAAACCCAATAAATGTGATCTTATTATTTGTAGGCTATGTATTCAACCCTTTTGGGACTTTAAGTAGTAGTAATATAATATATAAAGTTATTTTTAATCCCTTATAATATACCTCCTTAAATTTTCATGCAACAAACTTATTTTATCACATTGATGATTATCCATAGAAATATGATGTCTGGAAATGAAATTTAAATATAATTCCAACATATAATCCAAGAATTTTATGAGTTGGGGAATTATGGTGTAGAAACATATGAAACATGTATTAAAAAAATGGTCAAAATTTGTACTACCCTGATGTGGATCATTAATGAATTTCCTAGATAAGGAAATTTAGCCAGTTGGAATATCAATATTGATTTGGAATGTACATTTTGTAATTTTTATTTTGATAATCAATAATTAACTAATAATATAAAGTGTTATTTCATATGTCATTATTGATTCATTGATATATCTCATAGATTTTGGTTTCATAAGTCAAGGTTTAGTGGAAATAAAGATTTGAAGTTCCACCAAAATTATTATCTGGATTACAGAACTTTCCATAAGTATCCAATGTTGATAAAAAGTTTGCATAATATTTTTAGTTGAATGAAGTTGGTTAAATAGTTTGAATCAAATTATATTCAACTAAAACACAAAAATAGAGGAAATAGTGTATATTTTTTAAAATTTTATATTAGTATTTTTTTTAATTTCATAATGTTTAAAATATGTACATTGAGAAGAATGATTGTGAAAATTTGTTTTTTATATTACTTTATGAGAATGAGAAATAAAATGTTCATCTAAATGACCACAAGGACTTAGAATAAAAAAATATAATGCCTTATTTATGGGAAAATGATAATGGGAAGTGTCTAAAAACAAATTTTTCCCTGAAAAAAATAATAAAAGATTTTTTCCTTCAACGATTAAAAAATATGCAAATTTCAGATGGATATTCAAGTAACATTTCAAGATGTGTTTATTTGAATCATAAAAAATTACATGGATTAAAAATTATTGAGTCAAATACATTGTTATATAATTTTTTACCTTTGGAAACCATAATTTTTTACCTAGAAAAATAAATATAGTTCAAATAGACTTTTCCATATTCTTCATGAAATTCTGTGAGAAAAACCAAAACCAAATTAATGTATAAAACATTAGGAAATAATTGTATAAATTATTTCCCCTTTAAAATAATTAGTATTACCTCTTTTTCACTATTATGATTTATTTGACTATGTATCTAGTCAGGTAAGATAATCTTGGAGGACCCATACATTATCAATGGATATATACCATTGAGAGTTTCTTAATTTTAATTTTCTTTTAATTTTTTTATTATAATTTTTTATTTTAATACTTATTAGTATTATTTATTGATTTTTTAATCTTACAAAATAAGTATATTGGCTATTTTAAATCTTTTATGAAAAATAATGCTCGGTCAAAAGGTTTTAATACCAATGGTTACTTTTCTGAAGAGTGTCAAGCCTCTTGTTCATGGTATAACGATTTTATATATACAATATTCAATTGAATGAGATGTGATCTTGATAATATAATTCATCCTCATACCAAAAATAAATCATCAATCTTTCCAACTTAATGCTTAGAAGATATAAAATTATCCTCACTTATATTGACTGATTTTTTTGTTAAGACATGAACATAAATATATCCAACTAAATACTTATATTATTGATCCATATATTAAATAATTGAGGACACAAAATAAAATATGACTCATGTTTTGAACTCTAAATAAAGTAGAGATATAAGAAGTTGTCAACAAATAAATTATTTTATGGTTTTCACAACACATATGTCCTTATTCTTATATATATTTGAATTTTTTATTAAATATTTAGTATAAGTAATAATATTGTATATCAATTTTTATAGATAATAAATACTTAATATTGATTTTATTTATTTAAATATTTGAATCATTTAGCTTGAGGTATTTTTAAGAATTCTAGATGATTTAATTGTTCCTATATTAGTGGTTTCATGTTTCATGCCATCAATCATGAAAAAGGTATCAAAAAACAATATAATAGTGTATTTACAGTTGTATATCAAGAATACTATGGAAAGTAGGTTGATATTATTAATTTAAATTGTAATGAAATTTTTTTAATTATTTTATTCAAATGTAATTTCGAAATTTCATACATGGGTGAAGGAAATATTCATTTAATTTTACTTCAGTAAACTTCTCTCTTTTGATTAATATTGGTGAGCGTAACAAACATGATCTATATATTTTGGATACCTAATAAAAATGGTATATTATATCAATGATATAGTTAAGTGTGGGTGAAGTGTTACTGTCCATATAGAGTCTCACATCGGTTTGTGTTAGTGGAATCTGATAAAATTGATTTTATGATGAGCATGGAGCCATAAAGATTTGAAATTTTGAATTTAGACTTATTATTGGAATTGATAGATGCATTTTAAATATAAAATGGGATATTTTTGAGGTATTGGATGAGTATTGGAGGATAAGGTTGAATTATGAGGGTTATAAAAAAGGAAAATGGATGATTGGTGGATACAATAGGATTTTGAGTACCTGATGAGGTGTATAGGGGAGGTGCCCCCGGATAGGGCCACATGGTGGCCGGTGTAAATGCACTGGGTAGTCGGTATCACCCATACTCATTTTTTAATGAGGGGTGTTTTTTTATTTCCATTTTAAAACCCTTTTGGGGATATTGGGTTTCATTTAGATGAAAACAAGGGAGAGCTTCCCCTTCCCCTTCTCCATCCTCCTTGTCCTCCTTGATCCATGGTAACCAGGGAAGCTTTTCTTAGAGATTTAGTTGATTTCTTGGATCCACTATTCCTCATATTTTTCTCTAATATATATTTTCTTATTATAATTTTATTATATTGGAATTAGGTCTTTGATGTAGATTCCATCACAGTATGATAGAAATAGTTCCACACAATGGGGATTTGGTTTTGATTGGCTAAAGGAGGACCTAAGAGGATGAATACACTATGTTTCATGTGGTTTCATTGATTTATGATACTACATGTATTTATTTTTCATATTTCTTCATTATAGGATGAAATTAATAAGGGTATTGGTTTTAGTGGTAGGGATTTTGATATTTGTGGAATTGGGAGTGTGTCAGGTGTGAACTTCACTTCGTTGGATGAGGTTTTGGTATCATTTACACCATCTTGTGAGTTATCGGTTGATTGTTACTAAAGTAATTAATTTTTTAGTTGATTTTTTAATTAATTGTAATGATTCATGATTAATTAAAGTAATTTATTGAGGTAGTTAGGGACTCTCATAGATGGATGGTGGTCCATAGAGCTTGATTGAGCCACAATGATAGTGTCCAAACATCATATCAAAGGGGTAAATCCAAATCTAGGAAGTTGGTTACCAATATTAAATTTTATATGGGTGTTCATATATTATGTGGGTTGTAATAATGAATAAATAGGTAGTGGGTGAATCGAGTGTGAACCATGAGTTACCTCCCTTCTTATTATGTGAGTCTAGGGATTTGGTTAGACTGTTAGCATGCCCTCATGGATTATGAATTAATGATTTTGAAACTAATGGATATTTTTTACATTGTATGAGGCTTGGTTTGAGTGATATGGAATATTTAGGGGTGTCCATACCTTGAGATATAAAATTCATATCCTAGGATTTTCATGTAATGATAGGAGGTTCTTTCTAAGTGTGATGGATAGACGTGAGCCTACTTTCTGTTATGGGGATTTCTATATGAGATATGGATTGGAATGAGTAAATGAGATGACCTAGTATGGAACCAAGTATAGTTACTTTACTTATTTATTTATGATTTCAGGTTATCAAGATCATGAAAGGACCTTTCGGTCTTATGTGATGAACTATTAACAATCTATGAACAAATTATTTATGGAAATTATGACATTCTAAATGAATGGAACCATGAGGGTGTCATTAACACAATATTGGGTGGTGAGCCTTGTGTGGTGACCTTTTGTGGTTTATAGTGAGGAAAACCTAGGTGGAGGTTGGGCTATGTGGGGATTTAGCCTTTATGTGGAGATAATGTCATGATGAGTGTTGTGATGACATAAATTTTCAGTTATGGGAAAATTGTATTGGATCTAGAGTTTTGTCGTGGAAGGGCCATGCACAATGTATAATTACAATGTGTACTAAATTGTGAGAGTGGGTAGTTGGTAAGTAGGTTTGTTTTAATAAACAAATTCCCAATTTTATGGATCAATATATATGGGCATAGTTATCTTTGATGAGGTTATGGGATTTGATGGCTTTATTTACACCCTTGTTTGTATTTTATTATGGGTGATGTGATAATCACCCCTCCGATGAGGTGATGATGATGCGAGAAACATAGGTTGGATATTATAATAACTAGTAGTGTGTGTTTATTTTTTTCCAAGTGTGATGTGTTTCCCCCTGTGATTGTAAGTGCTATGTAGGGCATGCTTGTAAAACCCCATACATATGAATGGGTTTCATATTTCAATAGAAATTTTATTTTATTTTTTTCATTTTGGTGGGTGGTTAATTTTGATAATCGGGAATAAAAATGATTTAACAAGTGTTTGAACATCAAAAAATGGTGTTTTTAGATGTGTTTTATGTTTTGGTGGAAGGCCCAAGGGTTAGACCATGAACCAAATGAGGGATTGGTGACTCAGGCTACTGAAAATAGATGCAATAGGACATTAACGTCATAAATATTGATTCTTGAAAAGAATGTGGTTCATGGGGTATTCCAAGGGGATTCAAAAAGTGAAAAGGAAGATTAATAAAAAATCCTAAAGATTCATGATGTGATAGTATGTGTCATGTTGTGAACCTATTCAGCCACTTTTTAAAAAAAATAGATAGGGAATTCGACCCTAATATTTTTTTATAAGATTGGGATTCATGGGGAGGGTCTTGACTGGACCTCCCCCTCCATATTTTATACACCATTTTTGGAAATCTTGGGTGTGATCAAATGACATTGATAGGTAAGGTCTTCCTTCTCTCTCCTTCTTCATTATTCTTCCTCCATAATTTCTAATTTCATGCATTTTCATTTTTGGGGTTTTCATTGATTCCACTAGATCATGGTGGTATATAAAATTTTTAATTGGTATTTTCTCACCCAAGATAGATGAGAATATGATATATAGTCTATAGGTCTTCGTGCATCATTTCAGTGAAGGTATATCAATGTTTGGAACTTTCAAAGGGATTTTTTTCTAAATTTAATTACATGTCTATTGAATTGAAAATATTAAATGAGATTTTTGTTCATACTTGGACTGGGTGTGAATCTGGGGTAGAAATCACCTGGTTTATCTTAGTTTTAGTGTGAATAGGTTGACTAGTGAGTTTTATGAATTTATATATATTTAAATTAAATAGTTTAGTTAATTTAAAAATTGACGTAATTAATTATTTCAGATACCTTGGATTTGATCAGGGGTTCCTGAGGATAGATAAAGATTAGATGAACTGAGATGATATCAAGTGAGAGTTTCTGGGATCTGTTTTAATAGGGAAAATCTTTAGTAAAATGGTAGGTGGTATCACGTACTAGCCTTATGGATTATATTTTTTATGCTGCATATGGATGCTATAGAATGCCACTAAGGGTGATTCTTTTAGGTAATTTAATTAAATGAAATATTTTAATTAAATTAAAATATCTAATTAAAATTAATTAGAACCAAGGGTCTTGAAAAACCCTTGTACGCTAGTTTTTCACCTTGGATGCTGATGGTCGAGGCTAAGAATGTTGAGATACTGATTAGCCTCCAAACCTCCTCAGAGGTGAGGCAGGACCTAATGAGACTATTTAGCTCATTATTAGAAGATTGAGACACCTACAAGATTGAGGTGAGTGTGGGATTATAATACCATGATATAGAAGGTCTTAGAAATACCTTTGGGATTTTGAGCTATTCTAGATTTTTGAGACAATGAAAGGATGAGAGACCCTCTCCTGTCTGAAGTAACCAATCCTAGGTGCGTAGACCTTAGGCTGATGAGGATTAAGTTGGGTGAGCATACTGAGAAAGTGTTACCTTGAGGAATGATATTGTTTTTGGGCCATCTCATGACTATTTCCTATTTTCTAAGACCTCATTTATCCAATAAGTCCTTACAACATTGTGGATGATGACATGAGATGTTATTCCCTCTGAGTGTTGAGCGTTGACCTGATAGGTATGTTTGAGATAATGGAACCAAAAATGGGTGTTAATTATTAATGATACCCAGGGGAACCTAGTAGGTTCCCCTATAAATTGTCGACCCTTGTGAGAGAGTGTTCATGGGAATGAGTATAGATGACCGTAGGTGTCACTGTAGAACCCAAATCTAATATTTGGATTGTTTAGGAAGTGATGAGAGAGGTAAAACTATGAGGAGTATTAACTTAGTTAGAGTGATGGGTTAGGCATATGTTCACCCATGTTTATGGCTTATTATTGATAAATTTTATGATGTACTCCCTTTTAGAATTTTGATAATAAATGGAATACTCCATTGGGTGTTTGTGATGTGTTATAAAGAAAAATATCTTGGTAGGGAGGTATGTGATACTTATAGGACTATTCCTTAGCAGAGACTATTATAGAGCATTTACCCTATATAATAAAAACTCCCATGGGCTAGGGTTGAGATTCTTATAGGATATTTCCCTTAGATGAGAAAAATACCATAAGAAAGTTATGTGTTACTATTTGTTAAGATTCCATAGATTTGGAGTCCTGATGTGGGGATTGTCACATGATATCCCAGTGGGGGCTCATGGCCTGTGATTTTTTGGGGTTATCTTATCTATCAAGGCATGGATAATATGGTATAATAGTGTGATCTTGGATCTAGGTCTACGATACTTATGATCCTATACCTTAGGTGATAAAACTTCTTGGAGGGGAGGTATGTGATAACTAAAGAAAATGAGCTATAAGGTAGCCTATGATAACTAAAGAAAACTCCCCATAGAGGTAGGTTTGTGATTATATGGTTTGGGATGCCAAAAAAGTGGATCCTGTGTCTGTTATTATGGTTGAAATGATTACAAGATTTTCTCAAAGACACTCCAACACAAGCCAAAATAGGTATGGTCAATCAGGTTCACAAACCTAAGGATTGATGGTGGTTTATTATTTTTTATTTTTATTATTTTAATTATTGTCATATGATTATATCAGATTTATATAGAAGTACCAATATGGTTAGTAGAAGACCACATTGGTGTTTCCATACTAAGTTTTATACTCACTCCTTCTCGAGCCACCATTCCACTTGGGTACCCAAGAATACATTCACTTAGTTGCATATATAAGTTAGGATGAGTTGTGTGTTTGATTGAGCGGGATGGATTGGATGAGTACACAAATCTTGTGATGAGGTATGTATTAAATATTAAGTGGATCCATTTGTATTATTTCATTATATTTGGTATGTATATATAATCATACCAATGGGTGGTTAGAGTATATATGACATGGATTTTCTATACCTTGCTTCATTTAATTTAATATAATCCTTTTTATGTTTGTTTACATCCACTTTAAATTTATTTTGGAATGTATGTCATTGGGCTTGTTTTTTGTTATTGCGCACTCTGACACATGGGGTATAGTCTCCCCAAATTCCCACCTTGACCCCTACTTCTAGTTGGAAATAATTGGAAAGGAGGCACTCCTAATGTAGAGTGGAAACTATCGTTTTAGGTACCAGTTAGTGTTCTGGGGTGGTAGGATGTTACAAAGTGGTATCCAAGTTGTTTTATCTTTGCCTTATAGTTTTGGAATTTGGAAGAATATAGATTTAGGAATATTTTAGATACTATGAGGATATCATATTGGTTCTTTGAGAACACTTATTCTGGTAGGAATTCCAGGTTACCAGGGATAAGGGATTATTGTTTTAGTTTTCGATGTTGTAGTTATATAAGATTTTTACCTTGATAGAAACACATGATGTTTGAGGTTTATGATTTATGGTTTATGTATTTATCTTTGACCATTTGAAAGAGGCCAGTGAGTGGATTTGACTCTTGGCATGTAGAGGCAAGATATGTCTTATTCATAATAAAATACATGTAGGATTCACATGAAATATAGGCTTGAAAATGTTCGATTTCACTGATGTTTGAGGATTAGTTTTTTAAAATTTCAACAACTTATCGTATGATGTTTTATCATATATATACTTTATGGAATTCTACTCAATTGGGAATACTTTTATAAATATTTTCTATTATGTAAAGTCATGTGGATTTATGATGATATGCTAAGAATGATGATGATGTCCTTGTTCCTAGGAGTTACATAGACCCTTTTGGTTCAGTACAGGAATGTAATGCCTTTGCATAAAACCCTTAGTGGGTGTTGTCACTATATTTTGGTTATTTAAAGTGACCAATAAAAACCTATATGCTGTTTTACCATATATATTGGAGTTAAATTATTTATAACCAAACCATGTGTTCTATTTTTCTTATTATGAATAGTTGGGTATGATTCCATTTTGAATTTACCTATTGAGAAGTGAGACATGATCCTCCATAGAGTAGTCTAATGTTTAGATGCTCGAAGAGGCTGGGTGACCTAATTTTTGGTAGATTTTTTGGCATATTGATTCCATTGGATAATGAGGCAGGAATGTGGATGATGCCTTATTAGCTAAATACTACTAAGAGTTTTGGCCTTGGGGCTAGGTGGTTGGACTTAGTGACCATGACGTGAGACCTGACTCATAGGACTAGGTGGGAGACCTAGATACCCCTTGTTTTTACTCATCCATTAGTGAGTCAGTGATGTGTGTGATAGTGGGAAACTTGAGAAAAGGGTTGGATGATTCTTGAAAGTAACCTAGAGATGGAAAGACATATGTAGATACCTTGTTTTGAGACCAATGAATGGGAGGTGCAATCAAAGTTATGGAAAATGGAATGGTTATGCCTTGGCATTCCTTGAGGTGAATTAACTTGAGTGCTAGTGCTTGAAATGAGAGGCACTAAGAGTGTCATGTTGTTGAAAATGTTTTCAAGGTAACGTCCATTCATGTGACTAACCTTGCTATTATGGAGTCATTTTAGTACATAGTGATATTTTGAGTGGATTCTCATGATAAGAATAGTGTTGGGTGTCAGCTAGATTTGTAGTTGGATTAATGAACTGACATAATGTGGAGCATGGTTAGTGGTTATGGAAAATTAGACTAGTTCATTGGAATACAACTCATGGATGTGTGAGTTGGGTTATAATATTAGGTGGTACATGATTTCACACCTTTTATGTTTGATGAGATAAGAATGGTATGTGCTAGTGACACATGATACCTGTTATAAAATTATAAATTAGTGAGAGGTTGGGTGCGATCCAAGGAACAATGAAATTTTATGAAAGGATTGAAAGTTTTTTGGGTTAAGGTTTTGATAAAATCACAAATGTATCTCCATGGTAGAGAAGAATTAAGAATTAGTTTGGGTGCATGGAATGACCAATCTTGCTGAAATCCAGGTCAGGTATTGATGGGATGAGATGGGCATGGATCAGGAGGAGTGACATGCATGTGATGATGGAACTTTTATGGTTTCACTTCAGTAGAGGTATAAGTAAAGACATATGACTGGGGGAACATCATAGGACATTAGACCAGGAAGCTCAGTCAGAGGCAAAACCATCATAGGACATTAGAGGATGACCCTAATGTGGGAAGGGTTGTTGGCATGATCAGACCAATTGTTGGACAGTCAAGGTGGCACTGAGACAATAGTGAGATATAAATTTATTTTACCTGGTCTCATATAAGAACTATATTTGAGAATTATATGAGACATCAGATGGATGATTGTTTTAGAATTAAGCTCATGACACTTTTTTGACATGGTTGAAGGGGTTAAAAAGTTTCATCACTTGGTTTAAGAGATGAAATCCTGTTTCATTTTCATGATTTAGGGGTTGAATATTATGATGAAATATATACAAGTTTCATTTTAGGAATATTTTTTTTAATCTTTAGAATATGGTACTCTGATTCAAGTATATCTTATTTTTAATGGTTCAGATATTCAGAGGATTTTCCAGGACCATTCAAAGAAAGGTTGAAAAATGCGGGACCTTTGTATGGGCAGTTGATACTCATCTATTTCATTTTAGAAATTAAGAATAGAGGTAGTAATAAATTTATGAACATAGTTTTATTGCATATTTGGGTGCAGTGAGATAGAAACCACAATTAGTGGGTCATTGATCCATCGAGGACATGTTTCATAAGACAATTCTGATGGCGAGGATCACTGTAACTTTGAATCAGTTACTATGGGTTGGGTTATATAGAGTGGAGCTCCATAGTCCAGATAGTTAAATGGATAACTCTAAAATGTCATATTGAGATGGATGAGTGTGGTTGGGCATTATCTTCCTAGTTTTCTTAATGGTCGTAGTGGTAACTTGGTTTCTGATGAGTTAGGTTCTGTGTGTGTGTATTTTTATAACAAAAACTCATTCAACATTATAGGGTGGAATTCAGTGAAATGAGTGTGGTTTGGTAACCTGAGTAGGTAGAATTTATTGATGTAATAGTATTTAGGACTACTTAGGGATGATAATTTATATGGTATGGAGATTATAAAACTCCATGCATACAGTTAGATTTTAGATTTCAGTAGAAATTTGAATTTTTTTATTTTGGTGGATGGTTAATTTTAATAATTGGGAATTATAATGAGATTACAAGGGGTTTAATGTCAAAAAATAGTGTTTTTAGATATAGTTTAAATTTTGTTGGAAATATTGGGGGTTCATGTGAGAACTAGAGGAGGAACATGTGACTCATTCTACTAAAAATAACTACATAAATCCATTCATGGGCTATTTCCAATGGGAAATAGGATTTGAAAAGGGAGTCAAGGAGAAAATACAAAAAAAAAATCACGACATGACAATATGTGTCATGCTGTGAACCCGGTTGGATACCATTTTTAAAAATTTTAAGAGGGTCTTAGACCTACCTTTTTTCTCAGATGAGAATCATTCATAGGGAGTGTCTCAGTTAAACCTCCCCATCCCTATTTTATCCACAACGTTTTGTGATATTGGGTGAGATTAGATGGCATCGGTAGGTAGGGTCTTCCTCATACCTCCCTCCATGTTTTTCTTCCTCTATTATTTCTAAATTTGGAAATTTTTATTATTATTTTTGATTCCACCAGAGCATGGTTGAATCAACCATTTCTGATGGGTCTTTCACTTAGCCTAGACAAAGGAGAACCTAATATGAGGTTCATAATCATTCATGAATCATTTTAGTGAAGGTACATTTCCTTTTGGATTTTTGTAAGTGTTTGTTCCCTAAATTAATTTTTTTGGCTATTAAATTGACAATATTAATAGGGTTTTTTGTTTATGCTATGATCAAGGGAGTTTTAGGGGTAGAATTCACCTATTTTCTCATAGTTTCGATGAAACGAGGTCAATTAGTGAGTTTTATGAATTTATATCTATTTAAATAAATAGATTAATTAATCAAAAAATTAATGCAATTAATTATTTTGGATATCTTGGTTTTAATTAGGGCCTTGTGAGAATAGATGGAGGCTAGGTAAACTGGGATGATATCGGGTGAGATTTGATAGGCTATGTTTGAAGAGGGTAAAGATTTAGTGAAATGGTATATGGTATCGTGTACTAGACCTATGATTTATGTTCTTTTATATTTAATGTGGATGATCGAGCACATCATTGAGGGTGATTCCCTTGGTTAATTTAATTAAATGGAATGTTTTAATTATATTAAAATATCTTATTAAAATGAATTAGTGGTATGGGTCATGAACAACCCTTATGCACTAACTTGTTATCTCGGCCACTGATTGTCAAGGTTGAAACTTTCAAGATACTGGTTGGTCTCTAGACCTCATGAGAGGTGAGTTTAGACCTGAAAAGAATGTTTATCCAATGATTAGGTTCTTGAGACACCTCTAAGACAGTGGTGAGTGAATGATTAGAAGTCCTTGAACAATTAGGTCTTAATAATCCCATTTAGACTTTGAACTGTCTTGGATCATTAAGAAAATGGTAGTATGAGAAAACATATCTTATCCAAATTGAATCCATAACTGGGTAGACCTTAATTAGGCTATGATTTGGTTGGGTGAGCGGACCGACCCAGTGTGACCTTGAGGGCTAAGATGAGTTATGGGCCATCTAATGATTTTTTCCTTTGTGGTGAGACCCCATGTAGCCAACTAGGTTATGATACCTTCTTGGTGATGATGTGAGATGTTATTCCCTCTGAGTAGCTGGCATTGACTCGAGAGGCATGTCTGAGATAAGGTAACCCATGTTGGGTTTCTGTGATTTATGAGACCTAGGGGACCCTAGTAATTTCCACAAAGACTTTTTTACCTTAGTGATATAGTGTTAAATGGGATTAGTAGATATGATCATGAGTTTCAAATTAGAACCCAGATTGACAATTTTATCCGATTTAGGCTATGATGAGCTTGATCACACTCTAAGAAGTTTGACCTTGGTCATTGAGACGAGTTATGCATATAACCACCCATGTTTATGGTATATTATTGATATATTGTATTATATACACCCTTTGGGAATTTTAATAATAAATTTAATACATCATGGGGTGGTTATTATGTGTTATAAGGAAAACTACCCTAGTAGGGTTTCCTATGATAGTTTTAGTCTTATGCCTTAGATGGGATGCTTATAGGTCATCTTACCTAGATGAGAAAAACTCCCATTGGGGAAGAATGAGATCCATATAGGGAATTTACCTAGGATGAGAAAACTCCCATAATTGAGGCATGTGTAACTACCATATGGGATTCCATGAATATAGAGCTCGGATATTGGGATCACCACATGCTATCCTGATGGGGGCATTCCAGTGGGGGCTTGTGGATTATGATCTGATAGGGACCTATTATCTAACAAGGCATGAATAATCTAGTATAATAGGGTGAACTTGGCTCCAAGGATACACTACTTATTTTATTATTCCCTATATGAGAAAAATATCATGAGGGGAGATCTATGTTAACTAAATAAAACACTTTATAAGAAGGTCAATAACGATTAATGAAAAATCATCATAGAAGGATGATCCTGATACCATTTTTTGGGGATACCATAGTAGTAGATATAATTTCAATTATTATGGTTGGAATGATTACAAAACACGATCAGAGACACCCCAACATAGGTCTAAGAAGGTATCGTCAATTGAGGTCATAGACCTAAAGATCAATGATGTTTTTTAATATTTTCAGTAGTTTATTTATTATTTTCTGAGCATATCACATGAATATAATACTTCATTATTGGTTAGTATGAGACCATGTTGGTGGTTCCCTATTGATTTTTTTACTCACACCCTACTTGGGACACCACTATACTTGGGAACCCAAGTAGGAGTTCAATTGGTTTCACACATAGGTTGGGCTGAGGCCCAATTTTGATTGAGATGGATGCATCATATGAGTATAGAGAGCTTGAAATGAGTTATGTCTCATAGATACAATGGGTCCATTTTTTATTTCCTCATATCTGGCCTATATATGTAACCATCCCAGAGGGTGGTCAGTGTATGAATGAAATGGATGTTCAGGCCCTTGCTATATTTCATTTCTTATCATTCTTATTTATGTTTATTTAATTCTGAATTTAGTTTATTTTCTAATGTATTAAAGTTGGTTAGTTATCCATTACTTCACACTGTGATACATGGGGTATAGTCTCCCCACAGTCCAATATTGACCCCTATTTCTAGTTGGAAACCTCTTTCCTATGGGGAGAAAAGCCTAAGGTTTAGTGGCGATCATCATCCTTGGAACTGGTCAGTGGTCTTGGGAAGTGGGACATTGCAGCATTTCTCGAGTTTTGGGGTGTCAGGAAAGGACATTCTTCCCTAATATTTTGTTGTGTGTTGAATATATTAGGCCGGTTATACTACACCAATGTGAGATTTAAAATAGTCTTATGCTTCCCAATGACACTGGTTATGATTATGAGGTGGGACTTCATGCCCCTTGTGACTGGTTCTATATGCAATGTGGGATGTTATGCCCCCTATGACGGGTAATGGTGTGAGTCAGGATGTTATGCCCCTTGAAGTTGACTGTGCATGTGAGGTAGTATGTTCTTCCCTTATAACTGATGGGTATGATTTGAGGTATGTACTTCCCTATGAGAGATTTCAGGATGCAAGTTTCACATGACGATCAAAGATACTGGGTATGGCAGGTGGGATGTACCACCGAATGTGTGTGTGTGTATGTTTCTATGTTAGGCTTACTACCACCTAGTAAATGTGATGAGTTATATAAAGTGGGATCTATCCTCAATAGAGGTAGTCCTACCCTATAACTGGCCAAACTAGGCACAAGTCAGCCATCATGGGGGATTCATGAGTACCCATGGTGTGATAGGTGTATGCATGTGATGTTTATTAGTTAT
Source organism: Viscum album (assembly GCA_963277665.1). NCBI lineage: Eukaryota > Viridiplantae > Streptophyta > Magnoliopsida > Santalales > Viscaceae > Viscum > Viscum album. The sequence goes on along the minus strand of OY728165.1, from coordinate 275,318,688 downwards.
TTTTACTTCAAAAAATGCATGAACATAAATAATTGTTCTTATTAGGGACACCATTAGTGGTGGACTACCGAGTTACATGTTTACAACCTATACAAACATCCAGGTATATGTGAAACCATGATGTTTTTCATACAGGTTTAAGTGATGGCATTAGTACATGTGGGTGAGCTTGAAGAGTTATATGGGGATATAAAGGTAGGTCTAAGGTGATACCAAGGTCTATGGTCATGTTTATATTTAAAATATGTTAGTATTAAACCATTTACTATTTAATATTATCCCATTAGGGTGATCCTACATTGGTTTTTATTTCCCTATAAGTAGGTGTACCTTTTTCTATAACATGGTGATGGTTTTTTCCATAATAATCCTTCCATAGTGTTTCATTTTTATCTTTTATGTTACTATAGTTATAGATATTTTCACTATTTACCTATTATTCTTATGATGATACTAGAGGTTATAGTCCCCTGTAAGGTATAATTACACTATTTCTGTGTTTTGGTAGCCTTGGGCATACAAGGAGGTGATCCTGAGGTCACATGACACCACTAGTTAAGTTACTGATTGAGTGTGTGGGGATGAGATTTTACAAAGTGGTATCAAATATATATTTTTTATTTTACTTAGTATTTAGGATATAGTATATAGGATATGGGGCTGGTCAAAACATGTAAAAAATACTATGATTGTGCCTGGATAGAATTTACATGAGCCGAAGTCAAAGTTACTGAGGAGTGGGATTGTTGTTCTTTATTTTCATTGTTACTATTGGTATATTTAATTATGACATGTGTGCTAGTTTTTATTGATTTATTGTTTTTTTCTATTGAATCAAGGTGGTTAGAGGATCATGTTTATATATTATTTTAGCACATTGGATTCAAATTACATTTGTGTACTTGTTTGTGATTGATGATTTGATTATGAGGAGGGTTTAATTTTTTAATGTACCAAAAGAACTTGTATTGTGTATTCCCATATAACTTATTTGTTGAATTATAATCAATTGGACCATGGTCACTAACACTGTTTTATTACATATAAAGACTTGTTACATAAATCTATGTATCTATGATACCTGGACCAAGAGTAGGCAACATAGGTTTGAGGATAACTGATGTTGATGAAAACACAGGGATGAGACATTATCTTATGAGTTCCTTTGAGACAATTGAGACTAAAGTAGGGATATGTTTCATGGGATCTGAAATATAGTAGTATATGGTATATGAACTTAGTGGAATAACCTAGTAATGATGAGATTTGAATCATAATTTTGGGGATTCATGGTATATTAGCCTAATAATAGGGGGATTTTCCTTTTAATTCTCATGATGGGTTGTGCTACATGAGGGTATACCTAGAGAGTAAGGTTAACCCAAACTTATGGATGTCTTATAGATGTAAATCATGGGTGTATTCAATGAATTATGAGAAAGATTCATAGGAGGTTCTTCTGAGTTTGTCGTATATGCATGTGAGGGATGCTTCGGCCATGGTGCTTCATGCAAGTGGTTATTCATTCATTCATATAGGCTATCATGACCTTTCCCTACTAAAAAACCCTCCTGGTCTTATAGTAAATACCAGAGTGACCCCTGAAGTCTACCTATAATAATCCTTGGGTTAGTGACTAGCACCGAGGGTATATAACAAAAAAATAAAAATAATTTATATCATAAAACCCAATAATATAAAAACAACCCATGGATAAACATCATAAATTAAATAAACCAAGATCCAAAACTATCTCACAATTCCTGAATAATGTTAGATAAATTAAAATCCCAAAATAAAAATACCACTAAACTCATAGGGAGTGACTCTGCAGTAAAACCCAATATTTGAGTTAGTACTATCTAGACTGGTCACAAAACTCACCCCAAAAATCTTTAAAATAGTTTATATATATTAGGTTGATAATATCATGTATAATCAGTAAAATCATACCCATGAACTTACATGGAAATGAGTAAATATAATGTTAATGCATCAATGAACAAGAAATAAAACCAACAAACACCTATCAGGTCAACTACCACTAACTCCCACCCTACCTCACTCACGAAATATCACATCCAAGGATAATAACATAATATCAAGGAATATATAGTCAAGGGTATCCCACACAACTTTCTCACTATTTTTTTCACACTCACACCCCAACTTCAAATGTCTTGTGCTCAATCCCATCCACAAATTTTCCACAACACACCTAGTCTCATTCACACATATCATATCTATTGGAGTTGGTTTCCTAGAACTAACTACTTTTTTTTAATTTGTATCAATTGTATATTCATATAATTTAATATTATTAAATTACATATCATATAATTATTTTTCTTATACATAATGTTAAAGTGACAATTTCATAGAATATATGTTTTATTGAAAAGGTCATAGTAGTACCCCGCTATGATAAAAACCTTGATATACTATGATGACATTATTAAACTATATGTACTATGGTATTATGAAATCATTTGATAGGACACAAATGATGTATATTGTTAGGTGTGAGTACTCATGAGTGGATGAGATTTCTTCTCATGAAGTTTTCACTTGTTAATCGTTAAGATGAGAGATTATGAGGAAAAACCCATCTATAAGAAATCTACATGCATGCATGTCATTGGATATTCCTATTCTTGATCTTATGTAATGATCATAAGACATTAATATTATTATTAATAAATATCAAGAATCATGTACTTTTATTAATTGGACAAAACTGTGATGCCATATGTTCATTGGAAGTAGGGAACGTTGGGTGTGTCATGAATGGTATACTATTAATAAATAAGTTATGGAAGCATTTATCCATTATGTCTAAATGGAAGATGATATCTCAACCATTTGAAATGAAACTTCCAAAATAAAACATAACCATGGTGTATTTGTAAGTTCATTTTATGTAGTGAAATAAATATGTACCAATCATATATGTTGAGGACACATGTATACAACCTGCATGATGATATATCAAGAAAAAAAGGGTTATATTACATAGTGATTTTTCATATAATATTGACATCATTGTGACAATTACTTATTCCTATTGGGTTCCTTCAAATGTTTCTGAACACTTATGTTGGAATTTAGGAAAACTCACCCAATTCCACTAAGGAATAATCCTAGGGGGCCACACTATTAGTGTTTCTATTTTTCTCAATTAAATTCTATCTAAATTTATTTATTGAAATGAATATTATTCTCTAGATCATGGGATAATATTTATTTAATATATATTGATCCCAAATATTTATTCACCATATTTATTTATGAGTGGAATATCAAATAAATTAATATTTATTCACAAGACCATCGAATAATATATATATATACATATATTTATATCTTGATTATTCACAAGGAAATAAATATAATTACCGTTAAATAAAAATTTATTTATTTATGAGATTATTAAATAAATATTTATTAAAAGACCATGAATATTATAAATATTTATTGATTTATTTATCAAATGAATAATATTAATTATTCAAGGTTTGGTAAATACCGAGGAGGAAGTGTAGACTGGTTTATTAGGTTTTATGGGAATGATATATTAAATATCATTTAAATAATTTTTAATATATTTATTTAAATAAATGACATTTATTTTATCCATGAGTTTATCATATTTCAAGTGAATAATAACAATAATATTATTATTTAGACATGGCGTACACTAGGGATTTATAGAATAATAAATACCCTATGTGCAATTATTTATTCTCAACCCAAACTATATAAATACGATGTTATATCATTTCCTTTGGTAATATATTTTCACATACAAGACATACCCTCTAGATATTCTCTCAAACCTAAATGAAAGAATCTCTAGAATTATTTCAATAACCAAGAGCTTCCATAATCCTCTCAAGAATGTGAGAACAAGAATCAATCCTTCAAAGGATTGTGTTGTGATAAAAGGGAGTGATACAAGATGATTTGTAACACTATAATAGCACCCTTAGTACCATCAATGATGCTTCGTTATCAAAATAGAACATGAAGATCACTATTAGAGGGATTCTATCCTTGGATCCTCATAAAACAATGATGGTGAAACCTAACATCATTTATATAATCAACCCCTTCTTTAAATATATAATTCCCAATACCAATGTAATTATTAATATAAATTAATTATAAATGTAATGTGAAAAATATCCTCTCTTATTGGTTTTAACTTATATGTTCAACAATCTTCACACTATTTTTTTTCATGATAATTATTCATCATGTACATATCATATTATTTATTGATTACAATAAAATCGAAGTTAGATATGACCCAATTTTTGTTTTCACTACATCTGAAACATTTAAATGATATCAAAGCAGTCACATTAAAATTTAAAATTATTTAATTTGTTGATCGTTATATGATTTATTTTATTTTTTAATTTTATGAAATTTATTCCATTGTTACTTTATTATGGATTATACCATGGGAGGGGGGGGGGGGGGTGAATCAGGGTATTTCAGTTTAATCCTTGATTTTAAATCTTATTATCTCAGAATGAGGAGAACTTTAATATATCCCTTTCATTTCTATATATAGAGAACAAAGTAGTACATGAAATAGATGATTTTCTTGGATCACCCACAATAGGCTACATCCAAGGAGAATGAATGAAAATGTGCCTATATACCAATCACAATAAAAACTCACTAATTTAATGTTTATAAGTTTTGAGAAGTCCTATCAAACCTCCAAGATCACTAATATAAACCTTTGGAAAGGTCACTACTCTCTATACATGGGAAATCATTGATCCTCTAAATGAAAACTTATTATTAAAACAATATTTATATAAATATTCACCACATATGGTATTTCTTCTTTAGAAATTTTTTGTTGAACTTCCTATTAAATATCGGAACTCTTGGATCACCCTATTCTTTGAATTATTCTTTCCAAAATATATCTATAATTTCTATTCACACTGGCTATATATTTACTATGTCCCCCCCAACAAAGCCCCTTTTTAAATTCCTCTTTTAATGTGCATTCACTTATTTTTAAACAAATGCATGAATTTAAGGCCTTCAAAACTGACCATAAACCTCTCATCAATCAACGAATACAACATTAATAAAATACATAAATTTATCAACACTTATTTTTTATATTTTCAGAATCAAAGCATCACACCTGTATCCTTCCTCTGTAGATTGATTTTTCATAGGTTAACTTCCTCCAAACCATGACCTCAAAAATTATGTAGTGAGACTTATCATACTTCAAATATTGGTTCCCATTCCACCACATCTTATTCCAAAATAATGTTTTTTCTCCCCATGAATAATAGGTGGACACCAGTTGGAGAATTCCCTGCACCATGGGCATTGCAGACTTGTCTATTTTTCAAATATGACTTCCCAGATCAAAACACATATTTCTTCAAGAAAAGTTATCAACTCCATACATAACCATCTTAAATATGTAAGGGATGAGTTCAACATGACATGGTCTAAGTTTTATTGAATACCCACTTCATTTATTTAATAAAAAACCTCAACTAATACTTAATTCAAACAACTCTAACTTCTACGAAAACATACTCCTTCGTATTTTTAAACAAACAATACCCAAAAATTACCTAAAGGTGATTTTTTATAACAATACATACCTTTAGATATGTTGAAGACTCTAAAAAACAACAAATTCTAAAAAACTAAAAACAATGACAAAATAATCAATAATCAATTATTAGATTCATGAATCAATGATTCACTAATCACCAAATATAAGCCCACATGAGGCATTCTTAGTGTAAGAAACAAGATTTGAATGAAAAAAGTCTCTTAAGAACAAACTTTGATTCCTAGATCTTGTTTGTTTATCTCCTCCTATGATTCACTATGATTAAAGATATAACCCTTTTAAACATACTAGCATAGTTTTCCCTTGAATATATCTCTCCCTATTTATCAAAGAAACCAAATAAATCAGTTATTTGAAAGGTTACTTTAGAGGGTCAGAATACAATAATGAAATGTAAAAGAGTTACAAACCTTTCCTTTGAGAGAAAATTCCTAGGATTATTGTGGGACTATTAATGTTCCATCTAGGTTTATGTATTTGATTGGACTCTAAGAGACAATCGATTTTTTTTCAAATTCCACCTTGTGTAGTTCATTTTTCATTATATATGCACTTTTCTCTTGATTTGACACATACTTTAATTTCACCAAACATTTCTCAACCTTATCCAATATGAAATGATACTTAATATCTATTTTATTTATTATATAATGTTGTATGATATTTTTACTAAGGTTTATAGTAGTCTAGTTTTCACACATGATAAAAATAAGAGATAGATTTTTTATTTGGAATCAGGAGGATAAAATTTGATAAATAGGTCACTTTTATTTCCGGTCAATATGAATAGTAATCATAATAAAATAATTCACCCAAGTAAGGGTAATATATGTTAAATAAGTTTAAAAATTGGTATAAGACTTTTAAAATTTATATAAAACATGAATTTATGCAATTGGATTTGTTTTTTTATCCATTACCACCTAATTTTATAATATATGGTCATGTGGTACCATATTTATTTGATTATAACCTTTATATTAATTTAAGAAAAGAATAAATATAAAATGTGACTCCCTTGAGTTTAATATATCTATATTTTTTTACATAAGAATAAAAAGAGGATAAGTTAGGATATAAATATTAATTTGAAATATAATTTTTTATTATAGTAATTTATCTATAATTTTTTTATTATCGTAATTTATTATGCAACACCAACACAGTATTTACTCAATTAATAAAAAAACAAAAAAAAACAAAAAATATTAAAAGTAATATAATTTAAATGAATTATTGTGTTCCATGAATTTTTTAGATACATATGACACGTTAGGGATGTGTTAAAAAATTATAATCAAATTCTATATTTTTATTGGTGTTTTTAAAGTCAAATTAAACGAATAGTTCAAAAATTTACATTAATGATATTTCGTAATAAATAATATTTTATTAAATTGTTTAAATTTAATTATAATATGATATTAAGTAAAGTGAATATAACATAGATGAAAATATCAACCATTTTTCACTTATTAGTCACTTTACTATAATGGTAAATTTTTTAACAATTTAATATTAAAATAGTTGTTACCACAATTACTGTAAAAAATGCTCAATAAAGGGGTTAATAAAAAAACAGGGTTTAAAATGACAAAAAAACCAATATAAATTTAATTATACGATATTATTTTAACCCTTAAATCTATTTCTTTAAATTCATGTCCATTTGGAATCATTTTTTATTGATAATGCCTTTATTATATTTTAATCTTTTAAGAAATTCCAAGTGTGTCTGATCCCTCCCTTATAAAAGGATATCCCTCCTTTCTCTTATTTACGACACTTTGAGACTTATAGATTAACCAAAACCTATAATATTTCATTATTAAATTCTATATCCATGTTTTATAGGTTTTTTACTTCCCAAAAGACTAACCTTGGGGTCTTTAAGAGGATATTTAAAGAAGTTCTTTCAAAGAATATGCAATAAAATTAATAGATCACTTTCTTTTTTTAATTATTATTTTATCTCCTATAAATACATGGTATTTATAATAAAATAATAATTTATATATCCTAAATATAATTGAAATTTTATTATGATTATGAAAACACAATTATCCACCATCTTTCCCATAAAATAGGAAGTGAAAGTATCTCTCATTTGTATGTACGATTTACCGTCTCTATATAATTATACAATTTATTTTTCATGACCATATATTATGGATATGTATTATAATGGGTTTAATATTTATGTATTATATTTATACAATAATAATTATTATTTAATTATAATATAATATCAAAGTTACTACATTCTAATCTTTTGGAAAACGATAACGACACTCGTGCGTACGTGTGGACTACCAACTCCACGGAGCAATGTGATTCATTTTTCATTTTTCATTTACATGTATGGTAATAAGGATAGATTTTATGAATATATATTATGTATATGATATTATAATTATTCTATAAAAGTGAATTATTATTTACCATTCATTTTTTCAATCATTCAAAAATTGAAAACATCGTTCAGGTGTACATACAGTCCACTATCTCCATAAACACTGTAATTCATTTTTATATCTATAATTTTATGAATGAATATATATATATATATATATATAGAGTATATATAAAATTTATACCATGATTAAAAATATAGAGATTATGGAACCATAATCCAAGTACAATAACAAAAACTACAGAAATAAAAACTTACCAGAAAAACAAAGTAGTTATCACCCAGAACAATGATTTTAATAATGAATTTTTAATAAAAATGTGACAAAAGGTTATAAGTAAATTATATATGGTATGATATGTATGATTATGGTTAAATAATTGATTTATAATAAATCTATATTTATTATAAAATAAGTTCAAACACATATGAAGGAAGTCAGACATGAGATAAGAATTTTACGTCACAATCTCATTGTTTATCAAGATTGTTTATGATTAAGTTTATAATGATGAAATATTATATTATAAATATAATGAAACTCTTTAATTTTATTTTACTCAATTTATTTCAAACAATTACATTTTTTACTTTGATTTTCCTCTCTTTAATAACTTAATAGATGGAAAGAATGTTTTTAAGGAAAATTGACTAGGTTTTACTATTTGGTCGGGAATCATTATCTTCCATGAACATGATTTCTTTCAAATGTTTTCAGGAGTGTTTTAATATTTTTATATGAAATTTTAAATTCATTTTTACCCTTATTTTAATTTTCATAAAAAATTTACAAAGGGATATTCTTTTTGTTTTCAAAATGAGGTACTTTTGACTTTTTTACAAAAGTGTGAAAGGAATATTTGTTTCAACTTATACAACATGAAAATAATTTCCCTCCACCATAACCAATAAATTTTTAAAAGATCCATTTATAAGTTTCCAAGTTTATTTTCAAAGAAATGGATTTTACCAATATTTTTTTTTAAATTTTTAGTTTTAAAAAGTTAATTTCAAATTGGAAAGGACATTTTCCTCAAGAATGGTTTTAATGATATTTTAATGGTATTTATATTCATATATGTTAAAAATACTTGATTTTACTTAAAATATAATGGGGATATGATCTAAGGATTTCATCCTTATTATTTCTATAGACGGATTATAATTATTATGGATTTTTTATGAAACCCATTCCTTTACCACAGGTTATGCTATGATGAATCAATGAAAAATGACACCCATTTATTTTCCATGGGTTATGCCATGATGGAATGTTTATGAAACATTTTTAATTTTCATTAGATATGATATAATGAATGTTTTATGATCTTTTATCACACATCCATATGATTTTCATTATTTTATGGGTATCCCCATAATTATATGTCCCTCCAATGTATTGGGTAAATTTTTATATACCATGAGATGAACAATCCTGGAATTGGGAGTGAACCTTATTCAGTAGGGGACTCTATACACTATGTTAGTCATGGTAGTGAACCATGAATTGTATGATAGAATACAGAGTGAACCCAATCCACTGTGATAGTCTTGGAAGTGAGACTTTATTACTAAGGAAAATATTTTATATGCTTATGTGTATACTTAAAATTATGTCTTATGCCAATGTTATACTCTCATGGCTCATGTTCTTTGATTTATTTATGATTCATGTATTATGAACTACCAAGATTTATTTCATTACTCATGATTATGATGTATGATATACATGAGTTTTTTTTCAAATGTTATACTCATGTTTTCACACCCTTATGTTAATATTATATTTAATTGATCATTGATATCTACCTAGTTTACCCTTACTGAGAATACGATCTCACCATTTCTTATGTTTCCTTTCCCCAAGTTATATAGAAAGGTATTATGTATGATATGTGTAAGAATGGTTCTAGTTATTTAGAACTTAATGGGGGGGGGGGGTTATGTAGTTAACTTATGAACTGGGTTCTTATATATCCATGTTTCCAAAGATACTTGACCTATAAGATTCTAGTGTGAATCATTATATTTTGTAATGAATATTAATCTAATATGATTTAATATATATGTATGAAAAGAATCAATTTCTATAGTTTGTAATAGGGAAAGGTTTATTTACCTTTGGAAACTAAGATGATTAAAATTTATTGAGAACCATGGGTATAAGTCTCTATATAGGATAAAATATTAAATTTTTGGCAATGACCATAAAAGAATTTGGTTCAACCTAAGGTGTCAATGATTGAAAATAATGTGTCTAGATTTATACATCCAATAAATTATTTTTTTTCATGATTATGTGGTTTCCCAAAATGATTATTATTTCTAAAATTATGATTTTTGGTTTTAGTCAGTGAATAGAACTCTAAGTAATAATGTTAATGATGAATGCGATGGAAAATGCATTGATTTTCCTCCTAAGTAACATAATGTTATCGTAGATGGAATGAAAAATCTCATTGCAATTCTTACAAAAATTTCTCAAGATATGAATCATATTAAGCTTACAAATGAGAAAAGGAGGGAGTAATGTTTTGTTGATTCCTTCATGAGGTAACACCCAAATTGTTTTAGTAGGTATTATAATCTACTAGTTGTTGATAAATGGATCAGTACCACTAAAAATATATTTTTAGTTCTCCAGTTTTTGAAACATGAAAATTTTATTTTGGTTATTTATCATTTGGAAGATGAAAAATATCAATGGTGGAATGTTTTTCAGAACATGAAGTAAGAGGAAGAAATTGAATCCATATAGTGGGATGAGTTTAAGAGATTATTTTAAAATATGTACTTACCTCGTATAATTTATATGAAAATAAAGAAAGAATTCCTTGTGCTAAAGAAAAGGGATGATGAATCCATTAGTACATATGAGTAAAATTTTACAAGACTTTTGAGGTATGATTTTGGTATTATTATCTAACCTAAAATTAAGGTTGAATGATTCTTAAGTGTCTTAAAATAAAGTCTCCAAAGGAAATTATCAATAAGAGTCTTCATTAGATATGAAGAAATCATATGATCTACTATCAAGGTTGAGATGGTTATTGGAGTTACCCATAAATCTCATGGTTTTGAAAAGAAAAAAAATATGGGATTGAAAGGTAATTATAAAATCCATATATATAAGAATATGACCATTTATTTATTCTCAATGTGTTGATAAAAACATGGTAGAAATTTTCTTAAGGTAATTGGTAAATGTTTTCAGTGTGTAAAGGAAGGTCATCGGGAAATCGAATTCCAAAATGATGGGAAGAAGTTAGATAATTATTGAAGAAAATCCCCACAAAATACACCACCCACAATCCAGTGTTTGAAATACAATGAGTATGGCCATTATGATAACTAGTGATAAAATATAAAGGATGATGATAATGATCAACATAAAAAACTCTTAATCCCAGAGACAAAGGAGAATCTCATGAAACCCCTATTAATTATGTGGATAATAAAGTGGTGAAAGGTACACTTACTATTCAATCTAGAACTACTAATGTATTATTTGATTTACTATCTACCCACTCTTTTATATTTAAAGAATTTTCTAATGGTATCACAATACTATATCAATGATTATATGTAGAATTATCAGTGAAAACTCTTAATGGTATGGTTATTCCATTGAAAGTAAATGATTCATCTCTAATTGAAGTTTGTGGGAATGTAATTATTGTAAATCACATTATTCTCCCTCTAGTTGAACTCAATTTTATTTTGGTCATACATTCACTTTATTTACATAAAGAGAACATCAATTACTCAGGAAGGGAAGTCATGTTTGATATTTTTAACCAACCTATGATTGTATATTGATGAAACAATAAATATGAACTCCAAATGGAAATTGTATCCATTATATGAGTCTTGATTACTATTCAAAAGGGATTTTTATCTCAAATGGATGGGAGAGAAAATCAACATCTATGATATGCATATTGTGTGGGAGTTTGTTGATACATTTCTAGAAGATTTTCATAGTCTTCCACTGAATAATTAAGTTGAGTTCTCGATATAACTCATACCTGGTTATACACCTATTTCAAAGATTCTTTATAGAATGGTTCTTATTGAGTTATAGGAATTAAACAAGAAACTCTAAGAGAATATTGATAATGGATTTTTCAGCAAAGTGCATCACCTTTTCTTTCTTTTAAGAAGAAAGATTAATCAATGCGACTATTTATTGATTATTTTCAACTCAACAAGATCACAATCAAGAATAATAATACTCTGCCATATATTGATGAATTATTTTATCAACTACACGGAGCTCAATAGTTTTTCATGATTGAAATTAATTTTGGATATCATCACTTGAGGATGAAGAATGAGGATATACACAAGATAACATCCAATATAATGTATGAAAACTAAGAATATATATTAATGACTTTTGGTCTTAATAATTCCCCTGTTATCTTTTATATTTAATAAATAGAGTCTTTAGAGATTATATTGATTAGTTTTTGTTAGTATTTATAGATCATATTCTTATATTTTCAAAGATAAATTAAGACCAGAAAGATCACTTGTGGATTGTACTGAAGCACCTAAGCAAAGATAATCTTTATGAAAAATTTACAATGTCATAATTTTGGTTACAAAAAGTTTCATTTTTGGTCCATATAATCTCAAATGAGGGTATATTAGTGGATCCATAAAAGACCGAAGTTATTTATTATTAGTCTAGACCAACCAAATTAATTTAGATCTATATTTTTCTTTGTTTGTATTGATATTATCAGTTCTTTGTGGAGAATTTGTCACAACTGTCTAATCCACTCACCATGTTATCTCATAAGGGTTCCAAGTTACTTTTGATAGTTGAATTTGAAAAAAAATCATGGAATTAAATTGAAAGTAAGTTAGCACACCAAAAGTTAGTTAACACACCTATGATAAAATTACCTTGTAGTGGATATGAGTTTTTAATATATAGTGATTCATTGAATAAGGGACTAAGATGAGGTCTCATTAATAATGATATGGTTATATCTTATACCTCATTCTAATTGAAGGTTCATGAAAAAATATACCCAACTCATGATTTTGAGTTAGTTGCAGCATGTTTTGCATTAAGATATGAGAAAATTATCTTTATGGAGAAAGGTATGATATATATACTAATCATAAAATCTTAAAGTATATATTCACTCAAAAAATAGATCAATATGTTCTTGAGAAGATGGTTGGAGTGGACTAAATATTATGACTAATCAATATATTACCACCATAGGAAAGAAAAAATGGTGGAAAATGCTATGAGTTAAAAAGATCATGATAGATTATCTATTATGAGGATCATAAAAGATCTAATATTTTTTTTATTTTAAAAGGATGGATCTAGAAATCTTGATGCAAGGTTATAAATAATATATTTCTCAAATGAGTGTTCAACCATCTATTAATGTGAGCATTGAAGAGGTGTATAAGGAAGACGTGGAACTACATAAGAAGGTCAGAAATATTCCTGAGTTCAAAACTGATTGTGATGGAATGATAAGGTTAAAGAACCATTTTTTCCATCCATAATAGATTTTAATAAGGATCTATTGGATGGGGATCTTTTTTCATCATTCTCTATTAATCCTTAAAGTATGACGATGTATAGAGATATGAAAGATAATTTCTAGTGGGATATCATAAAGAGAGATATTGTATAGTATGTATCTAGGTGTTTGGTATTTTAACAATTTAATGATGAGAGACATAAGTCTAATATAATTTTACAACCTTTACCCATAGCTAAATGAAAATAGGAAGAAATCACCATGGATTTTTTCATTGGACTCCCCCAAACATGTAAAGGCTATAATGATATTTGGGGTGTAGTTAATCCACTTATAAAGTCATAACAATTCATTGATATTTGGGAATATTTTTCTCTTGATTATATTATCATAATACACATTAAATAAGTGTTAAGGTATCATGGAAGACCACATTATGTTGTATTTTATTGAGATCTGATGTTTACTTTTATTTTTTAATGAAGTCTCCAGCAGGCTCTAGATACAGAGTCTAATTTTAATAAAAACTATCATCCTCATATAGATGATTAGTTTTAGATAACAATTTAAACACTAGTGGATATGCTGAGATCTTTTTCTATGTAATTCAAGGTGGTTGGGATCAACACCTTAGTTGAGTTTTTTGAAAATAATATTTTTTACTAAAGAATTTAGTGTTCTATATATAAATCCCTCTAGGGAAATAAGTGTAGAAATACAACCTGACGGGATGAATTTTTAATGTTATTGGGACCTAATATATATGAGTAAATAAAGAAGAAAGTTAGAGATATTCAATAGTAAAACAAGGAATCTCAGAGTTAACAGATTATTTATGCTGATAATCATGGATGAGATCTAGAGTTCAAAGTTGGTGAGAATGTGTTTAAATGAATTTATCTATGGAATATGGTTATGATATCGTGAAATAAAGAAAATATAATCCCTAGGTATATTTTTCCCTTTGAGATTCTTGATCGAGTAAGAAAAGTAACTTATTTCTTAGAACTTCCACCAGACCTCTCTCAATTTTATGATGTAATCTATATATCTTTATCAAGTAAGTATATTCCTAATCCTTTCCATGTATTAAAATAAAAGGTCATTCCATTGAATCATGATATTTCTTATAAAGAACAACCGGTAATAATCTTCTATAGTATAGATAAAGTTCTATGAAACAAGACTACTCAACCAAATAGAGTTCTCTAGAGGAATCAAAAATTCAAAGAAGAAACTTAGGAACATGAGGATGTAATGAAATTGATATATCCTCATTTTTGTATCAGAGTAATGAAATTTCGAGGGATAAATTAATTTTAATGTGGGTATAATTAAACACCTTGAGATATTTTGAAATATTTATCTTCAAGTAAATATAATTTATTGGATAACCTCGATACAAACATCCCTGAGTCTAAATGAACTATAATATAGTATATCATTATAACCTAACCATTAAATTTGTGGGTTTGAATAGGAATAAATAAATTTTGAAAAAATTATGGTTTAATTATGTATAAAATTAACTCATTAGTTATAAATTGATATAAATAGAAGTAAAAATAATTTTTAATCAAAAAGGGATGATTTCCTGAAAAAAAATATTTTTATTCGCACAATGAGTTTTTACTTAATACATTAAATTGATCACTATTGGTGATTTATTTTAATGAAATTTATATATTATTTATTTAAAATGTTTTATAAATTCATCTAATATATCTTTTAGGCATGATATAAGAATATATATCTTGTTTTATGCTTAAAAATTCTTTAGTCTAAAAAACGGTTTTGTCACATATTGTGTACTTATTTTAAAATTAATTTACACCAATTATAGAAATTTAATATTGAAAAATGGATTAAATATTAATAATTAGGAGGATAAAATTTGGTAAATAGGTCTCTTTTATTCTTGTTCAATATGAATAGTAACTATAGTAAAATTTTGTTACCCCAAAAAGGGAAAAACATGTAAAATATAGATAAAACTTAAGGATAAGGCTTTAAAATTTATCTAAAACTTACCTTTATCCAATTAGATGTGTTTATTTTTTCCATTTTCATCCAAGTATTGAATAAATGGTCATTTTTTGGAATATTTCTTTGATTATTACCTTTATATTAATTTATGAAAAGAATAAATACAAAATTTCACTCTCTCAACTTTAATATCTCTAATTTTTTACATAAGGATAAAAGAGGATAAATTTATTTATAAATGTTTATTTTAAATATAAGTTAATTTTTTTTATCATAGTCATTTATTATTAATTTTTATTAATATAATAATTACCCAAAATGACTACTCAGTTGTGACACAATATTTATCCAATTAATAAAAAAATAAAATAAATCATTTTAGAAATGTTTAAAGTAATAAAATTTAATTAAACTATTGTGTTCCAAGAATCCTTTAGATATATATGACCTATTAGGGGTGTTTTAAAATAATATATTATAATTTTATCCTATTTGTGGTGTTTTTAAATTAGAATTAAATGAATAGTTCCAAAATTGACATTAATGATATTTTACAATTAATAATATTTTATTAAATGATTTAAAATTAATAAAAAATATTATAATTTTCCATGTGAATGAAATATGGTTGAAAATATCATACACGGTCTATTTCTTAGCCACTTTCCTATTTATTCCAATATTCTTAAATCTTTAATATTTCAATAGTTATTACCACGATCAAGGTCAAAAAATTGTTAATGAAGGTGTTAATAAAAAAATATGGTTTAAAATTACTCCAAAATCCATATAAATTTCATTATTTTATTTTATTTTGATAATATAATTTTTTATTTGAATAAAATCCAATTTTTATTCATTTTGATTGGAAATTAATTTATTTTATTTTAATCATTTAAGAAATTCCAACTGTGTCCTCTCCCTCCTTTATAAAAGAACATCACTCCATCATCTTTATTACCCCAATTTCAGACTTCAAGGTTGACAAAACACTTCAAAAATTTCTTATAAAATTACTTAGACATGTTATAGAGGATATGGTGTCTCCAAAATACCATCCCTATGGTCCTTAATAAGATATCTAAAGGAGTTCTTTCAAAGAAGATGTAACCGCTTTAACCAATCACTTTATTTTTTCACTTCTTCTTTAATACCTTATAAATTGATGGTATTTATCAAAAAATAATAAATTCAGTTACACAAATATATTAAAATGTTATTATGATAAGTAAAATACCATTATACACCTTCATTATCATCAAATAGGAAGTGAAGTTATCACTAATGCGTACGTACAAATTACTATCTCCACGTAGTGATACGATTTATTTTTCATTACCATAATTTACGGATGGGTATTATAATGATTTTAATGTTTATATATATTATATTTATCAAATAATTATTCTTTTAGTATTATAATATAATATCTACCTTATTACCTTCTAATCTACTGGAAAATGATAAAGTCACTTGTGCATACGTGTGGACTACCACCTCCACAAAACGACGTGATTGGTTTTTCACTTCCACTTTACATGGATGGTAAAAAGGATGTATTTTAGGAATATATATTATTTATATGATATAATAATTATTCTTTAAAGTTTAAATATTATTTACCTTTATTTCATTCCAACATTTGAAAAGTGAAAACAATGCTCATCTGTACATACAACCTACCACCCCCACGAATAATGTATGTAATTTTTCTGTCTCTAATTTTATAGATGACTATATATATATATATACTGAATATAAATTAAATTTAAAAAATTATTAACATTTTATATTTTATAGAACCATAATTAAAGTACAATGAAAAAAACTACTGAACCAAAACCATACATGAAAAACGAAGCAGTTATCACCTGAAATAGGGATTTTAATAGATAATTGATAACAACTGATTGATAAAAGGTTATAATTAAATAATATATAGTATTAAATATATTAAATTTGTTTAAATATAGGTTTATAATAAATATATATTTCATATATAGTGTTTTTGAACATGTATGAAGGAAGTCATACATAAGGTAAGGGTTTTATGTTATAATATCATTATTTAGTGGGATTGTGTATGATTAAGTTTATAATGATGAAATATTATGATATAACTCTCAAGAAACACATGAATTTTCTTCTCCTATGGTTATGTCTATATATTACATATTTTCCTTTCATTTTACTCTCTTTAAGAACTCAAGAGAGAAAAAGAATGTTTTTAAGGAAAACAGACTATGTTTTAATATTTGGCCAGAAGTCTTTCTCTTCAATGTCCATGTTTTTTCAAAAATAATTGCAAGAAAATTTTAATTTTTTAATATGAAGGTTTAAATTAATTTTTACCCATGTTTTACTTTTCTTAAAATTTCTTCAAAGGGATCTTCTATTCATTTTCCAAATGAGGTACTTTTTGACTTTTTAGAGAAGTGTGAAATGAATTTTTCTTTTAACTTGTATGGCATGAAGATAAATCACCACCATTATGACCACTAAATTATTTAAAGATCATTATATAAATTTCCAAGTTCATTTTAAAATAAATTTATTTTCATAATATTTAGTGATTTTTTAGTTTTTAAAGATTTATTTTATAGTGGAAAGGGTATTTTCCTCAAGAATGTTTTTAATGACCTTTTAAAGGAATTTATATTTCTCAATGATAGTAATGCTTAATTTTACTTATGATCTAATGGGGATATGATCTAATGATAAAATATTTATTCTTTATCTAGATAGTTTATGATTATGATGAAAATATTTTTGTGAAACACAATCCTTTTACATGGGTTATTCTATGATGAATTGATGAAATATGAAACCCATTTCTTTTCCATGGGTTATTCCATGATGAAATGATTATAAAATCCATTTATTTTTCATGGAATAGGATATTATGAATGTTTTATGTTATTTTTTCACACATTTGTATGATTTTCATTGTTTTATGGATTATAAAAGAGTTCTATATCCCTCCAATTCCTTGGGTAAATATTGATATCTCATGAGATAAACTAGACTGTAATGGGGAGTGAAGTCAGTTCAACAAGGGACTCTATTCACCATGATAGACATGGGAGTGAACCTTGACTACTAATATGGAATGGGTAGTGAATACCATCAATTATTATAGTCTTATAAATGATCCTTGACTACTAAAAAAATTATTTTCTAGGCTTGTGTTTATGCCACAAATCTATATCTTATGCAAATGTTATGCTCTCATGGATTGTGTTATTTGATTCCATTATGATTCATGTCATATGAACTGCCAAGATTTATTCAATGACTTAATATTATTATCTATGATATGAAATTTAGGGTTCTCAAATGTTATTTTCATGTTCTCATACCATTATGCTTATGTTTTTTATGTGAACATTGATATCTCCCTTGTTTACCTTTATTGAGCATCTGAGCTCACCCTTTGTTAAGTTTCCTTTCCCTAGGTTATGAATAAAGGTATTAAATATGATATTACTAAGAAGGGTGATATTTATGAATAACCTAGTGGTAGATGATATAGTTCACAAATGAAACAATTTTTTATGCATCCAAGTTTCCAAAGATACTAGACCTACATGGTTCTGAAGTGGATCATTATGTTGTTTAATGAATATTAATCTAATAAGTCATAATATATATGTATGAAATTTATGGATTACTATAATCTAACTGAGTGGAAGTTAAGTAGAGGAAAATATTATTACTTTTCTATAAAGAGTGATATCAAACTCTTTGCTTTATTCATTTTTTGGTAACTTTAACCGGGTCTTAGCCATAGTTTTCATCAATCTCGAACCATCCATCTAAATTTGTTTTATCACCTTCTTAGAATATTTTTTTTGGGATATAAATATCCCATACTTTATTTGAATCACTAATAATCAAAGTAAATTTATCTAGTAAGATACATATCAAATTATAACCTAATGATATATAAAAATTTCTTGAATTTGATTCCATATAAGACTCTGAAGATGATATATTCCACATATATAAGAACCCTCATTCATTATTCCTTTTATTTATTAATATAGAGGAAGTGATATACCACCCACCTTTGAAATCCAATATTATTCAAATATTTTTCTATCCTTAAGAATCAATCTCTTAGTGCTTGTTTTACCCCATATAAGGCCTTATTAAATCTAACCATGTTATTTTAATTATTATCAATGAAAAATACATCTAGTTTTTCGATGTAGACTACCTATTAAAGGATGAATTAATAAAATTATGATCTGACATCCATTTGTTACACCTTTAATTCCTTCTTTTCACAGTGTACAAGAATAATATTATTACTTCAAGTTGTTCCACCAAATATAATGTTTCATCCACATTAGTTCCTTTAATTTTGGAATACCCTTTATACACAATTCATAATTTGTTCTTTATAAATTTTCTATATCCATTTAAATTATTTTGGTACCCCCATTTTGTCATGTTGATGATTTTTCCCATAACAACAGAACAACATCCATTGTCTTTTTTATTTTATATTAGTTCAAGATCCCCATGTATATTTTCAAACCATATTTTATCCTTATTAGAATATTCAAAATAATTTAGTTCTAATAAAGACATGAGAGAATCCTATTGTTGTGCCTTCATCCTTTTTGTCTGAACATAGTCTAGAAGATCACCAAAAATGTGATTTTTAGTAATTTTATCCCTGATTGATCATCTACTTGAACCTATTGTTCAAGCTATGTTTTCCTCTTCCCCGTGATTTGTACAATTATTTATCCCTATTATCTTCAAAAAATTGATATTTTACATGTGAAACTTTCTCACTAGAATTTGAAATTTTTATATGTTTCATTATAACCTATTCATTTTCAACTACAATAAAATCATTAATTTTAATAAATTTTCCAAGCCTCTTATTTAATAACCAGTATTATACACCCTTTTATGAATATCTAATAAATAATCCTTTAGTACAATGAGATTTAAAATTCATATTATTTTCTTTATTTAGAATGAAACACTTACTTCCAAACACCCAAAAATATTTAATAGTGGGATTATTTCAATAATATATATTATATGGTGTTTTGTATTTAGTGGAATATAATAAGGCCCTATTTTAGATATATAACACTTCTTGTACCACATGTTTCCAATATTTCCCTGATAATACCTTTTCAATAAGTATTATCCGAGCCATGTTTTTTATGATGAAATTATTTCTTTAAACTAATAATTTATGCCAAAGAGTTATAACTATTTAAACTTAGTTCCTAATACCATGTTCATGAAGACATTTTTTCAATTGGGTTTTTGAAAATTCTGCACCATTATCTATACAAAACTTTTGAATTTTTATACCAAGCATATTTTATACCAGACTTCAATATCACTTGATACCCTTAACAATTTTACATTTGTGATCTATAACCATAAGAATTAAATTCAATTTAAATCATCAATAAAAAATATATAATACCTTTTACCATATGTGTATTTACCCATGATTATCACACAAACATCCACATGTACGAGCTCAAGAACTCTTGATAACTTCTACTTCTTTGGCTTGTAAGTGTTTCAAAAAATCTTTCACTTTTAAAAAGATTAAATGTGTGAGTGTGATCATGTGTAATAATTGGGATGTCTCAAGATTAATTATATTTCACTAGATTTTCCAAGGATGGTTGACTCATCTAGTTAAGTTTTTTGTGGCATATTTTGTATTCATCTTCCTTGGATATCATACACTAATTATCTTCACTAACAAAGTAAATATTCAATTTTTTCATCTTCAATGTATGAATGAACCATATATTTCTTTAATTATGTATATCTTATTTTTAAAATAAAAAAACTCCTCATGTCTCATAATTTACTAACACTAAGAAGATTATGAATGAGGCCTTCAACCAAGAGCATATCTGTTCACCTAATATATTTATAGACAAATTTATATTTTCTTCAACCAATAATATTAAGCACCTCATTAAAAAATTAAAAAAAACATTATTATATTTGATTCCCATGACGAATTCTTCATTTATAGTCATGTGGGAAGTACATACACTGTCAAAAATCCACAAACCTGATTTTATGTTTCTCTCAAAGAAATATCAGTCACATTAACCTTATTATATTTTATTTTCTTCACCCAATCCTTATGTTACACATTTATTGATGATGAATAAAAGTTTTTTTCTTCTATATCCAATAAGTCTTCCTAAACATGAAAAAATGAGAACTTTTATTGATCTTTTAAATTATTAGATGATGATTCCAACTATTGTTTACCACTATTACAAGATTCAATTGGCACCATCTTCTTTACCCTGGATGTATAATAGATAGTATTGTTCCCATGACCTTCACCACAAAAACAATATCCATTAAACACTTAGAGAAAATTATAAATCCCTTTTTTCCTATTTTTGTGAATCTTTTCCATGAAAATATCTCTTTGAAATAGAACACACAAATTAGATGTTTCCCACCATAACATAATAGAAAAATATGATTCTTAACATATTACTCTTAGTATTAACTACTCCAAAAGTACCTTATTGAGTATCATGAAGATCCAATCTCTTCCAAGGTATTTATTCTTGAGGTTTAGTAGTAACCATGATTGGAATATTCAAGCTATCATGCTCCATAATAGATTTACATTAATATTTTAAGTGTTTTTACTAGTGTGATAGGAATATGTTCCTTAGTGAATTTCCTAGAAAAATTTATAGGATTGATAGGAGAAACATTATTTGAACTTCTTAGTACTATACCAAGTGTGAGAAGCCTCTCATGTTCTTTATGATTTTGTTTCTATTTCAGGATTTCTTCTTATTGATCTTAAATCCTCTTGAAAATGTCTTTCAATGATTTATATAATCCTTTAATGATTTAAACTTGTTCACTCAACTTAAGAAACACTTAAATCTCTCAAATTCTTTCTCTCTAGAGAGGATAAAGTATTAAATTACATAGATGATTTACATGGTTCACCCACACTAGGCTACATATAAAGAGAATGAAAGAAAATGTTCCTATGCACAAAAACATAATAAAATCTATCAACTTAAACATTTATAAGTTTGGAGTAGTCTCACTGATCCTCCTAGTTCACTAACATAAATGTTTGAAAGGATCACTTCCCTCCTACACTAGTGAACTCACTAATCCAGATGATGAAAAATTCTTCTTAAAATAATTTTGATGGAAATATTCACCATTTATGGTGTTTCTTATTAATCATAGTTTTTTTAAATTTATTGGGAGATAGTGGAACTCTAAAATCACCCTCTTCTTCAAATACTTATTTCCAAAATAGATCCAGAATTTCTCTTTGATCTACCTCAATATCTTGTGTGTGTTTTTTCCTCAACCATACCCCCTTTTTAAATACTTCCTTTGTTGTTATTACCCTTGTTTTAAATTTAATTCATGAAGTTAAGGCCTTAAAAACTATAAAGTTCCCATAATTTGATGATTAAAACTACCATAACATCCCTAAATGTCACAACATGTATTTTTTGTATTTTTCGACTCAAACTCCAAAATGAATTGAAACACGACTTGGAAATAGAAACTTGGTTGTTTTTTCTTAATACACCAGGCACTATTCCCATAGCCTCAATTTTTCAATAGTTCTTCATATGTCGACTTCCTTTGAATAATAACCTCTAAAACAGCAGGGTGAGACTACTCAAGATTTATAGATAAATTCCTAATCCACCATTCCCTAAAACACACTTATGGAGAGGCTCCTTGTGGCTCATAGGTGGATTCCCATTCCAGAACACCCTACACCATGATCATAGAGAACTTGGCTATTTTCTATATATGACTTCCTAGATCAAAAAACCCATTTATAAAAGTTTTTTATTCAACTCTTACCATAACAATTTTCAATACATCCTAGATTTGTTCACCACCACATGGTCTAGTACATGGTGAATTCATGATTCAATAATTTTTTCATGACCCACCTTCTTCATGATGAGGCGAGGGACAGAAAAGTTCCATGCACAACCTTCTTCATGGTGAAGGAGAGATAATGACCCCCAAGTCCTGCCCTCAATAGGCCTTAAAGTGGATACTAGCACAAAGGGTGTAGAATCTCACACAAAATGGAAGGCATTATCCTTTTTAATGAAAATAGGATCAAAATATAGACGATAAAAATCCCAAACAACACCATACTTTTATATAAAGTAAATAAAAATGCAACCCATGAATGATTTAAATGTAAACTACAACAAAAGTAAAATTAGAGCACCCCAAAAAGTACTAAAATAAAGAGACTAAACAGAACCATAATAACTATCCCAACACCCGAGCAACTAAAGTTTAGAATGGTCCTCAAATTCCTCCAGGAAACCTGAAAAAAATTTATATCATAGAGTGAGAATACAAGTATACTCAATAGGGAAACCAAAGTCCCTTATCCACAAGTGGGAGAAGCATACTAATTCCCTTATGAAAATTGTAGAAACCAACAACACCTAACAAGGAATGCTAACCAGCCCAGCCTCACCAAGGCACACTCACCAAATAACACAATTAAAGTAATATAATAATATAAGCACATCGACATTTGGGTACCCCACACCACTTTCCCACTAGTTATATTTTCATTACTAATGGTTAATGTCTTGATGATACCACTCTTCCAAAATGTAGTCCCACTACCACAACCTTCCTGCACACACCTGAGCCTCAAACCACACAAAAATCGCACCCACAGACACTTGGGTTACAACCACACCACACATACCGCCTGTAGACACCTGGTCCACAATGACCATGCCTCTGACCCAAAAGAACATGGGGCCCATCCCAAAGAAACATGGGAAAAAAATCCTAGCCCACAAACACCTGCCCCCCTCATAAAAAACCATATCTAAAGGATCTTGGAATATGGTAAACCTCAATCCATTACAACCTGCCCGAATATGCTTGAGCGGTAAGAACCCGGAAGAGGGTGCGAGGACGAAATTCAGTATACATCCATCCATCCTCCCAGAAGGATGTTGGGAATGATACCCTCACCCATGAGATGGGGGTGTTTGGAACATGGGCTCAACAAGGGTGGGGTGCGTATAGAAATCACAAGGAACTACAATTTATACAGATAGGCAAGAAAACACTTAGCACAACATATGGGTTTCAAATTAATAACCAGCCCATGCATAACCACATTTGCTTATACCCCTATATACACAACCACAAAAATAGCCACAATAAAACACAATCCAAACGTCCCGCTCATTTAACCAATTTCCATTCATTTATTAAGGGGGTTTATTTTAATTTATTATAGCACTACCCAGGAGACTAACAATCACAACATCTACAACCATTTTTAGAAGGATAAAAGCCACTAAACACTACTAAGGAAAACAAAGAAGTAGGTACTAAGGTAAGGAAAAAAAATTTAGCACCCATTTATAAAAACAACATAGAACAAACAACCTGCAGTCCCACTGCACACCCCCTTTTTCCTAGACACCCGTTCATCCACTGCCAAATGTAATTATTCAAAGTTATACAACTAAATCATCCTCTCAAAACAATAATAGGCATCCCCACATCACAACAACACCACACCCAACACACCCATAAACATGAAGTCATGACACAACCTAGTCTTTCAGCCCCACTACCTAACCACTACCTAAAAGTTGTCCCACTGCACAAGAAGTCCATCCATTCCATAATAAATATATTTCTCAAACCAAGATTACATCACACATCCTATACCACCCCATACACAAAACCCATATAAAAAACACCACCAAATAGTATCCCCACTGCACAAACATACCCTTCCACATTCACAGGACCAACCCCTATATCTACCCATGGTACTTGTAACAAAGTTACACATAACAAATTCACACAACCCCAACTAAGTACAAAACCCGACCAAACACAACACACACTACACCATTAATCAACACATATTTATATTTAGAAAACATGGGTTCTTTAATTTCACTTTAAATAATAGGGGTGATCATAGAATAAGTCTGATCCTAGGGAATCCATTTTTTTAACCATGTATTCATGATTAATAAAATTTCATGTTATATCCATTTTTTCAAAGCATCACAAAAAAATATATAAAACCACCAGCACCCAAGAAAAGACCACCAACAACCATTATTTTCATAAGGACTTACACCCCATACAATTAAAAACAAGGTTCAGGGATTAAAATTAAAACAGCATACATAACATCATCACTTCCCTTCCATTATTTAATTTACCCTTGTTATCTTTTGATCATCATATTCCCTTCCCATCATTTATTACTTGTTAAGGAAAAAGGATTCATCCGTTCTTCATGAAGAAAAATTACTAAACCCACCCCTCATGATACATAAATAAATAGAGGTAGAATAATACCTAATTGAAACAAAAGGTGATCATAACTCCTCTTTGCACCAAAACAGGGGTCACGCGAGCCGCAAGAAAACTCCTAGGGAAAAAACTCTAAGGAATTATTGATCGATGGCTATGACACAACACATGAATCCACTGGAAGGGAAGGCTCTAGTCACACAAATAGAGCACTAAAAAATTCTCGGAAGGAATGATCCTGGTTTTGAAGAGCCAGATCCTATATTAAAGGAAGGATGGTTTCAAAATTCATTAACGTGGGATCATGGTCGAGATCACATGGTTTGAATATCTCAAAGTCCCCAGAGCATTAGAATATTAAATATATACTTAATATTCTTTTAAAATCTCTTAAAAACACCCCAAAAATTCTTTAAACTCGGTTTATGCCCAATAAAATGTAAGAGGGGAGAATCTATAAAAACTCAAAAAATTGGGAAAATTGGAAATTTTGAAAAGGGTGAGCCACCATTTAGTGTACCACTATTTCTGTGTGCCACCATTTCGGTGTTCCACCATTTTAGTGTGCCACCATTTCAGTATTCCACCATCATGGTTCCACTTTTTTGGTGTGATGCAATTACGGTGCCACCTTTTTGGTGTGCCTCTATTATGGTTCCACCATTTTTGTGAAACTGTTTGGTGAAACTAGATTTTTTTGAAAAATCCTGAAATAAACCACTGGAACCCCCAAGAACACCACAGGAATTGGATTTTCACAAAGTAATGACCCGGGGAAATCCAAGTCATTACATCAGATACCTTTCAAACTATTCTTGTACTTGAGAATTTGAAAACAAACTCCGAAAAGAGGGGTCTGAACAACCACCCCGTAAGATACTGCTTAGGGGAAAACCACCCTAAATTGTTTGGAAACTGGAGAGAAAATATCGACATCCAAGAACACATCACCGACCTCTAATACCCCCAAACAACCACACAAACACCAAAGGTCGCACTATCCAGACACATGGATTAGGGAGATCCTTCCACCATGTCAAGATACTATCTACTTTGGGTGGCATTGACTCACCTGCATGGGTTCAGTCACATCTTCATTAATGTGTCTTGATTAGGGATCAGGTCCTCCCCTCCCTATAGTCAGGACTTTTCACACATATTTAGAGAACAGGGAAGAAAACCATCTCACAACAAATGAGGTCAACCATTACATAATAATCAAAGCACAAAGAAAAACACAAGAGAAAAACTCATAACAACTCCAGGTACTGGTCACGCATCTGTGCCTCTCACTCCCAAGTACTCTCCTCGAGGACACAATGAATCTATAACACACGAACCAAAGGAATGGTCTATCCATGAATAACCTTCTCATCACAATCCTCGATTCATGATGGTTGCTCTATGAACATCATGTCATCCTCGATATCCAACTCTACCCAGTCAATGATGCGAGAGTCATCATGTAGATACCTACGAAGCTGAGAGACTTGGAGGACATTGTGGATCCTCTCCAGCTGTAGTGGAAACACCATATGATATTCCACATCACCAACTCATCCCAACGCCTTGAAAGGTCTGATGAACCTAGGAGAAAGCTTTCTCCCTTTGCAAAACCTCCACTAACCATGTTGAGGGGAAACATTCAAGAATACATAGTCCCCAACCTCAAAATCTAAATGCCTCCTCCTATGATAAGTATATGAATTTTTTAGGTATTGTCCTACCTTCATCCTCTCAAAGACAAGCTGCACCTTCTCTGTCATACTATGCACCACATCCGAACCAAGAATAGCTGCCTCCCCAACTTTCGTCCAACACAAGGGTGAACAACACAACCTCCCGTATAGTGCTTCTAATAGAGCCATACCAATGTAAGAGTGACATATATTATTGTAATTAAACTCTACCAAGTGCAAATATCACACCCAATACCCACTAAAATCCAAAACACATGCCTATAACATGTCCTCTAATGTATGGATGGTCCTCTCTATCTATCCATCCGTATAAGGGTGGAAAGATGTGTTGAGGAATAACTGAGTGCCAAAGGAATGCTTCAATACCCTCCAAACTCGTGATGTAAAACATGTATCCTGATCTGAGAAAATTTATCTTAGAACTCCATGAAACTGGACCACCTAATCCATGTACCTCTATGCTAAGGCATCCACTGTGCTCAACTCCTTGATCGCTAAGAAGTGAGAAAATTTCATCAACTGGTACACTACTAACGAAAGAGTATCAACTATACACTTGAAGGATCAAAGTTTTGAGCACTTCAAGGTAAAGGTTTGTATTAGCACTTGAAGTGTGTGGCCTTAAATTCAACAAGGACGATGGAGTTTAAAAATCATCAAATAAAAATCTCAATTAAAGAAGTGATTATACATTAATGAGGTGATAGATAACATCCAATCCATCCCCTTTATACTACCTTGGATCAACCCATAAGTGGGTTATCCCTCCATTGATCCCATGGTTTCAATGGAAGGGGAATGTAAACCCATGAGGGAGGAAATGGAGAAGTAAAGAAAACAACAAAAATAAAATGAGCACTCCACCGTTGTGTGAATAATTTCACAAGGTTTGGTATGAATAAATTCACACCTTGATACAAAGTTATCAAAGTTATATGAAGAAAGACAGAATAAGAGTATAAGAAGAACTTTTATTAAGAAAATAAAGTGAATTGAACTACTTACATGTGAAAGACAAATTTGAGACAACAATATTGCAGCATAACATTTCAATTGAACAAAGCATCCAAGATTCTAAAATCCTTCACCACCACTGCCTTAAATAGGCATTTTGGGAGCCTTGGGTCTATCCTCCAATAGTACAAAGGATCCCACTTGAGTATTATAGGCCTAGGGTGGTGGAAAGTAAGGGAGAGGAGACTTTTCCACCCCTGACCCGAGGTGGCATCCAGCTTGCTTCCATCGAACAGACGTGCTTGTAATTCCTTCTAGATGGCAGAATCAGAGTGGGACATATAATAATAAAATGGATCCCCAACTTTCTTCTAACCTACTGTAAAATTTGGGCCCATTTGGAGTTGTGTATTCTGAGATATGATCATATTAGTGAGATGTTTTTCTGGGCTGCAGAATCTGGCCCAGAATTTTATCTCTAACTTGGGATACCTAAATGGACACCATGGAGGCCGAATTAGCATTGGATCATGAAGAGTTATTTGTTCCTATACATTTCTTATAGAATCCCACGAAATTTTCTATTAATTGGGCCTGTATGTTGGGCCCCACAGTCTCATCAGTGGGCTGGTGTCCAATCTGCCTTCTCCAGAATTGCTTCCTTTCATTGCCAAATATCTTCATCATCCTCCATGAATTATCCATTGATCCCTGAATAAAACATGTTCATATTTAAGTTTAGATCAATTTCCACAAATATAAAATTAAAATATGTATAATTAGATTCCTTAAAATCATATTAATCATTGGGTACTTTAAATGATGTTAAAAAATGTACCACATAATAGTGCATTTTAAGAAGGTATTACAATCATAATGTGAAATGATGTTCAAAGTGTAAAATTCACTAAAATGGTGTTTATTAATAATAAAGAACATTAATATTATATATATTACCAATGGATATTAGCCTCATTTAGTGTCTAATCACACCCCCCAACTTGAGTTTTGCTAGTCCCGAACAAAATATATCTCAACAATATGAAATTCGAATTCCCTTTTCTAAAAACATTTTAATACACAATGATCACCAAAAAACCTTATACCAAACAATCATGAAAACCATAAAAATATTTTAATAAAAGATAGTTTCATAAGCAGATCTCAATCCCAACCCCATTCCTTTATTCAAATTCATTATCATATTTCATCCAATATCAATTAAGTATGAGGATGTGTTGTGCATCACAATAGACATGGGGGTTCATCTTTATTCAAGGGGAAAATTATGGATGTGCTAGGCAGAATCACATTTCAATATTAAGATGAGTATTCAAATTATATATATATATATATATATATATATATTTGTTTTTTTGTTTTTGTTTTTTTTGTTTTTTCAATTTTGCCATGGTAATTGAAATTGCACTCAAAAGAGTCAACCCCTGTAGCGAGACTTTGCCGATGAATCCCAGGCTCAAAGACCATAGGGAACCAAGTGAAGCCCATATACTCGGGCCTCATCTCGTGTTAACTCAGTCAAAAGCAAATTCAAATTACCAAAAATAAAGATAAAATTACTAACTCTGGGCCAGACAACTATGGAGTCACGATCCCCAAGTTCCGAAAGCCACGCATTAGGTCATTTCATTGCTCTACGCACTATTGTGTTTGCCTTAGAAAAGTTTAGGTCCTACCTCTTAGGATCCCCCATCACTGTGTTCACTAACCATTCTGCACTAAAATACCTCTTCCAAAAACAAGGTGCTAAAGCTAGACTGATTAGGTGGGTCCTTATCTTACAAGAATTTGACCTCACAATCAAGGATAAAAAGGGAGTTGAAAATGTTGTAGTTGATCACCTCTATAGGATGGAATTCAAATACAACTCAAATCACCTTTTTGTGTCTGATTCGTTTCCTAATGAACACCTATACTCTGTGAGTGACTACCCTTGGTATGCCGACATAGCCAATTTCTTAGTTTCAGGAGTCATTCCAAAATTCTTAGGGACTCAATCTCAAAGGAAATTCCTTTCTGATGTTAGACACTATGTGTTTGATGATCCATACCTCTATAAGTTTTTCCCTAACCAAGTCATTAGGAGGTGTGTCCCAGAATCTGAACAAGAGTCCATCCTTAAATTCTGTCATAGTGGGGCATGTGGAGGTCACTTTTCCTCTAAGAAAACATATGCTAAGATTCTTCAATGTGGTCTCTTCTGGACCACCCTCTTAAGGGACTCCTACGCCTTTTGTCAAAGTTGTCCTATGTGTCAACAAGTAGGGTCCATCACAAAAAGGAATCAAATGCCACTCACTCCCATCTTAGTGGTTGAAATCTTTGACTGCTGGGGAATTGATTTCATGGGTCCCTTACTAAACTCTAGGGGATACCTCTACATACTCTTAGCTATTGATTATTTCTAAAAATGGGTTGAGTCCATTCCCACTAAGTCCAACGATCATCAAGTTGTTATTCGATTTCTAAAAGAGAACATATTTTCTCGATTTGGAATTCCTAGGGATATAATCAGTGATCGAAGAACCCATTTCTACAACCGCCCATTCTCTTCACTCATGTCTAAGTATGGTATTTCTCAAAAAGTGTCCACTACATACCATCCTCAAACTAATGGTCAAGCTGAGTTAGCGAATAGGGAGATTAAGCAAATTCTTGAAAAAACTGTCCACCCCTCTAGGAAAGATTGGTCTGAGAAACTCTTAGATGCTCTTTGGGCCTATCGAACCGCATATAAAACCATTTTAAGAATGTCCCCATATAGGTTGGTTTATGGAAAAGCATACCATTTACCTGTTGAAATTGAGCATACGTACTTTTGGGCAATTAAGAAAATGGATTATAACCTCTCATTGGCCGAAACAAAAAGGAAATTAGATCTCAATGAACTGGAGGAACTAAGGATGGAGGCTTATGAAAATTCAAGGATCAATAAAGATAGAGTTCAAGCCTACCAATCTAGGAATATCAAGGTCAAAAAATTTGAACCGGGAATACTTGTTCTCTTGTATAGTTCAAAACATCATTTACACCCAGGAAAGTTAAGGTCTAGATGGTCAGGACCTTTCATAGTGCATCATGTATTCCCCCATGGGGAAGTAGAGATTCAAGATCCCACAAGTGGTTACATTTTCAAGTTTAATTGTCAAAGGTTAAAACCGTTCATTTAATCATTCAATAAACAGGAAATAATGGTTGAGTTAACTGAGCGAACCTATGAACCATGAAAAAATTGATATATTTAGGGTTCAAGTCAAGCTAACGACGTTAAAAAAAGCGCTGCATGGGAGGAAACCCATGGTTTTCAATATTCCTATCATTTTGTTGTTTTAATAAAATTTATATTTTAATTAATCATTTTTATATTTAAGAAAAAATAGACTTTTGACCTGTTCTTCTATTATGAGTATGGATGGGTATGAAAGGGGAGCACCATATTCATCCATGTCACATGGTGTGATCCTTGAGTAATACCTTACCCAGAAATTTAAAAAGAAGACAATGTATCATCATTTTATTTTATTTTTTATATATACTTATATTTTACTTATATATATATATACTCTTTTGATTTGTTTTTTTGTTTTCCTTTTTTCCACTAGGGAACTCTGCAAGCGACATGGATATCAAATGACTAAATTGGAGCAGCAAGAACTTCAAACTTCAACCACCAGGTGACTTCATTCCATGACCCTAATTTTCAATTTCCTTTTTGAACTTTCATTCTCTACCTCTACCCCCTTATAAATTTTCTTTTCTTTAAACACTGGGGATTTTGTTATTTTAAGTTGGGGGGGGGGAGATAAAATAAAAAATGCTTTTGTGTCAAAAAAATGATAAATGATTTGAAAAAAAATTGTGAAAATGGAAGGAAAAAATTACTTTAACTTTAAACATGGTAATACACATTGAACACTTTGAAACTGAATATCAAATAATTTAGCATACCCTAATTCTAATTTTAATCCTTGTATAATTTCATAAGCATTGATTTTGGAAAGTGTGGTTGTCCAATGTGATATTTCATTGTTTATATTTTCATCCAAATAAAAAAAAGATCACAATGCACGTCCTTTGGATAGTGGGGTATTAGTTTGAGGTCATGGGGGCCCCTAAATAAATATCATAGGTTTGGTGATCATTTTAGTTTAATATGAATATTCAAAAAAAATTTAAAAAAAAATTTGCGCGTAGAGCAATGAAATGACCTAATCCGTGGCTTTCGGCACTTGGGGATCGTGACTCCATAGTTGTCTGGCCCAGAGTTAGTAATTTTATCTCTATTTATGGTAATTTGAATTTTTTTTGACTGAGTTAACTCGAGATGATGCCCGAGTATGTGGGCTTCACTTGGTGCCCTAAGGTCATTGAGACTGGGAGTCATCTACAAAGTCTCGCTACAGGGGTTGACTCTTTTGAGTGCAATTTCAATTACCATGGAAAAATTGCAAAAACAAAAAAAAAACAAAAAAAATATAATACAAATTTTTTTTGAATACTCATCTTAATATTGAAATGTGATTCCACCTAGCACGTCCGTAATTTTCCCCTTGAATAAAGATTAACCCCCATGTCTATTGTGATGCACAACACATCCTCATACTTAATTGATATTGGATGAAATATGACAATGAATTTGAACAAAGGAATGGTCTTAGGATTGGGATCTGCTTATGAAACTATATTGTATTAAAATATTTTTATGGGTTTCATGATTGTTTGGTATATGGGTTTCCGGTGATCATTGTGTATTAAAATGTTTTTGGAAAAGGGAATTCAAATTTC
Source organism: Viscum album (assembly GCA_963277665.1). Taxonomy (NCBI): domain Eukaryota; kingdom Viridiplantae; phylum Streptophyta; class Magnoliopsida; order Santalales; family Viscaceae; genus Viscum; species Viscum album. Next base: position 275,285,343 of record OY728165.1, on the reverse strand, counting down.
ATATTGTTGAGATATATTTTGCTCGGGACTAGCAAAACTCAAGTTGGGGGGTGTGATTAGTCACTAAATGAGGATAATATTCATTGTTAATATAAATAATATTCATTTTCTTTTTTATTCATAAACACCATTTTAGTGCATTTTACACTTTGAACATCATTTCACATTATGATTGTAATTACTTCTTAAAATGCACTATTATGTGGTACATTTTTGACCATTATTTAAAGTACCCAATGATTCATATAATTTTAAGGAATATAATTATCCATATTTTAATTTTATATTTTGTTAAATTGATACACACTTAAATATGAACATTTTTTATTTAGGGATCAATGGAGAATTCATGGAAGAAGATGGGGATATTTTGTGATGAAAGGAAGCAATTCTGGGGAAGTTAGATTGGACACCAGCCCACTGACGAGACTGTGGGGCTCAACATACAGTCCCCATGAATCCCAAATTTTGTGGGATTTTAGAAGACATGTATAGGAACAAATCACTATTCATGATCAAATGCTAATTAGGCCTTCATAGGGTCCATTTATGCGTCCCAAGTTAGAAATAAAATTATGGGACAGATTCTGAGGCCCAGAAAAACATCCCACTAACCGGATCATATCTCCAAATATAAAACTCCAAATGGGCCCAAACATTACAGGAGGTTAGGAGACATCTGGGGCTCCATTTTATTTTTCAATGTCCCACTCTGGTTCAGACATGTATAAGGTCATAAAATCACGTCTGTTCGGAGGATGAAAGCTGGCTGCAACCTCGGGTCAAATGTGGAAAAGTCTAAGTTCCACAAGCTTTCCACCACACTAGGCCTACCATAATCAAGTGGGATGCTTTATACTGTTGGAGTATCGACCCAAGGCTTCCAAAATGCCTATTTAATGAAATGGTGGTGGAGGAGTTTAGAATCTTGGATGCTTTGTTCAATTGTAATGTTATGCTGCAATTTTGTTGTCTCAAATTTGTCTTTCACATGTAAGTTGTTCAATTAACTTTAGTTTCTTAATAAAAGTTCTTCTTCTACTATTATTATGTTTTTCTTCATATCAATTTGATACCGTTGTATCAAGTTATGAATTTATTCACACCAAACCTTGTGAAATTATTCACACAACAGTGCAGTGATCATTTTATTTTTTTTGTTTTCTTTACTTCTCCATTTCCTCCCTCATGAGTCTACTTTCCGCTTCCATTGAAACCATGAGATCAATGGAGGGATAAACCACTTATGTGTTGATCCAAGGTAGTAGCAAGAGGATGGATTGGATGTTATTTATCACCTCATTAATGTATAATCACTTCTTTAATTGAGATTTTTATTTGATGATTTTTAAACTCCATCGTCCTTGTTGAATTTAAAGCCACACACTTCAAGTACTAATACGAACCTTTACCTTGAAGTGATCAAAACTTTGATCCTTCAATTGTATAGGTGATTAGTATTAAAGGGTGTAGGTATTAAACTAATAAGTGATGATGTTGTTTTATCGCCTTAAATGAACCCATCTCAAATATAAGAAATTGAAATCATTAAAAAGGAAATACATCCAATCCACCCCGAGCGATAACCTAGGATAAACTCATTCTTTTAAATTGAATTAACTTAAGTCTATTAGAGTTCCTTTAAACCCATCTAAAATCAACCCAAGTTGGCCACTTCATATCCAAAAACAATCCATAGAATTTACGTGTCTATAGGTTACTTCTTAGGTCTATGAGGATTCAACAACCCAAGCTAAACTACAAGGACCGTCTTACCTTCTTCTCTTGGGTAAATTTGAGCGATAATTAGACAAACAACTTTCCATGGAACATCATATAATTCTGACTATCCTCTTACCATACCTCTGTAGCATCACCCTGGATAGTGAAATCATGCATCACTTCAGTCTATGAGTCTCCCCACTGAGACTCCTCCACCTACCGTACTAAGGAAGACCACACTGTTATCTGAAATAAATAGAATCTACTTCCATACACTCTCACATCCAGACACAAAGTGGCTAGATCCTCTATTTCCTTCCAAAAATCTATGGATTACCAAACTACCTCCTTCTGCGACTTCTTGTTTAAGTCATCATGCACCACATTTCCCTTTCCTGGCTGGGAGCTCGATCAAGGTGTAGTAGTAGTGAAGAAGATGCACTGGAGTTAGTCAGGTGGCTGGAGGTTGAAGACAACCCTAGGTCGAAGATCTGATGGCTCTAATTCAATTAGGCAAGACACATGATCAGATGAGTGGTAGTGACTAGAAGCTTAGATCTGGATTGAGATGTGCGGTTGAGATCTCACGCGAGATCAGATTGATGGCTCAGATGGCTTCCCTGTTTTTAAAATATAGCCCACATCAAAACCGAAGAACTGTATTCTCACTGTTTAAATATCATTCTGCCTTAGAATTGTACCATATTACTCCTCTCCCCCCTCTGATGCTTCCCCACACCGGTTCTCCTCGGACGCGCTCTTAGCGCCCACTCTGCCTCCTCGGGTGCACACCTAGCACCCACTATGCATACCCTAGGGGTGTATACATGGACCCCATGAACCTCTTGTAGGCTGGCTTGGCTGGCTTCTCAGTGGGCGTGGTCGACCCCTGTGGTCCCGCATGAGCCTCAAGTTGAGGCTGGCTGGGTGGATAGTAGGCTGGCCTTATTTTTTTAGGTAAGTCTTATAAAAATGATTAGTAGAAAACTAAGTATGAATTGAAATTTATGGCCACTTTATATCTCAAAACTCAAGCATTATCCACCTTATAATTCCAAGCCTCCTCCACACCCTCTTCTTCACCTTTTCTTTTACTACTTCCAAAGAACACTCCAACCATCCTTAATTTTGTAGACAATGTATCACTCATGATACATATATTTGGAACATAGGATCATTGCATCAATCATCTAAATTTACAATATCTATTTCACATAGGAGAGTTCCTTTCTTCATGTAGATCATTATTGACATCCATTGACACCCATTTAATAAAAATACAATATTCCTACACAAAGTGGTCCCAACAAAAGCAGTCTTCAAGATGTCACCCTTATTCACCCTCATCTTGTGACATATAGACCATAGATTGACATTGTAGAACCAACCTTCTCCCCTTAATTGGTGGAAAAGTTCGTCTATTCTTGGGGGAGTGTAATGGTTCTTGACTATTACCCGATTTAGTCTCCAGTAGTCTATGAACATCCTCAAGAAACCATTTTCCATATTCGAGAACAAGACTAGGGAACCCCACAGAGACACACTCAGCTAGATAAATCCCTTTTTCATCAGGTCATCAATCTGAATCTGCAACTCCCGTAGCTCAGAAGGCACCATTCGATAGGGATCCATCGAAATTAGATGGGCATCAGGTTGCAAGTCTATTATGAACTCAACATCTCATCGAGGGGGTAGAGCCAAAAACTCATCTGGGAAGACATCCAAGAACTCTTTCACAACCCCTAGAACCTCCACCATCTATGTGTCTGTTGATACAATTGACAGCTCAACCGACAAGGAGAGAAGTGGCTCCACACACCGACTACCCTCCTAACGATTTCTTTTGCCAAAAAAAGTTACATACTGGCCATCCATATCTGAAAACAAGATTCTCCTCCAGAAGTAGTTGATAATAGAATGAATAGATAACAAACAATCGATGCTATGTATGACATCGTATGGATACTTCTATAGTATATTAAGATCCCCATTGGAATGATGCGACACCAACATCAACCTATATCCCTGGAAAACATCAAACAGACTGGTCTGACCTCTAAGTGGAATGCTCAACACCAGGGGTGCATAAAGTCTCTTTACATCTAGTCCTAAGGAACTGGCTAGACTGGGTGCAAAAAAGGAGTATGAAGCTCATGAATCCAACAAAGCACACACAAGAGTACTAAACATGATGATCATACCTCGAACAACCTCCAGCCCAGCTGGAACTACTCCCTCAACAGCATGCAACTACCCATTCCCAACTTCTCTACCCCTCTTCTATTAACCACCTCCCTGATCATGCCCTTGTCGAGGTACTTGAGGAGCACCATAAGGTTAGACTCCTCTAGCACCATATACCCTCGGTGGAGTGGGATCCTACTGCCCCTACTGCTGGAAAGGTCTGAATGGAAACTACTGCTGCTGAGGTCGGTGCTGAACTTGCCCAACCCCACCGTACTAAGCTCAAACTAGGCACTGGATCTGAAGATGTCCATGTCATCCACAGACAAAGCACCTCAATCCTAGGCCCATGTGGAAAGGGAAAGGACCAATGGATCAGAACTGAAATTATTAAGGAATACTTCTCATTGGTCGAATCCTAGAAAGCCCTGACACTGGAGACCTACTACTAAATGCCTTCCCCTTTGACAAACTCAGTTGGCTCTCCTCTCACAGCACACCTCCTTGTGAGTGCATCCTCTCCACTACTTCAGCCTTCTTATGAACTTCTAATTATGTCGGTTGGGTAAAGGGAGTGACAACATACTGAAGAGAAGTTCATAGTGCCTCCTCCAAGAATCTCTCCCATGACTCCTCATCCGGAAAGAGATCCATATCAAATTGTAAGAGATCCTTGAACTTGATCCCCAGTTCCCTCCCTAAAATACTCCCCTGCTGGAGGGAGAGTAGCTCCTGCCTCTTCTTAGCCTTCATCATCATGGACATAAAATCTACCTAAAACTCCTTCTCAAAGTCAGCCCACGAGACATTGGTCTCCTTCCTCTACTCGAGGTAAAGCATAAACCAATGACATGACACTCCTCACATCTGGCTCACTTCTAGAGGAACTCAGTGCTCCCTCAGAGCACAGATCAAGGTAAAGGTGATTGTTATCTCCCAAATACATCCCTCCATCTCTAAGGCTGAAATGTTGCCTTTGTACTTCCCTAGGGTCTTCCACTTGAAAGAAAAAATTGTCCTTTCCATAAGTCATATTCCTCTTCTCGATCAACCCTCCGCTGATCAAACAGATTAGCCTGCTAGGCCTTAACTCCTCGTACCACACATGGGAAACATCCGAGGGCCATAGATAAAAACGTAAACAAGGAACTCCTAAGCACGGGTAGTATGAAATTTTATTTTAATATTGATTTTTAACTGTTTATTTAAATTAAATTCCCAAAATTACCTATACACACAAGAAAACAAGTCATCATGATGCCTGTACCTTTCCTAGGGTCTCTGCCCGGAAATCAGCGTAGCCTCACTTGGTTGCTTAGTAGGCCCAGAGTCCTTGCATCAGATCATAGGGGGACCTAAAATCCCATGTCCTGGATAGTCTTCCCTGTGATATTTCACGCACCAAGATTGCCTAATACCATTTCCCTACCATCCCATGCATTCTTCACTATAAAGAACATTAGAATTCATCTTATTTATCAACAATCACTTATGATACCATTATTTCAAGACCTGCCTTCTTCAGGATGAGGGAAAGGATAGAAAAGTGACATGCCATTCCTTCATCAAGATAAATGAGAGATAATGACCCCCCGAGTCCTGCCCTCAATAGGCCCCAGAGTAGAAACTAGCCCTAATGGTATAGAATCTCACAAAAAATGGACGACATTACCATTTTTAATGAAAATAGTATCGGGAGATAAGATGGTAAAAATACCAAACAACACCAAAAATTTATATAAAACAAACCAAAATCCAAACCATGCATTATTAAAAATTAAACTACAAAAAAAGTACAACCTGATCACCCAAGCAAGTACTAAAAGAAAGAGACTAAGCATCACCACATCAACTATCCCAATGCTTGAGCTAGTAAAGTCCAGAACAGTCCTCAATGTCCTCCTAGAAACCTGGAAACCATTTTTTATCATAGGGTAAGCATACACATATGCTCAGTAGGGAAACCAAAGTCACTCATCCACAAGTGGGAGAAGCGTACTAATTCACCTGTGAAAAAAGAAAAAACCAACAGCACATAATAAGAAAAGATAACCATCCTAGCCTCACCAAGGCACACTCCCCCAATATTGAAATTCATGTAAGATAATAATATATGCACATCAACACTTGGGTACCCCACGCCACTTTCCCACTGGATAGATGCTCATTACTAGCAGCTAACTTCTTGATGCTACCACTCTTCCAAAATGTAGTCCCACTGCCACAACTTTCCCACACACACCTTGGAATCAAACAACACAAAAATCCCACCCATAGACACATGGGTAACAACCACACCACACGTCCTACCCTCAAATACCTAGGCAACAACAACCACGCCTCTCTCTCGAAGACACTTGGGCCTCATTATGAAGACACTTGGGAAAAAAATTCTATCCCGCAAACACCCGGGCCCCTCATCCATAACAAAAACCTGTCTGAAGGATCTTGGACTATGGTAAACCTCAAACCATTACAACATTCTCAGATACACTTGAGTGGTAAGAACCCAGAAGAGGGTGCGAGGAAGAAATTCAGTAACCAAACATCCATCCTCCCAATGGGATGTTGGGAAATACACCCTCCCCCCATGAGATGGGGGTGTTCGGCACATGGTTCTCAACAAGGGTAGGGAGCATATTGAAATCACAAGGAACTACAATTTATATATATAGGTAAGTAAAAACTCATCCCAAACTATGGGTTTTAAACGAAAAAACAACCAATATTGAACCATATTTGCTGCTACCCCTATATACAAAACCACATAAACAAACCCAATAAAACACATGCCTAACCCCCTCTGATTTAACTACTTTCTATTCATTAATTAGGGGGTTCACTTTAATTTATTTCAGCACTACCCAGGAAACAAACAAGAAAAACATCTAGAACCGTTTTCAAATGGCTAAAAGACACTAAACACTACCGAGGAAAACAAAGAAGTAAGGACCAAGGTAAGGAAATCCATTTTATTATCCAATCATAAAAAAAATAGAGAACAACCAACCTACAATCCCACTACACACCCCCATTTTCCTAGACACCCGTTCAACCACTACCTAATGTCGTTCTTCAAAGTTATCTCAGTCAATCACCCTCTCACAACTAGAACCAGTAGACCCGCTACACAAAATCACAAAACCCATCACACCCATAAACATGAATTCATGACACAACCCATTTCTATAGCCCCACTTCCCAACCACTACCCAGAAGCAGTATCACTGCACGACAAGTCCATCCATTCCATAGTCAATCAGTCTCTCAACCCGATATTCCGTCACACCTCCTGTACCACCCCATACACAAAAAACAAATAAAAACACCACCAAACATTACCCTCACTACACAAACACACCCTTCTCCATTCACATGAACAACCCCTATGCCCACCCCTGGTACCCAAAACAAGGATACCAACAACAACTTCACACAACCCCCACGAAGTAAAAAATCCAAACAAAAACAACACACAACCACACCATTAAGCCGTGCATATTAAGATTTAGAAAACAAGGGTTCTTTAATTACACTTTAAATAATAGGAGTGATCACAGAATAGGTTTTATCCTATGACATCCATTTTTTTAACCAAGTATACGTGATTAATCAAATTTCATGCTACAACCATTTTTCAAAGAATCACAACAAAATATAGAACACCACCAGCGAACAAGAAAATAATACCAAGGACCATGATTTTTAGAAGATCTTAAAGCTCATAAAATTCAAAAAAAGGTTCATGGATAACAATTAAAACAATATATGTAACAACATCACTTCCATTCTATTCTTTAATTTACCCCTATTATATTTTGATTATCATATTATCTTCCCCTCATTTATTACTTGTTAAGGAAAAAGGATTCAACCATTATTCATGAATAAATATTACTATACCCACCTTAATGATACACAAATAAAGATAGGTAGAAGAATCCATACTTGAAACAACATGAAACCAAAACTCCTCTTTGCGCCAAAATAGTAGGTCACGCGAGTAGTAGGAAAACACTATGGAAAAAAACTCTAAGGAAATATTGATCGATGGATATGACACAACATGTGACTCCACAAGAAGGGAAGTCTCTAGGAACACCAAGAGGGAACAGAAACACATTAGGAAGGGAAGATCCGAAATTTGAGGAGCTCGGTCCTATATTAATGGAGGAACAGTTTCAAAAGTCATTAATGTGGGATCATGGTCAAGATCACGTGGTTTGAATATATCAAAGTCCCTAGAGCATTGGGATATTAAATATATACTTAATATCCTTTGAAATTCCCTTAAAAACACTCAACAAAGTCTTTAAACTCAGTTTACGTCAAATAAAACGTAAGAGGGAAAAATCTAGAAAAACTGGGGAAATCAGGGAAAACTGGAAATTTGGAAATGGGTGAGCCACTATTTGGTGTGCCACCATTTGGTGTGCCACCGTTTCAGTGTTCCACCATCACAATTCCACCAATTATAGTGCCACCATTTCAGTGTGCAACTATCATAGTGCCACCGTTATGGTGCCACCATTTTGGCGTGCCACTATTTTGGTGTGACACCATTTTGATGTGCCACTGTCACGGTGCCACTATTATGGTGACACTATTTTGGTGTGCCTCCATTATGGTGCCACTGTTTTGGTGAAACTGGATTTTTTAGGAAAAGTCCTGAAACAAACCACTACGACCCCCAAGAACACCACAAGCATAGTATTTTTACAAAGAAATGGCCCAAGGAAATTTGGGTCATTACCGATTTAAACATAACTCTAAACTTCCCCTTTCTTCAAACATCTCCAACATCTAGGAAATAAATACTCCCTAGGATTTTTTAACAAACACAACCCAGAAATTGATCAGATTTTATTTTTGTTTCTAAAAAAATTAATCTAAATGTTGACATATCTACTATATTCCCATTTTTTAACCAATAAAAAGTGAACAACATATACCATCCATATGTGGAACATGTTGTTTTGGTTACACAACATGTAAATCACCTACATGTTGTTTAACCCCACATAACATAGTGGTTGTGTGGTCATGTCACTTAGTGTGTAAAACATACACCATGTGTGTAGTTATTTAATACACATGATGTTTGCAATTAATACTCATGTAGATTATAATTAATAAAAATATGTTTTTAATTAATTAATACAAAAACCATATATAATTAATTAATACACATACCAGATATAATTAATACACACATAGTGTGTAATTAATACACAAGCAGCGCAGTATTAATATAATCACAAGTGTGTAATTAATTAATACCCATGAACTATATAATTATTTAACACACATGTGTTGTTTTGTTAATATATATGTGTTCTCATACCCATTTATGTGAAATAGAAACCAAGTCAGGTTTTACACTATGTAAATTAATGTTCATTAAAATAAAATTAATTACACCATTAAACCTCATTAAAATTTGTCCATGTATCATTAATTGATGGTAAATGTCATATGATATGTTTTAATAATTTTATATTCATTATAAATTTCCTTATTAAATTTGGAACTACATTCTATGTATATTCCTCATTACACACATTGTGCTCTGCATGAATTAAAACTACTACACAATGTGTAAATTAACACATTTTCATGTGTTATTTATTAATAGTTTATTCCATGTAATTAAATAACATTTAATGTAAACTATATTCTCTCTGAGTGAACAATAAATTATGATGACCATATATGGAAATTTGGAAGGGTACACACCATGTGACACCATACACACTCTATGTAAATAATTAATTTTAAATAAAATTTATTTATTTAAAATTACAATGTATGGGAATCTACAGAACTATTTGAATTAACATTAAGATAAATTAAATTCATTAATTAATAAGGAAAATTAATTAATTTTAGTTTATTTTATCCTATTTAAGAGAGAATGAAATGATTTCTAGTTTATTAAATTTTTATTCATTTCATGCATGAATTATCATGAGATTTAATAACTTGTGTATATATTAGATTTATTTTAATTTAATTATCACATGGATGTTTTCTTAATTATTAAAATTAAATTTAAAATGATAACATTTATATCATACCCTCCTTGTATTATGTAAGGACTTTTATATTTGTAGTTTCTTTTATTTTAAACCCATTAAAATACTTTGTTGGTTTCCCATCACATACATGTGAGTAAATAATATATAAGGATGGATCTCCCAGATGATTGGAGGTAGTTCATGATGGAGGAATGATGAAATAAACCTAGATGATACACAAGATAGAGGTGTAATGATGCAACTTGAGCCAAGAACGGATCATGGAGTTTTTTCCAAGGGTCAATGGTTTGTTTATTATATTAATAACAAACGAATTATAGATAAATCTCATGATCATGCTACATATTTATTCTATATTATATATGGTAATTTACTTCATTTTATTTTATGGATGATTTTCCATGATAAAATAAAAAAATGAATAAAATAACAGGAATATTCATTTTTAATAATTAATAAACATATTATACGGAATTGTTTTAACAACACACAATTAATTTATCAAGTAAAATATACTTAATATTAATAAGAAATGTAAAATATAAAATGATAAATTGTATACATAATAATCAAAAAAAATACATCAACAAAATACTATGTTATATTATTCCTTCCATCATCTGAATTAAGATGCTCCCATAGTTAAAGTGTTAGTCTGTGCCTTTGCTAGGGACATTTTCAATTATTTATAAATCATAACAATTATTTGGGGTTGATTTAAACAAATAGGTATCAAGATAAATATCACTGATGAGACTTGGTTTTATTTAGAGGAATGTGTTGAGGAAATCTAAATTAGGATTTCAGGATTAGCGATCCCACTCAATGGAGCAAGGATTTATAATCTTGTAGTTGGAAAGACCACCTACCTAAATACCTTCAAGTAATAGACTAAACCCTCACTTGGGTTATGATAAGAGAAATAAGAATCCTTTACACTATAATTTATATGAAAAAATGCATTCTAATCACAATGGTTAGGGTTATTAGGACTTGATAAAATCACAGGAGAGTAATTAAAATTAAATTATTTCATCTCATATATTTTGGTAATAAAGAAAATTAATAATAATTTTATTTTATAATATTATATTTATATGGTAAGTTAATCAACCATGTTATCCCTGTGATAAATTATAAAGAAATAAAATATCTTATATGGAAGTAAATTCTAGGAATGGTACATGAACTTTCACATTTCATTACACTAAAAATAGAAGTTTTACCAGATTGAATACCCAATGCCTAAACTTCCCACTAAGGAGGAAAGTGATGAAGAGTTCACTTTATATGAAAAAAAATGAATGATGTGATAGATATTTCATGTTTTATGCCATCATTAATTTATATCAAACTCATTAAGTCACATGAGAATATAGATGTTTATATCATGCTCAAGCATATCTAAGATATTTATTATAGTAGGGATAAGTAATAATGTCTTGAGATCTACAAGGATTTATCAAAAAACACTTAGAGATGATGAACCAACCATGCCTTAGGTATTGAAGCATATTTGATACATTGGGGAACCTAGATATTCTAGGGTTTAAACTACCTGCTAAATTATGCACCAATCTCATACTTTCATCACTCCCTCAGAGCTTCTACAAAATTATCTTGAATTTTAATATAAAAACATTAATAAGAATATCCTAATTATCCTCACTCTTATTTTACAAGTTGATAAGGGAATGAAGCATGATGATCCTTTAATTCTTATAGAAAAAAAGAGGAATGGAAAAGAAAAAATCCTTGATATTGACACTAATTCTAAGGATTCTTCAAAATATATGGTCAAGAGAAGGAGTATTATGGGGAAAGAAAAAAAATATGAAATTTTCTTCTCATGTTTCAAGAAAGTTCAATAAAAGAGAAAATATAATAAAATTCAGTGGAAGTTATTACTTCAAGTATATTCAGCCTTGTAATAAATCTATATTACTTCTTGGGTTTTAAATGAAATATGTTTTACATATGTTTATTGAATCATATGAACCAAGTATATACAAAAATATTACTTAAAGAAAGATGTATTATCTAAAATATGAAGAAGGGTGATTCATATATTAGTGTAGATTAGTTCATGACTTTTTGAATTATTAATGGATTTAAGTTGAACTATTGTATAGAATTATAACCAAAAAAATTATCTTAGTGGTTATTTAGACACAATGAGATAGTTTTTCATTTTTGAATAAATATTGTTATAGTTTCCCATACTAAACTAATCATTACATAATTATTGAATCCTAAATATTTTAAATCATAATTCAATTATGAATATATTCATAAGACCAAGAATATATCAATGTGTCATGAGAAAGTTTTGTGAAGTAAAACTGATATTTGTTTATAATTTTATATCTAGAAAAGTGTTTTAATCTATTTTGACCTGTAACACTAGGTGTATTGAATAAATTACTTATATAGTTTTTGATAAAGAAAAATTTAAAAATAAAGGTATTCCATAAAGTTAATATATTTAGTTTAGTAAAACTAAATGATCTATTCTAAAGGAATAACTAAGAAGTAAGTTCATATACTTCTTGTGATTCATTTAAATGATTTTTGGAATACCTAGTGAACAAATAAATTGAATTGGTAATTGATACATGTTCCTCCGGGATGGTTTTTAAAAGTGTATCATAACCAAGTATTCATAGATAATTATTATGTTAAGTAAAGGTAATCCCAAACTCATAATACCTTATACATGAAATTTTGGTGGTAGTAAAAGGGATTGATGAAATTTCTTATAATTATTTCAATTCTGGTATAATTTCATAAATAGAATAATCACCACTTATTATATGATAACTACATTAACTAATGGATATCATATTGATTTTAATACATTATTTACTACTTCTATTATTTAATGGGAACCATTTTTTAAAATTTGGATTTAGCTAAAAATGAACATCAATAAAATACTAAGTGAATCATTACTAATTATCCTTTAGCCACTATGGATGTTAAAACCCATTGTTAGTCTAGACTTACTATATTTATATAATATGGAAGAAAATATCTTTTTTGATAGTAGGATAAAGGTATAATTAAATTATTTCTAGGTTATAAATGCATATGAGTTGGACTAAGAACAAAGACTTCACTAAGTTCAGTGGAATGAGTTGTTCCAAGAGACACATACTATGCAGGAAGTTAAAACCTGAAGTGGTTTTATATTTACCAATACTAGTGACATATTATTCAATATGAATAATAAATCCTAAAAATGGTGACCTGTTATATTTTAAATGTATGAATTAATTAATTAATGTAATTCATGTACCAATATTCAAGGGAACCTTATTTTGGATGTTTCTATACTTGAAACCTCTGCTGAGTATTAAAGATAAACTATATATAAATGGTTCAATTTGTTACCATTAAAATAGGATTGATTATTTAAGGTTTAAATGATTTCTAAGGAATAATCTATGACAAAAACTTTAATTCACCCATTAGTTTAAAATCCATATAAATTATACTTATCATAGTAAAATTATGTGATCATTATATTGGACAGTTAGATGTCAAGGCCAGTTTTTTTAATGGTAAACCTATGAAATATGTCTATATGACATACCCTAAATGGTTGGTGACACCAATTAATTCTAATAATATATAAAAATTTCACATATCCATTTTTTATAGAAGAAATCATAATGATCATAAAATAATCATCTAGAATGAATAAGTTCTATAAGTACACAAGAGGTTAGTAGAAGGAATACTATTTTTAATTTAGAAATGTTAATAACATATAAAAAACAAATAACCAGTCTTTCCATATTTCTAATACCAATGAATAAATTTCTATAATTATGAATTAAAGAATCAGACCATTTATAAGGAATAGAATACAAAAGGTAGATCTATGTGGATGGTTAATATGATCTTAGAACATACCTTGATGAGATATAACAATTCAATAATAAACCATTTTTCCATGTGACATGGCATAAAATCTCTCCATGATAATGTGTGTGGGAAATTTGGGGAGATTATGAATAAAATTTTACAAGCTTAAGTGATAGAAAATTATCTAATATTCCATGATATGTACTATTGATTGGTATGAATGTTGTATAAACTAAAAATATAAAAAAATGGATAAACTATAAATAATTATAGTTAAGAACTATCAAAAATTGAGAAAGTAGAACTTTATGAGTTCTTGATATAAGTAGAAATGGGAATACCACAGTTTAATAGGATATAACACTAGTTTTTCTTTATATTTTTTAATCTAAGACCATAGAAATGATAAGGAAATATGAAATAAAAAATTATTACAACCTATGGTATCCATATCTACAATAAATAGGTATGTTTTGGATTCTAATGTAGATTAATAAGTGGTTTAGTAATCATTTATTCAATTTTAGGTTATTTGAAACTATTAAGAATATTATCACTACTATTATAATATTTTACTATGATATTATTTAATAAGTTAGCTTTATAAAAAGGGAACAAGAAGTGGATTCTTGGGGATATTACCACTTGAGTGATTTATTAATGGTAGTGATATCGTAGTAAGAATATTTGGCACACATACATGTTTTTGTACCAACCCTAACCATGAAAACATTATAGGTCCATTAGTTATAACCTTACTTAAAAAAACATGTTTTATATGTGAGAACTAACCAGTATGTGAATAGTTGGCTCTAGTTGAAGTGTATTTATGTGGGTTTGGTTCCCTATAACTAACTACATTATAATTTAGATTACCTATATATTCATATACTTGAATATTAATAAATTATTTATCACATAATGATTATTCTTCCATGTAACGTTATTGTTATAATGTTCTAGAATATTTATCACATTTAAATGGTAATAGAAGTTACTTGATATTCTAAGAACCATGATATGATATAATGATATTCTCAAACTATATATCCATTGGTCATATAACATATTAAAAGACACATATGATGCATACTGTCAGGTGTGATTACTCATAATAGGATGAAGCTTTTTCTCATGTAGTCTGCACTTGGTAATCTTTAAGATGGGTGATTATGAGGATAGAACCACTTGTAGGAAATCCACATGTATAAATTTCATTGGATATTCCTATCCATTAGAATGTGTAATGATCATTATACTTTAATATTATTATTAATATATATAATGTCTTGTGTACTTTGATGCAACGACTTATACCGTGACACTATATATTCATGGGAAGTATGTAATATTAGTCTTATCATGAATGGTATGTAATTAGTGTACAAGTTTATGAATGATTTATACCTTATATCTTTATTAATATTTATATCTTGTCCCTTTTATTTGAATAAAACTAGAAAAATAAATTTCATGGCCATGGTGTATTAACAGGTTTATTTTAAAAATTAAAATAAAGATGTATCAATCATATAGATTGATGTCTGGAGTATGCAAATTTATTGATGAGATATTGAGACAAAGAGGTAACATTACACAGTGAGTGTTCTTATGTGGTTTCCATCATTATGACATTACATTTTTCCTCTTAGATTATTTTATGTATTGTTAGATTCTGATATTGGTCTTTCTGTGAAATCACCTAATGCTACTGAGGAAGAAGCCTAGAGAACCATACACTTAGTGTTTCTATTGATCTCAATTGAATTTTATCTAAATTTAATTATTATAATATATATTATTCTTCAATCCATGGAATAGTATTTTATATTATAATTATTGATTGAAAATATTTATTAGCTATATTTATGTGTGAGTTGAATATTAAATAAATAAATATTTATTCACAAAAACTTTAGAATAATATATATATTTATTATTAAGAAGGTGATAACTAATATTTATTGTTAAATAAATATTTATTTAGTTATGGGAATATTAAATAAATATTTATTCATAAGATTGTGAATATTATATTTATTTATTTGTCAAATGATTAATATTAATTATTTTAGGTTTGTTAAATGCTGAGAAGGACACATGAACTAAGTTATTGAGTATGATAGGAATAATATATTGAATATCATTTAAATAAATATTAATATATTTATTTAAAGAAATTATATTTATTTTATCTGTGAACTTAGTTCATGTCAAGTAAATGTTAATAATATTATTATTATTTAGGCACTAGGTTAACTAGGAATTGGGAGAATAATAAAAGTCCTATATGAACTTATTAATTCTCTACCCTATTTATATAAATAACCATTTATTTCATTTCCCTACATTAGATGTTCTTGTTTATAATGTTTCCCCTCTAGAGATTATCTCAACCCTAGAGGGAAAATTCTATAGAACTCTATTTAGAATCAAGTTCTTTCATCCTCTTCCCCATATCAATAATGAGAGAAAAAGAATCAATCCTTAAAAGGATTGTGATGTAATAAAATGGAGCAAAGTAATATGATCTGTTCCATCATTATAGAACTCTAAGTATGATCAACAATGCTTTATGATCAAAGGAGAATGTGTGGATCACTAGTAGAGAGATTTTATCCTTAGATCATCATTTCACAATGATTGTGCAACCAAATGATGTTCGGATGTTCAACATCTTCCTAAAATAAAGAATTCTAAAAACTAAGATGATTCTTAATCAAAATTAATTATAAATTTAATGTGAAAAAGATCCTATATTCTCAGTTTCAGCATAAATTTGAATTAATCTTTCAATTAATTTTTTGTTCATGATGATTCATTATCATTTACAACTCAAATTATTCATTGATTTTGTAAAGATATGAGTTGTCCATGACCCAATAGGAACCTACATTGCATCTAGATCCTTCAATATCAATTAAATTAGGGTATCATGAACATGAATAAAATTATCCTCATAAACTCATCCTACCATGAATGACCCCCACCATGTAATATTATCTCATGAAATACCCATCATACTCTGCCAATATTTCACATACCATATCATATATACCGTATGGGGTTTTCCAAAACAACACCTCATCTACCCTATAGGGTTTGTAGGTACATCATGTACCACCTCATAATACCCAACAGGGTCTTCTAAAACAAATATATCATCTAACCTGTAGGGTCTACTAGTACACTCTATTCTTTAACTGTATGATCGTACCAACCTCAATTCATTACAACTTATAATACACCTATATGGGAGAGTGAGTAAGAGGTAAATTTCAACCATTAGTTCTCTCTCTAACCTAGATATTTGGAGAAGACATCTAATAACCAAACATGTTAGGAAACAATAAGTTCATATAACTTAGATGGGGTGTGTATAGAAATCACAAGGAATATAAAATTATGGCATAACCACTAACACAAGTCCAACCTAATAGGTTCATGAAAACAACACCACATACACCCACAAACATCACCAAAATACAATTTACACACCCACCACCCTATCCAACTAGTGAAAAATGAACCAACCCCCTTCCTCACAAAAAACCACCACTATAAGTATTCATGAAAACTCATTTAATCATACTATTGTGTTGTTTCTATATTTAATGATTATCGTTAATTAAGTAATTACATTTCATATTTAATGACAATCCACTCAAGATATAACCACATTAATCCTCATTTATTTATTATTATTTTAAATAATTAATGTTTCTTTTTTATTCATCAAGTTATTCAATTCCATCTGACCCCATATCAAGTCCATCACTACCAACTATATGCTTTACCATAGAGTGGCTACCAAATGATCCCATATCAACCAACCTATACATTATCCAAAACAACCCTATTATGACCTATTTTTAACCATATAAAGGAAACTATAGACACAATGTACAAACTAAAACCTCTAACCATATTACACTATGCCTCCCATGGAATATGGTGCAGCACCCACTATATAAACTACAACCTCAACTGTATCCAACTATGCAACCCATGGTATCTTCCACAACACCCTCTCCCACACATATAACAAATAATGAATCTTTTAATATCTATTATAATAATCCCATCATAACCTTTGAATAACCATTACCACAAAAATCATACAAAAATAAATTCATCAACATTTTATACCACAATACACAATAATAATTCAATATCAGAACTATCACATCCTTCTGTATTCAATATGATTAAATATTAATTCCTCTTTCCACACAAACAACTCATTAATATCTTTAATTTATTATCTATTTATGTTAGTTCAATATAAAACACAATAACATTAGTAATGAACAAGGCTCAACAATGGTAAGGGTTTTCAATAGTACCAGTAGATTAGAATAAATCTCATGGGTAATAATAAAGAATCAAGTAAACACATGTGATACAACCCCATTATAATCAATTATTTAGTCTAATTTGTCATATTTATTATTTAAACCCATACTACTTACCCAATGAATAAAAAATCATGTTGATCCCATAATTTATTAAAAATAAAGGAGAGTTATCAAATCCCCTACCTCAAATTAATCTTTCCAAATAACTATTCAAGAATAAAGAAAATGAGAGATAATCACCAAAACAAAATATTCAAGGAGAACCTAGATAAACCTAAACCAAAGCAAACCATATCATCCTCTCTCACTAACATAAACTAGACCAAATATCTCTAAAACCACAAATAACCCAAAAATAAATAATTGGGATGAAACTATGATGAAATAGGAGGTAACTCACTATGAATTTAAAAAATATTATCCCCCAAATCCAAAGTCTAATTCCAAGAGTTAGGGGATAAAATATACCTCAAAATTGAACCCATTTCTTCCAATAATCATGATATATAAGGGAAAAATGAATTTTTTTTGTTGGCCCTGAATCTATACATAGGCTAGAAAATAGGGGCTCATTTTGCTAGCTTAATGGCCACAAAACAAGATATATTTTTTTTAAAACACAATTCAGCCTATAATTTCATGATATAAATGGACTTAGATTAACTAAAATTTGGGATCTAAGTCATAGAAATTAGGTAAATCTAACAAACATGGGTCAATTCCATGACACAACCAACGACCAAAACACAATGAACTCTTATATGTTAAAGAAAAGGGATCTAGATACCTATAGCTCTATGACATAGATTACATATTTTCTACAATGACCCATAAAGTTGTAAAGGAACCAAAATACATATATTAATCCTACATTCCTCAAGAACAACTCCACACTGAAGGAACCATCTATGAAACCACCCTACATCACAGTCCAATGGCATTGTTTTTTCCATCCCTAGATCAC
Organism: Viscum album; assembly: GCA_963277665.1. Classification (NCBI taxonomy): domain Eukaryota; kingdom Viridiplantae; phylum Streptophyta; class Magnoliopsida; order Santalales; family Viscaceae; genus Viscum; species Viscum album. Next base: position 275,266,207 of record OY728165.1, on the reverse strand, counting down.
CAGGGGAACACACTATGACTTCTAATATCCCAAAACTAGAACTACTAACACCACACCATATCTAGGAATTAAAACTATAATCTTATAGAATAAAACACACCTACACATCATAGAACCATTCGCCTATTGAATACTCAACACTAACTCTGTCAATATTTCCACAATCCTCCTCCTAGCAACTGTGACTCCTAAAACTCGGAAAGAAATAGGTTAAGAGGGTCTGGTCTATAACATTATATGTCTCTTAAATGATTCTGATCAACTAGAACTATAAACAAACCAAAAAAGAAAAACCAATGACACCACAAAAGGAAAAACAAATGAAACCACCAAAATATAACTCATTAGAAGATACCTCTCAAATAAAATAATGCCACTATCAAAGAATATGACCCCATGAGAATAAACTCAACAAAAAACCAAAAATAACTACTTCATTCAAGTATAGGAAAAGTAAAACATCAGAATAAAAATGAAAATAAAAGAATTATAACCTCTTGAGATACTAAGAATTTATTTATGAATCACATTCACATTTATCCTTTTCACACCTCCATTCCTCTATTGAACTCATATAAGAGTGCCTAACCTACATAGCACCTTCTCCCGATGATCCTTAATCATCACTATCCACTGTATGAACATCACATTATCCCTAATATATAAATCTTCAAAATTGATTACATGATAATCATAATGAAGATATTTATTAATCTACGATACAGGTAAAAAATCATAGATATAATCTTTATATGGAGGGAGTGCCAACTAATACGCCACCTCACCAATGTAATACAACTCCTAAAAAGGACCTATAAACTGATGAGATAGATTATCCCCATCCAAAACTCTAATAATCATTATTAGAAGAAACCCTCAAGGAGAAATGATTCCAAACCATTAACTCTAATTAAATCATCCATCAAACAACATATGACTTCTGACGGTCCTGTGTCACCTTCATCTATTATTGAATTATCTGAATCTTATTTGTTGTTCCCTGCACCAAATATGGGATAAGGAATTCTGACCCCCCAACATCAATCTAACATAATGAGAAATGAAAAGGATTCATATAAAATTCCTTTAATTTATCTATGCTTATGGATGAGTGGAAGATATTCTTAAAAGAAAATTTATCCAAGGGAAAATGATTTATCCATGATCCACTGAAATCCATCATCAAAGTTCATGACATATCCTATAGTGTCGGTCTAATCTGTTGCATCTTCCTATTTGTTTAAGGATGTAAAGTAGTTTTGGGGCACAACAAATATTCAAAATAATTCGAAAATATTCTCTAGACTCATGAGGTGAAAAGGGATCTAGAATAGAAATGATGGACCTTGGTAACTCGTGAAGTCGTACCACCTCATACACATACTGTCTCACCAAAACCTCTACATCACCCCAATCTCAAATCATTAGGAAGTGAAATTATTTTTCTAACCAATATATGACCACCTAAACAAAATCACTTACTCTCTATGATTATTGTAGATTAGTGACTAAATCCATGAAGATATCCTACCATTTACACTTGAATATATTCAATGGTTGCACAAAATTGGATGGAATATGATGCTCCATGTTCACCTGTTGGTAGAACAAGTACTATAATACGTACTAAAAAACTGATATCTTCATCTTGGGAAACAATATATATCCCCAAAAGGAATAATAAATCTTGGAAGAACCAGGATGTACCACCACAACTAGGCTATGGAACTCATGAAGAGCCTCATTATACACTACTGATAGAACAAACAACCTTCCATGAAACATCATTCGATTCTAGTTATCCTCTTACCATCCCTAGAGATTATCACCACTGATTACATAGTACCACATGACCTAAACCTCAAATATTCTCCACTAAGACTCTTCCATGCACTACAAAATGTATGATTTCACTATCTTATGAAATATGTATCCTCTACTGTCATCCTCATATACATAAATATACATAACTATAAGTTCCTCCATCCCTCTCCAAGCATATATATATTCCTAAACAAATCCCTTAAAAATTTAAATTCAATTCATATAAAACAACTTTTCTATTCCTTAGGGTATATGAAATCCAAAAATCATATTCCTGTAGAATCTATATCAAATTCCATTGTTGTATATTTAAATCTCATTGAGATAAATCATATATCAGGTTATTTTTATGATAACCCATATCTTTTATACAATTCATTGAATTATTTATTACATAAAGATAGACTTAAGACAATCCCAGAATATCAATATGCCTAGTGTATCTGGGTAATTAGATACATAAAATAATAAATTGAAATCAGGATACAAAAAAGTTAAATAAAAACTCCACAACATTCCCTTAAAATCTATTGATCCTCTAATACTACATGGGACAACCAGATGACATACATAAGAAAGGGGTGTGCTATAAATCCCAATAAGATAATAATAAAATAATAACATGGTGAAAGTACTAAATTTGAGTCAAGAGGCATATCAAGGTGACATAAAATAGGTGACAATAAACAACATGAACATCAAAGCATGATATAATATTATAACATCAAGGTAATATATAAATGCGGAATCAATAGAAAAACACTGCATCAAAAGAATAAGTCAAGGATAACTATTGATAAATCAGAACATATTGTGATTAGGATAACCCACCATGTATTATAAATTATGTGTCATGAGATAAAAGAATTACCCAATGCATTTGAGACCAATATAGTTCTAGGAATGCATGTCACATTCATATCATGTACATGCATTTTTGTACCACATAGACTATACAAAATTAGATTGTATTTCATCAATACTAGTCCCTTGATTAAGGATGTGGTTTAAAAAAATCAGTGTCCCAAATAAATTAAGGATAGTTACATAGAGGTGAATACCCTTGAGTGGAAATGAAGATGGGTATACAAAACACACATGTTTGATATGGAAAATCATGGGATAATTTCAGAAACATAACAGGCATACATAAAGCTTCATTAAATATTTTAATTAAAGTGAAAGGTGGTATATCATTACTTGGGAATCATAAGGATAGTAAAGGGATGTTTAAAAAAATATTACAAAATTAAATCTTAGAAATTGAAAGGGATAATACAAAGAATGTAATTTAATAAAGAGGTGGAGGAATAAGTGCCCTTACCTTAAGAGGGTGATTCTAAAAGATTAGGAGGAGATTATTAAGAGATTGGGAACACCTTGGGAGGGTTTAAGAGAGGGATATAGAGATTAATTTCATTCTAAATGATTTAATATTGAATATGAGTTGGAGTTTGGGTGGATATTTATAAAAAAATAGAGGAAAATTCTTTATTAATTTCTAAATATATATTTTGGACTATATATAATAAAATAATAAAAACCAAAAAACTAAACATTTTTTTGTGAATGGTTTTTAACAAAGAGGAGTTTTAATCAATATTTTATAAGTCTAAGAACCAAAATAATAAAAATAATATCATTAGTGATGTGGAATTGATTTATGTTCATAAAGAATTTATTTTAAAACCTTAAAATATAATATTGGTTTGGGAGGAATCATTGAAGGCTTATAAAATTAATAAAATAAATTAAAAAAATACATTATTTTAAAGGGTAAATACATATTTGGTCGTGGATTTATTTTATAGTAGTTATTACATCACCTTTTAATTATTAATAATTCATAATACATACTGTATATTTATACGATATTTAATTTTTATCCAAAATTTTGAGTGTCTTAGAAAATTATGAAAAATTCAACAAGGGATAATTTCAACCTGATAAATTAAAAAATAATATTTATTTTACTATAATAATTTTCTAAATATGATAATTTTTAGTTTTAAATAAAAAACCTTGTTTATAAGAAAATACCAATTTTTAAAATAATAATAACTATCTGACCCTTATAAAAATTAAATTGTTCTTCATTAAATTACAGTTTAATTTATATTTAAATAAAAACAATTTAATAAGAAATATTTGTTAAAATAAAATTTATTTTAAAAATTCTTCTGTTTATTAAAAGTTTTCCTTAATTGAAAATATATATTTCCCAGAAAAAATTTGGATTTCTTCATATCAAAATATAATTTTTATAAAAATCATTATATAATTATATATTAAGTAATAATAAAAATGGAAAAATAAAATCAATTTTTTAAAAAATAAAATTTAAAAATTCATACTGCTAGGTTCTAGATACAAAACCCCACATTACACTAGAATACACTCTAAGGGTAATGTTTGTGATGGTGGTACTATATTAGGGTGGTTCAATGTACATGGTTTGGGTCGTGCTCTTGATAACCTTAAAATAATACAATAAAAAGTTTTTATTGTGTTTCTATTATTGAATATTAGCTTGGCATTTTTCAAGAGAAAATATTACTATTTCCATCCCTCTCAGAATCTCTAATAAATGAGATTCATAGGGTAAAACCCTACTAGTTGAGTCCTTCACTTCTTCCATCCGTATCAATTAGAATTTATCATAACCCTTCATATATACTAATCTTAAAGGTCATTCTAAAAAACTTTAATATCAACATTTATGGTGATTTATTGTCTTTTAAATCTTATATATTATATTTTACAATGGTCTAAAATAACCATAGTAGTGCATGTGTTTTCTATCAACACATTACTTAATAAAGAATTTATTCAAAAAGGAAATTTCATTTATAAAAGTTTGGGTCATTAAATTTTTCTGCACTTTAGAAATTTCTCCCTCAAAATTCTATTTCATACACAAAAAAAATTAGGGTACTTCGGTTTCATCATATCTTCTAGTTCCCAAGTCTCCTCCTCAAACTTTTGGTTCTTACACAACACTTTGACCGGGTGAGTTTTCTTATTTAAAATAAAATTTTCTCTATGATCTAAGATATTCACCAAATTCTCCTCATATGAAATATCATTCCCCAAAGGTACCACCTATGGATTAAGTACATGTGAGGGGTCTATTATGTACTTCCTCAAGAGGGATACTTGGAATACATCATGTACTTGAGATAGGTTAGGTGGGATTGGTAATAGATATGTGACAACTCTGATGCGATCATGTATATCAAAGGGGAAAATTTAACATGGACTAATATTTAATTTATTTATAATCTTTATGGATTTCTTTCATGTAGACATATAAAGGAACACCTTATCATCAACCTCAAACTCCAGGTCTCATCAACAATTGTATGTATAAATTTTTTGTTGACTCTTTTTGGATTTCATATGACTTTGAATGGTTTAGACCTTCTTTTTCATATCTTAGATAAGATCAAGTACTGGAATCTTCTACTCTCCAACTTTATCCCAACATAATGGAGTCCAACAACTCTTCCCATACAGAGCTTCATAAGCTTCCATTTGAATAGTATAATGGGAACTATTGTTATATGATAACTCCACTAGAGGAAGGCATTGATCCGAATATCCTGGTAAATATATTGAACATGATCTGAGTATATCATTTATATCTTGATTAGTTCTCTTATACTAACCATCCATCTAAGGGTGATAAGAAGTACTAAAACTCATCTCCATATCCAAAACTTTCAGAAGGATTATCTATAACCTAGAGGTAAAACTCCGATTTGGATACCATAAAATATATAGAGGAACTACATAGAGTCTTAAAAGTTACCTTATGTATATCTTGGAGAGTTATCCAAGAGATAAATATTTTTTGATAGTAATGAACTGAACTTACTTTTTAAGGTGATCCACTACCACCTAGACGGTGTTATTTCCTTTATATGTCCTGGGTAGTCCTATGATGATATCCATGGTTATGTTTTCCCATTTCCATACTAGTATGTAAATGGTGTCATTATACCTTGATATTTATATATTTAATCCTTGAATTTTTTGTATACCAATCATCGAGATTCAAATTTAGTAATCTCCCCCTCCATGTTATCCAACCATAAGTTTTTCATTTTATATCTATACATCATAGTGATTCCTGGATGAATAGAGAAGGATGATCTATGTGCATCATCTATAAGTTCCCTCTTTATATCTAGTTTTATGGGACACATATCCTAGTTTCAAACCATATAACTCCATATTTAGCAAATTTGAACTCTGGAATATTCACTACCTTTTTTTGTAGCTCATCATCATCTTTTTAGACCTCTTATATCCTCTCAATAATGGATGGTTGAATAGTTATTTGAGTAAGTTAGGATGAAGTTACTTTTATGATTCTGATGTCCATCCTTTGGATTTAAAATAATATTATATCCCTTTGAATCCTCATTATGGATAGGGTTGTAGGATCCTTTATACTTAAAAGTATCTTTAACTTTGTTCACCTTCCCAAGATGGTAATTGATTGAACAATCTTAATACTTGACCAGATCTATCCACTTTTGTTGGTTCATATTGATATCCTTTTATGTGAATATATACTTCTAGATTTTATGATATGTATATATGTCGCACTTCTCCCCATAGAGATAATTTCACCAAATATTTAATGAGAATATAACTACAACATATTTTAGATCAAGGTTTGGTTATTTCTTCTTATGGATCTTTAATTGGAAGGAGGCATATGTTATCACTTTATCATATTTCATGAGTAAAAAACACATGCCCTTTTTGAATTCATCACTGAAGATCACAGATCTTATCCTAATGGTGGGTAATATGTGCACAAGTTTAGTGATTAGAATCTTATTTATCTATTTAAATATTTCCTCACATTAATGAGTCTAAAAAAACTTCACTCCCTTATAAGGTAGATTGTTTGATTGACTTGAAAATCATGAGAAGTTTCTAAAAAAATGAAAATAGTACTAATCTAATCCAACAAAACTATGGATCTCCATCAAAGATGTTTTATGGTCCACCCATCAAATACCTCTATTTTTAATGATCCCCATATATCCCTTTACAGGTTATAAAATTCCTCAATAATGTTACTCTCTCTAATAAAAACTCCGATTTATTGTACTTCACTTAAAAATTTTAATCTCACAAGGTCTTTAGTACAATATTAAAATAATCCTCATATTTCTCCATAATTTTGGATTAGATAATAATATCATCTATTAAAAATACCACAAACTTGTCAAGGTAATCTTTGAAGACTCTATTTATTAAGTCCATGAATATTGATGGATCATTAGTGAGTCCAAATGGAATCACTATAAATTTTTAGTTCCAATACCTTGTATTGAAATTTTTCTTGGGGATATCCTCATTTACCTTCACTTAATAATATTTCATCCAAAGATATACCATGAACAAGTACTGGTCTCCACCTAGCTGGTCAGACAAGTCATCAATCCATGAAGAGGATACTTATTATTTATCATGATCTTGTTAAGCTCATGGAAATCAATGAAAAGGATCATTGACCCATCATTATTCTTGATGAAAATGATTTATGTACCCCAAATTGAATCACTTGGTCCTATAAAACCATTATCTATATTCTCTTGTATCTTCTTCTTCAGCTCTTCAAGTTCTACAATGGACATCCTTTATGGATTCTTGGATATTAGAAGAGATTTTGGTATAAGTTTGATCAAGAAATCCACCTATCGAATAGTATTAAGACTAATATATTCTTTAGGGAAAATATCAACATATTCCCTCATAATGGGAATGTTATCAAGGATGATCTCTTAATTAATATCAATCATTTTATATAGATGCGCTTTTTCATAAGGGAATAACATCCATGATTTTGATGATGATTCCAAAGGAGATTCATCCTCCTCCTTTCACTTGTATAGAATCATAGGGAAACTTATAATACTCATGGTGATTTCATTAAATCATAAATTTATTCCAGCTTTATACATGGAAAGCCAATCTGAACCTAGAATTTAATCAAATTCCACTAAAGGGGGTATCATAAGGCTCATTGAGAAATTAAGACTAAAAATATTGATAAATGATAAGTTATATGAATGAGATTAACTAATTTCTCCATTTTTTGTTTTCACCGATAGCTTGACTTCTAGGTTTTTAGGCCGTGTTTGAATATTTCTACAAAAACTACATGATATAAAAGAATGTGTAGAACTATAATCAAATAGTATTTTTAATATCCTTGAATGAATAACTAGAATACCTATCACCACATCATTTCTTGGTCCACATCAAGATTTAGGATGTAATAATATCATCATTTCCCTCTTGGTATTAGAGGTTATTGTCAACAGTTATCATTGATAACTCTTAGATTAGTGAATTGATTTGTATGGTGGCCCAGTTATTTGTAGTTAAAACATTGGAAAATAGGAAGAGCGTTCAATGGAGCATTAATTTATTTCGTCAGCTTTGCGGGTTTATACCATAAACATTGTCTAAATAGGTTCCCTTTCTTCCTAGACCTAAATCATTTCCTTTTCCTATTCAAGAAATTTTCAAGGTGCTTCTTCCCACACTTTTGACAAGTGGGATGTTAGACTTCCCTACCATTATGATATTTTTTCATTTCTCCCCCAAAATTAAAATCCAATTTCCACTTCCTATATCCTAACCTATGAGAACCTTTAGATTTACCAATATCCATTTAAACTTTGAGGGAACATCATAAAATTTCTTAATAGATTTCAAAGTCTTAAATTGAAAAATATTTTCATAAATTCAGATTTATTACACTAAAGAATTGGTCAAATTTACTTTTTGGGGTTAATAAAATTTCTATAGGATTATTATGAAAGTCTTGTGAAGTTATCCTCATATTCTATGATGGATTCATAATTATTTTTATAGAGGATAAGGAACTCCCTATTTTTTTTAATTAGAGAGTGTGGGGAAAATATTTATTGAAAAATATTTTCTAGAATTATTTCTTCTTAATCACATCAATATCCTCCTCAAGATTTATATTTTTATCAATATCCACCATTGATCAAATTATAACTCTATAAGATAAACAACCAGCATGGCCTTCTCTTTATTAGATTATTGAAGAAAAAAAATATTTTTCAATGCAGTTGATAAATGATTCCATGATTAAGGGATCATGAGATAAACTGAAATTCAAAGGACTTTTTCACATAAAGGCCTCAAATGAAACTTTCTCTTTCCTTGGGGGATGTGATTTTTCCACGTGATACAAGTTTTTTGTCAAAAAATCATTCAATTTAGTAATTATTGTTATGATGTTCTCAAATCCTTCTCCCTTTGAGTTAAGCATCTCATTTGGTAAGAAATCACATTTCACATCATGTTGATTATTGACTCGGTTCATCCTATATCCAACCATTGACTAAAATAAGGAGAAAATTAGGGATGAGCATTTTAAAACTATAACACACATAAAATGGAAACTCTAAAAATTTAAGGGATATCTCATAAATGTAATACAATCTTTAACCTATAAACTTCACGTTTTCAATGTCATTTATCTATATTATATTTCCTAACATATAATTTCATAGGATTTGTTTTTAAATTCATAATGGTTCATAAATAGATTGTGGATTTACCAAATCATACCCCCTAGGAGTGTAAACCAATGTTTTTAATTGGATGTCTTTGTCATTCACTAGGTTACAATCAATTTAATACCATATATTCCATTTTTGGGATTATTACCCCAAGGTATAACTGTTCTAGAGCCACATAGACTAATAGTATATATACTATGATTTTTTTTCTTGAAGATAACTCAATCTATAATTTACCAAATTTTAGGGATGTTTTCTTATATTTAGTATTATCCCTAAGGCTTTCAATAAATTTCTATAATCTAAACCCCCACAATAACTACACTTTTCCTCTGATACCAACTATGAAAACCCATATATTTTGTAAACTTTATTTCAATATGTATTATATAAAGACAAACTTAATAGAATCCAAGAAGATAGACAGAACTATTGTCCTTGTGGAATTAGATACATATCACAATAACCTAAAATATGCACCGAATGACATTATTTAAAAACTCCACAACATGACCTTAAAATCCATTGAACTTATAATATTACATGGGATAACATGAGGATGCACATAATAAAGGGATGATCTATAAATCCCAGAAAGGGAATAATCAAATAATAACATGATAAAAGTAATACTTGTGAATAATAGTGAATATAAAGGTGACATAAAAGGGGTGATAATCATAAACATGAATATCAATTCATGATATAAGATTATAACATCAAGGCAACATATGAATGTGGAAATAACATAAAACATGAAATCATAAGCATAAGTAAAGCATAAATGTTGGGAAATAATAATATAGTGTTAGGAGGATAACCTACCTTTCACCATACATGTTATCTAACCCAATTCATTTGAGGGCTATATAATTACAAGTGCACCAGTCACATTCATATCATGCACATTCATTTGTGTATCATATAGAGTATACAACATAAAAATTTATTTCATAAATTTTAATCCCAAAATTAAAATGTTTGGGATAAATACATGGGATTACCACATAAATATAGGATATTTACATCTAAGTTAATACCCTTGAGTGGAAATGAATATGGTTATACACAACCCAAATGTCTAGCATGGAAAATCATTAGATAATTTTAGCAGCATAACAGGTGTACATAAAGGTTCATGGAAGGGTTTAATGAGAGTTAATGGTGGTCTCTAATTACATAAGAATCATAATTACAGTAAATTTATGTGTAAAAACATATTATAACATGAAAATTTTGAAATAAAAATTCAAAATACAAAGAAAGTTCTTGAATAAGGAGGAGGATGAAGAGAATCCCTTATCTGGAGAGGGCACTTATACAAGATTGGTAGAATCTTCGTAAGACCTAAGTAATAATTTAAAAGTAATTTAGAGAGGAATAGGGGGATTAAATTCAATATAAATGGGTTTTTAGTGAAGGGGAGTGGTAGGTTGGGTGGGTATTTATAAAAAATTGTGTGGAATTATTAATTATTTTTTGAACATAGGTTTTGGACACTTTATACTAAAATAATCAAAACCAAAAACCTTCCCATGGTTTTTATCATGGTTTCTAGGAAACATGAGTTATATTAAATATTTTATAATACCAAGAAACAAAAATATTAAAATAATACCATTGGTGATGTGGAAGTTAGTCATGTTCATAAAGAATTGATTTTAAACCCTTAAAATATAATATAAGTTTTGTAGAATTCATTAAAGAATTATAAAATATATAAAAAAACTTAAAAATTAAATATTTTAAAGGTTAAATACATATTTATTCATGGATTCATTTTATAGCATTTATTACATCATTTTTGGGTTATTATGATGTTATAATACAAACCATATATCTATACTATATCTATTTTTTACCCAAAAATTTGACCATCTCATAAAATTAAGAAAAATTCACCATCCGTTAATTTTGATGTGATGAATTCAGAAATAATATTTATTTGAAAAAAATAATATTTTGAATATTTTGAATTTTACTTTTAAATTTAATTATTTATTTACTCGAAAATACTTGTTTTTACAGCACTAACAACTTTCTGACCTTGATAAAGTTACATTGGGCTTCAATAAATTATAATATCATTTATATTTAAATAAATATTATTTCATAAGAAAATATTATTAAATTAAAATTTATTTAAAAATTATTGAGTTTATAAAAAGATTTATTTAATTTAAAACATATATTTACTAAAAATAACCATTTGATTTATTCATATCAAAATATAAGTTTTAAAAAACTCATTATATAATCCTATAAAAAGTAATAATAAAAAGGGATAAATATAATCATTATTTTATGTAAAAGAAAATATAAAAATTAATACTGCTGGGGTCTAGATACATAACCCCTTATTACAAAAGTTTACATTCCAAGTGTATGGTGTGCGATTGTGTCACTTTCATGGGGTGTCTCAGTGAACATGGTTTGGGATGTGATATCGATAATATTGAACTTCTATTGTAAATGGTTTTTCTTGTGTTTAAATTATGGAATCTTGAATTGGGGTTGGTTAAGGGAAAATCACAGTGATGCAATCTTCCTCAGAAGAACCCATAAATGGGGTTCATATGGTGTGATCCTACTGTTCTAGGTCATCACTTCTTATTTTTGTGTCAACTGGACATTATCATAACCATTAATATATAATAAAATTAATGGCCACTTTAAAATATCTATATTATCAATGGTTAAAGTTCTTAATAGTCTTTTAAATCTGATATTCTATATTTTATAACGGTCCAAAATAACTACAATAGTGAATGTGTTTTCTATACCAACATTACTTAATAAGGAATTTATTCAAAAATGGAATTTCATTTATAAATATTTGGGTCATTAAAATTTTTGTTTGTAATGACTACATAGTGATAAATGATTTGTTAGTGTCACTGTAGATTTAAAACAAAACCCACTACTACCACCTTGAGCTCATGGGTAATATAATTTCACTAATGGGGGTGTAACTTTCTAGACCCATATGATATCACTACTCTTTATTTAATTAGGAAACAAATCAAACAAAAATGAGATGTAGTATAAAACATCTCAAACATCACCCCATTATTTGGAAATCTAAGTATTAGATCACTGATTAACCTCTTCTTCAGGTAGTCAAAAGTTTCTTAACATAGATGAGAACATAAGAAGGCCTTATCCTTTTGGGTCAAGGATATCAATGTGGCCATGACTCGAGATAATTCATACATGAACCTTCAGTAATTATCTATTAGACTAAGGAAACTATAGACCTATTCAATGTTCTTAGATTATATCCAAGAAACAATAACCCCAATCTTCAATAGATTTATCACCACTCCCTACCGAGACACCATATTTTAAGGAAGTGAACCTCTTACATACAAAACATACACATGAACATATTCCCATAATGATAATGATATTGAAGGAACTAAAAACGAACTTAAGGTTCTCAACATGATCCTCCATTGATATCAAGTATATGAGGATTCCATTGATGAACATGACTGTATAATGATCTAAGAACTCATGAAACATGATGTTCATGATTCCCCTGAACATAGATTGGGAATTTGTGACATTGAACTGAATGAAAAAGGAACTCAAAGTTACCAAATAGAAAATAGAAAGCATTCATTGGGATATCCTACTTTTCCACTCCCATTTTGTTATATCCATATCATAGATTAATCTTTAAAAACTAGATGGATCACCTCAACTGGTTGATCATATCTTAAATCCTCAAAAGGGGGTAATTATTCTTAACTATCACTTAATTAAACAACTGAAACTCAACACACAATCACAGACCATCGTTCACCTTCTTAGAGAACAACACTAGAACAACCCATAATGACACATTAGGTTGTATAAATACATTCTTCACTAGATCATTAATATAAATCCTAAAATCATAAAGCATAAAACGTTTTATTATATAAGTGTAAATAAAAATTAGGGAGACATTGGGATACAACTGGATCTCGAACTCGCTATCACACACAGGGGGTAAAGCTATTACCTACTTGGGAAAAAAATTCAAATATTCCTCCATGAATCTAAGAAACTACACCATCAACATCTCTACTAAACCCAATGACAAGGTTTCCAACTGAGGTTGTAAAACCTCAAAACATCTAAAACCTATCTGATTCTCCCACTTACCAATAAACACTATGCACTGGCCCCCATCATCACAATACATGACTCTTTTCTAGAAGAAATCAATAACTAAATGCATAAAATATAACTAATTAATGTTGTAAAGAACATCACATGGATGAATTTTAAATAAAAATAAATCACCAGACAAATGATGCTACCAAATAATTATCTCACAACCCCAACACACATCAATTAAAATCATATGAACTCCAACCATTGTCCTCAACACCAAGGGTACCAAAATCCTCTCTAACTTGAGTCCCAATACATAAATAATGGCGGGTAAAACAATGGAGTGTGAAAAAATAGATTCAAAAAAGGAATAAGACAAGTTAGAAGAAAATAAATTTTCACCTTATATGATATTTAGTCCCTCTAGAACTAGAACATCCACAACATGATGTTTTCTATATCTAACTTCTATACATTACAAATGATGAACATATTTATATACATGCTCATACATAGGTCCCTAAGGGAGAGATAAATCATAGTTTATCCTCTATAAGATCCATAACCATGTGGAAAAACATATTATTGTTGCATTTGATACAAAAGCAACCTTTGAAGAATTTTATATTACTAGGGATCAATCTAAAACTGACCATGCACACCACACTAATCTATATTGAAGGCCAGACACTAAAACTATTAATGACCATACATCCCGCAACAATAGGAAATGGTTCTAGATCCCCTAGTAGGTGCACTAGAATTTTTTATCCTAGATAAATAGAAGGGAAATTCTAAGGCTGGCTCCTAGATGAAAAAAACTCAACTACCCCAACACCTATGATCCATCATCGACTAATATACCCCATAAGAAACCCGGTAGTATCTTCTCAAAAGATGATCCAGACTGAGCATGGATCCTCTCAATTACATCATAATTCTTTTGTATCTCCAAGTACATAATAAATGTAAATGGGATGAATACATAGTAAATCACTATATATAACACCTACTTCAAGCACTTAGGACACCTCATCAGGAAACATATCATGGGAGAAGCAAAGGAGGTACTTAAACCTGATCCAAATCTCTTTGAAACTTAATCTCTCCACCTGTAGAGATAACATCTCCTACCTCTTTAACTCCCTCATCATCTATGATATAAAATCAATATGAAACTACCACTAAAAATCACCCCATGGAACATCCTCCTTCTCTTTATCCCTCATATATAGGATCCACCACTACCGTAGAGATACTTGCATCCTACTAATGAAAATTTTAAATTTATACTCAAAACAAGATTATATAAGACTAAAATTGATCTCAAGACCCTCCTTCTAGTGCTCTATATGTATATCAAAGTATCTCCCCTTATACTTAGTTATACCCTAACACTGTAACTCAAACATCATTTTTATCTAGAGCTCATCCCCCTTAGCTGAGTAAAACTTTCTACAATTTACTGGGTCAACTTTGTGAACCAAAACTACCTGAAACATGGATGAAAATTGATCGAATGACATCAATAAAAATAAGGAACTAAAATCCTAATATCGATAACAAAAAATCTATTTAATCAATTTTATTTAATTATATTTACTTAGTTTCCAAAAAATAAACTGGTTCAAATAATAGAAAAAAAAATAATGACACATTTACCTATCATGGGAATTTATCCTACAATATTTATCACTTTTCTTAGTATGTTTAAGAAGTTTAAGTTCCTTATGTTATATTATAGGGGAACATAAAATACTTTGTACAAGACATTCTCCCTTGATTATTTCATGTACAATGTTTAACTGAAACTAATAACCTACCAACCCATACATCCCAACTAGTTCCTAACCCCACTCTACATTCTAACTCTAAAATATAATCTCTAATTACAATATGTCATGACCCCAAACTTTTAACCCCTCTTGGGCTTGTAGGAAAGATGAGAGTGACTCCTGAGGCCCACCTCCAATATGCCATGAGTTGGAAACTAGCATAGAGGGTACATAACATACAAGTAGGAGTCATTACCCTCATAAAACATAGGAATATGGAAACAACCCACTGATTGAAACCATAATATAAATAATCTAAGATCCATAACTATCCCACAATGAATGAATGGTGTTATACAAAAAAAATCCCCAATAAAAATTATAAAAAACTCTCAGGCAGTAAATCTATAGAAACCCTCAAGTTATGAGCTAATATTGTTCAGATCAGTCACCAAATCACACTAGAAACCCATAATATATATATATATATATTGGGGTGAGAATAAAATTTATAATCAGTAGGATAATACCCTATAAATATCATGAAAATATGTAAAGGATGTATTAATGTATCAGTGAATTAGAAGAAGAACCAAAAAACATCTATTAGGTTAACTACCACCCAAACACATTACGGATTAGTTACTAATTATTGAATCCAAATATAATCACCTAATATCAAAAAAAGTCAAGGGTACTCCACACCACTTCCCCAATGTTTTATCACTCTCGTGAATTGATATCAAATGTCATGTGCTCAATCCCTTATACAATCATGCCACAACACACCGTGCCTTATTCATAAATCTCATATCCACATTAGTAGGGTATCATGATAATAAAATACATCAACCTCATTCCCTCCCTTTACCATGCATGTCCCCTAAAATTATATAACATATCATCAAATACCATTCCAGTTATATATATGTTTATCATGTACGATCTCACCTATACCCGATGGGGTCTGTCAGAACAATATCACATCTACCCTATAGGGTCTTCCATCTTATAATGTACCACCTCATCAATACCTCATATGGGTCTTTTAGAACAATATCTCATCTACCCTATAGGGTCTTTTGATACACCCCATAATATAACCATATGATTGTACCCACCTCGAATCATAACAAACCATAATACACCTAGAATGTATATTAAGGAATAGGAAGAAGTTATCCATATGTTCCCTCACCTACCTAAATATCAGGGGAAGAAACCTATTACCCACACATGTTGGTCATTTATAGGGTTATCTGACTTGGGTCGTGTGTATATAAAAATCACAAGGAATATATAAGTATGTTATTGTGACTCAACAAATCCTAACCAAATTGGTTCACACAAATAACACTACTTTCACTTACAACATCACCACACTACGATTTACATATTGTCCACTACTTCCAACTAGGACTCCATGAACCAATACAGTTCTTCGTAGAAAATAACCACCATAACCAAACATTAAAATATGGTTAATTAAACAATTATTCCATTTATAGATTTACCGATTACCATTAATTAAGAAATTTTATTTCATATTTAATGAAAACCCACTCATTTCGTCAAAAATTAATCCTAAGTCATTATGTAGTCATTTCAATTATTAATGTTTCATTTTTAGCCAACTATATTTCATACTACTTTGAGACTTCCAAATGATCCCACATCAACAAACCAAGCCATCTTCCACAAAAACCACATTATCCTGTATTTTCAACCATGAAAAGGGTTCCAAAGTCGCATTGAATAAAAAACATAATCCATATCCCACTATGCCACCCATGTCACCTGCAACAACACCCACTTCACATACCACAACCTCTACCATATCCCACTATACCACCCATGGCATCTACTGCAACACCCACTGCCCCCCACATACCAACTATAACATCCAGAACCATCCATAAAAATCATCCCATGTTTTCCCCCATATAACTAAAGTCATATCAATCCTAAAAATATAACAACTCAACAAGATCTACCCCAATATACATAAATAATTTAGCATTATAACTCCCACATCATTTCGTATTCAATATGCTTCTATATTAATTACCTCTTCCATACAATCAGTTCATTATCATTTTTAAGATATTAACCTTTTATGAGAGGTGAGACCAAAAAAATATCAATAGTAACATCAAAATATCAACAACGATAATGGATTTCAGTAATAACAAAAAAACACATAAAAATTATGGGAAACAATATGGAATCAAGTAAACTCATAAAATACACCGCAATTCCCATAAATTATTTCATTTGGTTAATTATATCCATTATATAAACCCATATTACTGAACTAAAGAAGTAAAGTCAAGTTGATCCCACAATTTACACAAAATGAAGAATATTTATTGATTACTCTATCTTAGGTGAAGTCTTCTAAATCATAGCATAAGAATAAAGAAAAAGGGAGACTATCTACAAGAAAAAGCATGCAAGGAACACCCCAATCAACCAAAACAATAGTAACCCCAATAAATATATCTCCATTACATCACATGAACCAAATATCTTAATAACAAATTCCTTCTTAGAAAAAATAACATGGAGGAAACTAAAAGGTAAATGGAGGTAACTCACCTAGAATCAGTAATATTCAATCCCCCAAAGACGAGGTCCAAATATAAGATATTGGGGAAAAAATATATCCTAAAACACAACCAAGTTTTCTATTATACAATTAAAATAAATGATAAAAAATGGTTTTTGGGGTTTCCGTAAATTTATACCTTGGGTGGAAAACATGGGCATTCAAACCAAGGTTAATAGACATGCCACGTCATATAGGATTTTTCTAAAAAACCACGACACAAACTATAATGGTACACTAAAAATGGAATCATCCCAATAAACCTCTAGGATCATTCTGTGGTTATTGGGAGTATCCAAAAAACCTAGAGTAACACCATAGTGAAACCCAATACCATGCCACAACATCCTCTCATATGGATGGGATAAGGTATCTTGACCCCTCAAGATCCATGAAGCAACCTGTGTCTATAGTGTTGTGACCCCTAAAGTGGTAGAGAAACAAAAACACCCATTCCAAGCCTCCACACCACAAAAAAACTCCATACTGCAAGTCCCATCTCTGAAACCACGTCATTTCACAGTCAAATGGATGTTCCATATCTATCCCTTGATTGATAGGGGAACAAAATCTTACCTCCTAGAACCCTAGGCCACAACTTCTAACACCATGCTATAGTTACGACTTCTACCTAGACAATCACAATGAAAAATACTGCCCCACACTGTATAACTAATCCTTAACTACAAACTCAACTCAAACTCTAATGATTTTTTTCTCAATCTAACTTTCGTCACCACCAACTCGAGAAACTCACAAAGTAACAAGATAAGAAGTTTTATGCCATTAAATATTCCATGTTCAACTGATTTATTAGGGATATGATCCTAATTTTATTGGAATGTGACCCATGATGATGTTTTTTAGGTGTTTTATAAGGGTTTATGCCTGGTTGACTTCATCTTTTTCTAGTAACCATGATAGTTAAGAACTATTCTGAGGGGTTTCCTGGATACTATTTTTCCATGGGAGTAAGATAGGGAGTTGTTTCTTGATGTATGTTGTGTATAGGTGTTATGTTTTAATCTCATATATTAGGAGGTTAAGTGGATATTTATTAGGTGTGTTTGACCTAAAATGACATGTGAATCATGTTTATGGGTAAATTTTTGAAATCTCTAAGATAGGGGGGATGCGTGTGAAAATTTCATTACTCTTGGGATGAGTTCATGATGGAATTTTTAATGAATGATGATTTCATGTGGTGATTTACTAGTGTAGGGGTTAGGTTATTTAGGGTTGTTCATGTTTAGTCCCATGATACCCATTTAGGCATAAGACCTTGATAGGAGCCTATGTGTTGTGATAGGGTCTATTACTCTGTTTTCCATAAATAATTGTAGCTAGGTCATGATGTGATGATAGTTTCCAATGGATAATTGTGTTTTGCGGTGATTTGGATATGTTGTGATTTTAGATATGTGTGAGACACCTAGTCATGGTTGAGGAATGGAAGAATGTAATTGTACCTTTGTAATGTATCATGTGTTGATTAGATAAAGGGTTACTCTAATGATGGACATGTATGATTGAAAAATGGGAACCTATTTTTTTTATGAATGGTGTATGAGATGGGGTCTCTTTAAAGTGTTGGTGAAAATGACATTGGGTTTATTATACTTATTATTATACTATAATGGTTATCTTGTAAGAGAGATGAATTATGAAATTTTACGGTATGTTAGATGTTGTAAGATAGTCAATGGATTATATATTATAGAAAGGGGATGAGTTGATCGGTGTGGTTAATGGATATCAAAGAGTGACTCCACTATGGTGAGTTAGAAATTGACTTGTTGAGATATTTTGGTGGGAGTCTATAGTGGGTTATAATATGAGAGTTGTATTTTGGAATGAAAAGTTATGGACCTTGAGTTGTGCTGATCAAAACCCGAGTGTGGTATAAATGGGGTGTTCACATAATTAGATAGAATTTTTGGGGAGTAACATCAGGTTATATACCATAGAGTGAGGCTCATGGGGTGGGATCTCTAGGTATATTAATCAGGGATCATGAGTGTCAACATTTGATTAAAGGTGGATATTAGGAAAGTTTTTCATTGTTGATCATAAACAAAGTAAATTTTATGGTAGAGAGTCCACCATAGATAGTTAAGGGTACGATTATTATTTCATGAGGCTTTTAGTCAATGATGAGGGTGGAATGTGGGTAGACCTAGACCAGGAGTGGCTTTGATTTTTCATCTGAACATGGATACAAGTAACCAAGTTATGTT
This sequence comes from Viscum album, assembly GCA_963277665.1. NCBI lineage: Eukaryota > Viridiplantae > Streptophyta > Magnoliopsida > Santalales > Viscaceae > Viscum > Viscum album. The sequence continues at coordinate 275,246,076 of OY728165.1, read as the reverse complement.
AATATGTGGGAAATACCCAAATATGGGTGTTCAATGTGATGTTGATACATGGTCATTTTTTTGGGTACTTGATGAACGTAGGATGATTGATGGATAAATGGTGGTATAAATAGGTATGTATATTGGGAAAAAATTATTTAGGTGATCGATTCCATTAATGGAAGTGATTTTGGGGAAGCATTACAATAGTTACAATGAAACAAGGATTCATGAAGTGTAGTAGCCTCATACATGAGACTATAGGTTGAGGTCTGAATGTTTTGGGGGTACTCTTATTTAACTATTAGTTGGTGATTGTTTGGTTTTGAATAGTGATGTCAACCAATGGTTCCTGACATAAATGAGGTGGGAATTCATGAATGTCATAGGGAGTGGGACATAGACATGGAGTTTGAGGGATTATACGGTTCCACAATGTGTGGGATAAAATTATTTCAAAGGTAATCAGTGAGGTAAGGTACTAAGTAGTGTTTTTTAAGAATTGTCAAGTGAGTTAGATTAGATAATAATAAAAACACATCATTGAGGTGATGAATAGTGTGTATGATGAGTTCGGGTGAAAGGCGTTCGGGGTGTCAAGCTGTTTTACAAGCTTGGATATGGTAATGGCACGAAAAAACCAATAGAGTTTGGGATTTGGAGTGTTCATATGATCTCAGTGATAGATATAGATCATGGGAGATACAAGTGGAGACTTCTTGGGGGGGGGGGTTAATAAACATTATGATGGGGATATTATAACAACTAACTTTGGTTCATTTCAGTGGATCCAGAGAAATTCAATTTTCAATGAGCATAGAGCTAGATGAATTTGAATTTTTAAATTTTAACACACACACACACACATAGTTTATAATATATAAAATCATAGTAAATTTATATTTTAATTGAAAAACTAATTTATATAATATGTACGCACATTCATGCACATTATATTTAATTTATATATATATAAACAATGTTATCTATATAAAACTAATACACACACACATCAGTACACAAACACATAATATGTTTTTATACACACACACATGCATATATGTTTAGATACATACATTCATTCATACATACATTTGTGAATACATACATACACACACACATACAAACAAACATACATACATATGTAGGTACCTACATACATACATACATATATACTTACTTACATACATACATACATAGATACATAGATACATACATACATACATACTTACATACATACATACATACATACATACATACATACATACATACATACATACATACATACATACATACATACATACATACATACATGCATATATGTGTGTGTTTGGGTGTCAACACACAAACTTATGCACACAGACACATATATAAAAATATTATATAATATTAAAAATAATATATATGAATAACACACACACATACATATTTATTATTCATATGTCGTTATTAAAAAAAATTCTTATTTTTATCTAAAAAGTTGGTAAATGGTTACCAATTCACATTCAATTAAAAAAATATAGGTAACTTGTGTGAGGATAAATTATCTACATTTAAAAGAAACATGGGTAATTGGTCACATTTAAAAACATAGCTAATTTACCCACACATAGTTTCCCAATGTTTTTAAAAAACATAGGTAAATACATTATCCATGTTTATACATGATGCTAATTTAAAAAACCTCATAATTTTGTTCTGTTTTTGCATAGTGCTAGTTTAGTGGAAATAGGTGCTCGATGTGTTGTTTAGGGGACGTGTCCCCTATATAGGTCGAAAGATATTCAATACTATGTATTGGGTAGTTGACGCATGTTCACCTAATATCTAGTAGCACCCTAGCCTATTTTTTTAACGAGGAGAATTTTTTTCTTTTCTTAGGTATTTATTCTAAACATCTTGTGGAGTTCTTGGATTTCATTTTTCTGAATTCATGAGGGGGGATTACCATTTCACCTCTTCTTCCACCCATTTTTCCTCTTTAGATCTATTTTAATTGGGGAATATTTTTTAGTGATTTAGGAGAGTTCTTGGATCACCTCATTCTTTCCTTATTTCCCCTCTACTTATTTACTAATTCCATTGGATTGGAGTTTGGTATTTGATACCAATTCCACCAGAGAATAGTAGAATTAGGTTTGGATGATGGGGACTTAGTTCTTCTTGTCTAGAGGAGGTCATAGGATGATGAACTACCTAGGTTTTGTGAGGTTTCATTATGTAATTATACTAACATTTTTTTGTTTTCACCATTTTTTGATGGAGTTCATTGAGAAAATGGTGTCATATTTTAAGGATTTTTATGGTGATAGACTCAAAAGTGTTCTAAGTGTTAATGATAATATATTAGAAGAGGTTTCATCATCATTATGTTGTTTAATGAATTATACATTGATTATGCCTAAATTAATTAATTATCGAACTAATTTTTTAATTAATTATAGTGGTTTATGATGAATTAAAATAATTTCTAAATGGATTTAGGGTCTTAGGTAGATGGATGGTGGTTAGTGGATCATGATCAAACCATGGTGATTGTGTTCAAGCAGCATATCAAAGGGGGTGTCTCCTAATTGAGGTAGGTAGTGAATAATATTACCTTTTATGTTGTTTTCTATATATTGTGTTGGTTATAAGTGTGGGTAATCATGTTAGGAGTGACCCGATGGGGAACCATGAGTGATCCCACATATTTTGAGTTGAGATTAAGGAGTTGGTTTGAGTCTTATTAAGAACTTAAGGATTATTCATTTATAATTGAGTTATGTATGGCTATTTATACTTTTTGTGATTTTTGGTTAGATAGAGATAGAGATATGATGGGTTTTTATACATTGGGAAATGACTCACATGTACAAGGAGGGTTTTGTAATGATAAGTGATATTCACTAAGAGTGATGTCTAGGGGTGAGTCGGTTTATTATTATGGGTTTTTTTATGAGATATATATTGGAGTAGGTATGTGAGATAATCCAGGATATAACCAAATATGACCCCTTTCTTCTTGAGTGATGGATTTAGGCTATTGATATCATGATAGGCCCCTTATACCATATATTATGAACTTGTGACCATCTATGTCCACATAATTTATAGAATGTGTTGAGATCTAATGGGAATAGGACCATAAGGGTTTCCTCAACCATATCCTGGGAATGTGATCCTTGTAAGGTCATATTTTCAGGATGCTAGTGTAGAAAACATGTTTATTTATTAGGCTAAGTAGAGAGTTATCCTTTACAAGAAGACCATGTCATGAATAGTTCCATTATGAAATAAATTTTAGGGAATTATTTTTTTATAGGATTCTAATTCATGTAGTGGTAGATCTAGGATTAGTGTACAGGTATGAGGTACACTATACTGTGAGAATAACTATTTTATATGAGTATTGTCTTCGATAAACCAATCCCTAGTGTCACGACCCGTCCTTGGGGCCCATGCCGTGACTACCCCAAGCCCGCCCTCCATAGGCCAGGGGCTGGAGACTTGCACCAAAAGCGTAAATCTTGATGAAAAGAGAAGGAATTGCATTTATAAAGTAAAAAAACACCACAGAGTACGCAAGATAATTAAACACTAAGTAAACTGAGTACAAAAGTAAGTGATGTAAAGTAAATGGGCCAGAATACAAACCCAACTGAAAGTAAAGTACAATTGAAATAAAAGTACAGCAACTGGAAAGTAAAGCAGCGAGTCCGAGCCGTCCTCTGGAAATCCCACCTGAAGGGTGGGTACAGATAGTCTCCTCTACTCCTCGGCTCCAACCGTCTACTCCGTGTACATCTCGTCCAGTGATCCACCTCCAGGTACCATCCAGCTCCACGAGCTCCTACCTCGATCAGCACTATCCGTCGTCTGCATCCAACACAACATAGTGCGGGCATAGCCCATGCATAGGTGAGTATACGCTACTCAGTAGGAACCCCGAGACCCCCGAAGGTCTCCCAGAATCCACGAATGATAAACCACAAAGGAAAGATACAATCACGAAGTAGCAACCAACTCTACTTAGGTATATGCCCATACATATACCTAAGTCATCAATTTCAGTTCGGCTCCAAAATCCGAGCCTAAGTTCGATCTAGTCCACACAGGAAGGTACAACCCAATCCACACAGGAAAGCACAACCCAATCCACACAGGAAATCAAGTCAATCCTATCGAAGATAATGATTAAATGTCAAGACTCATCTCACACAGGTATACTACTTCATAAGGTGATAGAGATGATCAGATATAGCCACTGATTCATCTAAGCTGTCGGACCCACATAGGATACAAGACCAGCTAAACCGTCGGACCCGTAAAGGATAAAAGACCAACTACTCTGCCAGACCCACATAGGATACATGTACAGAGTCAAATACTGCCGGAACCACATAGGATACAAGAAAAATAGTCAATTACTTCCAGACCCACATAGGATACAAGAATAGTAGTCATCACTATCGAACCCACGGAGGATTCCAGTACGGTCGTCGTCGCTGCCGAACCCACGGAGGATCCCAGAATAGTCGTCATCGTCGTCACAATCGCAGCCAGCTCTAGGGTTCCCGCACACTGCATGCTCGATTCCGGGAGGGTCTAATCCATGAGCCAAGGGAGTCGATACATCAACTGGAACAAAGTCCGGATTTGATGTATCCCAAAGTTCTGTCTCATCAAAAGGAACTCAACGCGATAGACGGTGTGTCAATCGGACGCCCGGTCTGAGAGTTATTGGCTTTTTCGTTCGAGGGCCCGGTTGGTTTTTAAGCTAAAACCAACCCTACCATACTCCAACTACATCCAAAACTTGAGTGTAGTAATCCAAAATAACCCTCTCAATAATAAGAATCCAACAAAGTTTACGGCACGTCAATCGGATGTCCGGAGCTCAAGTTATAAGCGTTTCCGCTCCGAGGGCCCTGTTGGTTTCGTGTTCGAACCAACCCGGACGTACCCAAAGTTCTCCGAAACCCTGAGTGTAGTATACCAAAACACCCGTATCGATCCAAGGATCACTACACAACTGACGGTGCGTTGTTCGGAGGTCCTTAGCCCAAGTTATGGGCGTTTGAACAGATCTTTCCGGAAACAAGGGTTTGGGCCCGGTCCGACCCGACCCAATACCCCCTGGGTCGGCCCGAACTGGGTTGACCCAACCCGAGTCCGGGTCCTGCCCGGTTGGGCGCAGCCCGACCCGGTTGGCGCAGCCTGGCCTCACCGGCGCGGGGGTCCGGCCCAGCGCGGGCGGTCCGGCCCGACGCGGGTGGTCTGGCCCGGCGCGGCCGGTTTGGCCCAGTGCGGGCGCCCACGCGCTGAGCGGACGCGGAAGGGGGGGGGGGGGTGCTGCCCCCCTATTTTCCCGAAATGTCGGACCCCTGTGGGGTCCTCCCTAGGGGAACTGGCCGGGGTTACAACCCCCGTACTTCCCGAATCGGCCGGCCGTAATGGCCGGTCGGAGCCGCTGCGGGACCTCTTGGTCCCGTCTCCTGGAGCGCCGGCGGCCGGCGGAGTCCGGCCGCCCTCTTCTACACCACCGCGGCCCTTTTCTGACCGGCACGGTGCGATAGAGCCACACCCCTCCACCGCGGCCCGCCCTTGGTCGTGGCGTCCTTTGGCTTCATCGGCGCGGCACGATGGCGTCGCGCTCCTTCGCCGCAGCCTGCTCCGGCCGCGGTTCCCTCGTTCCCGCGCGGTGCCGTTGCACTGCACCGCCTCTGTTCCAAATCACGAAGGTAATCAACATAAAAAGGGGAGGAGGGTCGGTCGGGTTTGTGCGGTCCGACTTCCTCCCATTATTTTGATAACAGGCGGCCAAGAGAAAAATAACGACGAACGTCAAAAATAAATCTTGGATGATGAAACAACCCCTACCTCGAAGAAGTTCATGGAAAACAGTGTCGTAGGGTGAGGCTCTGTATACGTTGACGGAGATTGTTTGTGGAGGAAGTGGCGTCTCCCTTTCTTTGAGATGGAGATAAGATGGAATGGCGTGTCAGTGTTCTTCGCGTTCTTCAAGGAGGAAGATGAAGTTCTTAAAAGTGTAGAACTCTCCCTCTCTCAATCCTACACACAACACAACAACCCCTAAAATAAAATAAGCTACCCCTTGTTTTATTTTTAATTTTCCAAACCTTTCAAAATTCAAAAGTTGAATTCATTTCATTAATTAAAACTAGAGTTTTCAAAATTAAAAGGAATGTTAAGTTGTCATCATAAATGTTGAAGAGTTACATAACTCATGTGGAGGGGGTTAGAGAATTTGAAGGGGTGGGGATCGTGTGGGCCCCACCTCAATAATATCCTATCAAGAGGAGTTATAATTTTAGTGGGTCCCACCCCAACTCCCACACTTGGGGTTTAACCACTTAAGAGAAATAAAATTTTTAGCACAATTTTATTTCTCTTTATACTTAATCCACAATTTTTAACAACTCTTCCCGAGCAAACGCAACTCCAGTAAAGGTCATCTTAAGTAATTACCGGCGCTACAGTTTCATCGGTGCCCTCAGATTTCGATTCTGAGCATCGGTTCAAAAGTTAGAAAAACCCGCTTGTCTGTTCACTGAACGTATCCGAGCTAAACTTCGGAAATTGATTCCAGGCACACCGAGCCTTGGAATCAGGCGTCTTTAGAAACTGCGTACTCGTAAAATCCCAAAAAAAATAAGAAAAACAATTTCTTTGAAATTTACAGGTCTTTACACCTAGTATGGTAGACCATTGACCATGTTCTTAGTAAGAATTAATGATGTTATGGGATTGGGTAGTCATATTTCCAACCTTTTTGTGTTATATTATGGGTGATACATATAGGATTTCTCCGATGATGTAATGATGATGTGAGGAAACTTGGTTGGACATCATTCCAACTATAAGTATGTGTTTATTCCATCCAGGCAGGATGTGCTTCCTATTATAATCATATGTGTGGAGAGGTATGTGATACATGAGATTTGAGGTGTTAGAAAGTGATGATCCACCCTAAAAATTCATAGTGAACTATATATGTTAGGTGTGACATGTTTCCCCATGGAATGTTTATAGTGGGGAAAACTACCCCAAGGAGAGATTGAAATGAGGGGTGTGACACCCCCTATGATTGGTTATGGATTAAAGGTGGGACTTTATGCCCCTTATGAATGGTTGTGTATGATAGGTAGGATGTTGTTCCCCCTATGACTGGTGATGATTCAAGGTGGTAAAGTATATCCCTTATGGTTGAATGTGTATGCGAGGTGGGATATACTATCTTCTATGACTGATGGGTATTCTAAGAGGGAAATACTACCCCTTGAGATAGGTAATGATGCAAGTCAGACAAAATGATCTGATATATTTTTTATAATAAGTGGGATATATTTCATCTTAAGTATGGATATGTTTTTTTGGATGTGCTGCCTCCCAATAGATGTAACAAGTCACTCATAGTGGGGTCTATCCTTGATGGAGGTTTTCCCATAAGAAAAGACAATCCGGTGTGACTAGTGTATGCATGTGATGTTAATATATTACTTTTATTTTAGAACATGAATGAACAAAATATATTGGTTTTTATTTGGGAAACTAATAGTAGTGGCCTATTATGTTACATTATCACACCGTATATGGGCACGTTGGGACACAAAAAGACCAGATGTTTGATTTGAAGGTTCAAGTGATTTTCCTTGTATAGGTGAATATTCTTAGGGAGCTCTATAGGTGTGTGGAAGTAGGTATGTAGGGATATCAAGGATTATGTTCATGTCTATATTTTATTTAGTTTAGCTTTTATCCATGTACCATATATGACTGATCCAATGGGGTGATTCTTTATTGGAGTTTTTTTAAATTCCTATATATGTACATTATGTTATAAGGTGGTTATTATTTTTCCATTATTTTTCATCCAATTTGTTTCCTTTTTCTATTTGATGTTATTATAGTTATTTTTTTTTCATTGTTTACCTATTATTGTAGAAATTATACTAAAGGTTATAATTTCCCCCATGAGTTATTATTAGAACCTTGTTGTTAGTCGATATACTCTATCATATGTGGTGGATTTCTTGAGATCACATTGTTCCACAAGTCATTTTACTTATTGATTGATCTAGAATATGATGTTACAATATATATGAAACTAACGGAAATGTTTAATATGGGAAATGAAGTGAAGTAATTTGTGACAACAAACCCAATCAATAAAAAATGTAATTTTTTTCTCATTAATGATATTAAAAATTCCCAGTCTTATGTGGGAGGGTGAATAATAGGAATAAGAAGTAGTATTAATAATAGAAGTTGATAAAAATCTGTCTAAAAAATAATAAAAAAATTAGAATCTCTATAATTAATTTTTAATCCTTAATTGAATAAAAATAATTAAAATTACTTGTAACTATTGTACACTATTTTAATAAAAATGGAATGTTATTTTTAGGTTGAAATTATTATAACATTTAGGAGGTCCGTTTTTATGTTAATTGAATTAACATTAATGTCAAAATTTGAAATTTTAAATGTATGTTTCTTGAATAACTTGTTTTATTGAAAATTTTAATAGTAATGACATACAAAAATATGTTTATAGATGTTATCCATCCTATAATACAAGATATATATTCCACACTTTCTATATAGAGTACACCAAAAATACTAAATAACTATTCTACCCCTATTACAGAGGGTATAGTTTTTCATATACTCTTACATGCACCATAATGTGTAAAAAAGTAATATTTATTTTCTTAGTTCAACAAATTGGGTAACTAGGGAAATAATTTTTATTTTGTCACGCCTTATAATTGGTGTTTCAAGATTACATCATCATTTTTGGGTAGAAAATTCAGTTGATCAATTTATATTCCTTTCAATCTTGTAATTATATTTTAATTACTTTCATAGATAAGTAAAAAAACTATCTACGATGCATTCAAATTCATATTATTGTTAATGCAAGTATTTCTCTTAGGTTCTATAATAGGAATAAGTTGATGATAGACAAAGATCTTAGTTTTGAAAGCATAGTGAATTTATGTAGAAGATAAATAAACAAGTTAGATTGATAGCATGGTATATCCATCTATCTAATGAATAAAAACCAGAGGATTAAGAACCATAACAAGTGTGGGAAGAGTGTTGTCTACTAAAATTTTCAATTGAAGCACACGAGGAGGCTGAAAAGGAATTAATTTTACAATTATTATCAAACCTATATTATCCATTTCTAAAGAATATTCAAGGATATTACATTCCATCTAATAAAAATGTGTATATTAACAAGATTTGGATGATTTATAGATTCAATTTTTATAATTAAACTTGTAACATGACTCTCATATATTTGAAGAAGAACAATTAGAACCACTTTATCTATCTTCGGAAATGTAAGAAGACACTATCAAAGTGGTGTAATTTAATGATAATATGGATTATATTGACTACTTTCCTCCATCAAAGACAAACCAACTCCAAGTGGAACTTACCAACAAGGAAGATATTGAATTTTAACCAATATAGAGAGATAATATTTTCTTTACCTCGTTTTTATCTAATTTTTTTGAAAATAAATTGAGTATTCTCTCTCACATTTCATACATTTTAGATTTGGACAACACATGAATTTACCTAGAGAGTAAATAAGAAGAAGATAAACCTAATGAGGAGTATATGAAGCTCCCTAAAGACATTTAACATTTATTGGGGGGGAGTAATTTAAGTGTTCTCAATGGAATTGTATGTGGAAAAAAATTAAACTGACTAGCATAAAGGGGAATATTTAAATATTGATTCATCTTATATTAATTTTATTCATCATAAATTTCCCCAAAAATTTTACTGGATTAATTTTTTAATGTAGTATCAAATGTGAAGGCCTTGGATATTGAAGAGGAGTCTATAAATGTAGTAAAAAAATAAGAACACCCATCATTTTGTCAACCCTCACCATGAATGCTATAATTTATAACTATGGGGATAGATTGACATTACCATATCCATGGATTCCTCTATGATGAGTTCATAATGAGGAGATCTGGAAGAACAAAGTATGTTGGTTCAAATTACATAGACCCCACCCAATATATTATTTTGGATAATAACTATAACCACCTCACTTGGGGTAGTCAAAACATAGTACCCAATTTTAGGTCCAAAAAAAGATAATATTTTCCTTTTTAATTATATTAATTTATTTTTCCTTCAATAAAATTCTAATGTTATGTACTTATTATTTTAGTATTACATTGGGAAGCAATTATGATATTAACTTATGTATTCCACTACAAATAATTCAGGCGGTATCACTAATTTTCCCCTAATTTTATTTACTTTAAAATTAATATTCTATGTGAAAAGTTTTCAAAATCATATTAAAACCAAAAATGTGTTGGTAATAATATTTTTATAGGAGATTTGGTATTAATATTTTTAGCATAAACATGTTTTGTTTTTTGTTTTTAATTTTTTAAATGTTTTTAAAATGCTTTAACAATAATTTAATTATTTGGAAAATTCATACAATTTTTTTATTTTTGGAATAAAACTTGATTAGAAAATTTAATGAAATGAATAATTTCTTATATAGATTTTATTTATTTATTTCCATTTTTTTCATTTTATGAAGTTTAATAAAATTTGAAACTCATGTGAGTTAGTTCTAACCAAGATTTATCTTACCTAACTAGAGATGTTTTTTAAACCTTTTTCAAATATTCTATACTTTAATATTTTTCTTTAGAGTGGTGAGGCATGATATGAGATATATAAATTTATTTATTTATCTTTTTCAAATCTATTAGAGTTCAAAAATTATGTCAAATATGATGAAGGAACCATTTTTGAAGACCCCTTTTACACATTAAACATATATTTTGAGCCAAGAATTACATATGGCCTTTATTAATCCCCTACTAGACATGAAAAACCTTGACAGGTAGCCAAATACAACCTTTAAATCCATTTGAAAAATTATCTAGAAGAAAATATATGATTTTGATTGAACTCAAGTGTGGGGGGGATATAGAAGTGTTATGTGATGTATCATAGTAATCTTTTTTGGGCACTAACTAAAGTTTTTTTGCGAAAGACGAAAGCGAAACAATCTTCCATAATTATAAAAGTGAGTTTACATAATTATTTAAAGACCAAATATTCATATATTCAAAGAAAATACAAATTCATGTAGATTTATAATGCTAAAAACAATGTAATAAGTGAGGAATAGAGAAGATGAAAAAAGAAGAAAGAAAATTACTACTATTAAAGTACATATGTGTGTACTTTCCATGTGAATTAAAATATTTTAGATCCAAATAATTATAATAGGGTTGAGTGAGGATTCCATTATTGAGTGTTAAGTCTTAAACATCTTTTTTACTCCATTTTAGAGCTAATTTTTTTTATTCCATGTCTATGCTTTTTAACCTTTGAAACTTGTTATCCCTTAGCCACAAAAAACCCTAGAAATCATTGTATCCCAAACTCTAGTAACCCATAATCGATAATTACTTTATTACATTGGTACAAATACAAGGGATCAAACCATGAAGGATTGATTGGTTTAGTAGTCTTGGGAGGCTAGATAAATACATGAATTCCATATTGTATTAGAAATAAAAAATATAACATGATAAACCTTCATTTGTCCTTGAAATTCATTCTAAGACTCCTTTTTCATATCCTAGGGAAAGGAAAAAAATAAAGTGTGATATCTAATTCTAAGTAAGGGTTATGTTGAATTAAATATATCTTTAGAAAATGAGTTATAATCAATATGGAAGATTGGATTATCAAAACCCATGACATTCCATAAATCTCTTGATTTCATTGTACATCCATGGATAATATTATTATAAAAATCATAGGGATAATGAAAATTGAAATCTCAATAAAGTAAATGTATAAATCTAGATATTCATGATCTTACCATTAAGGCCTTAACCAAGATATCATGAATCTCACTATTAAGGCCTCAACCAAGACTTGTTTCACATTTTAATGGCCTCTGAACTAAGAAATCTTATATAAATAAGTATGGAATACATGAAATACCCAACTATTATAAAATGATCTTATAGCCTTAACCTATACATTATCCCAACCTATTTTTTCTCATGAGATCAATCGATGCATCAAGGATACATCTAAAACTGGGCCTCACCAATCACATTCAAATCCTATGAATTCCTAATATATCAAATGATAAATAAAATTCATTATCAAAATTACATATAAATGAATAATTATCCATATTGAATCAATAATATAGAATATTTTCCTAGTTTTTGAAATAAAATTCATAATAAAATTCCTTCAAATGATACTATATTTAGAAATGGTATACTATTAAGAAAACATCAAATTTCTGGAAATGATTCCATATAAATCCAAGATACTTAAAATATGGTCATTATGGAGAAAATAATGTCATGTGAAATGGTGGATAGTGATTGATAATGTGATGATGAGAATGTTAATCACTATAAAACCATAAATAATTAAAGGATAAAAGAAGACTATATATTCAATATAAAAGAAGTTTTTATAGTAAAATGGATCATTTTATAAATATAAAATAAAATATAAGTAATAAATTCCGGTTGTATACATTAAAATATAACATTATTTTCACACTTTTATAAAAATTCAAGAAAAAAATTGAATTGAAATCTTTTTTAAAAAATTATTAGAAACCATTGTAAATAAAGAAAAATTGGTGAAAATTAAGTTTTAAAATAATTTAATTTATATTTAAAAACTTCCATAAAACAAGTTGGAGAACACGAATATGAGATAAAAATATTCCTGACTGAAAAGAAAAAAAAGATCAAGATCACTTTCATGTAACATTCTTATTTAATATTGATATAAAAAGAGAAGAAATAGAAAATAAACATGTGAAAACCAAACATAACAAGAGGATAATAATGTTGAGTCAAAATGTGTTTTGACTTTCCCATTGATCTTTTTGTTTTAAAAATCACAAATTACTTCTTTTTTCATATATGTTGTTTTCTCATCATAATAATATATTGTTTTTTCTTATTGTAATCATATATGTTGTTTTATCATCGTAATAACATATATCATAATCATATATGTTGTTTTCTCATCGTAATCATATGCTGTTTTTTTCCATCGTAACCACATATTTTGTTTCTCATCATAATCACATATGTTGTTTTAGTCATATAAATTGTTTTAAAATCATAACCACATATGATGTTTTTGTAACCATATGTATTTTAATCACAATATGTATCGTAATCATGATATGCTTCATAATCATGATAAGCATCATAATCATGATATGAATTGTATTCATATTATGCATTGTAACCATGTATCATATCCATTATATATACCACAATTACGTTACACATTGTAATCAAGATATACATCTTAATTACATTACGCATTGTAATCAAGATATGAATCTTAATCAAGTTTTTCATCATAACCATAATATGTATCATATCCATGATATGCATCATAACCAAGTTATCTATTGTACTCATGTAATGCATTGTACTCCTATCTTACTCCAATACCACATACATGTTTTTCATTATATTTCATCTTACTCATTCTTTCGTACTTCTATACTTTTTTTCTAACTAAAAAAATGTCTATGAGTAAGTAATATACTAATAAAAACAATGTTGTGTATTCTATTTTTTTACCATTATAATGCCAGGTTTCCAAGTCCCTCTGATTTTTTTGAGAAATATGACTGTTTTAGGAAATGTGACCATTATAACCAGAGGTCTATAAATAAGAGGTCACTCAAACCAAAGAAATCAAATTTTGTGTCTTCAAAGTTCTAGAGAGAGATTGTGTGACATCTCTCTTACATAGGGTGAAAATCCTTTAAGATACAAGATGTGAACATCTACTTCCTAGTTCTGGTATTTCAATAAGTGCTTTGTTTTTCTTCTTGCGACCGATCATTGTGATAACGATCTAGGTCTTCTGGGGATACGAATATGGTGTTTTCGATCATTGTATCAAGTTCTTTAAAGTATTTGAAAGATATAGGTGATGATTACCTTCTTAGTTGAGGGCTTCCATGGATAGAAATACAGATGTATTGATCATCTTATTGAGGTATTAACCGAGTTGTGGTAAGGCATACCTTTTATCCTAGGTGAAAGGATACCCTACTCTTTGGGATAAAAGAATTGTAATACCTTTAATTTTTCCAATTTATTTTGTAATATAATGGGAATCATTTTGGTTTCCTCTTTCTATTCATATTATTTTCTATTTTAATTGTTTTAATTACGACACTTTCATTACATATTGTATTAAGAGATTCTATACACTATATAGTATAATCATTTACTTTTGTTATACTCTGATTATTTTATTCAATTCAAATAAAATTGTTCTTAATTACTTATGGTATCATATCATATCATATCCATAAGATCCAAGACTAGATCTACCATTTTTATTGGTTGTGAATTGTATTAGTTTAAGGACTCTTAAACTAAGTTCCTTCTTAAGAGTTTAAATATAATGTTGTTTTAACCTACAATTCCCCCCTGTATTATGCCATATCATATACATTTACATTTATATTTTGATCCAAAAAATAAAATATGTGGTTTAAATAGATTAGGATCATATAATTTTCCCAATGTACATATGAACACAAGAAATACTAAAATAAATTGAGATTATAACTGAAATCCCTTAGATCTTTTATAACATGTGACTAACAAAACAATAAGAGTAAAATTGAATTGAAAATTTAAATACCATTAAAATAGATTAATTCATGATATAATATTTCAATTGGTATTTATATTCACCATATAAAAGAAATAAGGTTCATAATATAAACATATATCATTGTAGTGGAAATGAGACAAAATTACCCTTACCCCAAGTCCAAATTTGTTCACATGCACTCTTTTAATCCCATATAAGAATTTTTTTATAATAAATCAATAATATAAAAATATTATTACTATAATACCATATATGATTTACTTATAACGTCTTATCACCCATTAATTAATAATTATTCATTAAAATGATCTTTTTGGTGAAAACTCGTATGTTTTTCATGTATATTTGGTACGGTAGTTTCGATCCTTACATACTAGTAATTACCTCATGATATAAAAAATATTAATAATGAAATAAATATAATATTTATTCATTATATAATTTTTTACAACCATCCATATAAGACGATGATGAAAAACTAAATACATCACTTTGTGGAGGTGGTAGTCCACACTTACACATGAGCGATACTTTCATTTCCCATTTGATTAAAAAGTGGAGGATAAAGTTTGTGACATAAAAATAATAAAATTTCATTATATTTAATATATTTATATTATTATGTCTTTATTTTCAATACATAATTGAAGTATTTATAATAAGAAATAAAATGAATGAACTTGGGTAAGAGTTATACCTCTTATTTGAAATCCTAATTTGGCTTACACCTTAAGCCGTATTGGGATGGTCTTTGGGAAATAACAAAAGATCTATGATGTAGGTAAGGAATATAGGAAGTTATTTTTGTAGGTATTGGCCAATATATGTGACTTAATTTTCATTAGTAAGAGTGGATATTATGCTTCTTTTTATTAGTGAGGTTGGTGGAAAACTTGTAAATACTAGAAATATTAATATGCAATATATATATAACTCATGTAAAATGGATCAAAACAACCATATCATCAAATATAATCAGTATAAGGTCAAAATAGGTTTAATAAAAATAATTTAAACCAATTTATGTAGAATTTTAAAAAATTATTTATTGTTTTAACCCCCTTGTTAACCCCATTTAATCTTAACTATTATAACAAAATATTCACTCTTTACGATTCATGAAATTAATTTAAAAATTAACAATAAAAAATACATAAAAAATAAATTATAGGATATAAAATCTCCTATAAAATTGAGTCAATATAAATATTTAATAATTTTATAACTATTTAAAAATTATTTTTAATCATTATATACCTTTTAAGGTCATTTTAAGACTATTAATATATATTTACTTTAAAAGAATAATGATTACAATTTAATTCTAATATAAAATATTTAACTAGAATTTACTAATTATAATTATCCAATAAATTTAGGATAACCATAATTCATCAAAAATATATTACTTTTACTATTTTAAAAATCATTTTTTTTGGTTTTTCTACTACTTGCACAAACACTATATCGGTGTTGCATATGCATTCAAGGCAATTGTAATATATAAAAATATTTAAAAAAATCCTTTCAAAAATATATTTTAATAATTATCAATTTTGTATTATATATTCTTTCATATGTTATTTTTATATATATCTATATTATTAAAACCTAATATGTTATAGAAAGTGACATTTTGTAATTCTCCTAACTTAAAATAATATAAAGGTTCCAATCTAAGTAAAGTGAAAAAATGTTATATTTTAGAAGCTATAATGTTTATGGTATAATTAAACTGATACAATAAAATAAATTTAAGTTTTGTGATGATTTTTATAACATATCCCATAGTTTTAACCTTAATTAACATGTTTTTGTTGGGACCAAGTTGGATGGAGAAAGAACTAAGAAGAGTTTACTGTTACAGAGTGTTGTCTTTTGTTGTCAACAAAGATAAATCAATTTACTTTGTGAAGGACATAAAATCAGAAAATTCTTTTCTGATTTTTATTTCACAACTATCATAAGTTTAGAGAACTCGTGATTCAATCCTTATGAAGAAAGGGGGAGTAAAGGCGATGCCAGTCATATGAAGTTTTTATTGGAAAGAATAATGCTTCTGAAAGATAGTGAAGTTTCAATACTTCCCATTGAAAATTTAAAGAAGCTAAAGTTATTCAATCAAAGGATACATATCACAATAGAGGATTTCTTGATGAAAGATAAAGAATGGTTATGAGATAAAGTGAATAGAGAACATGAAAAAAGAAGAGATGATCTGGGGGCGGCATAAAAGAACATTCTAAGGTGGCGTCGTTTTCTAGTGTTTGCCAATTTTTAGGGCCTGAAAATTGGAAGATGAAGAAATGTGTTTTGTAAAAGGATGTTGCGAAAAAGTTTGAAGATGGATCGATATGTTGCGCACAAGTGGTGTTCGATGATCTGAACATCAAAATCTGGTAAAAGAGAGGCTTGCGCGAAAGATTGAGGTTTTTTATGAAAGATTGGTTTTTGCACAAAAGATTAAAGGTAGTTTGGAATCTTGCATACAAGGCATGATTCAAGGTCCAAACATTGAAAAATGGAAAATAAAGGAAGTGCGTGAAAGATTCAATAAGTTCACGAAATAAGAGGTTGGCGCGAAATAGACTTACGCGCCAAAGGCGAAGTCAAATGGGGTTTTGCACGTGAGGCATGTTTTGAGGTCCAAACTTCAAAAATGGTAAAGGCATGAAGTGCACGAAAGATTCAAAGAAGTGTTAAAAAGATGAGGCTGGAGAGAAATAGAATTACGAACCCATGGCGACTTCAAATGGGATTTTGTGTGATGCATGACTTATGCACCCAAGGCGACGTCAGATGGGGTTTTGTGTGACGCGTCATGATCTTGCACGACGCATCGAGGTTTTTGCGCGTAGGGGTCAATGAGGTCTATAAATAAGAGGTGAACCCAAAAAGCTGGTTTGCCTGACACTTAGAGAAATCCCAAGATCTAATTTGAAGAAAAATATTAATAAAAGGAGAGTTTTTGAAAGAAATAGAGTTGTGCGCAAGAATGAAAAATTGTGAGCAAGAAGAGAGTTGCGCGCAAGAAGACAGTTTCACGCAAGATTGAAGTTGCGTGCAAGAGGTGTTTCGCGACAAAAGTTGAATCTTGTGTGCATGGAATAAAAGTTGTGTGCATGACACCTAAAAGGGTACATGAAATATTTGGGGTCTTCGTACGTATTAGGTTGTGCGTAAGATAGTTCTTACCGACTTCTGCGTAAGATAGTGAAGATTTGTACTTCAAAGAATACACCTGTTCAATTGTAAAGAAGCACCGAAATACTGTAATCCCATATTTTTGCTAAGAGGGTGCACACGCACTTGAGGATTGTTTTCCAAGTGCTACACTAGTGTAAGGTTATATCCTACTCATTGTATTCCACATCAAAGGATTTTTTTCTAGTGGATTGTGTGGTACTAGATTATTTCAGTACCATACCAAGGACGTAGCTACTCTTTTTGAGTAGTGAACCTTGTAAATCTTGTGTTCCAGTGGTTGTGTGTATTCAGGAGGGAAGAAACTATTTCATATGAGGCGAAGGTTGTTTCAAAACTAAGGAAACATAAAAATAAACACATATCACTGATTCACCCCCTCCCCCTCTCAGTGATACTTGGATCCTGACTGGGAACATCTGTTTTACCCATTACAACAGTTATAAAATTTTACCCTTGTTATATTTTATTATGAATAAAAATTAAATTTAACTATTTAAAAAATTTTGACCTCATAATTATAAATAAGAAATAAATTTTTAAAAACTAAATTACTATAATTTTCATAAATTTATTTTAATATAATCAAGAAGAACGCACAGAAAACAGTTTCTAAAAAGACGATTTTCAATCATAATAATTCACTTATTCTAAAATAAAATATAATACCGATTCATATGGAATTAATTAGATTGTG
Organism: Viscum album; assembly: GCA_963277665.1. Lineage (NCBI taxonomy): Eukaryota > Viridiplantae > Streptophyta > Magnoliopsida > Santalales > Viscaceae > Viscum > Viscum album. The sequence continues at coordinate 275,227,490 of OY728165.1, read as the reverse complement.
TTTAATAAAATGGATATTATGTTACTTTATAAACAAGTAAAATAAAAAAAATGGGATTTTAAATTACTTTATTCAAATAAAAGAAATGAAAAATTTGAGAAAATCACTACTTTTACTATTTACTCAAAAATCATTAATTTTTTAGAAAATATAAAAAATTAATCATAATAATATAATTAAATTGTCATTTTAAAATTTATATCCATTTTTTAAAATAAATGTATAAATGTTTAAAAAAATAATTATAATAATTGTGCACAAAATGAAGGAAATATATTTTTGAAGAAAATATATTTTTGATGCATAAAATGACTTTATTTTCATTTATTTACTTATAGAAAAAAATTAATTTTAATTAATTAAATAGGATATAAAGTCTGTTTATTTCATTATAACCATTTATTAATAGCAGTAAAAATACATTTCACACATAAAAAATATTTTTTGAAAAAATATATCTTTTACCTAGAAAATATTTATCTTCATTTATAACCAATTATTATTTAGTGTATGATTGATTATTAATTTTACTAAGGAAACCCATTTTATATATATTTTATAATGCAATTATTTATATTCATACCTTCCAAACCCTTAAATAAGTTATAAAAATCATATTTAAATAATATTATTTCTTGGTAACATTATGATCGAGGTTATGTGTAGTGTGTGCTACCGAACATAGTGTTATTTTAATATAAAAAAATTATCAAGGTACTAAATTATACCCTACTTATAGAAATTATGTTCTAAAATTTTTAATTCTTATTTTTAAAATGTAAATTGTCATAACATAGTAATAAAATTGGATATAGATTTTATTATCAACATAAATTTCTAATTTATGACTAAGAAACTTAGTATTCATGTATATAGAGATCCAAGATTTTCATACATAAATATCACATATTCTTAGATGAATATTCAATATATTTCATAAGTACATGCCTGGGGACTGTAATAGTTTTTTGTCTTTGGATACTAAAAAAACAATCTTCTTATTTCATCAAATATCTTAAACATCACCCAAAAAGATCTTCTCACATAGTACTACTCTTAGGGATACCCTACCTAAACCATTATTTATAACCTATGGAAGGAAACATAAGAAATGGTTTAATTATATGATCGGTAAGGCTAAATATAAGAAATATCAATCTATGATCATATCAAATAATAAGACAAGAATAAGTGTATTTGGTCATGAATATAACTTATGAAGTTCATACCCAAGCACTCATAGATCATAAAAATGAGTAATGACATAAAACTTTATCATTTCAGAAAACATGGACCATAAGATTAATAAATCATTATAAATTAATCATGAACTATAATATCATGTCATAAAAGTGTTTCACCATCTTAAATATAGAAAACCATTTCATATGTCATTGTCAACTCCCAATACCATCAATATAGTGGATGAAGACTTATAACATTTTCCCCATTATGGATCAGGATGCAAATGTTTCCCTTAGTGGATATGGATGCACCTTTTTCTGATAGTGGATCAATCCCAACAACTTTTTTCCACTATTATCTCACAAGATATAATGCTTTACCCAATGAATTAGAGGGAGATATAGGTCCCACACATCTCATAATGAAAACTATATTATATGTTCCACAATATCATAAAAAATTAATTATATCATAAAATAATAACCCATGTAAATAAAATGGGTTTCATAAACATTTCATCAATTCCCCATAGCATAACCCATGAAAAATAAATGGGCTTCATAAAATTTTCATCAATATCAAAATTAACCATCCAGATAAAGATTTAGGATGGAATAATTCAATACTATCCTCGGTAAAACATAATTAACATCAAATAATGTCATCTTAGATGAAAAATGATTTTGAAAAATCACTTGGAACAATTCATGAGGAATATATCATTTTCACATTGACATTTTTTTGAAAACATAAAACATTTTAAAAATACTTTTCTTTAAAAATAACCTTGGAAACTTATAAAGTAATCTATAAAATTCATTTAAAACATTTATTATGGAAAATATCTTGTTTTATTTGAAAAAAACTTTTTAAAACATAAATTTTTTTAAAAATACTATTCTTTGAAAATAAAATTAAAAAATTATAAAGGATGTTTCAAAATATATAATGATTACGATTGTAGGAAATTACTTTCATATCATACACATTAAAACAAAGGTTCCTTTCACATTTTTGGTAAAATCCAAACATGCATTGTTTGGAAAACAGCGTCAATATTTTTTACAAAAAAATAGTAAAAATTCAATAATGGGTAAAAATTTCTTTAATAAATCATTTAAATAATGTTAAAAACATTTTTGAAAACATTTTTAGAAAACATGGTTTTGAAAAAATGAGTTTTAAACTAAATATACTAATAAAGAATATTTTTTTAAAAAACATTGTTTCGAACTCTTCAGTACATAAAGAGAGGAAAATTAAGGGAAACCATGTATTCTAATGAAATAACTAGAGTATAAGAAATTTCAGGATTTTATTGAGATATGGATCATAGTATTTCATTATCAGAAGTATAAACCTAAAAAATCCTTATAAATAATGAGAATGTATCATAAAACCCTTACCAATTTAGTAATTTTTTACCACAAGGCCTGGGAAATATAGATCCTAAAATGGATATATAAATAAAAATAATTTTATATATATTAATCATAAAATTTATTCATGTGCAGTATATACATCACAAAAAATAAAAACCTAGTGAATATGGCATGTGTCTTAAAAACTAAAAGTGAGATGAAAATATCTTGCCATAAGTCTCGACTTCCTTAAACACATTCAAAACTCATGTATAATAAATATAAGTTTATTATAAATATATTAAATAAACATACACACACAGATATATATATATATATATATATATCATACCATTTATTATTTAATTATGACCTTTTATTATCCATTTATTAACAATTACATGCTAAAGCAACGTTTCGGGCAACAACTACTTTTTTCCCGTAGTTTTGATTTTTTAATTTTTCGTCCTCTTAAGCTGATCATGGTTAAATAATATCAAAAAATTTAACCATGATATAAATATCATATATATTAATTATACAAATATTTAGTGTGAATGATAAAAGTTGGTGATAGAAAATGAAATACATCGTTCATAGAGATGGTAAGTCCTACGTACGCATGAACATTATTTCCATTTTCCAAAAATAAATAAAAAAAGAAAGGTATAAAATATATTTACACTATAGAATCATTTTAGATGTAATATATATAACATATTTTCATTAAACCTATCCTTATTACCTTTTATGTAAAGTGTGAACAAATCACATCACTTCACGAGATAGTAGTTCTCCGTACACACGAACAATTACCATAAAATATTATGTAAGAAATAACATGAAATATAATGATTTTAGAAGCATAATATTACCCTGCCTAAATAGCCCGAAGGCCTTCATTTTTTTATTAATTTTTTATAACCCCCTTTCAAGGGATGAGGGGGAACCCTTACAAGCCCCGTAGGATCAGAAATTACATGGCCCTTAGGCTTAGGAGATCACATGACCCAAAGGTCTTAGGGAAATCAACCAGACTATCTACAAGGAACTGCCCCTCCCTAGCATTTGCATCCTGATAGTAGCTCTCCACCTTTGCATGACCGTCTGGCTAGGATTCTCGTGCAAGCACAGGCTGGTACCGATGGCATAGCCACACCCTCTCATTCTGACAATCCATTTGGCTCTTCTCTGGTGAGTGCACCTGCTCTGAATCCTCTTCTAGGGCTCCTCCTTTTTTTAGTGTGTCTAGGTCTTGCATTCATGTGTCCTGAAGGTCTTGGGTGGCCCAAAAGCCATCACTAGTGCAGAAAACATTTTTTACGTCGGTTATTTTTTATTATTTACGTCGGTTTTTAGGCGACGTTAATACGGACGACGTTATAAATAACGTTTTTTACGTCGGTTATTTAAAACCCGACGTAACATCCCTAACATCACGGGGGTTTATCACGTCGGTTATTTCTAAACCGACGTGATAAAATGCCTGGGATATCATTTATCATGTCGGTTATGACATAAACGACGTGATTAACCCTTCCCCGGGCCTATTATCACGTCGGTTTCTTAAATAACCGAGGTGATAAAAAGGCCTGGGAAACGTTTTAGCACGTCGGTTATCCAATAACCGACGTGGTAAATCGATTCCCAGGCCTTTTAGCACGTCGGTTATATTAAGAACCGACGTGATAAAAGGCCCGGGAACAGTTTATCACGTCGGTTCTCGAAAAAACCGACGTGATAAACCCCTACCGATTTATTTACCACGTCGGTTATAAAATAACCAACGTGAAAACGATATTTTTTTTTAAAATAATTGCACTGCTCTCACCAAAAAGCAACCAGAAACCAAACAACAAAAATAACCATGCCAGCCCTCCCCCAAGCCCCAACTGAACCCCACCCTCATCTATACCCACCTAACAACCTGGCCAGCCCTCCCCCACCACATTGGAGCCCCACCACAACCCTTGGACACCCCCCACCCCTTGGACAGCCCCCCACCCTCATTTACACCCCCACGACCCCTAGTACAGCCTCAAACACCCATTGGACACCCCTCCCATATCCCTTGGACACCCCCACCCCTTGGACACCCCCACCCCTTGGACAGCCCCCCCACCCTCATTTACACCCCCAAGACCCCTAGTACAGCCTCAAACACCCATTGGACACCCCCCCCCCCGAGCCCTTGGACAACCCCAAACACCCCTTGGACACCCCTCCCATATCCCTTGGACACCCCCCACCCCTTGGACACCCCCCACCCCTTGGACAGCCCCCCACCCTCATTTACACCCAACCGGCCCCTTGGACAGAACTCCCAGACACCTTGGACACCACTCCCATATACCTTGGACACCCCCCACCCCTTGGACACCCCCCACCCCTTCGACAGCCCCCCCCCCACCCTCATTTACACCCCCCAAACACTAGGACAGCCCCAAACACCCCTTGGACACCCCTCCCATATCCCTTGGACACCCCCACCCCTCCCCCACCACATTGGAGCCCCACCACAACCCTTGGACACCCCCCACCCCTTGGACAACCCCCCCACCCTCATTTACACCCGCACGACCCCTAGTACAGCCTCAAACACCCATTGGACACCCCTCCCATATCCCTTGGACACCCCCAACCCTTGGACACCCCCCACCCCTTGGATAGCCCCCCCACCCTCATTTACACCCCCAAGACCCCTAGTACAGCCTCAAACACCCATTGGACACCCCCCCCCCACACCTTGACAGCCCACCCAGACCCCTTGGACACCCCCGCGACCCCTGGACACCCCCCACCCCTTGGACACCCCCCACCCCTTGGACAGCCCCCCACCCTCATTTACACCCAACCGGCCCCTTGGACAGAACTCCCAGACACCTTGGACACCACTCCCATATCCCTTGGACACCCCCCCCACCCCTTGGACACCCCCACCCCTTCGACAGCCCCCCCCCCCCCCCCCCACCCTCATTTACACCCCCCGAACACTAGGAAAGCCCCAAACACCCCTTGGACACCCCTCCCATATCCCTTGGACACCCCCCCCCCCCACCCCTTGGACACCCCCACCCCTTGGACAGCCCCCCCACCCCCTGGACACCCCCCCCCCCGACCCCTTGGACCCCCCCCCCGACCCCTTGGAAACCCCCCCATCCCCTTGGACAGCCCCAAACACCCCTTGGACACCCCTCCTATATCCCTTGGACACCCCCCCACCACTTGGACACCCCCACCCCTTGGACAGCCCCCCCCCCCCCCCACCCTCATTTACACCCAACCGACCCCTTGGACAGCCCCAAACACACCTTGGACACCCCTCCCATATCCCTTGGACACCCCCACCCCTTGGACACCCCACCCTCATTTACACCCCCCGACCCCTAGGACAGCCCCAAACACACCTTGGACACCCCTCCCATATCCCTTGGACACCCCCCAAACACCCACCCACCCCCTTGGAACCTCTCCCCCCATACCAAAATCCAGACCAGAAAAACCATCAACAGTAGACCAAAACAAGAAGTAGAGAAAAATTAAACATTCACTTATATAACATTCAAAACATACACTGTCAACTTCAAAAAAAACTAAATCCAACCTAAACGACTATGAAATACACAATTACATTGACAATATTCAAAATTACATTTTACATTACAAACAACTAAAAGTCAATCAAACCTGTAAAATAATTTGACCACTCCACTTGTAAGTGTTTGATATCTTCAGCAGTAAAGGGTTGAGGGTCATCAAAAAGCTACAAAGGAAAAGGATAGTAGTCAACGTGTATAATGAATAAATCAAATTGAAATATTATGAGAAAGAGGAAATCTTACCAGGTCAAAACTCAGAACTGTCCCAGTTGTTATTATTTCATACAGAAATCTTAACATGTAATATCCGCATTCGATGATGCCTTGTTGCTCATGACATTTCTGTTTGAATGAGTGTAAATTCAATATATTATTTTTATGTAATAAATCAAAATGTACAAATTATAAATGGATATTTACCTTCTCATGTACATATTTGATCTTGAAATTCCTTTTCTTTGCGCTTTTTCGAAAGTGGACCCATGCCCTGTTAGAAAATAATACGAATGGGGTAAATTTAAAATTCATTATAATATATAAAACTATTGTGAAATTGAAACTTACGTTTCCAATATATTCTTAAAACTTTCTCGCACATCATCATGGAGAGAGAATATCCAATAAAGTGCTTTCTCCCTAGGGAAAAAAACCCCTAACATCCAATGATCCCTGATAAAAGGAAATTTAACGTTAGTGGTTTTTTATGTTAAAAGATAATTAACTCTTTGAGAGGGATGTGTTTCATACCTCTCACAAAAAGGCATCATCCAACACTGTGTGATTACATTATTTTCAAATCTATCAGCAATATAAATCCTTCTTTGTTCCTCATCCAATGCACATGCTTCAGGGGAAATCAATTGTGGGTCCACGAATCCATATACATCTGTCAGCTCATTCCTCTCACAAATTTTATACAGATACCTAATACAAAGCAGACATAAGTATACATTTTTAATAAATATAACACAAGGAAAAGGTGTTAAGACTTACATGATAAAAATGTGCACCACGTTGATGCCCAACTTATCTCCAGTGACAAACTCCATGATATCATTTTTCATAATCCCCACACTTAGTTCACATCCACAGACATGAGCTTCCATTGTAAAGTCATAATGATCCGCCAACAAATTTGAATATCTTGACAATTTGTCAAGGCTGCTAGTATCTGCATCTGATGTCATAGCTATCTGTCTTTGTTGTTGTCTATACAGTATTTCTTTACCTTTGAAGTATTCCTGTAAAAATAAATTGAAAAATATATTAGTTTTCAAATGATAAAACATTAATAAAAATATAAAATAAAAGATATAACATCCATACCTCTATGGTAATGAGTCGAAGAAGTCTGGATGGCCAAAGTAAAAAATGTCCGATACTATGTCCAACTGTCGTCACCTCATCTGTAGGTAATGGTATCCGAGCTGATCTATCTATAATATCCTGTACAATGACCCTCTGATTCTCTACCTCTAACTGTTGATGATGAACTGTATCTCCTATAAAATATACCATCCCATATGCAACTATATGATGTTGAGGATCATCAACATTCAACTCACAATAAGTAGGTAGCTGCGGCGGAGGAGGAGGATCAAAAATGGGGTCTGCAGGCTGAGGTGGAGGAGTGGGAGCTACTGGGAGAGGTGGAGTGGGAGCTGCACCCTGAAATTGTCTTTGCAAGTCTGCAAACATAAACTGCACCGATGCTCTAATCTTGTCCTCCATTGTCGCATTAATATTATGGAATTCAGCCTCCAAGGATTCTATTTTTTTTTATAAACTCCCTCAACGTTAGAAGTTGAGGAACGTGGCAACACTTTTCTTACCGATACACCTGCCGAATATCCTCTTACACGGCCAAAATGTTCGGGCTTTCCCAATGCCACAGATAAAATATCTTCCCTCCCAGATGGTGTAAATGTCCCCTGTGAACTCTGCTCCTCAAGAGAGTCCTATAATAATTAATTGAACATTTCTATAATGATTGGAAATATATGATAAAAATAGTAAACTTAAATAAATAAAATAGATATCTTACAATCCTCTCAACTACGAGTCTCGATTCTTCCGAAAGATATTGTCCTTTTTTTCCCTTCCGAGCTCTTTTCCATTTCTCATGTCTAGATGGAGGGGATGGAGGGGCCACCTCTCCAGAGCTTGAAGACTCAGCTCTTATTTGTTGAAATTTTTATGCCATCATTTGTTCTTCCAATAATGCATACCCTCCCCGAGATAAACTATGAGGGTATACATTTTTAGATTGGATCTCTTGATGAGCTTTCCTTATTTGCTGTAAATTAAGAATAAGTAATCATTAAAAAAACAATAATAAGATCATTTATATAAGAAAGATTATAAAAGTTTACATTGCCCTTACCAAAAATGATTCTTTTCTTCTACTTTCAAAAAATTGTCTCCATGTGTCTTCATCTATAAAAGGATATATACGACATGGATTCTCACGACTCCTATGACCATAAATGAAATCAGATGAGAGGGTTGATTTGAAATCCCTCCATCTCCTAGCAGCCAACGATAAGCATTTCTTCCTGACTCCTCCAGTGTCAGGAAAATCAAATGTCATCTGATAAAAAAGAGGTTAAAAATATTATATATACTAGAAACATTTGAAGAACAGTCAAACAATATCAAAAGATCTTACCAAAATGGTCTCCCACAGCTGAGAAATTATCGCCTTATCCACACTTCTCCAATCATCATAGAGAATGCTTACTTTTCTCTTAGCCTAAGTTGCTACAAAACCCTTAAAATCTTTAGCATTTGGACCTCTAGGAAGATCATCATCATCAAACTCCACGACTATCCTCTCCTCCTTCGTACGGGCAAGTGATAATTTTGGTAAACGTGTGCACCCATGCTTACCAACCTTTGAACTCTTTTTCGTAATAGGAGCATGTGAATGTTCCTCCCCAGATGTATGAACAATATGCTCATCTCCAGAATCATGTGGCTGATCAACTGATTGATCTGTCATTTTCCTTCAAATCAAAAAAACAAACATTAGTTCACAAATATACAAATTCAAATATTGTAATACTACTTAATCAGAAAATAGAAAAGTGTACTAAATTACATAATAGTAAACATTGGTAATATGGTAAGCATGTTAAACAATGATAAACATGGTAAACACAGTCTGTTGTACCCCTCTCTCTTGGATTTTAATGATCACAATCACTCTTATTATGTTCTAACTTGTTTTCAAGTGTTTTTGTTGATAGGGAGAAGGTTGCCAAGGAGTTGGCCCAAGAAAGATGAAAAGTGGACTCACTGAGTCCACCGGTCAGCCGGTGTGAGCTCACTGGCCAGCCGGAAGACCCAGGCAGTAGACTTTCCCACTGCCTGGTGTCACCGGCCAGCCGGTGGACCAGACAGAGCTTTGCTATCTGGACCACCGGCCAACCGGTGATCCCCCACCGGCCAGCCGGTGCGCCCAGGACTTCTCCTCTTTACGGTTTTTATTGTTTTATCATTTTGGTTTGATACATGTTTTAATAAGTAAAAAATTTACAATATCTAACATTATATGAAAAAACTAAATGTAAAAAAGAAATAAACATGTGTTACCTGTAATTTTAGGAATGTACAGTTGGATTGTTTTCCCAAATTCCTTCGTCGTGATCGTTCCTTATGGCACAAACCATATCTTCAACATACTCATCATTATGTTCTATTAATCTTTCCATGGAAGTAGGGATCTCACATAAATCAGCATCTTCATCAAATTCATCCTCACCAACATATTGTTTTTTCCCTTGTAAAACAATAGCCCACTGCATATCTGATTGATCTACTACATAGAAAATTTGTTTGGCATGTGTTGCCATTATAAAAGAATCAGCTGTGTCTTCCAATCTATTCAGATTAACAAGTGTCATTCCAAATTCATTGTGTCTGACACTGTTGTTACCGATAAACCATTTACAGTTAAAAACAGGAACTTTAATTTTAAAGTAATCAGCCTCCCATATGTCTTCAATCACTCCATAATATGCACTTGATGCCGAAATTGGGTTTCTGTCCTTAGCACTCGAAAAATGCATTGCTTCTGCAAACACCAATACACCACTATTCTGAACTGCACTTCTGTTGTCCTGAGCTTTCGTATGAAATGTATAGCCATTAATGTCATAAGCGGACCATGTTATCACATTTAAAGATGGACCACCCACTATCCATTTTAATGTCTCTGATACATCTGATCTACCAAGCATGGTCTTTTTAAACCATGGAAAAAAAGTTTTGTTGTGCTCATTCAAAATCCACATTTCTTTCTTCTTTGGATGAGATTGTTTCAACTCATTAATATGCAATGTGATATACGGTTGAACATCAGCTATGTTATTCAAGATGTATGATTCGAACTTCTTCATCTGTTCAGCTGACAGTGATTTGACTTTCAAGCCACGAATCCCCTTTCCCTCATTATTAACCCGTTCATGGCGAGATGGAGGCAAACCTATGTGTTGCGCCGTAGCCAAGTAGCTCGTACAAAACTCTGATACCTCCTCAGAAATATACTTTTCAATAATGGAGGCTTCAGGTCGATATGGATTTTTAACATATCCCTTTAATATTTTCATATACCTTTCAAAAGGATACATCCAACGAAGATATACAGGTCCACAAAGCTTTATTTCTCGAACCAGATGAATCATTAAATGCACCATCATATCAAAAAAAGTTGGAGGAAAATACATTTCCAAATGACAAAGTATAAAAATTTCATCCTTTTCCAAAATGTTCAAAGCATTCACATCAATCTCCTTGTTACAAATTGAATTGAAAAAATAACACAACCTCATTATTGTCTTTTTGACACGGATGGGAAATATTCCACGCAGTGCAACTGGTAGAATTTGTTGCATCATGACGTGACAATCATGTGATTTCATACCTATCAACTTCAAGTCTTTCAATGAGACAAAATTTTTTACATTTGAAGAATAACCTTGAGGCACTTTGATATCATGAAGACACTGACAGAAGCTACTTTTATCCCTCTTCGATAATGTATGACAAGCCGGGGGAAGAAATGTTCGTCTTCCTTTAGGAGTGGGAGCTAACTCCAAACGTATTCCCATTGATAGTAGGTCTAACCTTGCATTCAACCCATCTTTTGTCTTTCCTTTAATATCTAGCAATGTTCTGATCAAAGAATAACAGATATTCTTCTCCACGTGCATGAAATCAATATTATGTTTGACTTCATGATACCTCCAATATGGTAGCTCAAAAAATATTGACCTTTTCTTCCAAATATGTCTATCATTACCAGATTTCTGTGTCTTTCCCAATGTCACATCAAGGTTTTTCACCCTCTCAAAATACAAATCTGGGGATAAAGGTTTTGGAGCAGTATCAAATTATTGTGAGCCATTGAATGCCTTTTTTAGTCTTCTATAAGGGTGATCCATAGGGAAAAACTTTCGATGACCCATGTACACTGTTTTCCTCCCATGATGCAATTGACAATATGACGTCTGTTGTTCGCAAATTGGACATGCTTTATGCCCTTTAACACTGTATCCAGAAAAATTTCCATATGCTGGGAAGTCATTTATAGTGAATAGAAGCACTGCATGCAGTTGAAAATATTCCATTGTATAAGAATCATACACCCTAATACCATCAGCCCATAACAGTTTCAAATCATCAATCAGCAGTGACAAGTATACATCAATATCATTGTCGGGTTGCTTTGGACCAGAGATCATGATACTCAACATGACATATTTGCGCTTCATACAAACTTCAGGAGAGAGGTTGTAAATTACCAATAAAACAGGCCACGAACTATGTGTGCTACTGAGGGTTCGGTATGGATCCATTCCATCTGTGCACAAGCCTAGTCTCAGATTTCTAATTTCATTTCCAAATGTAGGGTACTGGGCATCAATTTTCTTCCATTGTGGACAATCAGCTGGATGACGTATTTTTCAATCACATACCCGCTCATCAGCATGCCATCTTAACCTTTTTGCATCATGTGAATTAGCAAATAAACGTTTGAAACGAGGAATTATAGAAAGATACCAAAATACCTTTGAAGGGAGCTTTGTAATCTCTACATCAGCTTGTGATTTTTCTTTCACCTTATACCGTGATGTCCCACATTTAGGACACTCTTTCAGAAATTCATATTCCTTCCTATATATAATGCAGTCATTCGGACAGGCATGTATTTTCCTGTATCCCAATCCCATCGGGCATAATATTTTTTGTCCTTATAATGTGAATCTGGAAGATCGTTATCTTTTGGAAGAATGTCTTTCATCAATTGTAGCAGCTCTGTAAAACTTCTGTCACTCCATCCATGTTTTGCCTTCAGGTTAATCAATCTTAACACCGCCGACAAAATCGTAAAATCTGTACAACCATGATATAATGGTTTTTCGGCATCACCATATAGACGTGCAACTGTCGGTTCTATCTCAATTTGTTCTGCTACAATATCGCGAATCATTTCTTCAATTCCATCGGAGTTACCATCTTGCGATTCATTATCATCAGTGACATTCTGTCCAGTTTCTCCATGCCAAATCCAAGGGCTGTAACTCGGATTGAAACCATGACAAATCCGATGATCTTTTATCTCTCTACTTTTCAACTTCTTCATATTCAGACATTTCAGGCATGGACAGAAAAAAATGTCACTACTTGGAACATTTCATTTAGCAAATTCCAACCTCATATTCATTGCTCATTCGATGTGCCATAATCCAACTTCAACTCATTATTACCTATAACAAATAGAAAAAATATATATATTTTTTAGATAAGACAAATATATGTTTATATGAAAAAAATCATAATTTTAATGTAAACAATTTTGAAATATAAAACAAATCGATGTGTATTTAAAAAAATATGCTTGAATATTATTTTTTAAACAAAATATAGTAAGATATAACACCCCCCCTGGACACCCCCCGACCCCTCTGCACAGCCCCCCGCCCCTCCTGGACACCACCCCCCACCCCCTACCCCCTTGGACACCCCCCTGGACATCCCCCAACCCTCTGGACAGCCCCCCCACCCACCCGGACAACCCCAAATACACTCTGGAGAGGCCGCCACCCACTTGGACAACCCCCCACACCCATACACCCCCTTGGACACCCCCCTGGACACCCCACCAACCCCTCTGGACAGGCCGCCACCCCCTTGGACAGCCCCCCACACCCACCCATCCCCTTGGACACCACCCTAGACACCCCCGACCCCTCTGGACAGCCCCCGACCCCTCTAGAAAGCACCCCCACCCCTCCTGGACACAACCCCCCACCCCCGACCTGCTTGGACACCCCCCTGGACACCCCCCAACCCTCTGGACAGCCCCCCCCCCCCCCACCCCTCCTAAACACCACCCCCACCCCCTACCCCCTTGGACACCCCCCTGGACACCCCCCCAACACCCACCCACACCCTTGGACAGCCCCCCACACCCACCCACCCCCTTGTAAACCCCCCTGGACACCCCCCGACCCCTCTGGACAGCCCCCCACCCCTCCTGGACACCACCCCCCACCCCCTACCCCCTTGGACACCCCCCTGGACATCCCTCAACCCTCTGGGCAGCCCCCCACCCACCCGGACAACCCCAAATACCCTCTGGAGAGGCCGCCACCCACTTGGACAGCCCCCCACACCCATTCAACCCCTTGGACACCCCCTGGACACCCCACCGACCCCTCTGGACAGGCCTCCACCCCCTTGGGCAGCCCCCCACACCCACCCATCCCCTTGGACACCACCCTGGACACCCTCCGACCCCTCTAGACAGCCCCCGACCCCTCTAGAAAGCACCCCACCCCTCCTGGACACAACCCCCCACCCCCGACCTGCTTGGACACCCCCCTGGACACCCCCCAACCCTCTGGACAGCCCCCCACCCCTCCTAAACACCACCCCCCACCCCCTACCCCCTTGGACACCCCCCTGGACACCCCCCAACACCCACCCACACCCTTGGACAGCCCCCCACACCCAACCACCCCCTTGTAAACCCCCCTGGACACCCCCCGACCCCTCTGGACAGCCCCCCACCCCTCCTGGACACCACCCCCACACCCTACCCCCTTGGACACCCCCCTGGACACCCCCCAACCCTCTTGATAGCCCTCCCACCCCCCTGGAATCACTGAAAATTTACCATAACAAGAAGTTGGGCCATTCAAAGAATGTTTTTAGGTGTGGAGGAAGAACTGAGTTTCAATAGATAGAGAAGGAACTCGACATTAGGTTGTCTATTCCAGGTGTGGATTTGAAGGAGTTAATGTTTGTTCAGTGACCCAAGATATTGAATCAGAAATTCAGATGTTGTGCCATTTTCTCATGATGAGGATGAATAATTGGTGGGGTTTGACTTTTAAATGGAGAGCTTAGCAGACCATCATATTTTCTATAGATCAGTAAAGGATGTTAGCATCGAACATAAGGCTTAATGGATGCTTTCAGATCCAAATATGTATGTTGATGGATTCAATGGATCTAGTAGAGGTTCTAGAAAGAATGGTGGTTTTATTTGTTTAGGATAAGTAGTGAAGAAAAAACTAGTTAATTTTTTACTTGCTGAAAAGAGGGTATCTAAAATTTTTAACATGCCGAGGGGAAATCTGGCGAGTCCTCCTCGTGAAACTTTGTTTGCAGGGGGTGAAAATGGTGATGTGATCCCAAATCCATGCACCTATGCCATGGTTGTGTGTGAATAAAGAAATAACAACTGTAAAAGGGCAACCCATCCAAATGGACACGCCCCAACCCTCTCGGGGATTTATAGAAAACGATGAAAAATTAGTGAAATCATAAAATTAGTCAATATTGCAAGTCGAACTAATAGATATAGGGATGATAAATAAGATTATGGTGCCAAAACGAGTTAAAAGGGTTCGCAATCGAAGAATCTTAGCTAGTTTCAACAAAAAAATCACAACATATATATATATATACTATCCGCGAAAAAAAACGAACGAGTGGGAGGATTACCTGAGTGCTGCGAGTTTAGATGATTGATCCGAGGAGATTAAATATGAGAAACGATGATCGGAAAACGAATCTAAACCAACGAAATGGACGAGCCGATTCGGGTTTACGCGCGAGAGAGACGAGTTGCGACTGTCGAAGGTAAACTCGCGAATGACAATCCACGGGTCTGGGTAAATTTTTAAATGAGTTATCACGTCGGTTATTCAATAACCGACGTTATAATTTTTTTAAAAACATTTATAACGTCGGTTATTCAATAACCGACGTAAAAACCCTCCTCCAATTCTTTTTTTACGTCGGTTATTTTATAACCGACGTTATAAAGGGCTCAAAATCCGCGTTTTTTTACGTCGGTTATTCCATAACCGACGTCAAAAACATCTGCGGATTCTTTTTTTACGTCGTTTATTTTATAACCGACGTAAAAAGGCCTTCAAAAACCGCGTTTTTTACGTCGGTTATTGAATAACCGACGTAATAACTCGTACATATGTCGATTTATTACGTCGGTTAATGTATAACCGACGTCAAAAACGAAGCCGCGCGATTAATAACGTCGGTTATTTTTATAATCGACGTTAAATGTGTACTAAACATAGGTTTTTACGTCAGTTATTAAATAACTGACGTAAAAAACCTCGTTTTACAGATTATGACGTCGGTTTTATATAACCGACGTAAAAAATGGTGACGTAAAAAACGTTTTCTGCACTAGTGCATGCAGGACCCAAGGACAAAACTGGTGGCCCGAAGGCTCAGATGGATGAATAGTTTTGGCTGATACAGTATCGAACAATTCCCTCTACAGTACTACTACAGTAATGCTATAGTACTGCTACAGTACCCCTGGAAAATAAGCCTCCACCCGGATTTGATCTCGGGTCTCTTGGATGCACCTAGCAAGTCCTCACCAACTCAGCTGAGGCTCTTGTGCAGAAGCATAATATTACCCTAGATATCATAAATAAATAATAAATCCATCATTATAACCATCCATAAGAGGTGGTTATTAAAAAAAATAACATCATTTTGTGTGGCAGTAGTCCTCCGTACACATGAATGATGAATTCAAAACCCATTGGATGAAAGAGAATACAGATTTAGGTTATTCCATTAAATTAATAACATATAAGTTTATTTAAGATATTTAATTTATTATATAATCATTTTTTAATAATAATTTAAGGTGTTTGAGGAAGAAATAAAATTAAACGCTCGGTTAGGGAAATTAACTCTTCTTCAGATAACTTCTTTTAGTTTACACCAAAATGATCCTTAGGATGGAATTTTTATCAAAACATGGCTTATAGTATGAGATTAAGTAATTATGGAATTCATATGTGCAGATAATTTACAATAATAAGGGTTTTCTAAGTGTGAAGAGAAAAGGAGAGGGGTGTCCTTTTTAAGTGAGGTGAGTAGCACACTTGTAATTTTTTAAAATAAAAAGGTTTACCCATGTTTTTTAAATTAAAAGGTATCAAAAATGTGAAATTATAGAACATATAAGAGATAAGGTTGAAAAATTTCTCTAAAATTGGTATTGGACTTGTATTGGATCATTTTTTAACCTCATCATTTTAGTTTAACCCCTAGTAAACTCATTTTTACCTTAATCAAGGTAAATAATTTTTACTATTTTTAATATTCATTATGGTAAAAAAATAAAGTTGAATTTATTATATAATATAACCTATTTTGTTTAAAAATATGTAATATATTATTTCAAATTTCATTCATAGAAGTGGATAATTTTAATTTAAAATTAATCCTAGAGACACGACGAGAAAGAGGTTTTCTAGAGAGAAAATGTTCAACATTTTAAAATGTTTTTATATAAAAATTCAATATGAAAATGATTAAAATAACCTAAATTAGATTAATTAATATTTAATTTAACTAATTTTACCTTTAAATTTGTATTAAAATAAATTTTATGTTTTTAAATGCTTTAAAATAAATGAAATTTTTTAATAAAAAACAATATTTTCACTATTAAAAAAATTATCTTTTCAAAATATTATCAAAAAATCATAATAAGATAATTTTTACATAATGATTTAATAAATTAATTTAATTTTTTCAAAAAAAATTGAAAATTGGAAAATTTAATTTTAAAATAAGTCTTCAAAAGGTGTCAAAACTGACTTTAAAAAACATTTTTAAGTGTAAAATTGGATTTATTCTTATATATTTTCTATAAAATACATAATATAAATATTAAAAAATTTATTTATTATATAATATATAAATTTAATTACATTATTTCAGTAAAATTGGTTTATTTAATTTATTGAGATAAAACATGTTTGTGTGCATAAAACTAGTTTCTTAGAAAACGATCCCCTTTATTTTCGAATGGTTGTTATTTTGATTTCTAATTAATTGGAAACCAATGAATTAATTATATATACATGTGTAAATAATATATTTTCTTATTTTAGTTAATAATATTCATACCCTCCATTCCAATGGCTAGGTGATAACTATCATATTAAATAATAATATTTTAATAATATGTCACATTTTGTTTAAATTCTGTCTTGCATGTAGTGTAGGATAAAATCAGTGTTTCATGTAATACAAGCTTTTCTTGGAGTTTCATGTAACAAAAAATATCAAAATTATTATTTTTATTTTTAAAAAATATTTCTCAAAAATCTCATGGTGTTACATTCTACCACCTTAAAATGATTTTTTTCCTAAAAAATCATCACTTTGGTACCAAAAAACTGAGAATATTTTTACCTCATTACATCCTCAGGTTCCCACATATCATCCTCAACTGGTGGGTTTTTCACAAAAATTTGACTAGATGAGTAGTATTGTAATATATAACTTTATATGTATGATCTATAATATCAATCAATTGTTCTTTATAGAAAATAGTATGCTCTAGTGGTAGAACCTATGAGTTCAATACATGTGAAGGATTAGGTATGTACTTCCTTAGAAGAGGTACGTGGAACACATCATGAACCCAAGAGAGGATTAGTGGAAGCTCCAAATGATAAGATACTATCCTCATATGGTTAATTATATCAAAGGGACCGATATACCTAGAGCTCAGTTTTACCTTCTTTCTTCCATAGATAAATTTATAGAATTTCTTTCTAACTAACTTCAAATTCTAGATCACGTCGATTATTATCAACATAAAATTTCTATAAACATTGTGTTGTCCTTACGTGTTACTGAATGGATCTAACATCTTATTCCATCTCATTATCTTCCATAGGTCCCAATAGACTTATTTCTCAAATTCATTCCAATACATTGATTTTATACAATTCTCTCTACAAAGGGATTATAAAGAGACATCTGAATGATCGAGTGAATGAAATTGTTGTAAAAAAAACTCAACTAGAGGAATGTCTTCATCCCAAACACCTATTAAATCAATAGAAAAAGGTATTAGCATATCCTTAAGGTTTTTAATTATTCTCTTAGACTTATTATCATTCATAGGATGTTATGTAGCGCAACAACTCAACTCTATATCAAGATCATGTTGAAGACTTCACCAAAACATTGAGGTAAAATTCAGATCATGATTAGATATAATAGAATGTCGTACTCCTAGAAACTTTCTTCTATATATTTTGGCAAGAGTATCCAAAGATAATTCTTTTTTGATAGTGATTAAGTGTTTTGACTTTGTAAGTTGATCAACTATTACCCATAATTACTTCAACATCAAAGATAAGATGAACCATAATTTTTACCACTACCTTTAATCATATGTCTAAAAAGTGTCAATGCATTCATATTTAAATAAATTTTTCACTAAAATATTTAAAAAACCAAAGGGTAATATTTCCAAAAATGTCTCTTAAAATATCCATAATCTTGATAAAATCCCATCACATAAAAGATCAAAATGGGTGTTAATGAATTTGAACTTATGATCAACCTTAAACTCATAAACCCATGACGTATCCATAACTCTTAAGTCTATCTTAAATGGAGAAATATACACTTCCAAAAGCTAATCCACCATTTATTCCTTATATAAGGTATTATCTTATACAAAAAATATTATCATTGTAATCGTGGGTTTGTCCTTACACCGATAGAAAATCAAATGTGATTTCATTATTCCAGAATCCATGTAGAGGGAGATAATCACATGAAATTTCACTAATGAGTGAACAATTGTATTTTCATACGGATCATTCATACAAAATCAGACATGAGATTCCAAAATAATGAGGGGAGGATAAGTGTTCCCTAATTATCATGATTCACTTCAGCCTATAGATCCCACTTTATGTATGGATTGTATTTATTTTCAAATGATCCACATTGGTAAACAATGATGATAAATGCAATAGAAATATTACATTGATGTCAACATGATGAAGAAGTTCTAATGTCGATGGATATTGGATGAAGTCCTCAAGTATTGAACTTACAAGAATCATGTTAATGGTTTGAAGACATTGAGTTTCATGATGATGGGTGAAGAAAGAGTTTGAATTTTTGAAGAAATTTGTCTTGAAATTTAACTCATTATGCTTAAGAAAGACCTTTTTATAGGTTCATCAAACCCACCTTGGGTTTATAATTACATTCTTATTATAATGAGGATGATAATTGGATTTAGCATGGATCTGTTACAAATATGAAAGTGAAATGAAGGTTTGATGGAAAGGGGAGAGATATGGTGCGTAAAATCATATTGAGAATTGGTTATAAGGATAAGTTTTTCCTCCAATATTATTCAGGTTTGATAGGTGAAAAATATTTTTCTTGAAAAGATGCATCCAATCATATTAAGGTTTGATTAGAAGAGAAGATGTTACTAGAATAAAAGGAAGTCACAATACTTTCCTTTTGAAATATGATGATTCATTGATCTTAGGTATTTCAAAAATATCGTATGTTTTTTGGAGAACTTTTGATGCAATCCTTATAAAGTAAAGTTGTAGAAAAGGTGCTTCCAATTGATTTCTAGTTTAATTAGAAACAAAGATACTGCTGGATAACTATGAATCATCATGGCTGGTTTTGATGGAGATCTATGTAATAATGATAAATAATTTCCTTTTTAAATATGACTATGCTTTGAAGGCCTTATGAAAATAGAAAAAATGCATGATTTTTGCGAAGATGGTCTTTGTAAAGGGTGTTTTGTGAAGTCATGAAGATTCTGATAGCGATCTCTGTGATAATGAGAACTAAGATCATCGTGAAATGAAACATGGATTTTCAGTAAGGCCTTATGAAAATATGGAAAATGAATTTGTTTCTTGAAGATGGGATTTTTTAAGTGTGTTTCTTGAAGTCATGAATATTTTGGCAGTGATCTCCGCAATTACGACGAGCTCCGCGAATGCGAAATTGTGTTGGAGATTCATGAAAAAGAGATAACTATTAAGGAAATGGGAGAGATCTGTGGAATGGTGATTATATGGCTATAATATTATGGAATCATAGGAAAAGCTTATACATAGGCCTCTACACCCATTAGATAATGAGTGAGACTTAACAAAGATCTTAATACTCTTGGTTCACAAAGTTGACTTGTAAAGTTAGTTCATTTAAAAATGTTTGAGAAGTCTTTGATAGCCAGCTGAATGTGTTGATCATCATTAAAGTTAAGGTAATTCATGAAGTCTATTAAAATATGACTGAAATTTGTGTGATTTGTGAAGGATAAGTGATCTTTACGAAAGGAAAGAGGTTCCATGAAGGCAGTGTTCTTCACGAAGGTTGTAAGCTTCACGAGGGAGCTTTGTGAAAATCAGTATTGAATATCTATTTTAGGTGAAGTAGTGATTGGTTATAATACCCCCATTTTTTGTCAACGAAGAAGCATAAAGTGGAAAATCTATATACAGTTATTCATTCCATATCAATTGTGATGGTGCTAAGCTAATCTGATCTTCATAGGTTTGATAATCATAAAGGAAGTTTGTGATTCTAGCAATAAGAAGAAGAAGATGTCTCAGTGCAGTTGGTTTTTCACTGAAGAAGGAAGAGTAGAGAAGAGGATGTGACTGACCAAGTTGATATCAGTTGATCATCATTTGGATCAGGGAGAATTAATCTCATCATTATACGAAATACATATTATTGTGACTGAGAGTGGAAGAATATACTGCAGCTATAATGTTTTCTGCTAGGAAGAGGTAAGAAGAATTTTCTTGCCTGCTTCTGTGAAAGTAACCAAGTGAAGTATATTGTTGTGGAGAAAAAAGAAGTATGGGACATCCAATAGGTCTCAATAGGTGGAATACTTACTTGTTGTTACAAAACCTTATCAGCAAGGATAGTACTATCTTGGAAATCAGTATAAAGATCTATCCAAGAGCTATAAAATATGAACTATTGGATTGTTCTCAAAGTTCTTCACGAGTGTAAGGGAATATCCTACTAATTGAAAAACCATAAAAAGGGTTTTTTTAGTGTTTATTTGGTCAAGATTATTTATATACCATTCCAAGGACTATCTACTCTTATTGAGTTTTGATCCTTATAAAAATATCATGTGCTATCTTTAATACTTTCATATACTTGCATGAAACAGGGAAAAGAGTGTAACATCCCAGGTAAATAAAGAAAAATACATTTTTATATTTATTAATATTTATGAATTAAATATTAATTTTACTTTAAATGGGTTGCTATGTTCGATAGCATACCCGATATGCAACAAAGAGTTTCTTTGAAATCTTACGTTGCACACTAGTAAAAAAATAATATTATTTTAAATGGTAGTTAAAACGTAGTCGTTGTATTGAAGGGAAAGAATAGAAATAACTAAAATATGATTATATATGTTTTTTTTAAATGTTTTTACATTTATCCAATAAAATATAATGGATTAAAATATGAAAAGAATTCAATTTTAGGCATATATGCCCTAATTTTCACTAAAGGTTCACTTATCGCCTTTTGATGGCGAACCGTCATTAAATATAGTTTTGGTAACTATTATACATTCTATTGGACCAAATAAAACTCTTCTTTATAATTGGGACATCAAAATTTACTTTGTGTAAATTTTTGGTATTTTTCCGATAAAGTTCATTTTTTAATGAATAGTGTAAAATGTTGTATTTTAATTCAAAAGCTATTTTTAATATAATTTATTTATATGATTAGATTATCTTTTTAATTGGTTTTAAAGTGAAATTAGAATATATTTTTACCATTAAATCCAATAGTGGTCGTTGGAATTAATTTCAATTTGAAATCGAACTTAAACCAGTGTCAATCTTTTGATACTTATTGTTTCATAAAAACATGCTATTTGCTCTGACAGCGGGAATTAATTATTAAATTAATTAATGCAAATTATATGTTTTGAATTTTTTAAAATGGACTTCATTTTTTAATTCAGAATATCAAATATATTTTAGGGTGAAGTTTTGGTATTTTTCTGAAAAACTTCAATTTTTGATGAATAGTGAAACCACTAAGTGGTACTTAAAAAACTGATTTTTCGTTTAAATGAAATTTTACCACCTCTGTGTTTTGAATTTCAAAAATCCGACATACATGGTTGTCATTAAAAAGTAAAATGTTGTTCAATGAGATTAAAATAATTTTTTGGTGAATAGTAACTTATTAAGTTTTTAATCGCGATTAGAGGTAATTAGTGTAATTTAAGGTAAAAATAATGTTGTAATAATATGAAATGAACTTGACACATTTCCTAACACCATTGGATGTGTCATGGAAGACCAAGACAGTCCATGGGTCAACTTGGGGACCCCATGAAGCCACTTTGGTTGGAAAATGACATTAATAACTTTTTATTTAAAGTTAAAATAAAAATGTCACAAACATGAGTTGTTTTACTAAAACAATTTTTACATGGGGTTATACAAATCCGATTTTTGACTATAAATATTAATTTGAAAGGTAAAACGATTTCCTACATCATAGTATTTTTTTATAATAATTTTTAGACATTATATAAATTAAATTATTTATGACATCATGATGATGCAGCGATTACCTCATTAATAAATGACTTAAATAAAATGGAAAGATAATGTACAATATAAGACCTACACATGTAAAAAACCTATTGGATGGGTGGATTTCGAACCCTTATCACATTATCCTTGAAAAACATCAATTTGGGACCATTATAATCTGAAACGCATTCTAAAATAAAGTAACATTTCCTTACTTTCCAAGAGTGCCCCTCCCCCCCTCATATAAAAGGCCCCCACCTCTACCACCTTACCCACACTTCCAAAGCCTTTGGCTCGGCCAAACCCTGCCCATTTTGTATCTCCACATCCCTCTCTTACTCCTTGAAGCCTCACTTTGGGAAGAAGTCTTCCCAAGGAAGCCTTTGAGCACAAATCTAAGAGAGTTACCTGATTTTAAGGTAATGTCTTCACATGTGTTCTTTTGTTTTATTTTTCTTCTCCAACCCCCTAAACTCTTTTTATTAATTTCATTTGTAACAACACCAGTATCTTCCATATACTAGTATGTTGTTATAATAAGGATTCGAGCTACACTTACACACACCTACATCTAATGGTTAAAGAACATACTGTTTCTGTGGTTGGCGAATTTCTGCCTCACGAAACGATGATTGTTCAATATTCTTTTAAACACCTTTAATGGTGGCCATTAAGATGTAACTATATTTATATATTATATATATTATGTTTATGATTTACTTATGCTTCTTTATTTTTCATTTGTGTTTTACCTTTATGGTTTCCATTGTCGGTAAACACGATAATTTCATTTTAGGAAGTGCGGACTACCGCCCCCTCAAAGTGATGTGATTCGTTAATGCCATATGTGGGACGTATAAAGGATGGATTTAAAGTTATTATATATGATGTTATACTGGAATTATAATATACCTCTATATCAATATTATTTCTTCCCATTAAAGTATGAGATAGAAATGAAAGTAGCGTTCATGCGTACGTACAGCTTACCGTCTCCATGAACGGTGCATTTCATTTCTTATCCCCAAATGTAATGTACTATTATAAGTACATATTTATAATGGATATATATCATGTATGTTACATATAAATTATGAATATAATTCTGGAATTAAAATATACATACCTCTCATTTAGTTTTAATTCTATTAATATGACATAGAAATGAAAGTAGCGTTCATGCGTACGTACGGCTTACCGTCTTCATGAACGGTGCATTTCATTTCTTACCTCTAAATGATTATGCGATATTATAAATACATTTATATGCTAGATATATATGATATATATGATATCCAAATCTGGAATGTCATTCTGGATATAAAGAACCTTTGACCACACGAACAACATGTAATTTTAAGAAGTCCACTTTCGACTTAGGAACCAAACATCGAAAAAACAAACATTATTAACTTAAATGATTACATAATGTTTATAACATAATAATAACTGATATAAAAGTAATAATGAACTTGAAGAAGGTTCTTAAGAAAGTAGAAATTAACTCAAGTTTATTATTCAGGACATTAAAGAACGATCGAGTCAAGTCAGACCCGAGGTAAGGGATTTTGTCTCAATCTCCTTTTATTGAGGCATATTTCGTTTTATACACAACTTTATTTTATACGGTGTATAAAACCCTTTGACTTTTACTTTTATACAAAAGGAATATTTTTCTACGAAGCATTTTACAAAATGACAAAAAATGAATGTTTCTTTTAACGTACGCGGTGACAACGACCTTTTCCGCAGCCGCGAGTATTATTTGGTCATTGGCTTCCTCAACAAGCCGTAATGTTTTTAAAATGAAATAAATACCATATACGCTTTTATGTATTTTGGTATTGAAAATGGTTTTTATAATGTATTTTTTATGTCAATATATTTATGTGATATATTGTGATCAAAGTGTGGAAATGTTTTCTTTACATTATATTTTTTTTATGTCTTATGATTTTTATAATGGTACTTGGACATTTGACGGGTGGTTACGTGATAAACCATATGACGGGTGGTTCCATGAATACCAGGATGGGTGGTTACGTTATAACCTCCAATGCATTGGGTGTGGAAGTCGGTCGTATGGCTATTCCATTAAGTATGTATGGAAGTTGTCTGTATGGCTATTCCATTAAGTGATATGTGTGGAAGTCGACCGTATGGTTATTACACTTAAGTATGTTTATGTCCCAAGTTACCTTTATATGTTATGTGTTATTTATATGGGTTTTATGGTAATACTTTGGTTACAAAAGGGTAAGTAATGATATTTTATTAATTGAAGAGTTTTTACTACTTCATGAAGGTGAAGGTATTACTTTGATAAAGTATACATGGTTTACTTGATGTTTGAAAAGCTAACAGTTTTCATTCTTTGTGTATCCCTTACTGAGCTTTTTATGCTCACCCCAAGTTTTTTTTTGAAATGTTTTTCACAGGAAATAATGTGGAATATGGTCAAGGATGGGATCAAGGGAAAGTCATTCTATATAAAACATGGAACTAGACATGTTTCTTTTTAAGAGTTTTTTTATTCTATGGAAACTTAGTAGAAGTGTCTACTTTGTAACCATTTGAGATGTAACAGTTATGTCCTAATTCTCTAAAACTCTAAACCTGAAAAGATCCTCAATGTGAATTATTCATTTAATTCAATATTTAGAGATGTTTAAGGCCGGGGCCTTATAGTTGGTATCAGAGGTCGGTTTAGACAACTTTAGGAGTTAGAAAATTGTTAAATTATAAATTGATTTATGGTATGATTGAAGTGATATAGCATTTAAAGATTACCATGTTGCTTCACCTAAGGTATTTTAGTGTTAAGAATAGTTTTTCTTAGAGGAAACAGAGAAGTTTTTTTTGGGAAGGTATAATGAGGGAACTGACCTCCCAAATCAGCATACTGAGATGGTCAGAATCAAAATTGAGCAGTTTACTGTAGTGATGGCTCAGTTGAATCAGTTTTATTGGTTTGGAAGGTTACTACTGAAGGTTTGTTGAACATTTTTCAAGGTTATCTAGTCCAATGACTAAGCTAACTCATAAGGGTGTTAAGTTCATCTGGACAAAAGAATGTGATGATTGTTTTCAGGAGTTGAATAGAAGATTGGTGAATGCTCCAGTTTTGGCACTTCCTTCCAGGAATGGTGAGTTTGTTATATATAGTGATGCTTCGTTGAAGGGACTTGGTTGTGTCCTTATGTAGAATGATCAAGTAATTGCTTATGATTCACGTCAGTTGAAAACTCATGAGGTAAATTACCCTACACATGATTTGGAATTAGCTGCTGTTGTTTTTTCTTTAAAAATTTGGAGGCATTATTTGTATGGAGTAAAGTGTGAAATATATACAGATCACAAAAGTTTAAAGTATATATTCACTCAGAAATAATTGAACATGAGACAGAGGAGATGGCTGGAATTAATCAAGGATTATGATTGTACAATTCATTACCATCCGAGAAAAGCAAATAAAGTGGCTGATGTTTTGAGTTGAAAAAGTAATGCTTCATTAGCAATGTTGTGTTTGGAACGTCATCCTTTGGTTAAGGATTTGATGAACTTTGGCACAGAAGTTGTTGGTGCAGGATGTTCTTCTGTTTTGTTTCAGGTATCAGTGAAATCTTCTCTATTAGACAGAATCAAGCAAGCACAAAAGCAAGATAGTGAGTTGCAGAAAAATGTAGAGCTAGTTCAGAAGGGTAAGTTGTCTGAATTCATCATTGATAATAATTGTGTTTTGAGGTTTGGGAAGAGATTATGTGTTCCTTGTGATTCACAGTTGAAGAATGAGTTATTATATGAGGCTCATAGTTCCCCGTTTTCAGTTCATCTTGGCAGTACTAAGATGTATAGAGATCTGCGGGAGTTTTACTGGTGGGATGGAATGAAAAGAGATATTGCTGATTTTACTGTGAAGTGTTTGACTTGTCAGCAGGTTAAAGCAGAGTGGCAGTTACCGAAAGGGATGCTTCAGCCTTTACCAGTGCCAGTGTGGAAATGGGAAAATATATCCATGGACTTTGTTGTGGGATTACCAAGGACATCTAGAGGTAATAATGCAATCTTAGTTATTGTTGATCGCTTGACTAAATCTGCTCATTTCCTTGCTATATGAGATACTTTTTCCCTATATCAACTTTCCCGTTTGTATCTTAAAGAGATAGTCATATTACATGGAGTTCCTCTCTCCATTGTGTCTGATCGTGATCCCAGGTTTACTTCTAACTTTTGGAAAGGGATTCAGAAGTCGTTGGGTACTGAATTAAATTTTAGTACAACTTTTCATCCGCAATTAGATGGACAGTCAGAACGAAAAATTCAGACCTTGGAGGATATACTACGAGCTTGTTTGATGGATTATCATGGAAGTTGGGACCAACATCTTTCTTTGGTTGAGTTTTCTTATAATAACAGTTTTCATTCCAGTATACAGATGGCACCATTTGAGGCATTATATGGGAAGCGGTGTCGAACTTCAGCATTTTGGGATGAAGTGGGTGAAAGGAATATGATGGGACCAGAATTGGTAGAAGAGATGGAAGAAAAAGTTCATTTGATTCAGAAACACATGAGAACATCTCAAAGCAGGCAGAAGAGTTATGCGGATAACCGGGGGAAGGATCTACCTTTCGAGGTAGGTGATCATGTTTTTCTCAAGGTTTCTCCATGGAAAAGTGTGATGAGATTTGGTAAGAAAGGAAAGCTGAGTCCAAGGTTCATTGGAACATATGAAATTCAGTAGAAAGTTGGATCAGTTGCTTACCGAGTGGCTTTACCTCCGAGTTTATCTCAGGTACACAATGTTTTTCATGTTTCGATGTTGAGGAAGTATATGCAAGATCCATCTCATGTTTTGATCCCAGAGGTAGTTCATTTGTAAGAGAATCTCTCTTATGAAGAACAACCCGTCCGGATTCTTGACCGAAGAGAGCAAGTGTTGTGAAATAAGGTAATTCACCAGGTAAAGGTTTTGTGGAAAACCCATATGGTTGAAAAGGAAATGTGGGAATCTAAAAATGCTATGAGGGATAAATACCCCCACTTATTTTGATAAGTGAATAAAATTGCGAGGACACAATTCCCAAAAGGGGGGAAGGATGTAACATCCCAGGTAAATAAAGAAAAATAAATTTTCATATTTATTAGTATTACGAATTAAATATTAATTTTACTTTAAAGGGGTTTCTATGTTCGATAGTGTACCCGATATGCAACAAAGAGTTTCTTTGAAATCTTACGTTGCACACTAGTAAAAAAAATAATATTATTTTAAATGGTAGTTAAAACGTAGCCGTTGTATTGGAGGGAAAGAATAGAAATAACTAAAATATGATTATATATGTTTTTTTAAATGTTTTTACATTTATCTAATAAAAGATAAAGGATTAAAATATGAAAAGAATTCAATTTTAGGCATATATGCCCTAATTTTCACTAAAGGTTCACTTATCGCCTTTTGATGGTGAACAGTCATTAAATATAGTTTTGTTCACTCTTATACATTCTATTGGACCAAATAAAACTCTTTTTTAAAATTGGGACATCAAAATTTACTTTGTGTAAATTTTTGGTATTTTTCCGATAAAGTTCATTTTTTAATGAATAGTGTAAAATGTTGTATTTTAATTCAAAACATCTTTTTAATCTAATTTATTTATATGATTAGATTATCTTTTGAATTGGTTTTAAAGTTAAATTAGAATATATTTTTACCATTAAATCCAATAGTGGTCGTTGGAATTAATTTCACTTTGAAATCGGACTTAAACTAGTGTCAATCTTTTGATACTTATTGTTTCATAAAAACACGCTATTTGCTCTGACAGCGGGAATTAATTATTAAATTAATTAATGCAAATTATATGTTTTGAATTTTTTAAAATGGACTTCATTTTTGAATTCGGAATATCAAATATAGATTAGGGTGAAGTTTTGGTATTTTTCTGAAAAACGTCAATTTTTGATGAAGAGTGAAACCACTAAGTGGTACTTAAAAAACTGATTTTTCATTTAAATGAAATTTTACCACCTCTGTGTTTTGAATTTCAAAAATCCGACATACATGGTTTTCATTAAGAAGTAAAATGTGTTTCAATGGGATTAAAATAATTTTTTGGTGAATAGTAACTTATTAAGCTTTTAATCGCGATTAGAGGTAATTAGTGTAATTTAAGGTAAAAATAATGTTGTAATAATATGAAATGAACTTGACACATGTCCTAACCCCATTGTATGTGTCATGGACGACCAATAAAATCCATGGGTCAACTTGGGGACCCCATGAAGCCACTTTGGTTGGAAAATGACATTATTAACTTTTTATTTAAAGTTAAAATAAAAATGTCACAAACATGAGTTGTTTTACTAAAACAATTTTTACATGGGGTTATAAAAATCAGATTTTTGACTATAAATATTCATTGGAAAGTTAAAAATATTTCCTACATCATATTATTTTTTTTATAATAATTTTTAGATATTATATAAATTAAATTATTTATGACATCATGATGATGCAGCTATAACCTCATTAATAAAGGACTTAAATAAAATGGAAAGATAATGTAAAATCTAAGACCTAAACATGTAAAAAACCTATTGTATGGGTGTATTTAGAACTCTTATCACCTTATCCTCAAAACACATCAATGTGGGACCATTAGAATCCGAAACTCATTCTAAAATAAAGTAACATTTCCTTACTTTCCAAGAGTGCCCTCCTCTCCTCTTATAAAACACCCCCATCTCTACCACCTTACCCACACTTCCAAAGCCTTTGGCTCAGCCAACCCCTGCCCATTTTGTCTCTACACATCCCTCTATTACTCCTTGAAGCCTCACTTTGGGCAGAAGTCTTCCCATGGAAGCCTTTGAGCACAAATCTAAGAGAGTTACCTGATTTTAAGGTAATGTCTTCACTTGTGTTCTTTTGTTTTATTTTGCTTCTCCAACCCCCTAAACTCTTTTTATTCATATCTTTTGTAACAAAACCAGTATATTCCATATACTAGTATGTTGTTATAATAATGATTCGAGCTACACTTACAAACACCTACATCTAATGGTTAAAGAACATACTGTTTATGTGGTTGGCGAATTTCTGCCTCACGAAACGATGATTGTTCAATCTTCTTTTAAAAACCTTTATTGGTGGCCATTAATATGTCACTATATTTATATATGATATATATTATGTTTATGTTTTCCTTATTCTTCTTTATTTTTCATTTTTGGTTTACCTTTATGGTTTCCATTGTGGGTAAACACGATAATTTCATTTTAGGAAGAGCGGACTACCACCCCCTCAAAGTGATGTGATTCGTTAATGCCATATGTGGGACGTATAAAGGATGGATTTAAAGTTATTATATATGATGTTATACTGGAATTATAATATACCTCTATATAATTATTATTTCTTCCCATTAAAGTATGAGATAGAAATGAAAGTAGCGTCCATGCGTACGTACGGCTTACCGTCTCCATGAACGGTGCATTTCATTTATTATCCCCAAATGTAATGTACTATTATAAGTACATATTTATAATGGATATATATCATATATGTTACATATAAATGATGAATATAATTTTGGAATTAAAATATACATACCTCTCATTTAATTTTAATTCCATTAATATGACATAGAAATGAAAGTAGCGTTCATGCGTACATACGGCTTACCGTCTCCATGAACGGTGCATTTCATTTCTTACCTCTAAATGATTCTTTGATTTTATAAATACATTTATATGCTAGATATATATGATATATATGATATCCAAATCAGGAATGTCATTCTGGATATAAAGAACCTTTGACCACACGAACAACATGTAATTGTAAGAAGTCCACTTTCGACTTAAGAACCAAACATCGACAAAGAAAACATTATTAAGTTAAATGGTTACATAATGTTTATAACATGATAATAAGTGATATAAAAGTAATAATGAACTTGAATAAGGTTTTTAATCAATTAGAAATTAACTCAAGTTTATTATTCAGGACATTAAAGAACAATCGAGTCAAGTCGGACCCGAGGTAAGGGACTTCGTCTCCATCTCCTTT
Source organism: Viscum album (assembly GCA_963277665.1). Lineage (NCBI taxonomy): Eukaryota > Viridiplantae > Streptophyta > Magnoliopsida > Santalales > Viscaceae > Viscum > Viscum album. The sequence goes on along the minus strand of OY728165.1, from coordinate 275,196,325 downwards.
CATTGAGGCATATTTCGTTTTATACACAACTTTCTTTTATACGGTGTATAAAACCCTTTGACTTTTAATTTTATACAAAAGGAATATTTTTCTACGAAGCATTTTACAAAACAACAAAAAGGAATGTTTCTTTTAACGTACGCGGTGACAACGACCTTTTCCGCCGCCGCGAGTATTATTTGGTCATTGGCTTCCTCAACACGCCGTAATGTTTTTAAAATGAAATAAATACCATATACTCTTTTATGTATTTTGGTATTGAAAATGGTTTTTATAATGGATTTTTTATGTCAATATATTTATGTGATATATTGTGATCAAAGTGTGGAAATGTTTTCTTTCCATTATATTTGTTTTATGTCTTATGATTTTTATAATGGTACTTGGACATTTGACGGGTGGTTACGTGATAAACCATATAATGGGTGGTCCCGTGTATACCAGGACTGGTGGTTACGTTATAACCTCAAATGCATTGGGTATGGAAGTTGGCCGTATGGCTATTCCATTAAGTATGTATGGAAGTTGTCCGTATGGCTATTCCATTAAGTGATATGTGTGGAATTCGACCATATGGTTATTCCACTTAAGTATGTTTATGTCCCAAGTTACCTTTATATGTTATGTGTTCTTTATATGGGTTTTATGGTAATCCTTTGGTTACAAAAGGGTAAGTAATGATATTTTATTCAGTGAAGAGTTTTTACTACTTCATGAAGGTGAAGGTATTACTTTGATAAAGTATAAATGGTTTACTTGATGTTTGAAAAGCTAACAGTTTTCATTCTTTGTGTATCCCTTACTGAGATTTTTATGCTCACCCCAAGTTTTTTTTTGAAATGTTTTTTACAGGACATAATGTAGAATAGGGTCAAGGATGGGATCAAGGGAAAGTCATGCTATATAAAACATGGAACTAGACATGTTTCTTTTTAAGAGTTTTTTTTATTCCATGGAAACTTAGTAGAAGTGTCTACTTTGTAACCTTTTGAGATGTAACAGTTATGTCCTAATTCTCTAAAACACTAAACCTGAAAATATCCTCAATCTGAATTATTCATTTAATTCAATATTAAGAGATGTTTAAGGCCGGGGCCTTATAAAGAGAATAATAGAATCAATATCCTAATAGTTCTAAGAGGTATAGGGATAAAAAGTTGAAATTAGATTAAAAATTCCCCAAAATTGATTCACCCCCACTTATTGTTAGGTGTATCCCAAAATGGTCCTCTCACATCAATTATGATTTCATAAGATTTACCTTTTTCCTTTGTCTTCATAGTTTTTTGTGGATTATCATCAACATTATCCCTTAGAATGGAGAATTTATTTTCATAATGGCCATATCCTTGAACTTGAAACACTGGAGTGTGGGTGGTGCATTAGTTGGTGTCATATTCTCCTCCATTGGATTAACCAACCCATTAATCACATTTCTATATTTATGGGGTTTATAACCTATATTTCCACATTTAAATAAATTCCCAGTTCCATTCAATAAGTTCCCTTGATGCTTCTTCTCACATTTCTGGCATTCAGATGACTGGAATTTCTTTCCACCATTTGAGTTTTCATGGGACTCATTATTCCTTTTCTTATCAAAACCATAGTAATGGTGGAAATATCCAATTTCCATTTCTACCTTCCGTGTACATCAAACAAAATCTTCATAGATACTAATTTTTCTTATAGATAATACCTTTGAAATACCTGGTTTTAGGCCACCAATGAATCGATCAATTTTTATGTTAGGTATAATGATCAAACAAAAATCATACCTTTTAAGTATTATAAAATTTGATTTATAGGTACCAAGAGATTCATCATCCTATTACTTAAGATCAAGGAATTCCTTCCCCATATTTTTTCATATAATATAAGGGAATTACAAACTAAAAAAATATCCCCATAAAATCTTCCCATTCCATAGATTCAATTAATTTCTATTTCGTTGTGTTCTTAACAAGAGTCCACACCTGATCTAATTCTATTTAAAAATGATAAATATCCAAAATAACATTTTCATGATCTGAAAATTGAAGAATGATAATTATATTTTCATTGGTACGGATCAATTTTTCAGCAACTAGTGGGTTAGTGGAACTACTAAAATAGGGTGGAAATTTCCTTATGAAGGACTCGACAGAATGTTATTGCCTCCTTTTCTTGTTTTAAAGTTCAAGATGATTCATATATTTAGAAATTTATGTCTGTATAACAATAATATTTTTCATTCTTTCTCCCATAAAATTTGGTTTCTTAGGAGGACAATCACTTCATTTTCTATTGCACTCAGCATTAACACAATTCCTTTAGGTTCCAACCATTGAATATAACTTGAAATAATAGTGTCAGAAACATTAATCATAGTGAAAAATAACATAATCATGAAAAAACATTTATAGGATGTCTAAATCGTGACCCATTATTTTTAATCTTTGAAACCTTAGGTTTAACCTAGTACATTCATGGTCATTATTTAAATCCTTCATGATGGTTTGTAAGGAGTTTGTGAATTTACAATCAATATCCACCAGGAGTGTGAAACCAGGTGTGCAACAATGCGCATTTTCATACACCATGTTATGAATGAATTCATCTCAATGTGACCTTTTCAGAGTTATTACACCTACGTACCTCTACTCTATTGCCACATCAGCTTGTAGTATCCATAAATGATATAATTTTTTGGAAACCCCCTTCTCTATCCTTCACCAAAATTCTGGGATATTTTCCTATACTTAGAATTATCCTTATAATTATTCTTAGAGATATTTTTAGAATTGTCCCTAGATATATACTTAGTCATATCCATAGAGATCTCACTGATTTTTTTTTATAATCCTAATATCCGAAGATTGACTAAACCTTTTCTTTGATGCCAAATATAGTAACCAAACACTACTGGAAATACACTATTTCCCAACGGTTCACAACCGTTGGGAAAGCCCCTCAAACCGTTGGTATATGATATACCAACGGTTCTCCCAACCGTAGGAAAGCAAGCCATGGGGAAAACCTTTCCCAACGGTTTGCTGGAAACCGTTGGGGTAGGCTGACAGAAGGCACTCTATCCCAACGGTTTGGTGAACCGTTGGGATAGTTTTTCCCAACGGTTTCTCCCAAACCGTTGGGAAAACCAAATATACCTTAACTATCCCAACGGTTTTGAAGAACCGTTGGGATAGTTTTCCATGGGTGAACTCTTTCCCAATGGTTCTAAACCATTGGGAAAAGAGATATTTACCAACAGTTCATTGAACCGTTGGTAAAAACTTATTTAGGATTATATGCCAACGGTTTAAAACCGTTGGCATACCCTATGCTGCAAATTGCAGCGGCCTGCAATTTGCACAGACCCTCTCCCCTGTACATCAGGCACCTCTCATCTCATCAGGCCTCATTTTCACCTCATTTTCGATCCAACTATTATACCTATAATAAAATAAAACATACATATACAATTACGAACAAATTCATACACATTTAACATATAATGAATCCTGAAACTATACACATCCATAATTAAATTACAATTCATAAACATACATAATTCATATATAATTCAATTTAAAATTTAGATGACAATTATATGTGGAATCCGATTGAGGCAGGGATGATTGGTACACGTCACATATGACCCATGGATCGTTCTCCTAAAGTTTCAATGGAAACCGAATGTGTTTGTTCGGTTTTGCGTATGCCAGTTCTTTTCACTTATAATCCTACCCATTTTAAACAAAACAGACACAGTTAGAGAGGTGTTGGCCACACCGCACCTCGGATTGAGGCGGGGATGATTCGTACACCTCACATATGACCCATGGATCGTTCTCCTAAAGTTTCAACGGAAACCGAATGCGTTTGGTCGGTTTTCCGTATGTACTTAAAATGATATCCATTTTAATCAAAAGAGAGACACTTAGACTGATCCCGGCCACACCGCGACTCGGATTGAGCCCGAGTGGGCTCGTACATGTCACATATGACTGATGGATCGTTGTGATAAATTATCAACAGATTCGGAATGCGTTTGGTCGGTTTTGCGTATGCCAGTTGTTCTTTTCACTTATAATCATGTCCATTTTAAACAAAAGATACACAGTTAGAAAGGTGTCGGCCACACCGCTCCTCGGATTGAGGCGGGATTGACTCGTACACGTCACATACGACCCATGGATCCTTGTGCTAAAGTATCGACACAGTCCGAATGCCTTTGGTCGGTTTTTCGTATGTCACTTGATGATTTTCACTTAAAATGACGTCTTTTTGAAACAAAAGACCGACACTTTGAGTGGTGTTGTCCACACCGCATCTCCGATTGTGGCAGGGTTGATTCGTACACGTCACATATGACCCATGGATCGTTCTCCTAAAGTTTCAACAGAAACCGAATCCGTTTGGTCCTTTTTCCGTATGTACTTAAAATGGTGTTCATTTTAAACAAAAGAGAGCCACTTAGACTTATCCCGGCCACACCGCGACTCGGATTCATCCCGGGTTGGCTTGTACACGTTACATATGATCCATGGATTGTTGGGATAAATTATCAACAGATTCGGAATGCGTTTGGTTGGTTTTCCATATGCCAGTTGATGCTTTTCACTTAAAATGACGTCCTTTTGAAACAAAAGACGGACACTTTGAGTGGTTCCGGCCACAACGCGTCTCCGGATTGAGATGAAACCACCGTACAACATTCTAATTATTATTCGTGACGTGTACGCACATACGGAACGTCAATCGGACGTGCGGTTTGAGCGGTACGGCTCAATATTTGTGTTTTAAGTGATGTGCGTGCTTCGTAAACGCGCGTGAGGTGGGTCAAAACGGGACGAACGAAGTCGGAATGACAGGAAATCAGAAGAAAAATACGGGTGAGTGATTTCTGAAGTGGTTGAGCAGACGGCACGTCAATCGGACGTGCCGTGTGCCCGCGGTGACCGACAACGCAGTTCTGGTGTCATAAACGGCCAAAACGGGCGTCCAACAGTCAAATTCATAGCGGACGACCTCGGATTGAGCTGAAACCACCAGGAAACATTCTAATTATTATTCGTGACGTGTACGCGCAGACGGCATGTCAATCGGACGTGCGGTTTGCGCGGTAAGGCTCAATATTCGTGTTTTAAGTGATGTGCGCGCTTCGTAAACGCGCGTGAGGGGGGTCCAAACAGGCCAAACGAAGTCGGAATGGCCTGAAATCAGACGAAAAATACGGGACAGTGATTTCTGAAGTGTTCGAGCAGACGGCACATCAATCGGACGTGCCGTGTGCACGCGGTGACCGACAACGCAGTTCTGGTGTCATAAACGGCCAAAACGGGCGTCCAACGGTCAAATTCATAGCGGCCGACCTCGGATTGACCTAAAACCACCGGGAAACATTCTAATTATTATTCATGACATGTACGCGTAGACGGCACGTCAATCGGACGTGCGGTTTGCGCGGTACGGCTCAATATTCGTGTTTTAAGTGATGTGCGCGCTTCGTAAACGCGCGTGAGGGGGGTTCAAATGGGCCAAACGATTTCAGAATGGCCTGAAATACGACGAAAAATACGGGTGAGTGATTTATGAAATGGTCGAGAAGACGGCACGTCAATCGGACGTGCCATGTGCGCGCGGTGACCGACAACACAGTTCTGGTGTCATAAACGGCCAAAACGGGCGTCAAACGGTCAAATTCATAGCGGACGACCTCGGATTGAGGCGGGGTTGACTCGTACATGTCTCAAATGACCCATGAATCGTTGTCTTAAAGTATCAACACAATCCGAATGCGTTTGGCCGGTTTTCCGTATGCCAGTTGATGTTTTTCACTTAAAATGATGTCCTTTTGAAACAAAAGACATACACTTTGAGTTGTTCCGACCACACCGCGCCTCGGATTGATGCAGGGATGATTGGTACACGTCACATATGACCCATGGATCGTTCTCCTAAAGTTTCAATGGAAACCGAATGCGTTTGGTCGGTTTTTCGTATGCGAGTTCTTTTCACTTATAATCCTACCCATTTTAAAAAAAACAAACACAGTTAGAGCGGTGTTGGCCACACCGCGCCTCGGATTGAGGCGAGGATGATTTTTACACATCACATATGACCCATGGATCGTTCTCCTAAAGTTTCAACGGAAACCGAATGCGTTTGGTCGGTTTTCTGTATGTACTTAAAATGATGTCCATTTTAATCAAAAGAGAGTCACTTAGACTGATCCCGGCCACACCGCGACTCGGATTGAGCCCGAGTGGGCTTGTACATGTCACATATGACTGATGGATCGTTGTGATAAATTATCAACAGATTCGGAATGCGTTTGGTCGGTTTTGCGTATGCCAGTTGTTCTTTTCACTTATAATCCTGTCCATTTTAAACAAAAGATACACAGTTAGAACGGTGTCGGCCACACCGCTCCTCGGATTTAGGCATGATTGACTCGTACACGTCACATACGACCCATGGATCCTTGTGCTAAAGTATCGACACAGTCCGAATGCCTTTGGTCGGTTTTTCGTATGTCACTTGATGATTTTCACTTAAAATGACGTCTTTTTGAAACAAAAGACCGACACTTTGAGTGGTGTCGGCCACACCGCGTCTCCGATTGTGGCGGGGTTGATTCATACACGTCACATATGACCCATGGATCGTTCTCCTAAAGTTTCAACGGAAACTGAATCCGTTTGGTCGTTTTTCCGTATGTACTTAAAATGGTGTTCATTTTAAAGAAAAAAGAGCCACTTAGACTTATCTCGGCCACACCGCGACTCGGATTCATCCCGGGTTGGATCATACACGTCACATATGAGCCATGGATTGTTGGGATAAATTATCAACAGATTCGGAATGCGTTTGGTCGGTTTTCCGTATGCCAGTTGATGCTTTTCACTTAAAATGATGTCCTTTTGAAACAAAAGACGGACACTTTGAGTGGTGCCGGCCACACTGCGTCTTCGGATTGAGATGAAACCACCGTGCAACATTCTAATTATTATTCGTGATATGTACGCGCATACGGCACGTCAATCGGACGTGCGGTTTGAGCGGTACGGCTCAATATTCGTGTTTTAAGTGATGCGCGTGCTTCGTAAATGCGTGTGAGGTGGGTCCAAACGGGATGAACGAAGTCGGAATGACATGAAATCAGACAAAAAATACGGGTGAGTGATTTCTGAAGTGGTCGAGCAGACGGCACGTCAATCGGACGTGCCGTGTGCCCGCGGTGACCGACAACGCAGTTCTGGTGTCATAAACGGCCAAAACGGGCGTCCAACGGTCAAATTCATAGCGGACGACCTCGGATTGAGCTGAAACCACCGAGAAACATTCTAATTATTATTCGTGACGTGTACGCGCAGACGGCACGTCAATCGGACGTGCGGTTTTGCGCGGTACGGCTCAATATTCGTGTTTTAAGTGATGCGCGCGCTTCGTAAACGCGCGTGAGGGGGGTCCAAACGGGCCGAACGAAGTCATAATGGCCTGAAATCAGACGACAAATACGGGACAGTGATTTATGAAGTGTTCGAGCAGACGGCACGTCAATCGGACGTGCCGTGTGCCTGCGGTGACCGACAACGCAGTTCTAGTGTCATAAACGGCCAAAACGGGCGTCCAACGGTCAAATTCATAGCGGCCGACATCGGATTGACTTGAAACCACCGGGAAACATTCTAATTATTATTCGTGACGTGTACGCGCAGACGGAACGTCAATCGGACGTGCGGTTTGCGCGGTACGACTCAATATTCGTGTTTTAAGTGATGCACGCGCTTCGTAAACGCGCGTGAGGGGGGTCCAAACGGGCCGAACGATTTCAGAATGGCCTGAAATCTGACGACAAATACGGGTGAGTGATTTATGAAGTGGTCGAGCAGACGGCACGTCAATCGGACGTGCCGTGTGCGCGCGGTGACCGACAACGCAGTTCTGGTGTCATAAACGGCCAAAACGGGCGTCAAACGGTCAAATTCATAGCGGACGACCTCGAATTGAGGCGGAGTTGACTCGTACATGTCTCAAATGACCCATGGATTGTTTTCTTAAAGTATCAACACAATCGGAATCCGTTTGGCCGGTTTTCCGTATGCCAGTTGATGTTTTTCACTTAAAATGATGTCCTTTTGAAACAAAAGACATACAGTTTGAGTTGTTCCGACCACACCGCGCCTCGGATTGAGGTGGGGTTGATTGGTACACGTCACATATGACCCATGGATCGTTCTCCTAAAGTTTCAATGGAAACTGAATGCGTTTGGTCGGTTTTTCGTATGCCAGTTCTTTTCACTTATAATCCTACCCATTTTAAACAAAACAGACACAGTTAGAGCGGTGTTGGCCACACCGCACCTCGGATTGAGGTGGGGATGATTCGTACACCTCACATATGACCCATGGATCGTTCTCAACGGAAACCGAATGCGTTTGGTCGGTTTTCCGTATGTACTTAAAATGATGTCCATTTTAATCAAAAGAGAGCCACTTAGACTGATCCCGGCCACACCGCGACTCGGATTGAGGCGGGGTTGATTCGTACACGTCACATATGACCCATGGATCGTTGTCCTAAAGCATCAACACATTTCGAATGCGTTTGGTCAGTTTTTCGTATGTCACTTTTTGTTTTCACATAAAATCTTATGGAAATTCATATAGAATATTTTTATATCATATTTAGTATGGATTAGATTTTAGTTGATCGTGCTATGAAACATTTCAGAGCTAATGAAATTAAGGAAGGTGGAGGGGCTGTCTGGGGGGGCTGTCCGGTGGGTGTCCGGGGGGCTGTCCGGGGACCAAGGAGGAGGGTGGGGGGGATGTGCGGGGTCTGTCCGGGGGGTGTTTGGGGGTTGTTCAGGGGGTTGTCCGGGGTTGTTCAGGGGGCTGTCCAGGGGTTGTTCAGGGGGTTGTTCAGGGGGTTGTCCGGGGGTGTTCAGGGGGCTGTCCGGGGGGTGTTTGGGGGGTTGTCCGGGGTCCAAGGGGGGGTGGGGTGGGGGGGTTGTCCGGGGGGCTGTCCAGGGGGCTGTCCGCGGGGGCTGTCCGGTGGGGGCTGTACGGGGGGCTATACGGGGGGCTGTACGGGGGGCTGTCCAGGGGGCTGTCCGCGGGGGCTGTCCGCGGGGGCTGTCCGGTGTGTGTCCGGGGGGCTGTCCGGGGACCAAGGAGGAGGGTGGGGGGGCTGTGCGGGGTCTGTCCGGGGGGTGTTTGAGGGTTGTTCAGGGGGTTGTCTGGGGTTGTTTAGGGGGTTGTCCGGTGGTTGTTCAGGGGGTTGTTCAGGGGTTGTTCAGGGGTTGTTCAGGGGGTTGTCCGGGGTTGTTCAGGGGGTTGTCCGGGGGGTGTTTGGGGGGTTGTCCGGGGTCCAAGGGGGAGGGTGGGGGGGTTGTCCGGGGGGTTGTCCGGGGGGCTATCCGGGGTCCAGGGTGGAGGGTTGGGGGCTGTACGGGGGGCTGTCCAGGGGGCTGTCCGCGGGGCTGTCCGGGGGGTGTTTGGGGGGTGTTCGGGGTCCAAGGGGGAGGGGGGTTGTCCAGGGTCCAAGAATGAGGGGGGTTGTCCAGGGAGTTCTCAAACACACAACCACTAAAAGACAACAACATCCATAAAAACAGACAATATATAAAAATAACTCAACTCCAATACTATACTACGAGTCTAGATAAAACCAACAACTAGAATAGATTAAACATCAAATCTCAGTAATATAAGTCAAAAATGTAACGGATCAATATGTCACACATCAGCATCACCATCACCATCATCGTCATCATCGTCATCACCCTCGTCATCGTCCTCCTCATCGTCCTCACCCTCCACAGCGCCTTCCTCCTCGCCTTCGCCCTCCTCCTCGCCCTCCTCATCTCCCTCCTCTTCCGCATCAGACTCCTCGCCATCATCATCTTCAAGCTGGACATCGGCCTGACCACTACTGGAATTGCCACCTGGTGCACCATATATAGAATGTATCGACGACATGTATTCATCAATCGCTGGGCTGGCCTCTGCTGGAAGTGTTGGATGTAGAACTTCAATAAATTTCATAAATGCATTGTTTGCCCTAGCAGACTATTCTGCCGTCTCTGTGGCCCTTCTCTCAGCCTGTTCTGCCTGTGCTCTAACTTGCTGCAGCTCGGTGGCACTACAACTCGTACCTGAGGCAAGCCAATACCTCGTTGGGGCTATCCTAGGTCGGCAGCGTACTCTGCCAGAATGATCATCTCCCAACACCTGATGTAAGTGATCAGATGGCCCAAAATTGTCTGCTTCTTGGGCATCGAGGGCCTCTAAAGCATCCTGTTACAAATATAAATATATTATTAAGTTACGAAATAGATATTAAAATATAAAATCAACAGATTAAAACTTACAATCTGCTGCTGAGTCGCTTCATTGACAGCACTTTCATCCTTTTTTCGTCTACTCGAGCAAAACAGTTTTGCTCGAGGCACACGTCCTTCAATATTTTTTACTTGCCTCTACAATGAAATTGAAAACAAAAGTGATATAAAAATTTTATCAAATGATTAAATAATTGAGGAAAGAAAAGAAAATGTAAGTCGTAAAGAAAACTTATAAACAATTGTCATACCTGCTGCCTCTCATGATCTGACATCGTCGTGCGTCCTAGTGTATGGAGGTATTTTTTTGCATCAATGTTTTTTTTATTTTTTCCAGATGATTCCTAAATAAAATTCGATAATGAAAAGGATAATATTAATAAAAAATTTGAAAGTTATTATTTAAATACCTCAAATTTAATTCATACCTTAAACTGGGTACTCGTCCAATGAGTAATCATCTGACGATACTGCTCTATAGGACAATCATTCACGACTGGTACCGCCTCTAACTCAGTGCCAACTCTAGCACGCCAACCAATATACAGCTCATGCTTGTAGGCTCTCCAAAGCTCGCCTAAATCCTTTAGACGTGCCAGTCGTGCACCCTCACCATCAGGAAAATTAAATCGAAGCTGAAATCAAAATATTAATTCATATAAATACAAAAATAATTCATGGCATTAAATACAACATATTTTTTTACCCATATCTCTGCCCAAGCTCTATCTTTGACCTCATGTAGCAAATGTCTCCATGACAGCGGGCTGACGGGAATGATGTCGGATTATTTGGAAAGCGTCGCCATAAAACTCCGACATTGCTGCCCTGTTTTCTCAACCATCTGATTGTCTTCATTATATTCCACCATAACCTGTGTGCGACGGTTCCACACCGAACGCATGCGTGTACGGCCCCGCCCCCGCCTCCTGTCAGTAGATGTATCTGTCATGAAAGAAAAACAAATATTTTATCAAAACATGTTATAATGAAAATAAATATTTCTATAAAAATTTGTTAGGGTTTTATAAATATACCTGCGCTAGTCTGATCAATGAGTGGCGCCGGATCCACAGAACCTGATGGAACACCCTCTGGTGGAACAGGAGTCGAAGACGATGGAATATAAAAGCTCGGAGAGACAGAAGTAGAAGGAAAAGAAGATGGAACAACTGTATTACCTGATGCTGACTGGGGAGTGGGAATCATCATGGGATGTGAAAATGATGGGGCAGAAGATGCAGAAGGTAGCGAAAACATGGGAGGTCTAAATATCCCATGTGTCCCTAACGACACACCGGGATCAGAATGTGGGAAGGCTGAAATGTCAGTGGGAGGGGCAGGGTCTAGTCGAGCATGTGCAGCTCTACGTACACCTCTGGTACGAACCCTCCTCGTACCACCGGCCTGAGTACTAGGACTAGTACTAGGCTCCTCGTCGAATAACTGTCGACGTAATGGTGGATCCTACAAAAAAGTTTACAAAAAAAATTAATCACATGACATTATATATTCTGTAAATATATATATATATATATATATATATTTGAAATAAAGTACTCACTGTAGGCACTAATGGTGGAATGCCCATCTCCTCCATCTGACGATTGTTCTCCGCCATTTTTTTTCTTCGTCTCTCTTCAATTGGCTTCATTTCCTGCATTGGAAAACAAATATGTAATTAATTAGAAAAAGAAAATTAATGTGTAAACCAAAAAACTAAATATATGAGGGAATGAGGGGATTTATTGGTAATTTAGCTATCAATTGTTTTAGAAGAGCTTGAATGAATTTAATAAAACATACAAGTTGTAATGTTCACCAAGTTAGAAATATTGTTTGATTTGGTTTGAATACAGTTCAATTCCAAATTAGAAAATGCAATTCAAATAAAACAGCAACCAATAAACATTGAAAATTCACATAACGGTCAAGTCAGCTAAAACATATTTGTGATCAATACTAAATAAATATGAATATTACCAACCTTAACAACCCAACTCGAGGTAAACCAAAAGAATTGAGAACATGGATGAATGATTCTATATATTTCCAACCACAACTTCAGGTTCACAATCAACTCTGACAATTGAGCTATTGGAGTCATCAAAAGATATAAATGGATTGGTTCCAATGGCAATAGGGACAGTGTCAATTCCATCATCAGCATCATCAAAAATATGTCTTGGAATTACTTCAACTATGACACCAAATTCAGGTTGAAGTTGATCTTTGACATAAAAAACTTGTTTAGCCATTGATGCCAACACATATGGTTCTTCGGTTGCAAGAGTGCGGGTCATATTAATTACTCGAAATCCACAATCATTAATAAATGTGCCATGTCTCGTCATCGAATCAAACCAATGGCATTTCATCATTGTGACTCGTCCATGAGAGTAATAATCCAATATTATTATTTTCTCAACGACTCCATAATAACCCACATTTTCAAGTCGAGATCTACTATCTGATGCACTGGCATAACAATCTGTTGTGGCAGTAACCATAATACCATCATGTTGTGTTCTCATGTTTTTGGCTCGTTCAGTGACAATAAATCTGTACCCATTGATAACAATTGATTTACAGTCACGAACCACGGTATTAGGACCAAAAGCCAAAGCTCTTATTTCCTCAGAGACAGAGTCAGCAGACAAACTCAATACCTGCAATATAAATGATAGTTAAACTTAAGTGAATATTGAAATAATTAATTTAAACAGTAATATTTTTACCTTCAATTTTAACAAAGCAGAAAACTCTTTGCTATGCAAAGTCTCTCTCCTTCTCAAAGATAAAGAACGATGCTTCCTATTTATCATTGTTTTATGTTTCCTATAGATAAAAAAATATGAATAGTTTAACAGATATATATGTAAGATATACATATTCAATTTTGTTACCTGATATAGTCATCGAACAAATCACAGTTGAACAAAACTGTGCGATGTGCCATCTCCCGCTCTTCATGGCTTAATGTCTTCAATGTATATGATCCAAGAATTCCTCCTGTTTGAGGAAGTGATGGAAAACTGGGTTCAATTTGCTCATATTGTTCTTCTTCATTTCTCATTGGTCTGTTCATTATTGTAGTAAGATCAGACAAATACATTGAACAGAAATCCATACATTCTTGAGCTAAGTAACCGTTCACGATAGAACCTTCGGGATGATTCTTGTTTCGAACATAAGACTTTAATGTGAACATATTTCTTTCAGTTGGATACATCCAACGAAAAGAAACAGGTCCTCCGAGAAGTATTTCAGTTGGAATATGGACAGTCAGATGCAGCATGCATGTGAAAAATGATGGGGGAAATATTTTCTCCAACTCATACAAAATTAATGGGGCATCTGTCAACATTTTTTGCAAGAAAGACTTGGACAACTTCTTAGCACAAAGATCTCTAAACAAATGGCACAACCGAATAACACCCACCCTTACATTATTGGACAAAAGATGACGGATTGCTATTGGAAGCAACTCATGCAGTAGAACGTGATAATCATGAGTCTTCAAAGATTTTAGCTTCAACTCTCTTCTGTTGACCCGTTTAGATATGTTGCTTGAATAGCCATCAGGAACTCTAATAGTCTCTAATACTTACAAAAATTGTTTTTTTTCAATAGGTGTCATCACATAAGAAGCACATGGAAGTTGCCATTTATTTTCACTGATACGCACAGGATGCAATTCTGGTCTGATGCCCCAATCCACCAAGTCACGTCGAGATCGTAAATCATCTTTTGTCTTCCCCTTAACATTTAGAAGAACTGAAAGCAACATTTCACATATATTCTTTTCAATATGCATTACGTCTAAGAAATGACGTAGCAAATTGGTTGACCAATAAGGAAAATCAAAAAAGATACTCCTCTTCCTCCAATTGTAACAGGTTTCTGTGGAAACATTATTTCTCTTTCCAGATTTCATTTGACCCTTCCCGAACGAAAAACTGAAATCTTTCAATTCATTAAGCACATCAGTTCCATACATACGCTGAGGTGGATCATCAGTCTCTATAGTATTATCAAATCTTCGACGATTCATTCTATATGGATGATCCTTTGGCAAAAATCGTCGATGTCCCATAAAACTGAAACTACAACGATGTTTCAGTCTTCTGGATCGTGTATTCTTCATACAAACTGGACATGACAGTTTTCCCTTCGTGCTCCATCCAGACATCATTGCATAAGCCGGAAAATCATTGATTGTCCACATAAGTGCAGCGTGCATCTGAAATATGTCTTTCGAACATGCATCATATGTGCGCACACCCACATCCCAAAGAAGTTTCAACTCTTTTATTAAAGGTTGCATGTATACATCAATATCAATGCCGGGATCAGAAGGACCAGATATGAGTATACTCATGAAAGTGAAATATTTTTTCATACACAACCATGGGGGAAGATTATAAATGTGTATAAAAACTGGCCATGTGCTGTGCGAAGTAAGCATCTGCCCAAACGGATTAAAACCGTCGCATTAAATACCCAGCCTCACATTACGCACGTCAGCTGCAAAATCAGGATGTCGAGCATCAAATCTCTTCCATGCAAATCTATCTGCAGGATGAACCAACTCATCATCAGTCTTCTTTCTCTCGGTATCATGCCATCTCATTTTTATTGATATGTCATCAGACATAAAAAGATTATGGAGTCTGGGGATCAATGGAAAGTGCCACATTACTTTCAGTGGAATGTGAGATGGTGTTCCATCAGATTTTGACTTCCAGTGGGATGTGCCACATTTTATACATTCATTTCGTTCAGCGGTTTCCTCCCAGAATAAACTGCAATCTTTCGGGAAAGCATGAATTTTGTTTCTTGAAAATCGAAGTTCCTCAACTAACTTCCATGCCATATAGTGGTTTGAGGGAATATCTGCATCATCTGGAAGTAAATCCTTCAAGAGGGTAAGAATGTAATCGATTGCTGTATTAGAAATCCCATACATAGTTTTCCCATGAAATAATCGGATTAAAAATTCCAGCTTTTTCATTTTATCGCATTGTCGATATACTGGAGTCGTGGCAGTATCATGCAATTTTTTCACCCTATCAATATCATCATTTTCACTAGATGCATCAGCTGTCCTCATATTGAAGTCTTCTTGAGTCGAAATACTTTCTTTTTCATGATGACGAATAAACGGAAATCGATCATCTAACAAATTCTCCATTCCAGTCTTTTCATTTCGATCATCACCAATTTGAGATTTTGTTTTCTCCCCATTGTGATACCACAGAAAGTGGTTTGCTTGAAACCCATTTTTGGTTATGTGGTAGCTGACTTCTTCACGGCTCAACCAAGGTCTACCAACACAATTGGAACATGGGCAGTGTATGCGACCACTATCTGAAGCATTTTGAAATGCAAAATCTATAAAGCTCTCCAAATTGTTTTGAAAATCGTCTGAGATCCGATCGGTTTCATACATCCAACTTCTGCCCATTCTGTAAAAAGAATTTATATAAGTCATTTTTTCATAAACAATTCAATAGGCATTAACTATAATAGAAAATACATTTAAGTAAACGATAAAGGAATAAAATAATCAAGGTATCAACTACACATGTCAAAAAAACATACAAATGTGTTATTGAAAAAATGTAAAACCAACAAGAACTTAATATGTTATATCACATAACAACATGACTCATCCCATAACCATATTAGTAGGGTATCATGAACATGAATAGAATCAACCTTGTGCCATCCTCCTACCCTACATGACCCCAACCACATGCCACATCTTATTATAGCCTTATCACATCACACCTCACCGAAAAACACTAGGGAAATCATAGTACATCTCACCAGAAGACACATGGACAATCACATCGCATATTGCCTAAAAACACATGGTCAATCAATTTTGAAGGAAGAGTAGGGAAGACATGGTAGCTATCCAAACATATAACCACCATCCTAGATATTAGAAAAAATACTCATAACTCAAAACCTCTGATCGTTGGTAAGTTTATCCAACTCTGGTTGGGAATGTGTAGAAATAACATAAAAATACATGATATATAGATAGCACAAAATACTCAACCTATGGGTTCACATTAACTACATAATCACACACTTCACTACTACCATAAAACACATAAACCACACCACCACCACACAAGACGCATAGCATTGGAATATAATTCTACATTCAATAAGTCTATCTATGGAATTATCATAAGAATCCATGTATCAATTGGAATATAATTCTACATTCAATAAGTCTATCTATGGAATCCCTCCCTTGGATCCATGTATCACCCATGGCTTAATCAATATTCAAAGAAATGAGTCTATCCGTGGAATTCCACTGTGAATCCATTTATCACATAAAGAGTATAAGTTAATAGAAACAAGATTATATACCTGGCATCCTAATAGAATCCATGTATCACTATTTACTATTAATCATTTAATGAATTCCATTTCATTTAAACAATTCATTAAACATACCAAGGTCAAAAACAAAGGTATTTAATACAACTCACCTTAAAATGGCGACTCAATCAAATAATAACCTGAAAAGAATGAAGCTTCATTTACTCATGTTGTAATGAAAAGATAATGAGATTCCCTTGCTTAATCAATCAATTCCATATCATGGTCTCAACATAACTCATAATGGCTAGCAATTCAATGAAAATTCAAGCACTCACATGGGAATTTTTAATAGAACACTCCTAACAAGACTATAAAGATATCACATGCATTAGTTATAATATATCTAACATGGTAACATAAAATATAAGATAAATTCAATCCAATTTCATAGATTCATAGCATAGTCTCTACTTTAATCACATTGGCAAGGCAATACAATTAAAACATGTGTTAAAAAATAATTGGCATTAATGTGTTAAAAGGGGAATGCAAACCATAAAATACCCTTAATTAATTTAATTTACAATTCAATTCAGAAATCGAACAATCAATTCGATTTATATAACCTTTCACAAATGACATCCCATGTTCAAGGGGTAAAATCCAAAAAGGAATTTTCAAGAAAACTCACCCTTAGGCAGGTCCGGCCGGCAGTAGCTCCAAAATCGCCTAAACTGATGGGAAAAATGAAAATACGTTTAAATACTATCCAAACATTTGAATACGTTTTCAGATAAAGAAGAAGAATAACCTGAAGAAGAGCTGGAAGATTCAAGGTACGGCTGTCAGTACCTCCAAAATCGCCTAAATCGGCTGCTGCTCCCGTTTTAGGGTTGTGTATCGCGAATGGGGGAGAGAACAGGTGGCTGGGAATTTGGGAAGAACCTTTGCCAACGGTTTTTTAAAACCGTTGGCATATGCATATCTATCCCAACGGTTCTCTAGAACCGTTGGGAAAAACCTCCCCAAAGCATACCACTATCCCAGCGGTTCTCATGAACCGTTGGGAAAAGCTATCTATCCCAACGGTTCTGATGAACCGTTGGCAAAAACCTGGTAAAAGGCATCTATCCCAACGGTTCTCATGAACCGTTGGGAAAAAACCTCCCAGGGAACATCTATGCCAACGGTTCTAATGAACCGTTGGGAAAACCCTCCTTTACCAACGGTTCTATGAAACCGTTGGTATGTAACTGTGGGGAAAAACCCACATTCTAGTAGTGAAATCTTTTCATACATAAATATCAAATCTTCTTAGATTAATTTTAATACATTTCATAAACACACACTCAGATACTTTTTTCCTTAAAATATTCAAAACACCATTTATAATCATAAATTCATATGTACATATTTATAGTCTCAATCGTTATCATTTGAATTAAACATTCATGATTAATTTTAAAGAAATACCATAAAAAACTATAAATTTAAAATTTTACAAAACAAGCATGCATTATACTACTTATTGTTATATACATGTTCCAATGACAAAGGTATAAAATCACCACAATGAGCATATGTAAATCCATATAAACATATCAAAAAGATATCATGATCCATCTAAATTAATTAAACTACCCCCAGTTACCATTTTCAAAAAAACCAAATTTTTACAAGAGGTAAAAATTAAATATTTTTATGGTCTATACAACTCAAAATACCAATCATTAATCATGAAAAGTAAGGAACAATACATCTTACTATGGAAAAATAAAATAAATTCTAGCCCCTTAAAATTTTGTGGGACACCTCTCAATCCTACTCATACCCTAGTGACTTATGTTTCCACTACAAATTTTTCGGTAAATTCTATCCATGTATTAATTAAAATGTTTGGGTTTTTATACCTCCACCAACAACCATACTTCCAAAAAGTTCTCTAGTATCATTTTGTAATATACCAATCATAATACCCAAATGAAATACAAGAATTTGTATTACATAGAACTAATGTTTATTCCTAATAACCCTAGGTTGGCACAAGTGATTAGGGTATTAATGGAATATAATTTTAATGGTCTACCCCTTATTTTCAATAAAGAATAAATGAGGAAAATGGGAAAAAATAAAAATAAAATCATAAATACCATCATAAAAATAGTATAATTTCCAAATTTAAATAAAAACGTGATCAAATTATACATGAATGTTTTAAAATAAATTAAATACAAAATAACATATCTAACTTAATGTGTTACATAGATAAATTCACACACCACCTTCTCTATTTCTCCTTTACTGAGTACATGGTCCACTTATGTACTGACTCAATGGTCATAACTATAAGAAAATACAAGTGATAATAATTCTATATACACACTAAGGTGTGTATATAGGGTATGTATAACACCCATAGTCATATTTTTAGGTTTTTAATTTTTTATTCAATATTTATATCATTTTTCTGAGGTTATGCTAAAAAATTTATATTTCTAGAATGTTTTACCAAAATTAAAGGTTTAGATACACACCCCCACAAAATCCTAATGAAATTAAAAGTGATAAAGGGGGATATTTAGTTTCATATTTTCATGAACCCCTCCCTCAAAAGATACACCTCTTAGGATGGAAATGAAGAAAGCGATATAATGTCCCCTAATTCCAGCCTCCATTAGGCCCCAGGTTAGTGAATAGCACCAACTATGTACAAATATCACATGATGCGAGTCATCACCATTTATAAGAAAAAAGATCGGGAGATAGAATGAATCATCCACAAAAAACTCCAAGAAATAATATAAAAGATAAAACCAAAAGATATCCCATAATGTATGTATAAATAGGACTAATACAAAAAAAAGTATCCAAAGTAAATACCCAAAAGTAAATCTAAGGTATCAACACAACAAATATCCAAAGGTCCGAGCCAGTAATGCCCATCACAGTCCATGTAATCCTTATAGAAACCTAAAAATAGTTTTATATATGTGGGGTGAGAAAAAATGTGAACTTAGAAGGAAAAGAAAAGTCTCTCATGCACATGTGAAAGAAGCATACTAATGATCCTATGAGAAAATAGTAGAACCAAACAACGCCTAAACAAGTATACTAACCATCCCAACCTCACCAAGGCATGATCAAAAAATAATACAGGTCAGGTAATATAATATAAGATAAACCACATAGATGATATGGTATCTCGTACCACTTTACCACTAATTATCCTCTCTCACACCACAATGACAAATGTCCTAAAACTCCCACCTATTCTGAATATACCACATCACATCCTACCCACACACATCTGGGCCTCACTACACATCCCACCCGCACACACTTGGGCCACACAACACATCATGTCTGCACACACCTATTCCTCACATCACATCCCTCCCATGCACACATGGTCCTCACATCACAACTCATCTTGAAGAAACCTGGGAAAGAACATCACAACTCATCTTTAATATACTTAGGAAACCACATCACAACTCATTCCGAAGACACCTGAGAAACCATAACCACCATATAATGAACTAACATATCTCATACCATCACAATATATGAAATACCTACCTCACCTGGAAGATGGAGCAGGTAAGAGTGGGTGGTCATCCATCCATACTCCCACCATAAAGTTGGGAAAGACACCCCTCGTATGACTATGCAGGTGTTCAACACATAGTGTTCAACGAGGGTGGGGTGTATATATAAATAAAAAAGGAAAATAAAAGTATATATATATATATAGTATCAAATAATCAAGCCCAACCTTTGTGTTCTCAAACAAAAAACCAACTCACAACATCATCACATTGCTTCCATCTCTAAATGAATAACATCACACTACAAGCCATAAACCCCATTTCACATTTCCAACCAATTAAATTTAATCATCCCATTCTTTTCATTATTTAGTATCAGCTATATTTAATCACACAACCCACCATTTAATTATCTGTTATCCATTTCCATTCCAATAACCAAACTAAACCAAGCCATTCTAAACATTACTGAACAATTATTTATTTATTACATCACTACTCATTAATCTAGAAAAACACAACCATATTTCAAAAATATCCCATCATTCCATCACATCACCGACCCCAAAATCATGGAAAAAAACCATTAGCCTCACATGCCCCAATAACTCCTCTTCATCCCACAATCATGGTCACACATCACAACACATCAAGATCATTGTTTACAGATTTACAAAGAGGATTTTATCACATTCAACTTTATTTGTGGGGAAATATCACACAAACCATAATCCCAGGGAAACCATTTTATTATCCAAGTATAATTAATTAAAAAAAATTCATGTAGGGTGATATCACAATAATCACAACCAAATATTCAAACACAACACGTATATAAAATGTTAGAAAAAACCCCCAACAACAATGATTTTTAGCAGGGTATCAAGCCTGTATAATTCAAATTATCACAATTAATATCAAAGATTTAAAATCAGGCGAATCAAACCCCACTTACCCCTTTAAATTAAATTGACTAAGTCTTTATATTTAATTAATCTATGACAACCATAATCCATAGGTAAAAAAAATAAAACCCCTCCTTCATGATACAAAATAAAGAGAAACATGGTAATCCCCACCTCAAAGAAGTTTTCAACTTAATTTACACTACAGGGAGAAGAAGAAACCAGCTGGAAACCATTATTTCACAAGAAACCTATAGATAAACCTATACCACACCAGAGTGTGGTCAATATATAATCCAAACACTCCCAAACCCAAATAAACACCATTGTAGTGCAACCCCAAAGAATAATGGAAGGTAACAAATGATAAATAGAGTAGAAATCACCATGGATCAAAGATGGAAGCACAAGGATATATCCACATCGAAAGGAATCTAAAACGCTCAAGTAAGGTATCACTCGATCTTTCAGAATGAGATAAGATCCACTTATGTAGGGTTTGAGAAATAACCTAAGTGACTAAAACCTTTAAAATTGTACACCATCAGGGAATTACATAGCGTGTATTCCCCTTTCATGTTGTGTAATCTCAAGATTCCAGGTTCCACCAAAAAACACATCGCCTTTTTATTATTAACCCCAAAAACCTACACATCATGAACCAACTATATAAAAGCTTTGAAATCAACATTCACAACCTCTAATACACTTTCACGATGTGTATTTCATGTTGTAGTTATGTTGCACCACCATATTCCACTGAAAACCCCTGGAACCTCCCCCAAACACCACCAACACAGAAAGCTGAAAAAGTAATAGATCGGGAGGGAAAAACCATTACATCATATACCTATCAAATGATTCTTGCCCTCGATAATCCAAAACCAATCCCATAAGGAAAAATGTGTCTGAACAACCACTCCATGAGATACCTCTCAAGGATCTTTTCATACCTCAAACACTAACATTAGATAAACACACCAACCCCAATAGCCACAAGGCACACCACACAACCACAAACTACCTCCCCTCACACAACCAGACTTCCACATCACCAATTCAAAACTATCACAACCTACACGCAACCAAAACCAAAAACCGATATAACCAACAAACCATACCATCCCAAACAAATGAATCTGGAAATTCCATCTTCCATGTCAGGATACTATCTTATATGGGTGCCACTAACTCGCCTTCACGGGTTTAATCACATAAAAGTTAATGTGTCTCAATTAGTAATCTGGTCCTCCCCTTTTTGTATGTAATGAATTAATCAAATATCACACTACCCATATCATAAACCAATGAAAATATATCATCTCATAAATAGAAAGATTCATACATCGCATCACAAAGAAAAAAAGATAAAGGAAAAACTCAAAACAACTCTAGGTACTGGGAACACATATATGTCTATCACTCCAAAGTACTCTCTTTCAGGCCAACATGCCTCCACAACACCCAAACAAAAGGAATGGTCCGTCCATGCAATGCCTTCTCTTGATGATCCTGGATCACTACTGGATGCTCTTTAAATGTCACATCATCATCGATATCCAAATCTCCCCATTCAATGACATGGGATTAATCATGAATATATCTAAGAATATGGGAGGCATGGAATATGACATGGATCCTTTACAACCACGGTGGAAACACCAACCGATGCGCCACATCCCCAACTTCCCCCAGCACCTCAAAGAGTCTAAAAAAACTTGTAGAAATATTACACCCTATTCCAAAACCCTACTACCCACATAGAGGGGAAACCTTCAAGAACATGTGGTCCCCAACCTCAAACTCCAAGGGCCTCCACCTATGATCAACATAAGACTTTATCCAGTCATGTTCTACTTTCATCATCTCATGAATGAGTTGAACTTTCTTTATCATACTTTTCACCACATAGGGACCAAGAATGGATGCCTTCCTAACATTATTCCATCATAATAGGAAAATACATGGCCTTATATATAAATATTCAAATAGATCCATGCCAATGGAAGAGTGATAGCTAGTATTATAAGAAAAATCAACCAAAGGCATGTGTCATACCCAAGACCCACCAAAGTACAAGACGCATGCCCGCAACATATCCTCCAATGTATGTATATTTAATTCAATCTTTGCATCTATATGAGGGTGTAAAGTAGTTTTGAGGCATAACTGAGTACCAAAATCATGCTGAAATCCCCTCCAGACTCTTGAGGTAAACTATTTGTACCAATCCAAAATAATAGACCTCAGAACTTCATGCAACTACACCACCTCATCCACATACCTCAAAGACAAGGCATCCACTATGCCCAAATATTTAATCGCTAAGAAGTGATCCAATTTCATCAACTGATTGAATATCACCCATATAGCATTGCAACCACCTTGAGGAAAAATTTTAAGAACTCCACAAAAACCCTAGGAACTTCTACCATCTCAGCGTCCATTGATTCCACTAACAACTCATCCAACAAAGAAAGAAGGGGCTTCACATGCTGATTTCCCACCTAACAACCCCACTCTCCAACAAAAAAACCACATGTTGGCCATCCACGTATGAAAACATGACCTTCCTCTAGAAGTATTCAATAATAGCACATATGGAATAAAACTAGTTGATGTTGAGGATAACATCGTATGGATGCATATGTAGTAAGAAAATATCCCCATGGGAATGATGTGGCCCCATCATCATTATACACCCTCGGCACACATAAAAAAAAGTTGGTATGGCCTCTCACTGGTGTATTCAACACCAAGGGAATGTGAATCCTCTTTAAATATAGTCCCAGAGCATAGGCTAGAGTGGGTGAAAAAAAGTGTGATTATCCTAAATCAACCAAGGCACAAACGATGGTACTAAAAAAACCGATCATACCTATGACGATCTTTGGCCCCTCTGGAACTGCTACATCCACTTCATGAAACTGAACACGCCAAAATCCTCATATATGACTCATTTATAAAAGAACCCAGTACCCCTTTAGGTCCTAGATCAAACTGAAAGAGATCTTGATCTCCTCTAGCTGGCTCTCTATCTCCATGTCTGAAACACTTCCCTCATAATTCCCCAAAACCTATTTCTGGAAAGCGCAAAAAATCTTCTTCCACAGATCATACTCATCAACTAGATCAGCCCTATAGTGATCAATCAGATCATCTTGCTAAATCTCCACTGCCTAAGCCACATGTGGATGAAGAACAAGAGCCATAGCTGAATGGTAAACAAGGATTTCCTAAGCCTCAGTAGTATGGAATTTCATTAAGATTAATTTTAACTAATTTAATTTAGTTGTTATCTATTTAAACCTTGCCAAAAACAACCCAAATCATCAACGAACATAAGTCATTATGATGCATGTTCCTTTCTGAGGTCTCTACCCTGCAAGAAGTTCTGTCTGACTTGGACATTGAATAAGCTCTGAGTCCATGCACTAGATCATGAGGGGCCCTAAAATCTTGTGTCCTAGCCAGTCTCCCAAGACTGGTCAATCAGCATTGTTTCCATACCACTCCATGAAATCCTCACTGTTCCTAACTAAAAACTCCATTTTATTTCTCCGGCTCCCTTTGATACCACTCTATCATGACCCCATCCCTCCAAAGATACCCCTCTGGGGAAAGCAATAAAGAAAAGGAGATAATGACCCCTAAGTCCCGCATCCAGTAGGCCCCAGGTTGGCGACTAGCACCAAGGCTGTATAAATATGACAATATAGGAGGCATAAACCTTTATAAGAAACAAGATCTATAGATATAATGAATCATCCAAAAATAACTCCATGACATTATATAAAAGAGAAAACCAAAAACCAACTCACAATGCATATATAAATAGAAATGATATAAACAAAAGTTTCCAAATTAAATACCCAAAAGTGAATCTAGGGAAGTGACACATCAGCTATCCAAAGGTTCAAGCTAGTAATGCTCATCATGTTCCACATAATCCTCATAGAAACCTGAAAAAAGTTTTATATACATAGGGTGAGTATACAAGTATACTTAGTAGGAAAACCAAAGAGTCTCATGCACATGTAAAATAATCATACTAATGCTCCTGTGAGAAAACAGCAGAACCAAACTACACCTAAACATGAATACTAACCATCCCAACCTCACTAAGGAAGAATCACCAAATAATTAATTTCATGTAATATAATATAAAGTAAATCACATCAATGATAGGGTACCCCAAACTGATTTCCCACTGATTAGATTCTCTCACACCCCAATGGAAAACATCCTGACACTCCAACCTCTTACGAATAGACCACATTACATCCCACCCTCACACACTTAGAATCACAACACATCTCCCCACACACACCTAGGACTCACAAAACATCCCTCCTGCACACACCTAGGCCTCACATCACATCCCACCTACACACACCTAGGCCTCACATCACAAATAATCATAAAGACACCTAGGCCACTACAACAAACATATAATGAACTAATAGACCTACAACCATCACGGCCAGTGAAATACCTACCTTGCCTGGAAGAGGGAGTAGGGAAGAGTAGGTATCCACCCATCTATCCTCCCACTGGGATGTTGGGAAAGAACCCCCCCCCCCCCCCTCGTGTGACGATGTGGGTGTTCGGAACATAGTGCTTAATGTGGGTGGGGTGAATATAGAAATCACAAGGAAAATATAAGTATATATATAGTATCAAACACTCAAGCCCAACCTATGGGTTCTCAAAAAAACAACCAACTCACAACACCATAACCTTTACTGCCACCTCTAAATCCATAACATCCCACAATAAGCCACAACCCACATTTCACATTTCTAACCAATTTCATTTAGTCATCCCATTATTTTCATTTTTAGCCTCAACCATGTTTAATCACACAACTCACCATTAAATTTTCCATTAACCATTTCCATTCCATTAACCAAACCAACCGAATCCATTACAAATATTATTGAACTATTATTTATATATTTCATCACTACTCAAGAGTCTAGAATAACACAACCACATTTCACAAACAGCTCATCATTCCTTCACCTCACCGACCCAAAAAGCATAGCACACAAACTATCAGCCCCACATCCCCTAACCACACCTCATCACCCCACAAGCATGGTCACACATCAGAATACATCAAGATAATTATTTTTATATTTTAAAAGGGCATTTTATCACATTCCACTTTATTTTAGGGGTGTCATCACACAAACCATAATCATGGGGAAACCATTTCATTATCCATGTATATGTAATTAACCAATTTTCATTTAGGGTGATATCACAACAATCAAAACTAAAGAATAAAACACAACACATATATACAACACAAGAAAACCCCCAATGAACATGATTTTCAGTGGGGCATCAAGCCCAAACAATTCACAATGTCACAATTAATATCAAATCTGTAAAAGCTTCTGAATCATACCCTATTATCCCCTTTAAATTAAATTGACCAATTCCCTATATTTAATTAATCCATCGTAACCATAATACATATGTAAACAAAATAAATCCCCTATCACATGATAAAAAATACAGAGAAATAAGGAAATCCCTACCTCAAATAATATTTTCAACTAGATGCACAACGTAGGAAAAAGAAGAAACCACCCTAAGACCACCGTTTCACAAGAAACTTGTGGATAAACCTATACTGAACCATAGGGTGGTCAAAAAACAACCCAAACACACCCTAAACCAAAGAAACACCACCATAGTATAATTATGAAGAAGAATGGAAGGGAACATATGAGAACGAGAGGGGAACTCACCACAGGTCGATGATAGAAGCCCAAATATTGATCCATATTGAAAGGAATCTCAAAAAATCAAAGAAGGAATTACTGGATTGTCAAGAACAAGAGAAGATTCACTATTGTAGGATTTCATAAATAACCCGAGTGGTTGAAACCTTTAAAAATATACAACATCAGGGAATTACATTATGTGTAATTATCTTTCATGTTGTGTAATCCTAGGATTTGAGGTTCTACCAAAAAATGCATTTCATTTTTATTATTAACCCCAAAAAACTATATTTCATGAACCAACCCTTGATAATATAGGAAACCAACTTTCACATCGTGTAATAAACTTACATGATGTGTATTTTCTGTTAAAGCTCTATTGTACCTCCAACTTCCACCAAAAACTCCTAGAACCTCCCCTAAAAACCTCCAACAACCAAATCTAAAAAAGTAATAGACCGGAAGGCACAAACCGTTACACATATAGAGAGTTATCACTTTACTCTATACATGCCCAAACCCATTCATAGTACTAGTATACATTTGTAAAATTTATATTCTTCTAGTTTATCTTAAGTAATCATAAATGGGTATTAATACCTTTTTTCTCGCCATTTGGATGGATTTTTCTCTGTATGAATCCCCTAATTTTACTTATTTTCAACAAGTTTCCTCCATAGTGAAATATCTTTTTTGGGAATTATAGTTTAAGGTTAATGGATCAGATAATCTTCCCCTCTCCTTCTATCATCTCTTCTCCTTTCTTTCATTATATTCTTTTCTCCCCATATACATAGTAGCTAGATTTTCTTGTTTAATGTTTTTAATTAGGTATTTTCAATTTTAGGATTATTAATCATCTTTTTTAAGGGTTTCAATTACTCACTTTTGTTGTATTTATACTCTCATGAGTTTTTTTTCTAATATTAGTTGGTGTTTCCCTATATTTTTCTTTATTCAAGAAACCATGAGGGATTTTATGTTTTATTCAATTATAATTTAAAGATTTTTTTCTAAAAGTATAATCTATGTATTTATGCATCTTATGATGACCTATAATTCTTTTATTTAATTTATATAAAGATTAAATTTTTAAATTTTTATATGATTTCCAAATATAGAGATATATTTGATATTAGTTCAAAATTACATGGATGTTGGTTTATCTTATTGAATTAAAATCCTTCCCACTTTGTTTTTGATTATAGAAATTTTTTATTATCTTGTGATAAGGATTATAGATAAAAAATTATTTTTATTACATCATTGGTTTTATTTAAGTGTTTATTTCATTGAATGATGTAATAAGGTGAGTTGTGGGTTTTTAAATTTTGAAATAAAATATCATATTGATTTTATAGAATTGATATATCACCTATATTGGTATGTCATTGGAATCTTAGACTTTCTAGGAAGGAAATATCATGATATATACTACACTAGTGTATGATTCTTTTATGTCTAGTTTCCCCTAGTTATAAATACACTATGTATAAGGAATATAGCTGCACGGTGAATATAAGAAAGGAAAACCCATGTATTTAGGATATTGTATTACATAAAGCATGTATATTAAATTGATTCCATTATTGAGTTATACTAGACAATCTATGTATATTTTTTGGTGTTCCCATAATGGTTTTTTATATTATTTATTATGATTATGTTAAAGATTAACTTAATTCTAATTTTTATTTATATTTATATTTATATAAATATATAGTTCATGTTAAATCAAGAAATTATATTGGTATTTCATAAAACATAATGGTTACCTTATAAAGGGTAATAATTGTTTTCAAAGTGGGCTAGCCCTATTTTTTATTGAAATTATATCCTTGGATAGTTTCACTTCTAGTGGGTTAATTAAATTCTATTGATTTTTTATTAAAATAATTAAAGTTTTACATTAAACCTTGAAAAATCATAGAAACATTCAATATAAATCTATATTGGGTTTCATCATAGTCATGGTTATTATTTCTTATTGTAAAAAAGTGTGAGTGTTATTTTAAAATTGATAACATGATTACATTTTGAAGAAATGATAACATGTGATGATCCGCTATAAATTATTTTATTAAAAATGAAAATCATAGATTTATATTTATATTTCAAAATATCATAGCATTAGTTTATTTTTAAAGTTAATATATGGAGCATGGGGAGGATACATAAAATGAATTATTTATCATGTTCCTATATACAAACCTATTGTGTATGTAGGATAAATTTATTTGGATGCAGGTAAAGTGATGGAATTATATGGATATGATGGATGACCATTAGCTTATTTGAGTTTGGTGTGATAGATGAGATTATGGAAAATGGCTCGATTATTACATAAATATGGTAAATTTTTTTATATTTTTAACTCTTACTTTGATTATATATCCTTTAAAAATATC
This sequence comes from Viscum album, assembly GCA_963277665.1. NCBI lineage: Eukaryota > Viridiplantae > Streptophyta > Magnoliopsida > Santalales > Viscaceae > Viscum > Viscum album. The sequence goes on along the minus strand of OY728165.1, from coordinate 275,167,044 downwards.
CATATATACCAATTATTACTTTTATTTACTTTTTTCATATCCAAGTTTTTTATTATTCATGGACATGTCATGTTACTTTATTTAATGTTTTTTGATATTTTTTATTAATTTTTCGAATTTTCATTTTCTTGTTATACCCTATTTGGTAAGTTTATAATTTGAAAACTTCTTATTTAATTTATATGATCCACTAACATATGAAATTGTCATTATAAACTTCTAAATGGATGTTCTATTTCATTTTCTTATTTATCAGTATAAAACATTCCCAATTGAGTATGGTTTTATTCCTAAAAACATGTTTCCAACCTATTGAGATCGAGAATAAGCCTCTGAACTTATAGCTAGCTAGATTGGGTTTTGGGTCATAATAGCTTGTGTCTCTTAATTACATAATGGTATCAATGATTTATTTTTTATGACATTTATGTTGATATGATATTTTCGAGATAAGATTTTCATAGATCAAGAGGTCTATTATGGGAAAGAATTTGGACAACACATTCCATAAAAATCTTTGAGTTTACTCGGGATGTTAAGGATGTGTAATTTATTTTTCAGTTTGATTTATTTTCTGATTTTATGTAATTTAAGATTAAAAAGAAAGTTGGAACAGTAACCAGATAGTAACATAAGAAGTGTGCATGACATACAGACCATATATACTGGTCATGAAATTTGATGATTATAATTCATTATATTTTATTGTTTTTAAAATGTTTGTAATGATTTATTTTATACATTATTTTATTCTTTTCTAGTTATAATGATTTGTGTTACATGATTTTAAATATATTTCAATGTTTTGATCAAAGATCATTTGTTTTTTTACTTATTCGAGGTAAATTGAAATTAGATTTTAGCCCCTTCCATGTTACTTGGTAATGTTTTGTGTACATATTTAATATCACCTAATTGAGTTCACTTTATAGAAGTTATGAATTTGATTTAAAATTACCCATAAATTTTTTTTGAATTTTAATATGAGAATAAAATTGAGGAATATGTAAGATTTTTATTTAGAAGATGTTTCTAAAGATGATATCAATGTTCTTTAAAATATTTCATGTGTACTTTAATATATTTCTTAAAATTTCATGACATGTTTTATATTATTATTCTATAACAAGTGTGGTGATAATATGATTGATTGAGTGGATGATTCATATACATATGATGATTTAATTTAATGAATAGTTATATATAATCAATTTTTGATAGATTTTATAAAATTAAACAATAAAACTTCATTAAAAAGGTTTTTTTTAATCTCAAATGAAATGGTTTTCCATTATATGAAATATAATAAAATATTTTTAAATGGTAATTTTTGAAATTTGGGGTATAAATAATTTAAACCAATTTTTGATTTAATTGATTCATAATTAATGTTTCATAATAAACATAATGTTTCTAAATTCTTATTTGAAATGAAAATTTTATGATACCATATTTTTAAAATTTATAATAATTTTTGTTTCAAGTTGAGAATTATGAATATGTCCTATAAAATAAGATGTTTGAAATGACATAATCTGGAACCTTGTCATCATTACATATTTTTGATATTTGGGGAGGTTGTTCTGTCTTTTGACATTGTTGAATAATTTTTACTTATGATTTTAATTGTTTTTAAATTGGTATTTGTGTGTGTTTTTATTTTTACATATGTTATTATTGAAGTGTAATTATTCGATTAAGCATGTTTTCTTATGATGTGTAGGATATAAAATAGACTAAAACTTATGTCATTTTAAAACTAACTAAAGAAGATTCATATATAAGGATAATTAATTTATTTTAATAGAAACCTAATTAGCAAGAGTGTACTAATTCATTTTTTGGATTAGTATATTTTATCTATAATTATACTCAATGAATCTACAATATAATTAGTTTTTATGACTGATTAGTATATTAGTTATGTAAATATTATTTTACATTTTTTTTCAAAAAAATGATTAAATAAGAATATGGATGCTTCACATGTTAAAAATTACATATTAAATATATAATTAATAAATTAGGTTTCATGTCATGTATAATCACATAATTGATATTTATTTTTATGTAAAGGGTTTTTACATTTTTTTAAATCAATTGGGTGTTTAAACATTATAGTATTTGGTAAACATATTTGGTGACAAGTGTTTTTAAAAATATATGGTATTTGGATGGATGAATGATTTTCAATTGGGTTACACTTTTAAATTATAGAATATGTAAATTTTAATAATAAAAAATAATTTATAGGATGATAAGTCATTTACATGATTATAATTATGATTTACCATGTGTAAATTTCAATTTAAAATTAAAAATAAAATCTTATCTCGATTGGTATTCACTATTTATATGACTTATAATCACATATATTATGCATGATATGTGGTTTTATTATTGTTTATTTTTAATATGAATGTTTATAAGTGTTTATTATGAATGTTACTATGGTTTACATGTGTTCATTTGAACAATTTTTTATAATAAATTATTATAAATGTATAATGATATTTTTTTCAAAATGGGTAGACCATATTTATCATTAGAGTTATATTATAATATGATTTTTGAAATAAATTTAGTGAATATTGTTTTAATAAACAGTCGTCTAATGTTATAAAATTTATTTATTATGGTCACATCAGTTATTGTTCCATATTGTGTATTGTTTTTATGGTTTATGTAATATTTTTGATTATTACATGTATAGGATTAATTTCTTATTTGGTTGTTTTTATATTATTTGGTTGGAATAAAAATGTCTCCAAATTTGTATAAAAACTATATTTTCATTATTTCAATGTTTTAGGTATATTTATTTGTTTCCAAAAAATTTCTAAACAATTAAATTCTATTATAATGTAGTTAGAATAATTGGTCACTTTTTAACTATTTATATCATTGATGAATTCTTGTTTTTAATGGTTTGATATGATAAAAATAATTTTATATGGGTAATTTAATTTTCCTAGAGGGTTTATTTATGAATTGATTTTTTATTGGGATTTTTTATCTATTTATTCTTTTGATATATCTATATATATGTGTGAATTTAATTGTGTTTATTATATTTTAGTTCCTTTATTATAGTGTAAGCACTAAATGGTGTGAAGATCTGCACCAGTACAAACATTAGAATGTAATTTAAATATTTGTACTGTGTTTTATAATTTAAAATAATGTAATTTAAATTAACTAACATTGGAAAAAATTTATATGATGTTATAAGGTGGATATATTTCTATGGTGGGGAGAATTATGCCACCCCTAGAGTTTTTTATAGGTATTTAATTAGATATTTATTTTTATAGCATTTTGATTGAAGATTAGGTAAAAAATATTCTTAAAGGGGCTTCACACTATGCACTAGTGGGGCGCACACCCATGAATGAGATCATATAATTAACAGTGGAAAGGGCATCTCTAGTTGTAGATACAGAGTTTTAGGACCACATTTCATGAGATCATATCCCATGTATAGTTCCCATGAAATATAATAAAATATAATTTTTATAAAATTTCATGATTTTTAATTAATGGGTCGTACATCCTTTTTCTCCCCATTCAGTTTTATTTCTTCATAGATATACCCCACTTCACTCCTCATTATTATAAATTTTCCTTCATGGTGGAATCACTGTTAGAAAATTAGGTTATATTCATAGTCAAAAACCATGGATACAACCTAAAAAACCATTGCTATAAGGTATAACTATGATAAATTTATCCATGGAACCTATTTTCATGGATACAGCTATCAATAAGTAGTTGTAATATCATCATTTGATTTCATTATAGTAGATATTTCAGGATTATGAATCTATCTTGTATATTTTTCTTCTATTTTGGGATGTGAATATGATGATTTTTAGTGACTACATGTCCATAAACCGAGGGAGGAAGAGTAGAGGAATGAATGGAAATGAGGTGGCTAGAAAATATCCCCCGTCTAACCAGTTAAATCAACTAGTGTGATAGTGGTCTTAAAATAGGTATGTAGTTTATAAATGACCCCATCAAGCATTCCATGGTTTAGGTAGAAGTCACGAAAATATTTAAGGTACACCAGTCAAATGGTGACCAGTCATTGGCTTGCTAGTGGTGCCACCATCTTGCCTATGGGCTCAGTTTTGGGATACAATTAATGAAGCCCATGGGTTTTAAATATATTTGGTATTACACCTCCATTAACACAAAAATTATACACCCTTGATAATATGTTTAATTAGATATCTATGCCTTGGTTTCGTTTCTATATCTCTCCCATCCATCACCATTTTTCCATCAAACTTTGATTGATCTAGTGGAATTGTTCGGTAAGTTATTCTCATATCTATGCCAAATCCATATTCTTATCTATTGAATGATCATAGATCTATATTGTATCTATTCTTACCAAGATGATTTGATGATTAATTACACATTTCATCATAGATAGTTGTAGGATCTATCTTGTTGACATTGTTTCTTGATAAAACTGAGACCTACATTAAACAATGATAATTAAATGTTTAAGTGTTGATGAATCAACTTCAAAGTCCTTTTATTGATAGAAAATTGATGTTAAAACTTTAATCCATTGATAATTTCATAGTATGTTGGTGGTGAAAACAATGTTTCAATGACAATGTCTCTCGACTATTTATAGAATTATCAATAATGGTGATGATTCAAGGTAAGTCACTAGATAAATATCATAATGATACTTTCTTCATTCTTCCATCTATTTGAGTTAATATATTTTTGATAGATTAATGATTTTTGGATAGACTCATAGATTTATTATTGAATAAATAATGAATTTTAGATCTATTCTTTTTTTTCAATGACCTCTGGTGAATTAGAATCCCTTCCTATGATATACCTCAATTTTGGCTACATTTATAAACATCATAAGGTAGGTGATTCTAGAATCACCTTCCTGATAAGGATTCCTTTTGAGGTATTATTTTAAAACTTTTTCTCAACAAACTAAGAAACAAGTTAGAAATCCTTAGAATATGAGAAACTTTTCCACGTGTGCATGATTTATTTTAGACCTTAATCTACAAAGAACATTGTAGTTCTTCAAAAAAAATATTTAGGTGTGAATTTACATAAAATTTAGTGCTCTAATTTACACTTTTTTCTAAGGTTTGATTCTTGAGTTGGGATGGTTTTTGTTCATATTTTATGGTTATTTATTTTTGGGTGTGTGCGTTGGCATGATACCCATATATGATCCTTATTTCCATGAGAATTTCTTGAGTAAATTTTTACCATGTTATACGGAGTAATGTGATGAATCATGATGTCTTGTGCATTCTGAGTACATGTTCACAAATAAAACTTATGTACTGACTAAAACTTTATTCTTTAAGGATACCAAGTAACATGTTCATTAGACTTGTGTCTTGTTCTTGATATTTTCCAAAAACTTTGATTATCCTTCTAGTATAGATCTAAAATGGGAACGACTATAGGTTTCTGGTGTCTTGGTTTGAACAAAACTACTTGGTATTTGATTTCGTGTTTATTATTATTGCATTCCCATTTATTATCATCATGTAATAAACCATTTAAACATGTTTATATTTTTTAAGTACTAATTGGTGATATCATGATAGGTTTTATTAATCACGGCCAATAAAATAATTTTCAATGTGTATGTAGAATTGATGTATATGGATTCGAGTAAGGGTAAGGGGGTCCATGGTTGAGGGCTGAGTAGAGGCGAATTATGCTAGAAGAGGTACTAAGATAGACTTTAGAGTATTACCATAGTTTTTTTATTTGTTACCTTCTACACATTTATTTTTTGTTCATCTTTCATCCTTGGAATCTTTTTTATTTATTATTTAAATAGTATTCCATCTACATAGTTTATTTATATTTAATCTAATTATTCATTTCTTCATATTCTATTATATTATTGTTTGTTCAAGGATATGATACAAAGGGTATAGTCACCGCACTAATTAAATTAGTCCCTCTCTAATAGTTGACAACATCTTGTATACGAGGAGGAACATATGAGGTCATGTGGCACTATAATTTGAACATGGAAGTTCAAGATGAGATGTTACAAAATGCTATGAGAGAATAGTTTCCTTTAATTCTTATTGGATAACCTGAGACATGTTAGAAATAATATAGTTGCATGGGACTTTAGTAGGGGTGTTTCCATGTCCTTGTACATCTCATGTGTAATGGACCGCCATGTTACCATTGACAAGATTTCAATTACTATTTTATGAGGTTTTGGATGAGTTCATGCATCATGAAAATGAACATAGGATCAAATTATATATATATATATATATATATATGTACCTATTTTTGTGCCACATACTAGTTAAAGTATTTAAGGCCATGATTATTCTATCTATTTGGGATAGACCTATGTGTCTAACTGAGTGATATATATCTTTAATATTCTTTTATGATATATCTATATTGGCATTAATTAATTAGACCTCATATTGCTATTAAGATTTTTATATATGTGATTTTTACTAACATGCAGTAATGATTCCTTAGTGATAGGAGTGTTATACCTTGGGTTATGATTATACTCATAAGAAAACCTTTTGTGTTCCTATAGAATTATTAGGGTTTATCCTAAAAACAATGGTTTCTCTTAAATTATTTCATTCATGTTACAAAAAATGATGACTCAAAGATGCTTAATGGGAATTCTTTGTAGATAAGTATAGAGTGCTCCCATGAGGGAGGAAATCCCTTTTCAACAACCATTTATATATGAAAATAAACCCACACCCCATGTGGTTTAAGTAGAAAAACCACTTTAGATAGGATTATTTCTCCTTGTTCTCGTTGAAGGCGAGGGAGCTACCAAGACAATGCTTAGGACTTCCAAATCTTGTATCATTCATCATTCTAGGGAACTGGATGCCCTCACCATGTAGAGGACAATATACATATTTTCAATAGGATCATCAACATGGTTGAAACTTTAGATCATATGAATGAGATGCTTGTGGCCTTTATTCTTCAGTGCACTTTTGGACTCTAGTGGAGACTATGCTTTCAGTTGGACGACATTAGAGTCTCATGTGATTAAAATTTAAGTACATATTATTCAATGATTTATATCTAGGTATGATGAATCTAGAAAAAGAACACGTGTTCATGTATCTTTACCAGTTGATGATGAAATTTCTTATTTACTCCACACACTTCATGAAGTGACAATGCATCGATCCTATCTAAGCTTGGGAAGAGGCAAACATATAAGTAGTTAGATATTGGGATTCAACAGAAGTTGAAATTCTAGGATAGTAACAATTATTTTTTAACTTATAATAAAGTTCTTTTAAAGTCCATTATGATGGAGAAGGTCTTGGAGGAGAATTGAGGAACTAGTATTCTTTCATCTTTTTCTACTTAGATGACAAGATATCATAATACATCCTTGAGTGTCACCCAAGGTAGTAGGAAGAGGAAGGTAGGGGATGCACAATTGAGTATGTATTTATAATCCCCCTATAAAGGAGTACCATAATGTTTCAACTGTGGGAATATTGAATAATATTCCATGTTCTACTCACCACCTCAGAGAAAGTGTCTAAACTTTCTATAGATGAGGAATCTTCCATAGTTTTTCTCTAGATTTTTTAGGCTCATGTTCGGCAAGGGTGTAGAATAGAAAAAACCTATGACCTAGGTATATGGGTGTTTTCTTCAATATAAATATCATATGATGATGACTAAGATTGGTTATGCATACTATGAACATGGTCATGAAGCTGAGGAAGACCCTGTTTTCACAGAGGATCAAAATCTAGAAAATGGAAGTGAGGGTCGATCAACTATTTGAGATATGTTTTTAATCACCACTACTTTATTCTCTACCTTTTTTAATACCAGTACTCCCAATTACTTTATATTTACACAATTTATTACAGGATAACTCTTACAAGCCCTTTTTTATTATGAGTTACTTTACTTCGATATTTGACACAAAAGTGGATAACCATGAGTGATGCTTAAAGTGTCCTATTGTTTTTTCTAGTTATGGAAATTTGTGGGACTTCATTATTCTAGAGTTACTGAGATTTAATTTGATTATCAATATGGATTGGATGACCAACTTTTGAGCTCTCATTGATCGATATCTGAGATATTTACCATTTAATATGACAAAGGGATAGATTAATGTGATGAATTATGAATGTAAAATATGATAAAATAGAGTTGGTCCAGACATTAATCAACTCATGATAATCACGAAATTTGTTTTAGGCATGGATCATTTGGTAGGATCAGTCGCATCCCACTTGTGTCTTTATCTAGTAATAGATATATTTCCTGATGTCTTTATTGATGTCTTTATAGGTCTTACCCTTGATAGAGGATTTGAATTTAAGATGGAGCTCTTTCTGGGAGTGCAACCCCCATCAATACCCCCTAACCATATAGTGATAACCAAGGTGAAGGATCTCATGGTTCATATCAATGAATTAGAGAATAATTGGTTTATTAGGATGAATACTTCACTGTGGTGTTCACTAGTCATGTTCAATAAGAATGAGGATGGTAGAATTTGACACTAGATATACTATAAGAAACTAAAACGGGATATTTCAACGAACATATATCCTCATCCCTAAACCAATGATCATTTCAATCAGTTATGGAGATCCTTGTTGTTATTCAATATTGATCATCGATTAGGATATCACTATCTATGGTTTGCAGGCGAAGACATCCCTAGTACAACGTTTTAGAACTATTATGGGTGATACATGTACTTGGTGATTCCATATGGATTGATTAATGCACCAAAAATGTTCATAGATATCATGAACATGATCTTTGAACCATACCTTGAACTGATAATTGTGTTATTCATTGAAGAAATCATGATATACTCATGGACCCCAGATAGGATATCAAACATATTGAGACTGTACATAATATAGTTCGAGCACATCAACTTTATTCCATGTTGTTTAAGTTTAACTTTTAGATTTAGGAAGTGAAATTTTTGGGGTATCTAGTATCTAAGACTTGTATATACATAGACCTTTATATATTTTAGGTATTGATGTTCTGGAAAAATTAACCAAATGTGCTTGATATAAGGGGTTTTATGGGATTTTCTAGATATTACTGATATTTTATATAGGAATTATCACATATTTCAGAACCCATGACTACATTGAAAAATATGGAAGTGTAATTCTAGTGGTGAACTAGTTTGAATAATCATATATTGATTAGAATTTTATGTTTACTATATCACTAGTGTTGATTCTACCTGATTCGAGGATCAGCTATGGTGTATACTATGATAAAATTGGTGTTGGTTTTGTAGCTATACTAATGCATAAAGAATAAGTAGTATCTTCTAGTCCATATCATCTATGACTACATGAAAAGAAAAATCCAACTCATGATATTTATCTAGAAGTGGTGATCCATTCATTAATTTTTTGGAGACACTATCTCTTTGGTGAGATGTTTTTTTTTCTACACTGAACATAAGAGACTCCATTTCATCTTCACCCATCATGACATGAATCTGAGGTAAAGGTGTTAGATATAGTACCTATAGATGCTTTACACTGAGATATCCTATTCACTTAGTGTGGGTAAAGTTGATGCATATTCTCCTAGCTGTAAGACGCATATAGATTCGAGGATTAGTGAGTGGAATTATGAGGAGTAGTGGTGCCTGATGATCTTTTTGTTCAATTAGAGGTAGGATGCTTTTTAGGACTAGGGATTGATGACTTATACCCCTTTTGTGATCAAATCTACTATTGTAGATTAACAAAAGCTTGGTAATTTTCTTAACTTAGAGTGTGTTGTGATGTGGGAGAGGCTTGTATGAGGTGATCCAATATAGGGGTGGTCAGTGGATGGTGACAATGTGATCATGGTACATATAATCGATGCACTCTATGCTTAAATTAGGGAAATATCTGATGATAGAATTACACACTTCTATTCAGGTAGTACATACTTTTCAGAATATGATTTATCATAACATCAGGTGACAGTTCTGGTGTCCAAGAATGACGATGGTAATTTCTTGGATTCATTTCCCAAATCCTTATTTGTTAGAGGATAAACACCAATCACTAACATCTTGGTGGTTCTCTCCATCCACTTCATGTTACCTTATATAAGTGGGAGGATATCATTATAGACATTGTGATGCGGTTAACTCATACCCCAGGGAGTTGTGATGTTATCTTGGAGATTATAGACCAGTTTATGAATGTTTCTCAATTCATATCAATATGTGAGATTCACTTATTAAATTATCTAGGAAAGATATATGTCTTTATGATTATGTGGTTACAAGGAGTTACCTCTAGAATTGTATATGATATAGATTCATTTGTCATGTATTGGTTTTTTCATGGCTTTTATAAGGAATTTAGGACTCAATTGAGGTTGAGTAAAATGTATCATCACAAGATTTATGGAATACATGAGTGAAAGGCTCAAATACTAGAGGATATTATTCAGGATTAGACCCTAGAATTTAGGGAATCTTGGGATAATTATGTATCATTGGTTGAGTTCACATACAACAAAATTTACCATTATTTGATTCCAATGGAACCTTATGAGGATCTATTTGAGTGGCTATGTTATTCAACACTCTATTGGAAAGAGGCAGTTGAGGTAGTAGTAACTAGGAACAATATGTTATAGGAGACCACTAATAGAGTGCAACTAATCCAGAAGAGGTTGATAATAGGATAGAGTCGGTAGAATTACTATCCCAACTAAATGAGAATACATTTTGAGTTATCTAAACATAATCAAGTTTTTCTTAGAGTTACTCCTTGGTTAGTCCAAATACATTTGAGGAAGTATGGAAAGCTAACGTCATGCTATTTTGAACCTTTCAAGATCAACTAGCGGGTTGGGATAATGGTGTATAGTAGAAACCCATAAATTTAATATATAAATATTACATATTTTTAAATGAATATTCAATAAATTTAAAAATACATGGGAAAGGATATTAAAGATTTATTGTCTTGGGAATATAGAAAAAAATATTCTTATTTCCTGAAATATTTTCATCATCTTCCATAAAGATAATCCGAAATATTAATCTTCATATAAATACCCTAAATAAGTCATTCATTATAATATGGGAAATAAAAACATAAGAGGGGTTGAGATTATATTCTTATTTAGTGTAAAAATAGGAGACACCAATTGATTATCATATGAAAGCATATGATAAGCATAAGGGTATGAGACCATGAACATAACTTACAAAATTCAAACCAAATCTATCAGGGATTGTAGACATGAGTCATGGAATAAAACATTACTATTCCAAAATCATGAATAATATGGGTGAGGGACCATCACTAATCAATCAGGAACCACAAGTTCATATCATAAGAATGAAAAAATTTCATAAAATTATTGCATCATCATAGGTATATGTGATGAGTCAAATCATCACAGTTTGTAAAAGGAAATTTGAACCATATTTATCCTACAGGTGTTTTAGAGGAAAATGAAACATTGTACAATAATATGATCTCAAATAATTTTTATGACCACTCTATTGGTCCAATAATAGGTTTTTTACCCTAGGACAGAAGTTTAGTTGAAATCTGAGTTGTTCGAATTTTCACAGAATATTTAACATTTAATTAATTAAATATTAATTTATTTACATGTGTTTGTTTAGTCGTATATATTAAATGGTGTGTTAGATTGATATTTTTCCTCTATGTTTAAGTCTAAAATGTGGGGGTTTCTTGATGAGGCATAACCATACATCGATCATCGGGGTCGGGCTCAAGTCCCTTTTCTATTTTTTCATTTTCCTTTTCTCCATTTTCTTTTTTTTTATTTTTTCATTATTTTAATTTTCTACCTAGGATTATTTTCTTACATGTCATGGGATGGAGAGGGAGATTATGGAGATTGATTAGGAGTCACCACCCATGGATCTCACTCATAGATTGATCGAGGCTTGATGGGTGCATGGAAAGGATCTAGTGTGAATAATTGAAAATTTCTATCTAGTGGTAGGATCATTCTTATATTTTCTTTATAAAAAAAGTAAATTAAATTTTTTATGTTTTTAATTATTTTTTTGTGTTTTTGGGTAACCCTAGTGGGTAGTTATAGGCTTAATCGGGGAGAATTAGGGGTTTCGGACCGTTTTGAGCGGTTTTTGTTTAGGAATACCATTGTACACAACATTGAGTTTAGAGAAAACACACTATGTGTTCTTCTTATTTGGGTGAGATGTAGTTTCTGGGGTTACACATAGTGTAATTAAGAGTACATATCATGAAGTTAGTTTGGGGGTGTGGTTGAGTACTCAGCCAAACCCCATGTGTAGTGGTTCTTGGACATATAGAATACACAAATAGACCCCAATTGGGATATACTCCATGTAAGTGTACATAAAAAAGGACATGTTAGGTATAATTCTAGGTACCCTGCGTGAGAGTATATTTCATCTTGCAGGCGGAACATGTTGTGTACTCGGGAATTGTAAACAATGAGTGGGGGATGTGATACATGAAAATAAACCCATGTGGGGGTACGTGAAATGTATAGATAATACAAAAAATGTAATTTAGATAAGTAAATACTGATTGGATTGATTCACATGGTCTATGAGGACCTTGGTGGGAATGCATTGTGCACTCGATTTACACACCATTTACTTTTCCAACATTGGTCCATTTTTCATTTTTTCAGTCTGGTGTAGGAATTGAACATGTTAGTAGTCCATTGTGAGTGTTTTTATTTATATAATATAATTATGGGATAAATTTTGTGTTTATAGGATACATAGATGGAGTTTTGGATGGTTGATTATTTCCAAGAGGATATATTGGAGGTATTATTCCAGAATACTCTTGGGGGTTTGGTTGTGAGTTGTGAGTATCGTGTGAGGGTTGAGATCTTGGTGAACACCCTATATTGAGTGTTCCATGAAATTATATTTTAGGCTCTTTTGTATAGATTCTAAAAGAATGGATCTAGTGTTATCTATTAGGAGACCTTGGTTTTTCCAATTTTGATGGGACCAATTTCTCAAGGATATAGCAGTTGAGGTTTAGATTCTTGGTTTGGGGACTATAGCTATTAGAGATTTTTAGTGGAGTTGACACTATGGGATAGAGGTCTCCACCAAGTGTCATTTTTTATTAAGATGATTCTAATAGACTCTAGAGGATTCCCTACTAGGCTGGTTATAGATCGAGTGATTAGTGGTTACTGTAGTTGGATATTAAGAATTCTTATGGGGAATGGTTTTCATTGGATACCATTATGAGTGAGTTGGTACCCACAAATGGGTTTTTTTTCAAGGATACTGATTAAGTATTTTCTTATAGGGTATTTTCCATGAGGTTTGTACTATTCCAATAAGCCCTTACATGTAATTGCTTTTAAGGTGGTCACAATGACCATTTCGAATGCTCTGGTTGGCATACAATACTTTTGGATTCCATTTGGGTGTGTTATTGACCGAGGATTAGTTGGAATCTATTGAGCTCCATTAGGATTGTTTCTACATTGGTATTGTATCAGGAACTGGATGATCTATAGAAAACCCATGTATCATATAATTCTATTATCATGGCCTTTTATCCATTTGAGGATCTTTGGAAGGGCGTGACCCAAGATCTTGTTTACAATAGGGGAGTCTCTAGTCAGACGTCACTTTATACTATGACATAAGTACTATTGGAGCACTGAGTTATGATTAGACCTAAGGTGGGTCATTGGGAGAATGTGCTTGCTATTTCTTTGGATGTAGAGAACTAGGGTGCTAAGAGAGTCCCTGTGATTTGGGTTCTATGAGTTTATTGACATTTCTAGTTCAGATTTTTTGATGTTGTGTTTGAGGATGGATAATCCCATGTTTGGTTTCCCATTGATTTTGTTGGTTGTTTCAATTTCAGTATAGAAATTTAGTTTATAGAGGATACTCTTCGGATATATTGGATTTAGTGTTTTCCTTGTGTTGTGATTTTTTTCACTCCTCAACTAGATGGTTTTGGTTAAATTGTATTAAGGAGATAATGGGTGATGTGGGTGAGTGAAACCCCAAACAAGTTTAGTGTGAAACCATGACCAAATTGTCTTTTAGATCTGAGATGATGAGGCACTCATAGAGTGGATTTTATTTTTTGTGGATGTTGTTATGCTCTCGGCCATGTGTATGGATCTCATTGGGAATTGAATTCATCAGTTCCATGAGGACAAAGCCTATAAGGTGGTGTATCTGTTAGGTCTAATTTATTGAAGCATTATTTTCTCTACAGTAATTTTGGTATTAGATAGGTTCTCAAACCTGTAAAGGAGAGACTTTGTCACCAATACAAATCAAACCATTGGAGTCCTAGATCCTGATAGATGTTCTTTGTCATGTGGATTCCTATGGTTATGCCTTGGGGTATAACATTTGTGCTTGTTGTGTTTAGATGTCATTGATATTCTGTGTAGATTTGGTGCATGAACCAATTATTGTTTGGATAATTGATATATGTGTTGTAAATACTTTTTAGTGAGCTACACGGCGGGTAGATTTACCTCAGGTGGCAGGTTAGAACACAAATTTGGCTCTTTTCAGTGATTTGTTTCTCCCCTTTTTGAGTAGTTGTTTCTTTTATGTGATATATTATTAGAATTAATTTTGGATGGGCATATCACTTATTCATGTACTTCTTAAGATATCAGATTATAGCTTCGTAATTTTTTGTGGCCTACTGAGATTTATTTCTTACCCCTTGTATGTGCACCTTAGTGTGTGTGTAGACTTGATATCTTGTTTCACATTAGAGAATAGGTTGTGTGATGGATGGGTCCAAGGACCTATGTTTCTTGAATGAGTGGAGCCACTCATGTGGAGTCTCAGGATTGGGCTGGTGTATACTAAGAATCATGGAAATAGGTATGTGTATTGTCCTGGTGTTGGTTGTAGATCTAGTTGTATTTATTTCCAGTTTTTTTATCTTGTATATGTGTTCGGTTCAGTGTGAAAACTATTGTCGCATTTTTGTCATACTAAGAGATTATATGACTATATGCTATATTTTATTTATTATATCATTTTTATATTTTAGTTATTTATTATACATACTCATATGTTTATCTCTTTGTATGTGATCTGGTTATTTCTACTATTATTGCACTCTGAAAAGAGGGTATAGTCTCCCCACTATACCAGTAAGACCCGTACTACATGTCAGTAGACTCTATCATTTGGGGAGGTGTGCTTTAGGGCTCGTGGAAATCTAGATCATGTGCCATGTTAATTAAAACCAGGATGATTCATTACCAAATGGTATAATAGATTCTTAGTCTTATGAGTTGGGGATTTGGTAGATAGGTGGTCTAGTAATGTACCGAAACATGTGATGGATACAAAACTATTGTGTCGTGAACACCTTTACCGATAGGAAGTCTAATTTACTAGGGAATGGGATTCCTATTCATGGATTTTATTTTTAAAGTTTCATGATTTCACCTAGTGTGTTGTTGTTGGGTCATGTATTTATGGTTTATTCTAGTTTTTGTCTCTTGAAACAAATGTAAGAGGTTATTTTTCATGCATCGTTCTTGGAATATAGGATTTACATGAAATTTGATTATCTATTTTGTTTTATATTTTCATCTGATGATAGGTATTTTGGATAATGTGGTGATATGTTCTCTGATGATAGAGATATTATCCCTTCATCGAGGGATTTATGGTGGCTACATGGGTTGAAAATGGGCTCTGAGGACCTTGTTAGTGGCTTGATGGTGGAAAGAATGTATGAGGGATCTTTGGATTAGGCTCGAGATTCCATGAGATAATGGATTCATACAAAATCCTATGTTTTTTTTCTTAGGAGGGAGATGTTTATTCCATGTTTTATCTTCCAGGTCATGTGGTCAAGCCTATGTGTGTGTTATTACAAATGGCTTGGGTGGGTATGGTAGTTCATCCTTAGTGGGGACATTGAGGTCTGTTATCACCATGATGTGGTATGGAATAAGGATTCCTAGTGTTTGAGAAGTGGTTAATTGAGAGTGATCATTGTCTCATCGATGTATTTAGAGGAATTTTTTGGTTAGTTTAATGGACCTCTACATTTTGGTCATTCTTTAGGTAGATAAATGAAAGCATGGTTGGATTCTTGTGGCTATGGATCAACACCAGAGTAGAGTGTAGATCTGTGGTTGATCTTGGAATGATAGAGATGCCTACATTTTGAAGTGGAGTTTCTAAGGAGATCTAGTTTATTGGAATCGACCTATATGAGGAGCATGGTTAGTGGTTTTAAGCATGTTATCTTAGTTTCATTAGGGATTGGACCATGTGAGAGTGGGTATAGATTTTAGTTCAAGAGAAGTTTAAGTAAATACATATTATGGGGAGTGCACCACATGTTATTTTATGTTTTAATACTTGTTTATATAGATTTTTGGGCATGGATGATGCAGGGTTTAAGCAAGAACATAGGTTCAAGTGGATTCAAAAACTATATCCATTACATTTTTTGATGCACGTATCATGGGATATGTGGTAAGCCTTATGGGAAGTGGGGAGATGATAAGGATAATAATATGGTGGGTAGTATCAGATCAGTCACAGTTAAATGTGTCTCATGTTGTGATGGATTTGTATATGTTGTAAGACTTGTCATTAAGTGTCCAAGATAGCATTGTTTGTGCCAATTCTTGGGTTAGATCATGGTTTCTGGTTAAACATTGAGGTTTATGGGGGGTGAAAACTGTTTTTTAAGGTTTTTTTGAATATTCAAATCCTCACGGGTTGTGAAAATGTAGGGAAATTTGAATATTTTTGTTCCTGAAATTATTTCATTGTAAAAATAGTTAATTATTCTATAATATGGCCTTGGATAATTTTTCTAACCACTCAGTTGGTCCTGTAATACATTGTTTACCCTAGGAAAATATTTTAGTAGAAATCAAGGATGTTTGAATTTTCATGAAATATTTAATATTTACTTTGTTAAATATTAATATTCACATGTGAGAATTTATTTATATCTTCTAAATGGAGTTCTAGATTGATATATTGTCTCTTCAGTTTAGTTCAAAATGTGTTTCTTTTACTAAGTTTATGAATAACCTTCTATCAAGCACTAGGGCTAGGATTGGTCCTCTTTTCCTTTATTTTCTTTTTCATTTACTTCTTTATAATTTTTTCCTTCTATTCCATGTATCCCTATCCTTTTCATATACACACTATGGGATCTACCATATGGGGGTCTTCATTTAAAAAAGATACATGGAGATGTGAGGGAAATGGAGGAGGAGATGCCACTCGGGGAGATCTTCCATATGTAGATCGAGGCACGGTGGGTGAGTGGCATCGATCCCGTGAGAATCTTCGACGGTTCCCACCTAGAGGTTGGCCTATTTTTATATTTTCACCATAAATACCTATTTTTTATTTTTTTAAGATATTACTATTTTTTTATCTTGGGAACCCCTAATCATTCGAACTAGGATTAATCAGGGAGAATTAAGGGGTTTCAAACCAATTTTAGGGGTTTTTATTTTGGAATACATGTGTAAATGGTGCATAGTTAAAATAAAACATGTTGTGTGTTCTTATTATTTAGGGTGATAAGGTTTCTTGTACTATATTCAGTGGACTTGGGAGTATATTCTAGGAAGTGGTTTTAGGGGTGTGGTCAAGTACTCGACCTAAAACATTGTATAGGATTTCATGGCCATGTAGGATACACAAACATACCCTAAGTGGGTTGCATGCCATGTGGGTGTACATAGATAGACCATGTGTGCTATACATCTAGGCCATGTGTGGTACATGTCCAAGTACCATGAGTGGGAGTACACATCATGTATGACATGAAATACATCATGTACTTGAGTGTTGTATAGGATGAGTGGGGGTTGTGGTACACGAGAAGGTGCCCATGTCAGGGTACAAACCATGTATAGGGAATAAGTACCATGTACTTTTGAGAGGTACATGCCAAGTGTCTTAGAGAACATGGAAATGGAGGATCACTACTAGTACACATCATGTACCCATAATACACACTTTTTACTTTTCCTACCTAGGTCTTTTTTCCCTTTTTCACATCAGAAATAGAATTAGAATTTTGAGTTGTAAATTTTAATTGTTTTTACATGCATATCATGATGGTGGAATCCTTTCAGTGATTTTAGGATTCCTTGATGGTGTTTTGTATAAAAGATAATTTTTATGGGTATTTCATTGAGGACTAGGTCTAGAATCTTCCTGGGAATTGGGTTGTGATATACAAGGCTAGGGTGAGGGTTGTGAGCTCAATGATTAGCCTATATTGAGTATTCCATGATGATATATTTGAGGTTCTTTTTTATATCTTTTAGATGATGGGATCAATTGGTATCTCTAAGGATTCCTTCTTTTATCCAAGCATCGTGAGTCTAGTTGGTCAAGGTTAGACTAGTTGAGGTTTATCCCCTGGGTTTGAGGATATGATCTATTGAGCCTTTGGGTGGAGTTGGTGTCAGGGATGGAAATTATTTCTAGGTGTATTTGTGATGATGATATGAGTCTGAGGGAATATTAAGGATGCACTTGTGGGCTAGTTACTAATTGAGTGATCAATGGTCTTTGTTTTTGGCTGTTAAGACTTCATGTGGGGCATTGTGTTCTTATGATTTCATTGTGGCTGAGTTGGTACCTATGATGGGTTGTTTTCTAGGAAATCTAGATAAGGGTTTTCTTTTGGGGGTTTTCCTCAATGGTTTTATGGTGCCTAGGTGACCTTGTAGGGTTTTAGTTTTGAGGTGTTCATAAAGACCATTGTGAATTCCCTAGTTTTTGTGATTTTATTTTTTATTCCCATTGGTCACATTATTGATTAATGATAAGGTAAAGGCTTATAAGGGCTATTTTTGTTGGTCCTTCACTGGGTGTATCCCATTCTTTAGATGAGCTAGTGGAACCCATCATATGGATTCATGCTTTTTCTGTGGCCTATAATATATTTTAGGATATTTGGATGGGAATGGTTAGAGTAATTGGGTAGAGAAGGGGTGTCCCTGGTAAGACATCACATTATGTTGTGACCATAGGGATCATTGGTGCCCCATGTTTTTGTTGTCCTTGAGGCGGGACATTGAGTATCTATGGTTTCTATTATTTTGGATGCTAATTTTTAGGGTGATGTGATAGGCCTTGTGTTTTCTTGGAATATAGATAATCGACTCTACTGGTTTAGCTATTTGGAAAGCGGGATCGAGGTTGGATCATCCCTTGTTGAGTTTTCCATTGTCCATGTTGGTTAAGTAAATTTCTTATAATAAAATTGTTTTAAGGAAGATAATAAGGGATATATTATATTTTTAGTTGGACATAATTTTCAATCTGGTTATCTTCTCCACTGGTTGGATATGTTTAGATGGGATTATATAGCTAATGGAAAATCTATATGACTACAACCTCTATATATTTTAGTGTGACACATAGACTAGAGTGAATTTAGGCTTTTGAGGTGTTGATGTACTTACAGAGTGGGTTTTTTATGCATTCTGTTTCCCCTGACCATGTATATAGATCTCATAGGGCTATGCAACCATCAAAATCATGTGTAATAATCCCATAGGGTAGTGTATCTATCAAGTCCATGTTATTGGATCCCACTTTGTTATACAATACTTTTGGGTAGGAAAAATTGTTAGACGTGTGGATGGGAGATTTAAATTCTATTTTAGACCATTCAATTGGTGTCCTAGAGATTGGTAAATGTGATTTATCATGTGTATGTCTATGGTTATTCCTAGAGTCCCAACACTGAAGTTTTTTTTATTAATATGTGTTAGATCTCCTATATAGATTTGGTGGACGAACATTTTGTTGATTGGATGGGTGTTCCTTGTGTTATAAATCCTCTAGAGTGGACCATAGTAGGGGTTTATTTACCCCATGGGTTAGACTAGAACCAGCAGATGGATATTTTCCTTGTTTTATTTTCCCCACTTATTTATGTAGTTTTTTATTTTATTCGAGATATTGGTAGACTATGGATATGATATTCATATCAATTGTTCATGCACCTATTAAGATCAATCTGGTGAAGATTGAGCATCTTGGAGATTGGGTATATGGTTTGGATTAGTGTTGGGTGTAAATCCTATTATATTTATTTTTAGTTTCTTTATTTTGTATATGTGGTTGGCCCAGTGGGTGACTGGCTATCATATTTTAGCTAACCATCCTTGAGAAGTGGGAGTTCTGATATCATGAAATGTGTTGGGGAGGAGTATTTCAATGTTTTATTGTCTGGTTGATTTCTTCTAAAAATATATGGGTCATGTAATTGTCTCTAAGACTTCGGTCCTTGTAAGGGTTTCACCTCACCCCTTAAAAGGAGGATTATCAAAAATAATAAAAAAAAATTCCTTTGGGCAATTAAGTCACTTTCACTAGTGGGTATAATCTCCACACTATACATGTTAGACCATTACTTCTAGTTATCAGCCATTGGAATTCAGGGATGTGTTCTTTTGGCCTTATGGTAGGTTAGATCGATTGATGTGTCAGGTAGACTCGGGAAAGTTTGTTACAATATAGAAACCATTTCATATGTGAAGGTTAACTACTTACACCATCAAATCATATTAGATCAGTCATCAACACCTATATCCCATATAATAATAGATAAATCATCATCACTAATATTCATAGTGGATAAGAAATCTATACTTGTTTCATATAGTTCATTAAGCACATCGACTTGTTTCCCATTGTGGATCAAGAATATCGACTTGTTTCCCAAAATTATCTCCCAAGGAATAAAAATTTAAAAATGTAGTGGACGATTATTTAATTTTACCCCCACCTATAAAAAAATAACAACTATACATATGTGTTCCATAATCTCACAAAACATTCATCAAATCAACATATCATAAACCATTCAAAGGAAATGATTTTCATAAAAACATCATCATGTTATAACTTAGGGAAAATAAATAGGATTCATAGAAACTCATGATGATAGTAATAAATCAACTAGAGAAAGAATATGAATAGAATTATTGGATCATATCCCTAGTAAATCATAATTGAAATCTAAAGATACTATTATAGATAAGAAGTTATTTAAAAGATCATTGAAATTTTTCTTGAGGAAAATTCCCTTTTAATTTTGTAATCACTTCATTAAAAAAATATCCAAAATTTTATGGAAAAAATTTTATTTAAAAATAACTAGTGAAAAATTTAAAAAATTATTTAAATAATTGATAATTCATGATATCAGGAAATTTCATACCTTCCATGTATGATAAAACAAATATTCCTTTCCCATTTTGGGTGGAAAGTCAAAATACCATCATTTGAAAAATGAAAAGAAGATATGTCTAAATTTTTTTATTAAAAATTAAATCATTAGTAAAAACAAATTGAAAAATTAATAAGCTAATATTAAATCATTTTTTCAAAACATTTTAATGAAAGGAGGAACATAGAAGAAGAATATTTCCAAATGAATAGTAAAACATAGTATGTTTTCCTTAAAAACATTCAATCATACTTTTGAGTATATAAAGTGAGAAAAATGTAAATAAAAAAGTGTTTTATATTAATAACTAGAGGATAAGAAAAATTAATGGAAATTATTTGATAAGGATAATATAATTTCCTCAATGTAAATTTAAACATAAATAGTTCTGAATAAAATGGTATTAAGATGTAAATACCTTACCACTAGCCTTTTCATTATTCATACACATTCAAACTTATTTTATTGTAAATATATATTAATTGTAAAATTTTTCTAGAATCATAATAATATATATCATAACATATATTAATTACTTATAACATCTTATCACATGTTTAATAACTATTTTTTCATTAAAATCAACCATTCCAGATGATAACTATTTTGTTTCTCGTGTATGTTTTGGTTTGGAAGTTTGGGTCATTGTAAATTGATAAAAGTATCATTATATCCATAATTAAAATAATGATATAAATATTATATATATTAATTATATATATATATACTTAGATTCATCTTTAAATGGTAGAGATAGAAAATAGAATTTCACCATTTGTGGAGGAGGTAGACCGTACCTCTGCTAGAATGATGTTTTAATTTTCTGAAATATGGAGAAAAATAAAGGTAAATAATAATTCATTTTTATAGAATCATTATAATATCATATATATAATTAAAATTTTATTTATTATAATTTATATAACATAGAAATGAAAAATCAATCACATCGCTTTGTGGATGGGGTAGTACACACCTGTGCACGAGCAATGTTTTCATTTTCCAATAGATGATAAAAAGGCAGATAATGGTTGTTTTATCATCATAATAAAAAAAATTATATTTATGATAATGAATCAATTATTTTTCAAATGATTCCACATATTTATAGGAATTATAATAATAAATAAAAGTGGAGACACTCAGTTAAGAGTTATACCTCTTCATTGGGTAATTTTATTTATACTACACCTAATGCATTGAAAATAAGGTCTTTTTAAAAGAAAAAATGTAAGGTTTAGTGAATAAATATAGTATTATATTAGGGTAGGTATTTTCTAATCCGGATGTATCAATGGGTGTAAAAAAAAGGGGAGGTTCCCTTTTATATTTGATGAGAGGGGACTCTTGGAATTACATAAAGTATTAAAATAATATAAATTTATTTTCATAGAAAAATATCTCTAAATTTGTTTAATTATAATATATGCTATTAATGAGTTGAAATACTCCCATCCAATAAAATTTGAAATTTTTTTGTTATGTTTCCCACCAATCTCTTAGTCTTATCCTCCTATTAACTCTTTGGAAAATTACAAAAAATCAATGTTTTATACTCTTTAAGAGTTAAAAATATTATCATGATAGGAAAAGTGACTCATAAATATACCATGATTGATATTATCAACCATATCTAATTAATTTTTCCAAATATATGATTTTTATGAATTTTAAATCTTTTAAAAATAGTATCTATATCATTTTAGAACTATTCAACTAATTCGTCTATTAAAACAATATGAAAATTAAATAATTCTAATTTATACATTTAAAACCACCATAATATGTTATATCGATCCATAAAATTTTTCAGACACTATAAATAACTTTAAAAAAATCACTTTTAGAGTTTTTCAAATATCATTTATTGGTTTTTTCTATTGCTTATAGAAGAATATTGTCGGCATTGTTTAAGAATTTGAGGAATTTATTTCATCAATAAAAATTAAAAAAATAATATAATTTAAAAAATTCATTCATATTTCAAATATCCTTTTAGAACTAAATATAAGTTCTTTTTATCCATTTGATATATATATATATATATATATATATATATATTAAATGCTAAAAAGTAACATTTTTACAATATCTTTTAATTAAATATTATAAAGGTAATAATCAAAGATAAATGGAATAGAAATGTCATATTTTCAAATTACAGATGATTATAGATGAAATATAATCATCAAATTCAATAAATTCTAGTGTTTTATGGAATTTTAATTTCTATTACAATATCTTTAACCCTTATTAACCCATTTTACATTTATCTTGGTAATATAAATTTACTATGGTTATTATTCATATTAAGAAAAAATAAAAGGTGCCTATTTACTATATATGGACCTTATAATTATATATATTTCATCCCTTTTTCAAGATGTAATTTTTATAATTATAAATAATTAATTTAAAATATAAAACAAAGAACATAATAAAAAAATTGTTTATTAGAAAAATTCCATTTTATGTATAAAAGTATTTTTATACAAAATTCTATTATAAAATTGATTCTAAAGAACATAATTTGAATATTTAAAACATAATAGTGCTAATTTATCTTTTAAAATTTTTTAAAAAAATTATAACCTTTGAATATTCTTAAAACATAAATATAGTTTTCAATAAAATTAGTATATTATTCACTAGAAAATAAATCTTTTCAGAAACACCCAAAAAAATCAACCCAAGATAATTCTGATATTATTATTTCAAAAATAATTTTCATTTTTTAAAATAATTTTTACAAATGTTGAATTAATGTTCTATATTATTTTCTAACAAAAAAAAATAATTTGTTTTAAAGAAAACATATTTTTGAATAATAAATTTACTTTACTAAAAATTGATTACCTTTTACCTAATCATTAATAAATAAATTTTTATTTTGAAAGTATTTTATAAATATTTCATAATTTGGTTAATCATATTAATACCCACAAATTTATTTTCTAGGTTATAACTATAAAATTTAAACAATAATATTTCATGGTTCATTTAAGATCAGTTTTGTGTGTTGTATACTTTATAAAATATAGTGTTCTTTTAAATTTTAAAGGTGTTCCATCCCCCCCCCCAACAATTATTAAATCACAACCTTGAAATTTTTATCTTGTTCAAAAAATGTTCAATATTTTAAAATACATTTTCTGAAAACCACAACGTATAAACGATTAATAAAACATCCATTAAAAATAGAAAGTGGGAAATATAAATGTTTCTTGAAATAACATATAATAGCGTTCCAAAATAATGATAATATTGGTGGGAAGTTAAAATATATACATGGAGGATAAAACTAACACCCAAGTACTAATAGATAGTGATATATTATATGTTTATGGTTAATTTCCACAAATCCATTAACATGTGAGGGGTGAAAAGACCATAAATTCATTATATATAAAGGTAATGTAATACATTTTAATTTCCAAACCCTTTTCCCAATATTGATGAATTATTTTACTATAAATATATAGAACATGAGAAAATATACTTGATTGATTTTTATTTCATAATCACTATCTCATCCTTTGGGTTTTCATTCATTAACATTAATTTTATCTTACTCCAAGACAAGACGATGACTTTTCTTCATGACTGAAGCACAAAAATTAAATTTTAATAGATCATAAGATCTTTAAAAGAATTAAAATAAATTCCTCATATATCTAGATATTTACTAGATCTTAAATTATTATAATGGTTTATCCAATATGGATAAATCATACACTAGTCTCAAAATCTTCAATAATAATGTCCAAAATTCAACTAAAACCACTCCATAAATTTTTTAACGTAAAAAATTCCAAAATATTTATAAAAAAATAAAAATAATATAAATAATTTCATTAAATTCCCAAAATATACTTGATAATAATCCCCTAAATAACATAAATTATCTCTAAATGTTCATAAAAAATATGTGAGTACATGGATTCTCTTTAAACTCGCTGATAAACTAAATCATTATAAAAACTAAATGAAAACATATATTCTTCCAAAAATTAGCACAATATTTATTCCTCATATAAAATAATAGTCTATCAAATATATTCCATAATTACAAAAGTATTGTAAACTCCATCGTAGATAAAATATTCCATTTTGTCTTCAAATTTCCCATGACTTCCAAGTTCATAATTACTATAGCATTTACTTTATTAATAACAATAATCTATTTAACTCAACTAAACATTATTATCTCATAATCATGAACATATTATAGATTATATGTTCATTAATCATGAGTTTTATATAAAATATCTCCTTTTTATTAAATCAATTTTGTTGTCCATCAGTTCCGTTCAAAATATCCTTGAGAATCCTTAAATAAAAACTACTAAAATACAAGACTTATATGTTTTATGATTATTATTACTAGAATACAATTGATAAAAATAATCATAAAACACAGTTATATAATTTTAAAACATAAACACTTAAATAATTCCACTTCAAAGATTAGCATAACATATAACCTTCCTTGGTCCACGTGTTAGCTCTCAGATTAGAGGATTATCTAAGATAATTCTCATATTCCCCACACATATTAAATTGAACAATAAATGATAAATTAGTATAAAATTAATATCCCACGATGAAAAATATACATTTTCCTTAGAAATTAAATTTTCAATGCCCTTATTTTCCACTTGTTAAATATCTTTTATATCATTTGAGACATTTCTCTGAGTGTTTCTTCCAACATACATAACACATTGGGAATTGAATGTTCTTACTTTTATGTTCTTCATGAAATTACATTTTTATCTTATTAGGTGTGTCAACAAGATCACCTATGATGATATGGGTAATCATATAATGAGATAGGTAATTAGGAATAATCACAAGGTTTTA
Organism: Viscum album; assembly: GCA_963277665.1. NCBI lineage: Eukaryota > Viridiplantae > Streptophyta > Magnoliopsida > Santalales > Viscaceae > Viscum > Viscum album. Next base: position 275,140,906 of record OY728165.1, on the reverse strand, counting down.
CATTATAGATCTCATTTTACTTAGTTTCTCATGAGGAAAATCATTCCATTTTTTATCACACTCAACATTTCCTAATCTCCACTTAGATCCAATGATTTTAAAACATGTATAGTGTGAGAAAAAATAATCATAGTGATAAATTAGAAAATATCATTTATATTATATCTACATCATGAAACCTTATTTTTAATTTATGACACCTTAGGTTTAAACTAGGTCATACATGACTATATTTATTCAAATTATTAATAATCACTACTACAAATACGGCCTTTATCAGCGCTAAAAATGGCCTTTATCAGCGCTAGAAAAATTGCTGATAAAGCCGGCGTAGATAAAGGGGGGGTCCCCTTTATCAGCGCTAAAAAAACGCTGATAAAAGTTAAAAAAATTAAAAAAATTTAAAAAAAATTAAAAAATACTGCCAATTGGGGGGCTTTTATAGCGCTTGAACCCCCCCCCCCTTTTACAGCACTTTTCGGCCCCTATACAGCACCCCACGCACCCCCCTCCACCCTTTAACAGTGCTTGCTCCAATATTCCTCATGCGCGCGCACCCCTGCCTCCACCAGGATTTGAACTCGAGACCTCCCCTCTGCGCGCCTAAGCCCTTACCACTACTCTATTTTGATTTGCTTTCCAATTCATGATATCTATATATATATATTTATTTATATATTTAGTTATATTTATTCGTATAGTAATATATATTTATATTAATATATATATGTAGTTATATTATAATATATATATATATATAGTTATATTATAATATATATAGTAATATTAATATATATATATATATAGTGGTTTTAATATATATCTATATCTATATATATATATATATATTTAGTTATATTTATTCGTATAGTAATATATATTTATATTAATATAAATATATAGTTATATTAACATATATATAGTTATATGAATATATATTTATATAGTTATATTAATATATATATAGTGATATTGATATATATATTTATGGTGATATTAATATATATATATTTATAGTAATACTAATATATATATATGTAGTTATATTAATATATATATAGTTATTAGATTAATATATATATAGTTAGATTAATATATATATATAGTTAGATTAATATATATATATAGTTAGATTAATATATATATATAGTTAGATTTATATATAGGTATATAAATATTCATTGTATTTTAAATAAAATGGATGTTAGTTGTTATTTAGATAAAGCTAATGTATTTTATATGTAAATATATTTTATTATTTATATTTATAATTAAATTTTTAGGTGTGAATATTTAAAAAATATGAATATATTGTTATATATTTGATTATAAATAGCAGTGCATTATAAAAAATGATGAAATTTTAAAGACATAATATCAATATGAATGTAATACCATGGAATAAATTCATATCCCACCAAAAAAATCCAATAATACCCCCTTAAACGAGGGTGAAAATCCACAAAATGTTAAAAAATCGGGGTACCCCGACTAAAAACTCTGTTTTGGAGGCCTTCTGGGCCTCTTTTGGCCTCAAATATCGCTCTACCGGGGTTCCCCTTGGTCACAAAGACGTAGAGCTTGTCGCAGGCTTCGATTTGATATGTGGTAGAGCTTAAACGGACACCCGGATCAAAAGTTATGGTCGTTTGAAGTTTGAGTTGCGTTTTCAACATATTTTGGATCTTTTTTAAATTTTTTTAATTTTTTTAGTCTTCAAATTGTTATTAAATGACAATTACTCCATAATTATTAGAAAATTATTAATTAAAAATATTTTTTTAATTTTTGAAGAAGCCATTTTCACTAAATATCTTATATATTATGTTTAATAAGTGTAAATGTACATTTATAGTTATCTAAAATATATTTAAAAATTATATATTATATTTATATATCAATATAACTATATTTATATATTAATATATTAATATATTTTAAAAAAAATTTGAAGCTGACCCTTTATCAGCGCTTTTTTTAAAAGCGCTGATAAAGGCCCCCCCTTTATCAGTGCTACTAAACAAGCGCTGATAAAGGGGTGCCTTTATCAGCGTTTTTTTAGCGCTGATAAAGGCACCCTTTATCAGTGCTTTTTTTAGCGCTGATAAAGGCACCCCCCTTTATCAGTGTTTTTTCTTTAGCGCTGATAAAGGAGGGGCGCTGCGAAAAACTGTTTTTGTGGTAGTGAATGGTTCATAAAGAAAATGTGAATTAACTCAAGAATATCCCTAGAGGGTTTCAAAATAGGTGTGCATTTAGGGTAGTTTCACTATTATCTAGAATTTTGCTCGAGATATAATCAAAAAACTCTTTTGAGGGTGATTACCCTGAGATTCATCTTTGTAAAAATAATTTCATTCTATAGTATCCATATATAGATACATTGCTAGTAAAACAACATAATATCCATATTATAAACACTTTATGATTCTACCCTATACTTGGGACTATCCCTTGGGATTTCACTAATGTTATGTAATCATAATCTACAAATAATGACTAAATATCCTCTGGTACTAACTATAGTGAACTGTAATTTTCCTATGTAAATATTAAATATTTTTAGATGAATATTCAAAAAAAATTATAAATTCATTCCTAATAACCATATGGTTATGTGTCTTTGGAAACTATATACAAAATCTTATAATTTTACAAATGATATTCAACATCTCACATAAAGATATTCTTATATAGTAATATTTACAAACATAACGTATATAAACCATTATTAATATCATTGGGAAAGGAAATATAAGGAGGGTGATATCAGGTGCTCAGTAAGGGTAAAAATAGGAGAAATCAATCGACAATCAGATGAAATATATGATAATAATTAGGTTATGAGATCAAGAACAAAAAAATATCATAAAAAATCTATCATGGATATTAAACAAGATCCATGAAGTAAAACATTATCATATCAAAAGACATGAATCATTTGGGTGAGAGATCTTCACAAGTCAATCATGAACCACATGTTAAAATCATAAGAAAAAAAATTCATAAAGGTATGGAATAATCATAATTATAGAAACCATTTCATATTTATAGGATAACTAACCATATAATAAAATCATAGGGGATCGTGAACCAACACTTTTTTCACATATCATAATCGACCAAGCATCATCACCAATTTTCTATAGCGGATCATGAATCTTTAACTGTTTCCCATAGTGGATCAAACACATTGACTTGTTCTCTATAGTGGATCATCACATCGACTTATTTCTCATAATTATCTCATTATATATAAAACATTACTCAAGGAATTTTAGGTAAATATAATTCTTGTCCCTCCCATAAAATATTGAAAACCATATACATGTGTAAAATAATAAAAAAATCATCATATCATAATACGATAACTCATGGGAAGGAAATGGGTTTCATAAAAATTTAATTATATCCTAACACATGTAAAATAAATGGGTTTTATAAAAATATCATTAACATAATCAAAAACCATATAGATAAAGAATAAGGATAGTGTAATTGGATAATATCCTTAGTAATGCAAAATTAACCTCAAAGGATTTTACCATAGATGAAATATTTCCTTAAAATATCACTAAAATACTTCATGATGAAAATACCGTTTTTATTTTAAAATCACTTCTTTAAAATCAAAATATTTTAAAAAAATATGGAAAATATTTCTTTAAAAATAACCATGGAATCTTATATAAATTTTTTTAAATAATTGATAATTCATGACAGATGGAAATTTCATTCATACTAAGTACATTAAAATAATGATTAATTTCACATTTTGGGTAAAAATTATGTAACACCCTAATATTTTAAAAATTAAAACTATTTTTGACAGCATACTCAACATGCAAATCTGAGCCCAAATGAACCATGAAATATTATTATTTGAATATGGATTTTATAACCAATTCATTAAATAGGGTGGTATAAATATGATTAAGTTATTTATGAAATATTTATAAAGGTCCTACAAAATATAAAAATATTGACAAATTCATAGTAAATAATCACCCAATTTTTAGTGATGTCATATTATTCTTCAAAAATATGATTTATTAAAAAATGGTTTTATTGTTTTTTAGGAGAAAATATTATAATTAATATTTGGAACTTTTAGAATTTTTATTCTATAAAAACAATATAATTTTTAAAATCATCATTTATAAGTTATCATAAGGTTATAATTTTGATATTTTTATGAAATGTATCGTTTTTTAATGAATATTGAAAAATAATTATTTTTATTGAAAATAATATTTTCTTATCAAATATTTACAAAGTTTAATTATTTTTTGGAATATTTTTATATTTTAATTAATTATATTTAATTAAACATAATCTAGTTATGGACTTTGGAATGAATTTTATAATTTTATATTGTATAAAAACATTTTATACTTAATTTTGATTTTTTTTTAACAAAACATTTCTCATCGCATCTCATTGATCTAATTTTGAAATAAATTCCCCAACTTAACAAAATTAAATATTAAAAAATTGAATCCATATTTAGAATCATGAAATATAAATTTTTTAAATAATCCTATTTTATTTTTAGTCATTATTTATAGTAAATATAGTAAATAATTTCCACCATGATAAGTGTAAATCATGTAATTATGGTTAAATTAATATGATAGGAACTAAATATTGACTCTAAAACTTTCCATTATCCTTTTGGATGATTGGATTTTGTCTGTGTCCATACAATTATTGAATATAAGGCCACTTGGTTCCATATTTCATTGATTTTGACCATTATAATATTTAAGTAAATTATAAAGACAAAAATGTAACTTTATTGATTTTAATAACTATAATATTTTTGATAGAAATAAAAAAACTTAGGTTTGGTTCTAAATATTCATTTTAATAATAAATAATTTTTTATCATGGTGATTTTTTTATATTTTTTAGTAATTAAATATTTTATTTAAATGCTTCTCCAAAGCTGACAGAGTACTTATAAAATAAATGGAAAAATAAATTAAATGATTCTATAAAAATAAATGTAATCTAAATTGAATGAATTATATTTTTCCATTAATTTTTTAGATAAATTTAATGTGTTAGTGACATGTTAAATTATTATATTAAAACTCCATTTATGTCATTTTTTTAATTTCATATTAAATGAATAGTTCCAAAAATGACATTAATGATATTTTATAGTAAATAATATTTTATTAAATAATTTAGAATTATAGAAATAATATAATCATCCAATTTATTTGGATATGTCTATAAATATAAATCATTTTCCATTTAATGTGGGTTAAAACAAAAAGATAAGGGAATAAACCAAATATAAATATGAAAAAAGTTTATTGGATAATAAATTTTTGACCCATCCTCATCCTATATTTAAATTATATCAGTTTGGATACTTTTTTCAATGAAAATTGATTTAAATTAATTTAATTTTTTATGAAATTCAAAAAGTGCCCCTCCCCTCACTTATAAAGGGAACCTATAATAATCTTTTAATCATAATTAAAAAGAAATTTTTCTATCCAAGACCAAAATAAATCCCTTTATTAATTGAATTCTAACTTTTTATAGGCCTTGGATTGATTATAAAACCAACATATGAAATATTTTTGAGTAAAAGTAACTTGATTACCTGAATAAGATATATCGTTCTTAACCGAGAATTTTTATTTTATTTATTGTACCACCTACTTAAAAAAAATTAAACCATGATGTACAATGAAATTAGTATAAAACATATAATTAGATTTTATTATATTAATTTATTAACCTATATCAATATTCTCATTCAACAACTGGGAAATGAAACCATCATTCGGGTGTATGGCGGACTACCACCTCACGAATTGATGTAATTTGTTTTCCATAATCACCTCTCAAAAATATAAATAATGATGGATTTAATTTATATATTTTATATTAATGACATAATTATCATTATTTTAATATATTATACCATATATGTTCTTACATTTTTCATTCATTTAATGATGAGAACATTGTTTATGCGAACATGTGAATTACCACCTCCAAGAAGTGAAGGGATTCATTTTTCATGATCACATAATATGGATGGTAAATATAAGTGTACTTAATGAAATAAAATAATATGTATTATATAATCATAATTATATAAGATAAAATAACACATCCTTTCTTTCCATCATGATCATAGAAAAATGGAAATTTTACTCATGAGTATGTATAAACTACCATCTCAATGATTGAAACATAGATCATTTTTAATTACCCTATTTCATGGTTGGATTTAGTAAAAATAAAAATTGTTTAATTAATATTACTATTTAAATGATGAAAAAATGATCTCATTAACCATATTCAACCTACTAACATCATTTCTAACTTATGAGATGAATGTCATTAAAAATTTGACATGAACTTAAATGATTAAGTTATTGAATATAACATCATAATAAATAAACTAAAAGGGATACTAAAATTTATAAATATTCTTAATCATGAAAATAACTAAAATATATATATTATTATGTATGATAAAGAGTTTATGTGATGATTTAGACTCGAGGTATGAGATATTATTTAAAAATTCATATTTTAAAGTTTCCCTTACAACCCTTTTTCTTACATAACCATGATCATCTAAATATTTCAATAAAAACACTATTTATAATTAAATGGATGATACAAGTCAATTTTGAAACAAAATTACTTACTTTAAAATGTTAAAAAAAATAATATTTTTACGGTTTTTGTAAGAGTCTATATACTTTAAAAACCTCATGTTAAATTTTTTAATGATTTATTTTCCAAATATTTATATTCCATGTCCATATTCTTAAAATTATTTTTTAATGTATTTAAAAGTAAATAAATGAATTTTAAATGAATTTTTTTGTCTCTTATTACTTTCTTTAAAATGTTTTTGAAAGGAATGTTTTTACATATTTTATACAGAATTATTTGACTTCCTTTACAAAAGAAAAATATAATGTTTTTAACATATATGACATCATTGAATTCTCCTACCACCATAAATATTATCTTATATAATATTCCATGTTTTCATCAAATAGAATCCATATTTTCCTTAGTTTAAATTATTTTAAAAATAGGGTCTAAATTGAATGAATCTTTTTATCCAGAGAGGTTTTTCTTATGGGTGTAAGGGATCTCTCTAAACCACAATTTTCTTTAGTTTATGACATATTCCTCTCTATATCATGTTCACTCACTCATTAAAGTCATTGAATGCTTTAACATTGTGTATATTTGTCTCTCACATATATATACTTATATTATTCTACCTTCCATTGATAGGGTAATATGTTCCTTACATTAATTTATCAAATTCCTTCTTCATGACTTTGATTATGATATGAGGAAATATTATACAACCCATTTCATTCCATGGGTGATTCTTATGATTATGTATTATAATTTATTTACTTTTATAGAACACATAATCATGAACATTTTATTATAGGTGAACCTATATAACACTCTAATGATACGGGTAATTCTTTTGTCTCATGAGACAATATGCATGGGATTAAAGAGTAAACATAATCCTCTATAAGGATTCTTCTACCATGTGATGTTGTCTTGGAAGATCACCTTGAATAATGATTTTATCCTTTTTTGGGTTGTTTCCACATTTACTAAGTTTTCATGATATTATGTTACCATACTATTTATTTTATGAACCCATGTGTTTACTCATTTGAATATGTTTAAAGCAAAGTACAAGATCCATTGTAAGTGTGAAATTTATAGCATTTTTTGACAAAAAAAATCTTAATAATTCCATGATTTCAAAGAAAAAATTGTGTGTTTTATTTTTTTCTTTAATATTTCTTATTAAATTTCTTATGAATATTTTTATGTATAAAATTTTATTTCTTGGTTAATATAATTTTTATTATATGATAAAATAATAATATTGAAAAAGAGTGATCTTGTAGAAGTATTCATGAACTAACAGGTTTCTTTCTTTCTTTTTATACGACATGTACCGATATTTTACAAGCATCCCATGTTTTAAATTGTCTTTCAAATGGTTATAAGGGTGTGTAGGGATAAGGAGGAGGTATATATGAAAATTAAGAAGATATGTAATGAAATTAAATCTTATTATATCCTAAAGGTTTTTTTTGTAAAAAAATGAATACTAAGTGGATGTTTCCACTTTATTATGTAATATTTATTTATGTGAGAATGATGGATGAGTTGTCTAAAAATGTAAACTGTTAAGATCATAAAATGTAAGATAACAAAATATTGACATTAAATACAAGTTTTTGTAGTATTTTAGGTTGGGTCCTTATAGTTTATATCCTATTACGAGTTTAGATAACAATTGAGATTTTAATGTTTTCATGTGAGTTTAAATTAACAGTTATGGATACTATCATGAGTTTAGGAGTTTAAGGATTATCATTTGTTCAAAGAATTAGACACCCATTTTGATGTTTTATGTTATGGAATATTAATAAAATAAATTATATTTTGGGAGATTTTTATTAGGTTGAGGTATATGAAACCCTTAGGTTCAATATAAAGTATTATTTGAGTAATAAACTTATTTTCATAAGTTTAAAGGTATTAATTTCTTTAAGGGTTAATATGAACTTAGATGATGGTGCTCATCATATTTATAGGGATTTTATAAGAAGTGTTTTAATATATATTTAGTAAAAAAGACAAAACGTAACATCTGGAAAGGCCTTGGGGATTGAGTCCATAATGAATGGTGACAATGGTGAAAAACCTACCACTAGCCTATATGATGTATTGAATATTATTACGTTTTTTTAAAAAACCTACGAAATATAATGATTAATTTGATATATAGAAAAAAAATTATCATATATTTAAATATGGGATTAAAAGGTGATATGGTGATTATTTGATTGATGTTATTTAATAACAAGTTCACTATTTTAAGAAAATTGTACTATTATGGTAAATAAAACATTATGGGATTTTATTTGAGAAATAAAGGTTGAATTATATTATGGAAGAATATACGATTTTAATGTGTCTTTAGGTTCATTCATGTTATTTATGGAAATTATTAACATGTGTTGGATATTATATGATTAGGGAATATAAATTTGTTTTATGAGACATTAAGATTGATTGACATTATTTGAAGATAAATGATAAATTTATCTTTGAAGAATATGTGATCAAATAATTATAATCATTAAGTTTTAATATTAGTCTAGAATATTTTTATAAATTTTAATTTTAATTATTTATCCAATAATCTATGTTAAACATTTGTTGTTATTGTTGAATATTTGATAGTTAAGGATATATTTCTTTATAGAATGGTTTATTCATTTTAAGAAATATATTATTATTACCATTTTTTCTATAATTTTATAAAGATAATAGGAAGTTATTATTATGTTTTAATCGATTATGTGATATATTTGAATTTATTTTTTTTGTGTTTCAAGGATGAAAATTTCATATTGAATACTCCTTATTTGGATAGAAAGATGATATTGTGGTGGAAATTGATTAAAGAATCAAATTATACTTATTAAGAAAGTGTTTCCCTTATTTTTTTCATCTATATGGTATTTTAATTACTTAACTTGAGGAAAAATATGTTAAAACAAAACATTTATCATCTTATGTTTATTTATGTTGAATTGATGGTTCTTTTTCACACCTCTTAGATTTTTGGTATTGTCGTCATTAAATTTCTATTGGACACTCATGTTATTGGGATCAATGATCTCTATCATGAGCCATAATTATTTAGAATTTTTTTTATTAATTTCCATAATTTCACTTCCCATTAAGTTTTTCCTATTTGGAAATCTAATTATGTGATAAAAAACATATTTTATTTCCCCCCATTAAAAGAGGAAGTTTTATTCATCCTTTTTACAATATGGGATTTTAAAAAAGGTAATTTTAGATTTCACACCCTTATTTACTGATATCAAGTTAAAATTTTGAGGAAACAATTTATTAGAGGGAGAATAATGTAAAAACTTTAGATTTTAAAAAATAAAACTATGTTCGACAGTGTATATTAATGAAATGTCGAGCCTAAAAGAACCATGAAATATTATTATTTAAATATGAGCGTTTTAACCTATCTATTAAATTAGTGGGTGTGAATAGTATTAACTGATTTATTAAATATACTTAAAGTTCCTACTCAATATAAATTTATTAATAAAATCATAGTAAATAATCACTTAATTGTTAGTAAAGTCATTTTTTCTTTAAAAAAATTATTTATTCGAAAATTTATTTTACTAATTATTGGGAGAAAATAGTATAATTAATTTATATAACATTTAGAGATTTTATTTGATAAAAATTTATAATTTTTTAATTTATAATATCTAAATTATCTTTTTGAGAAATTTTGATATTTTTTCACTAAAGCTTGATTTTTCAAAGAATAGTGAAAAATACTAATTTTTATTGGAAATTATATATTATTTTCAAGTATTTATAATTTAAAATAATATTTATAATAATTATAATAATATAATTATGGTATTTGCAATGAAATTTATTATTATATATAGTAAAAAACATTTTATACTTAAATAACATTTTTCTAAAAAATCAGTTTTTGTCGAGTCACACAGGTATAATTATAAACTAAACTCTACATTGTATATAAATTGAATGTTTAAAAATAGATTCCATATTTTTAATCAAGATTATAATTTTTTTTAATAGGCCTTTTTTATTTTTAGTCATTATGAATAGTAACTATGATAAATAATTATCATCATAGTAAGGCTAAATTGGATAATTAAGGTTAAAAATAATATGATAAGGTCTAAAAATTAACCAAAAAACATGCCTTTATCCAATTGTATGATATTATTTTGGACATTCCCATGCCATTATCTAATATATGGATGAATGGTGTCATACTTAATTGATTTTGACCATTATAATATTTAAGTAAACGATAATGATAAAAATATCGCTTTCTTGATTTTAATAACTATAATATTTTTTGATAGGGATTAAATCAACTTATATTCATTTATAAATATTCATTTGAATGAAAAAAATGTTTTTTTATAATTTCAATTTATTTTCTAAGTTTTAGTAATGAAATAATTAACTTAATTTCTTATTCAATGCTAATATAGTATTTATTGAATTAAAGGAAAATTAAAATAAATGATTCTAAAAATATTAAAAGTAGTATAAATTGAATTAATTATAATGTTATTTGAATTTTTTAGATAAATATAACTTATTAGTGATGTTATGAAGGATTATAATTAAATTTAATTGCTATTATTTTTCTCACAAAGTCAAATTTTATGAGTTCTTCCAAAACTCATATTAATGATTTTTTATAAATAATATTTTATTAAACAATTAAAAATTTATAAAAAATAGTATAATAAAAATAATAATTTTTATTTGTTTTAAAATATCATCCATGATCCATTTATTAACCAACTATCCATTTATAGTAACTATCCTGACCCATAAATAGTAAAAACTTTGTTATCACGGTAATTGTCAAAATGGGTAAACACGAGTAAAAATAAATAGATAAGGGTAAACAACTAATCTAAACTTTACCAAATTTTATTGGATGATATTATTTAGACCAATAATCATCCATTATATTAACAATATCATTTTGGATCCTCTTATACTTGAAAATCAATATATATTAATTTAGTATTTTATGAAAATCCCAAATTTCCCCTCCCCTCACTTATAAAAGGGGAACTCATCTCCTCTTTTCATCAAACATAAAAATCATTTTTGTTTATTTGATATATAAAAATACCTTCCTATAATACCTTCCTATGATCCCTTCCCATGTCTTAAATTCATTTTTTTATTAGAATGACCTACTATAATTTTTTTCTTATTTTAAACCTAAAGATGTTGTTTGAAGATTAAGTATCATTCTTAATCAGGAATTTTTATTTTATTTCTTCTTCCACACCATTTAAATATTATAAAACCATGATGATATATTTACATAATTATAATCCATATAATGAGATTTTATTATTTTAATTTAATAATCAAAATCCATCTCAACTTCCATCAAATTGGAAATGAAACCATCATTTGTGCGTCTTGAGGATTACCAACTTGCGAACTGATAAATATGTTTTCTATCATTACCTCTCATGCACGCTAATAATGACATATTTAATGGTTATTTATGATATTAATTACATATTTATAATTATATTAAATTAATATATCATATATATTTTTACCTTTCCTTTCATTCAAAGATGTTAATGTTATTCATGCATATGTGTGGAATGTCATCTCCACGAAGCGACGTGATTCATTTTTCATTAATGCTTTATATGGAAGGAATATGTAAGTGTATTTAAATAAATAATATAATATTTAAAATATAATTATCATACTATAATGTAAAAATAATAGATACCTTATTTTCATCAGGATCATTGAAAAAAGGAAATGTTACTCATGCGTGCAAACAATCTACCGTCTTCCTTATTATAACATAGATAATTTTTCAAAACCATATTTCTTTGATGGTTTTAAAATTATAATTTATGTGTATAAATGAAAATTATTTCATTGTCATTATTTTTTATATGTTTAAACAATAAACATGTTGTCCATAGTCAACCTATAGCTGTCATTTTGGACTTATGAGTTAAATGTCGTCAAAACGTATGACGTCAACTAAAATGAATATATAAATTAATATAACATGAAATTAAATAAAATAAAATGGATAATAAAATTGAAAAAGGTTTAAAATAAAGAAAAAAATAACTTAATTTTAATATTTACAGTGATATAGAGTGTATTTGATGATTTAGACTTGTGGTATGAGAGTTTCTTTTTTAAATCATCTTTTAAAGTTTCTCTACCAATGCATTTTCTTCCATGATCATACTATTAAAAATGATTTAGGAATATTATTATTTATGATTAAATGGATACTAAAGTTCATTTTTGAAAATATTTAATATTTATTATAGTTTTAAAAAAAATAATCACTTTATGTTTTTATGTAAGATACCCTTTATATTAAAAACCTCATTTTAAATCTATTAAAGATATATTTTCTAAATATTTTTATTACATGTCTATATAATTAAAATTATTTTATTAATTTATTTATATAGAAATAAATGAATTTTGATGGTTATTTTATATCTCTTTTGACTTAATTAAAATTGTTTCCAAAATTAATCTCTTTAGATATTTTATAGGGAACATTTTGACTTTCATTACAAAAGACAAAAGGAATGTTTTATTTTAACATATACAGTGTCAATAGATTTTACTACCACCACAATCATTATTTGATATAAGATTCATTATTTTATTTAGATAAAATCACTTTAAAAAAAATTTCTATGTATTTTTTAAAATTTATTTATATGGAATGGGTATTTTTATTTCTTGAAGTGTTTAGATTATGGATGTAAGGGATCTCTCTAAACCATCCATTTCTTTAGGTTATGAACTTTATCTCTCAATATATCTTACTCTACATATTTATATTTTTTTAATGCTTTTAAATTCATTATAAATTTCTCCAAAATATATTCCTACCTTATTATCCATTCATTTAATGGGTTAATGCATGTCATATGTTTATTTCACAAATTCATTCATTGTGAAATTTTGATTGATTTTGATATGAGGCAAGATTATAGGACCTGCCTCTTTCCATGAGTAATTTTTATAATAATTTCATATAATTTATTTACTTTTTTGTAACTCGTATTCATAAACAAGTTATGATGGGTACTCCTAGATAATTCTCCAATGCATTGGGTTAATCATTTGTCTCATGAGACATTATGTATGGGATTAGGGAGCAAACCGAATCAACTCTGGCTCTTTGTCCACCATGTGATTCTGAATTAGAAGATATCCTTGACATATACTTATGTAATTTTTATTTAAATATAATATTTAATATTTTATGATAATATTATGTTACCATTTTCTTTATATTTTTCTATCAAGGTATTACTCATGAGATTATGTTTAAGGAAATTGTATTCTACTTCATAAGGGTGAATTTTTTTTGTTTTTTTGAAAAAGTGTTCATAAGTTTTTCCTGATAGAAAAGGGAACCTATATTACTTTTATTTTTTATTTTAGGATATATAATTAAATATCTTATGACCATCATTTTAAAAAATATATTTATTGGGTAATAAAATGTTTATTTAGAGCCCAATGACTCATTTTTAAATTGCGCAATCTTGTATAAGTAATCATGAACTAAGAGTTTTCTTTTATTTATTTTATATATCACTCAATGAGATTTTGTTTTGATTCCACATTATAAATTTTAATCAATAGGGTTTTAAATAATTATTAGGGTTAAGGTGGTGGTAAAGATGATAATTTTGAAGATATGTTATGATAAGAAAACTTGGTATATATAAAATGTTTTATATTTTGGAAAAAATGGATAGTGAGTGGAAGTGATCAATTTGTGAGGTAATGATTATTTATTTTCTAATAGTAGAATAATTATATGTAAACCCATAAATATACTCATATTTAATATTATGAATTATTGAATTAAAAGTCATTATTATGTAATGTTTAAGGTTTGATCTTTATAAAGTCAAACTTTCTTCATTCAGAAATTAAATAGAGGATTCCTTTGAATATATTTTTGTAAAAATTAAATAATTGATAAAAAATGGTATAAATATTAATATAATAATAATAATAAATTATTTGAAAACAATATAATTAAAAAATATCCATGGAATAAAACAATTCATAACCAAATAGTAATACATAGTCAGTTTTTATAAAAAAACATTATATATGTCTCTTGAGTACTTAAAGTGAGAAAAATAAAATGAAAAAATGTATTTTATTGATATAAATATATGTAAAGAAAAACGAAAGGGATTTATCAAATAAGGACCATATAATTTCCAAAATTTTAATCCAACAATAAATAATTCTAGATAAAATAGGACTGAGAAATAAATCCATTACCTCATGTATTATTTTTATTCATACACGATTGAACATCAAATGTAATAAATATAGATTTCATATATATTATTATAGAAACATACTCATGTATATCTTACAATATATTATTTAATATAAAATATTATCACTCGTTGACTAATAATTTCTTATTAAAATCATACTTCCAAGTGATAACCGTTTCATTTATCACGTATGTTTTGTTTCAGCAGTGTCTGTCCCTATACATTGTTCACAGTACCATTATATCCATAATTATTATTATGATATAACTATAATTCATATTAATTATATGTATATGTATATTCATTCATAAAATATATAGATAGAAAAATTAATTACACAATTCATGGAGGGGGTAGGTTATACATACACATGAACGTTGTTTTAAATTTTTGATGGATAGAAAAAAAGAAAGGTAAATATTAATTAAAAATTATATAATAACTATTTTATCATATATATCATTATATTTATACTTATTACCATTCATGTGAAGTATAAATGAAGAAAAATAACATCTCTTTATGGCGGTGGTAGTCCGGACATACACACAAGCGACGTTATCATTTTCCAACAAATGGGAACAAAGTGGATAATGGTTTTTATATCCTAATAACGTATCAGTATATTGAAGATAATAAATTAAATAATTTTTAATAGATTCTATTTATTTATATTTTTTATAATAAGAAATAAAATTATAAATTCTTGGTTATGATTTATAACTCTTCGTTGAGAAATCTTCTTTATCTTACACCTAATGCCTTAAAAAGATGGTATTTTGGAAAGAACATAAGGTCTAGGATGTGTTTCATTAATATATGATGATATTAGGGTCGGTTTTGTATGATCTATAAGGATCAATATGTGTGAGGAAAATAGGAGGAGAGTTTATCTTTTATAAGTGAGGAGAGGGTAACTCTTGGAATTACTTAATGTTTTAAATTCATATTAAATAATTTAAAAATAAAAACGGATCAAAATGATAAAATTATAAACAATATAAATATGATTAGAAATACACTGATACATTAACATTTTTAAACTTCATGGTTATGTTTTCACACTTATCATTTAGTTTTAACCCCCTTTAACCCAATTAAAAATTATCAGAATATCAAATTTATTTACCCATTAAGGGTTATGAATGGTGCCATAAAAGTATATATAACTGATAAATAGAAAAAAAATTAAATTTTAAACTACACTCTATTAACTTAACTGAATATAGGATTTTATTAATTTAAAATCATTTTATAAAATATTATTTATTGTAAAATATCATTATCATATTTTTAAATCTATTAATTTAATTTGAATTTCAAACATACTTAACAAAAATGGAATTATAATATATAACATTAACATTTCCATAATATAAAATATTTATCTATAAAATTCATGGGATTCTATAACTAACTCAGAAAAATTTAAACTATAGTATTCTAAAATAATTTACTTGATTTTTCTATTTCTTTCACAAGGACTTTGTTTGTGTTGAATAAAAATCTAAGGTAATTATTCAATAGAAAAAAAATAAAAAAATACTTCCAAGAAATAAAATTCTTTTATGTTTCAATTGAAAATTCAAAAAAAATATGTAGTTTTTGTCCCTATCATAAAATATTATAAATATTAAAATGATGAATGTAACATTTTTGACATTATCTTTTACTAAAATGGCATAAAGTTCAAAATCAAAGATAAATAGAAAAAATGGTAATGTTTTGGAATATTTTTTGATTATAGAACAAATAAACTCATCTTATAAAATAAATTGAAGTGTTATAATGAATTGGAAACCTTAACACATTACTTTTTACTATAATTAAACCATTCTACCTTTAACTTGTAACATAAATTAACTATAGTTACTATTAATATTGACAAAAAATGGGATTATTTACCAAATCTATACCTCTTAATTAAAAATATAGAATCAATTTTTATGTATTAAATTTATATAAGTGGTATAAATTAATTTAAGATAAAAATTAAAAACCTAAAGGAAAAACAATTGTTCAGGAAAATTCATTTTTATGTATAAAATGTTTTTATATCAAATTCAATAATAAAATTTATTGAAATAAACTTAATTTAATTATTAATAATATAAGAGAAATAATTTTACATCGAATAAATTTTAATAAAAAATGAAATTTTGTAACTTTCTTGAATCTGAAATACAGGTTTCAATAAAAATCAGTATTTTTCACTATTCACTAGAAAATCAATATTTTTAGAAAAGTATAAAAATTTTACACTAAGATAATTAAGATGTAGTGATTTAAAAAATTAATTTTGTTTTTACAAATATATTTTGTAAAGGTATATGAAATTAATTATATTATTTTCTAACAAAAATTAGAAAAAATCATTTTTAAAGGAAATAAATTTTTGAACAATAAATTAACTTTACTAAAAATTGAATGTTTAATTACAATGAATTAATCAATAACTTTTTATTTAGAAGGACCTTTATATATTTTTATATATCATAATGTGGTTATTTTTATTAATACCAAAAAAAATTAATGGTTAATTTATAACTATAAATTTTAAATTATAATATTTCATAGTTTTTTTAACCAAGTTTTTGGGTGTTGTATACGCTATCAAATATAAAATTCTTTTAAAAACATGGAGTGTTACACATAACTTCTATATCATCATTATTTCTACTAAGGTACACATGATGTGTTTCATGTGTTACATATTTAGAGGTATATCCTCGATTTCAGGCATGTTATTTCATGTGAAGATGTTGAATAGGATCCTAACATATCATACATAGACCGCCCAATGCAGATTTTAAACTAAAGTAATAAATTCATTCGAGGGAAGACAATTCCAAAAATATGGGTACCATTTTATCATAGGTAGATACTTTAGGAGACTTGGTATTGAGAGAATTATGTTTAGGATTAATGGCATGGGTTGTTTGATTAGAACCATTGAAGGTAATTCTCAAGGATGAAAATTCGTTAGAGTGGGAGAATTGTAACGTCATCATTTTATTTAATTATATGAGATATTTTTGGTTTATAAATTTATCATTTAATGTTTTGTTATTATCTTTTTTTATATGTTAATATTATTTTTGTAGTGATTAGTGGTCCCTGAACCAAAGGTGAAAGAGTCAAGGAGGGAATGACCTTGAGGTTGCTGGAAAACAGCAACCGACTAGCTGAGGGAACTCAATGGCCAACCATTGGGGTTATAGTAGGTTTTTTTGGCTATATCATACCCCACAAGTTTGTTAGGGGCTAATTAAAATTTCATGGAATTTCCTAGGAACATCGGTCAACTAGTGTCTAGTCAATGTAAAGCCAGTGGTGCCATTGGCCCGCTGGTGAGTCCCACCAGCTCTCCGGTGCACCAAATATAGGGGTAAAAATAATGAACCCATGAGTTTTAACTTTACATAATATTCCCCAACCTTTAACACCAAAATTAAACCCCCTTGAGACTATTTCAAATTAGAGAGATCTCCCTTGGTCTCTAAGTCTCTCACATCCATCTCCCCATGGTCTATCAACATTTTACCTATCCAGTAGTGTTTATTAGTATGTTCTTCCTATATAATTGCTTATTCCCACTTCTTATTTGTGGAACGAGCATAGATATACATTGGATATATATTTTCCTTGATGATCTGATGATGAATACATCCATTCTTTTTATATCAGTGATATATCTATCATGTTTATGTTGTCTCTTGATCAAACTGAGATATACCTTCGACAATGAGCTTTCAACAAGTAAGTGTTGATAAACAATATTTTGATAACTATTCTAGATGAATAATCATGGATAGAAACTTAATACATTGAAAAGTTGATGGAAAATTAGTGGTAGAAATGATGTTTCATTGATGACCTCTCCTGACCAGAGATATAAATCTCAATAACGTTGATGTTTTCATGTATGCCTTTATAGAATGATCATCATGTGAAAATATTATTTATTAAAAAAAATAATTCAATGATTATTGATGGATTAATGATCCTTGGTTAGTCCTAAGTCTATATTCTAGAATCAATAATAAATTCACAATAATTTCTTCATTCAAAAATAATTTATGTTGAATTGGAATCACTTCCTTCAATATACCTTGGTATTAGATCTTTTTTTAGAAATTATAAGGTATATGATTCTAGAATCACTTTTTTGACAAGGTTTTTTATTGAGGACTTTTATAAACAACTTTAATGAAAAATTGGAACCCTATTTAGGCATCCTTGATATGGTAGAATGTTATCCATGGGTGTGCAACATGGTTCAGACCTTAATCCAAGATTAACATTGGATTTATTCATCAATAAACTTGACGTAATAAGTTACCTAACCTTAGGGTATATCATATAATATTTTTCCAAAGGTATGAATCATGTGTTGTCATGGTTTTATTATTATTTAATGGTGATTTCTTATTAGTGTGTTCATTTTTGTGATACCCATATATGATCCTTGTTTCCATGATAATTGATTTATTATCTTGTTTCCATGATTGATGTTGATTCAAATATTATTATATGGTGCTACTATATTTCTCATGATGTCACACTATATTTATCCTGTGTTCACTTATTTTGATATATCTTGACTTTGGAGGTTTTTCATTGGTATGCATCAAAAGTGAACCATTATAACATGGATATCCCATTAAGAGGGAGCGTAAACCACATGCAATGATGATGATATTGGCCCAAAATCCGAGTTAAAGTAATGATAGGAATATATCCCAAATAGAACTTAGTTTCTTATGGATATTGACCGATTTTTATAAACTTGATTCCTTGAGGATACTAAATAACATTCCAAAACATAGTGCCTTGTTGATTTTGAGTACATGGTCACTAGTATTCCTTATATCCTAACTGAGACTTGATGTCTTTATGATATTGTGTTACATGTTTAACATATTTATGGAATATCCATGATATTTTTTTTCAACCACAATTATCCTTTTGGGATGCAGCTAAAATAGGTAGGACAGAGGGTTTATTTTAACTTGTTCAGTGCACAACCACTTATTATGTGATTGTGGGTATATTATGATGTATTTAACATTAATTATCATCATGTAATACACTTTTTAAACATGTGAACATTTTTTATGGATGTATTAGTAGTGTCCTATAGGTTTATATGACTCAAACCCTATATGAAAATTTTCAATGTAGGTGTAGACTTCATTTTTAGGGATCCAAGTAAGGGATAGGTTCTCCCGGATGATGGATCAGTAGAGGATCCTAGAGCTGGAAGTGGTACCAAGATAGACTCTAGAGTATTACCATGATTTTATTTATTTATTACGCACCAAAAATTTATTTTTGGATTGGATTTTTACATTGGAATACAATTTATTTATTTAATTACTATTATTCCATCTATATAGATTGTGCGTGTTGACTTTGATTATTTATTTTATTATATTCTGTTTTTTAAGGTAGATGATATTGAGGTTATAGTCACCCCATAGATAGACATAGACCCTCTATTCTATTTGATAGCCTATTATGTATAAGGATGTAGGAATGAGGTCATATAGAACTCTAGTTCATACCCAATCATTCTGAATGGGGGTTACATTAGCCACAGGTTCTCTAATGGATTTACACTTATATTTACTATTGTATTTCTAATATGAAAATTATAATCTAATGGTAATTCACATTGAACTTATTGTACTACTAACGGTTTTGTCCATAGCTATAGTTTTATTACCACAAATACTAATATCTGATATTGACACAGTTACATAGAGGTTTCATGTGGATATATGTATTTATATACAACCATAATCAATATACTAATAGTTTTAGCCACTAACTCTATGTGTGGATATTAAAAACCAATATTTTCATATCTATGGTATTATGTTTGATAAAAAAATGAATCTAAACACCAAAAAAACTAATGATGAAATAAAAATCAACAAATAAATAATACATAATAATTTATTATTTATAAACAAAAAATAAAATTAATATAAAAAATATTCCTCAAAAATAGTATTGATATGGTTATAACCCTCCATACCACCTTCGACGCCATTATATATAATATTTTTTATAGAAATGGTATCACTATATATGACATTTTCACCATTATCAACATCATGGGAAGAATAACTATCATTAATACCTAAATTAGAAGTAAGAGTGGTGTAATTATCATAAATAGACCACACCCTCATCACACAAGAATCAATTTTCACAACACAATTTTCTACAAGTGGTGAAGAATGAGAGTATATTTCATTAATAATATATTCATTGGACATATTATGATAGTCATATTCTATCATTTTTTTTTAGATTAGAGCATTCATTTTTTCTCTTCAACTAGGTTGGGCTAACTTTTTAAAGAATGTTTCTTGTAAGACTAGTATTTTGATGGTATATTCTTCTTCCAAATAAAATTGTGACTCATTCATCAATTATCATCTCCAAATACCTAGTGAAAATGATTCCTTGATCATGACTGTTTGGTTTCAATTTCTACCCATGCCTCCATAGAATTTTATTGATCAATATATTACATGAATGTAAATGATAAACTTATGTAAATAAATAAATATAATTAAAATAATAAAAATGATAATATTTTTACAATTTTTTCTTAGGAGTTAGTATTTACTACACTAACATCTTTCATTTTCCCACATGTACAAAACATGGTTTAGTGATGAACATGAACCTCAATATTCATTGTCCACAACTAGGAAAATAATGAGATAAATAAGATTCAAATAATTTAACATGATAAAACAAGAACTACTAGAAAACTTTTCTAAATTATTCATTTAATATAAAATATAAATGTAATTCATGTTAAATAAAAATATTTGAACTAGTTAACAAAGAACTGAAATAAATAATAATGTAATTCAATGTTGTATTTATTTATGTATAATTCAATTTAGTTCTACATTTATGGATTCAATTTATTTTCATACAATTTGTGTTGGGTTTTTTGGTCTTATTCAGTTTGATTCAATATAGTTCAAATCTATCCCAATCAATTTTATTAGGTTTATTTGATATTTTTTTAGTTTTTAATGTGTAAAAATGGTTCATTTTATTTCATTTATTCTTTTTTCTATTTTATTCACTTTAGAATTTTTTTTAACTGTTATTTTTTTTATTTTTGCTTATTTTTATTTGGTTTATTTTTTAATATTTCTATACAATAAGAGTTAGAAACATTCAATCAAGTTTGGTTTGTGATTTTTTATATTTATTTTATTTATTTTTGGTGGATAAAATTTGGATTAATTTCATTTCATTCAATATGGTTTATTTCATTTATGTTAAATTTGTAATGGTTTGGTTCTATTATGTCTAGGTTGGGTTAGTTTCTAGCATATTTTTAAGGACCTGACCTTAAACATTACATAATATAGATAATTCAACAATGATTCACTTGAATACATTCCCAAATGTAACACCCCGAGATTTTATGAAAAATATTCTTTTAATTTCATTAATGTCTTGTGTTGTATGTTACACCATGATTACCTTGCGCTATATGCAACACCGTATTAGCTTGCAGTATACACAACACTATTCTTGGATCGTGTTACACACAATTTTGATAATAGTTATTCTACGAAACATTGAGTATATATATATATATTCAATGTATAAATGAAATATGGTTGGATTCTGTTATATGAAACAATGAAGGATTCTTTCACAACACGCAACCCTGACTTGGCTTGCATTACATGCAATCGTGACCTTCCTCGATAGTGTGTGTTGTACGCAATACCGAGTTTTAATAAACAACGATATATTATTATAATATTATCATGAACTAGCCGTTATGAATAGTGTTACTAAATTTGGAATTTTATAAAATTATTATTCATCTTACACATTTTCTAGAACATGGTATAAGAACAAAATAAATTTTTCGGGTAAAATAAGTATTTTTCAAAAAATGCAGTTTTGCCGCCTTTTGATGGCGCACCCACTTTAAATCTAGTTTTTGACATGTTTATATGTTCAATTTGACAAAATAAAATTCTTATTTTGAATCAGGTTATAAAAATTTACATTAGATAAAGTTTTGATATTTTTCTGATAACTTTCATATTTTAATGAATAGTAAAAACACGCTATATTTTAATTAAAAACAACTTTTTTCATCGTAATATCTTATGTAGTTAAATTATAATATTGAATGGTTTTAAAGTATAAATAGAATATATTTTTACCATTTAATATAATGTATGTCATTAGCATTGATTTTACCTTGAATTCGTAGGTTAAATCAATTCAATCTTTTGCAATGTTTTAAAGAAAACCCGTTTTCTTTTGACAACAGGATTAATTTTAATTTAATTTCTGCATCTTTTGTGTATTGAATTTGTAAAAATGGATTCCATATTTGGAATCAGTGGGTCCAAATTATGTTAATAAGCTACTTTTTATTTTTGGGCATTGTGAATAGTAACTACGGTAAATTTTATTTACTATAGTTAAAGGTAAATCGGGTAATTAAGGGTAAATATAAGATAATAAAATTACCCTAACACTTGGAAAAATCCTATTGGATGGCTAAAAGTAGACCCATATAATCTAAGGGTCGGATTAGATTCATTTTATGGACTTTTGTCCATGAAAATAATTTAATTATTATTAAAACCAAAGAATGTGACAACATGTCACTTTCTTAAATCTTATAAGTATAATACTCTTAATTTAGTGATAAACTTCATGAAAAATCGAACATGAATAGTCTCCAGAAATCTAATACATTTATCTACATCATAGGAAATTATTTAGAATTTTTAGGGATTAAATAATTATCATTTATTATGACACAAAGATGATGCAGTAATTGTCTTATTAATGAAATATTGACATAATTGATGTTATAAATGCCCAAATAAATGTAATTTGAGACTTTTTATGACTTACACTAATTTTATAGGTTAATATGACATGTTATTGTTGATTTAAGTAACTTGGTTAGAACTTATCATTCTGTTATGAATTTCATAAAAATCATGTACCAAATAGTGTCAAAATTGACATAAATTGGTTTTTAAAACAAATATTATATTATTAATTGTTATTTTATTCCTAAAAATCTAAGGTTCGACCAAATGACTTAGATAAGGTTATATATATTAATAATAAACAACTTTGGGTTCGTTTGTCTTGATAAAGTAAGTTTATTAACCATATAGTGTAAGAAAACAAAAAGACACGGTAAAAGTTAAATTATTTAACTTAGAGTTAAATCTAATTGATAAGGTTAAAATAATAACCTAAACTTGTCTAAATCCTATTGGATGAGAGGATTTCGACCCATACCCACTTTATCTTCAAAATAAGACCATTTGGAACCATTATAAACCGAATTTGACCTTAATATAAAATAATATTTTGAGATTTTCCTAAGGTGCCCCTCTCCTCCCTTATAAAAGGGCTCCTCCTCCCTCTCCTCCTCACACCAATTTGAGCATTCAAGCTCGGCCAACCCCTGCCAAAATATCTTCTCCACTTCCCTAGTATCATCCTAGAGGTCCTGGTATTCTTCAAAGACCATCCTTAGTTATTTAAGTGGAGGTTAAGTGAAGGCGCGTCAAAAAGAGGAGGTTCGGATACGTACAAAGCATATCGGACATAAGGTAAGGGAAAATCTTGCAATCTCATTTTTATCCGAGATTGTTTATACTTTGGTATTTACTGGGGTGTATTTTATCATCCACATCCATGTTTCCTCAATATTTCATATTATTTCCAACCACCTACAATTGTTTAAATCCAATTTTACCCTTCAGTGAGTTTTTAGTAAAAGATATGAAAGGAATCTTTTGTCATTTTTCATATGAGGTACTTTTTGACTTTTCCGACAAAAGTATGAGGAAATTGTTATTTTTTAACTTATATGGCATGAATGGATTTTTAAAACATTATTTCCAAGAAGCTTACTTTACAAGTTTTCATGTTTATTTTTAATCAACTTCTTTTAGTTTAAAATTGTATGACATGTTAAGAAAGGAAAAGTGTTTTTGAAGCAGAAAGGATATTTTCCTCAAGAATAGAGTTCAGGTGTTTTATCAAAATTATTTTCCATCTAAGATAATATAAGGTTCTGTTTCTATCCCTATTATTACATGTATTTGATTATGTTGTGATGGAAATATTTTTATGAATTCCTTTATCTTATATGAATTGTTTTATGATGTCACGATGTTTAAGATTCCCATTTTTATTACATGGGTTATGCAATGATGTATAATTTATGATTTTGTGGCACACATAAGAATGGTATCATTATGAGATGGGTGGGACCTATATCTCCCTCCAATTCATTGGGTAAAGATTTTATATCTCATGAGATAGACATGGCTAGAACTGTAGGTTATACCGGTTCAGTGAAACAGGACTGAAACGAGGGTGACTCGGTTCAGAAATGGACTTTGTCCACTAAGATAGTCTTGGCAATGAGTCTTGGCTAATAAGATATGATTCTCTATGATTATGGGTGTATGCCACAAAGTTTCATGTTTTAAGTTATGATTATTGGGATTTCATTTCACTACTATGATTTATCCCATTTATGAAATTATGCTCTCTTTTGCAGGTTAAGATTTCCAAAATGTTATGTTCTTATGAAAATGATGTGATTGATATTTCTTTTGTTTACCCTTACTGAGCATTTGAGCTCACCCTTTTATGTTTTCTTTTCCCCAGGATATAAAGAAAGGTTTTAGGTAAAAAAAGGAATATCTTTATGGGAGATGTTGAAGAGCTTTCACCACGATTAGAAGATTATATTCCGAGTTTCCAAAGACACTAAACTATTACGATCCTTGAGTGTGTGTTTTTGTTATGTACTAAGTATTCTGCAAAATTAATGTAATGTCCATGTACGTCAATCTTCAGGTCTCTACAGTTGGTATCAGAGGAAAGGTTTAGTCAACCTTTGGAAACTAGGATGTGAGAACGTTAGTGAGATCCCTAGAGATATTTCTAAGGTATGTCTAGGGATGTCCCTAAGGATAAGTATATGTATAGGATATAGTCCTAGAACTATGGTAATGATCTTAGAATTTAACCTAAGATATTAGATATTAAGGGTACTCCCCCTTTACTATGTTGTTTTCCCTAGCATTATTTTTGCCTCTCACACTATTCTTTTTGGGTTTTAGATGATGGCTGGAACCCGAAGGAACCGTGTTGATCACTGTAATGGACAATGCAATGATTGTCCTCCTGAACAAACAAGTGTTATGGGAGATGGAGTGCAAAATCTTATTGCTATACTTACACAAGCTATGAATCATTCTGGACTTCCAAATGAGCAGAGAAGGGAACAATATTATATTGAGTCCTTCATGAGGCAACGCCCAACTTCTTTCAGTGGGTCTTCCGATCCACTTGTTACTGAACAATGGATCAGTACCACTGAAAAGATATTTTCAGTTCTTCAATGTTCTGAACATGATAAAGTCATCTTAGCAGTATATCATTTGGAAGGTGAAGCTGATCAATGGTGGAATCTTATCAAGAATACAAGGCTAAGAGATAAAATTGAGTCCATGGAATGGGACGAGTTCAAGAACTTATTTTTCAATAAGTAATTCCCTCGTATTCTTCGAACAAAGATGGAGAAGGAGTTTCTTGAACTAAAGCAAAAGGATGATGAATCTGTTGGTATATACGAAGCAAATTTTACAAGGCTTGCAAGGTATGCATCTGGATTTATCATCCAACCTGAAAGTAAAGTTGATCGATTCTTCAGTGGCTTAAAAGAAAGTCTTCGAAGGGCATTAGCTATAACAGACTTCAGTAGCTATGAAGAAATTGTGTGTTGTGCTATCAAGGTAGAAATGGAAGTTGGTGTTACATGTCCATCTCATGGTTTTGACAACAAACGAAAGATGGAGTTCAAGGAGAAATCTCAGAATAATGGTGAAAAGAAGATGAATGTTTCCTTATGCACAAAGTGTGGAATGAAGCATGGGGGAGATTGTCTTAAAGGGACTAGAAAATGTTTTAAGTGTGGAAAAGAAGGTCATCGAGCAGCTGAGTGTCAAAGTAATGGAAAAAGGGTTTCTAATGATGTGAATAAAGCAAAGACTGCAGATAACTCACCACCAACACTTCAATGCTTCAAGTGCAAGAAAATGGGGCATTATGATAATAAATGCCCTAATCCAAGGGTTAGTGATGATCGACATGAGCAACCGCTTAAGGCAAAGGACAAAGGGAAGTCACATGCGATCACCATTGGCGATGTTGAATATGAAAACAATGTGGTGGAATGATTAAGTGTTTATGTAATTGGATTCTAGAATAATTTTGTATATAGTATCGTGGAATATTGGAATATTTATGTTTTGGTCTAATGTGGTATTCAAAGTGATTGAGATATTTTTGGAAATAAGATGATATGCGCATAATGAAGGGAAAACCAGAAAATGAAATGTTTGATAGTATTCATGAGCTCATGATTGATATAAGGACTAAGTGGTATCATGGTTTGAGTATATATAATTTTGAGGATTTTGGTATGTGGGAAGTGTTAACTTTTTTACTTCATTCATGTTTTCACTAAGGTTCAATGGATATTCATTCTTCAAGAGAATACATGATTAAGGTATTCACATGTTTGTAATTTGACCAACAAGATATATCTTATGATATATGGGGGATAAATGATGGCATTCACGTGATCGTTATGGGACATTTCAAGTCATAGTTTTCTTTATAATATGAGATTGGATCGAAGTATTTTAGATAAGCTTAAATATTGGAATGGATTATGTTGGACATATGCTAAGTATTGTTTAAGGATAGAACTTTTTTCGACATTACTGATGGGATTTTATAGTAATGTAGTTTTAGAAAAAGGACAACCTGCAGGACGGGCGACAGCCCATCGCGTCGGACAAGGCTGTGGGAATCGAACCCACAACCGAAGTGTGACTGACCTTTATCGCCTACCACTGGCCTACAGGAAGTCCCTGTTTAGTAGAAACTAGTTTTATTATATTAAGCAGTATGATATATGAAGTATAAGTCCATTTTAGGAACCATATATGATTAATCTCACTATAGATGGACTTATGTATTTTTTTTTTTTTGAT
This sequence comes from Viscum album, assembly GCA_963277665.1. Lineage (NCBI taxonomy): Eukaryota > Viridiplantae > Streptophyta > Magnoliopsida > Santalales > Viscaceae > Viscum > Viscum album. The sequence continues at coordinate 275,112,828 of OY728165.1, read as the reverse complement.
AACTTTTATAACCTTTTGTTTGAGATAGATGGAATGACCGATCATTCTATCACATGATCTGCTAACACATCACGAATGACAAATTCAACTTCATTTCTTTAAGAGATGAAGTGGAAATTGTCCAAAGAACGACCAACGGTGAGAATATACCAAAATCACGAAAGTATTTCTTCTAATTCCAATTTCATCAACTTTAGGGAAATGATCTTGAAAACCAAAAATTTTGTCCTAGTGCTCTTATATCTGATGAATCAAATTGTACCTTAGATCGTCATAAATTTATGGCTTTGTGATTGCTGGGTTTTCCATAGCCATGTTCTCTATCACTCTCCATCAGAACATGTTGGTTAGATTTCTCTTCCATATCCATATTTTCACCTATGTGGAAACCCAGTGATTAGTTTATTTGGGTAACCTTTACGTTTCATACTTTTGTTTTTAAATATTGGTTTTGGTATTCCTTTTTACGATGTGGGTTTCAATTAAAGAAACTTTCGAATAGTAAACCATTTATAACCCTGACGAATTTCAAGGGCGAAATTCATTTTAAGGGGGGTAGAATGTAACACCCTGAGATTTTATGAAAAATATTCTTTTAATTTCATTAATTTCTTGTGTTGTATGCTACACCAAGATTACCTTGTGCTATACGCAACACCGTATTAGCTTGCAGTATACGCAACACTATTCTTGGATCGTGTTACACATAATTTTGATAATAGTTATTCTACGCAACATTGAGTATATATATATATATATATATTCAATGTATAAATGAAATATGGTTGGATTATGTTATACGAAACAATGAAGGATTCTTTCACAACATGCAACCCTGACTTGGCTTGCATTACACGCAATCGCGACCTTCCTCGATAGCGTGTGTTGTACACAATACCGGGTTTTAATAAACAACGATATATTATTATAATATTGTCATGAACTAGCCGTTATGAATAGTATTAACTAAAATTTGAATTTTATAACATTATTATTCATCTTACACATTTTCTAGAACATGGTATAAGAACAAAATAAATTTTTCGGGTAAAATAAGTATTTTTCAAAAAATGCAGTTTTGCCGCCTTTTGATGGCGCACCCACTTTAAATATAGTTTTTGACATGTTTATATGTTCAATTTGACAAAATAAAATTCTTATTTTGAATCAGGATATAAAAATTTACATTAGATAAAGTTTTGATATTTTTCCGATAACTTTCATATTTTAATGAATAGTAAAAACATGCTATATTTTAATTAAAAACAACTTTTTTCATCGTAATATCTTATGTGGTTAAATTATAATTTTGAATGGTTTTAAAGTATAAATAGAATATATTTTTACCATTTAATATAATTTATGTCATTATCATTGATTTTACCTTGAATTCGTAGGTTAAATCAATTCAATCTTTTGCAATGTTTTAAAGAAAAACCCATTTTCTTTCGACAACGGGATTAATTTTAATTTAATTTCTGCATCTTTTGTGTATTGAATTTGGAAAAATGGATTCCATATTTGGAATCAGTGGGTCCAAATTATGTTAATAAGCTACTTTTTATTTTTGGGCATTGTGAATAGTAACTACGGTAAATTTTATTTACTATAGTTAAAGGTAAATCGGGTAATTAAGGGAAAATATAAGATAATAAAATTATCCTAACACTTGGAAAAATCCTATTGGATGGATAAAAGTAGACCCATATAACCTAAGGGTCAGATTAGATTCATTTTATGGACTTTTTTCCATGAAAATAATTTAATTATTATTAAAACCAAAGAATGTGACAACATGTCACTTTCTTAAATATTATAAGTAAAATAATTTTAATTTAGTGATAAACTTCATGACAATTCGAGAATGAATAGTCTCCAGAAATCTAATACAATTATATACATCCTAGGAATTTATTGAGAATTTTTAGGGATTAAATAATTATCATTTATTATGACACAATGATGATGCAGTAATTGTCTTATTAATGAAATATTGACATAATTGATGTTATAAATGCCCAAATAAATGTAATTTGAGACTTTTTATGACTTACACTAATTTTATAGGTTAATATGACATGTTATTTTTGATTTAAGAAACTTTTTTCGAACTTATCATTCTGTTATAAATTTCATAAAAATCATGTACCAAATAGTGTCAAAATTGACATAAATTAGTTTTTAAAACAAATATTATATTATTAATTGTTATTTTATTCCTAAAAATCTATGGTTCGGCCAAATGACTTAGATAAGGTTATATATATTAATAATAAACAACTTGGGGTTCTTTTGTCTTTATATATTAAGTTTATTAACCATATAGTGTAAGAAAACAAAAATACACGGTAAAAGTTAAATTATTTAACTTAGAGTTAAATCTAATTGATAAGGTTAAAATAATAACCTAAACTTGTCTAAATACTATTGGATGAGAGGATTTCGACCCATCCCCACTTTATCTTTGAAATAAGACCCTTTGGAACCATTATAAACCGAATTTGACCTTAATATAAAATAATATTTTGAGATTTTCCTAAGGTGCCCCTCTCCTCCCTTATAAAAGGGAACCTCCTCCCTCTCCTCCTCACACCAATTTGAGCATTCAAGATCGGCCAACCCCTGCCAAAATCTCTTCTCCACTTCCCTAGTATCATCCTAGAGGTCCTGGTCTTCTTTAAATACCATCCTTAGTTCCTTAAGTGGAGGTTAAGTGAAGGCGCGTCAAAAAGAGGAGGTTCGGATACGTACAAAGCATATCGGACATAATGTAAGGGAAAATCTCGCAATCTCATTTTTATCGGAGATTTTTTATACTTTGTTATTTACTGGGGTGTATTTTATCATCCGCATCCATGTTTCCTCAATATTTCATATTATTTCTAACCACCTACAATTTTTTAAATCCAATTTTTACCCTTCGGTGAGTTTTTAGTAAAAGATATAAAAGGAATCTTTTGTCATTTTTCATACGAGGTACTTTTTGACTTTTCCGACAAAAGTATGAGGAAATTGTTATTTTTTTTAACTTATACGACATGAATGGATTTTTAAAACATTATTTCCAAGAATCTTCCTTTACAAGTTTTCAAGTTTATTTTTAATCAACTTCTTTTAGTTTAAAATTGTATGACATGTTAAGAAAGGAAAAGTGTTTTTGAAGCAGAAAGGATATTTTCCTCAAGAATGGAGTTCGAGTGTTTTATCAAAATTATTTTCCATATAAGATAATATTAGGTTCTGTTTCTATCCCTATTATTACATGTATTTGATTATTTTGTGATGTAAATATTTTTATGAATTCCTTTATCTTATATGAATTGTTTTATGATGTCACGATGTTTAAGATTCTCATTTTTATTACATGGGTTATGCAATGATGTATGATTTATGATTTTGTGGCACACATAAGAATGGTATCATTATGATATGGGTGGTACCTATATCTCCCTCCAATTCATTGGGTAAAGATTTTATATCTCATGATATAGACATGGCTGGAATGGTAGGTTATACCAGTTCAGTGAAACAGGACTGAAACGAGGGTGACTCGGTTCAGAAATGGACTTTGTCCACTAAGATAGTCTTGGCAATGAGTCTTGACTAATAAGATATGATTCTCTATGATTATGGGTGTATTACAAAAAGTTTCATGTTTTAAGTTATGATTATTGGGATTTCATTTCACTACTATGATTTATCCCATGTTATGAAATTATGCTCTCTTTTGCAGGTTAAGATTTCCAAAATGTTATGTTCTTATGAAAATGATGTGATTAATATTTCTTTTGTTTACCCTTACTAATCATTTGAGCTCACCCTTTTATGTTTTCTTTTCCCCAGGATATAAAGAAAGGTTTTAGGTAAAAAAAGGAATATATTTATGGGAGATGTTGAAGAGCTTTCACCACGATTAGAAGATTATATTCCGAGTTTCCAAAGACACTAAACTACTACGATCCTTGTGTGTGTGTTTTTGTTATGTACTAAGTATTCCGCAAAAGTAATGTAATTTCCATGTACGTCAAGCTTCGGGTCTCTACACCAAAGATCTTTTAGGTTTAGAGTTTTAGAGAATTAGTTCATAACCTCATGCATAGAAACTCATTTATTACAAAGTAGACATTTCTACCCAATTTCCATTTTTTCACAATATGAAACTTATAAAATAAAACATGATTTATTTCCGTAACAAAACATCATGAAATAAAATTTTAATTATTAATTTTCATTGAACAACCCTAAATTATATGAATAAAATTTTAAAACATTTAATTATTGAAAAAAGATCATTAAGGGACATAAAAAGGAAGGAAGAAACTATTAGTCCATGAATGAAAATACTTTCCAAAAGTTATAACTTTTATACATAAAATATAAGCTCTTTAGATTTAATTATGAAATCATGAGTTTCCAATAAACCAATGAAATAACACATAAATCATAAAGGTAACTACTGGCATCATTTTCATATCACCCTTACATATAAAGTATCTCCCCTGGCTACAAAGGGAGTAACTATCTGGGTTACACTTTGAATAACCATCACAGTATAATCCTATAACCTCTTAGGAGAAACCTAACGACTTAAATCCATACTTTCACCAAATGAATTAGAGAGATATAATGTGCTCAACTTACCTCTATTTAACATGGAACTACCCTTCATCATAACAATTCCCAAAAACCTTTACATAATCAAAACACATAAATCTTATATAAAAACACATGAGCCTCAGCCCAGTTGTTGAGGTATCTTTAATTTCATTCACAAGACCCAAGTTCAAAACCAGGTAGAGGCATATTTTCGGGGTACTATATAAGTATTGTAGCAAGGACTGTAGCAGAACTGTACACTGTGCGGTACTGTAGCAGAAATGTACACTGTATAGGCACTGTAGTAGACTGTACACTATGCGGGTAGTGTAGTAGGTATTGTTCGGTACTGTAGCAGCTGAAACTATTCACCTTGGCCCACCAGTTTGGGCTTGGGGTCCTTAAGGGTTTCGGGCCACCCAGGCCTTCGGGTCAGTAGGGATTTCGGGCTACATTTAAGGCCTTAGGACCACCTCAAGGCCTTCAGGCCACATGCAGTTTCCCCAGATAGACTACAAAAAAAGAGCATCCCTAGAAGAGGATTCAGAGTAGGTGCACTCACCAAAGAAGATCCAAATGGATTTTTCAGAATGAGAGGGTATGTCTATGCCATCGGGACGAGCTTGTGCTTGCATGGGAAACCTAGCCAGATGACCATTTGAAGGTGGAGAGCTATTATCATGATGCAGATATTGGGGAGGGGATGTTCCTTTTAGATAGTCTGGTTGAATTTCTTAAGACCTTCGAGTCATGTAATCTCCTAAGTCTACGAGCCATGTAATATCTGAGCCTGCGGGCCTTGTAAGGGTTCCCCTTCATCCCTTGAAAGGGGGTTTATCAAAAATCAATAAAAATGAAGGCATTCGGGCCATTCGGTCTAAATCTCGCATAAGAGAAACATTCATGAGTAATATAACTTTTCCATTTTAAAATCAATTTTCATTTTTTAAAAGTCGTGCACTTGTAAATGAAAACAATTTACTTGAAAATAATTTTTTTAAACTTTTAAAGGAATATTCAAAATATTAAATCTTGATTAAATCAGTAAATTATATTAATTCTATATATGTAAAAAACATTTTTTGTAAAAATATACATTAAAGATGATTTTTTAAGGAAAGTCCCTTAAAAATATCATATCATTGAAGTGAGAATTAATAAAATTAATGGAATATTTATATTAATTACAAATCCACATAAGATAATATAATATAATCAAAATTAATTTCTAAAATAATATTATCTTAAAAAAATCATTTTAGTATAAGGTTAACCGAAAGAATGGAAATTGGATTCAGAATTCCCTTACCAAATGTTTGAAAGCATTATGCACTTAACTTAATGTCCTAGAAAATAAAATTATATTCTTTAATTACTAAATCTAAAACCTATTATTCATTTATTTTATTTATTATAATTTTATTAATTTCATTTATGGCCATTTGGATGAGTTATAGAGTTCAATTTCGTCATTCTGGGAGTGTTCATTTCATGGTTTTATTATCGGTTCCCCTGACTATAATTATGGGAGTTCTTGTCAAATGGAAGAAAAAACCAAAATTGGAATGGTATTATTATAATTACTAAATTTCTAATTATCCCATATATAATTTTTTTATACGAGGATTATTTATTAGATAAAACATTAATGATAAACATTTGGTTTATTTGTGGTGATTTTTCCGACCATCCCAAACTAGTTTAGTTTTATTTAAAGTTATGTATGTAAATTAGTTCCAAAACATTAAACAAGTTAAAATATTCATATTAAAGAAATTAACCATATTAATGGATTTATTACCAGACTTTATGGTGGTAATGGAAAATTAAAACTCTTTATCTTTGAAGGCGGAGAAACGACATGTCACGGATGATCTTTTCATTTTTAGAATAAAAGGCGAAGAGAAGAGCTTTGATGGTAGATATTACACTAGCATAATAAAATTACAGTATATATATGATACTAAAGTTATCATTACACTTGTAAAGGGTAGGTTAGTATAATTTATAAACAAAGAAATAAAGAAATAATTTAAAAGAGAAGGTAGGATTTTACCTCTTGAATATTGTCTCCTTGAGAACCTCCTTAAGGCACCTGATTTCGGTATTTTGGTGAGACCAGTAGGTCTTGGACACGGTTAAGAGACTTTAGAATTTAATTTTGTAGAATTTAGAAAATATACAAGGTGTTGGAGATGTGAGTAAAGAAGGTGGTGTTTATAGAGAGAGAAGAGGGGTGTTTTGATTATTTTATTCATTTGTTTGTTATTATGGATTAAGACTATAAATAGTGTTTATTACCATGACTAAATATTGTAAATAAATAATTTGAGTTATAACTAATGAGTTCTTACCTCATCCATACATCATACATGACTCAATAATTCATTTATTTAATTATAATGTTAAATACTATAAATTATCGTATTTCAATATTCACCAAAAATTCAACTATTTTTGAAAAATCAAAAAAAAATCACTCTAAAAATTATTTAACATATATATTTCAAAAATTAACTCCATTTTATGAAAATAATTATTTAAATATAATAAATTTAATTCTTAATTAAAATCATCATTTATTTGAAAAATACTGATTTTAATATTATAACTGATTTTATGAGACACTAAACAATTAATTGAGGTCTCATAAAATTATCTTATAATTATAATACAAAAAAATATTAATTTATGAATCTATTTTATGAAAATAAATTTTATTTTAAATAATTATATTAATTATAAAATTTTAAATAAACATTTACGTTTCACAAAAATACCATCACTTTTTCATTTTTTTAAAAAATTATTTACTTATTACATGGTATAAATATGTAATATTTTCACTTATGAGATACATAAATTTTATTTATACTTTAATAGGTGAGGTTATTATTTTAATGGAAATATTACTATTCTTAATGGTCACATAACTATTCCAATTGTCTTGTTACTATTCCATTAATATAGATTCCTTAATTTTTATAAATATCATTTATTTCATTATACTTTTACAATGAATTTAACTATTTAATTTTAAAATGAAAAAAATTATTATATAAGTACCTTTTTTGTTACATACCCCCCTTCTAAATTACTTCCTCTCAATTTTATTCACTTATTAAACAAGTGAGGATACTTTTCCCTCGTTGAATTTTTATATTCTCATGTTTCTTCTTAAACCATGTGGTTTCTCCACAAAATCGTAACCTGGTGGATTACCTTATTTCTCAATAATTGTTCTCTTCGATCTTGAATATAAATTTTTTTTCCTCATATGAAATGATGTCTTCCAACTGAACAACCTCAGGCCTCAGAACATGAGATAAATCTAGAACAAACATTCATTACATTGAAACATGAAAAACATTGTGTACGTGGGATAAACCTAGAGGAAAATACACTTATTAGGAAACTAATACAACTTTCTCTAGGATTTCATAGGGTCCAATGAACAGTGGACTCAACCTCCCATTCTTACCAAAATACATCACCCTTTTCCAGGTAAAATCATTGAGAATGACTTGGTCACCTACCTAGAAAGAAAGATCCTTCCTCTGATTATCTATATAAGTTTTCTTCCTTCTCTGAGATTTCCCCAAGTGTCAATGAATCAGATAACATTTCTCTTTTATTTACTTTACCAGTTCTAGTCTCATCATCCTTACTTCAACTTCTTCATCCCAATATGTTTTAGTTTGACACTTATTTCCATATAATACTTAAAAAGGAATCATCTGTATAATTCTATGAAAAATGTTATTATAAGAAAACCCAACCAAAGAAATATGTTGATCCCAACATCCCTGGTAATTCATTGAACAAGATCTAAGTATATCCTCCAATGTCTAAATTTTTCACTCTAACTGTCCATCATATTGAGGATGAAAAGAAGTTTTGAAATTTAATTCAGTTCCCAATGACTTCTAAAGGCCCTTCCAAAAGTTAGATTTGAACTTATGATCATGGTCAGATATAATGGAGATAGAAACTCCATATAACCTAGCTATCTCTTTATGATACAACCTATAAATATTATCTAGAGAAATATTGTCTCAAATATAAATAAAATGTGGAGATTTAGTCAGTTGATCAATAATAACACAAATCAAATTGTTACCTCAATATGTTTTTTGTAGTCCCACTGAGAAATCCATGGATATATTTTCCCATTTCCACTCTAGCACTAGAAAATGATGAATCATCCCCTTTGGTAATTTTAGTTCTACTTTTACCTATTGAAAATTCAAACATATCATGGTAAAGTCAATAATATATATTTTTATTCCACCCTACCAGTAATACTCCTAAAGGTATCTGTGCATTTTAGTGATCCTAGAATGAACTAAAAATAGAGAACTATGAGATTTTCTTAATAAATATTTCTTGAACAGTGAATCACAAGTAACCCATAATCTCTTCCCAAATATCAAAAAATAGTCTTTTTCAATGTTAAATTCTAGAAACTTATCATTTTTACAAATTTTACCATTTTCTATAACTCATAGTCTTCCTTCTATTCTTTCTTAATTCTGTCTAATAGAGGTGATTGCATAGACATCTGAGATAAAACAAAGTAATTCCCTACACCAATAACTTCTAGACCAAAATTCATCAAATCATTAACCAAGGGTTCATGTTCCAAATGTAGCATGGTTAATATATCATTATCTTTCTAACTCAAAGCATCGTCCAAATTATTTTCTTTTCCAGGATGGTAGTGAATCATGCAATCATATTCATTAATCAGTTCTAGAAATATTCTCCACCTATTTTTCATTTCATTTTGAGTAAATATATTCTTCAAACTTTTATGATTTGTATATATTTCACATTTGGACTATATAAATTATGCCTAAAAAATTTTAACGTGAAAACCACAGCTGCTAATTTCATATCATATGTGTGATAATTTAACTCATGAGGTTTCAGTTTTTGTGGAGTATGAGCAATTACCTAATCATTCAGTATTAGGACGAAACCATATTCCTTTAAATAATCATCACTATAGATGATAAAATCGTCCTTTTGAAGATAAAGCCAAAACTGGAGCATTCACCAATCTTCTTTTCAGTTTCTAAAAAACAACACATTCTTTTGTTCAAATAAATTTAACCCCTTTTTTTAACTTTGTTAGCCAGCTGAATAATAGCGTAATGTTTTTAACAAACTATCAATAATATCCTACTAATCCAAGAAAACTATGAATCTCAGTAACATTTTTTTGTCTTTTCCTTTCATAAACCACTTTTTTCTTAATCAAATGTTACACCATCCTTATTTACAATGTACCCATGAAAAAAATTTGTTGTAACAAAAAATCACATTTGATAAATTTTCTCTATAACTTATTTTCTTTAAGTGTTTCTAGAAAAATCCTTATAAGTTTTTCGTAACCCTCAATTTTTTTTGAATAAAATAAAATATCATCAATAAAATCAACAAAACATTTCTATAAATATTCATATAAGATCATGTTCATAAGATCCAAAAACATAGTAGAGGAATTTTTCATACCAAAGGTCATAACTACCAACTCATAATGCGCATATCTATTCTGGAAAACTATTTTTGGAATGTCATCCTTCTTCACCTTTAGCTAGTGGTATCCTGACATGAGATCAATCTTTGAAAAGTATTTTGTTCCTTGGATTTGATCAAAATAGTCATCATTATGAGGCAATGGATACTTATTCTTTTGAGTAATGTTATTCAATTATCTATAATCGATGGAAATATTCATGGAACCGTCAGTGTTTTTAAAAAACAAAACACGAGCACCCAATGATGAAGTAATGGGTAAAATAAAGCCTCTATCTAAAAACTCATATAACTACTTTTCAATTCTATAAGTAATATTTGATCCATTCAATAAGGGGGTTTTGAAATAGTTTTTTCATCAATGAGTAAAATAAAAGGAATCTCAACATCCTGATCAGGTATAATACTAAGAAACTGGTCAGGAAAAATATCCATATACTCATTTACCATCAGAAAATCATTAGTCTGAATAGTTCCCTTGTTTACAATAATATGTGAAAGATAACATTAATTTTCATAATTTAAGAGTTTCTCAACTTCCTGATATGTTATCAATGTTATGGATTCATTCTTGTATATAAACTAAAACTCTTTCTGAAATACAACTTCTTTAGATCTACAAACAATCTTAGTATGGTAAATAGAAAGGAAATACATACCCATAATAACATCAAACCCTACCACGGGCACGAAAACAAGGTTTTAAAGTAAATTATTTCCACAAAAATTAATAGGAATATTCTTATAATTTATTTTTACCCTAATATTTACCCCATGGGTTTTTACCAAAAGTTATGGATACGTTTCTAGAGGTGGAATTTCTAATTTACTAGAAAATTTCTCAGAAATGAAAGAATGGGTCGACCCCATATCAAAAAACATTAGAATTATATGAATTGAAAAACAGTGTCCATGATACCACTTCATTTGATGGCCCAACATCTACTAAATAATATGCAATAGATTTCACCACAACTTTCTTCATGTAGTTTGGTTGTTTCTCATCATTCAAGTTCCTCTTCGGCCACTCATTTTCATAATAACCCATCTCATTATATTTCAAACATTTTACTGTATATTATTGTAATTTTTTTGACACAACCATGATCTTTTTCATTTCAATTATAATCTATATTCCAAAACTTACCACATCTAAAACACTTACCTAACTTCAAAAGGCAGTCGCTGGTGGTTTTTCCACAATTATCACAAACTAAAAAATTAATTTCATTACCATCAAACTTATTTGATGAAATATTTTATTTTTCTTTCCACCTAGACCACTTTTTATACAGGTCTTAAAAGAACACATGATCATCAGAAAACTCCATTTCCACCTTCCCTACACATTAAACATATTTTTCCTAACTTTTGAATTCAAGATATGAAAATTCCCTTTGAAATTTTGGCTAAAATCCTGAGTAAAAATGATTGATTTTAATATTATGATCTCGGATAAAATTTGGGGCATAAATTTCCAATTGAGTGAATTTATATTTGTGTACAACCACTAAATCATCCTCTTATCTCAATTCCAAGAATTATTTTTCCATTATAAGTTAAATATAGTCTATAAAATATTTCTCAAGGAAAATATTTTTAAATTTATCCTATTACAAAGAATCAATATCCTCACTATCCCTGGTATTCTTGACCATCAACCACCACTGGTTAACTTCACCTTAAAAATGGTAAAGATAAAGAATAACCTTTTGATGCTATGAACACCCCATGACATCAAAAATCTTTTATAAGGATTTAATCCTCTCTTTAGCTACCACTAGGTCAGAATACCCACTGAATAAAGGAGTGTTTTTCCTTAAAATGTTTTCCACTACTGACATATTACTCAGTGTTTGATCTAACTGATCTCATGCATATATGTCACCACTATTTATATCCTATGTTAACTAATCCACTACTATCGCAAAATGATCAGTTCCAATTCTCACCCTTCCAAGTTTCGGATTTGAAAGGATATCATCCTCTCGGCATATTCCTACTTTAGCTTCCTTGTTTCTTCTATGGAAAACCATTCTAAATAGATAATTCTTAAAAGGAGAAATAGGGTAATATTTAAATTCTATATCATTTCAAATTAAACATAAATTAAAAAACATTTATGGGTATTCTATTAATAGTATTCTTACCCCTAAAGTTATCTAAACCTTTCTCTAATACCAATTTAAAGGATTCAGCCTAAAAAATTACATAATCTAGTTAATTCAACTAGAATTCACTTTAATACATTCCAAATGATCTTTTAGGTTTAGAGTTTTGGATAATTAAGTCATTACCTCATACATATAAAATCATATATAACAAATTAGATAATTCTACCCAATATTTATTTTTTTCACGATATGAAAATTTTAAAATTTAAATGATTTTCTTTTCATAATGAAACTTCATGAATTTAAACATGAATTATTCCTCTAAATTAACTATCTATAAAACCTATGAAAAGCATTTAAAAAATTGGTATGAGCACAAACATATCACTAAGGTATATAAAAAAAGGAATAAAATATTAATCCATGGACAAAAATATCTTCACAAAGTTATAAAAATTACACATAAAACATAATCTCTTTAGTTTACATTATGAATTATAATTTCCACATAAAAGATAGAGAGAATACATAAATCATAAAGTTAACTTGTGGAATAATTTTCATATCACTCTTACATATAAATTATCCCTCCGGGATATACTATTAGTAACCATCATGGTTACACTTAGAATAACCATCACAGTATATTCCCATAATGTCTTAGGAGAAACCAAACCAGTTAAATCTATCCCTTTACCCAATGAATTGGAGAGCTATAACAGGATGAACCGGCATCATTTTATCATATAACCACCTATTATCATAACAATTCCCAATAACCATAACATAATCATAACACATAAAGATCTCATAAAAGAAACATTTATAAGGAAAATAAATTTTCAATTTTGAAATCACTTTTCATTTTTTTACAAGCCACACACCCATAAATGAAAATATTTTATTCTAAAATAAAATTATAAGCATGTAAAGGAAGATTCAAAACATTAAAGCTTCATGAAATCAGTAAATTCTATTCATGTCATATATGTAAAAAAACATTTTTGTAAAAATAGACATTAAAAAATATTCTTAGAGGAAAGTCCCTTAAAAATATCATATCATTGAATTAAGAATTAATTAAATGATTAATATATGTATATTATCTATGAATACACATGATAAAAATTAATATAATAAAAATTAATTTTACAAATAATCTTATCATGACAAAATCAATGAAGTATAAGGTTAACCCAAAGAATGGAAATTGGGTAAAGAATTCCATTAACTTATATCCAAAAGCATTCTGCACTTATAGTTCATGACATGGAAAATAAAATTAGATTCATTAGTTATTAAATCTAGAACATATTCTTCATTTATTTGATTTACTATAGTTTTATTAAGTTCATTTATGTCTATTTGGTTGAGTTATATAGCTCAATTACATCATTTTGTGAGTGTTCATTTCATGGTTTTATGGTTGGTTCCCTTGAGTATAACTATAGGATCTCTTATCAAATGGGAAAAAAATTTATATGTGGAATGGTATTAATATAATTTCAGAATAGGATGATTAATTAGATTAGACATTAATGATAAATTTCTATTTTATTTTTTGTGGTTTTTCCGACCATCACAGACTAGTTTCATTTTATTTAAAATTATGTATATAAATTAGTTCTTGAACATTGAAAAAGTAATAATATAAATATTACAATCTGGTTTAACCATAATAATGGTTTTATTACCATCCCTATATGTGAAAATGGAAAATAAAAACTTATCATCCATGAAGGAAGTGAATCGACACATCACGGATGATGTTTTAATTTTTAGAATAAAAGGATAAGAGAATAGGATTGATGATAGATATTAAAATATCAAAATAAAATTATAGTATATATATGATACTAGAGTTATCATTCCACTTTGTATAGGGGGTGTGGGGATAAGGTAGAGATAAAAAAGTTAGAAAGAATTTAAAAGAGAAAAAGGAGGATTTTATCTTTTGAATATTGTCTCACTAAGAACCACTTTAAGACACTTGGTTTTTTTTCTTTTGGTGATACCAGTATGTCTTATACATGTGAAAGAGGCTTGTTAAGGTAATTGGTAATAATTTAGACAATATATATATAATTTCCCAGACCCGGATGCCACTCAAAAGTGCCCTGAGCCTGGTTGGTCACATGGCCTCAAGAGCATCTCCCAAAACACTAGATGCTGCTGATTAGTAGCAAGGTCTTAGGTGTGTCAAGAGGGATCCTATTCCCTCATAACTATAGTGTAACATAATAAAATATCAATAGCATAAAAGTAAAAGTAGTAAATAATTAAGACAATAGATGACAAACATGAATAGATAACAATACAATAAGGTATCTCATACACAATTATGATCATGGAATGTATCTACAAAGTATTCAAAACATGTATAAAATGCATATATACAATACATGTAACAAAAGTAAAAATTTGCAAAAAAATTATCTCCGAATAGAATTATGAGCCTCATCTCTGTCTTGTGCTCCCCTACTCCTAAGCATGGTACAAAATTGAGCATTGAATTGAGGATGCTTTTCCTGATATCTACCTACATTCATAAAGTGTGTTTGGGTACCCAAATGTAGACCAAATAGGTTTTGGGAAACAATCCTAGTAGGTAACCACCTAGAGATCTATACAATTCTAGGTTGTTCAATATAATAAGTTGGGCATTGTGCAGGTAAATAGGTAAGTAGTATATAAAAGTAAAGTGCTCATGGGATATCTAATACTAAACATGTAACACTAAAATATCATCTCAAGACTCCCTACAAAATTTGGATAGGCTCCTTAAAAAAGGAAGCTACAAGCAATGCATAAACAACTAATAATACCCTTTTGTTCATCTGCACATGTCACATCAAACACAGCCTTGTCATACAACCCAGAGTGCTAGAACATCCATAGTTGAGCTATTCAACCAAGCATATAATATTTATCACAAGCATTTCATATAATCAAAGGTTCAGACCACGAAGAGTGGGATCCAAGGTATATAATACTATGGAATCCCCATCGAGTCCCTGGAGAATCTCGATGGAAACTCGGATAGGCACTGGTTGGATTCCTAGGATCATGTCATACAAACCATGTCTTACATGAGTCCAAGAAATCCAGATCCAATGGGTAGTAAGGCCTGAGGCATCCCACCGAATGAATACCCAAGGATCATACTCAATCTAAGGAGTTCAAAACCGCATTCAATACCTATGGGAGAAACTTCCATAAATTATATACAAACATTTATTAGTTCTATGAAATTGCCATTCATACCATTTGATTTTACCCACTCATTAGTCAATTCTTATCCAGCAGCATCTCATGAGTATACCCATTCAAGTATTACAAGTTCAAAATCAAAATAAAACAATGATTATACCCACTAATTTAATAAAACAATTAAAATTTAAGATATAATAGTTATAAACTTGTATCGCATGGAAAGGGAGGTAGTACATCTCCAATTCACGCAATCCAATTTCATTTAACCATAATTAAGCTTCATCTAACTAGGAAAGAATGAGAATACACCCCATGGATGGTTTAACAAGGCATAACCAAGGTGAATTCATATAGAACACCCCATGGGTGGCCTTTGGTTGGAGAAATAACCTCTAAATCATTACAAAGGAACCTAGGTAATCCCTAATAGGTCAAAATCCATATAATTCAACTTATCATTTCAATTTTGAGGCCACACCAAAAAGTATGGTGGGAAGCATAACAACAACTAGCCTAATAAATCACTAAACCAATGGGTCAAAGTATATACCACCTATAGTTGCTCGTTAGTAGAGTGTCCATCCATTATCAACTTCTGATTCAACTCATATTTGGAGAAAAATGAAGAACATGTGAAGAACCTAAAATTAGGTTATATTATCTTACACCTAAATAGCACAGTCGATACCAAACCAAATGAAGAATGACTACAAATTAATTTAGTACTCACTGATACAAATCCAATGATATGAGTGGAACTTGAATCAAATATTTGGATGGAGATTTGTGATCAAATCCAAGATTAGTCACCAAGGGAGATCTCAAAATCTGATAGTTTCTTTCTATTGAAGTAAATTTGTAATTTAGGTTTAAAATAGAGTTTAATTTGATTTAAAATTATAAAATTACTCAAAATAAATTGTCTTCATAGTTTAGGCACAAATTTTGAAAAACTATGCATGAACTATGCATGGTTATCTATAGGTAAGGGGCACCCACATGGTTTCCTCACATGATTTTACTAACCTTGAAAAAATCCTTTGTTAAAATTGCAGAGGTTGTCACACAACCATATGGCCCACGTCACATTGTTTGGTCTAACTATTCGGCCTCCTTCTACTCTCTTTCTAGGCATCACACAATTTATAAAACTATGTGGTATACCCCACATGGTTTGAACTAACCATACGTTAGGCCATTTTCAACCCAAAATCAAGGTTTTGGGCTCCTAAAAATCCTCAGACACCTCAAAAACACCCATGATAAAATTGGGTACTCACATTAGGCCATAATTAAACATTTAAATCAAGATAAAAATCATTTGTACCTCATATTAAAATCTGGGTTCTTACAATCTCCCCCCCCCCTAAAGAAGTTCGTCCCCAAATTGCCCACTCAAGGGTGGTCAAGATTTGTATGAGAACAAATCTGGACAGTAAGAATGTATGTCAGCCACCCTCTACCATGTCACATCCTATGAATGGTCGTGCTTCCATAGAACCTGTGCAAGAGGAACTAACCAGCCTCAAAAAACCTTTGTGCTCCTGTCAAAAATACAAATCAGATGCTCGTCAATGTATTAATCAACCTATAACTCAAACTCCTTGGGATGAAAATCATGATATGGGTATGAGTGATAGCTGTGTATCTAAGATATGTGGAATACATCATGCATGTATTGGTGCCTCTGAGGTATCTGCAATCGATAGGCTACTAGCCCGACTCTACCTAGAATATCAAAAATCCCAACATAACATGGTGAAATCTTACCCTATCTCTTAATTCTATTATTTCCCAACCTTGGTGAAACTCATAAGAAAACCTAATCCCCAACCTCAAACTCTAGAAGTCATCATTGGTGATCATTTTCTGATTTCTATCGAAATTGTGATGCATACATCCGTTTCTGAAGTAATTGGACCAAATCATAAGTCTCCTACATGAGTTGTGGTCCCAATAAAGCTATCACACTCACCTCTAACCGGTACAGGGGTGATCAGAGTGTCCAACCATATAGATCCTCATAAGGTTCCATCAGTATCGTCGCCTTATAAGTATTATTGTAGGTGAAATCAATAAGGGGAATATTCCTCTCCCAAGAGCCCACAATATCTAGTACACATGCTTAGAGAATTTTATCAATCACCTATATCATACACTCTAACTGGCCATTAGTTTGACAGTATTATGTTGTTATTATAAGTACCTTTTTACCCAATGTCCTCTATAAATTCGGGCTGAAATGAGAAAAAATTGGGAGTACCTATCTGAAATTATAGTGAGTGGGACCCTATGAAATTGTACTGTCTCATAGATATACAACCTATCAAGCTCATCAAAAATGAAGGTCTCATTGATCGATAGGAAATTTGAATCTTTTTTTAGTATATCAATAACAACCCACACAACATCGGTACCTTGAGGAGACCTTGATAAACCAGTCACGAAATCCATCATGACATCATCCCATTTCCAATTTGAAGTCGGTAACTATTTTAAAAGTTTTGTTGGTCACCGATGTTTCTATTTTAACGGATGATAGGTGGAACACCTCATAAAAAAACCCACTGCCTCCCGCTTCATACCCGGCCACCAGTACTGATGGCGTAAGTCACGGTATATCTTGGTGACTCTGGGATGAACTTCCCAAGTTGACGCATGAAACTCCCACATCTTCTTCTCACGTATTTCCATAGGAAACCAAACACATCCATGGATACGAAGGATCTCATACTCACCTATGGTTCTACCTGGAGGTGGATCCTCACCTGCAACACTCTCCCATAGGACTAGGTCCTTGGAATCTAATAGCTTCTACATTCTAACTCTATCTATAAGTGTAGTGGTAACAGCTAAGGATGACAGAAAGTGTGCCCCTGACTATCCTACACCACTAAGTGAATCTTAGAGAACAAAGACATAAACTTCCACTCATTACTTTCCTACTGAACTGTCTGAATTTGAGTCCTCCTACTTGGTGCATCAGCCATTGGATTGCCTTTACTAGGAATTTAGGTAAGCTTGAAGTCAAAATACTATAGGTACTCAACCAACCTTCACTGCCTCAGATTTAGATCATGTTGTGTGAATGTTTACTTGAGACTTTGGTGGTTTGTGTACACCACAAAACACTCTCCTAGTAAATGGTTTCTCTAATAATGAAAGTAATGAATTATTGCAGCAAACTCAAGATTATGAATCGGGTAATTCATCTCAAGTGTCAACAATTTTCGAGACTCGTATTCCATGAATCTATCCCCATACATAAGCACTAATCCAAATCTGATACCTAATGCATCACAATACACAATGTACCTCATGCCCTACTCTAGTAGTTTCAAGGCCGGTGTTGAATCCAATCTCCCTTTCATCTCTTAAGAGCATTTTTCATAGGTATCTGACCATAAAAACTTCATTCCCTTATTAGTTAAGCACATCAACAGTGATTCTAATCATGATAAGTCCTATATGAAATTCATGTAATATCTAGCTATCCCCAAGAAACTCTCTGTGTTAAATATTTTCTTGGGTTTCTCCCAGAAAACTATAGCTCTCACCTTCTCTAGGTCAACTTATACTCCTATCTCTGAGATAATATGACCTAGGAAGTGAATTTTTTCCATCAAAAAGTGGAACTTTGTGAGCATAGCATATAAATAATGTTCTCTCAATGTATCCAATATGATATAAATATTTTTAGCATGGTCATGTCGATTATGAGAATATACCAAGATATCATCCATTAAAACCACCATAAACAAGTCCAGATAAAGATGGAAGACTTGGTTCGTCAACACTATAAACACCATTGTTGTGTTCGTGAGACTGAATGACATAACCAGATGCTTATATAGAACATACCTGCTACGAAAGGTTGTACAAGGTGTTTCTACAAGTCAAACACATACTTGGTGATATTCGGATATCAAAACAGTTCTTAATAACACTTGAGCTCCTCAAAGTTGATCAAACAGGTCATCTATCCATGATAAGGGATACTAATTTTTAATCATCAGTTGGTTTAACTTCTGATAATTTATACATAACCTAAGGGTATCATACACCTTTTTTCAAAAGGACAGAAGAACCCTATAGAGAAGTATTGGGTTAAATAAACCCATTTTCCTCTAAATCCTCTAGCTACCTATTGAGATCCTAAAAAATCCTTGGTAGCCATCCTTTAAGGAGGAATGGATTCCAATGCAGCTCCTAACACTAGATCGATGGATAAATCAACCTCTATCTTGGGAGGTAATCCAGAAAAATAATTCGAGAAAACATACATGAAACAAGAAAACACTTGAGGAAAATCTGATTGGCATGTTCCCTGATCATCTAAATACAAAATAGTGATCTAGGATGTCATCTTGTCAAGTCCATGATTCTCTAGACTAGATTGAATCACGCATAAATCCCATTCACCCTATTGAGTATAAACTGCACCCTTTGGTGTTATGAAATTCACCCTTCAACGATATCAGTAAACATAAGATTGATTATATACTATCCAATCCATCCTAAGTATGATTTCAAACCTGGTCATCTCGGGGATATAATGATTCTAGATGAAGTGATACTCACAAACCTAAAGGGGGAACTCCCTATACTAGAATACATCCACCGTTCTGGTTCCCAATGGAGTTTATATCAGCATAATTCTCTCAGAAGATAGTATAACGAGCCCAAGGCTTTTCTCCATAGGTGTAGATATGAAACTATGAAATACACCTTTATCAAACAGAATAAATGCAATAGAAGAGCCTATTAAGATTGTACCTCTCGCTATAGATGATCTGACATGCTTTAATTATGGGTAGGCTATATAGAATAGATCTAGCCTAAACCATGGTCCTGTGACATAGACTCACTGCTTGGAGCAGGACCACTCTGATGTTTTGGGGTAACGAGTGCCTGACTTCCCACAACCATCATTGTTTGTACATCATCAATTGTAATTATTGTGACTCCCTACATGACACAGAGCTGAGAAACCCACTCTTGAACTTTGTGTCAAAGTTTTCCCCCTCCCATTCACTTCTAGAGGGAATTTCCTACAAAAAAACTTGACATGGCCCATCCTGCTACAAGATCAACACTCGACTGGGTCACGATCACAAATATTATTCATGTGGACCTGCCTACCACACAGATGATAGAATACTAAGCTACCAGTACTCATAGTCTGACTGGTACTCTTCTCACAGTAATCCTAAAAACTCCACTTCATTCCATTAGAAGTCGATATACTAGGTTGATATACTATACTTATTTTCTTTGTGCCCCCATATTCCCTCATGTTCTGCTCTGTAATTAGTTCCTGATTCACAATTTCTGTAATATAGGTTCTAAATACACTGACATGAGATCTGATAGTATTCTGGAGACCATCCTCAAAGCATCTCTCTCTTGATATTTCATCAGTAAGGTATGTTGATGAAAAATGTTACAACTCTATAAAGAGTTTTGAGTACTTCATAACCATCATAGAACCCATATACATAAGTATAAACTCCCTATCCCACTCTGGTCATAGAGTCTTGGGATAAAAGTAGTCGTAGTACCTGGTTTGGAAATCAACCCAAACCATGTCTCACAGCCTATCAATTAGGTTCAAAACATCCCACCAGTTCTTTTATTCCCCACAAATAATATATGTCATGAGATTTAGCCTCCTCTTAGTAGGTGTCTCTATATGATCTAAGATCAAAAATGTAGTCTCTATCCACAACCCAACATCCTAGGGACCTCCATCCCCTGAAAACATGGGATAATGTTGTTACTAGAACACACGTGTCAGCTCAGCTATAGAAAAGGTGGTCTATGATGCTCCCTCAAAAGTATGAATGAAGAAAAAAATCCCTCACAAGATTGTTCCTCAACACCTATGTCCGGTACAATAGGCGGTGTCTTAGATTCCACAAAATGGGGATCCAATGATAGCCCATGTACCACCACCTTCGGAGTGTGGTTGTTTCATCCCTCCTATTGTGTGACTGGAGGTCATCATGGTGGCATGTCTCTACAATGCCAACACATGCCTAAAAAAGGAACAACATAAAATATCCCAACTAAAAATAGTAGGATAGTTCAAAACCCTCCTAAAATTAGTTCATACCACATAACCAGCTCCTAAAGTCGATACTGTATAAAGAAACAGTCAAAATTTTCACTAGAGACACTACCTCTTTCCCACTCAAAAGTTGGGTCTAGGTCAAGTCTCTATTTCCAAGTTCAATTTTCAATTTCAATTCTATTTAATATTAATTTTCATTATATCACAAATTAATTTAAATGGTAAATTGAATGGTTCACCAAATTCTGATCCATGAGGGCACATACACCTCATGAATCAATGTGTGTCTCCCATATAATTCACACCATATCACATTCCTGAATACATATCACAACAGCAGGTATAACTATCACAACACCTATCACAACAATATAAAATCAGTAATGCATCCTAAATGGCTTGGCATAATGCATGACAAGTGATTTTTAACAAGTGCCTAGTATGATGCATGAGATGGAATACCCTCATATCATTAGGTTGAAACACAAAATAACCCAAAATAATATCAATAATAAAATTACAATTCAAGTGAATCAATAAAATGTGGAATCAAATCAACTATAATTGTCATAATCTAAAAAAAAGTAATTTGATTTAAGGAAATTTGGATTTTTCTTGTACGTGGGTCAACTACGACCATGAACAACTCATTAACAAAGTCCAATACCATCATATCAATGTCTATTGTATCCAAATAGTAAATCAATCCAGAATAGAATTCCATAATACCATTTTGTAATGTCATAGATCTAGATGCCACTTAATAGTGCTCTGATCCTAGCTGGTCACATGGACTCAAGCACATCTCCCCATATTCTAGAGGCTACTGACTAGCAGTGAGGGCCTAGGTGTCTCAATGGGGAGACTATTCCCTCATTACGAGAATGTAAAACAATGGAATATTAATAACATACAAGTAGAAAAAGTAGTAAATCAAACAGATAATAGATGAATAACATGAATGGATATCAATGCAATAAGGTATCTCATACACAATGATAATCATGGAATGTATCTACAAAGCATTCAAATCTTGTATATAAGGTAGATATACAAAACATGTAACAAAAGTAAAAAAAAATCCAAAAGTTATATCTCTTAATAGCATCAGGAGCCTCAGCTTGGTCTCATTCTCCCTTTCCCTTAAGCATGGTATAAAATCAAGAATTGAACTGAGGGTTCTTTCCCTGATCCCTATCAGCATCTATAAATTCTATTTGGGTACCCAATGGTGGTCCAAACGGGGTGTGAGAAACAATACCATTAGGTGACCACCCAAATATCTATATAATTATAGGATATGAAAATATAATAATCTAGACACTATGTAGGTAAACAGGTAAGCAATAAATAAAAGTAAAGTGTTCATGGCATATCTATTAGTAAACATGTAACACTAAAATAGCCTCTCAAGGATCCTTGAAAGAGATGTTAAAGATCCTAAAACAAGTTAGCTACAAGAAATGTATAAACAAATAATATAGCCTTATCGTTTATCCACACATGTGATGACAAACATGGCCTTACTGTACAACACAATGTTCCAAGACATCCATGGTCGAGCCGTTGAACCAAGAATATCAAATTTCCCATTGTCGTGTCATATAATCAAAGTTTTAGACCATGAAGGGATAGATCCAAAGTGTAGAAGACCAATCCATCCTCATCAAGTCCTAGAAGAATATTAATGGAAACTTGGTTAGGCACTGGTTGGAGTTCTATGAGCATGTCATACCGAACATGTCCTATACAAATCTAAGAAAGCTAAATCCAAGGTGTTTCAAGGCTTGAGGCATCCCACAAAATCAATACCCAAGGAGAATCCTCAATCTAATGTGTCCACTACCATGTAAAAGACCCATGGGAGAAACATCCATGGATTCTATACAAACATTTATCAGTTCCATGAAATTACCATTCATACCATTTGAATTTACCCACTCATTAGTCAACTCTCATCCAACAACATCTAATGAGTATACCTACTCAATAATTACAAGTTCATAATCAAAATAAAATGATGATTATACCCCCTCATTTAACAAAAAAAATACAATTTAACATATAAAAATTTTCAACATGTATCACATGGAAAGGAATATAGTACATCTTCTAAGAAAGAAATCCAATTCCATTTAACCACAATTAATCTTCCTATGACTAGGTAAGCATGAGAAAACATCCCAACGATGTTTTAACAAGGAATAACCAAGGTGAATTAATATGGAAGGCCCCATGGGTGGTGTTTTTTTGGGGAAACAACCTATAACTCATTACAAATGAACCTATGGAATCCTTAATAGGTCTAAATCCATTTGATTCAATTTTTCATTTCAATTTCAGGGCCATGTTGGGAAGTCTGGTGAGTAGAATAATGATGAATAGCCTAATAAATCACCAAACCAATGGGATAAATTATATACCAACTACCTTCACTCGGTATTATAGTTATCGTGTAGTATCAAATCATGATTCAACTCATATCAGGAGAAAAACGAAGCATGAATAAAGAACCTAAAGTTAGGGCATATCAGCTTGCACCTAAAAATTACTTCTGATACAAAACCAAACGAATAATGTCTAAAATGGAATTGAGTACTCACAAATATAGGTGGAGAAATTATTTCCAGGGGTACTGTAGAAGTACTACAGCAGGAACTGTAGCAGTACTGTAGCAGGTACTGTAGCGGGAACTGTGCAGTACTGTAGCAGGTACTGTTTGACACTGTAGCAGCCAGGATCAAATCCCGGTGGAGACATTATTTCCAGGGGTACTGTAGCAGTACTGTAGTAGGAACTATAGTAGGTACTATAGCGGGAACTGTGCAGTATTGTATAGGTACCATAGCATGAACTGTAGTAGGTACTGTTTGACATTGTAGCAGCCGGAAATATGCCCCTGTTTGGGCCTTCGGGCCACCGATTTGGTCCCTGAGTCCTTTAAGGCCTTCAGGCCACCCAGGACTTCGGGTCAGTAAGGCCTTTGGGCCACCTCAAGGCCTTTGGGACACCTAAAGTGAAGATGAAAACTAGATGACCTACGAGAAACAAACTCTATAAGGAGGATGAGCAAGGACCTTTCACCACAGCCGAAGCTAAACGGGTTGCAAGAATGAGAGGGTATGGCATCTGCCATCGGTAAAAGCCTGTGCATGCATAGGAATGCCTAGCCGAACATCCATGTGAATGTGGAGAGCTGATTTCATGATGAAGATGCTGGAGAGGAGCATTTCCAAGTAGTTAGTCTGGGTTGTATGTAATGTTTAAAGCCTACAACAAATGAATTCCACTAAAGCCTGCGTTCCATGTAATACTTATGCCTATAGGCCTTGTAAGGGTTTCGCCTCCCCCTTGAAAGTTGGATTATCCAAATAAATAAAAAATTAAGTCCTTCGGGCCATTGGATGGATGGATGAGTTAGTATCAAATCCAAGATTAGTCAACAAAGGGGATCTCAAAATGCAAGATTAGTTGTCTTTTGAAGGAAATAAGGAATTTAAGTTTAAAATATTATTTACTTTGATTTAAAATTATAAAATTACTCAAAATAAATGGGTTTCATTATTTAGGTACATGGTTTGAAAAAAAATGTTCCAATCGTGCATGGTTTCTATAAAGAAGGGACACCCACATGGTTTCCTCGCATGATTTGACTAACTGTATAGAAACCATGAAAAACTCCTCTATTAAAATTATAGAGGTTGTCGCACGGTCGTGTGGTCCAAGTTGCACAGTTTGGAATAATTGTGCTACCCACTCTTGCTATCTACCCAGGTATTATATGGTTTATCAAAACATGTGTCCCTCCCCACACAGTTTTAACTAACCATGCACCATGCCATTTTCAACCCAAATGTTGGGTTTCGGGCTCTGAACAAGCCTCAGACACCCCCGAAACACTCGTGATCAAAATGGGTACTCACATTAGGCAGTAATTAATCATTTAAACCAAGAGAATAAGGATTCATACCTCATAAGAAAATCTAGGTTCTTATACTACAAGGATTTGGAGGTGTGAGGATAAGGGGTGTTGAGGGGTAGTATTTATAGGGAGAAGAGAAGGGTGTTTTAGATTATTTTATTCAATTATTTATCATTTTGCCTTTTTTTAGATCCTCTGAATGGCCCGAATGCCTTTTTTTATTATGGATAATCCCCCTTTTAAGGGTTGAAGGGGAACCCGTACATGACCCTTAAGACCAAGGCACTAGGCCCGACAAACCCGCAATACATGACCCGAAGGCCCAGAGGCATACCGTGCCCAATACATTACCCATAGGCCCATCCCACTTGAACTGCCCTCCCCAGCTTTCTGCGTCATTGATCACCTAGCTCCCCACCTTGCATCGCTGATCGGCTAGCATTGCCCCGTACAAAGCTGCACGGTGCCTGGTCCCGATGGCGCCTGCCATACCCTCTCATTCTTTCAATCTGGTTAGCTCTGCATCTGGTGGTTTCTACTCCTATTTCTCTGATCCTCTTATGGGGCCTGTTCTGTGTGAACTGGGATACTCCATGGTCTACATGACCCGAAGTCCCTGTGTCCTGAAGGCCTTTGATGACCCGAAGGCCCTGGAGACCCGTAGGCCCAAACCGGTGGCCCGAAGGCCCAAATTGGGTGAATAGTTCCGGCAGCTACAGTACCGAACATTGACTGATACAGTGACTGCTACAGTCCTTCTATAGTACTGGAAATTCGCCCCACCTAATTTTGAACCCGGGTCTCTTGGATGCCAAGCAAGATCCCTTAATAATTCATTTATTTAATTATAATGTCAAATATCATAAATTACCGTATTTCACTATTCACAAAAAGTTTAACTTTTATAAAAATTGAAAAAATTTACCCTATCCATTTCTTTATATGTATATTTTAGAAATCGACTCAATTTTAGGAAAATAATTTTATAAATATTATACATTTATTTTTTATTTAAAATCATCATTTATTCGAAAAATACCAATTTTAATATTATAACTGATTTTATGAGACTTTGAAAATTTAATTAAGGTTGCCTAAAATTATCATATAATTTTGATACAACAAAATATTAATTTTTATGAATATATTTTATCAATATAAATTTTCATTTAAATCATTTTATTATTTATAAAATTTTAAATAAACATTTACATTTCACAAAAATACCAACACTTAATTTATCATTTAAAAAACTTATGTACTTATTCCATGATATAAATATATAATATTTTCACTTATGAGATGCCTAAATTATATTTATACTTTCATAGGTGACTTTATTATTCTAATGGCCAAATTTGTTTTCTTAACGATCACATTACTATTCCAACAGTCAGGTTACTATTCTATTAGTATAGATTTTTTAATTTCTATAAATACCACTTATTTTATTATAAATTTATAATGAATTTAAATATTTAATTCCATAATGAAAAAAATATTCTATAAGTACCTTAGTTGTTACAATATTGGTTTTCTTATCATGTATTCGCATCAAATCAATTTGGTAAATTTTTATTATGTTTGTGTTGGGTTCAAATTCATACCCATTTATTTATTTATATTCATGGTTTTTTCTTTTGTTTAATCTAAATCATGTGTCAATTTTTTCTAGTTCAATAAACCATTATGGCCACTTTTAATGAAAAGGTTGACATCGACTTTGGATAAAGATTATTTAGAGGCATCAGATAAACTCACTATAGATTTAACCTCAACTCCAATCATTAACACACCATATTGGAGTTTACCTATTAAATCGTATGAGAAGTTAGTGATTTTTTATAAGAAGTTGTGTTTGGGTTATGAAAGATTAAATGAAAACATGTAAACTATTATTACAAAAAGCAACTAAATAGAGAAAAATTAAAAAATACATTAGGACATGAAGACAAGATGGAAGTAGTGTATTGTATATAAAAAATAAAATAAAATATCACAAAGTAGTTGGTTATAAAACTACTCAACATTAAATATTTTACTCTTAATGAAGGAAGTTATTTCAAGGCTTTCAAGATAGGTTCTTCTTCAATAATAGTTATATATTGAGAATAATGATGAAATTGGATAACACATGATATTGATCTTATTAATCTAGTGATCTATATGCCCTCATTGTGAATGAATATGGAGATCACAAGTCGCATTGTGAAAGGGAATGAATGATTTGGATTGATTATTCACAAGAAGACTGATTCAATCATGTTATCCACCACAATTTAGAATAAGGATGGTCTAGAGTTAAACAAGATCCTAGATGATAATAAGGATAAAATAAATGATAAGTATGAGATTATAGGATGAAATGGGGAGGAGGGATCATGGATTCCAAATCTTAAACGAAAATCAAAGATAAGGAATGTCCTTTTACCATGAAAGCAACCCATATGATAACATAGGTCTATACTTAATGGTCGCCTCTACTAATATTATTTTATGATTAATTAATTTATTTATATTGGAAAAATGGATTTCTAATCATATGTAATATCAATTTTCAAAATTTCAAGACATGTAAAAGTATATTTATAAACCTATTACGGGGGGTTCTAATATGAACATTCTTTAATAAGAGGTTTGTTAAGGTGGGAGTATACTTATGAACCTATCAAGGTAGATTCCCTCATGATTAGTTTTTTGTGGAATATGTGTAATAATTCTTGGGTTAAAATAAAATATTTATTAGAATAATTGATGGGTTTCATAATAAACTATGAATGAAACTCCATAACATTACCACAAATTATATAATCCTAATTTGAAATTTTTTGTATGGGAAAATGAATTTAAATCAAATTAATTTGGAAATTTTAAAAAATATTTTTAAATAGTATTCATCCACTATAGTTTATATTTATTTGGAATCAAATTTAACAAAATAATATACACCCCCCCCCAATAAATAGTAAGTTTGAAAATACTTAAAATCCATATTTTAAATCCATAAAAGTAATTTATTACACAAATGAAATAGGTTTCACTAAAATAAACAAACTTTTGATTTAAAATAAAATCCACAAAAGACCTCATACATAAAAAATAAATTTTATCCTATTATAAAAGAGTATAAATTTCAATAGATAAGTAAAAAATAAAATATGTGTCTTTAAAAACATCCCTTTTGAAATATAACTAAAACAATCATTATCATAGATGATTGAAGAGTCACTTCTAGTGAATATTATAGTGATAAATATATGTAGTAGGATATGAACTAGATAGATGCTGGATATATAGGTTCAATTAAGTTTGATTATGATTTATTCAAAACTTGATATTTAATGCAGAAAATTAATCTTAAAATTACATGAAAAAACATGTGGATTCTCTTATAATATACAAAAGTTCAGTGATAAATTATATCTTTATGATCATGATTTGGTAGAGAATTGGGTTTGAGAATCTAAATGTATTTAATAGAACATTGAAATATTTTATTTAAATCTGATTTAATATTTAAAAATATTTTATAAATTTTATTTAATATCTAAAAAATCATAATTAATAATTTAAAACCCATTTTCAAATAATTAAATGATTATATATAAATTTGAATAATACCTTAAAATCATGAATCTTCATATATCTGATCATAACTATGTAATATTATAGAGTTAATTCAAGAAATACAGGTATTTCTTTAAACATGGATCCAACTCTATATTTCTAACCAAAAAACAAGTCAAACTTGTATGGAAATTATATTTCACCCAAATCTATTAACCTCATTGCCAAGGAATTTTTTCCATTAGGGAAATTATATCACAGCTATATTCTAAAAAATATTTTTTAACAAAACTATATAAATTAGTATATATAAAAGATGATTAACATTACTTACACAAATATCAACCCATTTATTTTCCTTTATTTTTCCCCCAACTTCCCTCTAACCTATTTCATGAATGGGAATAACATTTTTTTAATTATAAATTGTACCCATAAAATATTTTCATTCTATACTATATTTAAAAATTATATCATCATCCTCATTATATTTCACCATAATCTTTTTGTTCCAATTCCATACATCACACATATTTGTGTGACCTATCCATTTGGTATAGGATATAACAAATCATAAAAAATTGACAATCTATAAAATAAAATAATATATAAAAATTTATCATTTATTATATTTAGTAATGTATAAACACATACTAGGGGGTTGGGGATATAATGTCCCATAGAGTACTATGTTTGGAGGAGGAGGAGGAGATTTGTGATCTTATATGGGGGAGTGGTATATCAACTTCTATAGTACTCTATAAATTCAATAAATGAAATTATATAGATATAGGGATAGATAATTAAGGATATGTATATGGATATAGAGGAAGGATATACATATGAGTAATTCCATGTATAATGAATAGTGGGAAATGGAAATTGTTAGAACTAAGATGATAAGGATAATGATCATATTAAGTTATTGCCTTTTGTTGTCAAGGAATTTGAAGAATAAAAGAAATTACCTCACTTTTTATTAAGTGAAAATTGGACTAACCATCATATTCAAGAAAATTGGACTCACAATAGTTAATAAATTCTATCGTATTCAGAATATTTCTACTATAATAAAAGGTTCATTGAACTCATCTCGGGTCTAGAATG
Organism: Viscum album; assembly: GCA_963277665.1. Taxonomy (NCBI): domain Eukaryota; kingdom Viridiplantae; phylum Streptophyta; class Magnoliopsida; order Santalales; family Viscaceae; genus Viscum; species Viscum album. The sequence goes on along the minus strand of OY728165.1, from coordinate 275,082,695 downwards.
GAGGAGAAGATCATAATGGGGAAGAATCAGAGTCTTCATGACTGCAATGAGAAACTGATGATAGTTTGTTGTTTTGTATTTCTCACAAAAATTAATTAAGTTGTGAAACTTTTGATAAAAAGCTTGATGAAAGAAAGGGGTAGAATAAGTGTTTCCAATTGTATTTAGATTAATTATATCTGGTTGGAAAGAGATAAAAGGTACCAAAAATCTTATTCTATCAAATCGAAATCATTTTAATCATATTTAGGATGAAAATGAAAGAAATATATGAACTTGGAAGTCACAATTCTTCCCTCAGTAAGTTAAATGATGTTAAAGATGATCTTTAATGTATTCAAGTCATGAAGGAATTCATCATACTTGTTGAAATAATTAAGAAAATGAAATTTTGTGAAGAAAAATATTTTAGGTCTCAAAATCATCATAATGAGTACATCAGATTCATTTTTTAAGGTTCGGAAGGTTTTTGGAAGTGTGATAAACCAAAGTTATTGGTTTTTAGTCAGAAAAAAATACAAAAGATATAAATTAGTGGATAAAGAAGGTGATGAATATTAAAAAGGGAGAATAAGTGAAGTAGTGAAAGATCATTGGTATTATATTCAGAAGATAAAGAGGAACTATTATTTTTTTTTCAAGTGATTTTATCAGTTGATTCAAGAGCTATCATATTTAAATTGATACTTGATTATCTGTATGTAGAAAATGAAGTAGAATCAGTTGAAGAAGTTTGAAAGTATATGTTGTATTCGTTATAATGAATAAATAAAAATGGAAGTCAAATACAAGAATTGTATTGAGAATTATTATGTTCCCTTCATAATTTTTGTGTAGATAAACATAATGAGGAAACTACAATTGAACATAATTTTCTATCATAATGAAGAAATCAGAATGGGAATATATTCTTTCATTTGGCGTAGAGAAACAAAATGAATAAATCATATCGTGTGATTGGAATAGAGAAATAGAATCAAACAAGTATTTTTGAACAAAAGATATATGAATTTTTTAGAATATTCAAGAAGGATTGAGAAGAAACGAAAAGAGTTGAGAAGTATTGAAGAATTCATAAATGTATCTAAAATTCAAGGAAACAAGAAAATTTGGAAAATTTAGTTGAGCAGGAAACAATTTCATAATCCCACCCAAACCACATTTTAGATGATTATAAAAGTCTAAAAGTACATTTTACTTTTATAACTGAAGTAATGTTCATTATAATTAGAGTAAAGGTAGAGTGCTGAAGAAATTCCAAATAGAATAAGAGGTTTCTGGATTTTTTTTCTTAAAGAAATCACACCAGGAAGAAGTGAAATGATAATAGAAAATATTACAGTGTATTCAAATAATTATCATATTCAGTTAATAATCATATTTAGCCAGTTATCATATTGGTAAAGATTATCATATTGATATTTCTAGAATTAAGAAGGAACTGTTCAAAATTGTATCAATCATATTATGAAAAAGTTTCATTTTCCGTATTAAGCAATCAGATTGGGAGAATCAGACTTGAAAAATTGGACTGGAAATCAGATTGAGTTTTATTACAAATTTTGGGGAGTTCTTACTAGATTCTGGGTAATAAAGTAAAGAATTTTTTTTGAAGGTTTATATTTTTCAGAGTTGATAAAGAAGCACTATAACATGTTTTTTACAAAAAAATTGAATTAAACCATTTTTTCTAGGAGCACATGCATTATTGAATTTTTTACGTAGTGTTACATGAGTGAATGGGAATATCCTACTCATTGTATTAAAAAAATTATTGTTTTCTAATGGGTTCTGCGGTATTGGATCATTTCCAAACCTACCAAGTATGTAGCTTTTCTTGTTGAATAGTGAACCATTTAAATGTTGGGTTCTTGTGGATATTTTTTTGAATTGTTTTTATTAGGGAAAGTAATCTTTAACAAGAGGATAGGTTTGTTTCATAAAAAAGGAAACATAAAAGTAAATATATCACTGATTCACCCCTCTCACTCTTAGTGATACAATTATCATGACTGGGAACTTACAGAAATAAGAAGGTTGAGAGTTTGAGTATTGCAATCCTGTTTTGATGTCGGTGGAAAGGGATAGTGAAAAGGTCCCCTCATCATCGGTTTTGGAAAATATAGAGATGGTAACATCGAAGTATGACTTCATGGGGACTGGAGTAGTATGGTGGGAGGATAAACCAAATAATCTATCATACATGTACCCACTTACATACTATACAGATCTTTAATATAATCTAATAATCTCCTTAGATAAGTTCCCTAACTTAAAATGAAAAAACTAAAAGATGAAAAATATGAAATAACATAATATAAAAACAAAAAAAATTAATAATGAAAAAAATTCTACAATAAGTTGAGAATTTATAGAATTTAAATTTTTGTTTTCTAATAAATTTTAATGAGAATATTTCATAACTAGTATTAAATATTAGGATGAATTAAATTTAAATAAGTGTGAATGTAACTCCATAACATAACATGAATGATAAAAAAAAGTTCATATTTGTAGAATATCATAATAAAATAGTCAATACTTATAGTGGTGGTCAAATGAGACATCCCATAATCATAATTTTCTACTCGTTTCTTAGAATTTTTCTACCTCTAACATCTTTATAATAAGAAATAATTACCTAGAAATTTAATAAAGTATTTTTAGGTAAATTAAAAAACTAAATTTTTTAATAAAATAATTAATTGACTTAAAGTAAAAATTAAAAGATACAAAATTATTTTTAATGATATTATTTATCAACATAAAAATGTTAATTTCATTACAATATTAAAATCATTTTCCTATTTTAATAATCATATTTATAAACAAATAAACCTTTTATTGATGAAAAAATTTCATTGATTTTTGAAAATCTTAAATCATTTTGGGTTGATAATTATTATCATGAAAAATATTTAAAACAAATATAAATTAAAAAACAAAAACCAAATCTGTGATTTGATATGTTCTAAAATTATTGATAAAACATAAAAAATGAAATTTTAATTTATATATATTAATATTTCATGTTCTATATTAAGTTGTTTTTTCTTATTTATAAATTTTTAATTCTATAATATTTATTCTATGTAACAATTTTATGTTAAATGGTTTCCTGGCATATATTTTTTCTTAGGAATAGAACATGTTTATTTTAATAATTATTTTCCATCTCATCATGTTTTTCATTATGTTCCCCAAATTTTGTACATTTTTAAAGGCTCTATATTACAAATTGTAAACAAGGAAAATGAATAATAAATACTTAACTTTAAAATTAAATCATATATTAAGAAAATATAGTTATTTATTATATATATATCATTATTAATTATTAATATTATATTTTCATAAAAGTTTCCATATTATGTGAAAATACAAATTTATGATCCATAATAATATAATAAAACAACATTTATTTTAATAAATAAAATTTGTGAAATGTAATTATAAAAATTAATAAGACTCCATGAATAAAAGTTTATAAAACATGTAAAATATCACATTAATATAAAGTAAATTCTTACAAATGTGTCAACATTATCTATTCTCTATTTCAATTTCTAGTTCACCTTCAATTCTAATAATTGAATATTATGTGTTATTGAATGAAAATTTTATGTGAATAGTGATAGGTTCTTGAAAGAAATTCCTATCATCTATGAAATCATTAAAAATATTTCATGGAATAACATCAACAATAACACTAATTTTTTAAATGGGTTAGTTACATAAAACACTTCTCTAGCATGTGATGAAAGAACATAAGGCTCATCATTATGAAGCACCATTTCATATTAATCACTCTTAATCCACAATTATCTATATAAATTCCATATCATGTCATTGAATCAAGAAACTTTAATTTCATTATTGTGACATGTCCTTGTGAATTTTAATTAAGTAAATTGATTCTATTAACAACCCAATATTATTAGATGTTTTCTGTTCTAGGTTTCACCTATGATGTAGTCACATAAAAATATACTATTGTGATTATCATGATTCTCTCACATTACATTTCAATGTATATTATAATTTTATTTAAAATGATTTTAAATAAATTCATAATCATTTCTTGGTAATCACATTCCACATTGTTTAGAAAAAAATGAAAATTCTCTTATTTCATCAGATACATCATTTTTGGTAAACATTTAGCCTAAAAGATAAAAACATCAAATATTAAAAAATAACAATGATTAAGTCATTAAAAAAATCGGTTACCTTTTAATTTTACCAATAAGGAAATTATTTTCTATGAAATTTTTCATTCATATTAATAGTTAAATAATGATGTATTATTTTTTAATTTAAATATATTCTCTAACAATAAGAAAATTGTAAGATATTGGAAGCAATGAGAAAATTTTGAAAACTAAAAAATACATATTTATTAGTCCCCTAACATGATTTAACTATCAAACACCCTAAAATTGAATAATAATGTATGGTGATCCATATCCCACTCCTCCATTCTCAATGTATATAGTGAGTACGATCTAGATATTTCCCCTATTATATTAAGTGAAGGAAATGTAGGCTCAATGGGGTCACATTGCTCATCACTAATTCTAATTAGATAATTAGATCTCCACATGATGTTATCCTAGTATGATGAATAGAAATAGTTTCATTACTACACTAAAAAAAATTTCTTAATAGAGCCTTCAAGAAGATAATTATTACACAGATAATTTTTTTTAATTAAATAATTTAATATATCAGATATATTTATATAATCTAAACAATAATCCTAAAAAGAATCTATTTAAAAATACTCCATCATATGTAACATTCATGTGAAAAATGATGGAACAAAAAATTTCTAAAATTCAAAAATAATGATTAGTGAAGCTCTCTAAATTTTCTTAACTACACTTTTTCTCAATATTTTTCATAAATTTCTTGATAGAAATGCCATAAACTAAAGATATAAACTCTGGTGTTATTTTAAATTAAATTTAAAATGAAATGAGAGTAAAACCATGTAATAAAACATAGTATTCATGGGTTTTAGGTGATTTTAGTTTCACATGTTGTGTTTTCACCCATTCTCATGAAGACATCATTTTATACCCTAATCTAAAAAATCATGATACAATCATAGATCTTATTTTATTTTTTTCAATTGAATGTTAAAAGTTCTTCAAGTAACATTTAAAACACATTATTTTGAATATTCATTATGTCCATATAATGGCATAATAAATTTTATGAACAATATGAAAATTAAAAGAATATAATTTTCTTTCTATAATTATAGTTTTAACGCTAATTAAAATTTATTCACATTATAGAATTATATTTACTCCTTAAAAGAACATAATTAAAACCATATTGATCTTTAATATGTCATTAACTAGCATTCATTAAGTTATTTCATGTGTTTTATGACATTACCATACTTTCTCTATTCTTCCAATATAGATGACCCATATGTTGAAATAGTCAATACCCTAGGAAGTTTAAAGATCATCAAAACTCTAATCTCATGTATATTATATTTTTTTTATAAAAATGGTGTAGGATAATTCCCCCTTTATACTTTTACTAGAAATTATTCCTTAAATATGGAAATCATTTATCATCCATAGTAGGGGTACATTAAACATAAAGTACCATTTTGAAAATGAAAATATTCCAGCATAAAAATAGAAAAATGCTCTTTTATGTCCTCTATTAATAGTTACAAGTGTACTCCAATATAATTTCATGGATCAATGGGTCTATATATAAAAATTATCATGATAGTTAATGGTTTCTTTATATATATACATGAAATTAAGTTATAAATGTGTAAGAAAAAAAGTCCAAGTTCAATTTGTAGTGTTCATCAAGTGAAACAGGTTGTAACCATCACATGATAATCCCAAGCTATCATTTCATCGGTCATCTATAAATATAGCATGTAGCATATCAAATTTTATAGTTTCAACCTATCTGTAGGATGCACTATATCATTTTTATCATTTTTTATTTCTTACAAATTATATCTCATGTTTCAGGAAATTTATCTATCATTATTTTATTTTGAATTAGTGATGAAATGAAAGTGCCACATAACTTTCTCTATTTTATGGGTTTGAGTTCCATGCTTATTAGTTTCCATCTTAGCGTACTACACAATATGTACAAACTCAAATATATATTTTCCTTTTAGGATATAAAATTATTTTTAGGGTGTACATGGATCATATTGTATGAAAATCAAAAAAAATCAACCAACATTGATCCCATGTAATTATTTTCTATAATACATTAATCATTAAATAATATACCCCTATAAAATGTATGGAGATAGCTAACCAGAGTATTAGTAAATCTATACATTACTTTCCCATGATATGATCTCATTAAATGCTCTTGTTTACTCATTTTTTTCATATTCCAAGTATAATGGGGTAATCACAACTTTTATAAGTTTCTAACATGCTCAATGTCATTATTATGATCAACAGTCAAAAATTGAGTTCCAGTTCTCAATTTATCTTGTACTGGTCAACATAATATATTGTCTGGATAAATAAATGGAAACTGAATAGAAATAAAATTTTCCAAACTGATCCATTAAGTTGAATCAATTACATTATTCTATTGAACTTTTCCTCCATTATCATACCAAACATCATATTTTTTTCAAATATATTTTTATTGAAATGTTAACTCACTTTATCATGAGTTAACCATGTTCTTCAAACAAGATAATAACATGGGGATTAAATCTATCTAATATACTATTCATTATTGATTAAAATTTCTTAAAAATATTCTAAATTCTTCTAAAACTTATTACTAATTTAAACAATTTTTTACGTCCAACATCTATACATTATAATACAAATAAACATACTATAAATAAATAATATAGAAAATGACTCAACTTGATATGTATTGTCTCGTGAGATAAAAACTAACAAATCAATTGCATTTTTATTATAAAATGATAAAAAAATATCATAAATGGAATTTAAATAATATATAGGATCACATCTGACCTCATAGAACTCGATGTCATAATAACAAATAGCCTCTAAGACATGAACCTGCAAAAACTAAGTGAATCCACCCCATCCTATAAAGATCCTTTTTTTTATTAGCCTAATGAATTTGATTATAGTTATTTATTAATGATTCCAAGAATTTTCATCAAATAATATGATATTTAAAATTAAATATTGTTACATTTAGCATTAAAAATTTCTTGTATTTGATATTAATTTTTTTATATCTAATATAAAATATTGTTTTGTTTTCTATTATTTAGTTTAATTTTGTTATTCTTAACAATATTATGGTCGGTGTCTCTACTAGTTCATTCATTCTCATGTGTTTTCATTAATTCCATTTTATTTAATAACAAATAAGTTATTATCTTTGGTTCCATGTATCTATTTTTTACATATGTTTGCATTAAATATTTTTATGTTTAACAGGATATTGTTTTTTTTTCTTACTCATATTAGTTGAATTTATTTTTCAAAATGATAATCCACTTTCACATTCTTCCTTTTTATCATCATTCATTATTAAATTTTATTTTATATTCATTTTTATATTAATTATATATATTATATATTAATTAACTTTTTTCAAATATGTTCTATTATATTATCATAAATTTCAATTTGTGAAACAATTCTGAAAATAACGATTTTTTCAATTTTTTTGCGATAAACATTCCTTGAAATGGAAACTCAATTTTTTTTTCTAAATTATATGGAGTTGTTATACTTGAATGAACAATGTAACATACCTTGTTCTGGATCAGGATAAAAAGTCCATGAGAATTTAAACCATTCATTGATGGATGGGATGAATCTTTAATATAACCTCAGAATGTAAATCTAAGATTTGGATCACTTAATATGTTTTTTTGTATGTGGTTTAAGGAATGAGGGGTGAATCGGAAGTTTGGATGAGTTTCGAAATCATTGGGCTTTGAAATATGGGTTTTGTAAAGGTAATGGGAGGTGAATAGTTTGTGTAAGGTTAGTGAAAACCATGTACCCCTAACCATATGGACTATTGTATAAGTTCAAATCTTGCCTAAAATATTAAGTATGGACTACATGACTAGGTGGATGGTCTTAAAAAGTTATAGAGTTGGATGCGTGGGTTGGGAATTGTTTGATAAACTATGACCCAAACCATGTGAGGGGGTGACCCTTCAGATAGTATAACTTTTATGTTGGTGCATGGTTATCCAAACCGTGTAGACAAACCATGAAAATCAAAAAAAAATTCAAAATAATGATTTTATCCCTACCTCATTTAAGTGTTTTACCCTTTTTTCCTCCCTCTATTACCACCATAAATTCCCTCATCCGTAAAACTCATTATCTTATTTCTATGGGGTTTCTTCATCGTTCAGTCTCAGAATCCACTGTCATTCATTACATTGAAATCATAGAGATAATCCTAAGACTCCTCTTACCTCTATTGTTATTTTTCTTCACCATATAGAAATTTATTTCCATGAGAGGTAATTTTCCCAATTAGTAGGTTTTTTGTAGAATATTACATTTTCTCTTAATCCAACTCAAATAAAATCATTATAATAGATTATCAAATATTATTAAGCATTCGGTGGATGTTATTTTCCTTATCCCTTAATATATCATCACTTTATAAATGTTTTCAATTTTCCACACATCGGATTCTCTAAATTTTTCTCCTAAATTGTTTAACTCATAAATTTAATTAATTATACTACTATATAGATCCCTTGTGTGACCCTTTGACATTTCTAGAGGTTAAACCTAAAAGGATAACCACCCCATGGGAGTGTCAATTATATTCCCTTGAAAAAAATGAGTAATTATCCAAGACAACTATAAATATGCTTGGATTGAAATTTAAAACAAGAATCATTAAATAATGTTAAATGAATTTATTGAAGTTCATTCAGGCATGTATCAGTACTGGGACCGTTCTAGTTTAAAAAAATCACTTGAAATTAAAATTGGTTGGAATGAGATGTAAAAATCACATAATAAAATGATTCTTATGGCCAAGTTTCTTGTGTGAAAAAACACCCTTCAATGTTGTGTCGTCTTAAATATTTTGAAAGGAAGTGTTAAATATATTCACAATGGGGCCTTACTAAATATGATTGGTGTAATTATTAGAGTAAGGTAAATATGTCATTTTAACATTTTTTTAAATTGAATTTATATTTACATAGACCTTATTAAATATTGAAGTGAAAAGATTAATTAACCAAATCATGATGAATTATTGGATGTAAGGTATACTTGCATGGATGCCCTTAATCATTTTTATGTAATATGATTAAATGTTTTGTTAGTTATGAATTGTGATTTGTCTTGTAAATTTCCATTGGCTAAGTATCATTACAGAATTTAGTGATCCTGTTAATTATTCTTACACCATTAGAAATACTAGGATTTCATATATAGATCAACTTGGAATGTTTCATATGTTGAATGTTAATAAATACTCCTTGAGTGATACCTAGATTCATATTGTGAAATTACATGGAGGGTCTCATAGGATTTTTTAGATTATATATACACTACGGGTGATACATGTGCTCTTGATATGAAATAATTGGGAAGAGTTCAGTAGTTAAATGAATTATAATACCCCATGAGTGATCTATAGGGTAATTCATAGAGAAACCCAGATGGGATCACTGGTGGATGTCTTTATAATACCCTAGAGTGGTACCTAGTTCCTTCGTAAATTTCCCTCTATGGTATCAAAGAACTACTTTTACAATACCTTCCCATGAGTGATACAGGGTTACCTATATGGTATACCATAGATGGCCTCATAGGGTTATACCTTTTTATTGTGCCATGAGTGATACCAAGGATATTTTTGTAGAACACCAAGGACTGAATCTTACGGTGATGACTTTTTATAGAACACCTAGAGAAATAAATTGGTTACCCTTTTATAAAATTCCTTGGATGGGAATAGGATTCCATTTAATTGACTAACAAACGTGTTTTTCAAGTCAAATATTATACTGGGATTCACTATTTTCTTTACATATTGATAACCTTGAAATTTTTTCCCTTCCTATTGACATATACCATGAGATCTTTGGATCCTCTTATGATTATGCATGGATGCCTTGGGAATACACCTTGGGTCCTAGCTATTTTTACATATATATAGTGTGTGTGTGTGTGTGTGTTCATACATATATTTTGTATATATACACATATTTTTTATGTTTATAAGTATAAATTTACAAGGTTACATTTTTTCAGATACATTTTGGATTACGTTAAAGAAGGTATGGTTGACCAGGTGTCCTTTGAGTAACATGAGCCCCACTTGATTACATATATTTATTTACTACTTATTTTTTATTCCTTCTCTCAACTTATTTCATATTCATAGACAAGATTTTAATTATACTTGATTGGTTGTGTCCTATTCAATTTTACTCACACCCTTTTCCAACCACTGATTGGTACACTAATAGATCTATTGGTTATAGGTTAGGTCATGTATTATGCTACATGTTGTTATTTTTGTTCATAGTACTTATTAGAATGGAGTGAGTCCATTTTTATAATTATCATAGTGATTTCACTTGGTGATTATATTAATTTCATTAATAATGTTTAGTAATTACCTAATATATGTCTATTGATTATGCATTGTAGAATGTTCATGTATGTTATTTATTCATTTATTATTTATTATCAGTTGATATCTTCTTGTGGTATTTATTATATTGTATCTCCCATTGTTTAATTATCATATATAACATTTTCACTCATATTTTGTTGGTATAGTCTCCCCACCATACCATAATTTGACCCTTCCTAATAGTCAGAAACCTCAAGAATACACGGAGGTGAACTTAAATCCCTATAACCAACCTGATCAAGGCACTATTCTAGTGGAACCTGGGTCATGATGTTACAAAGTAGTATCAGATACTTCTTTTATGATTGTCTAAGAAAATTATATTGTATAAATGATACTAGTAATATGTTGTCACATGGTAAATAGCTCATGTCTTGGTCTAGAAAACACATACATGAGGGAAATATGAAGCTTACAGGATTAGGATTATTCATGAAACTATGATTGTAGTTGATTATTATTTTACCTTGAGTGATTAGTTAAATTTAAAATGGTGAAAAATTTATGGGATTTTAAGTATTTTACCATATTTCAATTATAAAAGGGAATTATTTTTGATGCATCATTATTGGAACGTGAGGATTTAAATGACATGAATCTTCCATTCAATGTTTATTTTAGTGAATTCATTTTATGTAGCATGTGTGTGTTCCTATAATTCTACAATGAGTCTATGATAACATTTTTATATGAAAAATTAGATAAATAATGGGTTGTTAAAGTTTCATCATCCACCCAAATGGTGTTTTCCCATATAGATTGATGGTGGAACCTTAACTAACCAATTATGAGATATTTGATACATGGATCATTGGTTGAATGATATGAAACTTTTATGATTTTGATTAAAAGGTTGACAATAAGTTTTTATGAATTGTATGGAACTTTATAAAATTGGGATGTGTAAACCATATAATTAAACCATTATATATTGAAATTTTTATATTCTGAGACTGAACGTTAAAACCCAATTGATTTTACATGAAATACAATTATAAATTATAAAGGCAAGTACCTTTATAACTTGGGATTTGTAGTTCATCTAACTAAAACATTATGCTTATATATGTATGTTGAATTTTAATTCATACGGGGAAAATGTTTCCTAAAAATCTATATATTAATTTCAATTATAAAGGCTTATATATCTATAATTTGGGAATGATGAACCATATTAAAAAAATCTTAAATGTACAACTTAAACCAAGTAGTTCATTTGGGGAATTTTTATTATGAGATAATCTAGACCCAACCCAAGTAGTATAGTCGTGACATGATATTCTTGTGTGCTAAACACATTCAGGGTGTAATTAATCGTTAATAAAGAAACTTATTTTGGGATGTAGTTAAATGGTCCCAATTTGGAATAAAGGAACCCTTTTATGTCACCTTTATCTTTATATACATTAGTATATAACCCCATGGGGTGAGATTATGCTAGATAGGATGTTTATTTATTTTGTTTGTAGTTTCTTATATGGGGTTTCATATAAAAATATGGTGTCATCTTACTTAATCAATTCCCTTAAGATGATAAAACACCATTATTTTATTTTGAGATTTATCATTATGAGACTTCATTAATTAAAATACCAATTATTACCATAATGGTTTTTTCCTCTATAACTTGGGAATTTAAATTTTCATTAACTAATAAAATTTTGATAATTTCATGGTTAAATGAAAAATTATTAAATGTTTGAAATTAAATAATGAGATAATTGAATTAGAAAAGTAAATTTCCTAGTATAGTTCATTTTTATAACTAATATTGGATATCCCTTATATGAAATATTCATTAAATGTTATGATAAATGATAATATATTAAATACAATAAACCAAAAACCATAATGTGGTGTTATTAGTTTCAACCATTGAATAAGGTTAGTTTTAAGAATTATTACCTTGGTTGGAAATGTGGATATTTCCCATGGGTCTCAATTGAAATTTTTATTTTATAGTTAGTCTAGAGGTTAGGCCAATAATCCTAGTGACATTTTCTATGTGACCTAGTTATAGGGATGATGCTTTCTGATTTAGTAAAGGGATAGGTTGGTTTAGGTAGCATGCTCTAAGGTAAATTATGTTTGGTAAATTCCTTCTTCTAGATTTAATATGGGAGGTGTTTTTGGGTATTATTTGTCTCGATTAGGACTCTTAGTGATAAAATAAAACCCCTAGATAAACAGGAGACTATTTGGTGAGGTAAGTCATGTGAAGGATATGATTGTCATGTAATTCTATAATGCATTGGGTTAGACTTTCCTCAGTCATAGCCAACTATTTTTATGGTCACATGACCTTTCCAATTTTCTAATAGAGTACTAATTGAGAGTCGTTAGCCTATTAATAGTCATATGGATGACATGAAATTGATTTGATCCATGTTTATGTTATCACGTGATAGGAATTTATAGCATCGGTTATGTTGTTTTGATATTGTTGTAACGTGTGTTGTTACACATGGTTCCCATCTAGTTAGCCAATGACATGTTAAGCTGCATGTTATTGAGAGAAAAGGTCACATAATTCTTTAACATGTTTCATTTCATGACCACTTGGAAAAAAGGGTTGTGAGATCGATAATTCTATGTTGTATGTCATCACTGGAGTAGTGTAACCTAAGTGTGAAAACTTATTTTGAGTGATGTATCCTTGAGAAATTTTAATATGGATAAGTTATCCCAATGTCCAATATAATTCTATAAGAATGATTAGGTGAAATAACTATATTCTTTAGTTTTATTTTTGGATTTTATGCCAAATGTTGATGAACGTCACATGTATATCTAAGATCGAACCTATTATAATACACATATAAGCAGCTAGTATATCTATTATCATGTTAGAAGTTATAATAAGAGTGTTGACCACATCTGTATCCCACATTCTATGGTGTATGGAGTTTTTATCACATAATGACTTCTTATTTTTAGTAAAATGACTCCTAGTACACTCCTTAGGTAAGGATCATAATGTTGGTTATAAAGAATGTGTTATTCCTGGTAGAGTGAAAGAGAATGTAGAGGACCATTTGGAAATTTTTATAATGGTCCCTAGAATCCGATGAGCTAATGAATTCTAGATTTCAGGTCTTGATTCTATTGATGAGTTTTAGGCATTGGAGTGAGTTTAAATGTAGTATGGATTCTACATTAACAATATGGATAAATAATTGATCTAATATCTTGACAGGATAATAAAATGTATGTTCATGTAAGGCATCATGACAACGAGGTGGTTGGTTAAGTACCTAACCATTTATAAATCTGAGATTCATGGTTAGACATTGGTTGTTACATTGAATGATCATAGGTACCTTCAAGTTTAAAGTGAGGTGATCTAGTTTTTGTATTAAAATGTTTGATATTAATATGTGTGTCTCTTAAATGTATTAATCTAGATCAAATCCACTAAAATTTCAATCATATGATGAATGTATTCATGGTTGTTGGACCATGGTTGGACCTGGTCACGCATTATCAGGAGACATGGTTCCAGATTTTAATACTAGTAAAATAAATCCTATTATTGGATCATGTATCGAGAGATCTATACATTCTTATTGATATTAATGATTTATGATGTCTTGGTATAGTATTGGTATAGAGTTGATCATTTCCCCAATCTTGACATCATCCTCAATATATTGGGAAATTGTTGACTATAAGCTAAGATAAATAATTAATATAAAATGACCTTATGGTTTTGTGGATGAACCTAATGTGAGATGGGTCATGGGATCATGAGGTAGGTTGTTGGATAGTCATTTTGGCACTTTTATGCCACTGGATTATGAAACCAGAGATGGTTCATCCAGAAGACATCAATATAATTTAGTTACATACTTTAGTGGGAATGATTAAAATGTACTTGGTTGACCTTGGCATAAGATAACTAGGATATGGTTTTTGCAAATCCTAAGTAGTTATATTTGAGATCTATCAATAATATTCTCCCTGGTCAAAGGAGAGGATTATAATGTAAGAGGCAGTCAGTCCTTTTAAAGAAAATCTAGCATGGCCAGTAAAGTGTGGTCAATTGGGATTCGACCATTTCAATATAATTGAGGATTAGAATCAAAGTACTCATGTGTGAATGGAAATCATGAGTTTAGAATCATTCCATAATAATAGTTATGATTCTAGGTATATTTTTTAGTAGGAAATTCTGATGGTGGGAGTATTGTGTCTCTGAAATGGATAAGGAAATATGGAGCCTATAGTGGGGAGCACCATAGGTAGGATGAGTAAATAGATGTTTATGTGGTCATGTCTCGCGTTAGATGATCTCAAGTATGAACCATCATAAGGTTTTGGTTTTGATAATGATCCTTGAATTGAGTTTTAACATCTTAAGTACCATGTCCTTAAAGTATCACTTATAGGTGTGTTGGGCATGGGAAATGAAACATAGCCATTTGAGTAGGAATTTATGACCTAAGTAGGTTGAGTGATGTTTTCATCATTAACTAACTACACGTTTGGGGAACGGTTAGTAAATCCATGAATCCAAACCATGTGTCTTGTAAAAATGCTAAAATGATTATTTTCCCCCTAGCTCTTTGAAGTTTTTTAACCATTTTCCTCCAGAAGCTTCCATGTGCACACAACTTATCCTTCCCTTTCAATGTTGGGTCCCCCTTTGTTCGGTATTTTAATTGACTAATTTTTACTACATTAGAATATTAGAGGAAATTATAAGGCTACACATACCTCCCTTTTTCTTTTTATTCTCTACATGGAATGTTATTTCCATGAAATATCATTTTCCCTATTTATAGGGTGTTTGGAAAATCTTCCATTTTATCACATTCTAGATCAAATAAAGATCGAAAATGGATTATTAAATATTCCTAATCACGAGGTAGGTGGTATATTCATTATATCTTAAATTATAATCATTTTATATAATTTTTCCATTGTATTATGCGCTGAATTCTCCAAGAATTTCTCCAAAATTATATAACTCTCAAATTTAACTACTTATACTACTATATAGAGGCTTTATGAGGCCCATGAACATTTATATAGGTGACTCCAAAAATAAAAACCATATTATGGGTGTGTCACTTATATGGCCTTGATGAATAATGAGAGTAATTACCCAAAACACCACAATTTTTTGGCAAGCCTTTTAAAACAAGAATCATTAAATTATGGTAAATAAATTGATTGAAGTGATTTTGGGAATGTATCCATACTTGGACCATGATAATATATAAATTATTCCCTTTAATTAAAAGGCATTGTAATTATATGTATGACTCACATAATCAAATGATTATTATGGTCATATTTCTTGTGTGACCAAACACCATTCTAAGTTGTGTAGGATTAATTATTGAGAAGGTAAGTGTTTTGTATTTTCAAACTAGACCTTTAATAATTGTGATCAAAGTAATTATCAGAGGAAGGTAAATATGTCGTTTTAAAATTTTTTAAATGGAATATCTATTTACATGGCCCTCCTTACATATTAAAGTGAACAAATTAATTAACTAAATGATGATGAATGATTAGAAATAATTTATAGTTGTGTGCTCCATCTCGATTACTTGGATGTTATTTGATTAAATTTTTTGTTAGCAATGAATTATGATTTGGATTGAAAATTTCCATGGCCTAATTTTAATTATTGAATGCATTGATCCTATTTATTATTCTTATGCCCTAAGAGATAGTGGGTTTCCTTATATAGATTAACATAGATGGGATCATAGGATGAATGATGACAAATATGCCTTGATCGATACTTGGATTCCTATTATGGAATGCCTTGGAAGGGATCATAGATTGTTTGAGTTTATATATACACCATGGAAAATACATGGGTTCCTAATACAGATATCCTAGGATAGGATCAATGGTTAAATTAATTATAACATGATGGGATTGGTACATGGGTTCTTACATAAAATTCCATAGATGGGATCACTAGGTGGGTGCATACATAATACCAATGAGTGATAACTAGTTCCCAAGTGGATTACCTTGAGTGGACTTCTAGACATAATGCTACCGTACAATGTCATAGGCGATACCAAGTTCCTTATGTGGTATACCATGGATGGGATTAGAGGTTTATACCTTTTTACCAAGTCATGAGTGATACCTAGGTTCTTTTTATATAATTACTTAGAAATAATCCTTTTGTGATGGGTTTTTATAGCACACCAGGAGTGATATAAGGGTTATCTTTTTATAGAACAACTTGGATGGGCCCAAAATTTCATATAATTAACAAAATTACATTTTTTTTTCCAAGTCATTACGCATACATGGATTTAGTCTCTACTTTTCATACTCACATCCAAGTTATTTTATTCCTTAATAAGCACATTTTCCATGATAATTGTGAAACCTTTTACGATTATGCACATACACATTAGGCATACACTTAGGGTCCTGAAAATTATTATGTTTCTAAAAATATGCATATATATATTCATAAACATATAAGTTATATATATATACATAAATTTTTATGTATATATGTATAAATATATCATGTGACATTTATTCGGAGACATTTTGTCTTAGGACGAAGCAGGTTTGGTTAGACAGGTATCTTTTAAGGAACTTGCATGAGGCATTATTATAATTATTTATTTACTGATTATTTATTATACATGCACATTTCTTATTTTATATTCACAAACCTGATATACACTATAAACTTTTGGTGGTGGCATACCGAGTTTTACTCACTCCCTATTCGGGCCGCTGATTGGTACTTGAATAGATCTCTTGGTTGTAGGTTAGGCCATGGTTCATGCAATGTGTTGTTACTTGTGTTTATGGGAGATTAGGAGAACATGACTGAGTAGGTTCTTAGTATTCTCATGGAGATATCCCTTAGGTATTTTTTTATTTTTTATTCATTTTTATGAATTACTAGATGTATGTCCTACACTTTTTCATTATATCATGTACATACATGGTATTTAATCATTTATTTTTTATTGGCAGTTGATATCTTCCATTTCTCATTATTATACTTCTCAATGTATTGTTTCAATATCATATACCATTGAAACACTCTTATTATTAGGGAATAGTATCCCCACCATACCATCATTTCACCCTATCTTCTAGCCAGAAGCCTCTAGCATATGGGGAGGAGTTCTCTTAGACCTATGACCAACAGTATTGGGGAATCATTTCAGTGACTTTTAGGTTAGAACATTACAAACACACACAAAACAGATCTAAGTAAAATAGATTTAAAAAAACATTAATAATAGTGAATTAAACATATCATATACAATGAATAGTATATTAATTTAGTAAAATATATTATTATACCCACAACAACTATTTACTAAATTAAGTCAAGTAGTCTTAAAGAATATTAAATCATCTAATAATTCAGTGATAATTATATAGAAACTATCAAATAACCACCCATCATTCAAGAGAACATATTTTGATTTCACAACTCTTAAAAAGACATCATCAATCAATCTAAAAGTTAATTAAGCACTAGGGGAAAAACATGTTGTGTTTAATAATTACTAAATCACAAGAAATAATTCGTATGATTAATATCATAGAACGCATGATCCAAGACATTGAAAAAAATAGAGGTTATTTTTTAAAAAAATTAGGGGATGATGAAAAATAATCATAAAGATAAAGTAAGAGTACTAAGTGGGAGGAATAGATGTACAAGGGATTGTACAAGGACTATGGTTTTGATTCCACTCTTTTGTGTCATACTGCACCAGAATGAAGTAGGGTTCGGCCAATGAACTAGTTATAGAAGGGATTGTGTGAAAAAAGGGTATAAAGGAGGTATCACTTATTGAAGGGGATGAAGGATTAGATTATACATAGTTTAATGAAAAATAGGTATAGAAAAATTTAAAAAAGAAAGTTTGTATGAGAAATAGGTTAGAGTGGGATTTTTTAGACCCTATTTTCATATGTGATCGAACTTATAGAAATTTAAATCATAAAGACTCATGAATCTTTTGATCGTGGATATATATATGAATTAAAACCACTTATATCCATGGCTAGGTTTACCTCATGGATATAGGCAAACATATGGCCACATACATTTTGTTCCATGGATATATCTAAAATTGTGACTAGTGATAGGCATGTGAGATGATTCGTGTATCTATAGTCCAATATATAACCACAAATATCAAATGAACATTTTCATATTTCCATATAAATCCTTGAATAAGATAATCCATGGATATAGGTTCATGAACATAGATTTTGTTTCTTAGTAGTTAATCATTTATTTTGGGAATGATTCGTCATGATTAGTGGCTTAAAGCAACTTCCTCTCTCTTAATCTAATTATTTTAACCATTTTCTTCATTATCTTCCAATATCCAAGGTGGATATGGATTTATGCATAGATTTTTTTTTCAATTTTAGTATTATTAATAATTCATTAAGGGTTTTTCTTTCTCCATTGTGATTTATTTATACTCCTATAATTTGATTTCATCATTACTAATTTGTGGATCCATGTATATTCATCTATTTGTTAAACCATGAGTGATTTTGTTTTTTTAACCCTTTATTAAAATTTATAAAAACATATAATAAGTAAAAACCATAATATAATGGAGTTATAAATGTTTTTATAATATTATTTGGATATAAAATTGGACTACCTATATTTAAATTACCATGACTTGTTTCCATGTAAATAATGAAGATAAGGTGTTTGATTAGGTATCAACATAAATTTTTCATGAAATAAAAATTGCAACCTTCATAGGATTATATTTACTAATTTATAAATAATTAGAATCATGTTATTAATGATATTTTTTAATGATTAATGGTGTGTTTGGTACTTTAATATTGCTTATTTCCATTTAGATGAAGTTTTGTATTTCTTCCTATATTTATTTCCTATAAATATTTTAATTATGTTATATAAATTTAAATTTCATGTAATTTAATATATTTTTCAAATACAAAGATTTATATGATATGGTTTGATAATGACATTGATTTTTGTATCTCTTATATTTATAGAAGCATTCCCCTTTTGGTGTAGATTATTGAAATGTTTGATTATTTTTTGTTATTGAATATGGATAAATGAATTTTATCATTAAATCATCAATACTATTTAATGAGTCAATTTCCTTAAAAGAAACTCATAGGTGGGTGTGGATTTATAAATTTTAATATTATATATTATATTTATGATATTTAATTGATATTATAACATATATTTTTAATTCATTGAAATAATTTGATAACTATATAATAAATCATGGGATTATTACTACACTAGGATATGATTTTTTTCTGGCTAGCGGTCCCTTGTTTACACTGCACTCTGTCTAGGGTATCTTTCCTCTCACTCAGGATAGGAAGGCTGAAACTGAGTGTTTATATAGTAGGATCACATTATGAATAATAATTAGATGGATTCTATTATTATTTTTTATGAGATTATATTTAGGTTCTAATAGTTTTCCCCATGATTATTGTTTAAATATGTTGTTTATAGTTATCTTATTGAAGCTCTTGATTGTGGTTTTTCTTATAATTTATATTTCCTAAAATTGAAATTTATATAAAATCAAATAAAGATAAATTATTTAAAATAAGGAAAATGTGATTTTATAATTGGTTATAATTTTTAGGAAATTTTTAATTTCATCCTTGGAAAATATTAGAAACTTTTAATGTAATGATCAATTGGTTTTCTTTATTTTTTTTGTTATCCTTTCGTATTCATATTCTATGTGTTTTTATTATTTCAAAATAAAGAACAATATTTCTATTTGAATGAAGTATTACAAGATATGATCCATTTTTAATTGTTCTATTTTTAATTAAATGGATACTTTTATATTTATATTGAGAAAATAGTATATAATTAATTTATTCATAAAGGTTATTTATGGAGCATAGGGACAATACCTACTATGAATTATTTATTATACCCAAAATACACACCCTATGTGTATGTGAGTTATAATTCCTTTGATGTAAGTAAAATAATAGGATTTTGTGGATTATGATAGTGTCTAACAACTTATTCAATTTTTCTATAATAGTGGTGTCATGTAGAGATGACTCTCTTTTCAAATGGATATGAGACTTTTTTTGTTCCATTTTGATCTTCTTCTTTGATTATATATATTTTGGAATCTCTTTATATATACCCCCTTCAATTTTACCTTATAATTTTAATTTCATGATATTCTATTCATCGTTTAAATTTCATGATTATATTATTATGGATATTTGATCTTATTTATATAATTTTGAAATTCCCATTATGTTGTTATGCCATGTTTGGAACATTTATAATTTAAAAATATTTATTTAATATATACGATCCACCAATATATTGAAAGGTTATTTTGAAAATCATGATGTATCTTTCCATTCATTTATTGATTTATTAGGTGAAATATTTTCCAATTGAGTATATTTTTTTCCATGAAACTAGTTATAGGATTATGGAAATTGGGAACATGCCTCGAGACATTTAGTGGGATAACTCAGGTGTTGGGTAAACATATCCCATGTAGATTCCTTTTATTATGAATAAATAATTCTTAATACTTCAAAAATATTCTATATAACTCCCTGTATTAGCCAAATCAAAATACTAGTTTATAATATATTTTGAAAATACCATTTATATTAATTTTATAGGATAAGGATAATGAATCACAATACATTTCACTTTTTATGAGATTTTTTAATTGTAAAAACATAATCATAGAAAATGTGAATAATTATTAATATTATATAAATGAATATATAAAACAATGATTAATATAAAATAAAGGAATTTGTGATCATTAAGTAAAACACTTCCAGCGTAATATAAATTGTCATAGATAATAAATCATATCATAGAGTAAAAAAAATTATAAAATAAGAATATCAATGGATAAACACCTTGAGTATACTGGAAAAATCTAGGACCACTCTCATAGATCACCTTTTATCCTATAATGTGATCCTGATATAATATAACCCTCACTTAAAACCATTTCCTTATTGATTGGAAACCGAAATCCAAAGTGAAATGAAAACTAAGGGGACCTTCCCATAGAAAAATAATGGCTTGAGTATAACTCATCCACAACTTTAAAAATAAATATCCAAGGATCACACATTACACAAAAATATCTATAAATTACTCCATTACTAAATTATCACTATAATAATGAACAATAGAACTCCATCCATTATAATAATAACATAAATGGGAATGATCGAAACAATAACAAATAATAAATAATAAGGTAAAACATTCTAGATATTCCTTTATAAATCAAAATATATTGAAGAAATTTGATGTATTCTTTAATAAATACAAAAAACCATTTCCATAAATGTAAATTTATATGATTTAAAACAATTTACAATGCAATTTCACCAATTTTCATTTTATTCATAAATTATGTTTTGAAAAGAAATACTTTGTTATTATTTACAAACCACATTATATAAAAATAATTTTTCAAATAAAAAATCCCTCATAATTAAAATAATAATGAATAAATTATATTTTAAATAAAAAAAATCACAAAAATTGGTTTTAGGAATATAGTACCCAAATACCTTTGAAAATTCTATTATGCAAAACAAAAAATCCCAACATATATAGGAACTAAAATGATAATTAAATAATTTAAAATTTTCAAGCACCATGAGTTTGTCAAATTAAATGGGGATTCATAAAAACAACTTCCCAAATGACAATGAAACCATGAATCCCTTAAAAAATAATAGTTAATTGGATTTATAAACGATGATTGGATACTTTTAGAATCAAAATCACCATGATAATCTAGTGTTTTTCATTTAAATATAAAATACCCATGTTATTATGAATCCCATATCAATATATGGATGAGTGGAAAAAAGAAAAGATATGAAAGAAGAAAAATGGGAGGAGAAAACATACTAAAACCACCACTCTCAAATTACCCATCATGAATTATGAAGGCGAGTTGGAGGATAGGGGGATGGGGATTTTCCTCCCACCATTTGACAAGGGGTGGAATACAAAATAGGGAAAAGGGGTTTCCTTATTTTTTTTGTTATTTATTATTTAATAATAATGATAATATATAAATTAAAAACAGATTATCAAAATTGGTATAATATTACATTAAACTCCTTCTAAACTCATACCATGATAACAACAAATCACCTTATCCATATTCATTTTTTATTGATTTATTATAGCATGTTAACTTTTATAATAAAATACATAATCATTTACTAATTAGAACAAATTTCATGTATAAATAGATATATTTTCCATAAAATATAGGCAAAAAATATTCAAAACACTCTACCCAAATTTCTTAACCACAATGACCATTCAATGATATCACTATAAAAAATAATGAATTGATACCAAGGGCCTTGAGAATTCAATATGTGTAAAATAATGATTCAACTCAACTATTGGGATGCACAGTTATTTTTCATGATTATCTAAACCATGTAATAAAAAATTATTACACATTGTCACCAAATTCAAATGCTACATGGTAACTATGAATGATTTCCATAACCATGATCAAATTGTATTCCATTCAATTTTCTAAAAAATTGGATTTTAGTAATTTGAATTTCATTATTTCCATTTTAATATTTTTTTTATTAAAAAAAAGTTTGTGTGTTACATAAACATAATGAAACCCTGATACTATATTCTAAAATATTTTCAAGATTTTAATTTTTAATATGAATTGAAAAAAAAATATATTTTAAATTATTCATAATTAAATTTATACATGAACTACTAAATAATATGCCATTTTTTTGAAATTGAACCTAATGGAAGGAAAAAAAATGGTGTCAATATCCAAAAATAGTATAGGGATTTTTGTATTAAATAAACCAATTAAGCTAATGGTAGAGATGTGTAGATTATCACTATATTTTAATCATTGAATATAGTTCTGAAAAATAAGCTTTCCTATATAGAACAACCTTTTTCCCCTTACCAAGGTTCCACAATGTCAGATGGTTTCATGAGGTAGTAACCCATTTCTTTTAATATAACTAGTAACCCATTATTTGGAGATAAATGGATCAAATAATTGGAGAATATATTCATTTCATTTGGACATAATGAAAGGGAAAACATATTCATGATTGTATATTATTTAAGGGAATACGTTGATCAATTATAGATATTGATTCAAAACATGAATGATGGTGAAATTGAAATCATGAAATAGAGTTGTTTTTAAGAAATATTTCTTGAAAAGTAATTTATTCAAGAGTAAAGATCATAAATGGAAATTGTATTCATGAAATTAATAAAAAAAGGAATCTATTACTGATTATCAGTCTATATTTATATGGTTAGTAAGACATGTGCATATTAGGTATAAAATTCATAAGGAAAATTTGATGGATTCTTAGTTAGATTAAATCCATGCAAATAGGGGAATTATTTATGAAAACCTTCTTAGAATATGAGGATATTGTGGTAGGATTCATCCTGGTATAGAATAAGATCTCTATGAATTATATTTCCAAATAAATGTAAGAGTTTAAAATGATGATAATGAACCATAAACAATAACAATAAAAAAGATAATGATGCATCTAATTTCCAATTTGCAATAATTTTTGGAATTTTAAACATAAATCACTTGTAGGGTATGTGATTTTATTAAAATTGTAAATATAGTGTCCATTATTCTCAAGAATTTAAAGGAAAGAGAGAATAAACATATTACCAATACATCAACTGCAATTATATAGAAAAATATTATAATCAATTCCCTAAGAGTATAGTTAATCTATCTCATAATAGGACAAGGAAGTAAATACATGCTTATTCAATTACTATGAAATATTTTGAAGTCCCAAATGATATTATAGAAAATAATTTGATCATAAAGTTAATTATTTATGATAAATTATTTGATTATGGATTTAAAAAATCATTAATATCATTCATGTTTTACGTGAATATTAAATCATGTTATATTATATTAAATATAGTTTTTCGAATAAAATACCTATTTTAAATCTCATTGAAACAAAAATATAATAGAATTTTTCTATTTTAATTCATAAATGTTGTCTAGATACAAATATAATTATTATACTCATGGTTTAATTTTACATAATTATTTGTACGAATCTGTTATAAAACATTATTGAAAATGTTATAATATAGAGAAAGAGAATAAAACTCATGAGGTAGGCACTGAATCCATTTTTTTCAAAGGAGATACATTATTTCTGAAGTCTTATCTAAAACCACCTATAGTGAAATATCTTTAGTAAAGTTTTAGAGAAGAAGAAGATTAAATATCATTTATAAAGGGTAATGATAATATAACTATATAGGATGTATTTTTTATAAAAGATTTTATTGATATATTTAATGATAAAATACATAGATATCAAGAATATAGTGAAGTTGAATGATTTTTTGACCATATCCCTAATATAAAATTTATATATAATCCACCATAATAAACCCAATAAAATGTGTGGAACTAAATATGAAACTATATTATTTATGTGATATGGGATTCATATTCTCATATGTTTCACCATGAGGTGTACCTGTCCTATTTTCCAAGAAGTGAAACAGTTTTATGATGTTGTTCATTTATTATATAGAAATTAATTCCATTACTATTAAGAACGTG
The DNA here is from genome assembly GCA_963277665.1 of Viscum album. NCBI lineage: Eukaryota > Viridiplantae > Streptophyta > Magnoliopsida > Santalales > Viscaceae > Viscum > Viscum album. The sequence continues at coordinate 275,057,418 of OY728165.1, read as the reverse complement.
TATCCTTTAAAATGTACTAATGACATGTTTGATAAAGTATAATGGGATCCATACTTCTCAAAAATTGATATTCATTATAGTTATTATCTATTAAAAGTAATGAATAATGATGTATTGAATGGATATTTTTTTATATTTAATTGGTATTATGAGTTCACAACAATGTATTTTGGATTAATAAATTCAACCTTAATGTATATAAATTCGATAAATAAGGTATTAAATTATTAACTTGGTAAAAAAAATTATGGTATTTATTAATTATATATAGATATTATCTAGGATCTACTAAGAAAATAAGATATAGTTAGGGATTTTTCGTAAGACCCTAAGAGAAAAAGTCTCATATACAAAACCTATAAGTGTGAATTTTCGATTCAATATATTTTTATTTATTGACTATATTATATTTCAGAATGGAACGTAAATTGACCCTTTAATGACCAATGTGGTCAAAAATAGGAAAAATAAATTAAATTAATATGGATATAGAGTTTTATTATATTGGATGGTTATTATCAATATTTTATTGAAAATATTGTATGAATATTTTACCTAGTAAGAAAGCTGACACGTTAAGTGGTGAAATTCACATTTTTGAAAGAATGCAATGAAATTTTTTAAAAATAATAAAGAGATTAATCTATTTAATAATATTAAATTTACCAATGTGTAATAAAGTATTTTTTATATTTATTGATTCATCAATGAAAGGACTGGGTGAATCTTTATGAAAAATGATCGGGTTGTTTCTTATACATTAATATAATTAAAGACACATGAGAAAAATATTCAACACATGATCTAGAATTTTTGGAAGTAAAATTTTTCTTCAAAATATAGAGACACTATCAGTATGGTGAAATATCTCACATATAATGGATCATAAGATCAGAAATCCTTAATTGACCTAAAAATATCTCAATAGGTGAAAGAGTATATGGAATGAATTACTCAAGGACTATGACTACATGATATATTACCACCATAGGAATCAAAATAAGTAGGTAGATTCATTGTATAGGAAGTTTCATGGAGTTCTATCCCAGTTTAGGTTGTGAAAGGATTCATATTTAATGAATTTATTAGATTTAAACAAGAAATTTGTTAGAGAAGGTGAAACATCATACCTTTTCAATGTTCATGCCCAATTATTTAACTATAGAAGATAAAGAAGTCGTAACAATATGAAAATGTTCTATAAAATAATATTACATCCAAATAAGATAAAAAATAACATAAATTAAATATAATGATGGATTTTTAATTTTTTTTAAAGTGAATATTTGTATCATTATTACCATATATGAATATGGAATTACTAGGTAAATATTATACCTAAAATTTTTCTACACACTAGGGTATCACTAATATGTATATGTATTTGTGAAAACACAATTAGTTGGAAAAAAATGTAGTAATAAATTTATTAATATATGTTATGTTTCTTGGTATGAGAATAAGTAAAGGTCATGAGAAAATTGACAGAGATAGTCATGAAGCATCTCTCTATACCAATGTCAATGTGGTACAATATAAAGTTGGACATTATTACCATGATTACTAAGACATCTAGTAGGAATGATGTAGTTTGAGTTATTATGGATCACATTACAATTTATACACGTTTTTTATTTTTAAGTTATGATATACCCATTTAGAAACATGCACATGATTATATTAATAAATATATTAGGTTTCATGATGTACTTCATTTAATTATACCTAACCATGAACCTCATTTGCATCAAAATATTTGAGGCTTTATAAAAAGGATTTTAATTCTAAGATATTATTGATAACCACTTATTTTCAATAAAAATTTTGGTTTTCAAAAAGAACTATCTAAACATTAGAGGGTATATAGATTTAATTTTCAGTATACTTCCATTGAAAATGTGATTAATATATACGTCTGGAAGAATTCATATAAAATAATTTTTTTACCCAATTATTCATATTACTCCATGTAAATCATTATATGGAGAAATATTTCATAATCCAATACACTAGTATGATATTGGGTAAAGGAGGATAGATGGTCCAAAACTAGTCATGGAGACACTTGGTATAGTGAAATATGTCTTAAAATACAATAATATATCTTAAATAATACATATTTACTATGTTTTTAATCAAAATAAGTAATTAAAGTTTAATGTGGGTAACCCTATCTTCTTGAAGGTATCCCCATATATGAGAGGTATATGGTTTGGTAATATGGGGATGATATGTGCAAGGTAAATTGGTCCTTCTGATATTTTTTAGAGATTTAGATCTATGGATTATTATTTCAAAATCCAACCTAACCTCTCTAATGAATATGAAATATTACATGTATCACTATTTATGAGTAAATTTTAGAACTAATATACATATTGATCATTAAAGAAATTGATCTAGAACCTTGGTCACATGAGAATAATCATCTGACATGTGACCTTGACCTCGTAGCTTTGAAGCATACACTTAATATTTGGTGGCATTATCTTATCGAAGAAAGGTTTACCATATTTTGCAAACAAAAAATCTTCAGTTATATATTATATAAAATGATTTGAATATTCACTAGGGTCATTGTGTGGAGTACCTACAGTCTATTGAATTTAACATTGTCTATACCCTAAGGAAATGGAATGTCGTTGTCGATTCTTTGAGTAGGAAACTTCTAACCTAGCTCATGAAAGAATCATTAGAAGAGTGAAACTTGATGTATCTTATTAAAAAGTTGAATATATTAGTTTGGAAAATAGGGTTTAAGCTTTATTTTTAAAGTATTTAGATTACCTACAATATTTTTTAGATGATTCTTCAAGAACAGTAGCTTTATGATGAATTTTGTGGCATTAGAAACTCTCTTTATAGTGTGAATATTTTTGTTGAGTGGTCATTATCCATAGAGGGTATTATATGTTTTAATAATTGGTTTTTTGTGTTTTTAGTAATGAGTAAATATGTGATTGGAAATTTCAATAATTATCAGTGGGATATGTACCTAGTAACCACAAATATGTTTTATGATATGTAGCATCGATTATAGTGGCCAGGTCTGGGATGGGGCATTTCTGATTTTATCTATCACTCTAAGACTTTCCAACAGGTCAAGGATGAGCACTAGATACCTTCAAGTTTTCATTATCCTCTTCTAGTGATGACTTTTAAGTGGTATGATATCTCTATAGACTTTTTGGTTGGGTATCCACGTATGTAGGGGGAATAATGCTATATGGTTTATGATCGATAGGCTGAACAAATCAGCTCAATTTATGCCCATTTCTTATACAACCAAGTTGAGGCTCTAGTAAATCTCTATATGAAAGATATTTTTCATTTTCATGGAGTTACATCCAATATAGTATATAATATATATCCTCATTTTATATATATATTTTGGAGAGGCCTCTAAGTGGCACTGGGATCTTAGGTTCATTTGAGTACAGCATATCATCCGTAGATAGATGGCCAGACAGAGAGGGATATATAGATTCTTGAGTATATTCTCCATTCCTGGATTCTTCACTTTGGTGGATCTTGGGATGATTATTTGGGAATAGCTTATTTCACTTATGATGATAGTTACTAGTTCATGATTAGAATGGATCCTTTTGAGGCCTTGTACAATAGGTCATATAAATATTCATTATGTTGGTCATATATTAGTGAAACATTCTTGGTTGGGACAAGTTTATTCAAACAGATGATGGTAAATATTTAGTTGATTCATAAGATAATGTTGAGGGCACAGATCTGGTATAACTCTTATGATGATCATCGTCAGACTGTATGAGTTTTCAGTTGGTGACCAGGTGTTCTTGAAGGTTTCTCCTCTTTTAGGTCATTGAAAGCTTGGGAGGAAAGGGAATATTACTTCTTGTTTTTTGGGGCCTTTTTAGGTTTATGATAATGTGGGGAACGTGGCTTAACACTTATCACTTATACCACATTTTACTTTAATACATAATCTGTTCCATGTATCTTAGCTACATAAATATCTTTTTGACCCATCTCTTATGTTAAGCAGGGAGGATCTTGATGTTGATCCTAATTTATCTATGACTGAGCATCCAGTAAAGATAGTTGATTTTGAGAAAAAGGTAATTCATGCGAGGATGCTAACTTTGGTATGTGCTCTATGGTAGCATAGTTCTAACATGCATGAGACTTTGGAGAAGGATGCACTAATGAGAGAGAAATGGCCTCATATTTTTAATATGTAAACTTCTTGAAAGGAATTATGGGGACATAAAGATTCTATGGTGGGGAGGTTTTAAAAACTTGTTACTATTTTTTAGGTATTCCATGACCCATGTATTTTACTTTTTTGGTTTGGTCTTTTTTAGGGTTTTTTTGGGTGAAATTTTAAATAAAATTGGAGGTTTCTAGGGTGTGCACAGTTAGAGAATAGTTTTCCCAAACCGTGCACCCACCCAGGGAAAACTATATAACCCTAGATAGTGGGGGGTTTTCATGGTTGGTGCACGGTCTAAAAAATAATGACCTCACCTAGTATACATTGTGCACACCATTATAGGGTCGCATGGTTAGGGCATAATGTTTTTCTAACTATGTAGCCCTACCCAGCTAAACATGTGTGTGGGAATTTTTTATTCCAATTTTTTTTAAATTCCCTGAACCCCCATTAATGTCTTTACTCAACCCTAAATCTAAAAAAAAAATTCCTAGGTCATGGAGGCTCTCAGGAACCATTTTTGGCTTCTCCAAAGCCTTTATTTGATGGATCAGAGTGTGGAGGGACTTGTTCAATTCTTCTCCGGTAAGTGGATCTACTTTCATTCCTTCTCTCTTGATATTTTCTTCTTTCCTTTTTCAAGTTTTATAGATAATAAAGTGATGGATAGATATAAACTCCATTGTAATGGATCTTGATTATAGGTTTGGTTTCATGATCCTTTTTCCCATTTTCTTCATTGGTGGATCTCCTTGTGGGTGTTGTACATTGCGATCTTCATGATAACAATAGGTGGTTCTATTTGAGTTTTTTTATATAACTAAGCCTTGATATGATTTATTTTATTTAAATTTATATCAATTTATTTATGAAAACCTAGTTTGAGATGAATTATAATTGTAATTTTAATTATCATGGAATTTTGGTAAAAACTCCCAATTCTAATGGAATTGGAAATTGGGTCATATTTTGAAAATTGATGGATTTATTGGATTTATTTTAGAATTTTTTTGAGAAAAATATATTAAATTTAATTGATAAAAACCTATGATTGGGTTTTTATTTAAAATACATGAATTTATGAAAAACCCGTGTTTTGGTTTTAAAAGTTAATTAGAATTTTGAAAAGATAAATAGGGAAAATGATTTGTGATTGATGATTGATTTTAAATGAAATGATTTTCCCTTTTCTATTGATTGATTAAGCACATGCAATCTTGGTTAGTTAGTTGGTTATTTGGGACCAGAACTCTAGGATGGTAATAACCTAGAAATAGATTGATGATGAAAAATATAACAAAAGCCTAGTTAGGAAGATCTTATCCTCGATGGGATGTTGATGAGTCCTATTCATCTTGAGCCTAAGGGAGGTCTATACACATATTTCCATGATCACTAAAATGAGATTTTGAGGATCCTATAACTATAAACTATCATACCATAGGGCATATAACCATGGTGATTATTGTGATTATTTGGATATATATTCCATTGATTATGAAACTTTTTTATTCATGCTAGTTGATTTATATAAACTGATTTATATGAAAAAAAAATTAATAATTATTTAAAAAAATTTCCATCATTATAAAATAAAAGCATGTTTTGATTTAAATATTCAATTGTATCTTCATGCCCTGTTTTATAGAAATCAAAATAATGATTTGGTTTATTATTATGAAATTTTTTATGGAACACTTGGTGAGAACCAATTTGGATTTATATCTCACACTCTAATTTTTCCTTCAAGCATTCATATATTTCTTTCTTCTAGGTCTGAGAAAAGGAAAAGTGAAACTTATAGGAGGTGGGTGTTCTTAATCATTTAGGATTTGAGTGATGTTCTGTTTGGGATGTTGAGTTTATTTTGTTAGATTCTAAGTACTTTTATGATGTTCTATTTTTAGTTTTTGTTATACCTTTTTGGTTTCAATTTCTATCTCCATTTGGAGTTTTTGGCATAATGATATTCATCTTTATCTTCTATTGGTTTTGTAGAAAATTCATTCCCTCTTTTATATTATATGATTCCATGTGCTAATATCCAACCCATGGGGATTATGAACTCCCTTCAGACTATGTCAGTATCAGCTCAGGTATCAGGGTACTAGGGTATTCTGGATGGTTCATGATAGTAATATTCCATTCAAAGCATCACTTCTCAAGAACTCGATGAACCAATCAAGTATGTCATGGAAAGGTGGAGTTCCCCTAGATTATTTTGTGCAAGGAACGTAATTAATGAGGTGAACTAACTATTATGTTCCTTGTTCTTTACATTTTCTTTGGGTTACACTTAGCTGTGAAACCAAAACTTTTTTGATACCAGATGAATTGTGTTTTTTGAATACATATGATGGATTTGGGTAAAGAGTTATCCACTCAAATATAAAAGATTCATATATGATATGATTAAAAATATTTTTTTATCAGATACAATCATGGATTATTTTTGAGATACTCAGTATAAGTCATGATGAAATATGGATCTTGGTCCAAAAATGGATATGATAAGTTTAAAAGGGTCCATCATTTTAGTGGTTGCACATTTAATAAAATTCTTTATTAAATGTTTAAAATACATGATACTCAAGTGATATAACATTTTTTTATAGATATTTAACATCATCATCATCAAACATAACTTTGAAATTAATCCTTGATAAGGGTAGGATTATTTTGATACTCTACGACTAGTATCATATGAAATGTTCTTAAGTATGAAAATATATGTGTGTGTTGTGCAAAATTTTCATGAGTAACTAAGTGTTAAATTTGTACAAAAAGTGAATCTAGATTATTGTGGGGTCATATAAGGATTCACTCAATATTTTAATGGAATTAGATACATGATAACCAGTGAGAATAATAGATGGATAAAAAATTTATCTAGGATAAAAGTGTGTATCTTGATGTTTGTTAAAATATAATCAATTTGATTCCACCACATTTAGTGATATATTTTAATGAATAGTCTTCTTTTCAATAATAATTCTCTAAAAATATAGAATACCATATATGATATGAAAATAATACCTTATTATAATGTATTCTCACTTAAAAGAAAATAATTTTTATTTTAAAACATAAATGATTTTTTGTTTCTTAGCATGATATTCCAATATAAATATAGTTTATAAGAGTATAGTGAGATTAGTTTTGGACTTAGATAAGTTCAAAGTTATTAAATAAAATATTATTCAAGATAAAACCCAATGTAAATATAACTTGATATTCTAAAATAATTTAATATATAAGGATAGGTAAAAATGTAAATATTTGTATTTAGTTACCATAATAAAGTCAATTTCACTTAATATTCTAAAGGATATTTGGATGTGTTATTAAATTAATAGTGTTAATAATTACATTAATTTATATAAAAAATCTAGGATTTTTTTTTGATTAAATATGTTCCAAGAATGATGATGATTCACTTAGAAGAGGTCTAGGAAGAAAACATAATTTATTAACATCATAACATTGGATTTTATGGAGTAAAGAAGATTGAATATGTTCAAGGAGTTAAAAATTAGATTGATTCCTAGTTCTCATCATTATTAAAACTATATTACTTTATATATATTACTCACTAATAGGTTTACTATGAGGATTCTATTAGATGTTCACATAATGATGTTATAGAAATTACATGGAGCAGTAATGAGTTTAAAAAAATAGATAAAAATGTATCAAAAATAAGGTTTATATTGAATTCTATCATGTATAATATGTTAGATAGATAATTATGTGTTGTTTTTGTTAAAATATTCCTAAATATTTTATGAATATAAAATGTATCATGTAATAAAAAATAAATATACACTTTATCATTATTTCATATTAGCTATATATATGTATATAATTATATACATTTCAGGATGTGTAACAATAATTGACCTCTCAAAGTACGGCCTTGAGTTATATTGAACTTATTTTCTTCATGGAATTTTATAGTTTGTGAAACAATGTTAAGTTTAGTGTCCATTCTATTATTGTATCGAGATACATAATATTTTCATGAGTCACAAAACAGGTTTTGTGAACTGGAATACCCATGAAGTATAACACATGGAGTATCATACACTATATATTTGGAATAATAGGGGTGCATGGTTCATATTTATATCCCCAAATACCTAAGGTTGGTAATATACCTAGAATGAAAACCAATATACTTTGATACCTTTCAAGGACAATCTTTTAGGAGCAGCTAATCTGGGGTAGTTGTATGAAAACCTATATCTTTAAAACACTATAATTCATTATTTAATGTATAAAGATACACATAATACAATCCCAAAATATTGTGAGGCCTATTTTATTTTGGTAATTAGGTACATAGAACAATAAAATAAAACATGGGTACAACAACATTATTTAAAAACATTGAAACATGCCCTTATATTTCATCGATTCTTTTAATAATTCATGAGAAAACCTATGGATTTACATAAGAAAGGGGTGAGAAATAAATACCCATAAGGGTATAATCAAATAATAACATCAATAAAGTAACAAATTTTTGTCAATATGCATATCAAGGTGACATAAAAGGGGTGAGAATAAAAAACATGAACATTGAATCATGATATAAAATGATAACATCAAGGAAACATGGGAATGTGGCAACAACATAAAACATGAAATCATAATCATAAGTCAAGGATAACCACTGATACATCATAACATAGTGTTCTTAAGATAACCTCCCTTAAACCATATATGGTATCTCATGATATAAAAACATTACCCAATTCATTAGAGGGCTATCTAATTTCAAACCCACCCCTCACATTCATATCACATATATAATTTTGTGTTCTATATAGATCATGAAACATAAGAACTCATTTCATCAATTTTAATCCCATTATTAAGGTGTGTAGGTTACATAAATGGAAGTAACTAATAAATTAAGTATAGTTATTTCTAGGTGAATAACCTTGAGTGGAAATGCGGAAGGGCATACACAACACAAAAGCTTGGCATGGAAAATCACAGGATACTTTCAATAGCATAATAAGTGTACATAAATGTTTATGGAAGGGTTTAATGAGAGTGAAATGTTATCTACCATCTCTTGGTAATAATAATTATATTAAAGTTATATGTAAAAACAAATTCCAACGTGAACAATTGAAAATCAAATGGCATAACTCAGAGAAGGTGCTCAAATAAAGAGTAGGAAGAGACAATCCCTTACCTTGAGTGGGTTCGTCTAAAAGATTGGGTAGATCTTATTAAGAGATAAGGAACAACATATGAGGGTTTAGAGAGGTATAGGGAGTGTAAATTCATGATCAATGGGATATGATTGAATAATAGTGGAGTTTTCATGAGTATTTATATAAAAAGGGAGTGTAATTCTTTATTAATTTCTAAACTTAGGTTTTTGAATCTGTAAAATTAAATAATCAAAACCACAAACCTTATCATGGTTTTTGTCAACTTTTTCTACCAAAAAACGAGTTTATTTAAATATTTTATAAGTCAAAGAACCTAAAATATTAAAATAATACCATTGGTGATGTGAAAGTAAGTCATGTTCATAAAGAATTGATTTTAAAACCTTAAAATATAATATAGGTTTTGGATGATTCATTAAGGATTTATAAAATTAATCAAATAACTTCAAAAAAACATTATGTAAAAGTAGAAATTTTTATTTGGTCTTTAATTATTTTTATATCATTCATTATATCACTTTTAGGTTATTATTATGTCATAATACAGACTGTATATTTATGTTGTCTTTAATTTTTACCCAAAAATTTAACTATCTCATAAAATTATGAAAAAATCACCAATGGATAATCTCAATGTTCTAATTTCAAAAAAAAATTATTTTACAAAAAAAATTTCTAAATATGATAATTTTCACTTTTAAATAAAAATCCTTATTTACTGAAAATATTATTTTTTACGATATTAACCACTTTCTATCCCTTATAAAAATTACATAGGACATCATTAAATTTTATCATCATTTATATTTAAATAAATAATATTTCACGATAATATTTTAATAAAATAACATTTAATAAAAAAATCCTGAATTTATTCAGTGCGTATTAATTGAGACTATATATTTCCCAAAAATATTACTTTGATTTCATTAAATGAACATCTAATTTTTATCAAACTAATTATATAATACTTTATACAAAAATAATAAAAAAGTATAAATATAATAATTATTTTATTAAAAATACAATATAAAAAATTATATTACTAGGGTCTATATATATACCCAATATTACACCAGTGTATACCTTAAGGGTAAGGTTTGTGATGGTTGTTCTTTCTTAGCGTGGTTCAGAAAACATAGTTTGTGTCAGGATCTAAATAATCTTGAACTTTTCATGTAAACAGTTTTACTCGAGCCTTAGTTATTGAATCCTTTCTTGGGCTTGGTTAGTGGAAAATCCAAATTATACCTTCTCTGTAGGAAACTCTAATAAATGAACTTTATGGGGTATTATCCTACTACTCAAGGTCATCACTTTTTTCATCTGTGTCAATTGGAATTTATCATAACCCCTAATATACTAATCTTAATGGTCACTGTAAAAATTTTATATTATAAATGGTTAATTTGGTTAATGTTCATTTAAATATTACTATATATATTTTATAGTGGTATAAAATAACCAAAATAATGCATGTGTTTTCTATAGCTACATTACTTAATAAATGATTAATTCATTAAAAAAGGGAATTTAATTTATAATATTTCAAGTCATTATAAGTTGGGCATGTTTATGATCATTTAATTAGTTAGATCTCAACCATGATGGTATATATCCTCTTACATGATGACTATGATGTATAAGATCTCGATTGAGATAGACCATAGAAATGTATGATCATAATTAAAAGTTATATATAATGTGTGTATCTACTTGGATGTGGGATGTGTGACGTGATCATTGAAAGTACCATGGATTTATGATTATATTTTTTGTCAATTGTTCTTATTGTAATTATCAAGGACATTTTTCAAAGGTGAGGAAATGTGTGATGGAGTGTGTATCCACCCATTTCCTAGAGCTTGGAGATTCTTCCCATATATTTAATAAAAGATAAAGAGAATATATTTTTTGAAAATATGGCTATAAAGCCTACACGGCTATGGAGAACACATGTAAATAAGGTTTAAATCATAGAGGATAGATAGATAAAATTAGAGAATCCATAAAATCAGTAAAATTCATGTTTTTTGTATATATTGTGTTTATACACTATTGTATGAACGCCGGAGTGAATAGAGATGTCTCAAAATTTATTAAATAAGATATGAAAATTATCTAGAAGAAATATTCAGTAAATTACTCAAACATAAGTATTTTATATGCTACAATACCTTAGAATTGATCTGGAAAGAGTTTAAAATTATTCTGATAATTTAAATAATCATTTGAATTATTTATTACAAGAATTTAATTCGTTATATTATCCTTAAAATCAATCAGAATTCATTTTGAAGCTTAATGAATTTTTTTGGATTTTGTAATTCATAAATAAAAATGGATAAGTCTTGAGCATAAGTATTTTCCTACCATGATTATAATACTTTGTTTCAAACGTAATACTTTAGGTGTTGAATTTATTTATTTTATTATCATAAGTCTTCAATATAAATCATTATATTCTTCTAATAATTGATAAAGTCATTGATCATAATACTTCAGCCGTAGAATAAGTTCTAATTGTAATAATTCATCATAAGTATTTAATCCCACCATATGAATTTTCTAGAATGTAAGAATTCAGGTTGATGCAAAAAATTGAAAAGGAAATATCATAATAATTCTTTATTTGAGGATAATTGTCCATCATAATACTTCACTAACGTAATACTATGAAGTCCTCAGTGTAAGACTTCAAGACATAGTAAAATTTCAAAGTTCAACTAGATGAAAATTAGAGTTTCAATATTTTAAATATGATGAAGTTAAAATGATTTGGGATGATTTAAGAGATATTTTATAATGGTATAGATATTATAAACCTCTATATTGGTATGTGATCCGAGCATGAGAAGAGAGAGAAGATTATCTTAATTCATGGAAAGTGAAGGTCAAAGAAAAATAAAAATTTTGAGTTTCTAGAATTATTTAATTCCGAGGAAATATAAATATAAAGTTGATTCTATTCTATATTTGAGTTCAAAACACCATGAATCTTATATAATACATGATCCAAACTTATTTCAGTGAATATTAAGGAGATAGTTCCATGAAATATATTTCTTGAATAATATAATGAAGTTATTGGCTTTTAATGAATAATGTAAAGGAAGAACCATCGAACCTCTGGTTATTGTTTATCATATCCTATATCATTATGATCTAAGATTTTTTTTTATTTGGAGTTATTGATATTTAATTATGAAAATTTTCCCAAGATATAAGAACTAATAAGGCTTCCAAACTTAATAAATCTAGAAAAATAATATGAGTTTTATGCCACAGGTATATTTGTTGTTTACTAATGATACAAGTTGAATAATTTATGTTATAATTTTATTAGAATATTTTGAGAAGAAGAAGTTTTTTCTACTATAGATGTATTTTTGAAGGCTCTTTAGGCCAAGTTTCAAAAGTATAAGCATTTAATTTGGGGTATTTTTAGAATAATCCTCGAGAAACAAATTGTACATTGAAATTCCTAGAACCTGGAATGGGTATTTTATTAAAGTGATTTTTCTAAAAATATTCTTTTTTTCAAGGGTTTTTCCATTAATAAAAAATTTAAAATCAAATTTCTAATTATTTTTGATACTATTTCATATGAGTTTTTGAGAATATTGTGGTAGTAAAATGATAAAATCAATTTTTCAATATGTTTCTTAAAGCGGGTGTGTGACCTATGAGCTAAGAAATATTGAGATGGAACAAAAGGCATGCATCTAAGATCTTTATAAGACAACAATAAGAAGTATCTATTATATGTTGTATCAAATAACAATAATAATAAGATTTTTTAAAATTTTGAGATCAATTTTAGAGTGGTGAAGAAAAATTGAGAGAGATAGAAAAGTGAGAAAATTTAGTTGTAGTCTATGAAGTTGGGATTAGTGGAGGTCGAGTTGAAGGTGCTTCTCATAAAGAGTTTTTGGAATTTTAGGAAACTATTATGGTACAAATTAGATTTAATTTTTTTGATATAGAAGCATCGGGTATTTAATAACTAATATACTTCAAAAATATATTAGAATACAATACATTCATATACATGGTGGGACGTTGTGCAACCCGTGTGACTCAAGATATGCTCAAACAGCATAGTGTGCAGCCATTAATTAAATGTAAAGACATTTGTGGAAGTCCTGTGATAAAAACACAATTATAATTCCATTTAGTATTTGTAACTTTTGGTGTCAAAAATACCAAACCACTTTATTCAAGTATTGATCATTAAAGTATAAAATCCATGTTAGGGAATATAACCAACATGGTAAGTAGTAGGTCTTTGTAACCAAAATTGTAGAAATATTTTGTTCTTTTTTATCTTATTTTCTTTCATGCACATGTTTGATGATTTATTGGTAAAACTAAAATAGAATCATATGTACTAAATAACATTAGGGGTCAAATTCTAAAAGGGGCTTCATGATATCTTTGAATTTTATAAAAAGTAAGAAATTACTGATTCCACCAACCTCCCAAGTGTCTTCTCTGGTCTACTAGGTATATTAAGTGGTATCAAATAAAGGTTCCCTATAATTAGATATTTGGGCTATTTTTACTAAATCATAAGCATGTGTTTCTCTCTTATAAGAAATAAAAACTAGTTATTCTATCTGATAAATTTATATATATGAAGAGTATATTTCAGATGTTGGAATAAGTTCCTCACTTGTAAGAATTAATATCCATCCATGTTAATGAAGAATTTAAGGTTTTAGATAAGAAACTAATAAATATGAGTAATTGATAGGTAAATAAGAAAATAGAGATCATAAATAAGTAAGAGAAAATATCATTAACAAAATTTAATTAGGATGGTGAGAATATAATTACTAAAACTATAGATTATCATTACTATAATGAATGTAGTTCAAGTTATTTTAATTATTTAATTAAAATAGTGTAATAGAGCTATATTAAAGTTAAGGTTCATATAAATAATGTCCCAATAAAATTATCACTATATATCTTTAGATTCATCAATGGAATTTAGAATGAAAATTAAAAACTGGAAGAAGAGGTTGATGTGTTAGAAAAATCATTGGCAAAGAAGATGATCTTCTACAACACACTCACTAACCTAGAAAAATATATGGAATAATATAACATAATTTTCAATAAAATAATGTCATTAGTTAATGATGAATTAAAAACATCTGAATGTGATAAATATGATTTAATAATTTTTTCAAGGAAGTAATCCATACTTTGGTGAAGCTTTTCAAAGTCTCCATAGATGTAATGAATACCCAGCTGGAAGTTAAATAAAAAAGAGAGAAGGAGAAGGAAAATCCTTAGTTAAAATAGGAAAAATTCATGTGGACAAAGTTGAGAATATAAAATTAAACCATACTGAGATCAACTAAGGATGAAAATTATGCTCATAATATGATGTGCCTTGATCTGTAAATTATCTTTAAAATCTGGATTCAACCAAAGTTTAAACATCACAATATGATGATAAATGATGTGTTTCTACACAAATTTAATAAGTGATACCTGAATTAAATAAGGCTCACAATGGTAGAAAATATATCTTGAGATCTTGTGGAGAATCATCTACCTCCATCACTTAGAAAAAGACACCTCGAGGTGTGATAAAGTCGCATCCACCAAATTTGTAATTTTTTTGAGCGATCAATAGAAATTAAAATATATAAAAAGGTGGGATGATAAAAATATTGGGACATACACCAATTTTTCAAGGAAAAATGTGACAATGTATAATAAGTACAGTTCCTCGAAATTATCTCAAAAATTTTAGGTTCAAAACTGAAATCACAAATTAAAAAAAAAGATCTTGATAGACGATACCTAACATGAATAAATCACGGTTAATTGGAAGATATTCGTGATTTTGTAAATCAAGTAACTTGAATATTGATTTCTAGAATAATATTTCAATATTTGGAAATCATATAATTATAAAATCAAGGGGGATCAATAATAATGATATGAGACAACCTGTTGTAGTAAAGAAAATAGATCATATGATGAAGAATCTGTCCATAAGAATCATATTACAATCTCTAAGAAACATCTATGAAATGTGAAACATCTGTGGTCATAATTATTGAAATTTATGGTATATAACTATCAGTTATCGAAGGTATCCTAAAGAGAAGTAAGTTAATAATGAAAGTGTTTTTTACTTGGGTTCAAAATTTATGAAATATAATTCACCCAAAAAAGGAAATGAAGAAAGGAAACCATGGGTCTCAACCAAAATGAAATAAATTCTTCTAAATTAGAAATATAGAACATAACAATGGCCATTGAAAAATGTCTATGAACCTCAATAATGATAGGATAAATCTAAAAAAAATGAAATAATTTAGAAAAGAGATAGTTGAATTGGTATGGTTTTTGAAACTCCTTGTGAAGATTATAAGAATCTACCCAAAAGGGTAATTAAAAAGGCTGAAAAGGGTGTGGTTTAAAGTATAAACTTTCCTAAAACACTCCCAAAAATTGTATTATAGTTCTACCTTGACAAAATGAGTTAATAAGTGATAAAGGGAAATCACCAGTGGTTTTAATTTTAAAATATTTTGAAATAAAAATGAAGTCCACACCATTAAATAAGGGCCAATATGTCAAGAAATAATGACTTTTTATATTTCATAATCATATAGATTGGGATATAATATTAGTACAAGTAGAAATGGAATCAAACTTATCTAGTTTCTTAAGTAAAGAATCCTAATTTAGTTAAGAAACAAAATGTGTAGAATATTATGCTTCCCAAAAGTGAACAAGGCTAAAAAGTGAAGGGTGAAGAAACCATGTAGAGGAATAGACATTTCAAAACTATAAGAAAATGAGTTTTTAGGTTTAGAAACATGTATCCACCTTTTTTCATATTGAGGAGATACTATAATATTTACCCTCTCCCTAAATTTATTCTTCAGCCATTAAATAATGGAGGGGAAGGTGATGTGAGTTGGACATCATTCTAGTGTGGGGGAGAAACTGAAGAAGCGAAGGCTATTATAGATTTCATATATTCTTAAATTCTATAATATGGATAACCCTAACATTTTTTAAGTGTGAGTTATGATATTCACTCTCCTTTCATTTTGATGTTGTATAAATATTATACTTATCAAGGGTAGTGTTTTCTAAAAAATGGGGAAAGTTTACTTTAATATAAACTTTTTGATGTGTTTGTTATGATTGGTTCATATAAGTTTTTTGAAAATGTGATTTTTACAGCCCTAGAGTATTAGAAAATAATATTTGACACTATATCAAAAAATTTAAGGGAAATATTTGGTGTCTTAGTTATGAAATCTTGTATCCAACATTGGGTTTACCAAAGTTGACCTAGATTGATTAACTAATGTGATGGACCATACCCACACTCCTGAATCTGGTGTTGATAACAAAAACATTACACTTTGTATTTGATACCAACTATAGTTCCTATATGTAATCGTCCCATTATTACATGACTTTAATAAATTATTTCATTACATATATTCCCAGGATATTTTGGGTTTTCAATTTTATGGTATTATGAAAAAACACAAACTAAAAAATCACATGTATTTTTCATCCAATGGGAATTTTTTCCCACTAAAATAAGAAACTAATTAATATATAATAAGTCTTAAAAATATCCCAAAAAAATCTTCACAGTTGATATTTTATTCTATACATATCTAATGTAATACTTTTCTCTATAACCTAGGTAAATGGAAATATAATAAGAGTGAGATCAAACACTCGGTAAGGAAAAGGTTATATATATAATATCAAGGAATTAAATATATTTAAAAAATAAATAAGATCCATTTAAATCCATGTAAATAAACACATGATATTGAGAAAAATCCATGGATGACATAACAATACAAAAAATCACATGGATAACCAAAATTTAATTCGTGTTGATGGAATTCATAATTTTAGAAATATTTTACCATTAATGAATCATCCAAGACATCATTTTTTTCTATCAAGGTTATATCTAATACATCATTATTTTCATTAAGGTATCAATCAAGACTCCAGTATTACATTGGGTTAGAATTCACCAAATACCAAAATATTTTGTCCCATAATACCAAATGATTCATCAAGGGACTATATCATATAGATCCACACTCATTACATCTTTAATTCCAATTCATTAATCACATGAAATATAAGAATAACAATACCATGTATAATCAAGTTTTCTTAATAAACATTTGTATTGTAATAACAACATATAGAACATCAAATATTTTACCCATGTTAATAAATGGGATAACATGATCATAACCTATATAGAGAAAGAATATGGATGGTTAAACAATACATAATCAAATTTCCCAATTAGTCAATAAACATATGTATTGGAATAAAAATATGTAGATTTTCAATATTTCTAAAATAAATTAATGAAATAGATTTCTATGTAAGCATCCATTAAAATAATATTGTATAGTTCAATGGTTATATAGTTAATTCGATAATTTCACCAATCAATTGAAATATGGTATCTAGGTTAACACCCATTAATAAAAGGAATGAAATACAGATTGTTCATGGAGGAAAGGCATTGGATGAAAAATTATGCATACAAAAGAGGATGATTTTGAAAGAAAAAAAGCAAGTATGGATTTTCATAAGTTTTATCACCCAAAATAAAATATTATGAGAGGAATTATACAGTAATCCATCACTAATTTATACACCACAAAAGAAAAATTAGTGGATAATATGTTCATATCTCAAAGAAGAAAAATTGATATGTAAAATAACATATAGTAATGGAAACATAAGAATCAAAAGAGCATGAGGGGGAACCATGAAATTAAAATATAATTAAATAAAATAAATTAATTATAATTTTAGGCTATAGGGTATTTAATACACTATATTAAAGGTATTATGGTGCATAATATTAAAAAATACTCATGGAATTAAAAATATAGAAAAATAACACTTACAATTATGGCTTTAAAAACATTCAAATAAAAACTCATTGAAGGATATAATTTAAAATGGAATATTGAATACCATTAATAATATGAGAATAAAGATATAAAATATAAAATTGGTAGAAATTATAATATAAAATATAAAACATGGTGTATAACATAAACATGTCTCGAGGAATTGAAATTTCAATCAAAAAGCCCTTACCATAATTTCGTACATCCACTAAAGTGCTAGAATATCCTATATAACAAAAATAACAATATTAATCACCTATTTAATAACATTATTCAAATATATTATCTTTTATAATTTCTATTTATAATTATTCTCTTTATGTATATTAGTTAATTGTTACCTATTTCTCATATCAGGTGTGAGTAATCTTGATTGTTTTGAACAAGTTTCATAATAGTGGTTTTGTTCTTAATTCTTAAAACAAAGTTCAATATTCCAAGATAATAAATGGTAATTTAATTTATGTTTTATAATTATTTTTATTGTTATAATTTCATTCTATTGGAGTTTTGGTTACAATCCATAAAAATTAAATCGATGATGAACATGTTTCGGTGATTTTGCACGAACGAACATTGGTATATTAATTAATGAGTTTATAATTAATGTTTCTATTAAAAACCAAAATAAAATATTTATTTTCATATTTATATCATATATTATCATTAAATAAGTTCTCATAGTCATCCATGATATTATTTTATAGTATTGTTCAAGAAGGTGGTGAGACCGACCCAAACAAGAACATACTAGAATTAATGGACGATTATGATTATGAAAGTGGTTTATTTTGGAAAAAATAATGATATTTAATAATTATAATGGTATTATTTAGATAATTTTACATTTTTGAACCATATTTTAAGAGGTTTTAAAAAATAATAATGAAACTATACAAAAAATGAGATACGTTACTTTGTGGAGGAAGTTGGATCCATAATGCACAGTTAACATTTTCATTTCTCAAAGAATTAGAGGAAAAGAAGGTGGAATATAATTTTATTCTTAATAATCATAATTATATTATATATGTAACATTTATTCTTCAATTTATCCATTATAACTATTGAATATAGGTGTTGGTGAAAAATGAGTCATCCCTTCGTGGAGGCGGCAGTATGTACAACACACAAATGACAGTTTCCTTTTTCCTAATAGAAAAGGGGAAAGGTGGTTAATATTTATTAACTTAGAATAATAAAATTATGTATAAAATAAAAAATTATTTAATTATATATGAATTATAAAATTATATTTAGGGAAGTAACAATGAAAATAAAATAAGTTAGGAAAAATTAGTATTCACATTGAGCACTTGAGTTTTCCCTTAGAGGAATCCTTGGAAATGGAGAGATTAAGATATATTATTTTAAAAATAAGATAAAGGAAGTGAAATATTATTCTAGGGGAAGGAATTATGGTATATTTTAAAAAGGAAACCAAAATTTTGGAGTGTTCTTGAATGGGGGGTGGAAAACCCCTTTCATAAGTGGTGAGAATGAAATTTTGTAAATATTTCAACTTAATATAAAAAGGGAACATATTTCATAAGTTAAGAAGACTCAATAATGGAAAAAATGAATTTTTGGATAAGTTAAGTTCAATAATTAGTAAAAAATTCATTTTTAAACAAGTTTTAAACATGTGTTTAAGTCTTTTACTCTTAGAATTTTCACTTTTACCATTTTTGGTTTTACTGTTCTAATGAGTTTTTAACTAAGTAAATGATTTATTATTCCTAAAAAAATATCCATCATTACATAATTTATACCTACTTATTCATAACATTAAATCCATTTTATTAGATAAAATTTATATTTTTATCAAAACTCAATTTTAACATTAAACTGTGTAAAGTGTAAAAACATGTTTCTAAATAAAATGTATTTTTAAGAATAAAATTCAAGTGTAGGGTAAAATTATCAATTTATTTGATATTCCTGATTTAAATTGGTCTATTATAAAAAAATTAAAATTTTATGTGCCAGCAAATCAATCCCTGACTAAATTTTAATAAAATAATATTAAATTAAAAAAATACCAAAAAGAGTTTTTGCTGGAAAATATTACCTATGTCCTTAAAATGTTAATCATAGGTTTTATAAATTCTACATAATATTTTTAAAATTAATAGTTTTAATCCTTAAATAAATATTTTATCAATTTAAATGTCTTATAAACTTATAGTTATTTCTTATATAATGATAGATCCATAAAAGATACTATTTTTATAAAAATGGTATTTTTACTATTCACCAATAAATCAACTAATTAAAAAACCCAAAAAAATTAATCTTAATATAATATTAAAATTTTGAATCTAAAAATTAAACTTATTTCCTCAAATTAAAATTTAAAAATTTTATAATTTAACTTTTAAATAAAAATATAAGAATATAATGAAAACCATACTCATAGGAAAATAACTTTTAAAAAAATATTAACTATTTTTATTCTTATTTCTTATGAATTTCTAATTAAATTGTTGTTAATATATTTTTATATAAATAATATATTTTATCAATATTCTATTTAGTATCTTAAAATAAATCAAACAAAATCCAATTTTAGAAGGGTTATAATTTAAATCATTAATTAGTCATATTAGTTATTTAGCTACACTAATTGAATTTTTATCGATACCTTAGTATTAATAAGGAACTTAATTTTTAATTTTACATATATTTTATAATTTGATTACATCTATTCTGACCCGCTATTTCTACAGATGCATATTCATGATTATATAATGTTTCATGATTCATTATGGTTCATTTTCGTGTGAGAATTAGGCTATCAAAAACATTAAGTTTTAATGGAAAATATAATTTTAGAACTTTAGGTTCAACATTCACCCTTATTGAATAAATTATGTCCTAGAAACATTAATTATCACTCACTAATATCAACATTTAAGGGTATCTAAAGATAATCATGACCCAAGATATAACTCCTAATGGATACAAACCATTCTATATTATGAAAGACTAGGTAACATAACTTTTCCATAAAATTAT
Source organism: Viscum album (assembly GCA_963277665.1). Classification (NCBI taxonomy): domain Eukaryota; kingdom Viridiplantae; phylum Streptophyta; class Magnoliopsida; order Santalales; family Viscaceae; genus Viscum; species Viscum album. The sequence goes on along the minus strand of OY728165.1, from coordinate 275,036,071 downwards.
TCATATTTTAATATTCTCAAAAATTTATTCAAAATATTCCTCTATAGTAAAGTCTTAGTAGTTTCTAGAGACATACCTTCCAGAGATCCATTTTCAAGATCTTGCTTCCAACAAAATATTAAAACCAAAAACATTATGAAAATATCCAATAAAATCATTTTAAATTATCATATGAATATAAAATATCAGTCCTAATATGTATTCTCCAATTACACCTTCAATTATTCCTATTACTCTTTCATTTCAACAGTATCATACTTGGTTTTTCCTATAACTCTCATGGATCAACCTGGGTTACTTTATGTTGTCATATCTAATACTTCTTAACCTAATTCCTCAACATAATAAATCAATCATAATCACTTGTAAAGTGACTAGGATTAACCAAATAATATCCATCAGAGGTTTCTGCCCAAGTGTATAGTCTTAGTACCACTTATAATGCACCAGATTAAATATTTAGTTGATGCTCAACCATCCTTTTTGAATTTTATTTCCTCAAGGTACACATGTTCCACAACCACATACTCTTTAATGTATCCATATAAGGATTTAATTTCTTGTAGAACTGAACAATATATATTTTACCCAAAATTTAGTATGATATCATTTATATATACTTATCCCTTAGACTTATCCCGAGGGTTTTCACTAAGGTTCTCTTATACCAATCCCTAAAATATTCCAAATTACCTCAAATAACCTAAAAGTTTATCTAAAACTTTTGAAATTATGATTTAACTTAACTTATAAACACATATATTATAATAAACTAACATCCTAACCCCTAATATTATCTAAACCTCGATATGATACCAAATATAATGCCCTAGAAACACACTCCTAGATCCAATGTCGATAACCCTTACATTACATACTAGATTTGATACCAACAATAGAATATGTACATAACCATCCCATTATTAAATGAATTTTTGAAAATATTTCATTACATACATTCCCAATATCTTTTAGGTTTAAAATTATAGAAAATTATGACAGGATGCTAACTAAAATTATCATGTATTTATTATCAAATGAACATTTTATTCCAATAAAATAAGAAACTAATTAATCCATGATAATTCTTCAACATATCTCAAAATTTATCCACATATTCTATTTTCTTCTAGACATATCAAGTGTAATATATTTCTCCATAACATGGTGAAATCTAAAAATAATAAGGGTGAGGTAAATTTCTCAGTATAGGAAAATGTATATCAGAAGCTATCATGGAATAAATAAAATGTGAGTAATAAATAAGAGTAAAATAAGGACACATAACTGAACACGTGATCTTGAAATAAATCCATGTATGTAATAACAACATAAAAAATACATGGATAATAAAAACTGAATTCATGTTGATAGAATGCATAATTTGGGATATCTTTTAACATTAAGGCCTCAACCAAGAAATCATTCTTACTATCAAGGAAACAACCAAGACATCATTATTGTCGTTTAGGTTGCAACTGAGACATATAATTGTATTGGTTAGGAAAACACCAAATACCCAAACCTTTTGTCCAATGATACCAACTGATGCATCAAGGGGATATTTTTCAAGAAACAACATGGATCATCCATCAATCTAGGAACCCAATCTAATCTGATATAAGGCCTGAAGGGCATTCCTGATCCCCATAGGTTTGTGACAAGAACATAGGCATCAAGAAAAACATTTGGGAATGATTTATGTACAACTTGAAGAAAAAAAACTTGACATGGAATATATTTATAAGGATGGATAAAAACAATTAAATATTCCATAAAGAGAGTAAAATATTGGTAGCGATACATGAAAGGATAAATAATTCAATTCAATCATACATTTTCCAAAAACAAAACCAAAATTTCTCAAAATTTACGATAGACACTCCATGTGATACATGGGAAACATCCCACCATCTCACCACCAGATAATTATATCCATCTAACCACAAAATCCACCACCTCATTATGGTTCCTTACCCTTTCATGCATCGGTTAAAATGAGTCCTATAAAAACTTGAGGGTGTGTATAGGGTGTGAGAAAAAACAAGACCAGTAAGATACCACTAAGTGTTCAATAATTAGTCTTTTTTAGATAAATATAGGTATTATCAAACATAAATAAATCATGTCATGATAAAAAAACTCTTAAATTTTTATCAGTATAAAAATTAACCCTTTTATTAGTTATGAAATAATTTTATACAAAACATTTTCAAATAAATTTAAACAAACCATTTTCCATTTATCAAATAATTCATAAAAATCCATATCACAACCAAACACAATGTAAATTACCCCTAGGATAACATAGGTTTAGTTCAGTAAGGTTTCTCATATAGTGATCAATCATGAATAGTTATCATGAAACTGTTCCCCAACATAATGACCAAAGGAACATAGGAATTCCCCAATGTATAATTCCCCCGATGATTTCATGTAAACCAGTCCCCAGTCCACTAACGTAGGGATCATAGGAACACCCTGATGTGTAAACCCCAAAAAATAGCATGGATAAGTCTTGATATCGAACCCCCACCTAAGTACCCAATGCTCTCATGTGATGTTCATATCATAATATTTCAAAAGGGATTATCTCAATTCAATAAATAATTCCATAAGCCTTTTTATATCATCAAAATCATGCTTTTAAAACAAATTTTTATAAACTAAACATTGATGCTTTGAAACCATCCTTTATTTATCACTTTTCAAAAAGAAACCCATTTTATATAAAAAAAACTATTACACATGATTTATTTAAACCATATATAAAGCCAACAACCATTTAGAAAAAAATAGAAACTAATGTGCACATGCAGTTCATTAAACAAAGACTTTTCACAAAACTAACTACCTCAAAACTTGGTTTGTACAATGGAAACAATGGTTTTCATGTACCAATATGAAAGGGATTGAAATAAATTATAATAGGAGATCTTTAATGTCTATTTATAAATAATATAATTAATATTCAGTGATTGCCTATTCTGTAGAGAAAAAATGAGATCACATACCTCAACAAACATGATATCTAAAAAATAACCAAAAAAAGATTCATCCTCTGAAAACTAAATTCCCTCTAGATCTATGAGAAACATGGAAGGAATAAACATATGATTGGTCAATTATATCAACATATCATTTATCTACTTCCATTCTAATAGGGAAGGATAAATGGAAGAAAGAAAATCTATCTTACCAATTTGAATAGAATGTATTGATCTTGGATCAAAGTTCCAATCAGAGATGATCAAGGGATAAAATAACACCAAATAGAAGCCTCTCCAAGATCCTAGGTAGAATTAGTGTCATAAAAGTAGGATTAATAGGTTAATAGGGAGATTTGGTGAAAATAAAAAAATGGTTATTCATTAACATTCCTAAAAGAACACCACCAACAAGCTAGTGGAACTCACTATATAGCCACTAGAACCATTGTCCATCCAGTGGTGACCCACAAACTAGATGGTGGATATTAGAATAATTCTTGTAGCCTTGTTTCCTAAAAGTCTAGTCAGTGTCTTCCCACTGGATGGTTAGTGGACTCTATATCCTTATATTGATTCGGTCTCAAACCACCATCTAGCCAGTGGATTCCCAATAGCTGGCTGATTTACTTTTTCATCTACCATCAAGGCCCATACAAACCCAAGATCCCTTGAACAATATATTCTACTTTATTAACCCAAAATATAACTTCTTAAAATTTAAAAATAAACATACCTCCAAAAGTATTTGACAATTCTCTACACCACATGACCTTCTATCCCCAGAGTTTCAAGAATAAGAGGGATGGTCCGAAAAGATATGAGGCCATTACTCCCTCACTAACATTTCACGCTCCCATGTATTATGAGAATTTTATCCACATTTCAATAATAATTTAACCAATATAATTTATTTACCATGTTTAACCTTTATTTAATAGTCAACGATATGTACTGAATCCTCAAACATTGATACCTCTATCTCTAAAATGACTTCTTCAAAATTCATACCATAAGAGGGGTCATGGTGATATTACTTAGTCTAGGATATTTTGAATACATCATGAATTATATTCAACTGAGAAATCAATTTCAAATAATAATTTACCTTACCAATTCACTCAGTGATCATAAATGGTCTAATATATCTCGAATCCAACTTTATTTGCTTCTCAAGTTGATGGCAAACCAACCACGGAAATAATTTTAGGAAAACCCGGTCACCAATAAGGAATTACAAAGGAAGATGATGATGATCAGTATAATATTTCTACCAACTACAAATGATAACCAAGCATCGATATCTAATCTTAATCTTCACTAACATCTAATAAAAAATACTCAGTCCCGTAAGAGAAGCCTTTCTCACCTCTAACCCACAAAGAAGTGGCTTATATAGGTGGCCATATAGATCCTTATAAGGATCCATTATGATATAATACTAGCAACTATTTTTATAAGAAAACTCAACCAGTCCTATATGTTTATCCAATGATCCTCCAAAATCCATGACATAGGCACAAAGTATATCCTCTAGAATCTATATAGTATGATCCATCTAACTATTTTTCTATGGATGGTAAGTTATACTCAAACTAACCTGAGTCCCCTCGCCTACTGGAGACCCTTCCCAGACTATGAAGTAACCTTGAGATTATGATTTGAGATGATAGTAGATGGGACCCCATGAAACCCCATAATCTCATACACTTATAGCTTCACCAAATCATCAACCTTGGAGGTGTCCCGAATCTGAATGAAGTGGGACATTTTAGACAACTAGTCAATTATCGTCCAAATATATTTCATACCTTGGGGATTATATTTCAATCCAACAATTAAATCCTTGGACACCTCGTCCCATTTCTAAATTGTTTCCAAAATAAGATGAAGAAAACCATAAGGTTTTTGGTTCTCATCCATAACATGTTGGGAAGTGTAGAAACGAGACACAAAATAAGCTATGTATCACTTCATAACTGGTTACTAGAACTGACATCTCATTTCACAATACATATTTAGGATGCCAGGGTGAATTAACCATGAATAAATATGAAAATATTGTATCACTTAAATTCTAATGGATAGAGAGATGATAAACTGGCCATTGAAACAAAAAACACCATAAAAATAGAGAGACCACTTGTCAATAGTCTCTCCATAATATAAAGAATCTCTAATTCTGCTAAAATCATCATCAAATTTAGGTTTCCAATGAATCAATTCAAGGAGAGATGATTTCAATATCATATGAGAAAAAATCATTCCAGATTCATCCTCCCTATCATCTAGGTGAAACTGAAAAAATAACCTCATGAGATTCCACTCCTCCTTCAGTAATTAGACAACTTGAGGGAGAAATTTCTTGCTATGATCATTAGTAGCAATGTTCCCCTTCCCAAGGGTGTAGGTGATGTAAAATTATAACATATGAAGGTACTCCACCAAAAAACTATGCTTGAGGTTCAGATATTCCTGAGATAAAATATAAATTAAACTCTTATGATCAAAATAAATAGCGTTCTTATCCCAGAAAAGGTAGTTTCACCAAAACTTAATAGAATACATAATAGTAATAACTTCCAAGTCATAAGTGGGATGATTCTTCTCATGTGACTGAACAAAACAAGATTCGTACGCCACTAGATGATCACCCTTCATAAGTGCACATCCCTAACCTATAGTTAAAGAATCAAAATAGACTGCATATCCATGATTAGATTCTAGAAAGATAAAGATAAAAGATGATGTTAGATATTATTTATATTCATAAAATAATCCTAACACTTTTCATCCCATATAATTTCATCCCTTTCTTGGTAAGATCAGTCAATGGAGATGCAAGCTTTGAGGATTCTCTCACAAACCACTGTTATTATCCAACTAGACCCAAGAATATCTATATCTCAAATAAATTTCATTGAAATTACCATAATAGTAAAATATTCACCTTTTCAAGATCAAATGAGATTCCATGTTCCAAAATAATAATCCCTAATAACTTCACTTTCCAGATCTATAAATCACACTTAAATGATTTATCATAAAGTCAGTGATTCCTTATGATTCCCAAAACCAATCATAGATAATGCCCACGCACTTCCTAGAATATTTAACAAACTAGAATATCATCCACAAATACCAAAAAAGTAATTAAATTATGGGTGGAATATCTAATTCATCAGGTCTATAAAAATTATATAAGCATTAGTTGGTTCGAACAACATCATAAGATATTCAAAGTGATCATACCTATCCTTGAAAGTGGTATAAAAATATTCAACTCTTTAACTTTGAGATGATGATATCCAGAATGAAGGTTGGTTTTCTAAAACTAATTTACCCCTTTAACTGATCAAACATATCATCAATACATGGTAAGTGATATTTATTCTTGATCATCACTTAGTTAAGCATCCGATAATCAATGAAAATATGAAGGAATCCATCATCCTTCTTGGAAAAGAGCAAGTGGGTTTCCCAAGTAAATACACTAAGAAAGATAAAACATTTCTCTGATAAATCATCCAATTTTTCCATGAGCTCCTCCAATTATACTAGTGTCATACAATAAGAAGGAATATAGATCAGCTGGGTACCAAGCACCAGATCGGTATAAAACTATACCTCCATTTTTGGAGGAATATAGAATAAGTCTTTTGGGAAAACCTTAAAAAAGTCCCAAACCACCAATGGAAGACAAAAACTATAATATGAACACTAATCTTGACCAAAAAAGCAGAAAAAAATTCCTAAAATCTAGATTAGAGGGTCCTATATGACTAGACCTCAGATCCCACCCTCCCTAAAACACTTCTGATCTCCCATTGGAAACAAAGATAGGCACCCACCAATGATAGAAGTCAATCTATTCCCTATGATCAACCAACCAATCCCTCCTAATACTAACATTAAAGATTCCCATATCAATCACCATGAAATCCTAGACTAACTCAACATTATATATAAAGATAGAACACAAATGAAATTGAAACCCCTACTCCTTTTATTTTCAAGAGGTGTTATCATCTACATAACATAACAAATGTGTTCCATTGAAAGTTTAAAAAATACACAAATGTGAAGATATAAAAGAGTGGGATTCACCTGTATAAAATAGATAATTATTTATATAATACATAATAAATATATTTCATCTCACTATATTTGGGCCCATGTTGACTTCCAATGGACATTCTTCTAATGCATGCATCTTCTTCACCCCAGAGGCCTATAGTTGGAGCCCTATAATCCTTGAATAATCATACTACACCATATATCCCTTTAAATATGATAAACTAAAACCATAAAAAGGATAATATAGATACTAACAAAACCTCTATAGATTACTACTATGTCCACATAAATTATAGATCTTTGTGGGTATGTGGTAGTAATGCTAAGTGTTACATGCCTTGCCACACTAGTAGAATGTAAAAGGAATGCATCTACTTACTATAAATGTTGTGGAGGTATCCACTACTAACAACTTCCACCAACACCACCTCTATGGGTCTTGTGACATTTTCACTTATTCTCATATGAGCCACTCATGTTATAACTAGGTGGATTATAGTACCCAACTAGACTCGAATTTCCTACTATATCAATATTTTCCATCATATACCTATCTAATACTTCCACATAGGAGGTAATATTCAACATGAATACCTATGAATAAATTTCAGATTTAAATCCCATATAGAACCTCTAAGACTTTAGTTTTTCATTTGTTAGAGCCTCTAGAGAAAAATGAACTAGTTCATCAAAGTGATAGGCATATTATGTCACTGAGAAATAACTATATTGGATGGTGAGAAAATCCATAAACTTTTTTATATCCAAGTAAAATAGGATGAACTAATGAAATAATATGGTCTTGAATTATTTATACTCTAATACCCCATGGTTATTTTTTTGAACCATAGCATCCCACTACCTCATACTAGGACCTTCAGGCTTAATGGTAATATATTTTACTTTTAAATACTTCAGTGCCTTCATGAAGTCAAGTATATAGTCAATCTTATCCATCTAGTCCTTTGAATTATGAAGATAATTCTTCCTATAAAAGTATGGGGGCTTTTGGTGGATAATCTCTTGAGATCTATGTAAGTCTCCTCTAACTCTTAGTTTTACCTCTCTCTCTTAAGCCTATGTAGGTGGTACATTTTTATCCACAACATAAACTGCTCATACTATATCCGCAAAAAAAACTGATTAATGGGAGAGTTCCATTGAGGATACTTTCCCAAAAAATACATTCGAGAACCTTTAGGAAGTCTTCTATGAGGTATGAATATATACATCAGATAAAGAAAGGATTCCATTAGATTAGAAACAATCTCAGTTTGAATCTAGAGAATATATGCATAGAACTGTTATTAGGTCAAAACCCAACCCATAATACATATCTCCCAACATATCATGGTGACTCAAGGATCATACAATGAGGGATGGCTAGAAACTCATGTGAAACCTACCCCTCAAGTCCTGAAAAACCTACCTCTTATCTACTAAACATCCCAATACTTGAACACTTGATCCCAACCTGGCGCTTTGATATAAATTTTTCATGGACCAACTCGGATCACCCATAAATCTAGGCACTCAAACCTGTCTATCACAAGTCCTAGAGGTTTTTCCTGATCCACATGGGTCAGTGATAAGCACTCAGGCATCAAGAACAACCTTTTGATATTATTTATTCCCAATACAAAAAATAAACAACATGATATATATGTATAATGGAGGATAAAGGAAAAAAATAAAATATTACATAAATAGATTCAAATAGTGGTAGTGATACATGAAATCTTATATAATCACATATCAACATACATAATCCATAAACAAAACCCAAATTACTCAAAACTACTGATATCCACTCCATGTGATATGATGGAAACATCCCAACATCTCACCAAAAAATACCAATATTCAGCTAACCATGAAGCCCACATTATCACTATGGAAACTTTCCCTTTTCCATATTAAATAAAATAATGTCTACACAAACCTGAGGGTGTGTTTAGGGTGTGAGAAAAAAATCCAAGTAATATCCCACCAAGTGTTACATAATAAGTCTTTGTTAGATAAATATAGGTATTCTCAAACTTAAAGAAAACATGGTAGGATAAAAACCCCTTAAACTTGTATCAAAATCATAGAAATTTCACATTTTTATTAATTATGAAATAGTTTAATTCAAAAAAAATAAAATCACGTTAAACAAACAATTTTCCATTTATTAAGGAATTTATGAAAATTCAATATCACAACCAAGAACAATAGAAATTACCCATAGGATAATATAGGTATGGGTCAAATAGGTTTCTCATACAGTGATCAATCATGCCTAGTGAACACTAAATCAGTCCTAGGTGTGAAAACCAAAGGAGAAGAGGAATACCCCAATTTGTAATCCCCCCCACAATGATGTCATGTAAACAAGTCCTTAAGGCGTTGGTATAATAAGAATAGGAACACCCTAATGTGTGAACCCTTGTAAAATCAAGGATAAGTCCTGATATTAACCCCCCACCTAAGTACCCAAGGGTCCCATGTGTTGTGCATATCAAAATGTTTCAAAATTTATCATCGAAATTCAACAAACAATTCCATAAAACTTTTTATATCATCAAAACCATGTTTAGAAAATCAATTTCCATAAACAAAAAAATGGAACTTTTAAATCATCCTTTATTTATCATTTTTCATGGGGAAAACCATTTTATATCAAAATAAATTACACATGATACTAATGGACCAGAGGGATAATATTTTTATTTTCTTTATGGATAATACTTTTTTTAACTAGGTTGAGAGGGAACCCTTACATAGCCCAAAATTATAGTGGCACAAGGTCATACATATCTTGTAGGCCTAGTGGTATAAGTCCCGAACATGATCTCAAGGCCCAATCCTAAGACCCCACACTGAATAATCCACTTTTCCTTTTCTTATGTATATGTCACTCTATCTTAAATTCTAGGCTTCACATCTTTGGTTATTCATCACTCCCTACACTGTATAGGTTATTTAACTATTTGATGCTAGCCATTCCATTATAGAACTTCCACATCCAACTAATCATCAAGTCCCACCTTAGACCTTCTGCTTATCTACCATTCATGTATTGATCTAGCATGAATATCTGTCAATCATTTTCATGCCTAGGGGATTAGATGGCCCGATAGCCCTTGGCTTAAAGGCTTGTGGTTTTATAGTGTTTCTAATTCCTAAATATCTTAATCCCCACCATGGAAAAAAAACCCTATCCTCTAGGAGAATCCAAAAAGTGACTACACCACCAAATAATCCACCTCCATCCCTTGATATCATCTCTCGACTAGAGATCCAGTCATCCACTCATAAGAATATTGAACCACCTCCAAGAAAATCCATAGAGGCATAAATGTGTGATGAACAAATAAAAATATGGAGGATTTGTACCATAAAGAGGTTAGATCTCTCTATTTTGATGGTTGAGGCTTTTAAACCAAAGCATAATGTCTTCAACATATATGAAAGAGACTCAAAGTTGGAGACGAGCCGATGGTTCACCTCCATAGGAATGACACCTGTAGTAGTAGACTGAGAAGTCTAAACGAGAATGAGAATCCACCCACATCGATCCAATAAAACAATATCCAAATCCCTCAAAATCTATAGGCTGAAAAATTCTGTGATACATAACTTAAAATGAAAGACCCTGGATAATATCGAGCGATGGATATATTTCTAATTTGAAATCACAGACACTCAATGCTGATGAGCATACATAGAGGATGATGCAAAAAAATCTAGTAAGATCAGTTCCACCCTCTCATGGGGAGTCGATGATGCTGATGAGGGTTAGAAGGATCATAATCTAAGAGATTCTGAGGAAGGATAACTCCTAGATGAGAAGGAGGTAGTGAGGATAATCCCTAGTTATGCGGTGGATAGGATCTCCCATTATATATGAATTTTAAAAATCAATGAACACTTGAATAAAAATTTAGAAAAAAGGTTTAGAAACCAATGATTGCATGTAGTTTGTTAAATAAAGACTTCACCCGAAACCACCAAGCTAGACACCTGGTTTTCATAACAAAAATAAAAGGATCTAGAAACCAAGAGGAAAGGGATTTCAAGAAAATACAATAGGAGGATCTAAAAATCAATTCCAACATTTTATACATCACGTTCATGGATCACATGGTTATTTAAGATGAAAATAGATCACATACCTCATCAAACATGAGATCCACAAAACAACCAAACCAGATCCAACATCCGGAAACTAAACTCACAATGTATTTATGAGAAAAATAAAGTAAATAACTTATGATGGATAGATCATATAAACGTGGCATAGATCCACTAAAAATATAAGATAATAAGGAGAAATGTAATAAAATGAATAAAAACTTACCATTTTGAACACAACAAATCGATCCAGGATCAAATAACTAACCAGAAATGATTGAGGGAGCCAAGAATTCCAAACAATAGCCTCTTTAGGAGACCTGGTTTAATTAGGGTTGTAAAATTAGGATTTATAGGATAATAGGTAAATTTAGTGAAAATAAGAAAACTTCCATTAATTTACATTCCTATTAGAATGCCACCAGCTAGTCGATGGCCTTCATCAGTCAATCGTTGGCTCTATCATCCAGATGGGGGATACAAGAAGAATTTATATAGCCTAGGTTTGCCACAATTTGGTCAGTGGGATCTTTAGCCTTAGTTCAATTCTATCTGAAACCACTGGCGAGTCGATGGATTCTCATCTAATGTTTGGTGTCCTTCTACACCCACCAAAGATGCCAAGCCAACCCTTAGATCACCTAAACTAACTATGCCACTTTCCAAACCTGAATGATAACCTCTAAAAACTTAAAAAGAGACATACATCGAATAAGATGTAACATATATAATATTGGGCCCCACCCTTCACTTTTTTAAGCCTATTTCATTCACAATATGAAAAATATCAATAATAATACCTTTCATAATCAACACTCCTTCATAAAAATACATAATGGAATAACAATATATGGAACTTCAATATTTTTAATTGTTTCAATAAAATATATAATATGATCATAACTCATCTAGATAATTAATGTGGATAGTTAAAAAATACATAGTCAACATTCATGAGTAATGAATAAAAATTTATATCAGAATAACAAATATACAAATTTTGAATATTTACCTAATCAATAAATTGAATAGATTTATATGTAATAATACCTCAAACTAACATCATATATAGTAATGGGTATATTTTTAAATCAATAATTTCCCCAGTTAATTGATTTATGGAATTTATTTTAATGCCCTTAAATCAAAGGAAGTAAATATGGAGTGTTTACACAGGAAAGGAATTGAAAAAAGAATTATGCCTATAACAGAGATTGATTTAGCCAAAAAAGAGAGTGATGGATTTTCATGAGTTTAATCCCCCAAAAAGAAAATAGTATGCAAGGATTTATAAGGTAATCCATGACCAATATATACACTATAAAAGTTAATAAAATTGTGTTTATGAATCATATATCAATGAAGAAAATTTGAGATATAAAAACACTTATGCAAATGGTAATGTAAGAATCAAAACAAAATGAGAGGGATAATATGAAATTAAAATATAATGAAATGAAATATATTCATTATACTTGAAGTTAATATGATATTTAATTCACCATATAAAATTAATGACGGTTCATAATATAAAACATGTCTCATGGAATGAAAATAGAGATAAATAATAATTATGGCTTTAGAAACTTTTGAATAAAAACCCATTAATGGATATAATTTCAAATGGAATGTTAAGATACATTAATAATAATATAATGTTGATATAAAATATAAATTTGTAAGTAATTACATGATACAATAGAAAACCTAGTGTATAACATAAACACATCTCAAGGAATTGAAATTTGAGGCAAAGAACCCCTTAATTTAATTCATGAATTATAATAAATTAATTGAATATTATGTAAAAAAATAACTATATTAACCACATATTTTATAAATTTATTTATATCTTTAACCATTTATAAATATTAATTATAATTATTCTCTACATGTATATTAGTTATTTATTATATATTTTCAATATTGGGTATGAGTAATCTTGGTTGATTTGAACTAGTTTTGTAATAATGGTGTTGTTATTAATTCTTATCCAAATTTTAATCATTATCTTATCATATAAGGTACTATAAGATTTTATAATTTCATTCTATGGGAGTTTTGTTTATGATCTATAAAGATGAAATCTATGATGAACCTGTTTCGGTGAATTTGCACGAATGGACATTGGTATCTTAAGTAATGCGTTTAAAATTAATTTTACCATTAAAGAAAAAAATATATTTATTTTTTATTAATATCATATATTATCAATAATTAATTTCTCATATTCATCCATGACATTATTTTATAGCATTGTTCAAGTAGGTGGTGTGACCGTTCCAGACATGAATATACTATAATTAATGGATGATTATGATATTAAAAGTGGTTTATATTGGGAAAAATATCATTATTTTAGAATCATAATGATATTATTTTGATAATTTTAATATTTTTAATCATATTTTAATATTTTTAATTAAATAATAATGAAACTGGATGAAAAATGAGATATATTACTTTGTGGAGGTGGTAGTCCAAACAACAGATAGTCGACATTTTAATTTCAAAAATAATGATAGAGGAATAAGTTTGATTATAATATCTATATTCATAATAATTATTATATTAAATATTTAAAATTTATTCTTCAATTTCACTCTTATAACTATTTAAGATAGGCACTGGTAAAAAACAGAAGTAGTTTCTTCGTGTTGGCGGCAGATCGCATAATGCACGAATGATGGTTTATTTTTTCTTAATAGAAAAGGGGAAAAGTGGTTAATAGTTATTCAATTGTCATAAAAAATTTTGTAAAAAAATATTTAAGTATATAGGAATTATAAAATAATATTTTTTCAAATTAATAATAAAAATAAAAAAATGGTAGGAAAAAATAGTACTAATGTTGAGGATTTGAGTATTCCTATATTCCTTGGGAAAAGAGAGACTAGGATAAAATTATGTGACCAGAAGCTAAGTAAATTTAATAAGTTTCATGGGGTAAGGATATATGGAAGTGTTTCAAGAGGAAACCAAAATTTGGGAGTGGTCTTGAAAGGGTGGTGAGAGACCCCTTTTATAAGTGATGAGAATGGAATCTTTATAAATATTTCAACTTAACATAAGGAGAGAACATGTTTCAAAATTCACGAAGACTCAAAAATGTAAAATAATGAATTGGGGTATTAGATAATTCCAAACATATCAAAAATATTCATTTTTACATATTTTTTAAACATTTTTTAATTTCTTTACTCTTAGAATTTTCACTTTTACAATTTTTGGTTTTATCGTGGTAGCAAGTTTTTATCTAACTAATCATTTTTTGCACATAAAAATAAAATGGACCTTATTATATAATTTGAACCTACTAATCCAAAATATGAAATACATTTTATTGGATACAATTTCTACGTGTATGAAAACTCATTTTTAACATTAGTGCTTGTAACGTATAAAAATCCATTTTTTGAAAAAGTGTATTTTAAACTAAAATTTATGTATAGGGAAAATTATCATTGTCTTTGACTTTTATGGTATAAATTGTTTTATTAAAAATAAAATAAATATTATGTATGTTTAAAATTAAAAAAAATCATATTTTAACAAAATAATATTTATTAATAGAAAAAACCAAAAACAATTTTTAATGGAAAATATTACTTAAATCCTTAAAACGTTAATCATTGGATTTTCTAAATTCAACTTGGTATTTTTAAAATGTATGGTTTAACTACTTAAATATATATTTTATCAAATAAAACGTTTCATAAACTTATATTTCTTGCTTATATAATGATAAATTCTTAAAAGTTACAGTTTTGGTAGAAACTGTATTTTCACTATTCACTTAAAAATGAACTATTTCAAAAAATCAAAAAAAATCTAAAGATAATAGTATCCTGATGAATAAAAAAATGTAGTTTATTTTTTCATATTGAAATTATAAAATTTTATAATTTAAATTTTAAATAAAAATATAAAAATATAATGAAAACTTTTTTCATTGGAAAATAAATTTTAAAATAAATATTAACTATTCATACTCTAATTTCCTATAAATTACTAATCAAATTAGTGAGAATATATTATTCTTATTAATAGTATATTTTATCCATTGTATATTTATTATCTTAAAATAAATTTCATAAAATATAATTTTAGAAGGGTTACATTTTAAATCATAAATAAGATTTATTAGTTACTTAGCTATACTAATTGAATTTTCATCGATTCCATTGTATTGATAATGAACTCTATTTTTAGTTATAAATGTATTTTATAATTTAGTTACATTAATTTTTACCTTCCAATTATAATACTACATTTTAATGGTTATATAACATTTTTTATTTTGTTGGGGTTCGGTGTTTCATGCCAAACAAACTATAAAACACATTAGGTTTTAAAGGAAAATATAATTTTAGATCATGGGTTGTTACAAATAATAGAACATTTCTAAAAAAATTATGTTTCTTACCTTCTCTAGGATTACTAAAATATCATGGGGATAATGTATAACAAAAATAAAGGAAACAATTCTTTAATATAACTAAAAAATGACATGCAACCATTGTATAATAAGAAATAAAAGAGATACAAAAAGATCCATAAAAACCAAGACATATAGGATATACTGAAAAGGGTATGAATCTAACAAGACTGACGAGTCTCCATGTGACCAAATTTCACCACCAAACCATCTCGTACTGAAGATAGCTATAATAAAAGAATCCATCATTCTACAAGATTACCTTCCCTTTATATGTATCCTGCAATACAACATCTATAACTGCCCAAAAAAAGTAGGGTATGAGCAAAAATCCCAGTAGGATACCACCATAGAATCTATACAAGGTCTAATATCAGGAATTCAATAGTTCTATCATTTAAAACAAAAATAGTTTTACACAGAATTTTCATAAATCCAAACCCATTTGTAATTAATTTTCCTTTGGTTTTCATAAAATCCTTTCATATTCTCAAATCTAGAAATATGAAAAGTGGAAGTGATAAAACAAGAAATCTATCCATATACCAAGAGGTAGCAAGTAAACAAATGTCCATGAAATAACCTTCATGTAATTCCATGTGTTAAAACCTCATATAAAACCCTCTGAGTGATAATACATGATAAAATAATTTTGTTATAAATAAACATAAATGAAAAATAACTCTTTATTAGGACTTAACCTATGGGACTATGTAATAGACATAATAGATACTAAACTAGGCATATGTTGGTACCAACCAATATCAAGTCCATCCATATTTCATCAATATCCCAAAAAAGTAACCCCCAATAGTTCCACACTCACTCAGGTTACCCATGTCTATTTCCCAATTCACCCAAGGTTCCCAACATTCCATTGTCAAAAATACATTTTTAAAATCATTCTCACAATTCATAAAACATTTTCAAATCCAATACATCTTGTTTCAGTGTTTGAAAACCCATTCTGAATTCAAAAAACCCACTCAATAATTTAATCAAACACTTGGTGTGAAAAAACTATTATTTAAAGAAAACCCATTTAAAAACATTTATATTTCTAATAAATCCATTTAATATACAAATAAACTTAATTAAATTAAAAAAAAGTAAATTTAAAATAATGATGAGACATTCATTGAATTAACCCATTTTATAGAGATACCTACCCCAAGAAAAATGAAACCCTACCACCTTCAACAATGGATATTGGAAAACCATATATTGGCCTTTGTAAGATAATGAATGACAATAAACTAAAAAGGGTTGATATAAAACACCAATAAATCAAAAATATGAACCAAAATATAATCAAATACAATATCCATTACCAAATGAAAAGAATAAATAGAAGGATTCTTACCTGAAGAGACGAAACACAACCACAATGATGTTCAATCACTGAACAAATGATCCTGAACATGCAGAGATTTCCAAAATCACCCAAAATTTCCTAGGGGTTCAAGAGGGAGGGATATAGAGTGAATGAATGGTTAAACACCCACACAACACCCTAAATAGCATTAATCCAAAGTAATATATGGTGTTTAATCTTTTCACATCATGTATTTTCTGATTAAAGAGTCCTGCCTAAAAATATATCATCTTGGATAAAAATATAGGTTTCGACCATTACATGACGTGAAACCTTGTTATGTTGTGTAAAGTTTTCATGCCTTGTATGATACTCATGGAATATGCCTGGTAACCAATACACAGCATGTAAAAATTACACGATGTGTAAATACCCAGTAGATAGAAAACTGTATAGTTTCTGTAGAAAACCCAAAACCAGGAAATAAAATCAAAACATTAGAAAGGGTGTACTAGAAAAGCGTAATGGGGTGTTACAATATCCCCACCATAAACACTTTATATCCATGTAAATTTCTCATTTTCTTAGACTCACAAAAAGAAAAGGACAATGCTACCTCATCAATGATTCATATTCCCACATCTCATGGTTATCTCTTCTGTACTGCCACAGTACCCAAACTAGAGGAATCATTTCACCATGTGGTACCTTATCCTGGTGATCCATAATCTAAAATATTTTCTCAAAAATGGTTGTTTCAGTCTCAACATCAATATCCTCCCATCTTATCACATGGTAAGGATTCAATATATTCCTCCTCAATAGAGAAATGTGAAACACATCATGGATAGAAGTCGAACCTAATGGAGGGTCCAACTAATAGGTCGCCTTCCCCAGTCTTCTGATGATATCAAAGGGGAAAAAACCTCAATTCCAACTTACCCTAATTACCCAACCAATATTCTCTCAACTGACATAAAACTCCAAGAAAGACCTGGTCACCAACCTCAAACTCTAGTAGCTGACAAAAATGGTCCACATAATATTTTTATCAACTTTGTGTTGTGATCAATATATTTAGGATCAAATACATTATCTCTATCATCTACTGAAAAATTCTTCTCCTATTTAAGGAATTCTCTTCCAACTCTAACCAGCATGAGGGATATATACATGGCCACCCATGCAACAATTCAAAGGGTGAAATTCTGGTCTAGGTATAATAACTATTTTATAGGAAAATTTGACTAGAGGGAAATACTTTTTCCAAGATCCTTCAAAAACAAGTACACAAGACCAGAATATATTCTTAAGAACTTGGATATCCCTATCTACATGTCCATCCATATATGAATGATAATCCATGATCAACATAATTTGGGAACCCATCACCTCCTACAAAAATTTCCAGAACCAGGATGTGAACCTCAGGTCCCTGTTAGAAACTAACATAGAGGGAACCCCATGAAGTATCACAATATCTTGGACATACAAGTCCTCAAGTTGTTACACTTTTTTATTTCCTTGATGGGTAATAAATGAGCCAATATTTTAATTTGATCAATGATCACCCAGATCCCATCCTTCCCACTAGGAGTTCATGGTAAACCAATGAATAATTCCATGGAAATATCATTCCATTTCCATACCAGAATGGGTAAGGGATACAACAAATCTACAGGTCTTTGGTGTTCCTCCTTGATTCTCTGACAAGTAAGACACTGTAATAAAAAATCATTAGTTGACCATCTCATCCCCTACCACCAATACTGATGTCTCAAATCATAATACATATTGGTGCCCCTAGGTTGAATGAAATAACAAGATCATTTTCCACTATACATCAACTCATGTGTTAAGGAAAATGGAACAACCAACCTACTATGGAAGTACAAATATCTACTGGGAGACCATGACCACTCTCTCATGGTCTCCCCACCTTAAAAAAATTTACCCAATCCTTGGAACTTAGTGCTTGTCGCCTTATTTATTTGAACTTTCTCATCCAAAGATGAGTCAGCTTTTATCAAATCCAAGAACACCTTTCCATAGACCTCTTCTACTCTCAAGCTCATCTTACTAAACAAACTCATTAGAGACCACTCATCAACTGATTACTTTATAGATTGTGTTGGTAATTTACTTCTCAATGCATGAGAAACTACATTACATTTCTTAGTAGTGTACACAATATCAAAAATAAAAATTCTAAAGATACTCCACTCAACATCTCTATCGCAAGTTTAGATCCCTCTGGGTAAAAATATATTTCAATATCTAATGATCAGAATATATTATAAACTATTCCCCAAAGAGATAGTGATTGAAGATTTTGAGTTCATGAATATTTTTTGTTAACTCAAGATCATGGGTAGGGTAGTTCTTCACATGAGAGTGTAACTAGTATGATCCATAGGCCACCACTTATTTTTTGTACATCAAGACACATCCCAAACCCATACCAGAAGCGTCTTAGAAAACATCATATCCAAAATCTAGTTCCTTAAGAATCAAAACTAGTGCTTAAGTCAACCTCACCTTAATCTCCTCAAAATATCTTTAAAAAATATCATTCCATTCAAAATTTACACCCTTATGGGTTAATTATATCATCAAAGATTCTAACATGGAGAAATCCTAAAAAACTTGTCTCTAGTAACTATCCAAACCCAAAAAACTTCAAATATAAAATACATATATGGGATGATCTCATGACATAACAGCCTGTATCCTTTCAAGATCCACTAATATGCCCCTATCAGATATCACATTTCCTATAAATTTCACTTCTTAAATCCAAAACTCACATTTGGAAAGCTTACCATATAGACGATGTTCCTTTTAGGTTCAAGGAATGATATCCAAATGGTCCATATGATCATATTATAACTTATATTACCCTAATATATCATCCACAAACATACACAAAAAAGAGTCCAATAATCGATGGACTATCTAGTTCATTAAATCCATAAACACCATAGGATAATTAGTCAAACCAAATGTCATAACCAAAAAATAAAAATGTATATATCAACCTCTAAACATGGTCTTAGGTATAACCTCTTCTTGGACTCACAGATGGTAATAACCTAACCGAATGTTAATCTTTGAAAACCCACATTCCCCCTCTAAGTTGGTCAAAGATATTATCAATCCTTGTAAAAGGGTATTTGTTCTTAACAATCAGCTAATTTAACTTCTAATCATCAAAAAAAATTGAGGCTCATGTATGCTATCTTAGAAAAGAGGAGACAATAATAACACTATGACAAGATAGAATGAATAAATACTTTATCCTATAATTCCTCAAGCTAGACCTTAAGTTCCACCAGCTCAGTAGGTTCTATTTGATAATATGGAATTGAAATGGGCATCGAACCAGAGAGCAGGTCTATAATAAACTCAACCTCTCTCTAGGGTGCTAAACCTAAAAAATCATCTAAAAATTCCTAGAGGTATTCACTTACCACTACAAGAATTTGACCACCCAAACAAGTGTCAACTTCATCAAGAAACATCTCAAATAACTAGAATAATATTACCACACATAATGGATAATAGGCCTTGACCTTCCTGGTTTAGATTCCCACTCACCCTGAAAAAAAAGAGTGAACCCATTGGAAGATAGGAACTGAACTCTATAGTGATAACAAACTATCTAAGTCTTAACAATGTTCATCTATTCCATGATCATAATGAAGTTTAATATTTCAATATAGATCACTAAAAATTCTTACTCTACCTAAAATTTGGTTATCAACACTCGACACATGGGACACTTGAAACCTAGTTCAGACCTATTTCCCCAAAGCATAAAAATATCTAATAATAATGACATAAGATATGAACACAATCCCAACATGTTAACTTACTTTGATTATATAAAAGAATTAGTAGAACTTGTATCAAATAAATATAGCACCATATAAGATGAAATAAACCTCATACCTCTAATTATAGCGGGCTATGATTTAGATTCCTATGGTACATACTCTTCCACATAAATCTATCTAGTCTTGTCTACATGAACACCCCCTTAGCCTAAGGATTAGACCCACCACCCTTATAATCATTGGTACGAACCTATGAACCCTTGGTGAGAGTGGATCCTGCCTTACTGCCCTAAAATACCCTTTCACAAAAGCGCTTCATATGTCCCAATAATCTGAAACAATGACAAGTTTTAGGAGCTTCTGTATAGTTAGTCTTGGTATGACCTCACCTTCAAAATTGGTAGAAGACAAATAGATATTGTCCTAACAAATCTACTAAAACCAGTCCTAAATAAGACTGACCACCCTTTCACTTCCTTTTCTGTCTAGAAGATGCACCCTAGCTTACAACTATGCCAACCAAAGCTCCAACCAAACATGTTTTTCCAGCTATGTATTCCTCATCCAATGATGCTTTTTCGACTACCCCCATGAAGGTCAAAAGGAACATAAGAATCAACATCAATCAAATATTGGGCCTCATTCCCAACTCAAACCTCTAGAACTTTAGGTACTCAGTAGTGATGAGATCTGGTGCCAAATGCACCATCACAACAAAACGGGTGGAATACCCTAGAATGATATGCTATCCCTGGTCCATGGTTAGAAACACTCGGACATTCACCATAGGTAATGTATTAGGGGAAAACTTTTTATTGAATATTTTCTTTAAATAATCCCAGGTAATTTGTTCATGCTACATAGATTTCACAAAAGATTCCCATTATCTCAATCACATTCCCTTGAGCATGTATATGGAAAAACTCACCTTAGAGTCTTCAAGAGTCTTTAAGAATTTAATATCCTATCAATCCTCTCAATAAAATCCTCATATTCCTATGGTCCCTTTACACCATGGAATATGATTGGGTGATAATTACTAAATTTAGATCCATGATCCACCACCCTTTTGGGGTTCCCAAAACCCACTTGACCTAGATTCTGAATAGTGCGAATTATATCTTCTACTAAATAAGGGTCCATTGGAGGATTTACCTGGAGATCCTATCTCGTTGCTTCCTCTCTCATATTTGGAAGAGATCTTATAAGAGGCATTATATAATAATCATAATAAAAACCCAATCATTCGCGAGAAGATTCCAAAATCATAGCACCAATAGTAGGTATCAATATCGATACTTAAAAGTAGTAATAATTAAAAGTAATTATAAATCCTTCCAATCAAAAGACAACACTTTAGAACCAATATTAGGTATCAATATTGATAATTAAAAATAGTAATAAATAAAGTAATTATGAATCCTACCAATCAAAAGACAAAAAAAATTGAAGGAATGGGTCCATATAAATAAACTTCCCATATATTTCATTCAAATTACCTCAAACAACAAGTCTCAAACCTGGTAAAAAAAATTGAACACCCATGGTAACACGAGTTCAACCAAGAAAGTGACTTGGACAAGAACCCTCTCGTAATTACTACATGAATCTCGATGGTCCTAACTCTTATCTATCCAAGACACATGAACCAAAATTAGGTAGTGTTAACACAATTTAGGCTGAACCTCCCTCTAATACAAAATTGTAACAAACCAACATGGGTCAACTAGACAAGCCAACCAAGCTAGCCTATCTGGGTGAGGTATAACAAATATAAAGGAAAAAAGTCTTGAATATAACAAAAAAAAAGACATACAACCATAGTACAATGTGGAACAAAATAGATACAACCAGGTCTATAAAAACCAATCCAAACAAAATAAACTAAAAATGGTATGAATCAAACAATACTAACAAATATTCATGTTACCAACCTTCATATTTAAACCATATAATACTGAAGGTAGAGACAATAGAGAATCCATCATGCTATATTATGTATTTCCCTTTACCTATATACTATAATACAACATCTAGAACAACCCAAAATAAAAAGTAGGGTGTGAGCACAAATCCTAGTTGGATACCACCACAGAGTCTATACAAGGTCTAATATCGATAATGTAATAGTTCTATCTTTTAAATAAAAAATATTTTTAAAAATACTTTTCATAAATCCAAACCCATTTGTAAATCATTTTCCTTTGGTTTTCATAAAATTCATTAATATTCTCAAGTCCATAAATATGAAAAGTAGATGTGATAAAATATGAAACCATATCCATTCAATAAGAGGTAAGAAATTAAACCCATATCCATTAAATAAGAGGTAATAAAGTAAACTCATATCCATGAAATAACATTCATGCGATGCCATGTGTTACATCCTAATATAAAAACCTGTGAGCAACAATCCATGATAAAATAATCATGCAATAAATAACCATAAATGATAAAGAATTTTATATTGATCCTTAGTCAATGGGAATACATACTAGAAATAATAGATCATAAACCATGTATACATTGGTACCAAATAATATCAATTCTTACCACAGTCCATCGATATACAAAAAGTAACCCCCAGTGGTTCCACACTCACTAAGGTTACCTATGTCTATTTCTCGACGCATCCAAAGCTCCCAACGTTCCATTGTAAAAAATAAATTTTAAAACCAAGATCACAATTTATAAAACATTTTTAAATATAAATAAAATATATTTCAATGTTTGGAAACCCATTTCCAATTAAAAATCCCAACTCAAGCATTTAATCAAACACTTGGCGTAAAAAACTAGTTTTTTATAAAAACCATTTAAAACATTTATCATTCAAATAAATTCCATGAATCCAAAAATAACTTCAATTCAATGAAAAACCCAATGTAAATTTACTAGAATAATAATAAATTCATATAATTTAATCATTATATAGAAACACCTACCTCAAGAATAACGGAACCATATCAACCTTAGACAATACATATTATAAAACCACGGATCGACCTTCATAAGACAAGGCACAACAAGAAACTAAATAGGATTGATAGAAAACACCAATTGATCAAAAATATAATCCACAACCATATACAACATAGTTTCCACAATCAAAGGAAAAGAAAAAATAGAATAATTCTTACTCAGATAGACGAACTGCAACCATAATGATGATAAATCACCAAATGAGTGATCCAAAAAGAGCATAGATCTCCAGAATTGACCAAAAACACCATGGGGTTCAAGATAGAGGGATGCAAAACGAAATAATTCTTAGGGACCCAAAAAACATCCTAAAATTACTAATCCCTAGTAATACATGATGTGTAATATTTTCATGTCATGTATTTTCAAATTAAAGAGTTATGTCGAAAAACACATCGCCTTGGATAAAAATCCAGGCTTCGACCATTACATGACATCAACCCTTTTCATATCATGTAATTATTTCAAACCCTATATGGGACTAACAAAATATTAATGGAGACTAATACATGATGTGTAAAAATTACATGATGTGTAAATCCTCAGTAGACAATAAATGATCCAATTTTTGTTGAAACCCCAAAACCAATAATGAAAATAAAAACATGATAAAGTGAGAACCTAAAATGCATAATAGGGTGTTACAGGATATGGAAATCCTTAAATTAATGGATAGATTTAGTTTTCTACACTTTTAATTCATTTTAAAAAAGGGGGATAATAATGACATTAAATATAAAATTAAATTTGGAATTAACAATAAATCCAAAGGAGATAAAAGTGCCTTAGATTAATGATTTTATTTGTTGTCACATGTTCATGTTGTCATTATCAATGTCATTATACAAAGTTGATGATGTGGGTTATGGTGTGTTTATCCCCCAATTTCTTGTAACTTAGAGTTTTATACTACATATTGGGTAAATAAGGATGATAATTTTGTTGTTGAACCTGTGGATGGAAAGCCAGTATGGTTGTGAAGAACACATATTAACCAGGTTCAAAGCATGGAGGAGATCTATTCAAAAGTATAAAATCCATACAAGGAGTAAAAAACATGTTGGTTTTTTTATATATTGTGTTTATACACTCCTTGATAAAGTTTTAAGTGAATAGATATGGCTTGGGATTGATTGAATAAGTGATGCACCTGATCTAGTATAAATATTCCCTGAAATACTCTAACTTGAGTTTTATATTTTGTAATACCTTATAACTAATCTAGAAAGATTTTGGAATTATTATAATAATTTCAATAATAATTTGATGATGTTATGATATGATTTTAATATGTTAGAGTATCCTTGTAAGAAATCGGATCTAGTTTTTAAGTATTCTATGAAAATTTAGATTTTGGAGTTTATAAAGAAAAATTTCTAAGTCCTAAAAATAAGGATTTGTCTACTTTGATCCTAAGACTTCACTCTGAATATAAGAATTCATGTGTTGAGTGTATTATTTTCCAATCATAAGGATTCATCATAAAGATTTTGATTCTACTAAGAATTTATAAATTCATTGATCATAAGACTTCAGCCACAACACAATTCATAATTGTAAGATATCATGATAAGTATTTGATCCCACCTTTTTGGAATGTAAGACTTTAGTCTGATGTATAAAAATGGAAAATTCAAGATCATAATACTCATGTAACCGAGCATAAGTTTCCATTATAAGGCTTAAAAAATGTAATTCTCAAATGTCCTCAACGTAAGACTTCAATACTTAGAAAATTTTCAAAGTTATTCTAGATGAAAATTTGAGTTTAGAACTTCATGAAGCATAGAGAATCCATGATTTGAGCTTCATTCAGTGAATATTAAATAGATATTTACACTACATGTATTTATCAAAGAATAAAAAGAAATTATTTGGTTTTAATTAATAATGCATATGAGAAAACATTGAACCTCATGTTTCTATTTATCATATCCAATATCTTTTTGATATAAGGTTGTTCGAGTGTTTGTGAGTGATTGAGATTAAAGTCTAAGAATTTTACCAAGACTTATGAAATAATAAGATGTCTAGATTTTTTTAATATGTAAATTAAAGATGAGTTTCATTCCATGGATATGTTTTTTGTGTACTATTGATATGGATGGAAGATTTTTTGTGTGGATTTTTTAATAAGGTGGGATTAATGTTTTGCCACTAACTCGGCCTGTAAGGGGCGTAGCATTTTAGGTTTTCTCCCCAACGTCGTCTTCTTATTTGCCTTGTTGGGACGGCAGCTCTCCCTCGGTCTTCTCGGCGTCTCGTGGTGCGGTGGCTTCTTAAGTGCGGAGGGTGGCCTCTCTCTAGATCGGGGTTCATTCTTCTATGGTGAGGGTGGTCAGGTCTTCGGTGGCCTCGGGGTCATTTTCTGTTCTTCTGTGGCACGAAGTCGAGATCCGGTGCGACATCGGGGTGGCGGTCCTTCTCTGTGGTGAGGGCTCTAGTTCTGGTGTGTCAGGTTTGAGATCTGGTGCGGTGTCAGGGTCAGGCGGTGAAGGGGTTTTGATCCGGTGCATTGGGGAAAGATCTGGTTTCCACGGTGTTGTAGGCGTGCTCTGGTGTGGCTCTAGGGTTGTGATCCAGGCAGCGTGGGGTTGATGTGCGACGTCAGGGCGGTGACCTTCTCTCTTTCTATGGCGTGGGTTGAGTTCTCTTCATCTCCTTCTTCTGTTGTATGGGGTCAAGATCAGATTCCTTCTCTACTTCCACGGCGAGGAGTTGGATCCGGTCTTTTTCAACACCGGGGTCCTGTTCCTACTTTGCGGTGAAGGGGTGGAGTTACGTTCGCTACATCATGTTCCAATGGGGGTTCCATGGTGGGTTTTTGGATGTCTATGCATGTGGGTTAGAGGGTGGCGTCGGGTACTGTGGCATGGATGGTGAGGATTGAGTTTCTTTGAAGGTTTTCTGTGAAGGTTTTATGTTGATGATTGAGTTGTTGATTTGGAGATTTTTTCGTTTTGGTTGGTTTGGTGATCTGGTTGAGGTGTGGGCCGATAGAATGGAGGTGCTTCTGGACTCAACCACATGGAACTCTAAGGAGGTTTCAGAGCTAGAAGTCTTCCTTTGCAGAGTTGTATGGATTTGAATGTTGAGAGGGTATGGCATTAGCCATCAGATCGGGCATGTTCTTAACAGAGGACAATTGTTTTCCATTCGGCCTTGCATCGGTGGATAGATTTTTCATGTTCACATACTGGGGAGAAGTGCTCTGTGTTGTCAGCCTATTTTTTCTCTCCTAACCTTTATGTCATGAAATGTCTTAAGTCTTGAAGTCTGTTTGGGTTTCCCCCTTCATCCCTTAAAATGGGGTTCTTGCTTTTAATAAAAACAATTGAAGGCCTTCAGGTCGTTGGAGTGGATTTTTTAAGAATCATTTCATAAGAATAAGTTTTTCCTTCTATATATATTTTCTGAAGATCTTTTTTTTCAAGTATCAAAAGGAGAATAATTTGACAAGGTTTATTTTTGGAATACTCAATGAGAATAAAATTCAATTTATAGAAATTCATGAAACCCTAAGGGGTATTTTGTTATGGTTATTTTTCTAGGAGGATAATTTTATCAACAAATGTTCCATTTATGAAACATTTAAAATGAAAGGTGTAATTATTATGGTTTCCTATGTATGTGAGTTTTTTGAGAAGATTGAGGTGAAGAAAAGATAAAATAAAATTGTTTTTGTGTTTCTTGAAGCAGTTGTGAAACCTATGAGTTGATAAACCTACATCTAGAAAAAAAAAGTAAATCATATAAGATCTCTATAAGAGAAAGAAGAAGAATTTTATGTTGTATGTTATAGTGAATAAGAAGAAGAAGAATTCATCCATCATTCTGAGATCATTTTGAGAGAGATAAAGTATTATTAAGAGATATGGCTAGGTGATAATATATGGTTATAGTATTTTAGGCTAAGTTGAGTAGGTATTGAGTTGTAGGTGCTTCTCTTAAAGAGTTATTGGAATTCGAAGACACTATTTTGTATAGAAGAATATATAATTTTGTGGATGTAGAAGAATATTTTACTAAAAATCTAATCATCTTAAAAGGTGGATCATAGAATAAAATACTTTTATATACATGGTGGGATGCTATGGAACCTATGTGACTCGAGTTATTCTTGGAAAACACTGAGTGAAGCTGTGATATTAGTGTGAAGTTGGTTGTGGATGTTATGTGGGAAGAAGGAATTTGTAAGTCCAGTGAGACACTAGAACTATATGTAACGACCCAAAGTTTTTCAATGAAAATTACCTTCTTATATTTATGTCATAAAATCACATGAAATCACAACATAATGAACTACTAAGTGATAAGTGACCTTTAAACATAATTTTGTCACTTCTGTGTTTGTAATTTCGAAAATCTGGCATACACGGTTATGTTCAATATGTTTTTTGGAGTCTAATAAAACAAAAATAATTTTTGGTGAATATTAACCTACCCTAATGAATTGTATCATACCATTATGAATAGTGATATTCTCTAATAAATAGTAACCTCACCTATAGTGTTATAAAAATAATATTCAAGTTGGAAGTGCAATATACCTATATTTTATAATTAGTTAATGAATGTTTTAAAACTGGTTTTGATAATAAATTAATATTTTAATTAAATATTAAAATAATCATGTGTAGAAAATTATTTTTGAAAAATGGACTTCATTTTTGGATTCTACACGTCTAAAAATGGTTAGGGTAAATTTTTTGGACTTTTCTGAAATACTTGAATTTTTATGAATAGTAGAATCCGATAATTTACAATAAATGCTAAATAATGGATTAATTGAGTCATCGATGATGCTCTACTGATGTAATCCCACTTGGTTCAGGATCACATTATAAAATAACTATTCTTGGTCATGTAATACTTACTATTCCTTGTCTTGGGAATAAATAATAAATTAATGATTATAATATCAGGAAATCCCTCCTCTCCTCCACTATAAAAACCCCCCTTCACTCCCTCTTCTCTCCACTCCTCTCAAGATCCAAGACTACTCTAAATTCTGCCCAAAATCTCTCCCCAAGGTCTTACCCCACTTCCAAAAGCTCTCAAACTCCTCAAAATACCAAAACCTCTCCCCTTAAGAGGTTCTCAAAGGAGGAAGTCTCAAGAGGTAAATTCATCTTCCCAAATTTCTTCTTTTCTTTTAAGTTCTTTTATTTTTAATTTCTTTCCTCACCTCCCTTCACCATAATAGTATGATAAATACAGTAGCATAAATGTACTGGAATTTCTTCATTCTAGTGGTAAAATTCATTATCTTCTCTCCTTTCCCCACCCTTTTATTT
Organism: Viscum album; assembly: GCA_963277665.1. Taxonomy (NCBI): domain Eukaryota; kingdom Viridiplantae; phylum Streptophyta; class Magnoliopsida; order Santalales; family Viscaceae; genus Viscum; species Viscum album. Next base: position 275,007,023 of record OY728165.1, on the reverse strand, counting down.
GAATGAAATGAAAGCACTGTTTGAGATGTGCTAATTTAGCACATTCAAGGACAACGGTTTATCAATTTTTGTTAATATATTTAATTCTGGTCATGAAACCATTTGTGTTATGGTTGAACCAGATTATTATATATTTAATATATCCTATTTTTGTTTTAGTAATCTTTTGGTACAAATGGAATTGAGTTATAATGAAAAACACATTCTTTGTAATCAAATCCACCGATTAACAAAAACGGTTATCACTAAGGATATATATATAATAATTCGACATAACTCTAAGTAACCTAATTAAAACTAAAACCATATAATCTCCTAGATATTAAATAAATAATATAACTTCAATTCTGTACAACCACTTTCATCTTGCATATAATCCAAACTTGAATATAAGTGAACCGATCTTTTAAAGCCAAGTAAACAAACGAGCCCGAACAATGAAATTGAACCTTATAACTAATCAAAAATGATTTGAATGAACTAAAAAGGGTTATAATAAATCAATTAAATATATAATAGGTTCTGTACTTATGAATTAATAATCCTAATTTGTTTATTCAGGTCATTAATAACAAGTGGAGAACACCACCGGATTTGAGTTAAGGGATCCTCTCCTTTTCTCTCTTAATCAAGAGTGTCCTCTATACTATGCCATTATATGTGTACTATAAAATTATGGGGTATGTTTAATAACCTCTCCCATACTTCCTTCAGGATTTATAAATTATGAGAAACCCCATTTCTCTCTCATCAATCCCTCTAGGTCACACCAGACACCATGCCGATAAAATCGTAACGAATTCTACCTGAACCTTCTTTGTTATTTCGGGTTGCCTTATCTTTATTTAAAAATGGTGTTATCTTATCTATCTATGTGAGTATTATGAATTATGTTTAGTTTTAAAATATTCTTATATCAAGACCCTTTCATCACATTCTTTCGGGGATATACATGGTTTTGAAATATTCCCTCCTTAGAACTTTCCGATAAGCCAACCTGTTTTAAGGGGACTTCCCAAATTTTTACTCAAATTTTAAGTGCACTCTATCCTATGTTTTAAAACACCATTTTATTTATAAAATAATTATTTTTATTAGTAAAACCTTCTTGGTTCAATTCTTCTTTTATATAAAATAATTTCCTCTTTTCTATTTGAAAATCTCTAGAGTGTTTTCCTTAAAACCGCACAAAAATGTTTTAATGCTAATGTTTCTAAAATACATTTTTTATATGTTGTCACTTATATTTGAAACCACTTACCATGTTATATTCCTATTTTACCCTATTAATGTCCATGTATGTTCTAATCCCTTCCTTTCGTGGACACTTTTGTGATACGCCCATTGGATATGTTTTATGCCATGATTGTGGTACCCAATTCTTTCCATGGGTAAACTTATGTTTATGTATGGTTGATTCTGTATGATTATATATGTGGAAATATTATTTATGTGGCAAGAATATTCATGAATATGTTGAGATGGGTGTGCCCAGATAGCGCTCCAATGCATTGGGTAAGGATAAGTTTCATGAGATGTGATGTGAAATGGGATTGACAGTTAGCCTTGACCCGTACTAAAATGAGAAACGGGATTGGCGGTTAGCCTTGACCCAAACTAAAGATATGATTTATGATCCTACAACATTTATATGATTCCATGATTATATGATCTCATGCTTATATTAAATTATTTCATAAGTTTCATGCTTTGGATATCATTATGTCATGCCTCTTAACTCATGTGCTTGAGATGTATCCTTATGTTCATTCCCTTACTGAGCATTTTTAGCTCATACCTTTGTTCATGTGTTCCCCAGGGTACCCTATACAGATATAAGATCTAAAAGGAAGTTAGAATATCTTTACAGAGATTAAATAAGAAGTTTTTTTAGTCCCATGTTTTATGTTATATGTACCTAGTCTTCCAAGACACTAGACTTAACGATCCTTGGCATGTACTCTGATGATTAATTATTCTTAAAATCATGAAATTTTTTATTTAAAAGGCTTGGGTCGCTATACTATAGGTGTGTGAAATACAAAATGAATATATTAAAATATTGATCATTATTTTGGAGAATCCATATTGGGGAAACTAACTTTTTGAGGGGTGGGTCTTTATACTAAACCTTAAAAAATATTGTGTGCCTTTTATCTACATAACTTGAATGAACACATTTAATGACTTATTACTTGAACTAAAAAGATTAATATACACTAACTATCATCAAGGGTTACCATAAGGGGTTTCAAGATAGTTTGGAATTTGATAAAATGTTTTCAATAATTGACCCCCCCCCCCCTCAGATGTATACAATGGTCCATTGGGTATCTCACTTATTTGTAATATTAATGAAATGTTATGTATTCATCAACCTAGAAAATCTATACTCATAGAATAAATAACTTATTAGGATACTATGAGCGATTTACATACTCTATTCTATATAGTTACTTAATTACATGGACAAAAGGATCATAGGAAAAATGAATGTTTACAAATGATGTCGTTGATGGACATAGGTATAGAGATATATGTTTTTGATGGAGATCATACCAGATCCATTTAAGATTAAGTAGAATTGATGATTATTTATATTCCATTCTTTCCTTACATTTATAGACCTGGTGATTCGTATTTTTTTCGATACTACAAATTCCAATGGGGTTACACTTTATGGTTGACCAAATGGGGATTAAGTGAAGGTACAGGGGGTGAAGAGAAAAAATATGGGATGAAGATTTAAAATTTTATCATTAGATCGAAATAAATACATCATCTCTATATATTCATATCATAGTGATAAATAGAAGCATTACACATGAAGGAATTAAGCATGACAAATAATTGAACTGTTACCTCATTCAATTTGATGGAATTATTGACAACTGCTCATCCTCAGTGATCGTTGCTCAAAGGAATTATCATGGGATACCTATAGATCATACACACATACTTAAAGAGTATGTAGGAGCTTTAATCCTAAATCTCTAGGTTCTATCATGAATATTATATGAATCATTCAATGTATCGATGATCACTACTACATATATCCTTCAGTCAATGTAGAAGAACTTGGATTGGTTGGTTGATAGAGTGATTATCTATCTAGGATGAATGAGTGGTGATAGGATCTCTCAAATTCATGTGATTAATACTTTACCAAATGATATCCTCTACTTCCTTGTATAATGAGGTGAAAAATACCCAAAAAAGGTTCCCCTACCCTCGGATATGCATTACCCGCAAAATAAGTCATAAATAGCATGTTATGAAAAACTAAATGTGTCATAAATGTTATTTAAAATTTTATCACTTAATTTTAATAAATTAAATATATTATGTGATTAAATAAATCCATTTAACTTAACTCGTTATTCTCACAAATATTAAATGAACATTGAATATTAAAATAATATTTGTTTGTTCAATATTTTCCTATATATTCTCTTAAATGCTAGTAAATACATTAAATAAATAAATTCAAATCCAATTATTCTATACTCAAATAATAATGAATTTATTTATTATGTGGAAATAATATATTCTCATAAATCTCATAGACCTACAATGGGACCCACAATGTCCTATTTTCCTATTCATAAGAATAGGCTAGATTTTGAATAACCTTAGTGTGTGACCCTCTAGGTTCTTATCTCAATAGTAGTGAATATTATTCATACACTATGAGTGGATTCTAAAAACCCATCAATACCCTTAATAAGATAAGGAATATTAATATCAATGAAAACTTGTCCTATAAACACACTTTAGGTAATATAATCAGTTTGTCTCATGATATATCAAAAAGAAAGATGCACACTTTGTGGAATTATCCTTTATCACTTTATTATTCATTGACCTTACTGTATGGACTTACATTATTCTACCATATACATAGATTTTTTGAAGGTAATACCATTTTAATCAACTGAGTATGAGATATCACTTCCTTTCAAAAGAAAAAAATATATATATCTTTATTATTCAATTAACGTAATAACACCAATGGCGCAAACAACCCAAGGTACCTCACCATGAAATAAATTTCTTGGTTTTCATATTACATCAAAGTACATGATCAAATGGTATAGATTAATAACAATATCAAGTTGAGATACCAATACATGTGCTCGTAAATATGAAAAACTAGTGACACCCAAAATATGTGGTGTTCCTATTGGCATTCTATTCCTCATGATATCACTTACATGAGATCACCAAGTGAAAACTTCATGTGAATAATTCTTAATTATTATGATCCCCCGACACCTAAAAGTTTCACATCATCTATGTCCAATTAGAATGATGTATCTATACTTTTTGAAATAAGTTTAAGATTACTTTCATGGTATCTCTAGGTTTTCATTATAGCCTGGGAAGTGTTATAAACTTTTGATATGGTATGTAATCTAAGTACATTACCATGTAAATAGTGTACACATAAATATCAACACTATTATGGTAATAATACATCATGTATAACTCACTATATACATGATATGGTAATTAAAAAATACAATTTAAGTTGTGTATAAGGAAACAACTATTACAACACTCTAAATTACACTAGATCCAACATGTTAACTAATCTTGTTAGCTCTTACATGATAAGATAATGTTTTGGATGAGTTATAGCTTTAGTCATTGGTCCTGTCACATATTTCCTATGTAGATACTCTACTATTTGAAACTTCAACTCCTTGATTAATATTCCTCAAGAGATGATATCACTGAGTATATTCCTTTTTTCCTATGTCTAAACTTAACATCTTATCTAATACCATTATAGTATTCTTATCATAATTTATATTATGAAAAAACTTTTCTTACTAATTGTGATTCTAAGAACTGGAAGAAATCATTGTGTATTTTACACTGATTTTTTAGTAGCATCATAATTCATAATGCACTTAGTATTTTTAGATTAGGATACTAATGGATTGAATGAGCTTATCTTGATCATTACCTTAGCCTGACTATGATATTAGATTATATTGATATAAAAGAAGACTTGTTTTTATCCCCTTAAAACTAGTTTCTATTCCTATCCAAGTACAAATAACATGGCCCTTGTACTCTCTCAAGTAAAATTTGATAGTTATGACTACTTCCCATGTAGTTATCCTAGATTCAACTGATCTTTTCCTACCATAAATTATATGTTGGAAATATGACATCTAGTACATAGCATGGAAAATGTGTTTCATCCGTCTATGAATCTTATAAAATTATACTCACCACATTAATCTCCTCCTATTACTCATACATGTCTTTCTTTAGAGATTTAATCCATGTTACATTGGTAAAAAATTTATCTTGAATCATTCCAACTTTTATTTTATCAATACCATGTTAGTATATATATTGTGACTTGGTCTAAGAAACCCATTAGATCTACCTCAGTAGATCTCATTCCATGGAACTTAGGTTGTTACATTAATTCAATATTTAGAGAGTTTCATTCATTCTATTTTTAACTAAAAATAAGAATAAACAATTATTTTATATATTTTATAAAAATATTTTACTTGGAAAACAACTTCACTCCGACTAACCTCTTGTAGACACATAGAAAAAATTAATTCCAATTGAATATTCTATGATCTTGTTGCTTACATAAATAAAAAACTATATTTCAGTAACTTTTACCCCTTATTGACATTATATGGTTTCACCAAATCATTCTAATTGTATCCTATAGAAAATTTCCAAGAAATGTGATCTTTATATCCAATTCCAAATAAAATAATCATAGAACGTGGTTATGATAAGTATAATTCTAATGGATTTAGTTATAACAAAATGGTATAACCAATCAAGTCCTATTGTTATCACACTTGTATCACCCATGTATAGTCACTTTTGAATACCCACTAATGGATTTATATCCATTGAATAAATTTCCAAAATACAAACTTTATTTTCTAATATAGAATCCATTTCCTGAATTAGTATAAAACTTTTAATCATAGTTTATTTTCTTTTACTAATTCCTTATAGGATTCATTATTCTTAATGAATAATGCATCACCTATTGTGGTAAATATAGAACCACCACTGGGGTTTCATCCTTTCTACACAGTATGTGTATCTACAACATTTCTTTTCTATAATCTCTTGTGGAAATAATTCATATGCCAACAAGTTGTGCATCATTATCCTTGACTTAACCGAAGTAAATCTTGGTCGAATTATCTCAAATATAAATTTTTAACCTTTTATAGAAATATATTCTATCACTTTACTATAACTTTTTATATCATATGGGTTTATGTAATATACTTTGAAAAATTTAGGATAATTAATTTTGATGCACATTGTGTTTTTCATGATGTAAGTTTATTTATTTCCTTAACAAAAAAAATACATCTAAACACATGTTATTATGAAATAATTGGTTTTTTATATTATAAATCATATGATATACATTTTTTATTATATTTGGCATGTTTTTATGGTATAATTACACTATTTGTAAATTGTGTCATGAAAAATAGTGTAAGTATCTATAATGCATATAAATATTGACATTGACTCTCCTTTTACATACATTATGAATCTGATGTGTATAAGGAAATGTGAACATAGGAATTACTCCATGATACATTTTAATGGTCAATTTTTACATATCAGACTCTTCATCAATCCTCCTTACTAAAATCATAACTTTGTTGTGTATAATAAAATATTTGTTTAGGAATAAATCCAATTTACATTTCATGATCTCTAAATGCTTGGACAATATATTCTTTATCACATTGTCCCAAAGTAACTACTTTTTTCTAACCATTCCTACTATGTACTTCACATTTACATTCCTTAAAAATCTTAAAGTAATATTATGAATTATATGAATTTATCTATAGCTTAACCTTGTAATTGTCTACACTCTCTAGCTGAACAAATTCTAAAAGATTTATGGATTACCTTTATCTCTAAAGGTTTATCTATCCAAAAAAGAGAAGTAAATGTGTGAATAATACCGAAGATATTTAAATCCAAAGAGTCTAAAAAGCATACAAGGTATATCCCTAAAAACTGCATAGTTTTAATAGAAAAAGAATTATCTTTTCATAAATGGGTATAACTGAGTCTTACATTTTATATTCATCATTTATTACCAGTGATTCAAGAATTAATGAACTATTAGTTGAGTATTATATTCCACAAACAACATTTATTCCTTAAGAAATAATTTCTCATTGTCTCCAATGGATGTGTAATATAAATTTTTTGGTAATACTTAAGAAATATTCAACTAAAACCATTAAATGTTGCAATTAGAAGTTGTGTACTTCACACCACTGACTTAGGAAGCACCCTTTCTTAGTCTCTTGGAGAATTCACCTTACTTATTATAATTCTTCTATATTTACATGGTTACTGTATTTAGATACAAATGTGTGACACACATTCAGTATATAGTACCCAAAAAATATAGCATAAACTTCATTTATAATTGATGAATATAGATTAAGAAGAAGTAGCTTCTCACTTCTTCAATTTAGTTCATAGAATTTAATCTTACATAGACTTATCTCATGATATGTGAATCAAATAGCCTCATGTATGATGATATGACTCTTTTATTTTTAAGGAAGTTGCAAAGGTGCCTTTAGCATCACACTTTCTATTTTACTTTTTTCCCTTGTCTTTCAAATTGTTCACCAAAAGAACTAAATATTAAGATTTATTAGGTACTAATTTTCTTGGTGAACAATACCCAAAAGTTAATGAATCATTTTCTATATACTATTCATTTTTTAATATTAAAAAAAACTAGAGTAAGTGGGTAATAAATATAATGGTATGTATTGAAATATCGTGATCCATCTTTCAATTTACACATATTTAGTGTAATCATCATCTCATTCACATATCACTTCGCTTTATCTTTGTAGGATTATCAAATATGAGACAACATGTGAAACCATCCATGTACTAATTATTTTTATCACAACACATTTGTCCTTGATGAAATAATTATGATGTAAACATAAAATGAATCACACATGATTCTATTGTAATAATATTTCACACCCTCTCTTCTTGAGGTGTCTTAACTAGTAGTGGGGACTTTGGTACATAGAATTTCCATTTATTTCATATAAATTTGCATAATCACCTATACTACACTTAGAAATTGGTTCTAATTGGGACATTTTATTTGTTTAGAATTAATCACAATAAACTTGTGGCATTATATTAATTATTATATAAAATAATATTTTAGTAGATAAGTACATTATATTGATTACCAATTAGACATTACTGATTAATTAAATCATTATATATATCCCACTATTTTGTTTAACCCTATTATCCCTCAATTTAAGATTCTGAAACCCATTCACTTGATTATTCTAGTGGTAAGGATTCCTGAAACCTATTCTCATAGTCCAATTTTTTCACAACCCATCCCCCAGGGCCCATGTCTTGACTACCCCAAGCCCACCTTCCATAGGCCTGGGGATGGAGAATAACACCGAATAGGCATATCCCAAAAAGGGAAGGAATTTTCCTTTAAACCTATACATATTCACAAATCTCAAATAGTGGAAAGTAAACAAAGTAATCCACAGCTGTCCATGAGACAACTACAGGGAGTAAATTACAAACTAAAAGTACAAAGGGGCCAGAATACATGCCCAAAACCACAAAAGAAAGTACAACTATCATGATCTGTCTGTTCAAACCCTACCTAAAGGGTTTGTGGAGGGTATCTATCTGTATCCATAGAATTATGTCTGGTCTATCCCGTATCACTGGGCACCACATAGTCCCGGACCACCAAGGTATTTATCGAAGCATCGATCACCTGTACGGGACATGACACGTGCGGGAAAAGCCCATGCAGGGGTGAGTAACACAATACTCAGTAGGGACCCCAAACCACAAATAAAAGACCCAAAAGAAAGACCATATAGCAAGATCACACAACAAGACCACAAATCAAAGACAACTCACACCAGATATAAATCAAAGTATAGAAAGTAAGATTTCCAATCATAAAGTTGAATCGTCTTGTACTGCTGAGGGACTTATCCCTGATGAGCCATTGAGGTCTTCTTGGCTACTGGACCACTAAGGTCTTCTCGGCTATTTTACCACTTAGGTCTGCTCATCTATTGGACCGCTGAGGTATGCTTGCCTGCTGGACCACTGAGGTATGTTCTTTTTCTGGATCACTGAGGTCTTCTCGTCAGCTGAACCACTAAGGTACACTCATCTATTGGACCACTAAGGTATGCTCGTTAGTTGGACCACTGGGGTCCTCTCATCTATTGAACCACTAAGGAATGCTCGTCTATTTCACCACTGAGGTAAACTCGTCTACTGTACCACTGAGGTCTACGTATCTACAGAACCACTGAGGTACGCTCTTCTATTGTACCATTGAGGTACACTCGTCTGTGGGACCACTGAGGTCCACTCATCATATCCTTTATGTCATAGCTAGCTGTTGGATTCCCACACTCTAGTACACTTGATTCCAGGATAATATACTCCTCAAGTCATTGATCATATCATGACTATCATGGAATCTCACTTAGAGTATTTCCAATGGACCGCCTCATCACAAGGGTCCCAATGCCATGGATGATGCGTCAATCGGACGCCCAATCTGAAAGATATTGGCATCTTAGTAAACAGGGGTCGGTTGCATTCGGTCCCGGTATGACTTGGTCAGGCTGACCCGACCAACTCGGTCTGGGGGCCCCACATGACCCGACCCATTTTGGCCAACCCGACCAGACCCAGTTGGGTCTGGGCCGACCCGTTCTGGCCAGGTCCAGTGGCTAAGCCTATTGGGCCTTGCTGGACCCATCCTGGTTCGGTCGTGGGTCTAACCCGCCGGGTTGCCCAGCAACCCGGTTCTCAACTGGTCCAGTCCAACTTAGTCAGGCATGTTCTGACTATTCAATCCGCCTAGTGTCTCAGCTTTCCATTTGGCCTAACCCGCAATAGTGGTTCAGTTCTACTCCTGCTCGGGCCGCCAAGTGGCCCGGTTTGTGTCGCACGTGGTCGACCACCTCTCCTACACACATGATCCTACATACTGTGTTCTCGCATCAACTTGTGGTCGGGCCGTGGGTCACTCGAACCGAGGTGGTACCCTGCTGGCACTGCGGTCCTTCACCGCCATGGCCTGCTGATCACGGCCTCCCTGACCTAATGCGCCACCGCAATTCCGCACTTCTGTCAGCTGCCTAGTGACGGCCTCCTCTGCCTGATGCGGCGCTCGACTGGCACCACCACCCATCACTATTGTGGCCTCCACCGTTAGGGTGCACCGCCTTCACACCGTCGCGGAATCCTCTGCTACGGTACATGTCGCATTCCACCTCCATTGTCGTCATGCCTCTGTTGGGTTGTCATGGTGGTGGGTCTATGTTTTGGGATCATTGTTCTAAGGAATGGGCACACAATGATCCGTCATTCATAACCCCATGAATAACGTGAAGAAAACAGGGTAAAAAAGGGAAATAAATCCACACAATGAAATTGAGGAAGAAACCTCCTCCGTCATTCTTCATAGAATTTATCTACTCCCGTTAAAAGGATTCGACGAAGAAAATCAAATTATTTCTATTTAATCATGGATCAATTATCCAAGAATATCTCTCAAGAACAATTGATCTTCAGGTTAACTTATTTGTGAGTTAACTCGCATTCATCATTTAAACAAAACAATTGTGGGGAAACAATTCACACAGAAAAAGTATCAAACCCCTACCTCAGATAGAATTGTTGGTCAAGGAATAATGGAATCACATGACTCCATTATTCAAGAAAGTGTGTTCATTGTTCTTCGTTCATCATCACCACCCACCAAAGCCTCAGAGCAATTCCAGGGTTGTGCCAAAAATTCTGCATTACTTTTTGGGTTATTAAATAATAAAACACAAATCAGTGTTTCTGTTATGCTATGTTGTAGTGTCATTACACTAACTCATTAATGAGGTTCATTACTAAAATTCATTAATGTGATTCAGCATCACCGTGTCGCTGCACCGCAGCCCTGAAGTTCTACTGCCTAACGTTGAAGAAAACACATAAAATAACTTTTTAAGTTTTTTTATTTTTATTTCAAAAAGTCTAAAACCTAACTTTCACCCTGGACCTATGTCGGTCGAGGTTAGGTTTCGTCTAAGGGAAGAACGCCCTCACAAGCTCAACGGTACTCTCAGATTTCCGATTTGAGTTACCGTTTAGGAGTTATAAGTATTTGAAAATAAGATAATTGTTGTTCAATTATTTTATTTATGGCCAAAAACTATTTTCCACAGTTAGCCCATGTCATCCAATGTTAGGCACTTTATAGGAGAATTTCAAGGCTCTGAGTTCAATGGTTCCCTCATATTTTTGATTCGGGCACCAGTTTAAAAGTTATAAAAACTTTCTTGCACATTTATTTAAAAAACATTAAAATTAGTTAAGAAATACATTCTGCCCACTCCAGGCTTTGGAATTATGTTCTGTCTCAGATAAAGGTCTCAAAATAATCCCATTTAATTTTCAAAAAAAAATTACATGGAATTCCAAGGTATTACATTACTCCTCCCTTTAGGTATTTACGTCCTCGTAAGCCAAAACAAATTCTCATCATATAGAAATGGGGTACTGAGCATGAATCTAAGCCTCCTACTCCCATGTGCTCTCTTGGAGATTCTCATGCTACCAACGAACACGCACTAGAGGAATCGACCATCCATATACGATCCTCTCCTTTCGAACCTCTATCTTCACTGGGTACTCTATGAAGGTCTCCCCGTCATCAATCTCTAGCTCGCTGTGGTCGATGACTTGAGAAGGGTCGTTTATGTATCTTCTCAATTGGGATACGTGGAAGATTTCATGCACCCTCTCTAACTATGGTGGTAGATTCAAGCGGTATGCCACCTTTCCCACTCTACACAGTATCAGCAAAAGGTCTGATGAACCTCGGAGATAACTTGCCGCCCCAGCCAAATCTATGTATCCCTTGTCGAGGAGATACCCATAGGAATATGTGGTCCACCTATTCTAACTCCAAGGGTCTCTATATCCAATCAGAATAGGACTTATGTTAGCTCTTTGCAGTCTCCATCCACTCTCGGATCACCTACACCTTCTCAGTTGTATCTTGTACCATCTTTGGACCCATGAATGTGGACTCCCCTGGGTATGTCAAGCATAATGGTTACATGCATGGTCATCCATACAGTTCATCAAATGATGTCATACCGATGTTGGAGTGGTAGTTGTTGTTGTACAAAAATTTCACTAGTGGTAGGTGGTCCTCCCAACTGCGACCAAAATAAAGAACGCGAGCATGAAGCTTTTCCTCTAAGCTCTATCTGGTCCAGTCTATCTTAACTTTTGTCTGTGGGTGAATGGTTGTGCTCAAGCGCAGCTGAGTCCCAAATTCCTCTGGAAATCCCTTCAAAAAACAAGATGTAAAGTGTGCATCATGATCTGAGACTATCATATATGGGAATCCATGGAGTCAAATTGTATCTTACACATAGAGGCATCACAAGATCTCTACTAAACCATGTTCTCAAATGGGTAGGAAGTGGTCCAACTTGGTGAGTCGGTCTATGATCACCCAAATGGTATCATGTCCCTTGGAGGTATGTGGTAATCCTATCACGAAGTCCATTGATATCTCATACCACTTCCACTATGGTACCTCGAGGGGTTGTATCAAACCTGCTGAAACCTAGTGCTCAGCCTTCACTTGCTGACAAGTGAGGCATCTCGAGACAAACTCTGCCACTTCCTTCTTCATCCTAGGCCACTAGTACTAATGTCGGATGTCCTAGTACATCTTCACCACGCCTAGATGTACCACCAAAGGTGATGTATGGAACTCCCTCAAAACATCATCCCGCAACTCCACTAGTATAACAGTGCATCTTCAGAAAATGCTGACGTTCTCTTCATCTTTCGAATATCCATCAAGGGCATGCCATGTAGACATCTGGCCACATGTAGTCTCGTAGCTAGTATCTCTGAGTTGCGCCTCCCTGAATCACTATAATATTGGAGGGTAAACTACCATATATTGAAGAAAATATACATTATATCTATCCAAAAAGGATATTTTAATTGAGTCCAACTTCTCTAAGGATTCATTTAGTAGTTATGAACTCGATCTCCTACTGAGAGCATATGCCCCCACATTCCCCTACCCAAGAGTATATACTATCTCAAAGCCATAGTCTTGGAGGAATTCTATCCAACATCATTGTATTAGATTTTGATCCTTTTGAGAAGAGATATACTTGAGACTCTTGGGGTCAGAGTAAATGATGAATCGTTTTCCCATAGGGTAATGTTTCCACATCTTCAATGTGAATACTTCCACTGCCAACTCAAGTTCATGATTCTCATAGTTATGCTCATGTGGTTTCAATTTTCATGAGCCATAAGAAATCATTGCTTTCCCTTACATCAGGACACAACCAATCCTGGTTCCTAATGTGTCACAGAACACCACGTAGTTAGTGACCTCCTCTGGAATCCTGAAGATAGGATCACTCGCCAAGCTCTGCCTCAGTTACTGAAATATCTGATGGCATCATTCTATCCACACGAACGGTTTTCCCTTCTTCATCAACACCTTAAAGGGTACTTCCACTCTAGAGAAGTTAAGTAAAAACCTCCAGTATTACCCATCCAACCCAAGGAAACTCCACCCCTTGGTAACACTCTTGGGTGGCTCCCAATCAAGATCCACATTGATCTTTGCCGGATCCAACGCAACTCTAGCCTCTGAGATGACATGTCCCAGTAAGTGGACCTTTCGTATCTTAAACTCACACTTCGAGAGATTTTCGTAAATTTGGTACTCTCATAGTGTGTCCAGAACCATCCTTAGGTGTATCACATGTTCCTCCTCAGACACTCAATACACTAAGATGTCATCAATGAAGACCACTACAAACTGGTCTAAGTATGGTTGGAAGATCCTATTCATGAGTTTCATGAACAATGATGGGGAATTATTCACACAAAATGGCATCAATAAGTACTTGTAGTGGCCATAGAAACATCTAAAAGTCATCTTTGATATGTCCTCATATTGTACTCGAAGCTGGTGATAGCCCGATCTAAGGTCTATCTTCAAGAACCATCTTGCTCCCTTCAGTTGATCGAAGAGGTCATCAATCCTCGGTATAGGATACTTATTCTTCAAGTTCACCTAGTTCAAGTGCCATAATTCCATGTATAACCTCAAGCTTCCATCTGCCTTCTTGGAAAAAAATATCGGGGCAACCCATGGTGGAATGTTGGGCCTTACGAACCCCTTCCTCTACAATTCCTTCAACTATACCCTCATCTCTTAGAGCTCTGCGAGAGCCATCTCATATGTAGGTGTATATATTATTGTCGTCCCATGGTACAGATCAATGAATAATTATATGTCTTTGCAAGGAGGAAGTCCTGGAAGATCCCCTGGAAATACGTCCTCATACACATCCACCACTGTAGGAAACTGTGGACTCGTCTCATCCATTGCACTGAGGGTCATGCTAGCGAACTGATGAGTGATCAACTTCACCCTCCTACATGTGAGTTCATCCTACACTACTCTAGTTTCTTTTTATCTGGTAAAGGAAAACCCCATCCCATCTTCTCAAACACACTACACTATGTGCCTAAAACAGTAAATCTAAGAATGGACTATTGATAGTCATTCTATACCCAGAATGACATCATAGGGCCTTAACGCCACTACTAGGAGATCTTAGTCGAAGCTATCTCCTCCAAGAGTAATCTCACACTGCTAACTCTAGTGTGTGATCATCAAATCCATTCCTGTTTGAGTCTCTAATCGTAAGGATCGAGCCAATGGCATGATCAGAATCTATGATCTCTGAACAAGGTCAGTGGAAAGGAAATAGTGATTTGAACCTTTGTCTATAAGAATTTCATCTAAAGTGGAGAAGACATAGATCAGACCTTGTATCATCTCTGGGACATTGGGACTATAGGCCTTGACTGTCTGAAGCTAATTTTGCCCCTTTCCACCGGCTCCTAGAGCCCATGGAGGACTGCCTGGGTGTGGTGGTAGTGGTACCTTGTACCTACGCCCACCTCCTACCACTCTTCATGCTCCTCTTCCACATTCGCCTCCTAGAGGACCACCCTGTTCCCATCTCTACCACTAACTCAGTGATCTATCTACCATCTATCGAACCTCTATATGGTGAGTCGGGCAATCCGGAGCCATGTTCCCCTACTCGCCGCATGTGTAGAATACTCTTCTCCACTGATGACTCCCTCTCCTCTAGGTCACACTGCCAACCCTAAGTATCGGGGTCGTCCTCCTAATGGTCTGGCCCATTTGGGCCTTAGTGTAATCTATTGTCTACCTACCAAAAATGACTCAGCCACCCATCGCCTAGCGGTATCTCCCATTGTCAGTGGCTGCTCAGTGAGGAATATCCCTACTGGTAGAGCTCACACCAGCACCCCATCCTGCATAGGGATGCTTTGGGAAATCATCGATGCCCTGATCTCTCTTCAGAGTCCCTTCTCGAAGTTTTGGGCCCTAAAGAAAGGATCATGAACCATATCTATAGAGTGATAGGAGAGATCTGTGAACCACGCAGAGTACTCAGACACAGTCGGTATTCCCTTTTATAAGTGAAGCAGTTCCTGTCTACACACTGAGTGCAAAGTTGTGGGGAAGAACTCTTCCTTGAAAATTCACTCTAAGTCATACTAGGTGAGGTTCGACTCCTATTGAGTTTGGATGGTCAAACTCCACCATCTCCCCACCGATCCCTACAGAAGGATTGCTGCTAGAACCATTATCTAGTCAAGTCGCGTCCTAAATAAGAGGAAGACTCATGTCACCACCTCCAGTCAATCCTCAGCGACCGAAGGATATGTCTCCCCCCTAAACCTGTGAGGTCTCTATCACTGGAACTTGTGTAAGGCACTGAGCCTATGTGCATCCTCTACCAGTAGTTCTGGTAGTAACTGTTGACCAACGGGTGTTGGAATTTATGGGACATCTCCCGAAGGTGACATGTCATGCAACGGTCCCTATACCGAAGCCTCATCGCTCTATGGACCATCCTTGTGGTCACGCATTGTAATCCTAGCTAGTTGTATACATTGAGGTATTCTGAAAGAGATCAAGATGTACCATGATCAATTTATTATACCTTGTGAGATGACTCTTACTCAAAAAGATCATGGGAAAACACTCAGATATTCCTGAAAACATTGTTTTCATGTACCGGGTTGGAAAAGATAATTTAGGGTCCGGGTGTATGGATACGTCGGCCTCTGCACCAACACCGGACTCCCCGACCTGAAAGACAAACTCAAAACACTTAACACTTTTTCCCCATCAAAATTTTCAGACTCTTAGTTCTTCTAGTAGAACCAACCGCCCTCTAATACCACTCTATCACGACCCGTCCCCCAGGGACCGTGTCATGACTACCCCAAGCCCGCCTTCTGTAGGCCAGGGGATGGATACTAGAACCGAATAGGCATATCCCAAAAAGGGAAGGAATTTTCCTTTAAACCTACACACACGCGCAAAGCTCAAACTAAGGAAATAAATAGAAAGTAAGCCATAAATATCACTAAGACAACTACAGAGAGTACATTACAAACTAAAAGTACAAAGGGGCTAGAATACAAGACCAAAACAAAAAAGGAAAGTACAAATTCCATGATCCATTTGCTCAAACCCTACATAAAGGGTAGGTGGATGGTAGTTGTCTATAGTCATAGAAGTATCTCTTTTCCATCCTTTCTCACTAGGAACCACCTCATCCCAGACCACCAAGGTCTCCTTCGAAGCATTGATCACCTTCACGGGACACGACACTTGCGGGTGAAGCCTATGCAGGGGTGAGTAACACAATACTTAGTAGGGACCCAAAAACAAAAAATAAATACCACAAAGAAAGACAATACAGCAAGATCATAGTGTCAGACCAAAAAGCAAAGACATCTCACACCAGGTAGAACTCAAACTATAGAAAGTAAGATTTTCATAATTAAAGCTAAATCATCTTGTACTGCTGAGGGACTCATCCCTGATGAGCCACTAAGAACTGCTCGACTACTTGACCACTATGGTCCGCTCGGCTACTAGACCACTGACGTCCTCTCATCTATTAGACCACTAATTTTCTCTCACCTATTGGACAACTGAGGTCCGCTCGTCTGTTGGACCAATGAGGTATGCTCGTTTGCTGAACCACTAAGGTATGCTCATCTGCTAGACCACTAAGGTCGGCTTGTCTATTGGACCACTGAGTTCTACTCATCTAATTCACCACTGAGGTCCTCTAGTCTGCTTAACCACTGAGTTATGCTCATTTGCTACACCACTAAGGTATGCTCATCTGCTGGACCACTGAGGTATGTTCGTCTGCTGAACCACTGAGATATGCTCGTCTAATGGACTGCTAAGGTATGCTCGTCTACTAAACCACTGAGGTATTCTCATATGCTAAACCACTGAGGTACAATAATCTTATGAACCACTAAGTTGATCTCATTTTATATACCACTAAGTTCCACTCATCATATCCTTCATGTCACAGCCATCCATAAGATTCCTACACTCCAGTATGCTTGATTCTGAGAGAATCTAGTCCTCAAGCCATCGGTCGTATCTCAACTATCATAGAATCTCACTTAGAGTATTTTCAATAGACTGTATCTTCATAAGGGTCCCAACACTGAATACGGAATGTTAATTGGACACCCAATCTGAAATATATTGACATTTTAGTAAATAGGGGTGGTTGTGTCAGGACCCAATCCGACTTGTGCAGACCAACCCGAACAACCCGGCCTGAGGGACCCACATGACCCGAACCGTTTTGGTCGACCCAACCTGACCCAGTTGTGTCTGGTCCAACCTGTTCTGGCCTCGTCTAGTGGAGAATCCCATTAGGCCTTACTAGACTCAGCCCATTTCAGTCGTGGGTCCATCCTGTCAAGTCACCTAGAAACCCGGTTCTCAACCGATCTAGTCTGACTTAGTCGGACCGATTCTAACCAGCCTGGATGCTCAGAGGCCCAGTTTCCCATCTGGACCGTCCCATAATGTAGGGTCAGTTCTCATCCCTCTTGGGATACCCAGCGGCCTGGTTTACTTCACAAGCCCCGCCCATAATGGCATGACAGTTCGCTCCATCCTGGATGCCTGAACGGCATATGGTTCATACCGCATGAAACCAGATGATGACGACCACATACCATCTGTACACAGTCCCATAGACCATGTTCCCACATCAACCAATGACCCATTCGTGGGTCTCCTGAAATAACGCGGATCCCTTCAGGCATTGCGGTCCTTCACCGTCGTGGCCTACTGGTCGGGGCCTCTTTAGCCTAAAACGGTGCCACAATTCTGCACCACCATCGGCATCCTGTTGGTGGCCTCCTCCTCCTAATGCGACACCTGACTAACAATGAAACCCTACACCACCACGGACCCAAGTGGTCACGGACTCATCCATCACGACACGTCGTTGGGGAGCGATGCAGCCTCCTCCACTGTGGCGTGCCACCGGCATACGCCATATGTAGTTGCAATCCACCACTATCGTCGCCACGCCTCCGTTGGGTCATCACGATGGCAGGTCTATGTTTTGGGATCATTGTTCCAAGGAAATGATGCGCAACGATCCTTCGTTCATAACCCCGTGAAGAACACAGGGTAAAGAAAGGAAAATAAATCCACACAAAGAAATTGAGGAACAAACCTCCACCATCATTCATCACAGTGTTGATCCACTTCAGTTATAAGTATTGAATGAATAAAATCAAATTAATTAAATTTAATCATGGATCAGTTCTCTAAGGATATAATGCATGAATTATTGATATGTGGGTTAACTTGTTCATCATTTAACCTATGTTTGTCATTTAAATAAAAGAATTGGGGGGAAACAATTCACATTGAAATGTATCAAACCCCTACCTTGGATAGAATTATTGGTGAAGGAAGAATGTAATCGCATGCCATCATTCTTCATTTTTGATCTACAACCCACCGTTGCTAGTGATTCTTCAAAGGGTGGACAAAATTACATTTTTCGTTATCCATTCATCGTCACCACCCACCAAAGCCTCAGATCAATTCCAAGATTGTGCCAACAATTCTTCATTGCTTGTTAGGCTATTAAATGACAAAATGTGAATCAGTATTTCTATTACTCTATATTTAATCATCGTTACACTGACTCATTAATGAGGTTCACTAATGAGATTTTTTAATGAGATTCAATGTCACCTCGTCACTACACCGCAGCGCTGGTGTGCCACTACTTAACGATGAATAAAATAAATAAAATAACTTTTTTAAGTTATTTTATTTTTCTTCTGAAAAGTTCAAAAACTAACTTTCACTCTTGACCCACACCGGTCAATGTTAGGTTCCACCTAATGGAAGCATGCCCTCATGAGTTCAACAATACTCTCATATTTTTTATCTGAGTTACCATTTTGGAGTTCTAAGGATTTAAATATAAAATAATCATTATTCAATTATTTTATTTATGACCAAAAACTACTTTCCACAGTTGGCCCACACCGGCCAATATTAGGCCCTTTTTAGGTGAATCCTGATGCTCTGAGTTCAACAGTGACCTTGGATTTTTGATCCAGGTACCAGTTTAAAAGTTATAAAAACCCACTCACATGTTTATTTAACGAACATTAAAAATACTTCAAAAATACCTTTCTACCACTCTGTGCCTCATAATTACATGTCGTCTCAGTGCCTGATATTGAAATAATCCAATTTAATTTTCAAAAAAATACTTGGAATTTCAAGGTATTACAATGTTATGGCTATGTCACTACTCAGAGAGTTTCAAGGTTGGTATTTGACTATCCAACTGCATTAACATATGGATCCTTGTACTATTGAGTGAAGTCTCAACTTCAAGAAGTCATAACCTTGATGTACTCAAAACTCCTCCTCTAAATTGGTTAAAATATGGATATGCATGTTTATTTATTGTAATATTTAGTTATAATGAACCATCGCCCTCATAAGAACACCCTAATAGTAGGAGGTTCCCTCAAAAAGGGATGATGAGCATCTCCTACAACTGGTTTTATTCAAATTAAAACAGTGTAAATGTTATCAATTAATATATTTATTTGAGGGTTTTTATTATTTCTCAACAAATGATATCATTTTCTATTTCATATTCTCAAACTTAGTGATATCACTAACATCATGAAAATTCATTAAATAGGAAACATTCATCATGTCTTTATTTGATTTAATATATATATTTTATTTTATTATTTTATGTGATCATGTAA
This sequence comes from Viscum album, assembly GCA_963277665.1. Taxonomy (NCBI): domain Eukaryota; kingdom Viridiplantae; phylum Streptophyta; class Magnoliopsida; order Santalales; family Viscaceae; genus Viscum; species Viscum album. The sequence continues at coordinate 274,986,707 of OY728165.1, read as the reverse complement.
ACAATAATATTCAAAAAATAATAATAAACCATGAAAAAATTAAATAAAAAATGTAATTGATATTGATCATTTGGTATTGGTGGATCCATCAATGATTAATTGATCAACTATGACCCTAGTGGTTAAATACCTAAGTTGTTTCTGACTTGTATTGAAGCTCTCACCCTAGAACAATGTATCCACATCTCATATAAAATATAGCCTCATCTCATTGTAGTCTATGTCTTATAATGTCATTGATATTATATATATACTCTGAAGAAAGCATAAAATACATTCAAAAAAATATTGATGGACATACAGACCCTTATACATATAAATTTGGTAAATACAATATAGGGACCATCAAAAATAAATTAATTATTACATACATTACATAAAATTGAAATAATTAATTAAATAAATTTAATTACAAAAATTCATTGGTTAGTCGATGCTCATGATTAGTTGGAAGGTATTATATACACGATACAAAACTAAATTTGAAATTAATTCTACTCAAAAAAAATTTAAATGAATTGAAATAAATTTATATAATTTTAATTCATAAAATAATAATTGCATGATCCTTAGAAAATATTTAAAAAGATTCTAAAAAAATCTAAATTTTGAAACAGTATATATTTAAATTTTGGGTCCCTCGAGTGTCCTGGAAAACCCTAAATGGGGTTTTATTCCTGGAGAGTGTGGGAAGGCTGCCTAGTGTCCGACCCAAAAAACTGTTTGAGTTGACTCAACTGCATGATGAGTTGGTGGGTGGAGGGGTTCCTGGCTTATGGAAAATTGGTGGTGGGGTACAGTGGAATCCACTACCACTATACATAAAAAAAATGAAATTACTTTTTTTAATATATCACCAACACCACATGGGCATCAGTTTCCTTCAACCACTACCTCAAGTGGGGTAGATCATATTTTCAAAGTGGGGCATCACAACCCCAGCCACCAAATAATTTTTTTAGATGATGTGTCATCTAGCCATCACCCCCTCTCTAAATCATTTTTTTGATTAGTTTTTTGTTGTAGGTAAGACATCCCCCACCCACCTCCTTACCAATTTTTACTTTTTTTGTTTCATTTATGGTCATGTTGTACTATGCACACCCCTCCATTTGTGGTTTTTTTCTTCTTTTTTATTTTCCCTAAAGCCTATGTTATTAGGATTTTGAAAAAAAATCAATAAATTAATTTGTTTCCATGAATGTGTAGAATTTTCTCATACCAAAAAGTAATATTCTGATCACCGAAATTTGTCCAGAAAATAGGGGGTCACCAGAAAAATTTCATCATCCACCATATTCAGGTAAAATTAACATGTTTGTATGTGTGTGTGTGTGTGTTCTTTATTTTAAAACCACAAGAACACTGAATTTGATCCAAATTTTAAAAAAAATTGTTGACCACAACTTGGTCATTTGAGATCAGATCGAAGCATTATACATTATAGTGGAACCATTACAATTCATACTACTTTAATTTAATGAAAATGTAATTTTACTTTGGCTTAATCCATCACATGATCTCTCTGATACCATTAAAAGATAATTGGGTGGGTAGTGGAAGCATATGGTCCAGATATTTAACAAAATTTATCATTGTATCTACATAACTATGTCATCTATAGTGATATGTAGCCTAGTAAGAAAGGTGAGGATCACTCATAAAGGAATTAAGCATAAAAAAATACTTTGCTCGATTTGATTATCCATTAAACAACCACTCATCATCGAAAACTATTACTCAAAGGAACCAATATTAGATCCCTCTATATAATCCATAAGAACTAAAAAATTATATGGAAATGTTGATTGATCATATTTGGGTTCTATTATAGAGATTCAATGAAGCCTTTGATGTCTCGATGATCACTGTTATGTTGATCCTTTAATCTGTGAAGATGAACATGTATTGGTTTCCTAGATTGAGATCTTCTCACTCTATGATGTGGGAGTGATGAGAGAGGATATCTCAAATTCATGTGATGAATGGTGATCCAAATGAGAGCCTCTTATTTCTTATTTAGTGTGTTATAAAATACCCAGAAATGGATCCCCAACCCCAATATATGCATTACCCACTAAATAAGACATAAATGACATGTTATGACCAAATAAATATGTTATAAACTTCATTTTAATTTTAATAAATTAATTTTAATATAATAAATATATTATGTGATAAAATCAATCCATTTTACTCGACTTGTTTTTCTTGCAAATATTAAATAAACCTTGAATATTAAAATAATATTCATTTGTTAAAATTTTTCTCATGTATTCAATTAAATACAAGTACATACATTAAATAAATTAATTATACTCTAATTATTCTATACTCGAATAATAATGAATTTATTTATTACTTAGAGAACTTATATTCTATGACATCTCCCAGACCCTGTGGTGGGTCCCAACATATTGAATACTCACATGTATTAGAATATTACATACTTTTGAATATGCTTAGTGTGTGACCCTCTGGCTCTTATCTTGATAGTAGTGAATATTATTCATATACCTGGAGATATTTCTAGCAACCCATCAATACCCCTAAGGAGATAAGGAATAGTCATAACAACTACAACCTTTCTTATAAACACACATCGTGTAATATAGTCTTTTTAACTTGTGATATCTCATAAATGAGGACACACACATTGTGTGATCATCATTTCTTGATTTATTATATATTGACCTTATTGTATGGACTAACCCTCTTCTAACATGGACATGAATTTCATGAAGGTACTATCATCTTGATTGACAAGGCTTAAGATATCACTTCATTTCAAAAGATACAAATTATTTCTTTCTTATTCAATCAATGTCATACCACCAATGGTGCACCCAACGCAATCTACCTCACCTATACATAAATTTCATAGTTTTCAACTTTCATAAAAATATGTAATCATATGGTATACACTATTAATAATATCATGTTGAGAGACCAATACATGTTCTCATAAATAGGAACAACCAATGATGCCCAAAACATGTGGTGTTTCTATTATCGGATCAGTGCTTATAATCTAATCTACTTGGGATCACCATATGAGAAATTCATGAGAATAATTAATAAGGATTATAATCCCCCATCACCTAATAGTCACACATCATCTATTTCTATTCGGAATGATTTATCTATAACATAGTACATAAGTTTAAGATTACCATCATGGTATCTCTATAAAGGTTTTGGGCATAGTAAAAGTGCTTGGGTGGCATGGTCAACTCATCTTTTTAGTATTAATTTATTAATAATCCTTAATGAACATCAAAAAAACGTCATGTACAGTGAAAAAAATATTACTAGACTAGATAAAAATGATTGAACTAGAAGAGGGGTATATTTACATGTAATTTATAATTAATTTATGATTAGCTATAGAATTACCTCAATATGTAATTCAATCATCATTAATGATCCATATGACTAGATCTTATCATAATTACATTTTGATATAGTATTAAAGTGTATAATCACTCTTGTGGTGATCCACATGTGAATCAAAATCTCTGATCATCATTGTAGAATCATTGGGTGCTAGAAAATCTAATCTTAATCACTTTTTTGTTCGTGGTTAGCAGCAGTAAAATTTTTCTTGAAGGAGGAAGAACTCTTGATGTTCTATTGATGGTGTGAGAGATTAGGTGGAGAGAGAAAATTTTATATATCTGCATCTCTTAGTAGGTCTTTATAGAGTCTCTCTATCCTCTATGCACAACAAGAGCAATTATGGAAATTATTATAATTACATGTTTATTATGGTAGGTTTAGGGTTGTCAAATCGCACCCAATCCCCTTTCTAATTTTATAATTCTTAATTGACCCCATGTACAATAATAATAATAACAATAATCTCTTGAAAAGAACAAAATTTTAAGAATATAAAAAATATTTTATACTATTTCCAATCAGATCATTAAGCTCGTTCCTCTTTCCCCGTCAACACTTATCGATCCTTTAATAATGACTATTTATTTAATAAATAAATGTCACTGAATTATTCATAGTTAAATATAATATAATAAATATTATATTCAACAAACTGAGAAAAAAATACTTATTATTATTATTTAACTCACTTATTCTTTCAAATAATTTTTGATTAAATATTGGTGATCAACAAAACTCAAATAAATATTATTTATTCTAACATGTTAAATTCAATACTTTAATTGAGATTATGGATACACTTATTGTGTGATCCTCTTGGCCTATTTCATTGTGTCATTATTTATAACTGCCTAAAGTTGAAGGCTATAGTCTAGAGACATTCCAAGGATATCATATAGAAATTAGTTAATGTCACAACAACATCCAACCTCTTACAAACAGTTACTATATAATGTAATTACTTTATCATGATATCTCAAATCAATAATGTTTCATACTGGTGCCATCAACCTATATGATCGATGTATCTTTCTCTGAATTTCCTAAAATAAACTTTCTCACTGAAGAATATGGCCATAGTTCATCTAGGGAGTTTCATTCTATTAAAGGTCATGAGATATCAACTTCCATCAAGAGATAGAAGGGATAAATCTTTTCACCCATTATCCATTAATTTAATATCACCTATGACACACTAAATATATCTTACGTCACCAGGATCATATATTATCATGGTTTTCATCAATACCTAAAATTACATGATTCATGATATCCACTAATGATAATATTAAATTCTAAGGATAAATACACATGTCTATTAAAAGGAACATCCAATGACTGATGGAAATTTGGATTTCCTACTGACGAGTTTGTTCTCATAACCTCATACCTTAGATATTACCAAGGGAGAACACCAAGAGAAGGTGTATCAATGTATTATTAAAATACTACTCCTAATATCTGGGATTGTCTATGTCTTATCAGACAATATCATTCAGTGAAAAAAAATATTCATGAATACTCTCATGGAACATATCGGCTCCCATTATAGTGGGGAACTACTCTAAAATTTAAGTGTAAAATATATTCTTAATACATTATCACATAAATATTTCATGTATCATAATAATAATGATGTTGTAAGAAAACATAATTAATAATGAAAAACTGTAATCAAGTATTGAGGAAGTCGATTCTAGGGCACTAACTCCAACACATGCACTAGATCTAACTGACAAGAACTTTTAGTCCACTAGAACTTATATGATACTCATTCCTCTATTGAGATAAATAATTTATCAATGGGTTCATTATGTTTTACTCAATGGATACTCTTCTCACCATAACATCACCTTGCTGAGAAAAATGCATCAAGAGATAAAACATATGATGTATGTTCTTTGTCATTTGGTGTTACCACGACTCTATGAAGAGAGCCACCACTACAATGTTATCATGTTAAACTATGATAGGTTCTTTACTATTATAAACCACATCAAGATATTTGACAAATTTTTGAGTCCAAGCTACTTCATTGGCTACATTGAAAGACACAATGTACTCAAACTTTATTGTAGAATCAGTGTAAACCTACTACTCAGAACTCTTCCATGTCATTTCTCCTCTATTAAGACAAACACATATCAAGAATAAGACTTCATATCATTCTGGTCTTTCAAAAAATTATTATTTTTATAACCATTGATTAATATCTCTACAACTTCTCCATACAACAAGAACATGTCCTTAGTTTTCCTCAGATACTAAAGGATATCCTTACCAGCATTCCAATGTTATTCAGTTAGATTTGTTTGATATATTCTTTCCATGATAAAAGAATAGGAGACATTAATCCTCGCACATAACATGGTATACATGATATATCCTATCGCATAATCATATGTGATCATTCTAATCATATCTCCTTCCCATTTTGTTTGAGGAAATATTTTATTAGAAAGATGTACACCATGTGACACTAAAACCAATACCCTATTGGATTGTCCTATTTTGAACATCTTCAGTATCTGGTCAATGTATGTACTTTAACTTAGTCTAAGAACCCTCTTGGATCTATCATGCATGATTTTAATCCTTAGAATATTGGTTGTTTCACCTAATACCTTCATGAAGAATCACTTGCTCAACCAAGCCTTAACCTCTTATAAGGTGTGTATATCATTTACAATTAGTAATATGTCATCAAAATATAATACTATGAAAAAATTTGTACTCCCATTAAACCACTTATAAGCACATGGATCACATTCGTTATTAATGAAACCAAATTCTTTTATGGAATCATTGAACTGAATATTCCATGACCTGGATTCTTTTTTTAATCCATAAACAGATATCTAAAATGTGAACACCATTTTTTCATTTTTTAGAGTCACAAACCATTCTAGTTGTATCATATACACATCATCTTGAAGGTTATCATTATGGAAAGTAGTATTTAAATAATTTTCCCAATCACATAGTCATGAAAAGATGTAATGGAAAGAAAAAATTTGATGTATTTAAACATGGAAACTCAAGAAACGGTTTCATCATAGTTAATTCATTAATGTTTTCTAAACCATTTATCTATTGGACATGATTTATAGAAATTTACTTTAACTTCCATGTCCATTTTTCTCTTTAATAACCATTTACACCTAAAAGTCTTTACATCAACTGGTGGATCGATCTGAACCCAAAATTGTTTTTGATATATGGAATCTATCTCAGAATCCATGGATTCCTTCCATATTGAATATTATGATCTCTTTACTACCTACTTGTAAAAGAGGGGATCATTATTTTCAACAAATAATTAGTCACTATCATCAATGACTATAAATACATATCTATTTGGATCTCTTACATCTATATCACTCTTATGAAATACTTGTGTTTTAGAAAAAATTTCTCCCCTAAGGACCTATGGAATTCGTTCCTATATCAACTCTTGTGTATCTTGAGCATCAACTTCGTCAATTTCTATCTTTCTCCCACTATCCTTGTAAAGACCTCGACCCTGGTAGCCTAGATATGGTGCCTTAATTCATTACATTGGTACTATGAACAAGTTTTTTTATCCTAAATGACCAAATAGTTTAGTAATTTAGGAAAACCAAATACAAACATAAGTTTTACATTATAACTTGAAAGGAAAAAACAGCATAGAAACTCCATCGAAAACATCCATAACTTCTAGATTATCCCTAAAATTCACTCATAATGTACATCTTCGCATCCTGGGAAAAATAAAACATAATAAAAGTTTGAGCTCAGATGCTCAGTAAGGGTAAACAATACAATGGAAGCTATCATAAACATAAAAAATAAGGTAAGGTGAATAGCTGAAAATCATCTTAATAAAACATAATATTGAAGGAATAAAAGTTTAATAAATAATTACATATAAATAATCACATGAAACTTAACCATGGATATTCTACTAGTCAAATAATCACATGATTTATCAATTACTAATATTATAATGAGGTAATGTATAATGTTCTACATCTCCACTATCAAGATCTATCCTCAAGATAGTTATTGTCAAGACCTATCCTAATGAAATTTTAAGTCTATGGGTAGATAACCATCTAATTTGTGTTAACATATATCCTCATGGCAATTTAAAACTACTTATAAATAAATGGAAAGGGTTTTTCTAACTGATTTCATCTCATGAGACCTGCTGATGCATCGAGGTGTTATAGCGGGCCTTGTCTATCACTTACTAAGTCTAATGCATTCCTCAAATGGATAATAATTGATTTAAAAATATATCATTCAATCAAAGTGTTTCATGACACTTTGAAATATTTTAATCATAATCATAGATGAAAATACTATAATAAAGTCATTGATAAATTCTTGAGTAAAATACCCTTTTACTTTGGGAAGAAGAGTTATTTTGAAAAATCATTTGTATTTGTCCTAAAATCATATTGTAAACATTAATACCCTAGAAAATAAAACATAAGGACAATGAAATTATGTTTGAGGAATAAATTAAGTCCAGATATAATTAAATCATGTACAAATTGTTTTTAATTAAAATTTAGAAATGATCCGCTTTAGTGTTTTTTAAAGAAATATTAAAGAGTCTTTAAAACAGAAAAGGCTTAATTGTCTGCATAAAACTAGAAATGAACTATGATAGATTTTCAGGATAAAAATATTGATTTTATAAAATATTGGTGGCTTAAAATAAATTATTAAGTGTACTTAAAAATGGGCAAGAAATTTGGAAGTTCCCTTTAATCGGGCTTTCTTATTAGGAGGAATTGAAAAAGGGAATCCTGTAAAACATATATTTCCCCATCAAAGAAAGATTAAATAATATGGATACATGGGTTTGAAACATATAAACAAAATTTAGAATATTTATATAAAATTAATTAATAATTTCATTGGGGTAAATGGAGAGATAACGTAACCCAAATAAAAAATGGAGGTTTAGGAAGAAACCCTTACCACTTTCTAATCAATCAAATCGTATGCCCCATAAAATCAATAATCATAAAATGAAACATTGAATACCATGAAGATAAAGTAACTCATGATATTATGAATAAAAAAGGAATTATAAATATACCACATGAAAGTTATAAGTGGTGAATAAGTCAAATCTTACCGAAATAAAAGTGAAATGAGAAAACCCTTACCTTATGTCCAAAAGTGTTCTACACTTGCGCTTAACGTCCTCTTAAAGTATCCTTTTCTAGAACCTCCATAAGCGGATTGGATCTAGTATTTTGTTGAGATCAAAGTCTCTTAGATGTAGGGGAGGGGATAAAAAAGGGGATGTGGTATAAATTGGACAAGTCTCGAAACTTGGAATGTGTGTGGAGAATTAGTGATGAGGGGTGGTATTTATATTAGAGGAGAGAGGTGTTTTCTTATTGTTTTATTTATTAGTTTAATATTTTGGATCAAGACTATGAATAGTTTGATAATTATCAGAAAATATATTAAAATAATTAAGGGTATTTTGAGATTATGGTGCTTACATAAACCATGATTTAATGAATAGTTCATTTAACTTATAATGTATATATACTATAAATTGTCGTATTTTACTATTCACTAAAAATTCATGTATTTTAGACAAATATCAAAAATTTATCCAAGATATTTTTTGAAGTGTAGAATTTAAAAACTAACTCAATTTTATGAATATAATTTTCTCAATATGAGAAATTTAATTTTTAATAAAATCATCATTTATTCAAAAAATACCAATTTTAAAATTATCACAAATTTTATAACACATTGAAAATTTAATTAAGGTATCATAAAATTATATTATAATCATAAGAAAAAAAATATTAATTTATGGATCTATTTTATGAAAATAAATTTTCTTTTAAATTATTATATAAGTTATAAAACTGTAAATAAACATTTATGTTTTACAAAAATACCAACACTTGATTTATTATTTTTAAAATATTTACTTACTTATACTATAATATAATTATATAATATTTACACTTATAATAATAATAAATTTTACTTATACTTTCATAGGATATTCTATTGTTCTAATGGACACATTATTAATCTTAATGGTCACATTATTATTTCAACGGTCACATTACTATTTATCAAAAATGAATCTTATTAGAAATATACCAAAAAATTATCCCAAGTAAATTTTGATATTAAGATTTCAAAAATAGTGTTTATTTTCTCAAATATAATTTATAAATGTGTCAAAATTTATATTTAAAACAATTTTTCTAATAAAAGGTAGTAAAAACTCCTTTTAGAAAAATATAGCCTTTTATGTGTAAAATTGGATTTATTCTTATCTTATACCTCTAAAAATATGATGAATGTAAAAATATTTGATTTAATATATAATATATATATTTAATTAATATATTTCACTAATATTGATTAATTTAATATATTAATATAAAATGACATTATGGGTATAAAAATAGTTTTTATAAAAGTATATCTTTTTTGTTCAATTAGTTTTCATTAATTGGTAAACAATGAATTAATTTTATTAACATGTTCAATCTATATTTTCATAATTTACTTATTATCATTTATTCCTTAAATTCCAAACATATATGAGATAACTATAATAAATAAATAATAATATTTAAATCATTTTTTAAGCTGCTAAGCTAACGAAGAAGTTAAATTTAAAAAAGGCATATTGTAAAATATTGGGGTGTTACAATCCTTCTTGAGGATATTCCACCTATTAAGAAAGATAGCTAGTTTTGTGATAGCTAATTTCTTTTTAGAAGGGTTTTATAGATATTATCCCTTTTTACTAAGGATATCCTGTAAACAATTCATGCATTGTGGTGTTATTATTATAGCATCCCGCCTTTTTATCACATAAACTTTCATTACATTTTACAAAACTGAGGATCTTTAAGGTTTAGTGTCTTGGAAACCAGGAACTTAAAACATGAAAACATAAAACATTCTTCTTAAACACTTGAAAGGATTCTCCTCATGTTCATCCTAGGTTCATTACTGCATCTCATAACCTAGGGACATACATCAAAAGAAAGGGTGAGCAGAAGGCCCAGTAAGGGAAACAAGAGAAACATTTTACATGTGAAATTGAGATACTTCAATAAGGTCATGAAAAGAACTTTAAGGCATGAGAAAGAAATCATGAGATATATCATAATAAAAATAAAAATTTTCATAACTTGAAGATGTGTCTGCAAAATTTAATATTGAAAATCATTTCGTTTCACCAAGGTCCATCCCCAAGGTGTCATTAAAAATTACCAAGGTTATTCACAAAGGTATCAGTCTAAAAAGTCATCTCTAGAGATTAAGTCTTTACCCAATGTATTGAAGCGCTATCTGGGTGCACCCTTGACATGTCTTTATTATCATGTGATCCACATATATCATCATCAATAATTTCATAAACAACCCATATAGCATAAAATAAATGGGTTTCATTTCATAATCATAATGTTTTAAAAACTGCTTTAAAGACATGATCTTTATGTCACTTTAAACCCCCAAAAAGGGAAAGTGGGTTTCATGTATGAAAATCCCAGAATTTAAAAATAGAACATTTTGATATATATTTGAATACCCCTGTATAAATAAGAACTTTGAGTATTCACTTAATAACATGAAATAATTTTGAGAAAAAGAGAGGGGTATTTTGAGACGAAAATTCTGCAGCATAACAGCTACGTTACAAGGTTTTAGAAAACGTTGAAAAGAGAGGGGACATAGGTCAAACATTCATAAATGACCCATAAAACAGTATAGGGACAAAATATAAGGGATTTAAGAACATGGTAATGAAATTTTAAAATATACCATATGAAATGAAGAACATGAAAGGAAGACAAAAATAATATTTCTCTTATGAAAATTCGGCAGCCTAACGGCGTCACTTAAACTTCAAAAAAAAGAATTGACGAGATCAAATAGGGTCTCTCATAATATGAACATAAAAGATCAGTATGATAGATATAGAGATAATACCCCAACATAATAAAAAGGAACTTTAAATACTTGACATGAAAGTAGAACTTTGAAAAATGAGAAAGGTGAAAGAACCACTTAAAAATTCGGCAGCCTAACCGCGCCACTTAAAACTTCAAAATACTGAATTAAAGAGATCAAATGGGGTATCTCATCATATGATCATAAAAGATCAGTATGATAGATATAGATATCATACCCCAACATAATTAAAAAGGAACTTGAAAGACTTGACATGAAAGTAGAACTTTGAAAAGAATGAGAAGGGAGAAAGAATCCCTTAAAAAGTCGGCAGCCTAACGGCGTCACTTAAACATTCATAAAACGAAATGATGAGAGTAAGAGGGGGAATCTCATCATATGAACATAAAAAGGACAGTATAATGAAGATAAAATAACATCCTCCAACATAATAACATGGAACATAAAAGAAATGACATAAAATAGATTACTTGAAAAGAAAGAGAGAGGTCGGATCCCTTACCTTAAACGTAACTCTTAAAACTCAAAGGTTGGGACCTTGAGGGCTTGGGGAAACCTTGGTAGGACTCCTTGATAGGTAAGAAGACCTGAAATTCGTTGAGAATGATTTTGGAGTCCAAAGGATGAGATAATGGCTTGGTATTTATAGGGAAAGTGAGGGGACAAGGCATTAATGGCCAAGGGACACCTCATAAGTGGGTTTCTCAAAACCATGTGCTCTCTCATGGTATTTCCCATGGAGTGAGGCCACATGGGGCCCTCCATACAATAATTCATCACCTTTGGTCGGCCAACCCATAAAATATCTCATGACATCATCATGACACAGTTATGATGTCATTAAACATACTGAAACCCTAAAACTATATTTTTACTATTCACTAAAAATTCAACATTCTCAGAAAAATCCCAAAATTTCACCTTAACCAAATATCAATGCTCTAATTTGAAAAATGAAGTCCATTTTATAAATATAATTTTCTAAATATTTTTAATTTTATTTTTAAATAAATACACTATTCACTGAAAATTCATTTTTTTCAGAAAAAACCCCAAAAATTACCTTAACATAATATTGATGATATGAGTTCAAAAATGAAATACATTTTATAAAAATATTTTTCTAAATATTTTTAATTTAATTTTTAATTAAAAAATACTATTCACCCGAAAAAACTAATACTTGAATAATAATTTATGAAACCGTTATTTAACCATTTTATGGAATCACATTGCTTAATCAAGGTGCCTAGACTATATTAATAATTTCTTTAAGTGATATTACTAATCCATTTGGTCACATTACTAATCCTAAGCATAAAATCACTATTCATGATTTACTATTCATCAAAAATCAAGTTGATCTTATTATACTCTAAATTTCGTACTGAACAATATTGTAGAAGTCCATTTTTTGAAAATCATTACACATTTTTAATTATTTAAGGTTTACATAAACATTTTTTAAAATATCCTTCCTCTAAAATTCACCAAAAATATGCATACTATATTTATCCGGACATTTGAAAAGTCATAAACATCATCATAAGAAGAAATCCCAATTTTTATTTAAAATAAAGGATTACAAAAGGTAGTTATGGTCTCCTTACATAGCCCCTTATCACACCAGCATAGGACCTAAGTGTAAGTTGTGCTAAGGTGAGAGAATCTGAGGGAGGCTCGGCCAACATCGCACGAGTAGTAATTTCTATCAGTTTGAACTTCTTGCAAAGGCGATCCCGTTCTAGCTTCACACGATGAAGTTCGGATTGGGTTTGGTCCAAAGCAAAGCCCAGTGGTGCTACCTCCTTCCCAAGTTCTCTTAGATGGGCTTCGATCCGTCCAAGACTACTGGGTGAGGCCATCTAATCTTCTTTCTATAATAATTAACCAAGATTACTTATATTTAGAGACAATAATCGAAACGTTTAGTTTACAGCGGTCATATTGACCAATGGTCATATAACATTCAAAACCCAACGGTCTCATTTTAATTATACTCATGTTATCAAATGAAACATTTTTGTTGAGTATAAATATAAAATAAAATAACACATAAAATTAGGAAACAAGATTTATTCAAAATTTCAGGTCGTTACAATTATGCTGCTTGATCTAGACTTAACAAACACCTCACAACCCCATACATGAAAATGTGACAAAACTGGTTTCTTTCCACTCTATAACTCAAAGTGAATACCATTTCTACTTTAGTTTGTACTCAGTTTAGTAAGTATGATTTTTTCTATAATGCATATCCCCAAAAGGATAATTGTAGGATTTATTGAATCATCATCAACCATACCATGTCCAGTAGTGTACAGATCCTCATTTCACTAACATCATTCCACTGTGGTGTATAAATTGGAGTGAGTTGAGATAAAATCCCATACTCCCATAGAAATTTGATAATTTCTTGGTTAAGATATTCAGTAATTCAATCTAATCATATTTTCTTTATCTTCTTACCAATATGATTCTGAACTTAATTCTTAAACTCTTTGAAATTATCAAATGATTTATAATTATACCTCATCATGTAGATATAACCATATCTACTCAAGTCATTGGAAAAAATAATTAATTATGACAATCCACCTCAATATTCTTCTTGAAAAGTTCTACACACATCAGTGTGTACTAATTCAAGAGGCTTTGTGTCCCTTTCACCTTGACCACTAAATGGTGATTTTTTCATCTTACCTAGTAAATATGAATGACATATTTTAAGTGGTTAAAGATAAAAAAGTATAAGTAACCATCTTGATAGATATTTGTCAAAATATTCTCCTTTATGTGACCAAGATGATGATACCACAACTGAGTGTTAAATGAGTGACGCGTACTTGTTTCATTAATGATTTACAATATTTTTTTAATTTAAAGCATAAAGATAGTTATTTAACTATTCCATACCATAACATGTGCTATATTTATAAAAGTGGAAAATATTATTTCAAAAAAAATCCATCCATGTCTAAAAAAGAAATGAAAATGATGTTCTTTGTAAAACTAGGAACATAATAAAAAATCTGTAAAATCAATTGAACTATAATATGGTAGTGTTCAATGGCTAGATCAGCCATCATCACTCCATTAGAAGGTCATAAGTCCACCTTGCTTTTGGAAACATTTTGAAATATTATTTGTTCCTTTATTTGGATACAAATGTGATCACCACATGAAATATCTAATACCCAACTTGTAGATATGGAAATATTACACTTGATGAAAAATGAACTTGAATCTTCCCTTAAATATTTGGTTAGGTGAAATTACTCTTCTAGTGGCCATGTTTTCCATATGAAAAAAATTTTGCAACTTGTTCCTTTACTACCCATTGTATCTTCTTCTTCTTGGAAGGATGGTGTTCTAGAGCCTCGGATTTGGAATCAGCCTTCAGACCATTTTCCTTGTTCCTCCTCTTATTATTCATCATAAGGACCATGGGTTTCTCATTCCCAATGTCTTTATAAACTTGGAAAATAAGTGTATGAAGTTCTAAAAATATCTTCTCACTATTTATCAATTATAATTCATAGTGAAACTAGATAAGTTTTTAGACAGTGGGGACAGAATGAGATTTGTGCATAGCTCATCAGGGATCATAAAACCTAAGATATCTATGAACTGAATGTAGAAAATCATATTGACTATATGTTTCCTAACTAGATCAAACTATCTAATATTTTACTTGAATAGTACATTAGAAATATCATGTCCCACTGATCTAAAATTATCTTTATAGAGATCCAAAAGGTCAAAAATGAATTCATGGGCATCCATATCCTTATATTGCTTTAGAATCTCAGTGGACATGGATGATGGAATAAAACATTGGATTTCCATTGCATCATAAACATGTTTTACATATAGGTATTATAGAGACCTAGGATTAAAATACATGGATATTACACCATTTTCAATGAATATTCAAAACATTACAATAATACATGCCCAAGGACTGTAATAGTTTAGTGTCTTTGGAAACATGGAAACAAAATATTCTATCCTAGTGAAATATCTTCAACATATCTCATAAATATCTTCATCTTTAGTACTTATACTTAAAAACTTTCTTCATAGCCTAGGGAAAGGGAATATAAGAAGGGGTGAGCTTAGATTCTCAGTAAGGATAAATAAAGTAAATTTGTAATCATAACATGAACAAAAGGGTGTGGAACTTGAGTATAACATTTGAAGATCATAAACTACATATTAGAGATCATAATAAATATTGGAAGTTTATAATACATATATCATAAGATAATTAAGAGAATAAGTCATGAAAGTATAACATAGGGAGAAGACATGGAATTTGTTTCATGCACATAAGAATAGAAAATATTATGTCAAGGCTACCTACCAAAACCATTATAACATGCTAGGTTTGGGATACAGCCCATGTACCTACTTCGGGATTGGGCTAACAACTAGTGTACCTACTTACATTTAGGCTTGGGCTAAAACCCATGTACATTCTTTCTTTTAGGCTTGGGATATAACCCATGTACCCTATAACTTTTAGGTTTGGGTTACAGCCCATGTACCTTCTTGTTTTCAGTTTTGGGCTACAACTTGTGTACCCTCTTACTTTTAGACTTGGGCTACAACCCATGTACCTTATTGTTTTTAGGATTAGGCTACAACCCTTATACTCACTAGGCTAATATAAAACTTATCATTACCCAATTCATTGGAGGGGGATATAGGTCCCACCCATCTCATAATTAAATCATATATAAATGTTCCACAAAATCATAAACAATCATATCATAACCCATGCAATGAAATGGGTATCATAAAAATGTAATCATATTATAACCTATGGAAAAAGATACAGGTTTAATAATCATTTCATCATAAGCATAACCCATAAAATAGATGTGGATTTCATAAACATATAACCCATGAAAGAGAAATGGGTTTCATAAATACCATGAAATTAAGCATTACCAATTCATAGAAATAATATGAATAGGACCTTTAAAATATTTCCTGGAAGTGCATGAGTAACATTAACGGATGTCATCTTAGATGGAAAATAATTTTGAAATATATTTCAAAAATATTTCATGATAAAAATATTCTTTCTTATTTGAAAAATTATTTTTAATACATAAAACTATTTGATAATAATTTTCTTATACAATACCTTGAAATCTTATAAATAATACTTGAAATCATTTGGAAAAACTTTTTACTTAAAAACTTATAAAATAAGATTAAAAACATTTTAAAAACATTTTTCTTTGAAAACAATATGAAAACTTATAAATAAATCTTCAAAATTTTTTGAAATTTTTTTTTTGAAAAACTTTGAAAACTTATAAATAAGGCTTAAAAGCATTTTGAAAACAATTTTCCTTGAAAAAATATATAAGAAGATTGAAAAACATTTTTAAAACAATTTTACTTGAAGATTAATTTTAAAAACATTTTCTTAAAAATTATCTGTTTAAAATGAAAAGGAATATTCAAATAATTTATTATGGGTAAATATGTACATGTTGTATGAGATAAAAATAACATTCTTTTTAAATGGTAAAAAGGTTAGAAAAATTACTTGTTTGGAAAGATACAAGAAGATTCATTTGAAGATATTTTTAAAATAAAAAAAGGGTAAAAATTTCATTTAAATATTACAGAATAATGGTATAATATTATTGTAAATCATTTTTTTAAAACATGGTTTTTAAGGAATGTAGATTTCCGACCGAAGAGAGGGTAAAGTCAGTCTTTCTTAAAAAACACTTTATTAACTATATTATGCACTAAAGAGTGGAATAAATTGTACCAATATATGAATAAATCATTAATAACCATAGGATAAGAAAATTCATTAATTTTATTGAGATATGGATCACAATATTTCATCAAAGTGATCATAAACATAAAAAATCTTTAAAAGTGATGAGATTGTCTCAATAAACTCTTATAACTTGGTAACTTGGGATAATACTATAAATGTAAGAAAATTAAATCAAATTAAAATTAAAATATCATAAAAATAAGGAAATTCATGACATAACATGTACAATTGAAGTATATAAACCTTGAAAGAGAATTTAGGTTCATAACAAAACATGAGTCTCAAAGAAGGCAAATTGACACAAAATTATTTCACTGATTTAGTAACTTTTGAAACATAAAACCCATGAAAGAAATATCGTAAAATGGATATGTTAATAGCCATAAATTTAATTATAATATAAATATAATAAAATCATTTTTAGTACATACACCACACAAGATGAAAGAGTTGTGAACATAGCATGTATCTCATGGAAATAAAATGTGAGATGAAATCCCCTTATATTGTGTCTTGAATCTCTTCATACTCATTCCAACCACCTGTATAATAAATATAAATTTATTACACATGTTTTAAAAAAAACATATTATTATATATAATACCATATATGGTTTGATTACTACCTTATATCATCCACTTTTAACCATCCTATGTTAAGGTTTAACTTCAGAAAATATTCACTTCGTTCATCGCATGTTTCTTAATTTGTTATATCGTTAGTCCTTATACTTATATCATGATTCCAGAATATAAAACATGATATAAACATCATTTATATATATTATATTTTTATTATAATAATCTATAGAATATATAAGTTTGAAATGGAATACATCGTTCATGGAGACGGTAAGCCATACGTACGCATGAATGCTATTTCCGTTTAATTTTCATGTTGAAAGAAAGTAAGTAAAAGACATATATGTATATATATATATATGAATATATATATATATAATTAAATTATCTTGATTATATCCTATATGTATCATATATATTTACTAAACTAAGCCTTAATACATTCCATGTAGTGTATGAATGAATCACATCGCTTTGAGGGGGCGGTAGTTCACACTTCCTCAAACAAAATTATCATTTTAACACAAAATGAAAAGTATAAATTCATGTGTTATAAAATGAATAAATAAGATTAAATGCATAAAAAATATAATATATAATATATATAAATAGATTTTATATTATAATTTCTACCATGAGAGGCGGTAAAGAAAATTGAACAATTGTTGTTTTGGGAGGTAGATGTTCATCGTACACATAAACAGTATGTTCATTACCCATTAGATGGTGGTTTGTGTAATTTTAGGTTGAAATCATAGCATAAAAACATCATAGTATATTTATGATACTATTTTTGTTATAATATCATTAAATAAATAGGGTGGAGGGGTGTATAATGAAAATAAAAGAAAGGAGCTTGAAAGAAGGCATTACCTCTTAATCGGGTAACTCCTTTTGGTTTGTGACAAAAGGATTCCTAATAATAATTTCTAACAAAAGGTATGATTCAAGGGGGAAGGTAGGGATGTTGGGAAGTGTATTGGTTCTGTATTTTACTAACCTAAGTGGTTTGAGATATTTGAAGAAGAGGGATAGGTGGTGACCTTTTATATGGTAGGGAAAGGACACACATGGCATGTTTGAAAACAAGTTAGGTTTACCCACATTTTTAACTAAAAAAGTCATAAAAAACCAACAGAACACAATAATTGAAGGTTATAATCCGAATAATTGCCTGAAAATTGGTGTTGGACAAGTGTCTAGGTCTTTTTTGGTTCTTAAATTTAAGGTTTAGTTCTTAGTTATGCATAATTTTACCTTAACTAATATAATTAATTTTAATTAATTTCACTAATCATTTTGGTCAAAAACTAATTTTATCTTATTAAAAATTATAAATTATTATGATTCCAAATATGGAATCTATTTTTTCCAAATTCAAATCATAGTAGTTGTAGAAAATAATTTAAAATTAATCTCGCTAACAGGATGATACTACAGGTTTTTAAAGTAAAATAACCAAAAGTTTGCTAGGTTTTTATATCCAATTTCAATGTGAAATTGGTTTCAATGACATCAATTGAATTAATTTAAAAAAATATTATCCAATTAAACTTTTAAACCAATTTAAAATATAATTTACTCTTATAAATAAATTAGATGAAAAGGCAGTTTTGAATTAAAATCTAGTATTTTTAATTATTCATTAAAAATGAAACCATACAGAAAATTACCAAAACATTATCCTAAAATAATATTTATGTTTTTATTCCAAATTTAAAGTTTATTTTGACATATTAAATCTATAAAACTTCCAAAAAATTGATTTAAAATTGGTTCACCATTAAAAGGCATTAAAATTACCTTTATAAAAAATATATAGGTTTTTATGCATAAAACTAGGTTTTTTTATTATCTTATGTCTATCCAATCTATTGGATTAATACCAAAATATTTTATTGAATATATAAAATATACATTACATTAATATAACTCTCTAATTTTAATTAATTTAATATATTAGGGTAAAACAGCTTTGTGTCCATAAAAATATTAATATTTCCCTTTATATTTAATTGGTTTTCATATTAATTTCTAATTAATAGATAACCTATGAATTAATATTATATTTATTTAAACCATATATTTTCATAAATTATTTAATACTATTCATAACTGATAATTTAACTGCTAGGTTATATCTTATTGTATTAAATAATAATATTTTAAAAATATATTATTGTTTGGTAAAACTCGGGCATGTGTGTTACGCAAGACATAGAGGAAAGTCATTGTTGCATGTAACACAAACTAAAATCAATGTTTTGTGTAGATAAAGATAAAATTTATGTTGGTTTTAGTGCACGATTAACTTGGTGTTGCATATAACACAGTCCAAACATAGTTATTTAATATAAAATAAACTATTTTCAGTGTTATGTTAAATGAAAATTATCATAATGGTTAAATTAATTCAAAAAAATAATTCACAAAATATCATGGTGTTACATTCTACCCCCATTAAAATAAATTTCATCCTCAAAATTTTTCTAGGTTATAAAATGTTTAATACTTGAAAGTTTCATTCATAGAAATCCACATCATAAAAATGTATATTAAAACATCCCTTAAAAAGGGAAAGTTAGAACCATAATGGTTACCCAAAGTAACATATAACTGGTTTCTACATAGAAGAGTATAGGTTGGGAGTGATGATTGCACATGGAGGAAAAGTTAAAATACTTATAGGGAGTGATTGAGGTCATCAATCACAAAAAAAAAAGTTAATGATCAAAGAAAAGTTGAGGGACTCAAAATCATAAATTTGTGATGATTTAAAAGGCCATTGTTTCAAAAAAAAATAAGGTATTAGAACAACATATTTTCTTTTGATCATTATCCTAACATTGAGTAATTATTTTATTGACTAAGAATATAAAGAAATGTACTTAATTGATATATTTCTATAAAAAAAATTCATTATTTAGTTGGGGTTTTATCAATTTCTAATTCATCCATTACTTCGTGTAATAGATGTATAGAAATTAACTTTGATTCCTGAAATTCTAAAATACACTTTTGGAAAATATTAAGGCCCATAAAAGAATTAAAATTATAACCATTTATCTATTAATATTCATTAAAAATCAATATAGTTAATAAATTAATCTCTAAACATAAAAGTAACACTATTGTTTCATCATAAATAATTATTCATCAAAAATAATTATACATTAACCAGGACATCATATAGGCTAGTGGTAAGCGTGAAACACTTATCGTCCTTCTGTTATTGACTCAAGACTCGTGGACTTTCTAAAATTGATTGGTTGTCACCCGACATACATGATTTCATTTTCTAAAACCATACTACTATAGTTTCCAAAATATGATGGATATCCTTGAAATAAGGTTAATCACAAAATAGTCTTTTAACCAAGATTTTCAATACAAACTCAGTGCATAAATACTTCCTCTGAACTTTAACATAAACATTTCATTAATGTTTAACCTTATGTAAATCCAAAACTTTTAAAAAGAGAGTCACGAAATTAGTTTAACATTGATTCCTCTATATATCACAAAGTATCTATTGGTTGTCACATTCCAAACATGTGAATTCCCTCGTGGTAAATTCTATTGGAACATGGTAACAACCCAAATTACCATAAATACTTCTATAAAACATGCATTATTACTTATTCTATAGATTACTAGATATATTCCATAAATCCAAGAATTTTTAAACTCCATCCATGATAGCATAAACTACTTTTCAACAAGCCCTTAATTAGTTTTATGGTAACAAGTATCATCCAATTTACTTATTAATATCCCACATATCTTTATCCAAACAACATTATCATAACATAACGAAAATATTAAGTGTTATATTTCCATTAATAATGTGTTTTCCATGGAAATTACCTTTCCATTATATTACTTTTATATTCCATATAAACCATTCAACATGTTCTTGTAAATCTACGAAAAAAACATAAACTGAACAATCCTTATATATTTCACCATTCATATAACATACTTCTTGAATCCAAATTCATAAAAGTTGTTATTATTTCACTTAATCCTTATTCAATTACCAAGGATACCTCATCCTATTGTACAATACCACTTTCCTTTCATATTTCACTTGTAGTCTCTTTATCATTAATATTGTAACCATTACTCATAACACCTTGTTGATCCTCTTTAGGAGATTTCCTTTTGGGACATTAAGTTTCATAATGACCATTTATTCCACACTTAAAACACTTAACCTTTTATTATTCCATTAGATGGCCAATATTTTCATCCATTTCGTTAACCAAACCCTTCATTTTTTCCTTGGAGTCACTTGCTTTGTTTTCTTCTTTTCCATAGTCAAAACATCTTCTTGTTCCTCTAAGACATTTAATTAGGTGATTCTTTCCACATTCTTGACATAAAGGAACCCGAATATTATTTCCTCTATGGTCTCCATTACACAAACTCTCAGTGAACTCCTTCTTTCTATTCCTTGGTGAGTCCGAGAGTTGTCTAAGGTACATGTTTTTAATCGTATTCCATGAAAACTGATTAGGCATGATCACAAAATATCTGACTCTAGTGATCACCCCACTTGAATACTCATCAGAAAATCATCCATCAGATTCAACGTTAATCTTTTTCCTTCTGGCTCCCACCATTAACTAAAACCATAATCATTGTGTGAACATTACTTATCATGTATGAAAACCACATAGTCGTGAAAATAATTACCTATATGATGTCTAAATTATGACATATTTCTTCATATATGACACCCTATGTTCATCCTAGATTTTTCATAGACAACATATATTTAAATCCTTTATAATGGTTTGTGAATATTTTTTGAGGTTTCAAAGAATATCTCTTAGGAGTGTCAAACTAGGTGTCCATCAAGACCCATTGTCGTGTACCAAATTACCCTGAGTCAAGCCCAAAACATCTTGTCAGAGTTGTTACCCCTAGGTACATCTATGCCAGAGCTACATCCACTTAAAGTATCCTGATAGGGATGCATTTCTAGGAAACCACTCACTCTATCCTTTACCAAAATTCTAGTACATTTTTATAAACATTAAATCATACTTATATTTATCCTTAGAGACATCCCTAGAAATATACATAGAAATATACCTAGGGATCTCACTAAAGTTTTCTCATCCTAGTTTCCAAAGGTTGACTAAACCTTTCCTTTGATACCAACTATAGTGACCCGGGCTTAACATACATAGATATTAAACCATTTTAGACGAATATTAATACATTAAAATAATAATTTCTCAAGGACCTTATTAGTTCAGTTTCTTTGGAAACTTGTAAAAAATGTTTTATCCTGGTGAAAGATCTTCAACATATCCCATAAATATCTCCACCATTAGTAATTTTGTCTAAAACCTTTCTTCATAACTTGGGTAAAGGAAACATAATAAGGGGTGATCTCAGATGATCAGTAAGGGTAAATAAAGGAAATGTGTAAGCATAACAGGAACAAAAGGGTATGGAACTTGATCATAACATTTGAAGATCATACCCTACATATTAGAGATCATAATAAATAATGTAAGTTCATAATATAGAGATCATAAGATAATTAAGATCATAAGTCCTAAAAGTATAACTTAGGAATAAGATATGGAATTTGTGGAATGCACATAATAATATAAAATATTATGACAAGGCTATCTACCAATACCTTTATAACATGTTAGTCTTGGGATATGACCCATGTACCTACTTCGGGCTTGGGCTAATAACTCATTTACCTGATTACTTTTATTATTGGGATACAATCCATGTAACTTCTTTTTTTAGGATTGGGCTACCACCCATGTACCCTATTACTTTTGGTATTAGGTTACAACCCATGTAATTTATTTTTTTTTTGGCTTGGGATACAACTCGTGTACCCTCTTACTTTTAGGCTTGGGATACAACCCATTTACCTTCTTGTTTTCAGGATTGGTCTACAAATAGTGTACCCTCTAAGCTCATATACAACTTATCATTACCCAATGTATTGGAGGGAGATATGGGTCCCATCCATTTCATAATGACAACATACATACATGTTCCAAAAAATCATAAACAATCATATCATAACCCATGCAATTAAATGTGTATCATAAACATGTAAACATATCATAACCTGTGGAAAAAGATACAGGTTTCCTAATCATTTCATCAAAATCATAACCCATGAATGGTACACATATTTCATAAACTTATAACCCATGAAATATAAATGGGCATCATAAATACCATGATATTAATCATAACCCATTTATAGAAATAATATGAATGGAACCTTAAGATAATTACCTATAAAAGAATGAGTAATATCAATAGATGTCATCTTATATAGAAAATAATTTTGAAATATCTTTCAAAAACATTTCTTTATGAAAGTATCCTTTCTTATTTTAAAAAGTATTTTTAATACATAAAACCATTTGAAAATAACTTTCTTGTAAAATATTTGAAAAGTTTATAAAGAATAATTGAAATATTTTGGAAAAACATTTCCTTGAAAACTTATAAAATAATATTCAAAACATTTTGAAAACCTTTTTCTTTGAAATTTTTTTGAAAAATTATAAGGAAATCTTGAAAATGTTTTAAAAACATTTTTTTAAAATACTTTGAAAACTTATATATAAGGCTTGAAAACATTTTGAAAACAATTTTTCTTGAAAACATATAAAATAGGCTTGAAAAAATTTTAAAAACAATTTTACTTGAAAATTATTTTAAAAAAATTCTTAAAAATTATTCTTTTAAAAATGAAAAGGAATCTTCAAATAAATGATGGTGGGTAAATCCGTACATGTCGTATGAGATATAAAGAAAATTCCTTTGGCATGGTAAAAAGGCTAGAAAAATGCCTTGTTTTAAAAGAGACAAGAAGATTCCTTTGAAGAGATTGGTAAAATAAAAAAATGTTAAAGATTTCTTTTAGATACTATAGGATAATGGTAAAATATTCTTGTAAGCCCATTTTAGAAAATTTGGTTTTTATGGAATGTAGATTTCCGACCGAAGATATGGTAAAGTCGGGCCTTCATAAAAACACATTTTCTTAAATATCTTATGTACCAATGAGTGTAAGAAATGGTACCAATATATTAATAAATCATTAATAAATAGAGGATAATAAAATTCAGGAATATTCTTGATAGATGGATCGTATGATTTCATAAAAGGAAGCATAAACATAAAAATTATTAAAAAGCGGTGAGATTGTCTCAATAAACTATTATAACTTGGTAACTGGGGATCATAATATCTATGTAAGAAAAGGAAATTACATGAAACTTAAATTATCATTAAAATAATTAAATTCATGATATGAAAAGTAAAATGGAATTATATACACCTTGAAAGAGAATTTAGGTGCATAACAAAACATGAGTCTCAAAGAAATCAAATTGAGACAAAACTATTTCACTGATTTGGTAACTTTTGAAACTCAAACCCTAGGAAATAAATATCATAAAATAGAAATGTGAACACCCATAAATTTAATTATAATATACATATAATAAAATCATGGTCAGTACATACACCACACAAAAGTAAAGAGTGGATAATATATCATGTATCTCATAAAAATAAAAAAGTGATATGAAATCTCATTACCTTGTGTCTTGAATCTATTCGTACTCGTTCAAAACGCCTATATAAAAAATATAAATTTATTATAAATATTTTAAAGAATAATATTATTATATATAATACCATATATGGTTTTATTATAAACTTATATTACCCTCTTGTTAACCATCCTAGGTTAAGGTTTCACTTCGGATAATATTCGCTTTGTTCTTCACATGTGTCTTAATTTGTTATATCATTAGTCATTATAATTATTTCATGATTCCATAATATGAACCATGATATAAATATCATGTATATATATTATATTTTTATTATAATAATATATATAATATATAATATTGAAATGGAATACACCGTTCATGGAGATGGTAAGCCGTACGTACGCATGAATGTTATTTTCGTTTAATTGTCGTGTTGAAAGAAAGAAAGTAAAAGACATATATGTATATATATTTATATATATAATTATTAAATTATCCTTATTATATAATATATATTTAAAATATATTCACTAAACCCATCCTTAATACATTCCATATAGTGTATGAACAAATCACATCGCTTTGAGGGGGTGGTAGTCCACACTTCCTCAAATGAAATTATCATTTTAACACAAAATGAAAAGTATAAATACATGTGTTTTAAAATGAATAAATAATATTAAATTAATAATAAATATAATATATAATATATATAAATATATTTTCCATAATATTTTCCACCATTATAGGTGGTAAGGAAAATTCAACAATCGTCATTTTTTAGGCGTAAGTCCGTCGTACATATAAACAGTATGTATGTTACCCATTAGTGGAGGTTTGTGTAAGTGTAGGTAGAACCCTTATCAGAAAAAAAATCCTATTATATTGATTATAATTGTATTTTCATACAATCATGTAATAAAGAGAGTGGATAGGGTGGATATGTAAAATGAAAGAAAGGATCTTGAGGGAAGGTGTTGCCTCTTAGTCCGGTAACTCCTTTTGGTTTGTTCCAAAAGGATTCCTTGGAATACATTATGAAAAAATAGAGGATTAAATAAGGAAGGTAGGGATTTTTTTAAGTGTATTTTTTAAATCTTGTCTGAACCTAAGTGGTTTGAGAGTTGTGAAGAAGAGGTATAGGTGGTGGCCTTTTATAGGGAAGAGAAAGGACGCGCTTGGAGTTTTTTAAAACAAGTTAGGTGTACTCATGTTTTTACCTAAAAAAGTAATAAAAACAAAAAAAAATCTCAATAATGGAAGTTTCATGGCTGAATCATGTCCATAAAATGGTTTTTGGACAAGTTTCAAGGTTGTTTTGGGTCTTAAATTTGGGGTTTAGTCCTTAGTTAAGCTTAATTTTACCTTAACTGATGTAATTAATTCTAATTAATTTCACAAATAATTTTGGTAAGAAAAATAAGTTGAACATATTATAAATTATAAATTACGATGATTAAAAATATAGAATTTATTTTTCTAAATTCCATTCACAGTAGTGGTATAAATTAATTTAAAATTAATCCCACTGACGGGACGACACTGTAGGTTTTTAAAGTAAAATGACCAAAAATTTTCTAAGTTTTTATATCCAATTTCAATGTGAAATTTGTTCCAATGATCTAAATTGGATTAATTGTTAAAAATATTATATAATTAAACTTTGAAACAGATTTAAAATATAATTCAACCATATAAATAAATTAGATTAAAACACTGTTTTGAATTAAAATATTACATTTTTAACTATTCATTAAAAAATGAAACCTTATAGAAAAATACCAAAATCTTATCCCAACCAAATTTTTATATTTATCTTAAAAATATAAAGTTTATTTTGAAACATTAAATATATAAAAGTTCTAAAACTTGGATTTAAATTAAGTTATCCATTAAAAGGCATTAAAACTACTATTATAAAAATATATAGGTTTTTATGCATACAACTAGATTTTTTATTATCTCATGTCTATCCAATCTATTGGATGAATACCAAAAATATTTGATTGAATATATAACATATATATTACATTAATATCACTCACTAATTGTAATCAATTTCATATATTAGGGTAAAACATCTTTGTAACCCTAAAAATATTAATATTTTCCTTTATATTCAATTGGGTTTTCATATTCATTTATAATTAATTGATAACCTATAAATTCATATTATATTTTTGTAAAGCATATATTTTCAGAAATTAGTTAATAATTTGCATAACCACTAATTTAACTGCTAGGTTATATCTTATTGTATTAAATAATAATATTTTAATAATATATTATATTTTGGTAAAACTCAGTTATGCGTGTTACGCAAACCATAGAGGAAAATCATTGTTTCATGTAAGGAAAGATAACCTCAGTGTTCTATGTAGAGCAAGATAACATTTATGTTGTGTGTAGTTCATGATTCACTTGGTTTTGTGTATAACATAGGACAAATATAGTGATTTAATATAAAATAAACTATTTTCAGTGTTATGTGAAATAAAAAATATGGAAAAGTTTAAATTAATTTAAAAAATAATAATTCAAAAAATCTCAGGGTGTTACAGGGATACTTTTTCCTCGCAAGTATCTTTGTAAAGTGACTTGAGAAGTGGGGATTCTAACATCTATAATTTCAATTCATGGAATAGTATAATGTGTAATCACCTATACAATTCCTGGAAATTTGTGCTGGTGAGAAGGTTATCCTTCTCTAGAATGGATCATAATGATGTTTTCAAATTTTTTTGATTTTTCATTTCTATAAATTAAGATAACATAATTAATACTTTTTTACTATAAAAATTATTAACAAATTTAAAATTAAATTCCATTAATCTCACACTATGTCGTCGAAACCTAATAGTCCTCGCTATTAGTTTAAAAATATCTTTTCTCTTAGAAATTATACTGGTAAGGATCCATATTCCCCTTATCATAACCCACACTTGGGACTAAAAAGTTATTTAAAGTGGTGCAGGTAGGTGTAACTTTCCAACTGCATTTATCTCATAGTTCCTTGATCTGTTGAGTGGACTCCCCAATCCTGAAATCTTGAATAAGTATTTCCTCAAACTTTTCATCTTAGGTACACAAAGTCCTACTTGGTCAAGAACATTAAACAATGAGTTAAATTCTAAATTAACTATTGGAAGTCTATACCAATTTAATATTTTAGTTGATGGATCTTTATGCTAAAGCTCATTTTATCTTATAACATTCCTTGTTAATATTAATTGAATTTTACTTAAGTGATTAACCATGTCTGATAAAATTTATGCATAATCCAGTTTTATTTTATTCCATCTTACATGGTTGTTAATTTATTTATTAGGTGATCATGTAACATCAAAAAACATATATAATTAACCATGCAATTGACAGAAGTAAAATATAAGTGTCATGATCATGAAATTATCTAATGGTTAATTTTTCTAAAAAATTATAAACTAACCTTAAACCCTAAGGGAAAAAACGTTGAACCATATATTGGTTCATGTTGTAGAATTACATCTTGGTTCCTATGTATCAACTTGATTGGTTTTGCCTCAAATCTTATTCTTGGACCACCTCCACATGCTCAGGAGCTCTATCCTTACGTAATATATTACTCACAAATAGGTGAGGGATCCAATGGAATAGATAAAGGGGTTTTGCATAAAAGAAACCATGATAACATAGTTACTTACATAATAAAGAGGTGGGGATGAAAAATAGGCCATCAATTTTAATTTAATCATAGTAAATTAAAAGAAACCAGTCACATACATAGGGATAGTCTAATCTCATGGTCATCCAAACAACATGCAATGATCATAAATTTTCAATTTAGTTATCAATGTCATCGATTTGTTCATTAATTAAGATAAAACTACATGAATTAATCTAATTAATTTAATTTATCTTAATGTAATCCAAACATCATTAACTCACCATCATCTATAATTTTAAACAAAATTAATTTAATTTAAAATTATTTTTAAGTACACAAGTGTAGTTGGAAGAAAATTCATGTTCTTATCCAAAATTTTAACATATAAATTGGTTTAATATAGAATTATTAATCTTATGAAATGAAATACACTATCAAATAAAATATAACACATATAAATATGTTTGATTATATATTTAATTTTTTCTCTATGTAAAATTTTTCACACTGTCTTCAGAAAACTACACGGTATGTACTATCATTTTCTCATGTTTGTAGCACAAACCTTGGGAATGGGCATGTTTCCTACCATGGAAAAGTTTGAGGTACACAGCATGTTATCCATATTATACTATGTGTGTCCTCAGAGTTTCACAACATGTCAGTCCATGTGTCATGTATCCAATAAAGAGAAATTCGGGACACCACATTTTCTAAACCATGAGAAGACAAGGACTATACATCATGTGTAATGGTTACATGGACTATAGTTTTTAAAATCATGTGACAGCCTGTCCAGATCAACATGATGATCTTATTTTGTTAGATATATATGATTTTATCATGATATATGAATGAGAATCACTAATACACAATGTGTATTTAGGAATTACACACTATGTACTCTGTTTTTGTCCAAGCAGAACCTTTGGCACATCCAAATGGTGTTTTTTGGATGTTTATTCATTTTAATTTTAACTGTTTGATGGTTATGTTAGTGAGAATGAATAAAGGAAGAGAAGACAATGTTCTGATATTAAAAATTAATCTATCTGAATTAAAATGAAAATGAATAGTCATGAAAACAATAAATGAATAATAAATAATTATAAATTAAACATGTAACCGCTCTAATACCACTAAAAGGTTTTGGGTGTAGTGGAAGCACTTGGGTATCATGCCCAATTTGTATTTTTAGTATTAATTTGCAAATAATAACTGTTTCACATGAAAAAAAATCTTGTCTAATGAAGATTGTATATTCCTTTACTAGAGAAAAATGTTGGATCCATAAGAGGAGGATCTTTACATGTAATTTATAATTAATTTATAAGAAGATATAGAATTACCTAAACTTGTAATTCATTATTCATTGATAATATAGTTGATTATATATCATTTTAACATTATTTCACTATAGGATCTAAGTGAAGAATATATTTATTGGTGATCTACACGTGCACCCCAATCTCTAAACATCGTTGTAGCATTATCTGATTCAAATCGCTTGCGTTGTTTGTGGTTGATCACAGTAGAATTCTTCTTGAAAGAGGAATAACTCTTGATTTTATCTTGATGGATTGAGAGTGGAGAAAGATAGATCACATTATATATCTCTAAATATATCACTAAGGTTTGAGATATTCTCTCTCTATCTATCATGAAAAATAAGAGTGATTATGGTAAATGATATAATTAGATGTTTATTATGGCAGTTTTAGGGTGGAAAGTCACACACAAGCCCCATTCCAACTTTATAATGTTTATTTGACCTCATGTAAAAAAATAATAAAATTATAATTATTAATTTCTTGACATTATTAACACTTTAAGAATATAAATAAATATCATATATACTATTTTCAATCAGACCATTAAGCTCGGTCTGTTTCCCTCATCTACATTTATTAATCCTTAAATAATGACTACTAATTAATTAAATAAATGTCACTGCGTTATTCATAAATAAAGTCAATATAATCAATATTATATTTTCCGATCCTTAAAAAAAATATTATTATTATTTAATTCACTTATTATTTTTAAAAACTTGTGATTAAATCTTAGCAATCATCCAAACACAAATAAATATTATTAATTCTAACTAGTAAAATTCAATACTTGAACTTAATTGAGATTGCGTATACACTTAGTGTATGGCCATCTAGGCCTCTTTCTTAGTCGTATTAGGCTTAACCACCTAAAGTAAAATGTTAGCATCTAACAACGTACCAAGGGTCCCATAGAGAACAAATTTAATTTCATAGTGACATCTGACCACTTATAAATGTTTACCGTGTAAATAATCTCTTTATCATGATATCTCAAATCAAGAAAGTTGAATGTTGGTTCCATCAACCTATATGATCAATGTATCTTTATTTGAATTTTTAGAAATTAAATCGACCACTGAACACCATGGAAATTTTTTATCTACAAAGTTTCATTCCTTCAAAGGTCCTGAGATTAGTGGTGTCCAAACACGACCTGACCCAATTGAACCAACCCGACCTGCTTGGGTTGATTTGGGTTGGGTCGGGTTACACACAGGGTATGGTTGGGTCGGGGTTATTTGGATTGGGTCTAGGATAGGTTGGGTCAGGTCACAGGTTGGAAAAATTTTGACCCAACCCCACCCAACCAACCCAACCATATGTATATATAACATATAATAACTAAAAATTAATATTGATTAATAATTAATTAATGAAAAAATAACAAATAAATATTTAGAAATATTTTATAATAATTGATAATAATTAATAATAATTTTATACTAAATAAAAAATATGAACTACCAATAATTAATAATAACTAACAATAAATAGTAATGTAATATAATTTAACATTGTATTTTCATTATATTGACATTTTATTTACATTATATTTAACTTATATTAAAATTATATAACTTTATTGTTACATTATATAACATTATATTATATATATTCATATCATGTATTGTTATATTTACATTATATAAAATTTTATTTATTGAAATATAATGTTATATAATGTTATGTTTACATTATATAACATTTTATTTATGTTATACAATGTTATACAATGTTATAAAAAATAATATTAAAATAATATTTATTTTATATTTATCAATAAATATTAATTTTTAGTTTTAATTTTAGAAATAGTTTAATGGGTTTCTTTATTATTTACAGTTTTTTTTACCTCACCCAGCTGACCCGACCCAACCCAACCCAACCCACTGCGAGTCGGGTCAAGTCAGTTCATTTCAAAAAAATGGTTGCGGCCCGACCCAACCATTTTTTCTAGGTTTGGGTCAACAATACCCCCTAACCCAACCCAACCACACCCATGTACACCCCTACCTAATATATCAACTTTTATCAAGTGACGAAAATGATAAATCCTTTCTCGTATTATCCATTAATGTAATATCACTTATGATTCACCCAACATATTAGACCTCACATCAAGCATATTTCATCATGGTTTTCATAAATACATAAAATTATGTGATTAATTATATCCATTAATGATAATATTAAAGTCTAAGGATCAATACAGACATCCTCTAATAGTAATATTTAATGACACATTGAAATATGGATTTCTAATTGATGGGATTGTTCTCATAACCTCTTATCTTGGATATTACCAAGGGTGAACACCATGAGAAGGTGTCTCAATATCTTATGAGCCTCCTACCTCTATCATCATGTATCATCTATATCCCTTTATAAAATATAATCCAGCCATAGAACAATATTCGAGAATATTATCGTGAAACCTCCTAGTTCACATCATAGCAGGGAACTGCTATGAAATTTCAATGAGAAATATATTCTTAGAACATTATGAAATAAAAATTTCATGTAGATGAAAAATCATGACGTGGTAAGAAACTTAATCAATAATGAAAAAAATGTAATCAAGTGCTAAGGAATTCAATTTTAGTGCCCCAAATCCAACACTCTAGGTTCTCATTATAGCCTAAGAACTAATATAAACTTTTGATATAGCATGTAATCTAAGTATTACCATATAAATAGTGGGTTTAGAAATATGATCACTATTATTCTAAGAATACATCATGTATAAATCACTATATACATGATATGGTGATCAAAAAATACTATTTAATTCAGGTCTATGGAACCCTCTATTACAAAATTATGTTTTACTTAGAAATTTTCTCTAAAAGTGTTTTAAATTTTTGTCTAAAAATGGGTTTTGGATGGTTATTCACAAGTTATTACATATGATGTGATACATGGTGAAATTAATGATATCTTTATAAAACTATTTTGGTAAATTTATAAATGGATTTTTAGATATAGTTTCACAAGTTGTCATATATGATTCAATATATGGTGAAACAACATGAAGTCTAAAAGGATTTAGTGAAAGTGGAATATTTAAAGGAATTTCCCCTAAATACATGTGATATTGTATAGTATGATATGGTTTGTCATAGAGTATGAAAAATATATAGAAAAAGGATTATATCTAGACTATATGGTATATAATATTTTATATTATAAATGTTTCATATAGGATACCTTGTCTAGTCATATTATATGGATTGGGTGATTCATAGTTTCATATATTATGAGGTACCATTCATTTTGAACTACTAGGATTTATCAAATGTTGATGAATCTCCTACACATTGTCAATCATTGATTATCTATTTTATAAGATGAAACATATGGGAGAGAGGATGGCCAAGGGTTACATGATATGTAACTAAAGACATTTACTCATTCATTTGAGAAATGCATGAGTAAATTCCTGAGCTCGGGGAGAATCACTATAGCCTATATAAATGGGGAAAGGTAATTGGTTTAGTGTGTGTGTGTGTGTGATCCTCCTACAAACCTTTGGATGGTACTATCTCCCTATCGAAGCCCTCCCCTTTCTTCCTCCTTATCATCATGAGATACTATTATATATTGGAGGTTCATAAGGTCCTACCCAAAGAATTTGGGTAATTCAGTGAAACCCATATATAAATATTTGAGGGGATATTCTTTTAGTTGTTCCTTGGTGATATTCATCAAGCACTGAATGAAGGGAATATCAGTAGTGTACTAAGATGTAAGGTACACATTTTTCAATTATAATTTCATATGACTTTATTTTCAATATCATGGTAATCTTGGTTTTAATGGTTTCTGTAACACCCCAAGCTTCTACGGTACGCTTCTCTTTGAATAATGCGATAGCGTGTGTTGTACGCAACACTGAGTTCTAACAACCAATCAAACTAGTCGTTATGAATAGTAATACCTACTTTTTAAAATTATATATATTTTATATTTCAAAATGGACTTTATTTTTGGATTCGGAATATCTAATTTAGCCTAAGGTGAAATTTTGGTACTTTTCGGATAACTTTCATATTTTGATGAATAGTGAAAATTACTAAATTTTAATTAAAAACAACTTTTTTAATCAAAATAATTAATAGTGATAAATTATGAATTTTAGTAGTTTTAAAGTATATTTAGAATATATTTTTACCATTTAATATAATGTTGGTCATTGGACATAATTTTACAATTAAACCGAACATAAACAAATGTCAATCTTTTGATAGTTATTATCTCTTAAAAACACGCTTTTTGTTTTGACAGCGGGAATTAATTTTAAATTAATTTCTGCCACTTCTGTGTTTTGAATTTAGGAAAATGGATTCCATATTTGGAATCAGGATGTTCAAATTGTGTAAATAGGTAACTTTTATTTTTAGACATTTTGAATAATTACTGCGGTAAATATTTTATTTACCATGGTTAAGGGTAAATCCGGTAAATAAGGGTTAAAAAATAATATTATAATAATACTAAATTACTCTAAAACCTATCTTAACCCTATTGGTTGATACATGGTCGACCATGGACATCTTTGGGTCGATTTTGGGACCCCATGGATCCACTTGTAAGTGATAATGACACTTTATTTTAATTAAGTTAAAATGAATACAAAAATGACACAAGCATATATCTTTTAGAAAAACAATTGTTACATATGGTTATATATGTTGGATTTTAGATTATAAATATTAATTAGAAAGACAAAAAGATTTAATACATAATGATATTTTATTTATAATTTTTAGACATTAAATAATTTATTTTATTTATGACACAATGATGATGCAGTAATTACTATAATAGTGAAAAATTAAAATAATTGATATTATAAATACCCAAATAAATATAATATGAAACTTTTAATGAATTAAACTAATTTCTAGGATAATATGATATATTAGGATTGATTTAATTTACTTTTTTAGAAGTAATCAATCTATTATGAGTTTCAAAAAAATCAACTATTGAATAGTGTCAAAATTGACATAAAAGAGTTCTTAAAACAAATATTATATTATTAATTGATATTAAATTCCTAAAAATCTAAGGTTCGGCCAAGAGACTATATCATGATAGTTTCATCATTAATTGACCACTTGGGGGTCGCTTGGATGTATGTAGTAAGTTTATTAACCATGTTATATAAAAATACAAAGAGACATTGTAAAAGTGAAACTAATTAACTTAGAGTTAATACTTAAAGATAAGGTTAATATAAGTACCCAAACCTGTCTAAATTCTATTGGTTGAGTTTTTTTCGACCCATCCCCACCTTAACCTTTGAATAATAAACTTTGGATCTATTAGAAACCGAATATGAATTTATTATAAATTAATATTTATAGCTTTTCCAAAGGTGCCCCTCACCCCTCTTATAAAAGGGCACTCCTCCTTCTCATTTCTTCACACCTTCAAAGCCTTTTGGTTCGGCCAAACTCTGCCCAAATACTCTCCCAACATCCCTCACTACAACCTAGTGGCCTTATTTTGATCATAAAGCCAACCTAAGGTGCCCTTTTGATCAAATCAAAAGGAAGAACCCGAAGAAGAGGTAATGATTTCACCACCCTTTTCTAAGTTCATTTCTTCTTCCACTTATTCTTACTTTGTTGTTACCATTCTAAAATAATAAATCCAGTATCATATATATACTGTGATGTTATTATAAATATGGTACAACCATATTAAGTATTCTATCCACCCTTTGAATAACATGTCACCATACGTGCGTACGTACGGCTTACCGTCTCCACGTCGTGGTGTAATTGTTATTCAATATAATATTATTTGGATGGGTATAATAATGATGTGTAACTCATGTAAATAATAAATATAACATGTTAATGATTCTGTATATATGATATACCATCCATTTATATATTATTTTAATATCAAAAGAATGATATTGTCGCTCGTGCGTACGTACGAACTACCGTCTCCACGAACGCGATGAGATTCATTCTCCATCATATCCATTCAAGTATAATTATCATTTGATGATTTAAAAAATGATGTTTAAGGACTTGATATCATTCTGGATATGAATAATATAAAACCTATCCTTTACAAACATTTCTTACATAACAAAACATATAAAAGAAAACAAGTAAGTTAACACCCGAAACAACGATAATACTAAGATATTATTATCAAATCAATATTAAAAGATCATATATGATATCATATTAATGTATATGATTATTGTATAATTTAATAACAATTATTTCACCATTATACAGTAGGTTAACCTACCCCAACCAAGGAAAAGTACAAGGTAAGGGTTATTTCACAATCTCTTCATTATCCGAGGTTGTTTATACGTAATAATCTACTGGGATCTCTTTATCATCCACATCCATGTTTCTTAAAAATGTATTTCAAAACATTTTTACTATTTACTAGAAT
Organism: Viscum album; assembly: GCA_963277665.1. NCBI lineage: Eukaryota > Viridiplantae > Streptophyta > Magnoliopsida > Santalales > Viscaceae > Viscum > Viscum album. The sequence continues at coordinate 274,949,975 of OY728165.1, read as the reverse complement.
ATTAGTTAAAGTCATTTATACCCTTTTTGACTTTTATAAGTGGTTGATAAAGGAATCTTTCGGTCATTTTCAAAACAAGGTCCTTTTTAACCTTTTCGACAGAATTAAGGTAAGAATGTTTTTTTTAACTTATACGGCAAGTGCGGCTATTTTCCGCCATTATAAAATCTTCAAAGCTTCCCTTACAAGCTTATAATAATATTTTAAAAGAAAATGTTTTATTTTATATGGATCTTAAATGATTTCAAAATAAAAGGAGATATTTCTTTAAAAAGAATATTGATTTCATCTATGTCAACATCCTTTGATGGATTTTAAGATTATTTGAAGTTGATTTATTATGATACAAAACTTCTATATTGTATTGAAGGTTTTGTGATATGTTTGACTGTGGATGTGCTATTTTTATACCATTCATAGTTTATGGTGAAATTATTTACATTTCGTATGCTAGTTTTAATACGAATGTTTATGTTATGTTTAAACCTTTTCATATGGGAATGCATTGGACTTAGTAAGTGACGGGTGGATCCCGCTATAGCTCCTCGATGCATCGGTAGGTCTCATGAGACAAACTAGTGTCTTGGTACAACGCCTTGACAAAATATTATTTGTAGTCTTGGCACGAGGCCTTGACTATGTGGTTATGATAGTCTGGCATTTTGCATTCCAACATTATGAAAGTGGTTATTGATTTTTGCATGTGATTATTCGATTAGTGGAATATCCATGTGAATAGGTAAATGGAATTATTTCATTTTATTTATGTCGTACCATGTTGAAAGTTCATGTTTGAAAGGCTTTTGTTTTAGTTATACATTGCCTTAAATGTTTATTATTATTTATGAAAGTTTCCGCTATATTGTTATCCTTACTGGGCATTTGAGCTCACCCCTTTTCTATGTTTTATTTTTCCCAGGAAGTGAAGAAGTAAATTATGAATGACCTGCAGGGATATTATGTGGGGATATGAGTGTGGATTATGGATACATTATGTTGTTGTAGTAGTTTTTCATTTTATGATGTAATGTAAAACTTATGAATATATCTAGTGTTTCCAAGGCTACTAAACCAATCGGTATTTCGAGATTTGATCTTTCTTGTGATCATGCCAATGTTATGTAATAATGCACTGACTCTGGGTAACTAGGGTCGGGGCGTTACAGTTGGTATCAGAGGAAGTTTAGTACAAACCTTGGAAGCTTGATTTAGATAAACTCTGATTAGAGCACGTAGACCTAAGATGAACTTTGAGGATTAGTATAGAAGAACTTCCTAGAATTTTGGTATTGTAGAGATTTTGTGAGTTTTCCGAGCAATACATCCCTGTCTGGATACGAGCAGGTAGAGGCGGCTCTGGCATAGATGTACCTAGGGTTAAAACCTGAAAACACCGCTTTGAGCTAGACTCGAACGGGAACTGGTGCACGACAACGGGCCTTGTTGCACTCTTGGTTACGACACTCCCGGGGGATATGCTTAGGATAACTCTAATTTTCTTTACAAATCATTTTGAAGGGATTATGAGTATATACTTCCTCAAAGAAAACATTCTTATGATTATGGATTATATCCATAAATAGTTCAATTTATGTTAAGTGTTTTATAAGTATGGGATTATGTATTTTGATTCATAAACTGATCTAGTTTATGCCATTGTTTAGAAATGGCGCCTAGTGGAAGAAATGGAAACCGTATCAATGCACGCACTCCATGTAGGGATTTCCCTCCTGCTCAAGATAATTATAGTGGAGATGGTGATGCAACTGGAGCCGATCAGCTAATCACCATACTGGGACAACTTACTCAGGTTATGAATAATAACCTTACCCGTATGGAGCACCCTGATCCGCAGCGTGGAGGATCAATGTTAGATCGATTCATGAGGCAACAACCACCAACGTTCAATGGGAATACAAATCCCTTAGTAGCCGAGCAGTGGATAAATTACCTAGAGAAAATATTTCATGCTTTGGGGAGCAGTGAAAGGGAAAAAGTTATCATGGCAGTTTACCGCCTCACTGGAGATGCTGATCAATGGTGGTCATTGATTCAAAATACGAAGGAAGATGATGAAGTATCAAATATGGAATGGGGGGAGTTCAAAGATCTGTTTTTAGAAAAATACTTTCCTCGCGACCATCGAGCAGATATGGAAAGGCAATTTCTGAGTCTGAGACAAAAGGAGGATGATAATGTCACAAAGTATGAGGCTAACTTTACAAGGTTAGCAAGGTATGCTGGAGATTATATTCGCAACCCAAGAAGTAATATTGATCATTTCTTTGATGGGTTAAAACCATTTCTCCGTCGAGCATTAGTCTCGCAATCCTTTTCATCGTATGAAGACATTGTCTCATGTGCTATCAAGACCGAAAAGGAATTCTCTAAGTCTTATGACTTTAAAGCAAAGCAAGAGAAGAAGAGACCTGCTGATCAATCTGGGAATGGAAATAAGGGGAAGAAGGGAAAGGTTGAATATCCATCTTTTGGTAAATGCGGGAAGAAACATCCTGGTACTTGCTTGAAGGGAATGGGAGTCTGTTACAAGTGTGGTGAAAAAGGCCACCAAGCTCGTGATTGCAAGGGGAAGAAGGAAGCTACCAACGTTCAGTGCTACAATTGCAGGGAGATGGGGCATTATGCAAATGCATGTCCTAAGAGTCAGGAGAACTTACCTCATAAAAGGCCAAGGGATCAAGGCCAGGCTTATGCTATCACTACTGCAGAGGTAGAAGCTTCGAAGGACATGGTGGCAGGTAATTTAATGGTTTCCTCAAGTTTAGCAAATGCATTATTTGACTCTGGATCGTCGCATTGTTTCATATCTTCCCAGTTTTCTAAGAAAATTAGATATTTCCAATTTGATTTAATAAGGGAGTTGTCAGTTAAGACTCCTAAGGGAAGTATCATTGCAACAAAGTTTTGTGAATCAGTCCCCATTAGAGCACATAAATTTTCTTTATCTGTTGATCTCATCGTCATACCTATGATTGAGTTTGATATAATCCTCGGTATGGATTGGATTTCGGACTATGATGCGAAGATTTATTATAAGAAGAAAGAGTTTACTATTCTTGATGATAATGATAAGGAACACCTTATCTTTAGAGCAGAATCGTCACCACCTAATTCTTATTTAGATCCACCCACAATAGCTCAACTTAATTCAATTATTGGGGAGGAAGAGAATGAAATAACTGTCGGTGAGGAAAGGAATGTTCAAATAGAGGATGTACCTATTGTGAAAGAATTTGTAGATGTATTTCCGGAAGATTTACCTGGACATCCTCCAGAACGAGAAGTTGAGTTTTCCATTGATTTGATTCCTTGATCAAGGCCTATATCGAAGACCCCTTACAGAATGGCTATTGTAGAGTTAGTCGAACTAAAGAAACAACTAGAGGAACTGATTAATAAGGGATTTATTCGCCCGAGTGTTTCTCCATGGGGAGCCCCTGTTCTTTTTGTTAAAAAGAAAGATGGATCTATGAGGTTATGTATCGACTACAGGGAGATCAATGCTATAACGATAAAGAACAAGTATCCCCTACCTCGTATTGATGATTTATTTGACCAACTGCATGGAGCTCAATACTTTTCAAAGATTAACCTTCGATCTGGATACCATCAGTTGTGTGTGAAGAAGGAAGACATTCCGAAGACAGCATTTCGAACCAGGTACGGGCATTACGAGTTTACTGTAATGCCGTTTGGATTGACTAATTCACCCTCTGTATTCATGGATATGATGAATAGAGTTTTCAAGGAGTATCTTGATGAATTTGTGGTGGTATTTATTGATGATATCTTGGTATACTCCAAAACCTACGAAGATCATGAAAATCACTTGCGCATTATCTTGAAGACTCTGAGGAGGCATGAATTATATGGGTAGTTTAGAAAGTGTGAATTCTGGCTTCATGAGATTTCTTTTCTTTGCCATATTGTCTCTAAAGATGGAATCTCTGTTGATCCTTCTAAGACCAAGGAAATCCAAGAATGGCCAGCACCTACGAGTATAACTGAGGTACGCAGTTTTATCGGTTTGGCGGGTTATTATCGACATTTCGTCCAGAATTTTGCCCGATTGGCTAACCCATTAACGAAGCTCACACGTAAAGGGGTTAAATTTGTTTGGACAAAAGAGTGTGAAGAATGTTTTGAAGAACTGAAGAAAAGATTAGTCAATGCTCCTATATTGACTCTACCATCGGGGAATGATGGGTTCATTATTTATAGTGATGCATCAAAGAAAGGACTTGGCTGTGTCCTTATGCAGAATGATAGAGTTATTGCCTATGCATCACGACAGTTGAAAATTCATGAACAAAACTATCCTACTCATGATCTCGAGTTAGCATCTGTGATCTTTGCTTTGAAGATATGGAGGCACTACCTCTATGGTGAAAAATGTGAGATTTATACTGATCACAAGAGTTTGAAGTATATTTTCTCACAAAAATAACTCAACATGAGGCAAAGGAGATGGCTTGAATTACTCAAGGATTATGATTGTACGATACACTACCACCCGGGGAAGGCAAACAAGGTGGAAGATGCTTTGAGTAGAAAAGACCATGGAGTTTTGAACAATATGAGAATTGAAAGGGATCCAATTTTCATGGATCTAGTGAAGATGGACATGGGAATAACCAGGGAAGGTGAAACATCAATGCTTTTTCAAATGGTTGTCAAACCATCTTTACTAGAAAGGATTAAGAGTTCTCAGACCGATGATGAAGAATTCCAAAAGAAGATTAAAGCTGTGAATGATGGGAGATTGAGAGACTTTGTGTATGAAGATGGAATTTTGAAATTCGGGAAGAGACTTTGTGTTCCCGATTTACCTGATCTAAAAAGGGAATTGCTGGATGATGCTCATAGTTCCAATTTCTCTATACACCCTAGGAGCACAAAAATGTATATAGATTTGAAGGAACATTTTTGGTGGGACAACATGAAGAGGGAGATTTCTGATTTTGTGTCAAGATGTATGGTTTGTCAACAAGTGAAAGCTGGAAGGCAACAGCCTGGAGGAGTCATGCAACCTCTTCCCATACCGGAGTGGAAATGGGACAATATTACGATGGACTTTGTCATGGGGCTACCAAAGACTCCTAGAAGGAACGATGCAATATGGGTTATTGTTGATCGTCTTACCAAGTCAGCACATTTTCTTGCTATAAGAGAAGATCTACCCCTGGAACGTCTAGCAAGACTATATATTAATGAAGTTGTGAGACTTCATGGAGTACTCCTATCGATTGTTTCTGATCGTGATCCCCGTTTTACTTCAAGATTCTGGAAAAGTCTTCAGAAATCCTTGGATACTGAACTTCATTTGAGCACTGCTTACCACCCTCAGACAGATGGACAATCAGAACGGACTATTCAGACCTTAGAAGACATGTTGAGATCTTTCTCACTTGACTTTCAGGGTATGTGGGATCAATATTTACCACTGGTAGAATTTTTCTATAATAATAGCTTCCATTCGAGTATTCAGATGGCACCATATGAAGCGTTATACTGAAAGAGATGTCGTACACCAACCTGTTGGGATGACGTTGGTGAAAGAAAACTTGTAGGCCCAGAACTGGTGGAGGAAACGGTGGAAAAGGTGAAAGTAATCCAAAATCACATCAAAGCAGCTCAAAGTAGGCAGAAGAGCTATGCCGATAATCGAAGGAAGGATTTGGAATTTCAAGTCGGTGATCGTGTTTTCCTGAAGGTATCTCCGTGGAAGGGAGTCATACGTTTTGGTAAGAAAGTTAAATTGAGTCCCAGGTACATCGGACCTTTCGAAATTCTAGAACGAATTGGGGTTGTAGCTTACCGATTGGCAATGCCGCCAAGTCTCTCCAAAGTTCACGATGTGTTCCACGTATCTCTGTTGAGGAAATACATGCCTGATCCAACGCATGTACTCACCTATAAGGAATTAGAACTGGAACCCGATCTTTCCTATTGTGAAGAGCCCGTCAGGATTCTTGATACGAGAGAACAAGTACTGAGAAACCGGACGACGCGTCTGGTAAAAGTTTTGTGGAGAAACCATAAGATGGAAGAGGCAACGTGGGAACCCGAGGAACTTATGATGAAGAACCACCCGAGTCTTTTCATGCGATAGTATTCTAGAAATTTCAAGGACGAAATTATTTGAAGGAGGGGAGAATGTAACACCCCAAGCTTCTACGGTACGCTTCTCTTTGAATAATGCGATAGCGTGTGTTGTACGCAACATCGAGTTCTAACAACCAATCAAACTAGCCGTTATGAATAGTAAAACCTAATTTTTAAAATTATATATATTTTATATTTCAAAATGGACTTCATTTTTGGATTCGGAATATCTAATTTATCCTAAGGTGAAATTTTGGTACTTTTCGGATAACTTTCATATTTTGATGAATAGTGAAAATTACTAAATTTTAATTAAAAACAACTTGTTTAATCAAAATAATTAATAATGATAAATTATGAATTTTAGTAGTTTTAAAGTATATTTAGAATATATTTTTACCATTTAATATAATGTTGGTCATTGGACATAATTTTACAATTAAACCGAACATAAACAAGTGTCAATCTTTTGATAGTTATTATCTCTTAAAAACACGCTTTTTGTTTTGACAGCGGGAATTAATTTTAAATTAATTTCTGCCACTTCTATGTTTTGAATTTAAAAAAATGGATTCCATATTTGGAATCAGGATGTTCAAATTGTGTAAATATGTAACTTCTATTTTTAGACATTTTGAATAATTACTGCGGTAAATATTTTATTTACCATGGTTAAGGGTAAATCCGGTAAATAAGGGTTAAAAAATAATATTATAATAATACTAAATTACCCTAAAACCTGTCTTAACCCTATTGGTTGATACATGGTCGACCATGTACATCTTTGGGTCGATTTTGGGAACCCATGGATCCACTTGTAAGTGATAATGACACTTTATTTTAATTAAGTTAAAATGAATACAAAAATGATACAAGCATATATCTTTTAGAAAAACAATTGTTACATAGGGTTATATATGTTGGATTTTAGATTATAAATATTCATTAGAAAGATAAAACGATTTCCTACATAATGATATTTTATTTATAATTTTTAGACATTAAATAATTTATTTTATTTATGACACAATGATGATGCAGTAATTACTATAATAGTGAAAAATTAAAATAATTGATATTATAAATACCCAAATAAATATAATATGAAACTTTTAATGAATTAAACTAATTTATAGGATAATATGATATATTAGGATTGATTTAATTTACGTTTTTCGAAGTAATCAATCTGTTATGAGTTTCAAAAAAATCAACTATTGAATAGTGTCAAAATTGACATAAAAGAGTTCTTAAAACAAATATTATATTATTAATTGATATTAAATTTCTAAAAATCTAAGGTTCGGACAAGAGACTATATCATGATAGTTTCATCATTAATGGACCACTTGGGGGTCTCTTGGATGTATGTAGTAAGTTTATTAACCATATTATATAAAAATACAAAGAGACATTGTAAAAGTGAAACTAATTAACTTAGAGTTAATACTTAAAGATAAGGTTAATATAAGTACCCAAACCTGTCTAAATTCTATTGGTTGAGTTGTTTTAGATCCATACCCACCTTAACCTTTGAATAATCAACTTTGGATCCATTAGAAACCGAATATGAATTTATTATAAATTAATATTTCTAGCTTTTCCAAAGGTGCCCCTCACCCCTCTTATAAAAGGGCACTCCTCCTTCTCATTTCTTCACACCTTCAAAGCCTTTTGGTTCGGCCAAACTCTGCCCAAATACTCTCCCAACATCCCTCACTACAACCTAGGTGCCTTAATTTGATCAGAAAGCCAACCTAAGGAGCCCTTTTGATCAAATCAAAAGGAAGAACCCGAAGAAGAGGTAATGATTTCACCACCCTTTTCTAAGTTCATTTCTTCTTCCACTTCTTCTCCCTTTGTTGTTACCATTATAAAATAATAAATCCAGTATCATATATATACTGTGATGTTATTATAAATATGGTACAACCATATTCAGTATTCTATCCACCCTTTGAATAACATGTCACCATACATGCGTACGTACGGCTTACCGTCTCCACGTCGTGGTGTAATTGTTATTCAATATAATATTATTTGGATGGGTATAATAATGATGTGTAACTCATGTAAATAATAAATATAACATTTTAATGATTCTTTATATATGATATACCATCCATTTATATATTATTTTAATATCAAAAGAATGATATTGTCGCTTGTGCGTACGTACGGACTACCGTCTCTACGAACGCGATGAGATTCATTCTCCATCGTATCCATTCAAGTATAATTATCATTTTATGATTTAAAAAATGATTTTTAAGGACTTGATATCATTCTGGATATGAATAATATAAAACCTATCCTTTACAAACATGTCTTACATAACAAAACATATAAAATAAAACAAGTAAGTTAACACCCGAAACAACGATAATACTAAGATATTATTATCAAATCAATATTAAAAGATCATATATGATATCATATTAATGTATATGATTATTGTATAATTTAATAACAATTATTTCACCATTATACAGGAGGTTAGCCTACCCCAACCAAGGAAAAGTACAAGGTAAGGGTTATTTTACAATCTCTTCATTATCCGAGGTTGCTTATACGTAATAATCTACTGGGATCTCTTTATCATCCACATCCATGTTTCTTAAAAATGTATTTCAAAACATTTTTACTATTTACTAGAATATGATTTAAATTCATTTATACCCTTTTTGACTTTTATAAGTGGTTTATAAAGGAATCTTTCGGTCGTTTTCAAAACAAGGTCCTTTTTAACCTTTTCGACAGAATTAAGGTAAGAATGTTTTTTTTAACTTATACGGCGGGTGCGGCTATTTTCCGCCGTTATAAAATCTTCAAAGCTTCCCTTACAAGCTTATAAGAATATTTTCAAAGAAAATGTTTTATTTTATATGGATCTTAAATGATTTCAAAATAAAAGGAGATATTTCTTTAAAAAGAATATTGATTTCATCTATGTCAACATCCTTTGATGGATTTTAAGATTATTTGAAGTTGATTTATTATGATACAAAACTTCTATATTGTATTGAAGGTTTTGTGATATGTTTGACTGTGTATGTGCTATTTTTATACCATTCATAGTTTATGGTGAAATTATTTACATTTCGTATGCTAGTTTTAATACGAATGTTTATGTTATGTTTAAACCTTTTCATATGGGAATGCATTGGACTTAGTAAGTGACGGGTGGAGACCGCTATAGCTCCTCGATGCATCGGTAGGTCTCATGAGACAAACTAGTGTCTTGGCACAAGGACTTGACAAAATCTTATTTGTAGTCTTGGCACGAGGCCTTGACTATGTGGTTATGATAGTCTGGCATTATGCATTCCAACATTATGAAAGTGGTTATTGATTTTTTCATGTGATTATTCGATTAGTAGAATATCCATGTGAATAAGTAAATGGCATTATTTCATTTTATTTATGCCGTACCATGTTGAAAGTTCATGTTTAAAAGGATTTTGTTTTATTTATACATTTCCTTAAATGTTTATTCTTATTTATGAAAGTTTCCGCTATATTGTTATCCTTACTGGGAATTTGAGCTCACCCCTTTTCTATGTTTTATTTTTTCCAGGAAGTGAAGAAGTAAATTATGAATGACCTGCAGGGATATTATGTGGGTATATGAGTGTGGATTATGGAGACATTATGTTGTTGTAGTAGTTTTTCATTTTATGAAGTAATGTAAAACTTATGAATATATCTAGTGTTTCCAAGGCTACTAAACCAATTGGTCTTTTGAGATTTGATCTTTCTTGTGATCATGCCAATGTTATGTAATAATGCACCGACTCTGGGTAACTAGGGTCGGGGCATTACAGTTTCAATACATTTCAACTTATTTGAATAATTGTTAACCATTCCTTAGAAACCCTTTCACTTAGGAACTTGGTTTTGAGGTAGTGATGGTAATAAATCTTGGAGGGTGCAAGGGAGCAGTTAGGGTTTCAGGTGGGAGGGAAACACAGGGGGTTAAGATTGAGGAGAGAAATTAATTTTTTTTTTACAAGTCAATTTTGGTTTCCTACTTATCCCCTCTTTAAATATCACTATCTCTAGTTTTGATTTATATAACTCGAAGGGTGATTTGGTGGTGATGGTGAAGTTTATACAAAGATTGAATAGTGATGGGAAGGCATGGGAACTAGGTTTTGAGGTAGTTATGGTGATAAAGCTTGGGGTTGTAAGGGAAAATTTAGGGTTTGGGGTGGGAAGGAAACATGGGGGGTTAAGATTGAGGAGAGAAATAAATGTTTTTTTTTACAATTCAATTTTGGTTTTTGTCTTCTCCCCTATTTAAATATCAATATCTATAGTTTTGATTTATACAATTCGAATGATGATTTAGTGGTGATGGTGAAGTGTATATAGATATTTCATAGTGTTGGTAAGACAAATAAAGAGGTGATCTTAAGTATAAAATATTATATTATTTTAGGTATTTTATATAACACTAAACCTAAATATTTAAATATCCAATATAAATTTTTATGAGATTATGTTTTACTATTATTTAAGAAATATATCCGAGAAATTTTTTTCCTTTGTTTTCTTCATGAAAATTTTATCTTTTTTTGAGTTTTCATATGTGTATTTAGTTAAACAATTTCTCTTTCTATTTTAATAGTATTATATTATATAAATTCATTTTCAAATGACCTTGATCTCTACTGTTGACATATTGGGGTCACCACTATCAAAAAAATATTTATATCTATTTTATTAATAAAACAATTGAATCTCATGTATCTATTTTCTTCAAGTAAAATATAGGGGTACCTAAAGGGATAGTGACCCATGGGTTTTGTAGGCTATCCCACATTTTCAGACTAGAACATACATTAAAAAAATATTGTTTCATAAATGGAATTAAATGGAAATGGTTTTAAAAACCTTAGGGATTCATAGACTGGTCTATGGGTCCATAGGCTAGCCTACGAACTAGTATATTGTAAGGACTCTTCCTTAAACATTACATAATCTTGAGTTAATTTAAGAATTCACATTGAGGATCTATTCCAATTTATATTTTTAGAGAAATAGTCCTTAACTATTACATTAAATCTCAAATATTACTAAGTAGACACTTCTACTCTATCTAATTTTTTAATAATAATAAAACTCTTTGACTAAAACAAGAATTATTTTCTTGATAAAAATCTTCTTGAATTATTCATTTCTCTTACCCTTCCTTATATCCTATGAAAAACAGTTCAAAAACTTGGGATAAGCATAAAAATATTAGTAAGGGTTATAAAATAAAGAAAATATTAGTCCATCAATACATAAAAATCAATGAAATCATACTTTTCAATCATAAAACATATGCTCTTTAACATACCTCATGAAATCATAAGATTTATGAATAACACACATAAATCATAAATCATAAAGGTAACTTTTGGAATCCATAACACACTTACATTGTAGCTTTCACAGCCACATAAGGATTTATGATTAGAATACCCATCACAGTATATTACCTAAATCTCTTAGGATAAACATTAATGTTTACCTTCGTCATGTTACCCAATACATTAGAGAGTTATCTCGAGCTCACCCGCACTAGGTTTATCACAGAACCACCCATATTAGGTTTATCATATAACCACCCATAAAATATCCAAGTATAATTACATAATCATATCACATAAAATAGGTATAAAGTAAAGATAACATTTCCACATTGCAATCACAAGATATCAGTTCAAGATTTTGACATAATTCAATCCTTTTCAAAAACCATTTATAACATATTATAAAGAGATTTTTGAATGAAAGTGTCTCATACCACTTTGAAAATTTTAAAAGAAATTAACATTTAAAAACTTTAATGTCCATATAAATAAATTCTTAAAACCATTTTTAAAATATGGACATTAATGAGAAATATTTAGAAGAATAATTTTTTAAAACATTTAAAATAATGTTTTAGTTAAAGAGACCCTTACCACTTGAGAAAATACTTAAATAAAAATAATTATAGAATAACATTAAAAAAAGATTATAATATCATGAGAATAATTATATTAATGATAAAATATGTCAAATGGTAGTATATACACCATATAAGAGTGAATTGGTGTATAATAACATATAAGACTCAATGGAATGTAAATTGAGACAAAATCCCTTACAAAGATCGTATAAATGAAGTAAGAAATTATCAATGGGGTGATTATGTGTTGCAAAATAATATCCACACAAAGTTAAGTGGAAATTATAACATAAAAAAAATAAACAGTGATTACACACATAATCTGGACATACTATAATCAATTTAGTATGCATAAAACCCAAAGAGTGGAAATTGAGTTTAAAAATTCCATTATGAAAATTCAATAGCCTAACAGCATCACTTAAAATTTCAGAAAATGATTTGATGAGAGAGAAAATGGTATCTCATCACATGGACATAAAATTTAAAGAAATAATGATATATAATAACATATCCCAACATAATAAAATGTAAATTAAAAGACATAATATAAAAGAAGTCTTTGACTAAAAGAGGAGGGTGAAAGGTTCCCTTACCTTGAGTCTGATTTTTCATGTATATTCCTTGTTATTCCTGAATAATAAACTTAAGTTAATTTATAATTTATTTGGAACATTTTTCAAGTTTATTATTCCTATTATATCACTTATTATCATGTTATAGAATCACATAATTATTTAAGTTAATATCGATAGTTTTTTGGATATTTGGTACTTGAGTTGAAAATGAACTTGTTATAATTACAAATTGTCATTGTAGTAAAAAGTATATTATCTCCAAAATAGTATTAATGATTTAAATATCTTATATATCCATTATATATGTATTTATAATAGTCTATAACATTTGGAGATAAGAAATGAAATTATTATTCATGGAAACGGTAAGTCGTACGTATGCATGAACGCTACTTTCATTTATTTGTCATGTTAAAGAAATAAAAACTAAATGATACATAGGTATATCATAATTCCATTATAATATAATATGATATATATATGTTACATAATTTCATTAACTCCATCCTTTATACGTTCCATGTATGGCATGAATGAGTCATATCACTTTGAGGGGGCAGTAGTCCACACTTCCTCAAATGAAATTACCGTATTTACACATAATGAAAAGAATAAAGGTATGTATGTAAATAAAAATTATAGTATCATAAATACAACATAAATATATAAATACATTTCCATCATAATATCCACCATAATAAGTGGTAGGGGAAAATCGAACAACCATCGTTTCATGAGGCAGTAGTTCACAGTACACAGAAACAGTAGTATTGTATACATTAGATGAAGGTATGTGTAAGTGTTTTTCGAATCCTTATCATAAAAAAATCCTAGTATATTTAAGATAATTTTTTTTTTATAAAATAATGTAATAAAGATAGTTTATGGGGTTGGAGAAGGAAAATAAATGAAAGAAACTTGAGAAAATACTTTGCCTCAAATTGGGTAACTCCTTTTGATTTAAGCAAAAATGATTTCTTGAATTTCCGTCTTCCAAATGTAAGGATTCTAGAATAAAGAGAGGTATGTTGGGAGTTTATTTGGGAAGAGTTTGGGATATCCAAAGGGTTTTATATGTGTGAGTAAGGTTTTATAGGTGATTCCCTATTATAAGAGGGAGGAGGGGCACTTTAGGAATGTCTTGAAAGATTATTTTATTATAAACTAAATTACAATTTTAAAAAATTCCAAAACTCATTTAATTCAATGATAAGAAGATGATTGTTCTAAATACTCTAAACCAATAGGTTTTAGAAAAGTTTTGGTTTCAAAATTAACCTTATCATTTATCTTTAACCCTTAGTTAACTAATTTGACTCTTACCATGTCTTCTTGTATATTCATACAATATAGTTAATATAGTTACCATAAAATGACAATTGAAACTCAAGTGGTTCATTAATTAAATTTTCAAAATTATCTAATTAATTTGACCTAATCTTATATTTTTAATACTACTATATCATTTAAAAAATGGTATTTGTTTTAAATACTCATTTATGTTAATTTTTAAACTATTCATATCATGACTTTTTAAAAATCCATAACAACTTAATTATTTCAAAAAAAATATTAATTAAAATATAAAAAGTAAAAATAATCCTGAAAATCAGTTTATGGTATAAAATTTTCAAAATATACTGATTTTAATATTTATAATCTCATTTATTTAACTCTTTCATTAATAAGGTAATCACTACAACATTATTGTTTCATAAATAAATTTATTTATTTGATGTCTAAAAATTATAAATAAAATACCATGATATAGGTAATATTTTTAGATTTAAAATTATTATTTATAGTCTAAAATATCACTTATATTACCCCATATAAAAATTTTTTTAGTAAAAGATACTAGTTTATGTCATATTTTTCTTTATATTAAAATATTTAATATAACATGTCATTATCACTCCCAAGTGGATTCATGGGGTCCCAAAATTGACCCAAGGATTCCCATGGTTGGACATATCTAATAAAATAGGATTAGGACATGTGTTAGGGTAGTTTAATATTATTTTTTACCCTTATTTACCAAATTTACCCTTTTACGAAGATAAATAAAATAATTACTGAAGTTATTATTCATAATGTCTAAAAATAAGAGGTACATATTTACAAAATTGGGATCTCCTTATTAAAAATATGGAATCCATTTTTCAAAATTTAAAACATATAATTGGCATAAATTAATTTAAAATTAATTCCCATTTTCAAAACCAAAAAAACGGGTTTTATAGAAGTAATAGTTATTAAAAGATTGACATGTGTTTTTGTCCAATTTAAAAGTGAAATTACTTCCAATGACCATAATTGGATTAAATGATAAAAATATATTCCATTTATAATTTAAAACCATTAAATAATATTATATAACCATATAAATTACCTCAATGGAAAAATTTGTTTTCAATTAAAATTTAGTGTATTTTAACTATTCATCAAAAAAATGATAGTTATCGGAAAAATATCAAAAATTCATCCAAAGTAAATTTTGAAATCCCTCTTAAAAATAATAAGTTTATTTTTTCAAATATAACATATAAAATTCAAAAAAACTAAATTTAAAAAGGGTTTTCCATCAAAAGGTGGTAAAACTGCATTTTTTTAAAAATACTTCTTTTATTTGAAAAATAGAATTTGTCATTATATCATATCTAGAAAACATATAATATGAATTTAAAACATTTAATTGAATATATAACATATATTTTTCATTAAATAAAATCCAAAAATATTGATATGATTTTATAAACACAATTATTCTCATTTAAATAGGTTTTCATAAAAACACATCCTTTATATTATATTGATTTTTATTTCCATTTATAATAAATTTGGTAAAAAAATCATTATTTAAACATGTGTAAACTATATTTTAGGATTTAGTTGATACTATTCATTCCTTCCATTCCAATGGTTATGCGTTAACTACCATTTATGATAATAATAATAATATCGTATTATTTTTCATTATAACTCAATGTAGTGTGCAACATAAGATTTTAGAGAAACTTGTTGTTGTGTGTCAAGTATGATATCAGAAAAAGATTCCCCTTTAATATAAAATTAATATGTTATTTATAAGTATTAATAAAAATAAAAAAGTATGGTTCTATAAATACTTGAGTCGTTACATCATTCCCTCTTTTGGAAATTGCGTCCTCGCAATTTTAAAATTTGGCTTGGAAACTTCATTAAAAGTACCACATCGGAAAAAGAGTCCATAAAAATATCAATTTGAAATAAAGAAATAGAAGTATAAAGGTCACCCAAGATAACACTTACTATAATTCCATGTAGGAAAACATGGATATAAAAGAGAAACTAAATGTTAAGTTCTGGTGGAGAGTGATAGAAAACATGATCAAGAGAAAGTTAACTACCAGAAAACCATAAACTTGTGATGGGTTAAATGGTCTTTGATTACCTAGTAAGAAAAATGAATGGAAAAAATTTTTGTTTTAAGTTTATTTTAATAAAGTTGAGTAATTGTTTTATGAGATTTACTAAGAATATAAGGAAATATACTTACTTTTCAAGTATAGTTTTATCCTTTAATAAATTTATACTACAAACTCATATTTTCTCTAAATGATAATGATTAATTGGTCACATAAAAAGTGCAAGAATCAACTTAGAGAATCACATAATCCACAAAATATGAACTATATATTTCACCTATCATTATACATTAACCAAAACCAAAAAGGTTAGCATGAGATTATATAATCCCCAAAAGGGATAATCCTTTATAAAAAGAAATACTACTCTTAATCTCCAAAATTCAACAAACAATAACCAAAGTTCAAAAAAAGACCATTAAATACACAATTTCCCTTAAAATTATTCAAAATAATCCAAACTATTATTGAAACCCAAAACTCATAAGAATTTGATCACATAGTCTTCCATGATAAATCTTAACATTTATCTCCAAATAACATTGACTACTCTTAAAGTCTCATACTAAAAAGTAATTAACCTAAACACATATTCTCCAAGATAGGGTAATCATTTCCACAAATAACCTAAATATCTATAAATAAAAAAATAAAACATACATTCTTCCAAAAGAAAATTCAACCATTACTCCTCAAATAAAATCTCATAGTATTCTATTTTCCTCAGGCATATAGTTTCCCAAAAGAGAAAATGTCTTCCAAAATAACCTTTATCACTTAAATCAAAAAATCATTTTCCTATACTAAGGATATCCATTTGATAAAACATAAGTTACAAAAATAAAATTATTATTGATCCATAAAATCATTTAATTAAAAATAATAATTCATACTAACCAGGAACTTCACGTAGTCTAGTGGTAGGAGATAAATCCCAGTCGCACTTTGGTTGTTGGTTCAAGTCCCACAGCTTTGTCTGACACAATAGGTTTTCACACTGTGTGCATATTGTCCTTTTTAAAAAACTATATAATTATTAAAACAATACCAAAATGAGATAAAATATTCAAAAATAAATGTAACATATTTTAACCTCAAATCTTATCTCATACCTCGGATTTTGCATCCCAAAAATTAATAACCCCTAATTGCCTCAAATTCAAGGATCATATAAACCACATGGTTATTTATAAATATACCCCAAAAAGAAAAAATATTTCCTCCTAAAATTGAATTTTCACATAACAAACTTTATGGTTACACGTAAAAGAGAAAAGTCTTCCAAAGTAATCCCATCAAGAAAAGAGCATTAATACTTTTAAACATTTCATCACCCATGTATCTAACATAAATCTAGAATTTATAAAATGTATAAATCTTAATCATCCATCATTATTCATGATCCCTTAACCATTTTTTCAAACTTATTCTATAATACTTCTTTCCTATAAACAAAACCATGCATAATGTCCTATGATTTCAGTAATGTCAAAACAGGAGCTAAGAAATAATCCATATATTTCCTAGATCATTTTCATTTTCCTCATATTCAATTGTAATGGAATTAGGAATTGGTAAATATATATTTGTACAGTCATGTTGATCCCATTCTGGAACCTTCTTTGTAGGACATCTATTTGCGTAATGACCATGCACACCACATTTAAAAAATTCAATTGATCCCTTGAAAATAACTTATTTCCCTTTCCTGGAGCCAACTGAACGCTTCCTTTTTCCATTCTAAGTTATTACTTTATGACCTTCATTACCACATCTATAACATCTTCCCATCCATTTGAAGCATTTTCCTAGGTGTTTCTTTCCACATCCTTGACGCATAGTTTTTTTAATATACATTCCTTTAGGATTATTACCTGAACATTTATAGGGATTCATTTCTCGCATATATGATGCCTTATAAAAATCACCAAGGTTCAAGTTTTCAATCATGACTCCAGATAGTTAGTTTAGAATAACTATATGATTTCTCATTGCAGCTCACATTTCATTCGATTTCTTATTTAGAAAGCCACCATAGTTTCCTTCGCATACATTGTTACTTTGGTGCATGCTAGATCCAGCCATTTACTAAAACCAAAAAGGTTAGTGTGATTATATCAGTAAAATCATCATATATTATCTTATGATGAGGGTAAACACTAAGATATACTTATTCATGTTATTTTAAACACAATAAATTTATCTAAAATAACTATGACTCTTTATAATATGTAATCACTATAGTTATATAAAACATGTCACTTATGATTAAATAACACCCAAACCTATAATGTTATCTAACTAAACTCTGATACCAACTTTAAGGCCTCAACCTTAAACATTATATAATCTTGAGTTAAGTTAATAATTCACATTGAGTACCTTTTCATGTTTAGAGTTTTAGAGATTTTGGACACAACTATTACATTACATCTCAAATATTATAAAGTAGACACTTCTACTCTATACAATTTTTTTAACAATAATAAATCTGCTTTATTAAAACAGGAATTATTTTCTTGATAAAAATCTTCTTTAATTCTTCCTTTCTCTTACCCGTCTTTATACCCTGTGAAAAACAGTTCAAAAATTTGGAATGAGCATAAAAATATCAGTAAATGTTTTAAAATAAGTAAAGAAAACATTTGTCCATCAATACATACAAATAAATGAAATCATACTTTTAGATCATAAAACATAATATCTTTAACATATCTCATGAAATCATAATATTTATGAATAACACACAGAAATCATAAATAATATAGTTAACTTGTGGAATCCATAACATACTTACATTGTATCTTTCACACCCACATAGGGAGTTACACTTGGAATACCCATTACAGTATATTCCCAAAATCTCTTAGGAGAAACATTAATGTTTAACTTTGTCACATTACTCAATTCATTGGAGAGATATCTTAGGCTCACCTGCCCTAGGTTTATCACAGAACTACCCATATTAGGTTTTTCACGTAACCATCCTTCAAATTTCCAAGTATCATTACATAGTCATATCACATAAAACAAGCATAATGAAAAGATAAAATTTACACATTCCAATCAAAAGATATCAGTTCAAGATATTGAAATAATTCAATCCTTTTCAAAAACCATTTAAAACATTTTATAAATATATTTTTGAATCAAAGTGTCCCATACCATTTTGGAACTTCTAAAATAAATTAACATTTAAAAATATTTATTCCCATATAAATAAATAATTAAACCCATTTTGAAAAAATGGACATTAATGAGAAAGATTTAGAAGAATAAATCTTTAAAACATTTAAAACAATGTTTTAGTTAGAGTCCATTACCACTTGAGAAAATACTTAAATAAAAATAATTATAGAAGAACATTAAACAAAGATTATAATATCATGAGAATAAGTATATTAATGATATAATATGTAAAATGGAAGTATATACACCATATAAAAGTTAATCGGTGTATAATAACAAATAAGTTTCAATGGAATGTAAATTGAGACAAAATCCTTTACAAATATCTTATAAATGGCATAAGAATTTATCAATGGGGTGATTATGTGTTGAAAAAGTATATCTACACAAAGGGAAGTGTAAATTACAACAAAAATAATTAAAAAGTGATTAAAAAAATAATCTTG
Source organism: Viscum album (assembly GCA_963277665.1). NCBI lineage: Eukaryota > Viridiplantae > Streptophyta > Magnoliopsida > Santalales > Viscaceae > Viscum > Viscum album. The sequence continues at coordinate 274,930,288 of OY728165.1, read as the reverse complement.
ATATACTCTAATCAATGAAGTATGTGTAAAAATCAAAGACTGGAAATTGAGTTTAGAAACTCTATTACGAAAATTTGATAGCCTAACAGCGTCACATAAAAATTCAGAAAATGAATTGATGAGGTAAAAAAGGGTATCTCATCACATGTACATAAAATTTACCGAAATAAGGGTATAGAATAACTTATCCCAACATAAGAAAATTGAAATTAAAAGACATAACATAAAAGAAGTCTTTGACTAAAAGAGGAGGGTTAAAGGTTCCCTTACCTTGAGTCTGATTCATCACATATGTTCTTTGTTCGTCCTGAATAATAAAATTAAGTTAATTACTAATTTATTTAGAACATTTTTCAAGTTTATTATTCCTTTTATATCACTTATTATCATGTTATAAATTACATAATTATTTAAGTTAATATCGGTCGTTTTGTTGATATTTGGTACTTGAGTCCAAAATGAACTTATTATAGTTACAAATTGTCCTTGTGGTCAAAAAACCATTATATACAGAATATTATACATGATTTAAATATAATATATATCCAGTATATAATTATTTATAATAGTCCATAACATTTTGAGATAAAAAATGAAATGTACCGTTTATGGAGACGGTAAGTCATACGTACGCATGAATGCTACTTTCATTTATTTTTCATATTAAATAAATGAAAACTAAATGATACATAGGTTTATTATAATTGATATATAGTATCTTATGATATATATGTTACATAATTTCATTAATTCCATCCTTTATATGTTCCATGTATGGCATGAACGAGTCACATCACTTTGAGGGGGCGGTGGTCCGCACTTCCTCAAATGAAATTATCGTATTTACACAAAATGAAAATCATAAAGGTGTGTTTGTAAATAAAAATTAAAGTATCATAAATTCAACATAAATATATAAATATAATTTTGTCATAATGTCCACCATGAAATTTTGTAGGGGAAAATCGAACAATCATCGTTTCATGTGGCAGTAGTTCGCAGTACACAGAAATAGTATGTTTGTATCCATTAGATGGAGGTGTGTGTAAGTGTTGTTCAAATAATTATCATAAAAACATCCTAGTGTATTTAAGATACCTATTTTGTTATAAAATAATGGAATAAATATATTTTATGTGGTTTAATAAGGAAAATAAATGAAAGAAACTTGAGAGAAGACATTACCTCAAATCGAGTAACTCCTTTTGATTTAAGCTAAAAGGAATTCTTGAATTTCCTTCTGACCATGGTAAGGCTTATAAGATGAAGAGAGGGATGTTGGGAGATTATTTGAGTAGATGTTGGATGATCCAATGGTCTTGATAGGTGTGAGTAAGGGGTTATAGGTGATTCACCTTTATAAGAGGGAGGAGGGGTACTTTAGGAATGTCTTGAAATATTATTTTATTTTAAACTAAACTTCACTTTTAAAAAGGTCCAAAACTAAATTAATTAGAAGTTAAGATGATTATTGTTCTAAATCATCTCAACAAATATGTTTTAGACAATTTTTGGTTTCAAATTTAACCATATCATTTATCTTTAACCCTTAGTTAACTAATTTAACTCTTATCATGTCTTCTTCTATATTCATACTATATGGTTAATATAGATACCATAAAATGAAAATAGAACCACAAGTGGTTAATTTATAAAATTTTGAACATTATATAAGTCATTTTAAATAATCTTATATTTTTAGGACTATTATATCATTTAAAAAACACTATTTTTTTAAAAAACTCATTTATGTCAATTTTATACTAGTCATATCATAACATTTGAAAAAAACCATAAAACTTGATTATTTCAAAAAAAAATTAAAATATAACAAGTAATAACCATACCTAATACTATTTTATGGAATAAAAAGTTTCAAAATAATTTTATTTTAATATTTATAATCTCATTTATTTAAATCTTTCATTCATAAGGTAATCACTGCATCATCATTGTGTCATAAATAAATTTATTTATTATATGTCTAAAAATTTTATATAAAATACCATAATTTAGGAAATATTTTTATCTTTAAAATGAATATTCATAGTCTGAAATATCACTTATATATACCCATATAAAAAATTTAGTAAAAGATACTAGTTTATGTCATGTTTTTCTTTACTTTAAAATATTTAATATTACATGTCATTATCACTCCCAAGTGGATCCATGGGGTCCCAAAATCAACCCAAAGATTCCCATGGTCGGAGATATCTAATAAAATTGGATTAGTACATGTTTTAGGATAGTTTAATATTATTATAATATTATTTTCTTACCCTTATTTAACAAATTTACCCTTTTACCAAGGTAAATAAAATAATTACTGAAATTACTATTCATAATGTCTAAAAAATAAAAGGTACATGTTTACACAATTTGGACCTCATGAATCAAAATATGGAATCCATTTTTCCAAATTCAAAACATATAATTAGCATAAATTAATTTAAAATTAATTCTCGTTCTCAAAATCATAAAGCGGTTTTTAAGAAGTAATAAGTATGAAAAGATTGACATATGTTTATGTCCAATTTAAAAGTAAAATTACTTCCGATGACCATAATTGGATTAAATTATAAAAATATATTACATTTATACTTTAAAAAAATTAAATAATATTATTTAACCATATAAATAACCTCGATGGAAAAAAGTCATTTTCAATTAAAATTTACGATATTTTTAATATTCATCAAAAAATGATAGTTATCAAAAAAATATCAAAAATTCATCCAAAGAAAAATTGGACATTTTTATTCTAAATAAAAAAGTTTATTTTTTCAAATATAACATATAAAAGTGAAAAAAAAATTAAAAACCATTCACCATCAAAAGGCAGTAAAACTACATTTTTAGGAAAAATACTTCTTTTATCCAAAAAATTGAATTTGTCCTTATATAATATCTAGAAAACATATAAGATGAATTTAAAACATTACATTGAATATATAAAATATATTTTTAATTAAATAAAATCAAAAAATAATGATATTATTTTATAAACACAATTATTCTCATTTAAATAGGTTTACATAAAAAACACATCCTTTATATTCTATTGATTTTTATTTCCATTTATAATAAATTTGGTAACAAAAGAATCATTATTTAATCATGTGTAAACCATATTTCAGGATTTAGTTGATACTATTCATTCTTGCCATTCCTATGGTTAGGCGTTAACTAGAATTTAAAATAATAATATTATTTTTGTATTATTTTTCAGTACAACTCAATGTAGTGAGCTACATAAGATTTCAGAGAAACTCGTTGTTGCGTGTCGAGTACGCTATCAGAAAAAGTGTTTCCTTTAATTTAAAGTTAATATTTTATTCATAAGTATTAATAGAAATCAAAAATTATTATTCTATAAATACCTGGTTCATTACATCATTCCCCCTTTTGGAAATTGCATCCTCGCAATTATAAAATTTTGCTCGGAAACTTCATTTAAAGTCCTATATCGGAAAAAGATTCAATAAAAATATCACTTTAAAAGAAATAAAGGTAAGTACGATGGTCACTTGAGATAACACATACTAGGATTCCATGTAGTAAAACATGGATATGTAAGAGAAACTAAGTGCCAGGTTCTAATGGATAATGATAGAAAACATGATCCGAAGAAAGTTAACTACCAGAAAACCATAAACTTGTGATGGGTTAAACGGTATTTAATCCCAAGTAAGAAAAATGAACGGAAAACATTTTTGTTTTAAGTACCTTTTAATAAAGTTGAGGAATTTTTTTATGAGATTGACTAAGAACATAAGGAAATATACTTACCTTTCAAGTAGAGTTTCATCCATTAATAGATTTCTTCCACAAACTCATCTTTTCTCCAAACGATGAGTATTCATGATGACTTGATCACATCAAAAGTGCTAGAATCAACTTCTATAGAATCCTATAATCTAAAAAATATGAACTATATATTTTTCCTGTCATTAGACATTAACCAAAACCAAAAAGGTTAGTACAAGATTAGATAATCCCCAAAAAGGATAATCCTTTATAAAAAGAAATACTACTCTTAATCTCTAAAATTCAACAAACAATACCCAGAGTTCAAAAAAAGACCATTAAATACAAAATTTCCCTTAAAATTCTTCAAAATAATCAAAACTAAGATTGAAACCCAAAACTCAGAAGAATTTGATCACATAGTCTTCCACGATAAATCTTAACAATTATCTCTAAATAACATAGACTACTCTTAAAGTCTCATTATGAAAAGTAATTAATCTAAACAAATATTCTCCAAGATAGGGTAATAATTTACACCACTAAACCAAATATCTATAAGTCCACAAATAAATCATAGATTCTTCCAAAATAAAATTCAACCATTACTCCTCAAAAGAAATCCCATAGTATTCTATTTTCCTTAGGAATACAGTTTCCCAAAAGAGAAAATGTCTTCCAAAATAACCTTTATCATGTAATAACCAAATCATTTTCCTATACTAAGGATATCTATTTGATAAAATATAAGTTCCAAATATCAACATATTTTTAATCCATAAAATCATTTAACTAAAATGAATAATTTATACTAACCAGGGACTTCACGTAGTCTAGTGGTAGGTGACAAATCCCAGTCGCACTTTGGTTGTGGGTTCGAGTCCTGCGGCTTTGTCTAATGCAATAGGTTTTCACACTTTCTTCATGTTTTTCTTTTTCAAAAACTATATAATTTTTAAAACAATCCCAAAATGAGATAAAATATTCAAAAATAATCGTAACATATTTTAACCTCAAAGGTTATCTCATACCTCACATTTTGCATCCCAAAAATTAATAACCCTTAATTACCTCAAATTCAAGGATCATATAAACCCATATGGTTATTTATAACTATACCCACAAAAGAAAATATATTTCATCCTCAAATAGAATTTTCACATAACAAACTTCAGGGTTACACATAAAAGAGAAAATTATTCCAAAGATATCCCATCAACAAAATAGCATTAATACTTTTAAACATTTCATCACCTAGGTATCTAACATAACTCTAGAATTTCTAAAATGTAGACATATTAATTGTCCAACATTCTTCATGATCCCTTAACCATTTTTTCCAACTTATTCTGTAATACTTGTTTCTTATAAAAAACCATTCATAATGTCATAATATTTCAGTAATTTCAAAACATGAGCTAAGAAATAATTCATAACTTTTCTAGGTTATTTTTAGTTTCCTCATATTCAATTGGAATGTAATTAGGAATTGGTAAGAATATATTTGTATGTTCATGCTGATCACATTCTGTAACCTTCTTCGTAGGACATATATTTTCATAATGACCATGAACAACACATTTAAAACATTTAATTTATCCCTCAAAAAAAACTTCTTTCCAATTCCTGGAGCCAACAGAACGCTTCCTTTTTCCATGCCAGGTTTTTGCTTTATGACCTTCATTACCACATCTATAACATCTTCCTATCACTTTGAATCATTTTCCTATGTATTTATTTACACATCCTTGACACATAGGTTTTTGAATATACTTTCCTTTATGATTATTGCCTGAACTTCCATAGGGATTCGTTTATATCATATATGATGCCTTAGAAAAATCACTAAGGTTCAAGTTGTCAATCATTACTCTAGATAGTTGGTTTAGAATAACCACAAGAGTTATAATTACATCTCACATTTCATTCGGCTACATATTCAGAAAACCGCCATAGTTTCCTTCACATCCATTGTTACTTTGGTGCCTGCTAGATCCAACCATTTACTAAAACCAAAAAGGTCAGTGTGAGTATATCAGTAAAATCATCATATACTATCTTATGAGGAGGGTAAACACTAAGATATACTTATTCATGTTATCTTAAACTCATTCAATTTATCTAAAATAACTATGACTCTTTATAATATTCTAACCATTGTGGTTATATAAAACATATCACTTATGCTTAAATAATACCCTAACCTCTAATGTTATCTAAACCGGCCTCTGATAGCAATTGTAAGGCCTCAGCCTTAAACATTACATAATCTTGAGTTAAGTAAAGAATTCAAATTGAGGATATTTTTAGTTTTATAATTTTAGAGAATTATTCCATGACTATTACATTACATCTCAAATATTAAAAAGTAGACACTTCTACTCTATCCAATTTTTTTCACAATAACAAAACTCCTTGATTAAATTAGGAATTATTTTATTGATAAAAATCTTCTTAAATTCTTCCTTTCTCTTACCCTTCCTTATACCCTGTGAAAACAATTCAAAAACTTGGGATGAGCATAAAAATATCAATAAGGGTTATAAAATAAGGAAAGAAAACATTAGTCCTTCAATATATAATAATCAATGAAATCATAATTTTCGATCATAAAACATAATCTCTCTAACATACCTCATGAAATCATAAGATTTATGAAAACACACAGAAATCATAAATCATAAAGGTAACTTATGGCATCCAAAACATACTTACATTGTATCTTTCACACCTACATAGGGAGTTATGCTTGGAATACACATCATATTATATTCCATAAATATATTAGGAGAAACATTAATGTTTACCTCTGTCATGTTACCCACTACACTGGAGTGATATCTCGGGCTCACCCACCCTAGGTTTATCACGGAACCACTCGTATTAGTTTTATCACGTAACCACCCATCAAATGTCCAATTATCATTACATAGTCATATCACATAAAACAAGCATAATGGAAAGATAACGTTTCTACATTGCAATCAAAAGATATCATTTCATGATATTGACATAATTCAATCCTTTTTAAAGACCATTTAAAACATTTTATAAAGATATTTTTGAATCAAAGTGTCCCATACCACTTTGAAACTTTTAAAAGAAATTAACATTTAAAAACTTTAATGTCCATATAAATAAATTGTTAAACCCATTTTGAAAACATAGAAATTAATGAGAAATATTTATAAGAATAAATCTTTAAAACATTTAAAATAATTTTTTAGTTAAAGAGACCCTTACCACTTGATAAAATACTTAAATAAAAATAATTACATAAAAAAATTAAACAAAGATTATAATATCATAATAATAAGGATATTCATGATATAATATGTCAAATGTCAGTATATACACCATATAAAATTGAATTGGTGTATAATAACAATAATTTTAAATTGAATGTAAATTGAGACAAAATCCCTTACAAAGATCATATAAATGACGTAATAATTTATCAATGGGGTGATTATTTGTTGCAAAAGTATATCCACACAAAGTAAAGTGTAAATTACAACATAAATAAATAAATATTGATTACACACATAATCTTGATATACTATAATTAATGAAGTATGCGTAAAATCGAAAGAGTGGAAATTGAGTTTAGAAATTCTATTACGAAAATTCGACAGCCTAACGGCGTCACTTAAAAATCAAAAAATGAATTGATGAGAGAGAAAAGGGTCTATCATCACATGAACATAAAATGTACAGAAATAAGTATTTATAAAAACATATCCTGACATAATAAATTGTAAATTAAAATACATAACATAAAAAAAAGTCTTTGATTAAAAGAGGAGGGTGAAAGGTTACCTTACCTTGAGTCTAATTTGTCACGTATGTTCCTTATTCTTCTTGAATAATAAAATTAAGTTATTTTATACTTTCTTTAGAACCTTTTTATATTTTATTATTCCTTTTGTATCACTTATTATCACATTATAAATTACATAATTATTTAAGTTAATATCGGTCGTTTTATTGATATTCGGTACTTGATTTGAAAATGAAATTGTTGTAATTACAAATTGTCCTTGTGGTCAAAATGCAATTATCTCCAAAACATGGATATGGAAGAGAAACTAAGTGTCAAGTTCTGATTGAGAGTGATAGAAAACATGATCAGGAGAAATTTAACTACCAGAAAACTATAAACTTATGATGGGTTAAATGGTATTTGATTCCCCATTAAGAAAAAAGAATAGAAAATGTTGTTGTTTTAATTTTCTTTTAATAAATTTGAGGAATTTTTTATGAGATTGACTAAGAACATAAGGAAATATACTTACCTTTCAAGTAGAGTTTCATCCTTTATTAAATTTCTTCCACAAACTCATATTTTCTCCAAATGATGACTATTCGTGATGACTTGGTCACATAAAAAGTACTAGAATAAACTTCTAGAGAATAACATAATCCACAAAAGATGAACTATATATTTACCCTGTCATTAGAAATTAACCAAAACCAAAAAAGTTAGTACAAGATCATATAATCCCCAAAAAATATAATCCTTTATAAAAATAAATACTACTATTAATCTCCAAAATTCAACAAACAAAACCCAAAGTTCAAAAAAAAGACCATTAAATACACAATTTTCATTAAAATTCTTCAAAAAAATCCAAACTAATATTGAAACCCAAAACTCATAATAATTTGATTATATATTCTTCCACGATAAATCTTAACATTTATCTTTAAATAACATGGACTACACTTAAAGTCTCATACTAAAAAGTAATAAACCTAATCAAATATTATCCAAGATAGGGTAATCATTTCCACAACTAACCCAAATCTCTATAATTCCACAAATAAAACATAGATTCTTCCAAAATAAAATTCAACCATTACTCCTCAAATGAAATCACATAGTATTCTATTTTACTTAGGCATATAGTTTCCCAAAAGAGAAAACGTCTTCCAAAATAGCCTTTATCATGTAATCACCAAATCATTTTCCTATACTAAGGATATTCATTTGATAAAATATAAGTTCCAAAATTCAACTTATTCTTGATCCATAAAATCACTTAACTAAAAATAATAATTCATACTAACTAGGGACTTCACGTAGTCCAGTGGTAAGTGATAAATCCCAGTCACACTTTGGTTGTGGGTTCGAGTCCCGCAGATTTTTCCAATGCAATAGGTTGTCACACTATCTAAGTGTTGTCCTTTTTCAAAAACTATATAATTATTAAAACAATCTCAAAATGAGATAAAATCTTCAAAAATAACTATAACATATTTTAACCTTAAAGATCATATCATACCTCTCATTTTTCATCCCAAAAAGTAATAACCCTTAATTGCCTCAAATTCAAAAATCATATAAACCCACATGGTTATTTATAACTATACCCACAAAATAAAATATAATTCTTCCTCAAATAGAATTTTTACATAAAAGACTTCAGGGTTACACATAAAAGAGAGAAGTATTCAACAGTAATCCCATCAAAAAAAGAGCATCAATAATTTTAAACATTTCATCACCCAGGTATCTAACATAACTCTTGAATTTATAAAATGTAGACATCTTAATCGTCCAGTATTCTTCATGATCCATTAACCATTTTTTTCAAATTATTCTCTAATACTTATTTCTTATAAACAAAACCATTCATAATGTCCTAATATTTTAGTAATGTCAAAACATGAGCTAAGAAATAATCTATACCTTTCCTAGGTCATTTTCAGTTTCCTCATATTCAATTATAATGGAATTAGTAATTGGTAGACAAATATTTGTATGGTCATGTTGATCCCATTCTAGAACCTTCTTCGTAGTACATCTATTTTCATAATGACCATGCACACCACATTTAAAACATTCAATGATCCCTTGAAAAGAACTTCTTTCCCTTTACTAGATCCAACTAAACGCTTCCTTTTTCCATGTTAGGTTATTGCTTTATGACCTTCCTTAACACATCTATAACATCTTCCCATCCCTTTAAATAATTTTCCTAGGTGTTTCTTTCCACATCCTTGACACGTAGGTTTTTGAATATACTTGTCTTTATGATTATTACCTGAACTTATATAGGGATTATTTTCTCACATATATGATGCCTTAGAAAAATCACCAAGTTTAAAGTCGTAAAACATAACTCTAGATAGTTAGTTTAGAATAACCACAAGAGTTCTCATTGCAGCTCATATTTTATCCAGTTGCTTATTCCGAAAAACACTATAGTTTCCTTCACATCCATTGTTACTTTGGTGCCTGCTAGATCCAGCCATTTACTAAAACCAAAAAGGTCAGTGTGATTATATCAATAAAATCATCATATATTATCTTATGAGGAGGGTAAACACTAAGATATACTTATTCATGTTATCATAAACTCATTCAATTTATCTAAAATAACTATGAATATTTCTAATATTCTAACCATTGTTGTTATATAAAACATGTCACTTATTCTTAAATAACATCCTAACCTATAATGTTATCTAAACCGGCCTCTGATGCCAAGTGTAAGGCCCCATCCTTAAACATTACATAATCTTGATTTAAGTCAAGAATTCACATTGAGGATATTTTTAGGTTTATGGTTTTAAAGAATTAGGCCATAAATATTACATTACATCTCAAATATTACAAAGTAGACACTTCTACTCTATCTAATTTTTTTCACAATAATAAAACTCCTTGATTAAAATAGGAATTATTTTCTTGATAAAAAACTTCTTGAATTCTTCCTTTATCTTACCCTTCCTTATACCCTGTGAAAAAAAGTTCAAAAACTTGGGATGAGAATAAAAAGCTCATTAAGGGTTGTAAAATAAGGAAAGAAAACATTCATCTATAAATACATACAAATCAATGAAATCATACTTTTAGATCATAAATCATAATCTCTTTAACATACCTCATGAAATTATAAAAGTTATGAATAACACACATAAATCATAAATCATAAAGGTAACTTGTGGCATCCATAACATACTTACATTGTAGATTTCAAACCCACATATGGAGTTACACTTGGAATACCCATCACAGTATATTCTCTAAATCTATTAGGAGAAACATTAACTTTTACCTTTGTCGCGTTACCTAATGCATTGGAGAGATATCTTGGGCTCACCCACCCTACGTTTATCATGGAACCACCCGTATTAGGTTTATCACATAACCACCTGTCAAATGTCCAAGTATCATTACATAGTCATATCACATAAAACAAGTATAATGGAAAGATAAAATTTCTATATTGTAATAACAAGATATCATTTCAATATATTGACATAATTCAATCCTTTTCAAAAATCATTTAAAACATTTTATAATGATATTTTTGAATCAAAGTGTCCCATACCACTTTGAAACTTTTAAAAGAAATTAAAATTTAAAAACTTTAATGTTCGTATAAATAAATTATTAAACTATTTTTAAAACAAGGCCATTAATGAGAAATATTAAGAAGAATAAATCTTTAAAACATTTAAAACAATGTTTTAGTTAAAGAGTCCCTTACCACTTGAGAAAATACTTAAATAAAAATAATTAAATAATAACATTAAACAAAGATTATAATATCATGAGAATAAGGAGATTCATGATATAATATGAAAAATGGTAGTATATACACCATATAAAAGTGAATTGGTGTATAATAACAAATAAGTTTCAATGGAATATAAATTGAGACAAAATCCCTTACAAAGATCATATAAATGACGTAAGAATTTATTAATGGGTGATTATGTGTTGAAAAATTATATCCACACAAAGGGAAGTGTAAATTACAGCATAAATAAATAAACAGTGATTACACACATAATCTTTATATACTATAATCAACGAAGTATTCATAAAACCCAAAGAGTGTAAATTGAGTTTAGAAATTTCATTACGAAGATTCGATATCCTAACAACGTCACTTAAAAATTCAGAAAATGAATTGATGAGAGAGAAAAGGGTCTCTCATCACAAATACATAAAATGTACAAAAATAAGGATATAGAAGAACATATCCCAATATAAGAAAATGAAAATTAAAAGACATAACATAAAATAAGTCTTTGACTAAAAGAGGAGGGTGAAAGGTTCCCTTACCTTGAGTCTGATTCGTCAGGTATGTTCCTTGTTCTTCTTGAATAATAAAATTAATTTAATTTCTAATTTCTTTAAAACATTTTTAATGTTTATTATTTATTTTATATCACTTATTATCACGTTATAAATTATATAATTTTTTAAGTTAATATCAGTCGTTTTGTTGATATTCGGTACTTGAGTCGAAAATGAACTTGTTATAATTACAAATTGTCCTTGTGGTCAAAATTAAATTATCTCCAGAATAGTATTCATGATTTAAATATCATATATATCCAGTATATATTTATTTAAAATATTCCATAACATTTGGAGATAAGAAATGAAATGTACCATTTATGGAGACGTTAAGTTGTACGTACGCATGAACGCTGCTTTCATTTATTTGTCATGTTAAATAAATGAAAACCAAATGATACATAGGTATATTATAATTATATTATAATATCATATGATATATATGTTACATAATTTCATTAATTCCATCTTTTATATGTTCCATGTATGGCATGAATGAGTCATATCACTTTGAGGGGTCGGTAGTCCGCACTTCCTCAAATGAAATTATCGTATTTACACATAATGAAAATAATAAAGGTATGTTTGTAAATAAAAATAAAAATATCATAAATACAACATAAATATATAAATACAATTACATCATAATGGCCACCTCGAGATGTGGTAGGGGAAATCGAACAATCATCATTTTGTTAGGAAGTTGTTCGCAGTACACAGAAACAGTATATTTGTATCCACTATATGGAGGTGTGTGTAAGTGTTGTTTGAATACTTCTCATAAAAACATCCTAGTATATTTAATATACTGGTTTTGTTATAAAATAATGGAATAAATATATTTTATGGGGTTGTATAAAGAAAATAAATGAAAGAAACTTGAGAGAAGACATTACCTCAAATCGGGTAACTCCTTTTGATTTAAGCTAAAAGACTTTCTTAAATTGCCTTCTGTCTACGGTAAGGATTATAGGAGGAAGAGAGGGGTTTTGGGAGATTATTTTTTCATATTATGGATGATCCAATGGGATTCAGAGGTGTGAGTAAGGGGTTATAGTTGATTCCCTTTTATAAGAGGGATGAGGGGCACTTTAGGAATGTCTTGAAATATTATTTTATTATAAACTGAATTTTGATTTTAAAAAGGTCCAAAACTCATTTAATTAGAAGATATGATGATTATTGTTTTAAATCCTCTCAACAAATAGGTTTTAGAGAATTTTTGGTTTCAAATTTAACCTTATCATTTAGCTTTAACCCTTAGTTAACTAATTTAACTCTTACCATGTCTTCTTTTATATTCATACTACAAGGTTAATATAGTTACCATAAAATGACAATCTAACCACAAGTGGTTCATTAATGAAATTTTCAACATTATCTAAGTCATTTTTCCTAATATTATATTCTTAGGACTATTATATCATTTAAAAAATAGTATTTTTTCTAAAAACTCATTTATGTCAATTTTTATACTATTCATATCATGAGTTTTAAAAATCCATAAAAACTTGATTATTTCCAAAAAAAATAATTAATTAAAAGATAAAAACTCATAAACATCCCTAAAATTCGTGTATGGCATAAAAAGTTTCAAAATAAATTTATTTTAATATTTATAATCTCATTTATTTAAATTTTTCATTAATAAGGTAATCACTACATCATCATTATGTCATAAATAAATTTATTTATTTTATGTCTAAAAATTATAAATAAAATACCATGATATAGTAAATATTTTTATATTTCCAATTAATATTTATAGTCTAAAATATCACTTATATAACCCCATATAAATATATTTTTAGTAAAAGATACTTGTTTATGTCATATTTTTCTTTTAAAATATTTAATATAACATGTCATTATCACTCCCAAGTGGATCCATGGGGTCCCAAAATCGACCCAAGGATTCCCATTATTGGAAATATATAATAAAATAGGATTATAACATGTGTTAGGGTAGTTCAATATTATTATAATATTAGTTTTTACCCTTATTTTTTAAATTTACCCTTTTACCAAGGTAAATAAAATAATTACTGAAGTTACTATTCGTAATGTCTAAAAATAAAAGGTACCTATTTATAAAATTTTTAACTCTTGATTACAAATATGGAATCCATTTTTACATATTCAAAACATATAATTGGCATAAATTAATTTAAAATCAATTCTTGTTGTCAAAACCAAAAGGCCGGTTTTTAAGAAGTAATAATTATCAAAAGATTGACATGTGTTTATGTCCAATTTAAAAGTGAAATTACTTCCTATGACCATAATTAGATTTAATGATAAAAATTTATTCCATTTATACTTTAAAATAATTAAATATTATTATTTAACCATATAAATTATCTCGATGTAAAAAAGTTGTTTTCAACTAAAATTTAGCATATTTTTACTATTCATCAAAAAATGATAGTTATCAGAAAAATATCAAAAATTCATACAAAGTAAATTTTAAAATTATGATTCTAAATAAAAAGTTTATTTTCTCAAATATAACATATAAAAGTGAAAAAAAAAATTAAGAAAGGTTCGCCATCAAAAGGCGGTAAAACTGCATTTTTAGAAAAATACTTCTTTTATCCGAAAAATTGAATTTGTCCTTATATCATAAATATAAAACATATAAGATGAATTTAAAACATTACATTGAATATATAACATATATTTTTCATTAAATAAAAATCCATAAATATTGATATGATTTTATAAACTCTATTATTCACATTTAAATAGGTTTTCATAAAAAACACATCCTTTATATTCTATTGGTTTTTATTTCCATTTCTAATAAATTTGGTAACCAAAGAATCATTATTTAAACATGTGTAAACCATATTTCTAGACTCAGTTGATACTATTCATTCTCTTCATTCCAACGGCTAGTTTTTGACTACCATTTAAAATAATAATAATATTATGGTATTATTTTTCATTATAACTCAATGTAGTGTGCAACATAAGATTTTAGAGAAACCTGTTGTCGCGTGTCGAGTATGCTATCTGAAAAAAGTCCCCTTTAATGTAAAATTAATATCTTATTAATATGTATTAATATAAATCAAAAAGTATTATTCTATAAATACCTGGTTCTTTACATATATATTTAAAAAATATATTTTTGTATCCCTTACCATATGAGACTAGAGTACTCATGCACAAAAAAACAAAAAAAAATAGGGCCACATTGTGGTTGTCGCACATGTGAAAGAAAGACGCATCATTCATCAGGAGTACATGGGGTGTATTTCAACGATGACATGGGGTAGTGAGAGATATGAATCATCTATATTGATAAGTAATAAGGGAGTAATATTGGTTGAAGGCATGGATGATCATAATGACATGAACGAACATAGGATCTCACAAAAAGTTACATAGGCATGGCCGATGTGCCCTTGTTTAGATTAGCGGTGAAATAGAACTAAATAAGGGCTGGTGCAATACATTCACATGTGGTTGGGATTTGAAAAAATTATAGGGCCTTAGGTTCAAATAAAAAAAATATTTAAGTTATTAAAATTCACTATGTAGTAGAAACATTAATTCTTTTCATAAACATATGTATTTTTACATTGTTTTCTAAAAAAAATAATATAATGCGGTTTATCTTGTGGATAGATCACACCCATTATTCATGTGTACCAGATGTTTTTTTTTTGAATCCCACATATAATTTGGTTTTAAAAATATTTATAATTGTAGTCTAGAAAAGTGAGGATCCAGTCTAGTCCACCCTGGTCCAACCAATTAAACAACCTCGGTGAAATAGGTATGACCATGTAAATTCCCATTTTAAAATAAATTTCAAAACATGGAAATTTCTTGGAGTATGTGTTTTTTGTGTTTCTGTATAATTTATTATTTTTTGGAATGTTGATACTTAGGATTTATGTTTTCTGATTTAAACAATTTAAAATCTTGAAATTGTATTTGTTGGGCATATTTTGATCCAATAATTTCAGTAATTTCTAATTGATTTTTATTCTCATAAACACCCAAATTTTACTTAATAAAGAATTTTTATTAATTAAATTTTATGATAATTTTTATTTGAATAATTATTTTATTCTAGAATCACTTTTGTTTTAATTCAACTAAAGTTTTATTTTCTTAAGTATTCTGGGCATATTGAAGAAGTATATAATCATTGTTCAAAACCTTACTTTTGAGGTAAATGTCGCTTTTGGGAACCATGAATTTGGTGTAACATATGGTTCATCAACCCTATTATTGATATCAACCCAACATTTTTGAACTTAACTTATGGTTCATCAACCCTACTTTTGGTATCAACCATATGTTTTCAACTATACTTTTTAATATTATCCCTATATAGTGAAACTCAATGTTTGACTTAGTTGTCTATGAGATTTGAATTTTGGATTATTTTATATGATTATTGAAATGGTTTTATTATATTAAATATCTCTTTAAATCTATTTAAAGACTAATTCAAAGTCTATTATTCAATGGATTAAATCATTTCTATTTCTAAGTTCGTTACGATTGTAATGAGAATTTAAAATTAAATTTAAAACACGCTAAGATTTTTGAATGTCATGTTTTATTTTGTGATATTTATAGATCTATTTGACTAGTAGTAAATCAAGATTCTTATTAAATATATAGATATATATCTTCTCAAAATAAAACATTTCTATTTGTCTTAAGAGATACACTTTATAGACATACATGTTTTGATCTTTTTATGTTGATCATCAAGTTGTTGTTGTTGTATCCATTGCCAATATTTTATTATAGTTTGTCAAAGTGGATATCAAAGATACACTTTGGTGTCATGTATATTTATAATCAAATGATTATTATCTATACTGTTTTTTAAAGAATAATAATCCTATATGAAATTGAATATTATTTTTTTATTTTTTTGATTTATTAAATATCTTCTACATCTTTCAGTTGCTTCTTTAACTGTGAGGTGGTCCATTATTCAAATTTTACATCTCATATATTATATTGAAGTTTAGTGTGATTATAATAAATTATGGTGTAGTTTTAGATTCTTGTACTAAGTTGTGGATATCATGGTTCCCTTTAAAAGTAATATAAGGCCTTATAAAAGATTTATTGTAAGATATCAGCTGCCTACACTCAGGTGTTGAGGTCCCCAGGAAAAGGACCTACTGGTGAAAATCACCATGCTCTTTAAGAGAACATTTGTGGAGTAGAAAACGAGATTTTTGTTCCCCAAACAACTATACATTATCATGTTTTATTCTTTAATTTATTTATTATTCATTTCTTACTATTATTTAATATAGAAGGAAAGAATCACTTCATTTCAAGAGGGACATTTTTTGTCAAAAAAATTAAAATGGAACAATCCCCCCCTCCCTCTTATGTCTTTATCTTCATTATTCTAACCCAAAAATTGGTATCAAAGGTCAGGCTCAAGTGGATATATTTCTTTTGGCTTAACCTATCCTGAGTTAAAGATTCAGATAAATAAAATCTTAATGGATGGTCTTATAAAAGGTATGTCAATAATCCATGATCCTTATTTTAATGGTGATAATTATGGATGCTGGAAAGCACACATGATTATTTATTTAAATAATCTTGTAAAAAGAGTTTATTTGAAAGTAGTCAAGAATTATGAAATTCCTAAATAAGATCCATAGAAGTGGAATATTAATCA
This sequence comes from Viscum album, assembly GCA_963277665.1. NCBI lineage: Eukaryota > Viridiplantae > Streptophyta > Magnoliopsida > Santalales > Viscaceae > Viscum > Viscum album. The sequence continues at coordinate 274,912,766 of OY728165.1, read as the reverse complement.
ATATGCTGTTTATGATCTTAATTTGAAAATTGTGAATGCAATTTTTTGTGGATTAAGAAATGAGGAATTTAATTAAGTTTCTCAATGTGATAAAACATATGATATGTGGTAGACAATCTCTTTTTCCTTTTAATGAACTGATAATATCATTCAGTTGAGGTATAATATAACAAAATTAATATTTGATACATTTAATATGTATTATGGTGAAATAATCACTCTGATGAATATAATATTTGATGAAATATTCAATGATGTTACTACCTTGGGAGAACCAATTCTAGAACCATATCATTCTTTAAGAGTTCTAAGAGTTTTACCCACAAAATGGAATGGAATATCTACTAAAATAAAACTATCCTGTCCTATTAAAAATCTATCAATAAAAGAATTTATTGGAGCCTTAATTATGTATGAAACTGAGACTCAAGAAGAAGTTGAAAATCATATTTCTATCAAAAATAAAATGTTACACTTAATGTTTCTACGGATGAATTTTTTGATTCTAGTCATTTAGGTTCAAGTGATGAGTTATTATATCTGATTAAAAATTCATAAATCTATATAAATGGAGAAATGTGAAATTAAAAATCAATAAATAAAAATAAGTTAGATTCTACAAATTTAAAAAATAAAGGTCACATGTGAATTGATTGTCATATGCCTAAATCTCAAAGGAAATATGATTATAAAATTAAATGTAGGAAATTCATGAAGGCTTATTGGCATGAAATTAATCTTATACAAACTTTAACACTTAGATTGAAAATTAAAAGGTAAATATATGTCTTATAGATCACATTGGTGAGGTACAATATTTTTGTTCTCAAATTTTTAATTCTAAAAATTTTTCTTATAGTGAACTTAGTAAATATTTTTTTATGCTTAAAGATAAATTATAATCTTTAAAGAAGTGGAATTGAAAACATATAATGTATTATGATTCTTTTTTATTGAAAAAGAGAGTTTGTAGTTTTATATATCAAATTTAAGATCTAATCCTTCCAAAAAATATTATGTTTTGCATGAAAATAAAATTAAGTAATTATTGGATGAAGGAAATACTTTAAAATAATCCTCTAGTATGATTATCAAGAGAAATAACTGTCTAAATTAAATTCTTGGGAAAAATAAAACTAATATTAAAGTAAATCTTAGTATTGGTAGTAATGGAGAAAATCCCAAATTATATAATAATTATTTTGTTCTCAGTTCTAAAAGAAAAATCATGTCTACTGTTAAATATTTTCATTGTGGTATTAATGGAAACTATGCTAATAACTATTATTTTATAAATTATCAATTATTCGGTGTCAAGAATGTTTATTAATCAAAAAACTTTGTTTGAATCTATTTATAAAAAAATATCAAAATAAATAGATTTGGTTACCTAAGTCTTTAATTTCTAACACTTCCAGACCCAAAAACATATGGGTAAAAAATTAACATGTTTTTGATATTTTCCATAGGTGCACGACTAAACATAACTATTATATTAATAAGTCACTGGTTGAAAAATATGTGAATATTTCATTGGATAAAAATCTCAAATTACAGTACAAAGATTCACCAACTTTGAAGTAGTTCATTTTTTGAAAGGAAATTTCTTAGAGCCAGAACTGTCAATCCAAGAAGTATTTCATTTCCAGTTTAATATTTAATTTTAATTCAATGACTATTTTTTCATAGATTTAGAGAAAAACTTTTAACTGCTTTATAATTTGTTTATATATATTTGAAAATTATTATACTTGAATAGATCAATCCTTTTCTTACTCTATTATTTTATGTGATGAATTAATTCATTAAATTATTTTGATCACATCAAGAATACTCTTTAAAATTTTATGATTGGAATATGTTAATTTATTAAAAATTATTTTTCTTGTTTAATAATGTATTTTAATTTCATGTTCTAAATTAATATATTTTTAATATATGTTAAATTAATAAAAAAATTATTCATTTATGACATGTGAAAAAGTTTTAAATTCTTTGAAAATATTTTATCTTAATTATTAGCGGAAGATATTTCTAAAATTTAATCATGTGTTTAAATATTTTATTATTTTTAAATTAATTAATAAGTTTTATACTTATTTTAATCTCATGTTATTCACTGAATAATATTTTACATGTTTTAGTAACTCCATGAGTTTAACTTTTAAAGTTAGTATTAATTAAGGGGGAGTTTATAATAATGCTTGTATTGAATACAGATAGGGGAAGTTAGGTTTATTCAATATAAAACTGGTAATTTTTCAGAATGGATCTATATTTTCTTTAAACTTGTTCCATTTGAAAATTTGTTTTTAAATTTTATGTTAACTCAGTTATTTATTTTTAATAAAATTTTACTTATGTAAACTTTATTATTAAAAACTTCCTTTTCAATTAAAAAATCCAAAATCATTACACTACAATTTTGGCTCAATAAACTGAAATGTTTCCTGAGATCCATTAGAATAAAACATTTCCTTCTTCTTTTCTCAAACTGACACCCTTTCACTCTCTCAAACTCTCTATCAAACCTTTCGTCTTCCTTCCTTGAAATTTCAAATTCAAAGACCTCTAATGAATCCATCTCAAATGGCATGAAGACACTATATATCTCCAGTTATGAAAGATTTCTTCCTCAAATTCTAAGCATTCTAGATTTGGAACATTTGTTTAATAATTGTTTTTTCAAATATATCGATAAGTAAGAGATAAAATAATTTGGTAAGAAAGGTATTTATATACCTACTTATTTAACTAATCTGTTTGGGGGACAGTCGGTTTCTTTAATTGATGAATCTTTAGAAAATCCTTCTAGTAAAGGTACTGAAATTATTGGTTGTGAAGAGTCGTATTTTTAATAACTTAAAATGGTTAAATGTGGAATTAATTTTACTAAGTCTTAGAAAACTCAATCTAGTGATGATGATTTATTTTTTAGAGATAGTTCTCTTTTCATTTCTATGAAAATGGAATCTAGATTTGATCTTTTAAAGAATATATAGTGAGGCTACATGATGAACTTAAAATTTCTAGGAAATATTTTGAAGAGATGAAAAACTATTCCATTTGAAAAATATAATTTAAATCCCTTCAAGCGTGGTATCAAAGTCTGCATAATAATTCAATCACATGAATAGATTTTGATACATTTAAAATGGAAATAGTATATCAAGTGGGTAATATATGATGAGAATATGTTTCTAAATTATATCTTAATGAGCTGAAATAGTTCTTAGTTAGACAGTTTACTTCATCTTCAAGAGAAAAAAGATATATAAATATTCAAAGGATAATATTTCTTTTGTCAACTATTTTTTCTATAATTAGTGAAAGATTTCAGAGTTTAGAGTGTGAAGATGCACCCCTTTCCTATAAAAAAGAACCAATCCTTTTTCTCATCCAGCACCTTAGTCTATACAAAACCAAAGCCAAAATATATTTATAATCTTGGATGTTTAATACATCTTTATATGTTCTATCATAATTATTCTCTATGTACTATTTCTTATTATTTTATGTATAAACTTATTCTTTCTTTAGAATACACTTTATTAGATAATCATAATGTTCACTAAGAGTTTTTTTATACATTAAATATATATTAATACATTTCATATATTCTTTTTGATATCAAAAAAATGGGGAGAAATATGGATAAACACAACCTTTGTTAAAACTTTAGTAATTTATTTTATAAATATAGATAAAAAACATTGTTTTTATATGAAATTTCTATGTGTTTTGTTCTATAAGTTTTGTGATCATAAAAAAGGAGGAGATTGTTGGGAATATATTGATCCATAAATTTTAGTAATTTCTAATTGATTTTGATGCTCACAAATACCCATATTTTTTTTATAATGAAGTTTCTTTAAGTGAATTTTAGGATAAGTTTTATTGGAATAATTATTTTATTTTGGAAGTTCTTTAATTTTAATTCGACTAAAGTTTAATTTTCTTGAGTATTTTGGGTATATTGAATTTATCTAGAATCTTTGTTCATAACCCTAATTTTGAAGTGAATGTTACTTCTTGGAACCTTAAATTTTGCTTAATTTATGGTTCATGAACCCTACATTTGAGATCATCCCAACATTTTCATAATTAATGTATGTTTCATCAAACCTACTTTTGGTATCAACTATAAATTTTCAACTATTATTTTGATGATTATCCCCATGCAGTGAAACCCTGTGTTTGAACCAACTGTCTATGAGATTTAAATTATGGGTTATTTTACATGATTTTTTCAATAGTTTCATTGGAGTAAATATCTCTTCAAATTTTTTTAAATTTTGATTCAAAGGATATCATTCAATATAATAAATTTTTTCTATTTCTAAAGGAAGTTACGATTGTATTTAGCATTTACATCCAAATTTAAAATACATTGAGTTTTTTAATATCTCATTTTTTCTGGAGATCTTTCTAGATCTGTTTGACCTGTCAATCTTCTTGTTAAATACCCAAAGCTATCTCTCCTAAAAATATAATGTGTATAGTTCTATAAAGATCTACACTTTGGATACATACATGTTTTTATCTTTTATTGTTGATCATTTTTTTATAAATGTCGTATACATTATCAATCTTTTTCTATAGTTCATAAAATTGATTGTTAGAGCTACACATTGTAGATATATATGTTTATCATCTGGTAAGTGTTCACTCTACTTTTGTTTAAAGAAAAATGAGTCTACATAAAATTGAAGATTATTTTATTGTTACAATTCTTTAATGAAGGTATTCTATATCTGTTAGTTGCTGCTACAACTATGAGCTAATCTAGTATTTCACTTTTATATCTTATCTATTTTATTGAATTATTGACTGATTTTAATCAGTTATGGTGAAGTTTCATGTTATTATACTAAACTATGTGTTGGACTCCTCATGTTTTAATGATCACAAATCCTATACATCATATAAATCTTGTTAATCATATTTAATCTATTCCAAGTCATGTGTAAAGATGGTTGGTTTCTTTATGATTTAAATAAATTTTCTCAAGATCTTAACTGCTATAAATCATTTTTTATTATTGTAAACTATATTTAACTTTGGTCTATAATGATTTATTTTATTAATGATTAAGTCTAATTCATTCTGTGAATATTACTACTTAATTCTATATACATATATTTGGCTAAGTCTAAGAAACTGTGAGTCTACCACCGATTCTGGTTTTCTGGCAAAGGACCTAGACACTGTGACCCAGACACCATGACCCAGACACCATGACCCAAACACCGTGACCCAGACATTGTGACCCAGACACCATGACCCAGACACTATGACCAGACACCGTGGCCAAGACACCGTGACCAGACACCATAACCAGTTTCAGATCTGTTGAATCCTGTGACATCAGTTCCTTGTTAAGACACCATTTGAAGTTTGGAAAAGGACCATACACCATGATCATAACACCGCATATGTGCTATCAATTCCTGATCTCTATACAATTATTCCATAAGAACTGTCTCACCTCTCAAAGGCAAAGAAGAATACATTGTTTTGTGGTGACACTATTTCCAAGTGACACTGTTTCCAGACAGACTGTGACGCCGTTATTTAATCTATTTTGTCATTTTCAATTTAATTTATAAAGTTCATATTTGAGTCTTTTAAATTCACTAACATAATTAATATTTCTTTATAGACATGTCACCTGATAGTACGAGGTACGAGGTGTTGAATACATGCATATTTTCATCTCCAACACATGCACTCCAAGATTAAGAAGAAAAGTGTAGACCTAAAACATAAAAGAGGTAGAGCAGCAGAAGTGCAAGCATTCTTGTGAAAAGAACTGACACATGCAACAAGATACATTGGAAGAAGACATGAAGCATTCACGAATCCAAAAGCTGAGATACCCTATATTAGATTCAAGAACATCTTCGCAATAAAAACTCTATGAAGAACACAAGCCAGATCTAACTGGAAACCAGAGCACCAGACCTGCGATAATCTGTTTTCTCACAAGAGGACATGATACTTGCATATGCCTCATCCTAGAAGTCCATATATGCATATAATAACACTTAGAACACTTATAACCTTATCTCATCATCTTTGCTCTGTTGTGTACTATTTTTAGCTTTCGAGTAGTGTGTGTGTGTCTATATTAAAATGCACACTGTCTCCTACACTAAACTAAAGGATACAATATATCCTTTCTCTCATATCTTTTTACACTTTTTTACTCCCACCGATAAATGTGGAAGAGTTCCTTGTGTGACCTGGTAGTTTATACCCACGAAGAATTGTGAAAGAGGTTGTGTGACCTAGAAAGTCATGTGCACTATTGTTTACCCCAATCCAGGGTGTGGATCAAGTTTATTAATATAAACTTCTTGGTGGAAGGAGATCACCAAGTGGAGTGGATTAGGTATCATATTGAGAATGAACCACTTGTTTTATATCTGTTGTGTTGTTTAATTTAGTTTTCTCTATTTCGCAGAATAATTTAGAAATCACTAGATTTACTTTGATAGTTAATCTTGGACAGAAGTTATAACTGTTTATCCTCATTAGAATAGCTTAAAAAGTAATATTAATAACTAATATTGAGATTTCTTTAATCTTCAAAAAAGTTATTTGAGTAGTCAAACTTTCATAACTATATTAATTTTATTAACTGGGCTGTATTTATTTTCATTGGGGAACCTTTTAAGAAAACTTTTCAAACAGAAATTTTTATAGACACTCAATTCACCCCCCCCCCCCCCGAGTACTCTACTCTGACCAAAATTTGCTATCAAAGGAAGTTTTTTATTCCTGTTAAGACTTTGTTTCTGAAACTATTCAACTATGATTTTAGTTGTACTTTAAAGATATATAAATTTATATTAATTCTAAATTTATATCTCTTTCAAAGTATTTCTTTATTATGGATAATAGACTAGAAGGTGATACAACAAACAGACCATCATTCTTTAATGGAACCAATTATGCCCAATGGAAAATTAAAATGAAAATTCATTTAAAAAGTATGGGTTTTGAAATTTGGTCTTCAATTATAGATGAGTATAATATTTCTGCTATTGATAGAATCACTTGGGATAACCCAACCAAAACTTCCTACAATAAAAATTTCAAAGCCATGAATTCTCTATATTTCTCTTTAGAAGATGAGGAATTTAACAGAATTTCTGCATGTAAAAATATACATGAAATTTGGGATACTTTGTCTGTTTCACATGAAGGAACCTCTAGTGTGAAAGAAATGCGACTTAATACTTATACTATTAAATATGATAACTTTAAAATGAAACCTGATGAGCCTATTTCTAACATGTATCTCAGATTCAATGAAATTGTCAACACGATGATTTCTCTTGGAAGAGAAGTCACTGCCAAAGAACAAATCATGAGGATTCTCAGATGCCTACCTAATATATGGATAGGAACCTTTGTCTCTATTATAGAGTCATGCGACATCAGCAAGTTTTCTATAAAAGAGCTCATTGGGAAACTAATGATGTATGAAGAGGATATCAAAGTCAACAAGGAAGAGGAGGATGAACCCAAAAGAAAATTTGTTGCATTTAATACCACCACCTCTAAACACAAAGAAAAAGGGAAATTGGAGGTCTCTATAGAAATTTCCAGCAGTGAACAATCATCACCAAACAGTGATGATGATATGGCTCAATTAGCCAGAAGGTTTAAGATATTTTATAAGAAGAATAAATTTTTCATAAAGTTTAACTTCAAAGGAAGATATGATCAAAAGGGAAGCTGGAAGAAAGATTGGAAAAGAAGTGAAAAGTCTGATGATAGAGTATGATATGAATGTAAGCGAAAGGGAAATGTAAATTCTGATTGTTCCAAGCTCAAGTAAAAAAAGAAATATGAGGAAAAATATAGAAAGTATAAAAAGGAAATGAAATAAATGTAGAGTGATTCTGAGGAGAGTTCAAGTGACTCAGAATCTTCACATGATGAATAGTCTAACAAATCCAATATGTGTTTTATGACAAACATATCTGAGGTAACACTAGAATCTCATGTACACAATTCCTATTATTCTGGAGATGAAAGTGATTCTAAAAATATGTCTAAAGATTAAATATTTTAGTACTGTAATATGCTTGAAGAAACATGTAATGAACTAAAAGATAAATACAAGTCTTTAAAGAAACAGTATGCTCTTACCACAACTGTTAAATCTAAAATTACTGTAGAAAGGGAGAAAAATATTCAATTACTCAAATAAAATAATGCACTAAAGCTATCTAATGAGCAATTAAAAAGGGATCTTGAAAGGTTTACTAATGGTAAAGATACTTTGGTAAAAATGATAGGTAAACATATTACTCCTAAATATACTATTGGTATTGGCTATCAACCTGGTAAAATAAATTTTGGAAGAACCAATTTTGTTTCTAAATATAGGCCATACAACTTTACTCCTAGTTCAGAAAAACATTCAGCTAGTTCAAATTATGATATACTCTCTACTGTTTCAAGATTTTCTCAACCAAATAGAGTTTATTTTTCAAGCACTTTACATAATGATTATAGGAAACCTATGAGGCAGATGTGGGTTCCTAAAGCACTAGTCACTAATATTAATGGACCCAAACAAATATGGGTACCAAATTATGTTTTTATTTGACTATTTTGTACAAAAATTGTTTAAAGAGCTCCTGTAAAATCTTATGGTACTTGGACAATGGGTGTTCAAGACAAATGACAGGAGACTATTCATGCTTCAAGAACTTAATAAAAATTGATGGTGGACATGTCACCTTTAGTGACAATGCCAAAGGAAAAATCACTGGCCTTGGCCAAATTGGTAACTCTAAATCAGTTTTAATTCCCAAAGTACTTTTTTTTATGGATTGAAATATAATCTGATTAGGATTTCACAACTATGTGATGATGGATTTCATGTTAAATTTAAAAATGATTCTTACAATGTTTTTAATTATAAAAATGAATTAGTGTTTTTTGTATTAAGAAATGAAAATATATACTCTTTTAACATAGAGTCTTTAGTTTTTCAAAATGATTCATGTTTAAATGTATTTCACAAAGATTCTTGGCTTTGGCATAGGATACTAGGACACTGTAATATTGACTCTCTTATAAAGATAACTAGAAAAATCTTAGTCAAAGATCTACCCAAACTTGATTTTCCAAATGATAAAGTGTGTAATCCTTTTCAAAAGGGAAATCAATACAAAATTTCCATCAAACCAAAGAAAGAAGTTTCAACTTCTCAACCTCTCTAATTGGTTCACAAGGATTTGTTTGAACCATCTAGAGTTTCTTGTTTAAATGGGAAGCACTATGTTTATGTGATTTAAGATGAATTTTCTAGATATACTAGGACTTTATTTTTGTCTCACAAAAGTGAAGCATGCTCTCATTTCATCAAATATACTAAAACTGTAGAAAATATTAGTGGAATTATAATTAAATCCTTAAGAATTGATCATGGTCGTGAGTTTGAAAATCAAGAGTTTGAATCCTTTTGCTCACAAAATGGATATATTCATAATTTCTCTGCCCCTAGAACACCCCAACCAAATGGAGTTGTAGAAAGAAGAAATAGAACCTTGCAAGAGATTTCAAGAACCATGATTAGTGAATATGACTTACCTATTTATTTTTGGGCTGAAGTTGTAAATACAACATACTATATTATTAATAGAGTGTTGATTAGACCCATTCTTAAAAGAAATCCATATGATTTATGGAACAATAGAAAACCCAAAGTAATCAACTTCAAATTTTTTGGTTTCAAAGTCTATATCCTTAATACTAAGGAAAATATTGACAAATTTTCATACAAGAGTGATGAAGGAATATTTATAGGATATTTAATCTCTAGTAAATCCTATAGAGTGTTTAAAAAAAGAACTAAATGTGTGGAAGAGTCTGTCCATGTCAAATTTGATGAAACAGGTCCACATGAGTCTAAGACCACTCTACATAACCTGGAGGATCATGTGTCAAATATAGACATCAATTCAAAATCCTCTAACCATCCTATAAAAAAATCTGTGAAAACTTCTAGTTCTGTAAGTTCTTTAGATTCAAGTCATAATGAACCTAAACCTGTTCAAGAACCTGAAGTCATTAGTCCTTCTTTTTCTAGAGTTGTTAGAACTCTTAATAACCATCCTTTAGATGTTGTTTTAGGAGATTTAGATAAAGGAACTAAAACTAGAGCTTCTCTTAGAAATCATGTTGAATGTCAAGTCTTCTTGTCACAACTTGAACCTAAAAACATTAATGATGTTATCTATGATGAATTTTGGGTGATGTCTATGCAAGAATAACTTAATTAGTTTAAAAGGAACAAAGTTTGGAAACTTTTTGACAGACTTAAAGACACATTTACCATAGGCATTAAGTGTTTGTTTAGAAATAAGGTAGATAAAGTTGGTAAAATAGTTAGAAACAAGGCTATATTAGTTGAACAAGGCTATAGTCAAGAAGAGGGAATTGACTATAAGGAAACCTTTGCACCAGTAGCTATACTTGAAGCCATTAGAATCCTACTTTCTTATATTGCCCATATGAGTTTCAAACTATATCAAATGGATGTTAAGAGTGAATTCCTAAATGGGTATATAGATGAGGATGTCTTTGTTGAGAAACCCCCTAGTTTTACAAATCCTCATTTTCCAAATCATGTCTTTAAATTATCAAAAGATTTATATGGTTTAAAACAAGCTCCAAGAGATTGGTATGATAGATTAAGTACTTTTCTTATTTCCAAATGTTTTAAAAAAGGTATATATGATCCTACCCTTTTTATAAAATGAATTTCCAATAATGTTTTAGTAGTTCAAATTTATGTAGATGGTATTATCTTTGGATCTTCAAAAAAATCTTTATGTATTCAATTTTCTAAAATGATTCAAAATGAATTTAAAATGGGTTTAATGGGCGAAATAAAATTCTTTCTTGGATTTCAAATCATTCAAAATAATGATGGTATTATTTTAAATCAAAGAAAATATACTAGAGATCTTCTAAAATGTTTTGTCTTGGATAGTAGTAAAAGTAATGACACTCCAATGAGTACTACTTGTAAGTTAGATCTTTATGAAGATGGAAAATTTGTTGATCAAACCACTTACAAAGGAATTATTGGAAACTTACTCTACTTAACTGATATCCGACCTGACATTATTTTTAGTGTATGTATGTGTTCTCATTTTCAAGAAACCCCTAAGGAATCTCATTTAAATATTGTTAAAAGGATTTTTAAATACCTCAAACATACACCCAATCTAGAACTGTTCTATCCCAGAGGACAATCATTTGAGTTAGTTAGCTATTTTGATGCTAATTTCAGTGGTTTTAAGTTATATAGAAAGAGAACCTATGGAACATATCACTTTTGAGGAAATTAAATAGTATCATGGTGTAGTAAGAAACAATAATATGTTGTATTATCTACTACCGAAGATGAATACATGGTTTCTGGTAACTGTTGTGCACAAATTTTGTGGATGAAACGCACATTAATAGATTATGGATATCAATTCAAGAATGTACCCATTAATTGTGACAATAAAAGTTCTATTAACATCTCAAAAAATCATTCTACACACTCTAGGACAAAACATATTGATGTAATACATCACTTTTTGAGAGACCATTATCAAAAAGGTCATATCACTTTGGAATTAATTGGAACTGAAATATCAGCTCGCTGATATATTCACTAAATAATTAAATTCTAAAAGAATAGATTACATCATACATGAATTGGGAATGATAAATCTTAAGTAGTAAGTGTACTATTTCACAACTTATTGTTTCACAGTTTACGGTTTCACAAGTCACTATCTTAAGATTACTGTCTAACTCTTACAGTTCTATAGTTTACTATCTTAAAAGTTGTTGTTTCATGTTTATGGTATCATAGTTACTATATCTCGGTTACTATATGGCACATACTATTTCAAACAATACGGTCGCACAGTTTTAAAGTTACACAGTAGAGATGACACCATGAAAACCTGTTACGGTCTCACCATGAAAACCTGTTACAGTCTCACCGTGAAAACTTGTTACTTTCTCACCATGAAAGTCTGTTATGGTCTCACCGTAAAGAAACTTTATTGTTTTATCTATATATTATAACCCATATCATTTTAATTTATTGTTTTATTCTTTTACTTTCTGGTTATTTTGAATTTTCAAAGCTCGATATTCCTAAATGATTAAAACTAAAGAAGTTTCACTCTTTTCTTTACCCGAGATCTCTTCTCTTAAAATGTAATCCCTCCTTCAACCCTTCAGTTCTCTCTCTCTCTCTCTCGAGCATTTTTTGAATGCCCAGGATGAAACACCCATCCTCATCACCTCATGAGAAGTGTATATCAAAGAAGAAGATAAAAAGAGCACCAAAGATAGCGCCCAAAGGTCCTCTGAATCTGAACCTTGTTGACTGAATAGTGGTGTCAGAAAAGGAAATCTGCCCCAAGTGGCTACTATCAAGTAAGTCTTTAGTATTGAAAGTACTAAAAGAGTAGGGACAACTGGATTGGTTCACAAATGAGACTAGGCTGATATACCCAAAGCTAGTTTCTTAGTTTTATCAGTTCATTCAATTCTCATTTGATACAGAAGATGGTATTGTTGTGAGAAGTTGGATCAATGGCCAAAGATGTACCTTTTCTTCGAGGTTATGGGATTCTTGCCTAAGGATACCTCATGAGGGAATTTTTTAGGACTACCAAAGAGTTAATCCTCCTCCCAGTGATATATTTTTTTTACAAGAAGCCTCGGGAATCTTACCTAGAAATAAAACAAAGATAAGAGTTATTGTTGCTGAGATAGATGGTGAAACCAGACTATTGTTTAAGTTTGTTCAGAATATGATTAGTCCAAGAAAAGAATATTTTTCTACACTCAAGTATCATGATGTATTTTTGATACATCTTATGAAGAATGGACACAAGATTAACCTATGTAAGTATGTTATACTTCATATGTGTGAGTTGATAAATACAACCTCAAAGTCAACCTCCTTGTTTTACTCAAGGTTAATATCTGTTATGCCTCATGCTAAAGGATTGTTTGGACCAGATGAAGAAGTCATCAAGGACTATGAATTTTTTATCTCAAAGGTTATAGTCAAAAGAATAAAAAACAGTTGGAATATATGGAGATAATCATGGGTGGAGGATAATGATGGGGTTTATGAAAAGTTCAACCTGGTTGATCATTCTTCAAGACCTAAGGATTTCTGATCCTGGCCTAGAACTAGATGAAATTGTTGACTATCCTATTGAGGAGGAAGAATAAGATGTTGTTACACCTACAGAGTAAACTATCATGGATAAGGAAGATGGTGGAACTATTCCTCAATTCATAATTGAGAATGAAATACTTGTTCCTGAAGAAATTGTTGATTTAGAATAAGAACCTGCTTCTAGAGAAGAATATGTTGTTAATGTAAAGGAAAATTTTATTCTGGAAGAACATATAGAATAAGATATTTCTCTTGATAAAGAATATACTTTTGAGGAACACTTAGAGGAACAAGTTGTTTCTGAGATTATCTAATCTACTGAGGAAATAATGGAGTAAGCCTTTCAATTGGATAGAAAAGAAATGGGTGAGGCTATCGGAGATGAAATTTTGGAAATAAATCAAAGAAATAAATCTCTTAGTCCTATGAGAGATGAACTTGTTGAGGGGAGAAGCACCCTAATCTAGAAAGGGTTGAAAATATTAATCTAGTTGATCAAAGCACTGTGGATACATGGTATAAATTCTCTAGATATTTTGATGTGAAAGATTACCAATAAGCCTCAGTTAAAGGTATATATATTTCTACTATGTTTCAATTGAAACCAATCTCTGCTCTTGAAGTTATCTCTACAAAGGAACCTGATCCTATCTCAGATCTTGTTCCTGAACCTTCACAAGAACCTTCTACCTTAATGAGTAAGGATGATTTGAAAGCATTTGGAGCTACCTTATTGGATGGACTTGAAAAGTTCATGAACACTCAACCTGCTCCTATAACAAACCTAAGTGAAAGAGATACTGCCCTTTTATTAGAAAAGATCATATGGCAGATTCATCCAAAAATGATTCATGAAATCCAAGAGGTCAGAATTGAGAACAAACGGCTGAGTGATGAGGTGAAGTCTCTCAGAGCTATGGTTGAAGATATGCATAGCATGTTGAAATCAAGACCGGATCCTATTGCTCATCCTGTTGAGGATGTTAGTGGTTAGATTCCATAGGAAGTTTTATCTCTCCTTAAACCTACCCTAACTTCCTTAGTTGACAAGGTGGATTAAAGAAACAAGAAAATAGTTCAAGAAATGTGTGAGCTTGTTATTGGTCTCAAAAAATTGACTGATGAGTATAATGGATGTCTGAAGAAAGTTCAGAATCAACTAAAGTCTCTTAATTTAGCTGTTACAGCTTCTAGTACCTATGGGCAGTCATCCCAACCCTCCTTGGATAATGATTTGCTCAGAACAGTTGTTAAGGAAGAACTTCAATCAGTGCTCAGTGGATTTGACAAAGAGTATCTATATGTGGTTATAAAGAATAGTGACAGAGTTCTTGATTTAGTAATAATTCATTCCAAGATTTCAAATGATGCACAGGAATAAATTACTAAGAAGGTAGATTTATACTTAAATAGGATTTTCTCAAATCATGATATAAAAAACCATTTCAAGTACCTTGTAGAGAATCTAAAAATCCCTCTTGTCACTCAAGATTTCAAAAGTCAAGTTCAAAAGCTAAAATATGTCACTTCTTGTTGGACAAGTTCATGGAGAACAAAGATGACTTTGAGAATGTGATGCAGTGTGGTGGTGAGATTATTATTGACTTCATCAAGTTATTAAGGTCTTATATTCATGTGCAGAGCAATGCTATTGTGGCTCCTATAGTAGCACCCTTACGGCCTAGTTTTCATCCTTCCTCATTCACTGCCTTTTCCTCTACCTCTATGTCTGTCTCTCAAGCTTTGAGTAAGATCAGACCTATTATCCTTGACCAAAAATTACCTCAGTCTTCCACCAAAACTATGTTGGCCCCTTCTATTTTTTGAAGGACTCCCTCATCCTTCTCAGACATTTGGTTCACTCCCTTCTTCAACTTGTACTTATGCTCTTGTGGTTTCTCTTGATGATGCCACCAAGGGAAAAGAGAAGATGGCCAGTGCTAAAGAAAAGTGAACACTATATTTTGATAAGGATATTTCTATATTTTTGTTGCCTACTAATTGTAATGACATGTCTTTCTCCATCTAATGCACTGTGAACTCTTATTGACTATTCTCTTATTTACTTTTGTACTCTTTTTGATAATCTAAAAAGGGGGAGAGACACGTACACTAAGGGACACACATCACACTAAGAACAGATATCTCAATCATATGATTTTTTATCATCAAAAAGGGGGATATTGTTGGACTCCTCGTGTTTTAATCATGTTTTCATGATCACAAATCCTATACATCCTGTAAATCTTGTTAATCCTGTTTAATATATTTCAATTCATGTGTAAAGATGGCTGGTTTTTTATGATTTAAATAAATTTTATCAAGATCTTAATTTCTATAAATCATGTTTGATTATTTTAAACTATATTTCACTTTGGTTTATAATGATTTCTTTTATGAATGATTAAGTCTAATTCATTTTATGAATATTACTGCTTAATTCTATATACAGATATTTGGCTAAGTATGAGAAATCATGAGTCTGCCACCAGTTCTGGTTTTCTGGCAAAGGACCTAGACACCGTGACCCAGACACTGTGACCCAGACACCGTGACCCAGACACCGTGACCCAGAAACCATAACCCGGACACTGTGACCCAGACATTGTGACCAGACACCATGACCAAGACACCATGACCAGACATCATGACCAGACCTTGTAACCAGTTTCATATCTGTTGAAGCTTGTGACACCAGTTCCTTGCTAAGACATTGTTCAAAGTTTGGAAAAGGACCAGACACCGTGATCCTAACACTGCATCTGTGCTACCAGTTCCTGATCTCTATACAACTATGTCATCATAACTATCACACCACTCAAAGGCAAAGAATAAGACACCATTTTGTGGTGACACCATTTCCAAGTGACATTGTTTCCAGAAAGATTGTGACGTCGTTCTTTAATCTGTTTTTTCATTTTCAATTTAATTTCTAACGGTCATATTTGAGACTTTTAAATGCAATGACATAATTAATATTTCTTTGTAGAAATGTCACCTGACAGTATGAGGTACGAGGTGCAAAATACATTCATCTTGTCAGCTCCAACACATGCACTCCAAGAATAAGAAGAAAAGTGTGGCCCTAAAACATACAGGTGGTAGAGCAGCAAAAGTGTGAGCATTCTTGTGAAAAGAAATGACACATGCAACAAGATACATCTGAAGAACACACGAAGCATTCAAGAATCCAAAATATAGGATACAATAGATGAGATTCAAGAACATCTTTGCAATAAAAACTCTATTAAGAACACGATCCAGATCTAACTGGAAACCTAAGCACCAGACCTGCGGTACTCTTTTTTCTCACAAGAGGACCCAATACTTACATCTGCCTCATCCTAGAAGTCTAGAGCTGTATAGAATAACACTCATAACACTACTAACATTATCTCATCATCTTTTCTTGGTTATGTATTGTTTTTATCTTTCGAGTAGTGTGTGTATTTCTATATTAAAACACGCATTGTCTCCTGTACTAAACTGAAGGATACAAGATATCCTTTCTATCATATCTTTTTAAACTTGTTTACTCCCATAGATAAGTTTGGAAGAGGTCCCTGTGTGACCTAGTATTTTATACCCACAAAGAACTTTGGAAGAGGTCGTATGACCTGGACAGTCCTGTGCACTATTGTTTACCCCAATCCAAGGTCTGGATCAAGTTTATTAATATAAACTGCTTGGTGGTAAGTGATCACCAAGTGGAGTGGATTAGGTCTCAGCTTGAGACTAAACCACTTGTTTTATATCTAAAATTTTTTTTAATTTAGTTTTCTTTGTTTTACTAAATAATTCAAAAATCACTAGATTTACTTTGGTAGTTAATCTTGGACAAAAGTTATAATTGTTTAGCCTTATTAGAATAGATTCAAAAGTAATATCAATAACTAATATTGAGATTACTAAGAATTAATCAATCTTATGAGAAGTTATTTGAACAATAAAACTTTCATAGCCATATTACTTTGATTAACTGGTCTATATTTATTTTTATTGGGGAACCTTTTAAGAAAACTTTTCAAATAGAAATTTTTATAGATACTCAATTCACCCCCCCCCCCTCTTGAGTACTCTACTCTGACCAAAACTATGGATATTTTGTTTCCCTTTAAATTATCCAGAAGGCCTTGTAAAATCTTTGTTCTAATATTTCAACTGCAGGTACTCAGTTATAGAGGTCCTTGGGAAAGGACTTGCTAGTGAAAATAAACAAGATCATGGAGAGAGAGTAAGTGGAGTTCACTAGGGGGAATTTATGCTTCAAAACATTATACATTTTCATTTCCTATTCTTTTATTTATTTATCTTTCACCACTTACTCGTCTTTAAGAGAGAAGGAAACAATCACTTCATTTAAAGAGGGGATTCTTTTTTCAAGATTTTTAAAAGGATGCAATTCACCCCCTATTGTAACTTCATCATCATCATTCTTACCCAATAGTATTATATAAAACAAAAAAACAATAAATTGAATTCATATTTGTTTTGAGATTCAATATAGATTCCTTATGATGGAAATGTTGTATAAAAAATTGTATGAAATATCACAATACAAACTTATCTGAATTTTAGATTAAAAAAAGGAAGAAAAATCTGTACACTACATCAATGAAAGAAATTTGAAATTACCTCTAATTAAATTTTTGTATCTATCAAAGCTATTGTACATTTTTTCCATTAAATATTTTTTTTTCTTTTTACACTCTACTTAGTCAATTAACACATCAGGTATTTTAACGTAACTATATTATGCGTAAATAATTATTCTTATTTATTCCACACTATAGTAAGTCCATTTTTCCCCTACTAAAGAAGGTATATCTCGATTTTAAGAAACTACTGAAATAGAAGTTATATCTCTATTTTAGGCAACTACTTCAATAGAAGGTATCCATGTTTCTGAAACTCTAGTAGTTTCTATAAACTATTCATGTTTTTACTACCATTGGTATATCTCTATTTTAGTTGGATAATGAAAACCATACTTCCAATTATGATCTCTAATTCCCTAAACTTTGAAAAATATATTTTTTTATGATTATAGTAATTACATTGTGAATATATTCTGCTATGGGAGTTTAAAATCATTATCAATTGAAACATGATTTATTCAAGGGGTTATACATCATCAATGTTTAAAGGTAATTTGGTTTAGTCTATATCAATGTTTTAGTACTTTAATCACATATTATTAATATAACATCTGTTTTATAATTTTCCAAATAATATTCTAAAATAATGATGACATGATGTCACTAACCAGCCCGGATACCCTGATACCCAAGCTGGTCATGACATGGTCTTAAGGGCATTCTTGATTCTCATGTGTTGGAGACTAGTGTCAAACATCATACAAGGAATATAAGGGAATTATTTTTACAAAAAATAGTGAGAAAAATATACAAGTTAGTTTTATCAACACTCCAAATGGATAAAGTGCAAGAAAGAATCAGGTAAAATAGTACTCAAATGATACACCATCAAAAGACACCACGTCTTCCAAGATAAAAACTCAAACATATCCCATGAAACAAGTGGATCACATCTCCTTTGGTAACCTCCATCACTATAAGTCTCAAAGATCAATAACATCCACCACCTCTAAGAGGAACTTTCCCATTCCTTGAACCTAGAATAAGATAATCTATAAACACTTAAATTCAAAGGTATGGTGTAAGCTATAAATCCAAGTAGGGTCTCACCGAGTGTTCCATAATAAATTCCATAACAATTAAACCAAATATTATTTTGATTTAAATAAAACAAGGAATGTAATAGAATTCACATATTTTTAACAAAATATACATTCATAATCAAAAGATATGGAAGATACATAAAAACATGATTAAATAAACATTTTATATAAATTATTTACATAAAGTAGTTGGCATGAATAAAATAGTTCTATAAATAAATGGAATATAATCATATAATCAAGTATATCATAGCATCATGTATCCATACCTATGGAACATTAGTTTCTGGTAATAGGATCCTTACACTGCTCATCAGTGATCTCAGCTCAATGTGTGCACACGTCTCATGACTCAGGTCGTCGGGACTCAACTCCCCATCAGTGAAAAATCATATCATCATATGTTTATTTCAGTGTTTTCATAATCAATCCAATGTTAAGAGGTCAGATCCTAGCATGTTTTTTCTAATTAACACTAACAACCCAGGCTCACATGTGCTTCAATAAATCAATCATTTAATCAATCATGGGAAAAATAATCATTTCAGATCAGTTTAGAAATACAATTTCCCACATTCATTTTTCAACATGACTTTATCATTTCAAAAAAAATCATAGGTTTTCATCAATTCATTCCTTTTTAAATCATATTTAAATTTAATCCATTTATCTCAAATCAATTTTCCAAATCAATCCATCATTTTTCTCAAATCCACCCAACAATTTCAATCCCATTTAAATTGGGGGGGTTCATAATATCCATACCTTTTTTAAAAACATTCCTCAATCATCTCAAATCCAAGTTTTTAAATCACTTAAAAGCTCATTTCAAATCAATCTAGAAATTTAATCTTTTGATTATGGGGAAAATCAAATGGAACTACCTACCTTTAATCAATGATCAAATAAACTCCCACAATGGAGGAACACCAATGATAAACAAAGGTGTAGGAGAACAACAAGGAAATCCTAGATCAGAAATTTCAAGGTCAGACTCTAATTACATCATAAAGCATGATATCATACCACCACCAAAGAGGGATAGTGGAGAGGAGGAGAAAACTAAAGCGAGAAAACTCTTTGGGGATCATATGCCAAACTGAGACTTCCGAAAGGGAATAAATCGCCCCAAAATCACCTAGAGTCTCCCTAGGGATTGAGAGAAGAGGTTTCATGATAAATGAAATATTTCTCTGGATTCACCATAAAAAAATACACTACACCTAAGAAATTCATGAAGTGAATAATATATTCATGATGTGAATATCATGAGTGGTGGATATACTAAAAAATTCATCGCCTCAGGTTAAAAATCGGATCCCAACTATTTCATGTCATAAAATCAATTCATGGATTGTAAAAATTCACTACATAAAACTATTTCATGAAATTTTTCATGTGATGGATTCACATCATGAATTATATACACGACGTGAATCTTTCCTGTAAATAATAAACATCAAAACATGTTGAAAAACCAATAAAATACTCCAAATCAACCCAAATCCAAAGATATACCTATAAATCCTTTGACACATTTATACCTGAACTCCATTAATTCAAAAAAAAAATACATCCCTGAACATTAGGTCATATTCCTTGAAAAATGTTCTCTATCCTAAAAAGGCCGGAAACATAACCAAAAAAAAGGTAATCAAATAAATAGGCTACATAAGTACCTTAAAAAGATAATGGGATGTTACAAACACCCCATTATAAAAACTTTTTATCCCTAGAAATCCTATAGATAAGACTCTATGTCAATGAGATGAGGTCACTTCTCTCTCATCGGTGCCTCATGCTCACAAGTATCGTGTGAATCAGAACCATGATGCCATAGCACATAGACCAAAGGTGTAAAGACTCCGAATTTCCATGTAATTTTTTTTTAATTATATGGGAATTTTATGAGTATGCAAAAATTGATGGCGCGTGATTCTGAGGCCCGTTGTTCCCGGAATGAGTTTCTGAACTTTTTTTTCAGGTACGTGCATTAAACGTGCGAGCGGGTTTTTGTAACTTTTGAACCAGTGCTCGGAATTGAAATTTGAGGGCACCGTTGAACTCAAAATGCTGGTATTTGCTTAAGGAGACCTTCACCTTGACCGCAGCATGGGCTGGGTCAACCCAAACTGGGTCGGGTCAGCCCAGGCCGGGTCAGACCAGGTCGGATCAGACCCAGACCAGCTACGAGTTTTTCACTCTATCAGCCATAACTTTGGCACCAGGCGTCTATTTGAAAAACCTTCATCGGTGTTGTAAACCTTGGAGCGAGACGGTACCTTTGGTATACCCCACTTGAGATTTGGATAAATTTAGTATACGGTCGGGTTGGATCAAGCATAAATCCAACCAGGCCCTCGGGACTAAAAGGCTAATAAATTATAGACCAAGCATCCTATTGATGCAACATTTGTTGTGTTGAGACCCCTATGATGTGGTGGTCCTTTAGGATACTTCTTCGTGGGACTTCATGACAATTGGAGTATCGACCAATGTCTTGAGGAGAAGACCCTCTCAGAGTCGATCAAGCTTAGTGCGGGAACCCAGTAGCTAGTTGTGACGTAAAGAATGAGTAGTGATCATGTGTGGGTCAGTACCGAGTGATCTTGTGTGGGTCAACACCGAGAGATCCTATGTGGGTCAACACTGAGCGATCCTGTGTGGGTCAACACCGAGCAATCCTGTGTGGGTCAACACCGAGCGATCCTATGTTGGTCAACACCTAGCGATCCAATGTGGGTCAGCACCGAGCGATCCTATGTGGGTCAGCATCGAGCGATCCTGTGTGGGTCAGCACTGAGCGGTTCTCTGTGGGTCAGAACCTAGAGATCCTATGTGGGTATGATGACATACTGGAAATGTACTAGGATCCTATGTGGGTCTAACGATGTACTAACGGGGTACTAAGATCATGTGTGGGTCTGATGATGTATTACGATCATCCGTGGGTCTAATGATGATTAGGGATCCTTCTTGGGTCTACCTCTTAACAAAGTAAGATGATTCAGTAGTTACATCTAATCATCTCTACTACTGTACCTAATAAATACCTGGTGTGAGCTGAGTCTTTACCTTGTTGTACTTTCCTTCATGGTAATACCTTGGTGGTATTCTTCTGTGTGGCGTACCTATGTGGTACTTACCTTCGTGGTATTCCTTCCTTTGTGGAACAGTTGAGCTTTGGGCTTTGAGTTGGACTCTGTGTTTTCCTCATGATTGAGATGGGTATACTTGATAACTTAGGCATATGTATGGGCATATACCTAAGTAGATTTGTCAGTTGATTTCATGCCTTTTGGTTTATTATTGGTGGATTTTGTGATACCTTGAGGGTCTCAGGGTCCCTACTGAGTATCGTTATACTCACCCATGCACGGGCTATGCCTGCACCTTGTTGTGTTTGGTGCAGAAAACAGACATCTCTGATCAAGGCTAAGGGTACCAGGGCTAGACGAGGCCCAAAGGTGGACCATATGGTGTAAAGGTACACAGAGGAGATGGGAAGATTTGGAGTGCTGAGGAAGTGATCTGTACCTACCCTTCAGGTAGGAACCTTGGAGGATGACCCAGTAGCTGCCTTTCTTTTTCTTTAGTTGTATTGTATTTCAATTGTACTTGTACTATTACTGGTGGGATTGTATTCTATCCCCTTTTTACTTTCATCACTCTTTTTTCTATACGGTTGACTTGTGTTCGTATCTTGTTATGTGCTTGGTTGCGTGTGTTTACAGGTTATAAAGGCAATTCCTTCCTAGTTATAGAAAATATGCCTTTCAGTGCTAGTCTCCATCCCCTAGCCTATGGAAGGCAGGCTTGGGGTAGTCACGGCATGGGCCCCGGGGGACGGGTCATGACAAAAGGTATCCTCTTCCCACAGAGAACCTTTTTCTCAAAATCAATAATTATAAATGGATGGTCAGTCATGGATAAATCAGGATCAACATCAAGATCCACCAAACTCAGAACTTGAGAAGAGTTATAAAGATACTTTCAAATATATAGAACCTGAAAAACGTTGTGGATCGAAGTCAACTACGGTGGAAGTTCCAAATGGTAGGACACTTTCCCCGCTATCTCAACAATCTCAAAAGGACCCAAAAATCATAATGAAATATTTCCCTGATTTCCAAGATGTTAGTGACCCAACCAATTTGAAACTATCAAAAACACTTGGTCACCAAAAAAACTACAACAATCATTGATGATGATCATCATAGGATTTACACCAGCTTTGTGTCGTCAACATTATCTAATGAATAAAATGAATCCTCGTCGTTGTCTCTTAGACCAAACTCAGTCCCACCAAGAAACATTCACCAATATTTAACCAACACAACAAAGATCTGCAAGGTCAGCCATAAATTATCACAAATAGATCCATTCTAAAATAATACTAGTAACTATTGTTGTAGGGAAACTCAACCAGTCCCAAATGATCATCCCAAGCTTCACCAAAGTCAATAACGCAAGCACATAGTATGTACTCAAGAATCTATATAGTTAATTATATTTAGAAATCCATCTGTAGGTAATATTACATGATCAAACATACCTAGGATATCACAGCCTCTTGGAGGCCTCTCCAGAAGCAATAATTGAAATGGGAATCCCTGTCAAAGACTATAGTAGATGGAACTATATAAAATCTGATAATCTCCTCCACATAGAGACATACCAAGTCCTCAAAATTGTTTTTATCTCAAATGGGTATAAAGTGATCCAATTTGTTCAGCCTATCAATCAAAACCCATATCACATTCTTCCCTTAAGGGTTACATTGAAACCCAACAACAAAGTCTATAGAAATATCCTCCCACTTCTAAGTTGGAATTAGAAGTGGCTAAAGAAAATATGAAGGTCTCAGGTGCTTGGATATTACCTTTTAATAGGTATAATAGCAAGCAAAAAATTTAGTGATGTACCATATCATACTAGGCCAACAGAATCATTGCAACATATCATAGAGCATCTTTTTGGTTCTTGGATTCACTATCAACTAGGAACTATATAATTCCCCAATCACAAACTTTATCAAAGTCAAATGTATAAAAAAACTAGTTCTAGAAACCTAGGATTCCCTCTAGAGAGAACAAAAATTCACTAATAGTATCCCCACCATAAAGAGAGTCCCTAATGCCACGAAATTCATTATCAAACTACTAATCCTAAATAATCATCTCAAGAAGAGGAAAATTCAACTGTATGATTTCTAAAATAACCTTGATGCATTATCCTAAAATCCTAAATGCAACTAAGTAAATAGATCCATCAGATCCCACTCTTCTAATGATTCTTTCATGGTCTAGGTTTGATATTTCCTTCTCAAACCATCACTAATGATATTCCCCTTACCAGGGGTTTAGGCAATGTTAAAATCAAAATAGGTACTCCACTAAATGCCTCTATGGAAGGTTCAAATTTTTTTAGAGAAGATATAACTCAAGATTTTGTGGTTAAAATAAACAGTAAATATTTCATCGAAAGTTAATACTAGTAAATCATAAGAGAATGCATAATAGCTGCATGTTTGAGATCAGGGTTTAGATAATTATTCTCATGTAGCCTAAGCTGTCTAGAGCCATAAACTACCACGTGATCACCCTGCATAAGGACACAACCCAAACCCAAACCTGATTTATCGTATAAAACCAAATATCCCTTACTCACCTCTCTAAGTGTCAGCACTAGAACAGAATTAAAAATACATTTTATCTTAATAAAATAACTCTAAAATTTCTCATCCTATATGAATTTCACTCATTTTTGAGTGAGAGAGGTCATCAGAGAAGCCAACTTCGATAAATCTCTGACGAATCAATGGTAATATCCTACAAAATCCAAGAATCTTTGAGTCTAAAAAACATTAAATGGTTTATCCCATGTCATAACATATTTCACCTTCTCATGATCAACTGATGTACCATGTTCCGAGACCACATGCTCGGAGAACTTCACTTCTCGAATCCAAAAAATACATTTCAAAAGCTTCATGTAAAGTTGATAGAAAAAATTCATTTTTTTAATTTTAATTTAAATGTTATTAATCTCACTAAAGTGTTATTTTAAGATAAATTGTCACATTTTATGGTTTTGGAATCATTTTGATCTTAATTTTTAAAATGGCCTAATTTTAGATTTTAATTATTTTCATTTTCTTCTGTATTTTGACCATAACATTTACTACACTAAATTAAATTATGAAATTCATTTATGGTAGGATTCCATACATATTTGGATTAATTTAATCCAACTTAATCCAAAGTTCAATCTATCATTAGAAGGTCCAAACCCATATAATAAGCCACACCTTGAAATATGTGCATAGATCTAGTGAATTTTGAAGATGGGCCAATATCTCACAAAGTATATGCCCAATGGATTTAGAATTCGACATAGAGAATTAGAACATATATATTAATAACTTTCATAAGTATGGATTAACTTTATTATATCGATATCAAGTCCATAAATTCATAGGAAACCTAATATGTGTAATATGAAGAGTTATCTATGCCAGATTAATTTTATAGAGTAAATTAGATATAACTCTCTCCACATGTGGACAATGAAGTTAAAATTTAGTGAGAACAGTAAAAATAAATAGGAAAAAATTTTCTAGAAGATAATTGTCCCAATAAAACCATTAAATATTTATCCCATGTGTGAACTTTTGGAAGAAAAATTTGGACCCAAAAATTTCACCACATTTGCCTATAAAAATGTATCCCTTATCCTTTTCAAAGGGTTGAAACTTTTATTATCCATCTTAAGTAGATTTTTAGGGTTTTATTTTTTTGTAATATTATTATGAATTTATAATATATATTATTATTATTATTCCTCTCATTATCTTATTTTTATATTTTGTGTTTCCACCATGTTCTTCTCCATTGTGATCTCCAATACTCATGATCATGAGTAACTACATGAGGAAGTTCCCAGGGGCAGAATACATTGTTAAACCCAATTCATTTCAAATTAATTCATATTGTTTCTTTTTTTATTAGATTTAGGTCAATGGGGTCTATTGGGTATGGTGCCTTTTTGTCTCCACGTTCCACCTGAGGCTTAACTTTCAATTCTGTAATATTCTCCCTCAATCAAGGATGTGGATGTGTGGCCTCTCGATGATCTTTGAGTGCACCATATATTCACAACATGGGTAGATGTGGATTTTCATCAATACAATGGAGCATGTTCATTAAGTATATTTGAAACTAATAATTATATGATGAAGGTTCACTCTAGGTGTTCTCCTATGAGGATCTCATTTTTGTATAAAATCATTCATTTTGTCTGCATTCTGCATTTCATGTTTACTTTTATTTATTTTTGATATATTTAAGTCCCAATCCCAAATTTCAAACCTCAAACATTATATTATTTAGTTTTATATTTTTTATAATATTAATAGAGATAATAGGAATTCGGTGTTGTGTAAGATTCCTCCTCGAGACCGGCCCTAGGTGTGCACTATATTGCATGCATAGGTAAATAAACTATTTATTGGGGATATAAAAAAAGTACCCATGCATCAATTTGGAACCATTTTCAAGGATTCACAATAGTTTCACACACCTTTTTTCATAAAAACACAAAAAAAATTATAAATTTCAAAAACTAAAAAAAATATTCTTTGTTCAGGATGTATTTGAATTCAGATTACTATGCATTGACTGACCATTCATAGGTGCAATAAAAATCTCAAAATGATATTGAATCCTAGATGAAACTTAAATAATATATACAAAAACTATAGATCCAAGCTCAAAGGGTATAAGAATATATTCATGAACTGCTGGAGCAACCTGAACCAGAATGAGTTGTAGAATAGATTTTAGTAATCATTTTTTATGTTAAAGATCTTGAGGTGGTTGAGAATGAGATATTAAATGAATTACTAACATCATCCCACACTCAAAAATTTCTCAAGGAGGTCCCTGAAGAAAACATTCAAGATGATTCACTTATGGGAGATCAACATTTTTTTGAATAATCCTGAAATAGATTTGTTGAAGATAACCCGAAACTTGATCTTCTCATCCTTGATAAGGAAAAATCAACACCTCTCTACCTCTCTCTTTATTTGGAAGATGATGATGAAGATACACCTGCTGATATTGAGTTTCCAATGGTCCTACCATAAGATATAAATTTCCAATATGACTTACTTTAAAGGGAATATTTCTTTATTTATTCTTTAGGTTTTAATCTTATCCAAGCTAATATTTTTTGACATCTGTTTTTCTAAAATTTATGACACGGCATAAATGGAGTAGGCCTTAAATGTTATGGAAGAATTCCTAGAAGAAATGGTCATAAAATAAGATCTGGATAATCATGTGGTGATACTATTACCTCCTCTGCAACAACTTATATACCATATGGAGGACACCATGTAAATCAAGAGGGATCACCCCTATATTCTTTTTCCCTACCACTTTAGGCCTCAAATTATATTTGTATTCTATATTGGGGGTTGGGAATTTTATTATATTTTTTGGGGTTCTCTATTATTGGTTTCTACTCATGTACACTATGAAAATTCACATGTGGTAGTTCATCTCAAAGAAATTTCATCCACCTTCTGATTGGTTATAACCCACTACAATTTCCTGACTAGGGGAAGTAAAAACCTAACACCCATTTTGGGGGTATAACCAAGAATTATCCCTTTTCTTTACCCTTTATCTTTTTTTATTTTTTTAATTATGTTTTGTCATTTATTTATTGTAGTTTTAAAGTGGTAGTAGATAAGATCTTAACTCAAGGTTGTCACTAAAAAATAAGTCAGGTTGTATCTTTCCTTTTCTTTATTTTATTTGTTTCCCAATTAAAATTCTATATGAAAATCATTCTTGGTCTGATTTGAACTAAAAAGATGGTAGTAAATGGAATAACTTTGGGTGAGGGATGTAAATATATTTTTAGTAATTTTTTTTGTGCTTCCATTTTACTTTTCGTGTCTTTTCCTGAATTTTTTATGTTTTCCTTTTTCAATTTTGGTGTGTTTTTAGGATTCTTGAGTTGAATCGAATACTTTAGAAAATTAAATCCATCATAGTGTTTATGTAACATTATTTTATTTGAATATTTGATTATTAAAATGATTTTTGAGTGGATTTTTTTTCTTTATTTTTGATCTTTTCATTTAATTAAGTTTGATTGATTGTGAAACTCATGTACACTAGTGTTGTCCAAATTGAATAGCTTACCCAACTTGAGAGATTTCTAAACCATTTTTTGACATATTATTTATATTTTTATTTTTATTAAGAGTCTTGAGACTTGTTTTTTGATCCAAAACGTTATATTTTTCTCTTTTTAAAATATGTTTAAGTTCATAGAATGTGTCAAGTATGATTGAGGAAAGGCTTTAAAATCTCTTTTTACATTGAACTCTAATTTTGGACTACCTTTACATCTGACCATTATTAGGACCCTAGTAGTCATGAACTAACTTTTTAAGAAGGCACATTAAAATCCATTTATACCTATCCAACCTTCTCTAGAAGTTAAATTCATGATTATTATTGAACTCAATTATGGAGGAGGGAGAAGATGATCTATATTTTTCTTTTCTAAATAATTTTATTGAGTTGTATTGAAAGTGTTTCCATATTTATTACTGCTTTGGTGGAAGAAATTTCATGATGAAAACAAGTATTGGTGACCCAAAATATCATTAAAGATAAGTTTTGTGTTTTCACCAATATTTGAATATCAAAAGATATCTCTCTTTTTCCTTAAAAACCTGATTCTGAAGAGAAATTCCAAAACTGAATTCAAGCTGAAACAATGCTAAAAAGGGGGAAAAGGTGGAAGAAATTTATAATTGATGCTGAAAATATCAAGTGTGAACTTCCTATAGAAATAAATATGTGTTTTTAAGTGATTCATTTTCGATCTAATTGATGAGTACACCATTCTTGGGAAAAACTATTTTCATGCATTTACTTCACTTTAGAGCTTAACACTCCTCATTCTTCCTCAAATGTTTTTATATTTAAAACCATCCAACCCTAGGTATTCATAAAACCCATGTAAAATACCTGAGGATTGACATATTTTTTACTATGTGAAGTGTAGATACTAGGAGTATATCAATATTATGTAGAGATCACGCGTGTTCTTGAGAATGAGAAAAACTCTACAAAAAATCCTTGATTGAAGAGAGAAATATTTTTCCAGGGAGGCAGGTATGAAATGTACTTGAATATTAACATGATATTGAATATATATTTATAATTTTTATGGATTTAGAGAATTTTGATCCATTTAGGAGGCATTATATTTTCCATTATATGATAATTGAGTTGTGTTGTCATTTATGCTTTGGGAAGTTTGTTTTGACCTTGGTATCAGATGATTGCCTAGAAGTGCAATGTTTAAGTGTGGGGTAATTGATAGATAAAATATTTTAAATTATTTTAATATTAATTTCAATGATTTTAATTTTACTAAAGTGTTATTTTAATGTAAATTGTCACATTTTATGGTTTTAGAATCATTTTGAGCTTAATTTTCAAATTGTTTAATTTTGGATTTCAACTGTTTTCATTTTCTTTTGTATTTTGGCCATAAATTTTTCTAAAAAAATGAATTGTTAAATTAATTTTTTTAGGATTCCATAAATATTGGGATTCATTTAATCCAACTAGATTCAAATCTCAGTCTATTATTTTAAGGTCCAAAACCAGCTCACAAATTAGGCCTCCAAATCTGTGCATATATCTGGATATTTTTAAACATGGGCCAATAGCTCACAAAGTAAGGGGCCAATAGAGATAAAGTTCTACATGGATAAAGAAAAAGTGTAGAGGAATAACTTTTATAACTATTTACCCACTTTATTCTACCTATATCAATGCCATAAATTCATGGAAAAACTGATATGTAGAATACAAAGAGTTATCCAAGAAAGATAAATTTTCTAGAGTAAATTGGTTATAACTCTCTCCAAACATAACCAATGAAGAAAAAATTTTGTGCATACATTATAAAAACATATGGGAACAAATTTTCAAAAGAAAAATGTTCCCAATTAGGTCATTAAATATGTCTCCCATGTGTGAACTTTCATAGGAAAATTGTGGATCCAAAAATTTCACCCATTTTGCTTATAAAAATGTATCCCTTATCCTTTTTAAAGGATTGGAAACTTTAGTTGGATATTTTCAGTAGCTTTAAAGGGTTTTATTTTTCAATAATATTATTGTTCATTTTTAATATATATTAGTCTTCTTCTTCCTCTGGGATCTGTAATACTCATAATCATCAGTAACTAACCAAAGGAAGTTCTTGGGGTAGCAATCCAGTGTTGAACCCAAGTCATTGAACATTAATTCATATTGATTATTATTTTCTTATAGTTTGTATGAGGGAGATTTTAGTGGGTAATTAACCTTTGTGTATCCACTTTCCACCCAAGGCTTAGTTTTATCTTCTACAATATTCTCCATTGATCGAGGAGGTGAATGTGCAGCCTCTCAGCGATCATTGAGTGCACTGTATATTCACAACATGGGTAGAAGAGGATGTTTATACATACGATGGATAATGTTCATTAAGTATATTTGAAACTAATAATGAGATGATAAATGTTCACTCTCAGTGTTCTATTGGGAGAATCTCCTTTATTTCTAACATCATTCATTCTATCTGTATTCTACATTTCATGTTTACATTTATTTTATCTTTCATAGATTTAATTTTCAATCCCAAATTTCAAACCCCTAACATTATATTATTTAGTTTTATATTAGTTAGAATATAAATAGTGACAATAGGATTTTTGTGTTGTGTAAAATAACTCCTTGATACTAACCCTAGGTGTGCACTATATTGCATTATTAAGTAAATAAGCTATTGATCGGGGATCCATGAAAAATCCTCATGCAACAAAAGTCGATTTCTCAAGGTTTCTAGAACAGCTCTAAAATGAAGAACATGGTCCTCCTCGATCTGATAATAAACTAGGGTGTTGTCAACAAATACCACCATGAACAAGTCAAGGTAATCATGAAATATCATATTCATCATAGCCATGAAAACTGTTGGAGCATTGGTTAAACCAAATTCCTAACAAGATACTCATAATGGATACACCTACTCCTAAAGGATATATTTTGAATATTGAACTCTTGTATTCTCAACTGACGATAACCAAATCAAAGATAAAACTTCAAAAACCACCTCAAACCTTTCAGTTATCTAAACAGATCATCAATCTATGGTAACAAATACTTTTTATTCATCGTAACTCAATTGAGTTTTTTGTAATAAATGCATAGGTTAAGTTTACCACCAAATATCTTCACAAAAAGAATAGGAACCACCCATGGTGACAAAATCGGGCATATAAAAACTTTTTATAACAAATCATCCAACTGATATTTCAACTCTTTTGGATCTGCAGGTTCTATATGGTAAGAAGTAATAGAAAATGGATGATTACCAAGTACTAAATCAATAGAAAAATTCACCTCTCTTACCTATGTGAAGATAGAGAAATCATAAGGAACAACATTGAGAAACTTGATGACAACTGTAGTGATATCATCACACAAATATTCCCACTCTATGTCCAAATCAAACACCGATATTACCCTTCCCAACTCTAAAAAATAAGGTACAACTCTAATCGACCTCAGATATCATTCTCCCAGAAAGACACGACACACCTCTCCGGGCATAGAAAAGCAGATCCACCAAAGATAATAGTAAATCCATGCCTTATGAGAAATCATTCTATCCATCCTGAAAATGATATCAAGAGGTTTCATGTCAAGAACTAGAAAACTCCAGGAAATCTCAATCTCTGATAAAGAGAAAATACAGGTAGGACACCGAAGAACCTAATCTCTCTTCTTTCTAAGGGGCTTAGTGATATCCATCACATAAGAAAAAATATTTATAGGAAGATTTAGAAAATTCACAACACAGGTCGATATAAATGAGTGAGATGCACCAGTATCAAATAAAGTAGTCACTAAAGATGAATCTATAGTGATGGAAACTCTCATTGTCATTGGACTCACATCATCCACCTCTAGAGACTCTTCCACTATGTGAATAATCTTCATTCCAATTGCCTGTGGTTGGAAACGCTTGGTTCTTGAAGCATATAATTACACTACAGTACTTTTTAGCATTGATGAGATCATTCCAATACACATAGTATAAAAGGAATAGTGAAACTTCCATAGGTGTCCTGAGCAACTGTATGAACTATAGATCATGTGTGTCTCGGTGCAAACTCGTCTCGAATGCCCAACCATGCCACACTAGAAGTAATTCAAAGGGCCCCTTCTAGGCACTGCATGATGTTTGGATGAAGCGTTTTGTCGAGAACCACCATAGGACTCATCATGGTTCCTATTTCCTTTAAAGGAACTCGTAGAACTTCCACTTGGAGAAAAAGGAACTCCCATCAACCCTAACTTATCAGTCATGTCAAGCTCAACCATCAATGCTCTATACAGTGTATCAGAATAAGAAGTGAGCTTCAGAAAGAAAATTTTTGATAGAATATCAGGTTATATACCCATCACAAACTGTCAATACCTCATCTTTTCATTAGATAAAACCTCAGGTGAAAACTGAACAAGCTCAGCAAAATGGTTTTCATACTGTGTCACAATATTGTCACCCTACAGGAGTTTAAGAAACTCTATGGACTTCACCAAGACCATTGAATATGGATATAAATGATTGGTGAAAATGACTCTAAATTCTTTCCACTCCAAGACCTCATGCTTCTTCATCATCGCCATCAAATTCTACCATCTCTTTGTTAGGACCCTTAATCTTAAAGAAAGCACACATCACTTTAATCGAATTAGGAATTTATATGAACTCAAAAAGTAGATAAATATTTTTTTAATCAATCCTCATCCTCTTGTGTATCATTCAAACCTTGGAAATCTGGTGGTTTCTAACAAATAAACTCTTGATAACTATATCTTAATTGATCCCTGCAAGGTTCCATAACAGGAGCCTATTCTGGAACTGGTGTTGGTGCCTATACCAAAACATGGATATTGTGCACCACTATCTCAAAAATATTCTAGTCTACTAGAGTATTAACCTATTGTGATTCGCCATATGATTCCTCCTGTGGCCTATTCAAATGTCTTCTCAGAGGCATGATGCTTCACAATATCAATAGACAACACTGAAATCATCAGCAAGGATACACATATCATCAACTCGAATAAGAGTCAAAGGAATATAAATTCCATCAAGAAGAACCAATATTTTAATTTCAACATAATCAAATAAAAAGTGGGTAAATTTCTATAAAACATAATAAAACATTCCTCAAGTCACTTTTTCCAAACATTCATGGTTACTTAAGGATCATTACGATGAGAGTTGTCCAGACACTCACTCACAACTACCACCTAAGTCCCATCAATATTATATATTACCTACCAGGACAACCCAATTTTATACTAAAATCAAGGAAAGATGCACACCTTTCACCAATGATCCCACTTTTTCACGAACAATCCCAAATACCCCAATACCCCGATACCCTGATACCTGAGTCGGCTCTGACATGGCCTAAAGGGCATTCCCGATCCCCACTGGTTGGCGACTAGCACTTAACATTATACAAGGAATAAAAGGGAATGATTTTTCCAAAAAATAGAAGAAGACAAAAGATACAAGTTAGTATGCTCAACACTATAAAGGGAGAAAGTACTAAAAAAATGGTTAAAATAGTACCCAAACGATGCATAATCAAACAAAACCACATCTACCAAGATAAAAACTCATATATATCCCATGCATCAAGTGGATCAAATCTCCATTGTTCACCTACATAACTCCAGGACTCAAAGATATATAACATACACCACCTCTAAAGGGTGATTTCCCTTTACTCAGACCTCACATGAGATAATGTACAAACACCCAAAGGAAAATATAGGGTGTAAACTATAAATCCCAGTAGGGTCTCACCAAGTGTTCCATAATCAATTCTGCAACAATTAAACCAAATATGATTTGAATTAAAATAAACAATTCATGGCATGGAATTCATATATTTTAAATAAAAAATGCTTTTATAATCAAAAGAGATGAAAAATATATCAAAACATGCTTAAATGAACAATTTATATAAAACATTTATATAAATAATTCACCATGAATAAAAGAGTTCTATAAATCAATGTCATGTTATCATCAAATCAAGTATATCATAGCACCATGTATCTTCCTCTATGGTACATTAGTTTCTAGTTATAGGATCCTTACACTAATCATCAGTGATCTTAGTTCAATGTGTATACACATACCATGACTCAGATTGTTGGGTCTCAACTCCCCATCGGGGAAAAAATCATGTCACATAATGTTTATGTCAGTGTTGTCAACATCAATCTAGTGTTATGGGGTCAGATGCTTGTGTAGGTTTCAAGCGCAGCGGAGGCATGCGATGGGTGATGCCCAACATTGATTTTTTCATGTTTAATGATCAATCCAATATCTACATGGTGATAAATTTTGTGTTGAATAGAATTAAATAAAATAATATAGATAACATGAATCACACCGGAAGTAAGGAGAGAAGATCATCACATATTATTTATAATTAATTTAATTAAATAAGAACTACCTTGATAGAATTATTTCTTCATTGATGGATCTGGTAACATATCTGTGATGCACCGTCATTACGTTGTAGTAATCAAGTGTAGATTCCATATAGTGGTGATCCACACATGTTCCATGAATCTCTTGATGTCGCTGAAAGAATCTCTGAGTGCTAGCACAACAGATCCTTGTACTTGCATCATCTGCCTTTGATCGCTATGATAATTACTTCCAAAGCATTCTTCTTAATCCAGTGGAGGAATATTGATATATGTTCTTGGGAGCGATCTTGAAGAAGAGAGATCAAAAGGTCTTAAGAGAATTCTCTAATTTTATGGTGCACAACCCAAAAAAATGAATTATTCTATTGAGAAAATAACATTCATGGGTTTATATATCACTAGTTTTAAAATGAAATAATTACACAAGTTCCCTTAATTATTTATTTAATCCTAGAAAAACCCCATGTGAGATAATATTATTATTATTATTATTTATCGACATGTACTTAACTTTTCAATTAAAGTTAAATATTATTTAATCAAATAATATTCAATATTTATTATTTTCTCACCAGGCCTAAAATCATGATCTGTCATTTCTCTATAATATTTATCGAATATTTAATAATGTATATTTATTAATTAAATAAATATAACTAAATTATTCTCTAATAAATAAATATTTATATGAGATCAATAATATATGAATAATTCTTAAACCATGTGTGAGAGTCATATTTATTCAACTTGTTAAATAATAAATAGTAATATATTATTTAATAGAGATTCTAGATACACTTAGTGTGTGACCCTCTACGCCTATTTCTCAATGGAATTAGGTGAAGTATCCTAAAGTCCAATGTTAGCATCTAGAAACATTCCAATACACCCATAGAGAAATAATTTAATGCCACAACAACATGTTATATCATACGGATTCTTACTGTGTAATATTATCCATTTATCATGTTATCTCTAATCAAGAAGGTTTCATGATGGTGTCATCAAAAAAAGTGCTCAATGTCTCTTTATTTTATTTCCCAGAAAAAAAAACTTGTCTATTGAACACCATGGCCATTGATTTATTTAGGCTATATCATTTTCATCAAAGGATTTGAGATATCAACTTCTCTTAAAACATAAGGGAAAAATCTTTTTTTGAATTATTCATTAATGAAATATTACTCGTGACGCACCCAACATATCTTGTCTCTCCATGAACATATATCATCGTGGTTTTCATCAATACATTAAATTACATGACTCATAATATTCATTAATAATAATCTTAAAGTCTAAGGATTAATACACACGCCCGTAGATAGGAATATCTGATGACACGTAGAAATGTGGATTTTCTACTGGCGGGTCTCGTTCTCATAATATCCTACTAGATATTACCAAGGGAGTACACCATGATAAGGTTCCTAAAAATACTATGAGTCTCCACCCCTGATAGCCAGTATCATTTGTTTCCCTCAAATTATATCATCCGGCTATAGAACATATATTCAATAATAGTGTCGTAGCACTTCTAGGTTCTCATTATAGTGGGGAACTATTGTGACCTTTTAGTGAAAAAGATACTCTTAAGACATTATCACATACTATTTAACGAATAAGAAAAATCATGATGTTATAAGTAGTTTATTAATATTCAAAACAAAGAATACATGTTTTCATAAAGTACACATAGGTTGGTTCTAGGGAACCAACTCTAACAAACTCCCACTTGCACTAGATTTAACTACTAACAACCTTCAGTCTGCTAGTTCTTATATGATACTCATGCCTCTACTGATATGGGACTTTATTTAAGGGGTCTACCACATTATCTTTTGTGGGTACTCTACTTTTTTCAACTTCATCCCTCTGATAAAAATCCCTCAATAGGTGATACTTCCATAGTATATGTTTTGTTGGTTGGTGTGACCTTGGATCTTTTGAAAGAGGCACCATTGTAGTATTATCACAATAGAATGTGATGGGATATTTAATAATGGGTGCCACATCAGTCTCTTGTAAAAAATTCTAAATTTGAATGGATTCCTTGGGTGCATTATAATATGTTATATACTCATAATATTCTATAGAATCAAAGATGATTGGCTTCCTTGAACTCTTCCAGCTCGCAGCTCCTCCGTTGAGATAAAAATCATATCCCGATTGCAACTTTAGATCATTTTGATCTATCTAAAACTCAGCATCAGTATAACCCCTGATGATTATCTCCTCATCTCCTTCATACACTAGGAATATATCCTTATTTCTTTTCAAATACTTAAGGATAGCCTTAACAGTAGTCCAATGTTGTTCTAGTGGATCTGCTTGATATCTGCCTACCATGATCAATGCATAGGAAATATCAAGTCTATTACATGGAATACATGATTGATCCTATCATTGAAACATTTGGGATATTACTTATTCTCTCTTTCTCATGTTGTTTCTGAGGACACATTTTCTTAGAAAGATGTAAACCATGTGACATTAGAACCAATTACCCCTTATATTGTTCCATACTAAATCTCTTTAGTATCTGGTCAATATATGTACTTTGACTTAGTCCAATTAGCCTCTTGGATCAATAAAGAATGATTTTTATCCCTAGAATGTAGGATGCTTCACCTAAGTCCTTCATGGAGAAACATTTGTTTAACCATTCCTTAACAGACTATAAGACTAGTATTTCATTTCTAATAAGTAATATTTCATCAGCATATACTACTAGGATAATGACCGCATTCCTACTAAGAATCGTGTAAACACACAACTCATATTAATTATTAATGAAACCAAATTATTTTATGGATTCATCGAAACGAATGTTTCATGACCAAGATGCTTGCTTTAATCCATAAATGGATCTTTGTAACTTGAAAATCCTCTTGGAATCACTTGAAGTCACAAACCCTTATGGTTGTGTTATATAGACATCTTCCTGAAGGTTCCCATTAAGGAATTCATTTTTGACATCCATCTACCAAATCTCATAGTCATGGTAAGCTTCTATAGCAAGAATAATTATAATGGATTTAAACATGGAAACTGATGAAAAGGTTTCATCATAGTCAATTACTTGATGCTATTTAAAAGATTTATCCACTATACTTTATTTGTAGGTATTTAATTTACCTTCCATGCCTAGTTTTCTCTTGAATATCCATTTTCCCCCAACGAGCTTTACATCAACTGGTGCATCGACCATAACCCAAACTTGGTTCTGATACATGGAATCCATTTCATAATTCATGGTTTCTTTCCATCTTGCAGCTTCTGAGCTCTCTACTATGTACCTCCTTGTAGTAAAGAGGTTCATCATTTTCAATCAATAATGATTCACCATCTTTGGTGACTAGAAAACCATATCTATCTAGTTCTATTACCTCTTTTACACTTCTACATGGTGCTTGTGTTTTTGGAACTACTTCTTCCATGGGGGTCTGTGGAATCTGTTCATGTACCAACTCTTGTGTATCTTGAGAAAAAACTTCATCAAATTAAATCTTTCTTCCACTATACTTTTTTAGGATGTTCTCCCTCTCATGAAATATGGCTTGTTTGAAAATAGTCACTTTCATGTCTAAGGGGTTGTATAGGTAGTATCCCTTTGTTTCCTTAGGATACCCTATAAAGATACACTTTGTGCCCCAAGGTTCTAGTTTATTTCCCAAGAAGGTCTTAACAAATGTCTCGCAACCCCATACATGTGTATGCGATAGAATGGGTTTCTTTCCACTCCATAACTCAAAGAGAATTTCCTTTTCCTCTTTAATTAGAACTTGATTTAATGTGTATGTATTAGTTTGTAATGCATATCCCCATAAGGATAATAGAAGATCTACATGACTCATCATTGACCTTAACTTTTCTAATAAGTTATGGTACCTCCTTTCACTAACAACATTCCATTGTGGTGTATAAGGTGGAGTTAGTTGAGATAGAATCACAAACTCCCATATAAATTCGATGAACTCTTGGTTAAGATATTCACACCTCGGTCTGATCGAAGCTTATTTATCTTCTTATAAAGTTGATTATCTACTTCATTCTTTAATTCCTTGGACTTAGACTTATACCTTATCAAGTAGATATATCCATATCTACTCAATTCATCAGTAAAAGTTATGAAGTAAGAATATCCACCTTTAGATTTTATTGGAAATGGTATACACACATCAGTGTGTACCAATCCTATAAACTCTATGGCCCTTTCACCCTATCCACCAAATGGTGGTTGGTTCATTTTTCCTTATAAACAATCATGACATATTTCAAGTGGTTTTAGCTCAGATGAGTCTAAATAACCATCTTGACAGAGATTTTTCAAACGCTTCTTGTTTACATGACCAAGATGGTGATACTAAAGATGGGTGTTAAATGAGTCATGTAAACATGATTCGTTATCAATTTCCAACACATGGTTTTCATAATTTAATACATAAAGACCATTATTTAAATGTGTCATACCATAACATATGTTTCCCTTATAAAAGAAACAACTTTTATTTCCAAATTTAAAAATAAACCCATCTTCATCAAGGCATGATACAAAAATTATGTTCATGGTAACTGTAGGTACATAAAAATCTTTTAAAAACAAAATCATTCATGTTGGAACTGAAAGGTGGTAGTCACCAATGGTTAGGGCAGTCAGCATCGCTCCATTAGAAGCTATCAAATCAACCTATCCTCTATAAATATTTCTAAATCTACTTGGATTCTACATTTGGATATAAATGTGAGCCCCACAAGCTGTATCTAATACCTAATGTGTATATATTGAATGATTACGCTTGATAAAAAACATACCTTTATCTTCCCCTTGCTTCTGTGTGCAGTTCATCTTCCAGTTTTTTGGCTTGCCTCATGCAAAATATATTGCCTCCTTTTCCTTGTCTTACCTCTGGATCTTCTTCTTCTTAGAAGGACAGTACTCAGGAGCTTTAGACTGTTTATAAGTCTTGAGCCCCTTTGTCTTGTTCTTCCTTTTCTTATTCACCATAAGGACTTCAGGTTTATCATGCTATGTATACTTATCCACTTATAGAATCAAAGTAAGAAGTTCTAAAAGACTCTTATAATTATTTCTCATATTGTAATTAAAAATAAAGCTGAAGAAGGTCTTGTGCAATGATGAAAGTATGAGATCTGTACGCAACTCAATTGGGAATTTAATCCCTAAGATGTCCAGGCATTCAATATAGCCAATAATCTTGACTACATGAGGCCCATATGGCACAGACTCTTCAAGATTAGTTACAAAAAAAAGCATTAGATATCACATACCTCTCTTGTCTTGCATTCTCTTGATAGACATCTTGAAGGTGAGATGTCATGTTATAGGCATCCATATCCTCATGTTGCTTTAAAAGATCATTGGACATGGATGATAGCATGAAACATTGAACATCAGTGGAATCATTCAAATGTTTCTCATAGAGTTTTAACTCTTCATCACTAACCACATTATCGGGCTCCTTAGGAAAAGGTTCTTCCAGCACATAAAATTTCCTTTCATGGTGAAAGATGACACATAGGCACCTTTGCCACTCTTGGAAATTTGTGCTAGTGAGAAGTATTTCCTTCTCAAATATGAATCATAATGATATGTTTAATTTCATTTTAATGTTGTTTCTACAAAATAAGATGAGCATAATATTAGTACTTTTTCTAATAAAATTAATACAAATAAATAAATTTTATATTTATTAGTCTCCCACTATTTTATCAAAACCCAATATCCATCACCATTGGATTTAGAATATCTTGTTGTTTGGACATCCTAGTGGAAATGATCCATTTCCCCTTCTCATTACCCAGACTTTGGTTAGTCAAGAAACTTGAGTGGTTTTAGGTAGGCATTCCAAATGTCAACTGTTGGTCGGAGTGGACACTCAATAGGGGGGTGAATTGAGTTCCAATTAAAATTTCTGTTAAAAATATTTCTATTAAAATCCCCCAAATTTAAAAACAAGTTAAACTGTAGTGAATTTATACAGATTGTAAATGTTCAATTAGTTTCTCAAAGATTCATTAGGTATCAGTTAATTTAATCATGGAATTAAATTAACTTTTGAAACTAACTTACTGGTTCAAAATAAGTATAAACACTTGCTAGTTTAGCTATCAAAGTAACTTTAAAACAAATAGTATTTCAAAGTAATTAGAAGCAGAATATTCAATATAGTTTATAACCAAAATAGATAAGCACAATAGTTTTTGAAATAAGAGGTTCAGTCTCAAGCCGAGACTTAGTCCTCTCAAAAAATTTATATAAATTTGATCCACACCCTGGATCGGGATAAACAACAGTACAATAGACTGTCCAGATCCTAATACCTCTACCACAGTTATACGTGGGAAAAAAATGATAGCAATAGAAGACAGGCTTTCCAGGTCCTACTTGACCTCTACCACTATCCTTAGTGGGATAC
Organism: Viscum album; assembly: GCA_963277665.1. Classification (NCBI taxonomy): domain Eukaryota; kingdom Viridiplantae; phylum Streptophyta; class Magnoliopsida; order Santalales; family Viscaceae; genus Viscum; species Viscum album. The sequence goes on along the minus strand of OY728165.1, from coordinate 274,871,786 downwards.
AAGAAAGTGTGGAAAGATTGGTGTGAGGATTTAGTATCCTCCAGTTCAGCACAGGAGTCAGTGTGTGTAAATTATATAGAGTACACACACTGCTCGAAAAAGTAAATAATGAATCACTTAGAGAGAGTATATGAGAATTTATAATGCTCTAGTGATAAGCAGTGCAGCTCTGGACTCCTTCGATTCAGCAGAAATGCTTCTGAGTCCTTCTCTGGTTTTTCTGTAGAAACACAGAGTGTCGTGGTTCTCCTTCTTTCACTTCCAGTGTAAGTGTTCAGCTCGAGTATGAGTAAACGTTATAGCCCTTGAACTTCTTCTTTGAATTTTTGTTCTTGATGAGTATGAGAGTTCTTCGTGTGTTCTTCTTTTCATGTATGTGTGTGCATAGAAGAATTCCCTTTTTGCCTCTCTTTCTTGTGTCGTTTGTTGTCTCTTTTTACTGCAGCTCGATCTTCCTTATATTCCACAAGCTCCGGCAATAGGAATGATTACCTTTTCATAGGTACGAGGTACGGTTCCCTGACATGCCAAAAATTAACATTAAATATCATTAATTGCATTAAAAACATCAAATAGGACCGCTGGAATTAAATATGAGTTAATAGAAATTCAAACAGTTTTTATGACTATCGGTGAGTCGTGAGATCGGTGAGTAATTTTGAATCTGCATCAGTTTCGGTAGGTCATGATCATAGGTATTGGTAGCTCCTTTGATCATCGGTATCGGTAGGTCCTTTGATCATAGGTATCACTAGGTCATTTGATCATCGGTATCGGTAGGTTCTTTGATCATCGGTGAGATCGTTCTTCATCGGTGCGACCGTTCATCATCAGTGCGACCGTTCATCATCGGTGCGACCATTCATTATCAGTGAGACCATTCATCATTGGTGCGACCATTCATCATCAGTGCGACCATTCATCATCGGTGCGACCGTTCATCATCGGTGCGACCGTTCATCATTGGTGCGACCGTTCATCATTGGTGACTCAGGAAAATAACTGACGGTGAGTCAAAACATGGAATTTTCACAAAGTGTATGTTCAGTCCAGAATACTTCCAGGTCAACATTAAAACATAAAATAACATAGATAAACATATGTAGACATGATTTAAACATATATAAACACATTTAGAATAATTTGAACAAAAGAATAAATTGTCATAAATAAAGCAATGATTTGGGATTATTAAAATAACCATCTCACAGAGAGTTCAAAAATCTACCCCTTTTTGATAATCACAAATCAATGGAATAAATGAAGAGAGAAGATAGTATGTCATTAAGTATTCTCCCCCTATATAAAAAAATATTCCAAAAGATAAGACGAGGTTAGAATAGCATAAGTCATTCTCCCCCTTTCATTATTTTTCCCACTTAGATATATAGTCAGCATTTCTCCCCCTGTGTATATGCATGCATGTAGTAAACAGTGAAGCATGATCTCATATTCATATTCAGTTAACCCCATATGCATATTCATGATTTCTCCCCCTTATTCATGGTTTCTCCCCCTTATTCATAGTCATGATTTCTCCCCCTTTGGGATTATCAAAAATAAAAGAGAAGGAAGAGAGACAAGAAGAAGAGACCACTGAAATAATATGTAAAAAAAGAGTACAAGAACCAGATACAAAGTTTTAAAGGACAAGAAACAGACACCCTAAAAAAATGGACAGACACAGCTATTTCTTTGGGTGCAATGGAGATTTTCCTTTGGTAGTTGGAGGAATATATGGTCCCGAAGGAGGTTGTGTAGAAGGTAGATCTGGTCGAATGGAGAGAGGAGGTAGGAAATCTCTGGTCGGACGAATAGTGGGTTCCAAAGTCACTTGTTGAGGAGCAGCAGATATTTCTGAAGGTTGTTGTTGAATGAACGGTTGGATATTTGATAGAGCTTGAGAGATAGATAACTGACCAGGAGCAACATCTGATGGATTAAGAGGCTCAGCAGTAGGAAAAACAATGGCCTTCACTTGTACATAAAGGTAAGGTTTGAGAATATTGATAAAATCTTGAATTACTTCTCCACCGTACTTCATAGCCTTTTCAAATTCATCCTTGTTCTGCATGAAACTTTCCAAAGTAGGAGTAAAATCCTTCAGCTGTTGAACTTGATCCTTGAAATCCTGAGTAATCGGAGGAAGCCTCAAATTTTCAGCCAAAACCTTGAACTGATGGTTCAACTCATGCTTGGTATAAATATTAGAGAAGTAATGATCCACTTTCTCTTTAATCACTTTCTGAGCCTTGGTAGCATTGGCTGAATACAACTGCACCATTTTGTGAATATGATCACTGTGCTCTTTCATCTTTTTCAAAGAATCTAAATCCAAAATATTTTCAAGAGTTACCATCTCTTCCTTAATAACATCCTTTAAATCATTAATCTCATGACCAGTAATCTTGGTCACCTTTGAAGAATTATCCTGAGCAACGACTTGGGTGATCTCAGCTTTCAACTTTATCATGTCTGCCTTCTTCAGATGTTCTATCATATTTCTTAACACTTCCATCATACCAGAGATGGTTGCTCTAAAATCATCTGACAAAGAAACCATATTACTGCCTAAATCCGTGAGTGTTTTATTCAAATAGTTAATGTTCCTTCCAATCAATTCACTGGTATTGCACAGGTCTGGCTTGATAAGGTTTACCACTCTTTGAGCCAAAACATCCATAGCAGCTTCAGATAAAGACACGGGAGTAGGATTAAGAACATGAGATAACTCATCTTTTATAGTCTCTCTAACTGTTTGAACCAACTCAACCTTAAATCTATCAAAATTAGATTGAGAAATTGCAGGACCAGGTGTAGCTTGAGACACTGAAGGATCAGGTCTGGATTGAGAACCTGAAGGACCAGGTCTGACTTCTGCTCTTTGCATAAACTCAGCAACTAATTGAGCTTTAACTGAATAACTTACTCATGTAAGATCCACTTCTACTTCTTCTTCCTCTGGATAATATAAACCCAAAACTACAAGACCTGGGTGTTCTTTACATGTAGCTTAGCATGAAGGATACAAAGGTTTCACAAACCTAGCTCTTCCAGAATTTACAGGAGAGACTTCTTCATTCACGTCAATCTCTAACTATTATGTCCTCTCAGCCTTAGGGATATTTTCTTGCTCATTTGGTTGGGGTTGAGGATCATCTTGGATCACATTCTGACCTTCTACAGGTCGAGCATCATCATCATCAGCATCACCACTATCACCATCACTACTACTACCATCACTATCACCATCACTACTACTACCATCACTATCACCATCAGCATCAGCATCATCCTCATCACCATAATTTCCTTCATCATCATCATTATTAACTGATTTCTCACTTAAACTATCTATACTACTAGATTCATACTACTCAGGGTTTGATTCTTCAGTCTCAGCTTCTTCTTTATCATCACCTAAAAGAGGTTCCATCTCTGGTAAGTTGAGAGGTGGACTAGCTAGTCCAAATTCAATTTTTCTCTTCTTCGGGATAACAATATCAGGATCACTCCTCTCATTAGGAGATGATTCAGCCACCTTTTCAGAATTAAAATTATCATCAGCTTATTCTTCCTTTGTTCCCTTTTTACTGGACTCACCAGTTTCCTTAGGAACTTCTGCTTCCTCTTCTTCATCAGAATAAACCACTTCCTCACCAGGTTTTAAATTGGGATCTCTCATCCCCTTTGGTCTCTTAGGATGATCAGTAGGATTGAAGGAGTCATACAACTTCTCCTCATCAGCAACCCAAGACTTCTTCCATGGGTTCCAGTTGATTTTCATCCTCTTACAGATATACTTGTTAATACAGAAGCTACTGGATGAGATGCACTCGTCTCCATCATCAACACAGCCCAAGAATTTCAGCATGGCAGAGATTTGCTTAGAATAAAACAAAGTTGTTGCTTTCTTTGATGGCTTTATCATCTCAGCAATATGCTCAGTAAAATATCTACACAGGTTGATCTTTTCACCATTCAAAAAAAGGAATAACAGAAAAGAATCTTGATACTTTACTGAAGCAAAGTCACCTTTTCTTGGACAGACTTGGTGCTGAATAAATTTAAACAAAATTCTACTCTCACCATCCAATTCTGCAGCAGATATTCTTCTCGATTCAGACTTACCAGTCAACATTTCCAGAGCCATCTCATAAGAAAATTAATCAGTTGTAGGAGGGATATTGTCAGTGTAATCCTCATATCTTCCATTGTAAGGAACTCCCAAACATTCAGCCCACTACTTCGACGAGAAAAAGTAATCTTTTTCCCTTTAACTATTGAAGACAGTCTCACGGCTTCTGCTCTATCCAACACTATACTTAAGTTTAAATAGAACTCATGAACCAACTTTGGGTAATAGACTCGGTCATTATCGTAGAACCAGTTTTTCCAACCTTGCATTTCCAACACTTTCAACAGAGCAGACTTGCTGGATAATACCCATTCTGAACAAACTTCCTTTTTTGTAGTAACTACCCGTTTTTTCTGCTCTGGGTTTACTGACCTTTGTATCATGCTGCTATATTCTCCACGAGCATGTTTTATAGGAGAGGAACCTTCAGATTCCTTGCTTCGTCACTTTTTCTTGGCTATTTGGAGGTTCGAGAGGATTGAGCATTTGGAAAGGTTTGAAAGGTTTGGAAGGTTTGGGATTCAAAAAAGAAGAGAGAGAGTTCGGCGGGAGATGGAAGGTCAATAGTCAATTAGAAATAGTCGCGGGTCATTTTTTTATCATTTAGGGTTACAATAATAACAAACAATAATAACGATTTAGTAAAACAACGTCATTTTGATAAACACTACCGGTTTCACTAACTGTACAACTCAATCAGTAGCACAGATCAGTTTCACAGATCGGCTTCACAGATCAGTTTCACAGATCGGTTTCACAGATCAGTTTCATAGATCGGTTTCACAGATCGATCATACCTAACTCTTGTTTAATAAAGTATAACCTTTCAGAACTTGAAGTCTTAGTGAAAATATCAACTAATTGATGTTCAGAGTCAATAAATTCTAGAGAAATATCACCCTTTTGATAATGATCTCTCAAGAAGTGATGACTGACATCAATGTGCTTAGTCCTAGAGTAAGACACAGGATTCTTAGAAATACTAATTGCACCAGTGTTATCGCAATTAATTGAAACATGATTAAAATCATATCCATAGTCCAAAAGAGTGTGTTTCATCCATAGAATTTGTGCACAACAACTACCAGCAGCAATGTATTCTACTTCGGCAGTGGACAAAGTTATAGAATTCTGCTTCTTACTACACCAAGATACTAAGGACTTACCTAGAAAATGACATGTTCCAGATGTGCTTTTTCTATCCAACTTGTAACCAGCAAAGTCAGCATCTGAATAACTCATTAATTCAAAAGATTGTCCTTTTGGGTAAAACAAACCTAAATTTACAGTGTGTTTAAGATACTTAAAAATTCTTTTAATAGAAAGTAAATGAGATTATTTTGGATTAGCTTGAAATCTTGCACACATACATACACTGAACATAATATTTGGTTGACTAGCTGTAAGGTAAAGTAAGCTTCCAATCATACCTCTATAATTGGTTTGATCAACTGGTTTCTCAGTTTCATCATCATCCATCTTACAAGTGGTACTCATAGGTGTGTCACTTCCCTTATTACTATCCAAACCAAAACGTTTTAAAAGATCCTTTGTATATTTACTTTGATTTATAATAATACCATCCTTCTTTTGAAAAATTTTAAATCCAATAAAATACTTGAGTTCTCCCATTAAACTCATTTCAAATTCATTTTGCATAATATTTGAAAAATCAGTACATAAAGAATGTTTGGAAGATCCAAAAATAATATCATCAATATAGATTTGGACAATCAAAATGTATTTAAAAATTCTTTTAATAAAAAGAGTGGGATCAGAAATTCCTTTAGTAAAACCTTTTGAAATAAGAAAATTTGTAAGTTTATCATACCAAGCTCTTGGAGCTTATTTTAAACCATATAAATCTGTAGAAAGTTTAAAAACATGATTTTGAAAATGGGGGTTTGTAAATCCAGGTGGTTGTTCAACAAAAAAATTTTCAATTATAAACCCATTTAGAAATTCACTTTTGACATCCATTTTATATAACTTGAAATTCATATGGGCAGCATAGGCAAGTAAGATCCTAATGGCTTCTAATCTAGCAATAGGTGCAAAGGTTTCCTCATAGTCTATTCCTTCCTCTTGACTATATCCTTGTGCAACTAACCTAGCTTTATTTCTAACTATATTTCCTGATTCATCAACCTTATTTCTAAAAACCCATTTAGTGCCTATGGTCAAGGTGTCCTTAGGTCTTTCTACTAATTCCCAGACTTTGTTTCTTTCAAATTGATTTAACTCTTCTTGCATAGCCATTACCCAAAATTCATTATTGATTGCATAATTGATATTTTTAGGTTCTAACTGTGAAAGAAAGGCTTGATGTTCAACCTGATTGTTGAGAGAAGCTCTAGTCTATGTTCCTCTATCAATATTACCAACAACAGCATCTAAAGGATGATTCTTTAGAATCCTAGTTGATCTAGTAAATATAGGACTAGAGATTTCAGGTTCTTTTCTAGGTTCGGGTTCATTAGGAGCAGATTCTGAAATATTTCCAGAATTGGTTGTCTTTACAACAGGTTCATTGATTCTATCATTAAGGTTCAGAACAGACAAATCTCCTTCAAGATTTTCAAGAGAAGGTTTAGGTTCATGTGGATCAGTTTCATCAAATTTGATGTAAACAGATTCTTCCACACACTTGGTTCTCTTATTGAAAACTATGTAGGCTTTGCTATTAACTGAATATCCTAAAAAGATTCCTTCATCACTCTTAGAAGCAATCTTTTCTAGATTATCCTTTGTATTGAGGATAAAGACTTTACAGCCAAAGACTCTAAAGTAACTAACTTTAGGTTTTCTATTGTTCCACAGTTCATAAGGGGTCTTCTTAAGAACAGGTATAATCAATACTCTATTAATAATATAACAAGTTATATTCATAGCTTCAGCCCAAAAATAAATAGGTAGGTCATACTCATTGAGCATGGTTCTTGAAATTTCTTGAAGGGTTCTATTTCTTCTTTCTACTACACCATTTTGCTGAGGTGTCCTAGGGGTAGAAAAGTTGTGACTATAGCCATTGTGTGAGAAATAAGACTCAAACTCATGATTTTCAAACTCACGGCCATGATCACTTCTTAGGGTTTTAATCTTAAGTCCACTAAGGTTCTATACAGACTTGGAGTATTTGAAAAAATAAGAACAAGCTTCACTTTTGTGAGCTAAGAAGTATATCCAAGTATATCTATAAAATTCATCTACTAGGACATAGAAATAGTGCTTATCATTTAAGCTAGAAACTCTAGAAGGTCCAAACAATTCCATGTGAACCAACTCGAGAGGTTGAGAAGTTGAAACGTCTTTCTTTGACTTGAAAGAAACTTTATGTTGCTTTCCCTTTTGACAGGGATTACAAACTTTGTCTGATGGGAATTCAAGTTTGGGTAGGTCTCTAACTAAGTTCTTCCTAGTCAGTTTTCTAAGTGAATAAATGTTGCAATGTCCTAATCTTCTGTGCCAAATCCAAGATTTCTTATGAAAATCATTTAAACAAGTAACATTTCTCTTGACTAAATAAGTTAAATCAACTGCATATACATTTTCATTTCTCAAAGAAGAAAATACTAAAACATTTTTAGAGTTAAAAACATTACAAGAATCATTTGAAAATTTAACATTGAAACCATCATCACATAACTGAGAAATACTTAACAGATTATATTTAAGTCCATCAACAAATAAAACTTTAGAAATTAAAACTGAATCAGTGTTACCAATCTGGCCTAGGTCGATGATCTTTCCTTTAGAGTTGTCACCAAAGGTAACATAGCCTCCATCAATTTTGATTAAACTCTTAAAGCATGAGTAGTCCTCAGTCATATGCCTTGAACATCCACTGTCCAAGTACCACAACTTCTTATGAGAACTCTTTAAGCAAGTTTCCTACAAAACAGATTTAGATGGAAAATGATTTTGGTACCCAGATCTTCTTGGGTCTAGATAGGTTATCAAGCAAAGATTTAGGTACCCAAATTAGTCTTATGGGTTTAATATAATTTACAGAATCAATATATTTTGAAAGATAAACTTTATTTGATCTGTAACTATGTGAGTAACTAGTTGAGACACATGAATTTCCAGAACTTGAACTAGCCCCATTCTGTTCAGAATTAGAAATAAATCTAGTTTTAGTAAATTGTCTTTGTCTAGGCTGATAGCCTAAACCAGTAGTATACTTTGTTTCCACTTGTTTTCCTAGAATTTGAGTAAGATTATCTTTACCATTTGTGAATTTTTCTAAGTCCTTCCTTAATTTCTCATTAGACAATTTTAGTTCAGTATTTTCCTTAAGCAATTGAGCATTCTTTTCTTTTTCTAAATCAACTGAAGATTTAACATTTGCAGTGAGAACATGTTGTTTCTTCAATGACTTATATTTGTCCTTAAGTACATTACAGGTTTCTTCTATCATATTACAGTATTAAAATAGTTCCTCACTAGACATATTTTCATATTCAGAATCAGATTCAACTCCAGAGTAATATGAATTTAAAGCAGGAGTATCCAGTGTTACCTCAGATGTGTTTTTCATAAAACACATGTTAGCTTGATTCTTTTCAGAGTCAAAAACTTCAGATTCACTTGTGTTGTCTTCTGAAGCACTCCAGGTAGCTTTCATAGCTTTCTTGTACTTATTGTCCTTGTAGTCGTGTTTCTTCTTGAACTTTAATTTTGGGCAGTCAGTTTTAATGTGACCTTTTCTTTTACATTCATAGAAAACAACCTCATCACTCTTATTAGTTTTCTTCCAATCCTTTTTCCAATGACCTTTGTTGTCATATTTACCTTTGTAGTTTGATTTTCTGAAGAATTTCTTCTTCCTATAGAATTTCTTAAACCTCCTAGCTAATTGAGCCATCTCAGCATCACTATTAGATTCTGAACTTTCACTTGTTGAACTTTCAGTAAGTGTGTGAACTTTCTCCTTGTCCTTGCTCTTTGTGGCAGTAGATTTAAAATCCACTGACATCCTCTTTGGTTCATCATCTTCTTCCTTGTTTACTTTAAGATCTTCCTCATACATCATTAACTTACCAATCATCTCTTTAACAGGTAAAGCACCAATATCACATGATTCTCTAATTGAAATAGATGTCCCTCTCCATCGGTGCGGCAGACATCTTAGTATCCTCATGATTTTCTCCTTTGTTGGAACAGCTTTTCCAAGTGAGCTCATAGTATTGACAATCTCATTGAACCTGAGATACATATCAGAAATAGGTTCATCAGGCTTCATTTTAAAATTATCATATTTAATAGTATAGGTGTTCAGTCTCATTTATTTGGCATTGGTTGTACCCTCATGGGAAACACCCAGGGTATCCCAAATTTCATAAGCAGTTGTACAAGCAGATATGATATTGAATTCTTCATCTCCTAAATCACAGTACAAAGCATTCATTTCTTTACAGTTATTATTTTATGCAGTCTTAGTAGCTTCATCCCAAGTAGTTCTATCAGTTTCTGGAATCATATATTGAGTTTCTATAGCAGTCCAGATATCAAACCCCATACTTTCCAAATGAATTTTCATTTTAAGCTTCCACTGAACATAATTTGTACCATTAAAGAAGGGTGGCATGTTGGTAGCATCACCTTCTAGTCTATTGTCCATAACTAGATTTTAGAAAATATATTTAAAGAGATAAAATTTAGAACTAACAGAAATTTAAGATCTTTAAAGATGCAACTAAAATCACAGTTGAAAAACAGAGTGTTTTGAAATACTATATTAATAAAAACAACCTCTGATACCAAATGTTGGTCAGAGTGGACACTCAAGAGGGGGGTGAATTGAATTACAATTAAAATTTCTGTTAAAAATATTTCTATTAAAATACCCCAAATTTAAAAACAAGTTAAACTGTAGTGAATTTATACAGATTGTAAATGTTAAATTAGTTTCTCAAAGATTGATTAGGTCTCAGTTAATTTAATCAGGTAATTAAATTAACTTTTGAAACTAACTTACTGGTTCACAATAAGTATAAACACTTTCTAGTTTAGCTATCAAAGTAACTTTAAAACAAATATTACTTCAAAGTAATTAGCACCGGATTATTCAATATAGTTTATAACCAAAATAGATAATCACAATAGTTTTTAAAACAATAGGTTTAGTCTCAAGCCGAGACTTAGTCCTCTCAAACAATTCATATAAATTTGATCCACACCCTGGATCAGGATAAACAACAGTACAAGAGACTGTCTAGGTCGTAAGACCTCTACCACAGTTATACGTGGGAAAACAAATGATAGCAATAGAACACAGGCTGTCCAGGTCCTACTTGACCTCTACCACTATACTTAGTGCGATACAAGAAAGTGTGCAAAGATTGGTGTGAGGATTTAGTATCTTCCAGTTCAGCACAGGAGTCAGTGTGTGTGTAAATCATACAGAGTACACACACTGCACGAAAAAGTAAATAATGAATCACTTAGAGAGAGTATATGAGAGTTTAGAATGCTCTAGTGATAAGCAGTGCAGCTCTGGACTCCTTCGATTCAGCAGAAATGCTTCTGAGTCCTTCTCTGGTTTTTGTGTAGAAACACAGAGTGTTGTGGTTCTCCTTCTTTCACTTCAAGTGTAAGTGTTCAACTCGAGTATGAGTAAACGTTATATCCCTTTAACTTCTTCTTTGAATTTCTATTCTTGATGAGTATGAGATTTCTTCGTGTGTTCTTCTTTTCATGTATGTGTGTGCATGGAAGAATTACCTTTTTGCCTCTCTTTCTTGTGTCGTCTGTTGTCTCTTTTTACTGCAGCTCGATCTTCCTTATATTCCACGAGCTCCGGTAATAGGAATGGTTACCTTTTCATGGGAACGAGGTACGGTTCCCTGATATTCCAACAACTAACATTAAATATCATTAATTGCATTAAAAACATCAAATATGACCGTTGGAATTAAATATGAGTAAATAGAAATTCAAACAGTTTTTATGAATATCAGTGAGTCATGAGATCGATGAGTCATTTTGAATCTGCATCAGTTTTGGTAGGTCATGATCATAGGTATTGGTAGCTCCTTTGATCATCGGTATCGGTAGGTCCTTTGATCATCGGTATCGGTAGGTCCTTTGATCATCGGTATCGGTAGCTCCTTTGATCATCGATATTGGTAGGTCCTTTGATCATCGGTGAGACTGTTCTTCATCGGTGCGACCGTTCATCATCGGTGCGGCCGTTCATCATCGGTGCGGCCGTTCATCATCGGTGCGGCCGTTCATCATCGGTGCGGTCGTTCATCATCGGTGCGGCTGTTCATCATCGGTGCGGTCGTTCATCATCGGTGCGGCCGTTCATCATCGGTGCGTCCGTTCATCATCGGTGCGACCGTTCATCATCGGTGCGACTGTTCATCATCGGTGCGACCGTTCATCATCGGTGCGACCGTTCATCATCGGTGCGACCGTTCATCATCGGTGCGACCGTTCATCATCGGTGCGACCGTTCATCATCGGTGCGACCGTTCATCATCAGTGCGACCGTTCATCATCAGTGCGACCGTTCATCATCAGTGCGACCGTTCATCATTGGTGCGGTCGTTCATCATTGGTGACTCAGGAAAATAACTAACGGTGAGTCAAAACATGGAATTTTCACAAAGTGTCTGTTCAGTCCAGAATACTTCCAGGTCAACAGTAAAACATAAAATAACATAGATAAACATATGTAGACATGATTTAAACATATATAAACACATTTAGAACAATTTGAACAAAATACTAAATTGTCATAAATAAAACAATTATTTGGGATTATTAAAATAACCATCTCATAGAGAGTTCAACATCAATTGTATTAACTCACAGTTCCTTGATCTGTTGAGTGGACTCCCCAATCCTGAAATCCTTAAATTGGATTTCCTCAACCTTTGCCTCCCAGTTACACCAAGTCATGTTTTTTCAGTCAACCCTTGATGTGAACTAAGTTAATTCAACCCAAAACCTCAAGTCATAATTCCCCAATAATTTAAAGAACTCCAACTTTGGTTGGTCAAGCACTTTGAACTATGGTCAATTTTAACTGAGGTAGTAGAAGGCTATATCGACTTAATATATATAATTGAGTGATTTTATCCTTTTTATGTGTAAATTTACAATTATTATCTTTATTACATGCTTGTTAATATTAAGTGTGTTTACAAAATTGATTAATCATGTCTTAGATAATATTTACGCATAAACCAATTTATTTTAGTTTTATCTTGCATGCTTGTTAATTTCATTAATTCATGTGATCGTGACAAAACATTCATAATGAAATAATCATGAAACTTGAAAAAAATAAAATAATAAAGTAGTGTGATCATGAAATTTTACTAATAGTTAGTTTATCTAGTAGTAGATAAACTAACCATTGACCTAGGGGAAAACACATTGAACCAATTAAGGTTCGTGTTGCAGCTTTCCACCTATCCACCTATGTATCTCCTTGGATTGGTTTCTCCTCGACTCCTTACTTGAACCGCCTCTACTAGTTTGAGAGCTCCATATATTACATATGATTTTACCCACACATTGGAGAGGAAAAAGGGTTTACATAAAAGAAACTATGGGCATGCAGTCCCTACATAATAAGTTGAGAGAAGGCACATAAGGCCAAAAAATTAATTTAATAATAAGTTAAATGAAACCAATCACATATAAAGGTCTGGTCTATGCTCGTGATCATCCACATGCATGCAACGAATTAGGCATTTAATAAAACTAGCATTCAATTTTTAATTATTAGAATTTAAGATAAATCACGCTCGAATAAATTAATTAGTATCCTAATTAATTATTATTTTTATCTTAATTCTCATCTGAATTTCCTTGAGATTATCATCCATCATAATTTTAAACAAATTAAATAAATTCATTTAAAATTAACTATGTACATAAATGTACCTTAGAGGAAACACGATGAATACCCATCTGATTCTACCCAACATGTATTATACTCGTATATAGTTTTACCTTTTATTGTGAAATATAGCATACATGACTTATCACATACTTTCATGATGTGTATTATCAACTTAATGATTACACAAATTACATGATTTTTGGGTCACGTGTTATGCTTTAATTCACGTAGAGTAACAACTGTAATACGACTATACATGATATGCAGATATGAACATTACACATATATTAATTAAACATATATATATATATATTAAAACTCATCACATGGCATGTCCTGACAACTTAATAACCGCATGCAAGAACATGACTCAAGGTTTACATAATATAATAAATAAATTTTCAATATGTGTAATTTGGTATAAGTACACAGCGTGTATAGGCGATCTACACAGTGTGTACATATCTCACTATATATCTGAGGTACATGACTAGGGACTCGGTGTGTAAATAGTACCTTAGAACCTGGGGTACAAGGTGTGTCCAATGGGATACATGTCGTCTGATCTCTGAATTACATGATCACCAGCCAGGTTGGTCGTGTATTGAAATACATGGCCCGTCTTTGACTCAAAGGGACTACACGCCATGTACATGGGCTACACAGTCTGTAGTTCGGTTTACCATGCACCACCCAGGAAAATCAACAGGTGGTGTAAGTAATAAATGAACCATATGTCATCAATGCATACAGTTTGAATTAATTGATGAATTAATTCATGATGCATAAAACACAAGTACACGGCGTGTACTTCTGTGTTATCCATCCAGAATCCTTGGAACCTCCGGATGAGTTCCTCAATTTTATTTTAATCATAAAATTAATCATTTCGATTAGATCTACGAGAAACTAAGGAGGAAGAAAAAGATCTCGCAATTCATATTAAAAGAACGATAAACTTGAATTGAAAAATTAAATTAAAATGTGTAAATCACCAACGATATTTAAATAATTATAAATAATTATGTGATCCATTGGATACCACTTGTAGGTTCCGGGCGCATCAAAAGAATGCGATGGGTGGTGCCCAACATTTCTTTTTGTCGTGTTCAATGGTCAATCCGAGATCTGCACGACAATAAATGTCATTTTCAACAGAATTGAATCAAAGAAGACAGACAGCATGAATCATGTCAGAACCAGAGAGAGAGGATCATCACATATTATTTATAATTAATTTAATTAAATAAGAATTATCTGGATATAATTCTTTCTTCATTTATGGATCAGGTAACAGATCTACGATGCAGCATTGTTGCGTTGTAGGAATCAAGTGCAGACACCCTCTAGTGGGGATTCACATGTGTTCCACGAATCTCCAAACATCACTGAAATAATTTTCAGGTGCTAGCATGGCAGATCCTTATGCTTGTATCATCTGCCTTTGATTGTTATGAGAATTTCTTCCAAATTGTTCTTTTTAATCTGGTGGAGGAAGATTGTTCTTCGTTTTTTAGAGCGATCTTGAAGAAGAGAGATCTCAAGGGCTTGAGAGAATTCTCTAATTTTGTTGTGCACAACCTAAACAAATAAATTATTCTATTGAGAAAATAACATAGATGGATTTATATATCGCTAAGGTTAAAATAAAATAATTGCATAAGTGCTCTTAATTATATATTTAATCCTAGAAAAAAACTCATGTCAAATAATAATATTATTATTATTATTTCTTGACATGCACTTAGCTTGCGAATTAAAATTAAATATTATTAAATCAAATAATATTCAATATTTATTATTTTCTCACTGGACATAAAATCTCGGTCCGTCATTCCTCCATAATATTTATCGTACCTTGAATAATATTCATTTATTAAATAAATAAATATCACTGCATTATTCACTAATAAATAAATAAATATTATATTTAATAAATAGAAAATAAATATTTATATGTGATATAGAATATATTAATAATTATTAAACCACATATGGGAATAATATTTATTCAACTTGTTAAATTATAAATAATAATATATTATTTAACTAAGATTCTGAATACACTTAGTGTGTAACCTTCTAAGCCACTTTCTCAGTGGCATTAGGCGAAGTAGCCTAAAATCCAAGGTTAGAATCTAGAAACACACCAAGACACCCATAGAGAAAGAAGTTAATGTCGCAACAACATTAACTCATATGGATTCTTACTGTGTAATATAACCTCTTTATCACGATATCTTTAATCAAGCAACTTGCATGTCGGTGTCATCAACCAAAGTGTTCAATGTCTCTTTCTTTGATTTCCAAGAAAATGAACTTCCCTATTGAACACCATGGTCGTGGATTTATTTAGGCTATATCATTTCCATCAAAGGAACTGAGATATCAACTTCTGTTAAAACAAAAGGGATGAATCCTTTCTCGCATTATTCATTAATGCAATATTACTCGCGATGCACCAAACGTATTCTACTTCGCCACGAACATATGTCGTCATTGTTTTTGTCAATACATCAAAGTACGCAACTCATAATATTCATTAATATTAATCTTAAAGTCTAAGGATCAATACACACGTCCATGGATAGGAATATCAAATTACACATAGAAATGTGGATTTCCTACTGACGGGTCTCGTTCTCATAATATCCTACTGGATATTACCAAGGGCGTACACCATCAGAAGGTACCTCAAAGTCCTATGAGTCTCCACCCCTAATAGTCTGTATCATTTGTGTCCCTCAAATGATATTATACAGCTATAGAACATATATTCAAGGATAGTGTTGTAGCACTTTCGAGTTCTCATCATGGTGAGGAACTACTATGACCTTTTAGTGCGACAGCTACTCTTAGGACATTATCACATACTTTATCACGTAGAAGAATAATCATGATGTGTTAAGTAGTTTATTAATATTCAAAACAATGAATACATGTTATCATAAATTACATAAAATCTAGCTCTATGGCACTAACTCCAACACCTTGCATGCTTTTCCTAATTACCACTAATTACCCAGACTCACATGTGCTTCAGTCAATCAATCATTCAATCAACCATGGGCAAATGAAACATTTCAGGTCAGTTCAAAAATACAATTGTTCACTTTCAGTTTTCAACATGTGTTTCTCATTTCAAAACCAAATCATATGTTTTCATCAATTCATGTCTTTTCAAATCATCATTCAATTTAAGCCATTTATCTCAAACCAATCCGTCAAATCAATTTTCAAAATCAAGCCATCAATTTTCTCAAATCCACCAAACAATTTCAATCCCATTGAAATTGGGGGTTTCCCACAATCTCTATGCCTTTTTCAAAATCGTTCATCAATCATCTCAAATCCAGGTTTCAAAATCATTTCAAATAAATCAATCAATTTAATGTTTTAATTGTAGGGAAAAATAATATGGAATCACCTATATTTATTCAACAATCAAATCAACACCCGCAATGGGGAAACACCAACGAAGAACAAAGACAGAGGAGATCAACAAGGAAATCCTATATCAAAAGCATTAAGGTCAGACTCTAATTCCATCAACAAACATGAGATCATAACGTTGCCAAAGAGGGATAGCGGAGATGAGAAAACCAAAGAGAGGAAACACATTAGGGATCAAACGTCAAACCGAGACATTTGAAAGGGAATAAATCACCCCAAAATCTCCTTGAGCCTCCCTCAAGATCAAGAGAAGAGGCTGCACAAAAAATGAAATATTTTGCAGGCTACATCGTACAAAAACCCGCTACACTCAAGGAATTCATGACTCGAAAATCCCGAGTGGTAGATATGCTAAAAAATGTGTCGCCTGGGATTAAAAATCATGATCTCACCCATTTCAAATTGTGAAATCAATTCAGAGCATGTAAACATTCACGTCATGAAACTATTTCATGACTTCTGTCGAGCGATGGATTCACTTCGTGAATTACATACATGACGTGAATCTATCCACCAGACAGTACACAACCTAGAAAAGCCCCCAACTCAACTCGGATCAAAAGAGCGTCGTCTAAAGCATTTGACACGTTTATACTTGAACTGCATTAATTTAAACAAACATACATCCCAGAACTTTATGTCATCTTCCCCGACAAACGCTCTTCGTCCTTGAAAGGCCTGAAACACGCCCAAACAAAAAGTGAATCAAAATAAGAGCTAAGAAGTACCTGAAAGAAGGTAACGAGATGTTAAACATTATTTGGGAATTATAATTTAGTCGTAAATGATTCCTTTAATTACAATGATCAATGGTTACATCAATGTTTGGTTCAATCTGCATCAATGTTTATAGATAATTTGCTTCGGTCTATGTCAATGTTTCACAATGTTTTTTTTCACATCTTATTAATACAACATTTGATTTATAATTTTTCTACTAATAATCTGTAATAACGTTGGCATGATTTGAGAATTATAATTTACCTGTAACTGATTCTTTTAATTACAACGGTCAATGTTTACATCAATGTTTGGTTCAGTCTACAACAATATTTATAGGTACTTTGTTATTGATTACATCAATGTTTTTGTGTTTTCTTCGCATCTTATTAATACAACATTTGTTTTATAATTTTCCTACTATTAATTTGCAATAACAATGACATTATTTGGGAATTATAATATTCTTATGATAATCAATCAATTATCATCTGGAATCTCTTTATGTCTTACATTATATAATATGTGATATTATTTATTTCGTTTACTGCTAATTTGTTATTTAGCATCTACTATTATTTTATTTATCATCTATTATTTATTTCAATTATTTATGTGTCTTCTAATCTGCTATTTATGTACTTCCTAATTTGTTATCTGAGTATAATCTGTAATTTGTTATTTATGTGTGTTGTTTATGTCTAATTATTTAGGTATTCGTCAAGAAGTTATTATTTCATCAATATTATATGGAATTAAAATTTATGTAAATTGTTTTCATTGTGTGCATTAAATTGTTTATGATTTTGAATCAATACTCTGCATCTAATGATAATTTGTAATTTACAACTAGCTATATAATTGTTATAGATCATTGTTTTAATTCTGGATGCATTGATGTTCTTCTTGCAACTCCATCTATGAAAAGGGTAGGTAATTCAATGAAGCGTCCATTGTCTTCAGAAAATAATGTCTTCATATTTAGCATTAAAATGAATATAATGGTTTAGAATTCTTAAGGGATCATCAACTTTGGAAATGCTTCATCCCTTGCTAACTTAATTAATATAAACAATTAGCTTATTATTAAACTGATAATAATTTGTAATTTACGACAAGCTATATAATTGATATAGATCGTTGTTCTAATTCTGGATGCATTGATGTTCTTCTTGTAACTCCATCTATGAAAAGAATAGGCAATTCAATGAAGTCTCCACTCTGTTCAGAAAATAATTTCTTCATATTTAGCATTAAAATGAATATAATGGTTTAGAGTTCTTAGGGGATCAGCAACTTTGGAAATGCTTCACCCCTTTCTAACTTAATTAATATAAATAGTTAGTTTATTATTAGACTAGATGAGAAAATAGTTAAAATTGAGAGCTTCAACTTTTTATTAATGTCAGAAATTTGAAGCAAAAAGAGTACTGCATTTTCTTGACCTTATTCTTTATGGTTTCGATACATGTTCTCTCAAATGCTAAGAAATCAATTCCAAGAGTAAAAAAAAAATAGTTATCATTTTGGATGCAAAAATTCCAAGACAAAAGGACTAAAATACACATTAGATTAGTGTAGATATGGTCTCTTCCATACATTATCTCTTTGTTTTTTCTATCTTTTACATTTCTTTTATTTAATATGTATTCTAGCGTTCGTTTCCCCTTCTATATTGTATCTTTTTGTATTTTCTATGCAGCTTCAAACATGATATTACATGGGTGTGGTAAAACTTCTGGCCACCAGCAAGATCCTTTGTTATTCCAACTTAATTCTTATCATGTATCCAATAGTCTCCTTTTTTTTTTTTCCCCAAACAATATATTGTGGTCATATTTTTCATCTTTCACTTTGATGGTTTAATGTTTTTCTATCTTGTCCAATGCAAATTGCACGGGTTGACAATGTTGTACAGCAAATTGTATGAAATATCACAACACAAGCTTGCCTGAATTTTAGATCAAAAAAGGAAGAACAATCTGTACACAGCAATTTGAAATTACCTCTGAGAGGATTACATGATTCACAACAAAACCGCCGGGAAACAAATCAAAGAACAGAAAATCCGAATGTTCCATCCTATATCCACGAAAAGATTGAAGGACGAAGAGTCGTTCGAAACCACCACAATTGCGATCAGATTTCGAGAAAACATGTCAATGAGAGGATCGAGCAAGTCTGGGATTACCGATTAGAAGAATCCAAAGAGCACCAAAACGCCGAGCAGGATGAGCCAGACGATGTGGAGGAGGAGGAGCGCCTGACCCGAGAACGAGGCGCTGCCGCCATTCCCAACCTCACAGAACCCTGATTTCGAGACTTGCGCGCCGGAGCAAAGGGCGTCACTGCAGCCGCACCAGTAGGTGACGCCATCAACGCCGCAGACAGGGTCCGGCCGGAAGCATTTCACGGGGCAGGACGC
The DNA here is from genome assembly GCA_963277665.1 of Viscum album. Taxonomy (NCBI): domain Eukaryota; kingdom Viridiplantae; phylum Streptophyta; class Magnoliopsida; order Santalales; family Viscaceae; genus Viscum; species Viscum album. Next base: position 274,852,187 of record OY728165.1, on the reverse strand, counting down.
TGGCTTCGTCGTTCCAGAGCAGGGGCTCCCTTCATCGCCACGGCGTCCAGGGGCCGTATCCACATGAACGGGTAGTCCAATGGCCGCGGGATCGTGCACCGAGAGAACGCCGGAGCAAAACAATGCGAGGTTGAAGAAGATGAGGTAGACAGAGACGGTGAAGAATCGAGGAGGTAAACAAGGGAAATCGGCCATCGTCAGCGCGCTGTTCGTCGTGAGAGGCGAGGCGAGCCTAGATAGCTCGCCTCGAAGAAAGGGATTACAGGCGGGGGAACCCTAGATTTCTGGCCCGGGAGGGAAGAAGAAGAAGAAAGAAACGAAGCGCTGAAACGTCAAAAAAACAAAAAAAACGGGTGCGAATAAAAAGCTGTCAAGGATGGGATCGGCTTCCTTAACGCGGTGGTTGCACGGACCAGATACCGTTTTTTTTTAGCATTTAATAATCTAAATAATTATACACCCTCCAACGGGCACATAAACCACCCAATAACGGACTCGTAACTCTGCTATGCCCTGTGATTGTGACATGTGTATTTGATGAATTCCAGTCGTTCGATTTTCAATGGTGTGGATGGTAGGTTTGAATGTGTTTTACGGGTGAAGTAGTATTTACATTGATACGATGAGAAATGAATTATATTACAAATAAAATCATACAACATACACGCGTATGAAATAACTCGATAAGACTCGAACTCAAAAACTCATAAAGACTTGTAGGATAAGCTACTATTGAGTTACACTCAAAGGGCACCGCTGAAATAGTATGATTTTGAATTGAATTGTGAATCAATTTTGACATATTCATCATACTGCTAAAGTTCCCAAAATTGTATAGTACCATATAAATGTCTACTACTCAACCATCGCAACTCTCCCACTTCTGTTGATCAATTGAACCTCAATCCTTTGATCTTCTCCACTTGACGCTTGGTCTCTATTCATTTTTCACGTTCTCCAATGTGTCTTATGTTGATATTCAATGTGGTATAAGTGAATAATCATAAACACTGTGATATAACAACCATCAATAATAAAAACATGAATGATGCATGTATATCAAACATCTCCACAAAATACATCACAAAGGATAAACCCACTATAATCTTGAATGTACAATAGTAAAATGAAGATAGGTCAATCCGCTTTGGCTACATGCCTTAACCTCTCCCATAAGAGCATAAAAAAATATCTGCTCCACCTGCTGATGTGGATGAATGCAAGAGCGAAAAACGCACAAGTACACATATAGGGGTGAGTAATAATCCTTAGTATAGCCATCCTTGACATTGAAATGACTCTCACCTAGTTCCCACCTGCAGCAACAATATATAAAGTGTAGTCAAAATGAAACACCTCAACAAATATCATCACCAATGACATTAATATTCACAATTTATTTCAGGTCAAAACTATCCATAACTCACCATAGTCACGCTGAACAAATAATAATGTATTTACATAAATATACCCACACTTAATAATATCACAATAGGAAGGATCCCCACTAACTCTGTATTGTTATAGGGAATCAAGAACCACTGCAAAAAAAGGCATTAACGATAGTTTTTTCTGCTATTGGTAGCGGTTTAAAACAATGCTTAATCATTTAGCAGCAGTTAAAAAACCGCAATGTATCGCACAGTCAGAAATCATTTAGCGGCGGCTGTTTTCATTTTACGGCAGTATCTGTATGTGTCGTTTTTTGAGCATTTAGCACCAGTTTCGATTTTATTCAGCGACAATTTTTTTTTAAAAAAAATTAACCCAAAAGTAAAATAGATAAGATGAACCTAATCGCCACTAATATATGTAGCAGCGGTTATGCTTAGCGACGGTTAATAGAAACCGCCACTAATTAAGATTTCCAATAATTTATTTAGCAGCGGTTTTTAAAAAACACCGATAAATATTTCCCTTAAAATTTATTTATTTATTAAATTATTTAATAAAAAAAATATAAATATAAAAACTCTAACATGTAATAAACTTAAACATAAATGCATAATAAACAAATCATACGTACATCACACATCATATATCCACAGTCATATATACATACATCCACAGTCATCATAACCCCAGTCAATATAACCTCAGTCACCGTATATTCAGTCAACAGATAACCTCAATCCACCCATACCTTAGTCATCAATATATACATATAAAATATGTCCAACAACAATCCATGCCCAATATACGTCCACCACACGACCTCCGCTACATCCATCTACCTCCACATCATCTCATAAACTATAACAAAAAAGAAGACAAAAATTAAAACTAAACATAATAAATCAGAATTATAGTAGAATCATTGATAAAATTTAAACATACCACAAAAACAAAGAACCATTACAACTACCTTCTGAAGAATTTCGTGGATCAGAATGGTTAATCTCCTATCAAATGTCGACATCTGTCACATACAATAAAAACCAGAACATTTAAAAAAACACGAAAGTGAAAAGACACAGAATATATTTAGAATGTTTCACATAAAATATGTTATTTTGTTGATCAAACAGAAGATATTTTAACATAAAACAAATAATATAGCATGAAAAACACTTTGAAAACATAAGCTTGTCGTTTTAAGATACAATTCAACACTTGAAATTAAAAATGGATAAGTATATAACATTCAAATTAATTTTTAAATCGACGTGCAGTGCACTTGAAATTTACTTAATAAACAAATTTTAAAGACTTTGATATGAAAACATGCTCTATATTTTAAAAATACCTCAACGGTGGTTGTCTCGTGATTTCACGTCAATCTAAGGTCATTTGCTATGATTTTGACCGTTACACGCACGTTTAAATGTTTCAAAACACTAAAAATGCATTTACGAGCATCCTAGGCAAACCGTAACTCTGAATGACATATCGTTGATTCCTACATTTCACAAATCAATCTACGATCGTTTTCCTATGATTTCATCACAATCTGACGTCATTTGCATGGTTTTGACCCCCAACACACATTTTTTAAAGGTTTTGGTACATTTAAAAACTATTTACCAAGTTATTATGACCACACCGCATGTCGGATTGATGTTTTGTCTACCCGTACAGGTTAAAAATAACTCCTTAGTGGTTTTCCCATGATTTCATGTCAATCTAAGGTCATTTACTATGAGTTTGACGTTTACACACACGTTTTAGTGTTTTAAAACACTAGAAACGTGTTTAACTGTAACTCGTAATGACGTGTTGTCAGTTGATACATTTCATGAATCAATATACGGTTGTTTTCCTTTGATTTTAGGTCAATCCAATGTTTTTTCCAAGTTTTGACCCTCTGAAACACGTTTCAAAAGGGCTTTGGTACCTTTAAAAACTATTTACCGAGTCATTCTGACCACATCGCATGTCAGATTGACATGTTATCTGTGGATACACAAAAAATAACTCAACATTGTTTTTTCCATGATTTCATGTCAATCTGAGGATATTTTCTATGGTTTTGAGCGTTGCATGCACACTTAAGTGTTTTAAAACACTAAAAATGTATTTACGGGCATCCCAAAAATGTTACGAACCTACCCAAGTCGACCCTAAACCGGGCACCTGAGCTGATCCACAACAAGACCCGAGAGACCTTCTCGATCCTCTCGAGCTGGCCAAGGGCATCAAAATAGGAAATAGGAACGGTTTCACCCAATAAAATAAACAAGGACAACAAAATAAACATAGAAGCAAACCAAACTCAAATTGATTTCCAAATTTTACACAATTTACATTTCCAAATAAAGAGACAACAAAGTTGATCAATAAACAAAACCAAAACAACCAAACTAAACCTGACACCAAACATCACCTCTATGTGACCCCCGAGGGCCACTCTCCAACCAAACACCCACCATCGTTCGAAGTGACTAAACCAAAGTTGGAACCTGTAGAAGAAACTAAAAACAAGAAAACACTATAGGCACGAGTATTAAAACTCAGTAGGTAGACCCAGATTAATCTATTCCCAATGTATATCCTTTAAATAAAGCAACATTGATTTTCATGTTTGAAATACAAACTATAAACAAAGTTTTTCCATACTTTTCTTTTCAAAATAAACAAACACGAACCATTGCCCTCACATTTGAAAACAAGTCTCATTCAAGGAGATAATTTAAGTTCACAGGGGAGAAGGATAAAGGGAACCAAATGAGAAAACTTTCATTATTCACTATAAAGAGAAACAGGGAAAACACTTGTTTTTTCACAAAGTCATTATTGAAACCCTTTTTAAACAAAACCACACTTTCTCAAATTTCCAAAAGGGCACCCACAACCAATAACAAGGGATATAGTTCACAATGAAGGCAATGGCTAATGATATTAGTGTCAAAGAAACACTGGAACACCAAGGAACTCAGAGAAGAACCAGAACATACTATACATGTGACTCATCCCGAAGGCATGACCTACTCGATGACATCATAACGCCCTAACGCCCAACCATTTCCCTACCCGACCTGGTTGAGGGGCCCGATCCCATAGTAATAAACCTAAGTATCCACCTACTATGGGTCACTAGCTAGTACAATAACCTAGACTAGTGCAACAAATGTTCTCAGAAATCCTCTTTGCTATGCTAGGTTCCAATGCTATGTTCATAAGGGGGTGTGCCAAACAATTCAAGCAATAAGTTACACACACACACACACACACACACACACACACACTATCATACACTCCCACAACCGGAGCCACCCCGACCTTCTCAAGAAGTAGCCCTTGCCTTAAAATAATAATCACATGGGTGGAGTCCCATGCCGAGGACATTCCCACCCATTTATCATCTAACTAGGCAATGGATTCCTCATAGAGGAGTTTTCCAATGAAACCAATTTATGATTCCAAACGGGACTTTCAAAATTTTCACAAAATAATTCATTTTATAAATAACCACACACAAACCACTTTCACAACCAAACACACCTTTGGAAACCCATTTCATCAATCCAACCCACCATTCAAATCGAAAATACACTTACAAGGGAAAAGGGGGCATACCATTCATCCCTTAATGTGAAAAACCCATTTAAAAACTCAAATCACCATTTTGAACATCACTAACTCATTTATAAAAACCAAACCATGCCTTTAAAAATCACTAATCACCTGAAAGAGCCAACCGGGCCATCTAAAAAACACTTGGTGTGCAAAATCCTTTCCAACATTCCAATCAAAAACCCAACAAGTGGAAAGCATCTACTTTCACATTATATAACTTATTTAAATAGGAAAAATTTTTATTTAGCAATTAAAGGAGGTGAAAACATCAAGAAATCAATGTAAACCTAATTTAAAGGGCAATATGCAGTGGGGTCCTACCTCAAGGATAGAGAAACTTCTGAAATCCAATGTGAAACTTCAATTGCACCACCACCGCACACAAGAGATACTCAAACCAACCTAAAATAACAAGATTAAACCCAACATTTAGGGATCCAATCCTAAAAATCAGATCCCAACCACTAGAGAGAAGGAGACCCAAGAAGGGGGAAATAAAACCCTAGAAAAAGGGAAGAAAGATAAGAAGAAATCACTTTCAAGGAGTTTCCTTGAAGAATCCGGACAAAAACCACAAAAAGAGGGGAGATTCAGAGGATCCAAGGAAGGGGTAGGATCCTCCTAGGGAATATGAGGTCAAGGGGGCTGAAAAATTGGGGTGAGAGGGTTTAGAATCAGCTAGAAAAGAAACCTAAAACCCTAATTTTTAATGACCTGGAAGGCCACACGATTAGTCCGCATGGTTTTCTAAACCATGAAAAAATTGTGCGACCACCTATACCAAAGGAGACACTAGATGCGTGCTTACCTAGGCTGAGGCGCATGACCGTGCAGAGGCCATGCGGTAGGTTTTTCCTCCTACTGCATAGTTTCCTGGACTAGGCACACGATTACTACTAATTGTGCGCAAACTGTGCGCCTAGTCCGTCCAACCCAAAAATTATCATTTTTATCCAACACATCATGGTAAAACCAAAGAGAGAGGCTAGAACAAATAAAAATATAAATAATACCTCAAAACATTAAACCAATCACACTTGGTTCTCAAGAGAAAAGGATGGGGACCCAACCCGAACCAGAATAAAGGCAAGCTTAAAAACCCGGGTGTGACAATTCTCCCCACCATAACGCTTCCCACCCCCAGAAAACCAACCTAAGGATTACTTGAAATAAAAACCAAAAACATATCTAGAACTCAAGAATATTCCCAAGATAAGACAAATGAAGAGACTAACAAAACATCCGCAACAAGGTTATAAGCTAACAAGAATAACTCAGGGTACCAAATTGGTCTCCCTACTAAGTGCCACCTGCCCCAAGAGTTTAAAAAACTCCAATTGATCATTCCAAGGACATAAAAATTTTCACCACCCCCAATTCATCCCTAAAACACAACATCCTGAATGACACCAAGATGAACACAACCATCCTCCCAAAACCAATCATGCCTAAACCATATACAACTAATACCTTTAAAAACCTTACTCCAACCTAACATTGGAACACTCTCATCCCAACCTTTTATTCAAAAAGAGATCATATTAATAAGTGGTTCCACACAAGACCACCCACTACCAACCAAAACCAGGTTCAAAACCAAGACGCTGACACGGGGAGGCCTGAACAGACTCCCCACCAAAAGAGACTAATTCACATTGCTTTCCTTCATGAGAAGATTTCAACGAGACCCATGATGGGTCTCCCCACTATTATAACTAATGAGATCTAATGAACTTGAATACATTAATACATGAACCAAATATCCACACCAATAAGGAGGGGAGGGAGGTCCCATATAATGGACCATCAAAACCATAATAGATATATGCCAATCACTCAATGTTCCTTGGATAACCACCAAAAAACCAAACTTAACTAGCACAAGCAGGATATAAGGGCCATAAAAAGGACGACCACATTTGGTAGAACATAACCACTAATATATTAAGAAAATGAGAAGACTAATCCTCCTTATAACGAAGGAGAAAACTCGTAAACCCAGATGGTTCATAACATGGAAACAAGGTTCCCACTCCACCTTCCACCAAATGAAACAACTGAAAACAAGATAATTATGTAGGAGGTTTAAACTAACTCTACTTACCACACTGAAAACATAACTTAAAACTAATCTTTTCCATACTGTTGGGGTTCCCCTGACTATGCACTAACTTCAATCTGGGACCTAAGGCTGGAGCTCTAAGGATTGAAGCATCTCCTTACTCACAGTTAGGCTTCAGAAACCCCTAAACAAAACACAAAGACCAAAACTTCACAAAACACACTTCCATTGAAATAGTAATTCACAAGGGTTCGAAAAAACTAATCTTACAACTAAAAGAAATAGGAACCACCACTGAAATCCACTGGAAAAGACTATTACACTGAAGAACATTACAGTAAAAGAGACACAAAAATAACCCCCAACCAGCTCCCTACTCCTACAAACGACCTAGGGTGTCCTTCGAAGAGTCGGGTATGGATTCAAGGTGCTTCTTGGAAACACCCTAATAGAACCACTTCAAGTGACCCAAGATTCCATAGGTGTGGATGGTTCTTGGAGCACTCGATCATGATAGTCTCTTATGACCATTTTTCCACACTGATGGAAGGTCACAACATTGTTCCCTGAAGAGGTTGATGAGAGGTCTGAAGGTCTCTTAATTCCCTTACCAGCACCGCCAGCATCCAGCCGCTTCCCATTATTCTTACCAGAATCCTCTTTTCAATTTGTAGAGAAAAAATGAAGACCATCCATCCCAAGCCCTCCTACTAGCCTAGCTTCATCAAAAAAGGCTTGTCTCACCACATTGGGGAAGGTGGTTAGGTTGAGCTCTACCACCTTTGACTGTAGCTCAGAATGGAGACCAAGTTCAAAATGTAGATCCTTCATGGGATCTTTTCCAACATACCCTAGATCATACAAAGCTAGGTATAATAAATGATGATAGAATTCCAACATCAATCCAACACCTTGTTGAAGACCGCACAACTCCATCCTCTTCCTCACTGTAGTCATCTCAGAAAAGTACTATTGGATGAATGTATAATTAAAGAACTTACAGGTGAGATATTTTCTTGACTTGATTCAAGACAAAGACTTCAACCATTTCCAAGATGGGACTTAGAGCATAATGGTGGAAAAATTTACCTTCAATGTCTCAAGTAACTTGAGGAAACTGAAGTCCCTCTCAATCCTCTACATCCACTCCTCCACCTCAAGAGGATCCACTTGACCACAGAAAAAGGAGGATTTAACTTTTGAAACTCAAGAACATAGTCTATGGGTTGATCAACTAGAGTGTTCACTAGAGATGTACCACCCGAAGCTGTATCTTGAGTATCCATCAAACCTTTGTGGGGGAAGACACTAAGAAATAAGAAAAACAAGGAACTCAGTCAAAACCAATCCATAACATGAATCCTTCACATCAAACATTAAAAAGGAACATCACTTCCAAAAGTACAAGGGACACAAAACACCAACACAAGATATCGAAACATAACATTTTACTTTAAAACACTTTTGAAAAGAAAACAAGCTTGAAAGAATTATACACCCACCAATGGTGTCCCATGGGCCACACCCATGCACATACTCCTACCATACCAGGAACCTGACCATTTTCTCATAAATATATATGCATGTGGTTATTCACGAAAACACTAAAGGTAAAAAATTTAACCCAACCTTATTTTTCAAATCCCACAATACTTGTAACACCCCCGAATGATAAAGGGTTAAATGACTAAATGATATGACTCATGTCAACAAGGTGCACCTTCCTTTTCGGGAGTCTGTCTTGTAACGACCCAAAGTTTCATTAATGGAGATTCCTATTGATATAGTTAAATGTCTCTTTATGTAAAACGTTTATATAAAATGTCAAATTCTTTGGTTTTATGTTAAGAGTTGTGACCGTTACTTTTATAGCCATTAAACAGTGATCACATGATTAGTATAAATATAAGGCTTTAACGAACCCAATTTACTCAGACAAAAGAAGCGATGGCCTCATCCAGTAGAATTGTTCCATACGAAGCCCATTTTTCAGAGATCAGAAAAGAGGTGGTGTCTTTGGGCTTCGCTCTTGACCAAGCCCAATATGAGCTTCACCATGTCAAGATCGAACGAGACCGTCTATGGGAAAAGTGGAAGTTGATAGATATTACCACTCGAGCGATGTTATCCGAGCCACCCCAAGAGTCTGTCACTATCAAACACCTTACCCTTAGGTCTTATGCAACTGTTTTAAGGGGTTATGTAACAAATTTCTAGTACTATGTTCATGTACATTATTTTTGTATATAATAATGAATATACTTTCTTGTCATTATTGATACATTGTAAATAGTTTTTAAAGTACAAATAATGTTTTTAGTTATTATTTAATTAAGAATTCTATTTTATTAAATTAATATATTTTTGAATTAAATAATATTTTAATAAAATATTATTATTATTATTAAATTAATGTTTATTAAAAATAAATAATCTTATAATTTTATGAATGCAATTGTAATTTTTATTAAGGTTTGAAAGCCATTTTTGTCAAAACCCGTGAATTTTCGATAAATATCGGTTTTTATTTTAAAAGTAAAAATTAACATATTTAGAAAATTATTTAGATAAAATAAATGTTATTTCTGGAATCAGGATGTCGAAATTATCCATCGGTGAATTTTTCATAATTTTCTGAGACAGTCAAATTTTTGGGTAAAAATTAAATACCGTTTAAATATATAATGTGTTTTATGACATCATAATGACCCAATAGTGATGTAATAAAATACTATAAGAATTATGTTCGGACAATATATATTTTACCATTAAAATAATGTGATTTTGGGTTTGTTTGACTTATTTTACAAAGCATTAATGGACCCCTCAAGACTTATTAAACATCTTGTCTTTTTAAATTATTTTCCATGGCAGTGTGACTCACCTCCACATAAGAAACCCCATTATTTTAAGAAGTTAGGACTTTGGCCTTATAAAATATTGTTTTTCTATTCCATTTTCCAAAAACCATGGGCAAAAACCATGATCTGATTTGTGGTTTGGATTAGTTTAATGTAAGGGGTCCCAAACCTAAATAATAAAGAATTCACTCACCTATCCTATATAAACCCACCCAAGATCTCACTTCCTCCTCACTCAAAGCCTTTGGAGTTCGTCCAACCTCTGCCCTACTCTCTCTAGAATCCTCCCAAGGTGCCCCAAGATCTCCAATAATCCTCTCTCAAGCCTCTCTCAAGCCTTTGGAAGCACACTTTGAAGTAAGGGTTTTTTCTTCCTTTCTCATTTTTGTCCAATTTTCTTTAAGTTGTTTTGCCCTTTTAATTTCAATTATGAATGTTGGGGTATGGTTTATAACCTCCCTCATACTGCCCTCTTTATTTTTTTAATTATGGGAGACCCTTTCTCTCTCATTAAATGCCACCCATGAACACCTGTTACTATGCCGAAATTCCGAAAGGAACTTCTCTCTCCTCATTTACATCCAAGCAATACTTTTGTATCATGAATCTAAATTCCATTACAATTGTTGGGACATGTATCTATATGACCTCCTTACTGTACATTACATTTAAATATGATTAGGAACCCATTTCTCTCTCATCAACCATTTTTATAAATTCTTATGTCATGCCGTTACGCTGCCGAAATCGCACCGATTTTCTAAGCCAATGCCATTGTGTAGTGAATACCATACCCATTTCTCCATCAAGGGTATTCACCTTTATGCACATTCACTTATTGATTATAAAGTTTCATGTATTAATTCCACATTCCTTTATCGTGGAATAAATTATTATGTTTTATGAATCCATGTTTTATGATCCATGTGACACACTTATGCATGAAATGAAATGTTTAAGAAGGGTGCGCCCTTATAGCGCTCCAATGCATTGGGTAAAGTATAGTATCATGATACGTCATGTGAAATGAGTTTTGACTCATGATAAATCAACTGCAATGAGGGTTAACTCGTGCTTCATGTGCAATGAGGATTTACTCATGCTCCATGTGCAATGAGCCTTGGCTCATGCTGATTCCATGTTAAGTGTTGTTGCGACATTTCCATGTTATGATTATCATGATTTATCATGCCTTTATATCCATGTTTATCTTGTGATATATTAATATTCCTATTGTCTAACATGTATTTTACTCCTCATTTATTCCATGTTTATTCCCTTACTGGTCTTTATAGCTCACCCTTTTCTTATGCATGTCCTCAGGTTATCCCATGCCATGCTAAGTACGAGGGAATGTAGTGGTCATGTAAAGGAAGTTTTCAATAAAGATGTTGTATTTCATGTTTTAAGTTGTTATGTAATGATCCTAAGCCCCAAAGACACTAGAACTCTCGATCTTCCATGTTGTATCAAGTGAATAGTTTATGTGATAAATCATGTTTAAGTTTGTATTAAAAGAAGGGTTGTCATAGTTGGTATCAGAGGATAGGTTTAGTTATTTTTGGGATTAGTATTAGAAAACCCCAGTAAAGCCTTAGAGACAAGACTAATTATAATAAAAACATCCCTAAGTTTTGGTAAGTATTGAGTGAGTGTTTTATCAAGCAAATACATCCTTGTCTGGATACGAGCAGGTAGAGGTGGCTCTAGCACAGATGTATCCTAGGGGTAAAACCCAAAAACACCGCTTTGAGCTAGACTAAAATGGGAACTGGTGCACAACAACGGGCCTTGCTTCACTCTTGGTTACGACACTCCCATGGGATATTCTTTGGTAAATTCACAAGTTTAGTATGAACCCTTATTAAGGGGAAAACCCCCCTAAGAATATATGTTAGAAAGTAGATCATGATAAGCCTAGATTGAAGCCTATATACTCATGAGTTAAGGAAATAAATGTTTATTTATAAGTCATCAACTTTTGTTTCTGGATTACCCTTTATGTGTTACCCCTAACTTTCCTCTTATTCTAGCCAATGACCAGTAATAGGAGGACTCAGGCTAACAACCGATGTGAAGATCAGTGTGATGACTGTACTAATGAGATGCCCAATCCAATGGGAGCGGGAATCACGAACTTTGTCATGCTTATCTCTCAGCTAACTCAAGATTTGAATAGAAACACGGGTCAAGAGGAATTTCCAAACCCCCCTAAGAAGGAGCAAGTTGCTATCGAGAGCTTCATGAGACAAAGGCCTCCTACTTTTAGTGGATCATCCGATCCCACAATCACTAAAAAATGGATTAACTCCATTGAAAATATCTTCTCCATCCTTAAATGTTTTGAACAAGAGAAGGTTATCCTGGTGGATTATCATATGGAGGGTGAATCTGATCAATGGTGGATGTTGATAAAAAATATGAATCCTGAGGAGGAGATCGAGGCGTTGGAATGGAAGGATTTTTGGAAGATGTTTTTTGATAAATATTTTCCACGCACCCTCCGGCTTAAGATGGAAAGGGACTTCCTTTCCCTCAAGAAAAAAGATGAAGAATCTATTGGAGTTTACGAGGAAAACTTCACAAGGCTTGCACGATACGCTTCCGACTTTGTCGTTATCCCCCGAATGCAAGGTTGAACGCTTCTTTGGTGGGCTGAAGCCTAGCCTACGGAAACCATTAGCGATCTATGACTTCGACAGCTATGAGTAAATTGTTCGATGTGCCCTCAATGTCGAAATGGAGACCAGGGAATCACAGGGGTATCATGGGGACAAGAAGTGTAAGGTGGACTTCAATGCTGGCGGTCCGATGGATAAATCCAATGGTGCTAAGAAGATAAAACACCCCACTTTCCAACAGTGCGGAAATAAGCACCCTGGAAATTGCCTCAAGGGGACGAGGAAATGCTTTAGGTGTGGAAGATAAGGGAACCTAGCTGTTAACTATCGACATGAAAGATCTATGGCTGCGACAGAGGATAGTAACGCTCCGTTTGAACCTCAACGCGTTGTTAATTGCTACAACTGCAAAGAACTAGGGAATTTTTCAAATCAGTGACCTAATCCAAGGGTTTTCAGAGGCAACCAACAACCTCCAAGGTAGCAAGGAAGAGCTTTTGCCATCACTTCTGCCGAAGTGAACCCCGACAATGAAGTGGTGAGATGTACGCTAGTTATTCATTCAAGAATAGTGAACATACTTTTTGATTCAGGTTTTATGCATTCTTTTATATCTAAAAAGTTTAGTAGAACAATCCTAGCACCACCAAAAATCATGGAAGTGAAGATGTCGGTGAGTACGGAAAATGGGTAAATCATTGCATCCCATGAATATAAGTCCTACCCTATTATAATATGTAGATTGAATTTCCCGGAGAACCTCATCATACTCCCTCTGTTGGAATTTGATGCAATTCTTGGCATGGATTGGCTTTCGTTATATAGAGCCAATATAAATTGTTAGGAGAGGGAAATCACACTCCATATGGAGAATCGACCCCCGATTCTTTACAAGTGTAAGGAGGAAGATGAATCTCCTTTAGCTCCATCATCTCAAGCATGAATATTACTGCCCTATGAGCATGTTTATCTGGATCAGATGATTGAGTCCAAGGAAGAAACCACCCTTGATGAAATGCCTATTGTGAGGGAATTTGCTGAAGTGTTTCTCGAGGAACTGCCTGGTCTTCCTCCTAAAAGAACATTGAATTATCAATTGAAAATATACCAGGGGCTCTACCAATATCCAAGACTCCATATAGAATGGATGTCGTGGATCTTGAAGAGCTGAAGAAACAACTACAGGAGAATCTGGATAAAGGGTTTATATGCCCAAGTGCTTCACCATGGGGTGCACTAGTCCTCTTCGTCAAGAAGAAGGATAGTTCAATATGAATTTTCATCGATTATCATGAAATTAACAAAATCACAATAAAGAACAAGTATCCTCTACCACGGATCGATGACTTGTTCAATCAGCTACGCGGAGCACAATACTTCTCCAAGGTAGATTTGCGGTCGGGATATTATCAAGTAAGGGTGAAGAAGGAAGATGTCCCCAAGACTGCTTTTCGTACAAGATACGAGCACTATGAATTCATAGTAATGACTTTCAGACTCACTAATGCTCCAGAAATATTCATGGACTTGATGAATAGAGTCTTTAGAGATTACCTTGACAAATTTGTGGTAGTCTTTATAGATGATATTCTAATATACTCCAAAACCAAGGAGGATCATGAGGAGAATTTAAGAATTGTACTAGATAATTTGCGCAAGGAGAAGCTGTATGCAAAGTACAGAAAGTGCGATTTCTGATTGAAGGAGGTATAATTCTTGGGCCATATCATCACAAGAAATGGGATATCTATGGATCCCTCCAAAACAGATGCAATTGAGGGATGACCGAGGACAACATCGGTAATGGATATCCGTAGCTTCTTGGGGTTAGATGGATATTATCGATGATTTGTGAGAAATTTCTCACGATTGTCCAACCATATTACCAAGCTAACTCGGAAGGGAGTAAAGTTTTATTGGAGTGATGAATGCGAAGAAAGCTTCAAGGAGTTGAAAAGGAGGCTTATCACTGCACCCATGCTCACATTACCCACAAGTGGGAAACTTTTTGTGGTATTTAGTGATGCTTCAAATAAGGGCTTAGGCTGTGTGCTGATGCAGAATGATAAAGTGATATCCTATGCCTCAAGGCAGTTGAAAATCAATGAGCGATACTATCCAACGCATGGTCTAGAGTTGGCGGCGGTGATCTTTTCCTTGAAAATCTGGCGGCATTATCTCTATGGGGAGAAATGTGAGAAATATACTGACCACAAGAGTCTTAAATATATATTCACACAGAAAGATCTTAATATGCGCTATAGAATATAGATAGAGCTCATCAAGGATTATAACTATTCAATACATTACCACCCTGGGAAAGCAAACAAGGTGGCAGGTTCCCTAAGTATAAAGGACCCAACGATTCTATAAATGATGAGAATTGAGAAGGATCTAATATTCTTTGACTTGATGAAGATGGACATGTGAATCATAAAGAAGGGAACATCATAAATCCTTTCACAAATGATTTCTCAACCATCCCTTTTGTAAAGGTTAAAGGATGCTCAAAAGGATGATGTGGAAATTTAGGAAAAAGTGGAAGATATCGAAAAAGGGAAATCCTCGGAGTTTAATGTTAATGAAGAAGGAATTGTGCGATTTGGGAAAAGACTATGTGTTCCATCAAGTCTGGAGCTGAAGAAGGAACTTTTGGATGATGCACATAGTTCAAATTTCTCTATTCACCCAGGGAGTACAAAGATGTATCGAGATATCTGAGAAAACTTTGGTGGGATAATATGAAGAAGGAGATCACTGAATATACATAAAAGTACCTGGTGTGACAACAAGTGAATGCAGAGAGGTAGAAGTCTAAGGGGATTATGCAACCATTGCCTATACCATAATGGAAATGGCAGAACATCACCATGGACTTTGTCACCGGACTTCTGAGGACAACCAAAGGCAACAATGCAATCTGGGTTGTGGTGGATCATCTTACAAAGACTGCACACTTCATTTCTATTCAGGAGGATTTCTCATTGGATCAAATGGAACAGATATATATCAGGGAAGTGGTAAGGCTGCATGGAGTACCACTATCTATTGTGTCTGACCAAGATCCAAGATTCACCTCTAAGTTTTGGAAGAGTCTTTAACATGCTCTGAATAATGAACTAAACTTCAGTATGTCCTATCATACTCAAACTGATGGTTAATCTGAGCAGACTATCCATACATTTGAGGACATGTTGAGAGCGTGCTCAATGGAATTTAAAGGATGATGAGATCAACATCTTCCTCTGGTTGAGTTCTCTTATAATAACAGTTTCCACTTGAGCATCCAAATGACACCTTATAAAGCCCTGTATGAGAAAAGGTGCAGAACATCGACATGTTGGGATGAGGTCAGTGAAAGTAAGCTTCTTGGACCAGAAATGGTCGAAGAAATGGTGGAGAAGGTGAAAACCATTCAGCAGCATATTAAGGCAGCCCAGAGTCGATAGAAGAGTTATGTAGATAATCATCGATGAGACCTTGAGTTTAAAGTTGGAGACATGGTTTTTCTAAGCATATCTCCATGGAATAAGGTCATGAGGTTTGAAAAGAAAGGGAAGTTAAGTCCAAGGTACATCGGCCCCTTTGAGATTCTTGATCGTGTCGGGGCTGTGGCCTATCGACTAACACTTCCACCTACCATGGAAAAAGTACATGATGTCTTTCATGTATTCCTATTAAGGAAGTACATACTGGACCCTTCACATGTACTCTCTTCTGAGGTGGTACAGTTGGAGGATGATCTTTCTTATGAGGAGAAACCAGTGAAGATCTTAGATCATAGAGAAAAAGTTCTATGAAATAAGACAATACCCCTCGTCAAGGTGTTGTGGTGAAACCGCAAGTTTAAAGAAGCGACTTGGGAATCGAAGGAAATGATGAAGCTGAGTTACCCACATCTGTTTTAGTGTGGGAAAAAGAAATTTCGAGGGCGAAATTTCTTAAGGGGGGAATATTGCAATGACCGAAAGTTTCATTAATGGAAATTCCTCTTGATCTAGTTAAATGTCACTTTATGTAAAATGTTTATATAAAATGTCAACTTCTTTGGTTTTATGTTAAGAGTTGTGACCGTTACTTTTATAGCTGTTGAACAGTGATCACATGATTAGCATAAATATAAGGCTTTAACAAACCCAATTTACTCAGACAAAAGAAGCGATGGCCTCATCCAGTAGAATTGCTCCATACGAAACCCATTTGTAGGAGCTCAGAAAAGAGGTGGCATCTTTGGGCTTCACTCTTGACCAAGACCAAGCTGAGCTTCACCATGTCAAGCTTGAACGAGACCGTCTACGGGAAAAGTGGAAGTTGATAGAGATTACCACTCGAGCGATGTTATTCGAGCCACCCCAAGAGTTTGTCACTATCGCACACCTTACCCTTAGGTCTTATGCGACTGTTTTAAGGGGTTATGTAACAAATATCTAGTACTATGTTCATGTACATTATTTTTTTTATATAATAATGAATATACTTTCTTGTCATTATTGATACATTGTAAATAGTTTTTAAAGTACAAATAGTGTTTTTAGTTATTATTTAATTAAGAATTCTATTTTATTAAATTAAGAGATTTTTGAATTAAATAATATTTTAATAAAAGAATAATAATATTATTAAATTAATGTTTATTAAAAATAAATAATCTTATAATTTTATGAATGCAATTGTAATTTTTATTAAGGTTTGAAAGCCATTTTTGTCAAAACCCGTGAATTTTTGATAAATATCGGTTTTTATTTTAAAAGTGAAAATTAACATATTTAGAAAATTATTTAGATAAAATAAATGTTATTTCTGTAATCAGGATGTAAAAATTATCCAACAGTGAATTTTTCATAATTTTTTGAGACAGTCAATTTTTTGGGTAAAAATTAAATACCATTTAAATATATAATGTGTTTTATGACATCATAATGACCCAATAGTGATGTAATAAAATATTATAAGCATTATGTTTGGCCAATATATGTTTTACCATTAAAATAATGTGATTTTGGGTTTGTTTGACTTATTTTACAAAGTATTAATGGACCCCTCAAGACTTATTAAACATCTTGTCTTTTTAAATTATTTTCCATGGGAGTGTGACTCACCTCCACAAAAGAAACCCCATTATTTTAAGAAGTTAGGACTTTGGCCTTATAAAATATTTTTTTCCTCTTCCCTTTTCCAAAAACAATGGGCAAAAACCATGATCTGATTTGTGGTTTGGATTAGTTTAATGTAAGGGGTCCCAAACCTAAATAATGAAGAATTCACTCACCTTTCCTATATAAACCCACCCAAGATCCCACTTACTCCTCACTAAAATCCTTTGGAGTTCGTCCAACCTCTTCCCTACTCTCTCTAGAATCCTCCCAAGGTGCCCCAAGCTCCCAAGAATCCTCTCTCAAGCCTTTAGAAGCACACTTCCAAGTAAGTGTTTTTTCTTCCTTTCTCATTTTTGTCCAATTTTCTTTAATTTGTTTTGCCCTTTTAATTTCAATTATAAATGTTGAGGTATGGTTTCACAACTCCCTCATACTACCCTCTTTATTTTTGAATTATGGGATACCCTTTCTCTCTCATTAAATGTCTCCCATGAACACCTGTTACTATGCCGAAATTCCGAAAGGAACTTCTCTCTCCTCATTTACATTCAAGCAATACTTTTGTATCATGAATATAAATTCCATTAAAATTGTTGGGACATGTATCTATATGACCTCATTTCTGTCCATTAAATGTAAATATGATGATTAACCCCTTTCTCTCTCATCAACCTTTTTTATGAATTCTTATGTCACGCCGTTACGTTGCCGAAATCGCACCGATTTTCTAAGCCAATGCCATTGTGTAGTGAATACCATGATCATTTCTCCATCAAGGGTATTCACCTTTATGCACATTTACTTATTAATTATAAAGTTTCATGTATGAATTCCACATTACTTTATCATGGAATAAATTATTATGTTTTATGAATCTATGTTTTATGATCCATGTGGCACACTTATGCATGAAATGAAATGTTTAAGAAGGGTGTGTCCTTATAGTGCTCCAATGCATTGGGTAATGTATAATATCATGATACGTCATGTGCAATGAGTTTTTAATCATGATAAATCAAGTTCAATGATAGTTTACTCATGCTTCATGTGCAATGAGGATTTAATCATGCTCCATGTGCAATGAGCCTTGGCTCATGCTAATTTCATGTTAAGTGTTGTTGCCACATTTCCATGTTATGATTATCATGCTTTATCATGCCTTTATATCCATGTTTTTCTTGTGATCTATTGATATGCCTATTGTCTAACATGTATTATACTCCTCATGTATTCCATGTTTATTCCCTTACTGGGCTTTATAACTCACCCTTTTCTTATGCATGTCCTCAGGTTATCCCATGAAATTCTAAGTACGAGGGAATGTAGTGGTCATGTAAAAGAAGTTTTCAATAAAGATGTTGTATTTCATGTTTTAAGTTGTTATCTAATGATCCTAATCCCCAAAGACACTAGACCTATCAATCTTCCATGTTGTATCAAGTGAATAGTTTATGTGATAAATCATGTTTAAGTTTGTATTAAAAGCAGGGTTGTCATATGTATGATTAGAACTCCACAGTTAAGCGTGCCTGGCCTGGAGTAGTGATCAGGATGGGTTCCCTTCTGGGAAGTTTCCCAAGGTGTGTGTGAGTGAGGACAAAGCACATTGGAAAGGACATGTGTTGGCCTGTGGGGACTGCCATTAATTAGATGACCCATTTAGACATATGGGTGGACCCTTGGGTGGGTACTGTCATTAGTCAGATGACTCGTTCAAGCATGTGGGTGGGCCCTTGGGTGGGGACCACATGTCTATGGGGCAACTGGTGGTACCTGGCGGGCCAAGACCCGACGACCATGTTAAGGAAGGGTCTGTTTAGGTATGTGGGTGGACCCTTGGGTGGGGACTGTCATTAGTCAGATGACCCCCGAATGATAAAGGATTAAATGACTAAATGATATGACTCATGTCAACAAGGTGCACCTTACTTTTCAGGAGCCTGTCTGATTAGAACTTCACAATTAAGCGTGATTTTCCTGAAGTAGTGATCAGGATGGGTGACCTTCTGGAAAGTTTCCCAGGGTGTGTGTGAGTGAGGACAAAGCACACTGGAAAGGACATGTGTTGGCCTGTGGGGACTATGATTAGTTAGATGACCCATTCAAGCATGTGGTTGGACCCCTGGGTGGAGACTGTCATTAGTCAGATGACCCATTTAGGCATGTGGGTGGACCCTTGGGTGGGGACTATCATTAGTGAGATGACCCATTCAAGCATGTGGGTGGACCCTTGGGTGGGGACCACGTGTCTTTGGGGAAACTGGTGCTACACTGGAAAATACATGTGTTGGCATGTGGGGACTGTCATTAGTCAAATGACATGTTTAGGCATGTGGGTTGACCCTTGGGTGGGGACTGTCATTAGTCAGATGACCCGTTTTGTCATGTGGGTGGACCCTTGGGTGGGGACTTTCATAAGTCAGATGACCCGTTCAAGCATGTGGGTGGACCCTTGGGTGGGGACCACATGTTTGCGGGGCAACTGGTGGTACCTGGCGGGCCAAGACCCGATGACCATGTTAAGGTAGGGTCCGTTTAGGCATGTGGGTGGACCCTTGGATGGAGACTGTCATTAGTCAGATGACCAGTTCAACCGTATGGGTGGACCCTTGGGTGGGGACCACATGTCTGCGGGGCAACTGGTGGTACCTGGTGGGCCAGGACCCAACGACCATGTGTTGGCCTGTGGGGACTGCCATTAATTAGATGACCCATTTAGACATATGGGTGGATCCTTGGGTGGGTACTGTCATTAGTCAGATGACTCGTTCAAGCATGTGGGTGGGCCCTTGGGTGGGGACCACATGTCTATGGGGCAACTGGTGGTACCTGGCGGGCCAAGACCCGACGACCATGTTAAGGAAGGGTCCGTTTAGGTATGTGGGTGGACCCTTGGGTGGGGACTGTCATTTGTCAGATGACCCCCGAATGATAAAGGATTAAATGACTAAATGATATGACTCATGTCAACAAGGTGCACCTTACTTTTCAGGAGCCTGTCTGATTAGAACTTCACAATTAAGCGTGATTTTCCTGAAGTAGTGATCAGGATGGGTGACCTTCTGGAAAGTTTCCCAGGGTGTGTGTGAGTGAGGACAAAGCACACTGGAAAGGACATGTGTTGGCCTGTGGGGACTATGATTAGTTAGATGACCCATTCAAGCATGTGGTTGGACCCCTGGGTGGAGACTGTCATTAGTCAGATGACCCATTTAGGCATGTGGGTGGACCCTTGGGTGGGGACTGTCATTAGTGAGATGACCCGTTCAAGCATGTGGGTGGACCCTTGGGTGGGGACCACGTGTCTTTGGGGAAACTGGTGGTACACTGGAAAATACATGTGTTGGCATGTGGGGACTTTCATTAGTCAAATGACATGTTTAGGCATGTGGGTTGACCCTTGGGTGGGGACTGTCATTAGTCAGATGACCCGTTTTGGCATGTGGGTGGACCCTTGGGTGGGGACTTTCATAAGTCAGATGACCCGTTCAAGCATGTGGGTGGACCCTTGGGTGGGGACCACGTGTCTACGGGGCAACTGGTGGTACCTGGCGGGCCAAGACCCGATGACCATGTTAAGGTAGGGTCCGTTTAGGCATGTGGGTGGACCCTTGGATGGAGACTGTCATTAGTCAGATGACCAGTTCAACCGTATGGGTGGACCCTTGGGTGGGGACCACATGTCTACGGGGCAACTGGTGGTACCTGGTGGGCCAGGACCCAACGACCATGTTAAGGCAGAGTGTTTGTGTTGTCACTGGGACCCAGTTGTTATATTTGGTATCAGAGGTGGTACCCAACCTTAAGTACGGTGCACTGCCTGGGATGAGATGTAGGGCCCACAATGAGGACGTTTTGCTCTAGGGGGGGGGGGGGGTGATTGTAACACCCCTAAATGATAAAGAGTTAAATTACTAAATGATATGACTCATGTCAATAAGGTGCACCATCCTTTTCAGGAGCCTGTCTGATTAGAACTTCATAGTTAAGCGTGCTTGGCCTGGAGTAGTGATCAGGATGAGTGACCTTCTGGGAAGTTTCCCAGGGTGTGTGTGAGTGAGGACGAAGCACACTGGAAAGGACATGTGTTGGCCTCTGGAGACTATCATTAGTCAGATGACCCGTTCAAGCATGTGGGTGGACCCTTGGGTGGGGACTGTCATTAGTCAGATGACCCGTTCAGGCATGTGGGTGGACCCTTGGGTGGGGACCACGTGTTTGCGGGGCAACTGGTGGTACACTGTAAAGGACATGTGTTGGCATGTGGGGACTGTGGTGGGGACCACGTGTCTGTGGGGCAACTAGTGGTACACTGTAAAGGACATGTGTTGGCATTTGGAGACTGCATTAGTCAGATGACCCGTTTTGGCATGTGGGTGGACCCTTAGGTGGGGATTGCCATTAGTCAAATGACCCGTTCAGGCATGTGGGTGGACCCTTGGGTGGGGACCACGTGTCTGCGGGGCAACTGGTGGTACCTGGCGGGCCAGGACCTGACGAACATGTTAAGGTAGACTGTTTGTGCTGTCACCGGGACCCAGTTGTTATATTTGGTATCAGAGGTGGTACCCAACCTTAAGTACGGAGCACTGCCTGGGTTGAGATGTAGGGCCACAACAAGGACGTTGTGCTCTAAAGGGGGGGGGGGGGAGGGGGGTGATTGTAACACCCCCGAATGATAAAAGGTTAAATGAATAAATGATATGACTCATGTCAACAAGGTGCACCTTCTTTTTCAGGAGCTTTTCTGATTAGAACTTCACAGTTAAGCATGCTTGACCTAGAGTAGTGATCAAGATGGGTGACCTTTTGGGAAGTGGGACCCGTTTCATTAGTCAGATTACCCATTCAGGAATGTGGGAGGACCCTTGGGTGGGGACTGTCATTAGTCAGATGACACATTCAGGCATGTGGGTGGACCCTTGGGTGGGGACCACATGTCTGCGGGGCAACTGGTGGTACCTGGCGGGCCCAGACCCGACGACCACATTAAGGCAGGGTGTCTGTGCTGTTACCAAGACCCAGTTATTATATTAATTATCACACCCCGACCCATATTATTATTTTATTTTAATTATTTATCTACCTTTAAATGTTTCTGATGGGGTCTAGGGTGAGTCCCAGATGAGGTTTCTGAATTTTTGATAAAAAAATATGTGTTTTGGGTTCGACGTCGATGGATGCATGGGCGGAGCGCGACACCGCGCAGCTTCGCCCATGCAACTCTAAGGCGTTTTCATTATTTTTATTATTATTTTATTATTATTATTATTATTAAGATAATAATAATAATAATAATAATAATAATAATTATTATTATTATTTTATTATTACTTTTTTTTTACTTTTTATTTTATTTTACTTTCTTTTTTATCTCTTCTTTCTTCCTTTTTTTCTTTCTTCTCTTTTCCTCCTCCTTCCACGCGGATGCTCCCTCCTCCTTCATTATTTCTTCTTTCCTCTTCCTTTTCTTTTGTTTTTGGTGTCTTCCACGTGGGTGTCCCCCACCCTCCTACTCCTCTCCTTGCACAACAGTCCAGCCCAGCCTCCTCTCTTCCTCTAGCACGCAGGGCCATGACACCCCCCAACGACCATCACTCCTCCCCCGACGCCCTCTCCTACTCCCACACATAGAATCGACCACCCCCTCCTTTAGTGCAGGACCCTCGGCCTCCTCTCCGCCTGCTACCAACGCTGCACCCCTCGCACCAACCCTCCTTGCTGCGCCCAAGTAGCTCACATCCCCAGCCGGACCTGCGCACCCCGACGAGGCCACCCGTCGGTGCCAAACCTCCCTTCTTTAGCGGTCGTAACCTCTCTGGCTGACCTGATCTCTTTCCCTGCTACCCGCATCCCTGGTCGGACTACTTTCAGCCACACAAACCTCCTCTGATCAGCACACGTAACACTGGAGAACCTCCTCCAACCTGCCCTCCTCCGGTGCGTCGCCTCTACCGACGCGATTTCCTACCGGTGCGTTGCTCCTTCTGGTGTGAATATCACTTATATATATAGATTCACCTCAGCTTGATTAGGTATTCTTTTAATTAAATGTTTTTTGGTCGGTTTGACTTTTTAGGACCCGTGCAGGGTGTTTCTGAGTGAGCGCCATCAGCGCGCTTTGTTTCCGAGCTTGCGCCGTCATCGTGCCTTGGTCTTGAGGTAGAATTTTCCATTGAACTGCTTTTTAAATTTAAGGTGCATATTTTTTTTTTCATTTTTCACCCCATTTACATGCAAAATATTATTAATTCATTTGTCGCTGATAAATAGCCTTTTATTATAAATTTAAGTTTCCTTTTTTTAAATATTGCATCCGTCATTGATAAATTTCCTGGTTGGCTCTTACGATTTATTTGAAAAAAATAAAATGTTTTGGTTTGGTTTTTATAAGGATATTGGCAGCTTGTGAAATAAAATTTTGGGGTTCATTAAAAGGGTTTCAAACTAGTTTTGGGTTCTTTTTAAAGTGGTGATGGTGAAATGTGTTTAATGCTCATTGGAATCTTACGAAAAATGATGAAATTGTTTTGATGAAAACCCTCTTGGGATAACTCTTCTACCTTGATTGTGACTGATTGTTTGGGAGGCCACGCTTAGAGGATCCCGGGTGCTCGAGTAGTTTAAAGACAATAGGGTTTCCTATGGAGTGTCTCGAGGCGATGCCTTTTGTGCATTATATATATATAAATATATAAATATATATATGTATGTATGTATGTGATTGGATGATCGGTTGACATCGGTTGGATCGCGACCTTTTAAAATACTCGAGACATGGGAATCTGGCATATTGAGAGAATATTCTAAGAATGAGTGTCGCACTGGTAGGTTATGGTACTAACCAGTGACCCATAGTAAGTGTATATATTGGGTTTATTACTATGGGATTTTCCCCTCAGCCTGCCTGAGAAAGGATGGTCGAGCATATTGGGCGTTTTTATTTCATCACGTGTGATATGTCAGCGAGGACGATATCTCATGTATTGGTGTATTCTGGTTTATTCTTGATCTCTTAGGTTCACCCATGTCTGTTGGCTTTCAGTTACTTGCTGTAATGAATATGGTACTTGTATATTTTATTTTCTTTTCCCTTGTTGTGTAACTACTATAGCATTTTCATGTGTAGTGTTTTTACTAGAAAGTGATGTGTGGTTTTAATGTGGCTTATGAAAACTATTTTCAAAGAAAAGTGCTTTACCCTTTTTGTGCAAATTGAAAATGTAAACATCAATTCCCCTTTGAAAAATGATAATGTCTCACTAAAAGGATGACTTGGGTTTTGAGAAATGAATAAGGGAAATGACTCGTACTTTTTTTTTTGAGTAGCAGGTAGAAAACCTTACTTTTATGAATTGTAGTTTAAACTTGAAAATGGACATTTATTTTATTTGAAAGGTAGTGCATTGGGAATAGATATCAGGCTAGCCTACTTATTTTTAATACTCACGCCTATAACTCTTTTTTGTTTTTAGTGTTTGTGTAGGCTACAGCTTGAGTGCGATCACCTTGGGCGATGCTTGACCGTTGAGTTGGAGAGTAACCCGTGGGGTCACATGGAGTTAGTCCGAACGTAGTGTTTGGTCAGTTTTATTTTCTTTCATTTTTGTTTAGTCACTTTACTTGGTTTATTTATTCTGCGCTGCTCTGTATTATTTTTTGCTGCTTTATTTATTTATATTGGGCGAAATCATTCCCAAAGCCTCTGTTGATGCCTTTACGCTTGTCAAAATCCCATGAGGATCGAGAACGCCTCTCGGGTCAT
Source organism: Viscum album (assembly GCA_963277665.1). Lineage (NCBI taxonomy): Eukaryota > Viridiplantae > Streptophyta > Magnoliopsida > Santalales > Viscaceae > Viscum > Viscum album. Next base: position 274,826,766 of record OY728165.1, on the reverse strand, counting down.
GTCGTGAACCGGCTCGGGTGATCAGTTCAGGGTCGACCCGAGTTGGTTCGTGACAAAATGGTATTAGAGGTGGTACCCAGCCTTATGTGCGGTGCACTGCCTGGGTTGAGATGTAGGGTACACAACAAGAATGTTGTGCTCTAAGGGGGGGGGGGGTGATTGTAACACCCCAGAATGATAAAGGGTTAAATGGCTAAATGATATGACTCATGTCAACAAGGTGTACCTTCCTTTTTGGGAGCCTGCCTGATTAGAACTCCATAGTTAATCATGCTTGGCTGGAAGTAGTTGTCAGGATGGGTGACCTTCTGGGAAGTTACCCAAGGTGTGCTTGGCCTGAAGTAGTGGTCAGGATGAGTGACCTTCGGGGAAGTTACCCAAGGTGTGCTTGGCCTAGAGTAGTGATCAGGATGAGTGACCTTCTGGGAAGTTACCTAGGGTGTGGGGACTATTATTAGTCAAATGACTTGTTCAGGCACGTGGGTGGACCCTGGGGTGGGCCCCACGTATTTTCAGGGCAATTGGTGGTACCTGGTGGGCCAGGACCTGACGACCATGTTAAGGCAGGGTGGTTGTGTTGTCAGTAGGACCCAGTTGTTACATTTGGTATCAGAGGGAGGTTGGCTCTTAGCGGACCTTGCTTTTTCAGAGCGCCCTTCGTTATTTGGGATGTTAAGGTAGATGGAGTAGGATTGTCGAGACTCAAGGGGTAAGTGCGGGAAGACCGTCATGAACTCTTGCTCGTTCTGACCCTTGGGTTTCCATGGGAAGTTCGGTTTAATTATTTTTTTTGGGTTTTAATGGAGCATTTTGTTATTGGGATACGATAAAGGGAGTCAGTCTAGTAGTCCTCCTAAGTCTCACGACCTGGAAAGCCATGTGAAGCTAGGGATGTGGTCTAAATAGACTCTTTGTGTCAGTGACGTGTTTGGAATATGGCCGCCAACCATATGGTCAACTCACCTACCAACGCTAGTTCCCTGTTTGAGTTGTTTTGGGTCTCTTCTGACTTTTGAAAATTTTGAATCAGGAAATGTTGGTTTTAAAAAGAAAAAAATGAAGTTTTTTTTCTTTGGACTTGGTGTTCCTAGGGGTGTTCACATGCATAGTGATATGTGGGAATATAGATGGATGCCTGGTATGGAGGATGGATACCCGGGGTGGCACAGAGACATGTATGTGAGTGAGACTCTAAAGAATACCAATGGAGAGGGTTTAACCCACCAATATTGTTTTAAATTAAAAATGTTTTCAAAGGGAAAGTTTTGATGTTATGATAGATTGTTTCCTTATGTTTATAGCTTGTCATCTATGCGATGTTTGATTTTGAGGATTTTATTTATTGTGTTGGCCTTGATTGGGTTTTTGATTTTTCCTTGTCCAGCAGTTACACCTTTGAAGCTTCTATGGGTGATTGTAGTGCGGTTGATCAACCTAAGGATTTTATGCTTGAGTTTTGGAATCTAGATCCACCTCTCTTCTATGGTCAAGCAGACCCTTCCGTAGAAAAGGAGTGTATGCGGAAGATTGAAAGGGACTTTAATCTCACTGAGTTGCCCAAGCTGTTGAAGGTTAAGTTTGAAACTTTCATGCTTGAAGGTTCACTGTGGATGTGGTGGAAGTTAGTGTCTCGAAACAAGCCCCATCAAGAGCTGACTTGGGAGGTTTTAAAGGCTTTGTTCATTCGTCAGTATTTCTATGAGGAAGAAAGGGTGAGAAAAAGGATGTAGATGTGTTATTTGCAGCAGGGCAATATATCTGTGTTGGAGTATTTCCAGTGCTTTTTGGAACTAGTCCCTTATGATTTAGGGTATGCCACAGATTACTCCATGAAGGCTCGATGCTTCGAGGTGGTCTCCGCCTTGATCTACAGTAGGTGTCGGCATCCAACCTAACTTCATTTGCCGATGTGGTGAGACAATCTTTTCATGTCGAAGCCATGATGGTGGGAGTGATCAAAGTGGTCCTCCCTCCTTCAATTATTAGGAGTAGTGGGGAGACTTCCAACAAGAAGATGAGTAAGCGATCAAAAGCCGATGGAGAAAGTCATGGAATCAGAAGGCCTTGGGATCTTCCATCAACATCTTCAAAGCAAGAGATATTTGTGTGTTATTAGTGTTGCAAGCTGGGTTATAAGAAGTCATCATGCCCAAGTACTCCTAAGCCCTGTCATGTTTGCGGACGTTTGAGTCACTTACATCAATTTTGTCGAGGCATCGCTAGAAATCATCACTGAGGAAGTTCTCAGAAGTGACGTGCTATTGGGTTTTTGTTTAAATTTATTAATGTATGTTTCCTTCCAGTGTAAGGGATATTTTACATGGTTGTTGTATGGGTGTTGTTTTGGGTTTGAATTATATGGAAATGTCGTGGGTCTTTTGATAAACTCTGGTTTTCAAGGTTAGCGTGGTTTTCATTTCAAAAATTGTCTTCTCCTTTATCAAATCAAAAGATGTGTGTTTCTTATTGGGATTATCAGAACCTGACTGCGAGGTAGAAGATGCTTCATCCATCAGAACTCTAGCCAAAAGGCCTCAGAGTGAAGCTGGCGCGTTTTCAGGAACCCCCGGGGAATTTTAAGAAGCTTGTCTAAGGTTGTGCCTCTATTGTTATGGTGAGGCGGTTTTAGTGTGTTTGATATGGTTTTTTGGTCATGTAATTCTCCTCTTGATGTAAAGACCGCGATGGACTTATCCCTCACGCAATTTCAGTGTTTGTGCCCTTTTGGGTTCATATGGAGTTTCAGTTCAGCTTCTATTCCTTTTGGACAGGACTGAGTGGTTTAAGTGTTCTTGGATTGTTTCTTTCATCTTGAGTAAGGCCCAGTTCAGATACTAGTTGAATTCTTATGGTGGAGAGTTCGTTTAGGACTCACCTCTGCTGGTAATTTGTTTCGGGCAATAGGGTTAAGTCATGTTGGTGGTTGATGGAATGTCCACGTGTTAAGAGGTTGGATTGTGTTGTGTAGAATCCTTAGGTGTTGATCAATCGGTTGGATGATGTTGTGGCTTTTCGGGGATGAAAAGCAATATGGTGGGGAGAATTGTCACACCCCAACCCACGTTATTATTTTATTTTAATTATTTATCTACCTTTAAATGTTTCTGCTGGGGTCCGGGGTGAGTCCCAGATGAGGTTTCTGAATTTTTGATAAAAAAATACACGTTTTGGGTTTGACGTCACTGGACGCACGGGTGGAGCGTGACGCTACGCGGCTTCACCCATGCAACTTCGGGGCAATTTCATTATTTTTATTATTATTTTATTATTAAGATTATTATTATTATTAAGATAATAATTAATAATAATAATAATAATACTATTATTATTATTATTTTATTATTAAGGTTAATAATAATAATAATATTATTATTATCACTATTATTATTATTATTATTTTAGTATTATTTTTTTACTTTTTTATCTCTTCTTTCTTCCTATTTTTTTTTCTTTCTTCTCTTTTCCTCCTCCTTCCACGTGGCTGCTCCCTCGTCCTTCCTTATTTCTTCTTTCTTCTTCCTTTTCTTTTATTTTTGGTGTCTTCCACGCGGGTGTCCCCCACCCTCCTACTCCTCTCCTTGCACAGCAGCCCAACCCGACCTTCTCTCTTCCTCCAGCATGCAGGGCCGCGACACCCCCCAGCGACTAGCACTCCTCCCCTGGCACCCTCTCCTGCTCCCGCACATAGCAGCAACCACCCCCTCCTTCAGCATAGGACCCCCGACCTCCTCTCCGCCTGCTGCCAGCGCTGTACCCCTCGCGTCGACACTCCTTGTTGTGCCCGAGCAACCCGCAGCCCTAGTCAGACCTGCGCACCCTAGCCAGCCTGCGCAACCCAGCACCTCCACCCAACTCTCTTCTCCCCCGGCGCCCTCCCCTGCATGCGCCGCACACAGCCGCTGCACCCCAGCCTCCTGGAACTCCTTGCAACCCTGCTTCCCTGCACCCACATCGTGTGACCCCCTGATTCTCTCAACCTCCTGCTTCCAGCGGTAAATCCCCCCTCGGACCCCCCTGCTCGGTGCGCAACACCCACAACCAACCTTCCCTCCTCCGATAAGGCCTCCCGCCGGTGCCAGACCTCCCTTCTTCAAAAGTCGTAACCTCTCCGGCTGACCTGCTCTCTTTCTCGACTACCTGCAGCCCCGTTCGGCCCACTTTTATTCGCACAAACCTCCTCCGACAGGCACATGCAACATCGACGAACCTCCTCCGACCTGACCTCCTCCGGTGTGTCGCCTCTACCGGTTCGATTTCCTACCAGTGCGCCACTCCTTCCGGTTCTAATATCACTTATATATATATATATATTCACCTCGGTTTGATTAGGGGTTCTTTTAATTAATTGTTTTTTTGGTCAGTTTGACTTTTTAGGACCCACACGGGGCGTTTCCGAGTGAGAGCCATCAGCGTGCTTTGTTTCCGAGCTTGCACCGTCATCGCGCCTTGGTCTTGAGGTAGGATTTCCCATTGCACTAATTTTAAAATTTAAGTTTCATCTATTTCCTAATTTTTGCGCCCTATTTACGTGCTAAATATTATTAATTCATGTGTCGCTGATAAATCGCCTTTTATTATAAATTTAAGTTTCCTTTTTTTAAATATTGCATCCGTCGCTGATAAATTGCCCGGTTGGATCTTATGGTTTATTTGAAAAAAATAATTTTTTTGGTTTGATTTTTATAAGGATATTGGCATCTTGTGAAATAACATTTTGGGGTTCCTTAAAAGAGTTTCAAACTGGTTTTGGGTTCTTTTTAAAGTGGTGATTGCGAAATGTGTTTAACATTTGGCACCTTACAAAAAATGATGAAATTGTTTTGATGAAAACCCTCCTGGGATAACTATTTTGCCTTGATTGTGACTGATTGTTTGGGAGGCCACGCTTAGAGGCTCCCGGGTGCTCGAGTAGTTTAAAGGAAAGAGGGTGTCCTATGGAGTGGCTTGGGGCGATGCCTGTTGTGAATTTTATATATATATATATATATATATATATATGTATGTGATTGGATGCTCCACTGGCATTGGTCGGCTCACCCCCTTTTCAAATACTCGAGACATGAGAATCTGGAATATTGAGAGAATATTCTAAGAATGAGTGCCACACTGGTAGGTTATGAGACTAACCAGTAGCCCATAGTAGGTTGATATATTGGTTTTATTACTATGAGATTTTTCCCTCGGCCAGCTTGAGAAAGGATGGTCAAGCGTATTGAGCGTTTTGATTTCATCGTGTGTGACATGTCAATGAGGATGATATCTCATGTATTGGTGTCTTCTGGTTTATTCTTGATCTCCTAGGTTCACCCATGTCTGTTGGCTTTTAGTTACTTACTGTGATGAATATGGTACTTGTATATTTTATTTTCTTTGCCCATGCTGTGTAACTACTGTAGAGTTTTCATGTGTAGTGTTTTGACTGGAAAGTGATGTGTGGTTTTAATGTGGCTTATGTAAACTGTTTTCAAATAAAAGTGTTTTACCCTTTTTGGGAAAATTGAAAATGTAAACATCACTTCCCCTTTGAAAAATGCTAATGTCTCACAAAAAGGATGACTTGGGTTTTGAGAAATGAATAAAGGAAATGAATCGTACTTTGTTTTTGAGTAGCAGGTAGAAAACCTTAATTTTATGAATTATAGTTCAAACTTGAAAATGGACGTTTCTTTTATTTTAAAGGTAGTGCATTGGGAATAGATATCGGGCTAGCCTACTGAGTTTTAATATTCACGCCTATAGTTCTTTTCTGTTTTTAGTGTTTGTGCAGGCTACAACTTGAGTGTGCTTACCTTGGGTGATGCTTGACCGTTGAGTTGGAGAGTGACCCGTTGGGTCACATGGATTTAGTCCGGATGTCGTGTTTAGTCAGTTTTATTTTCTTTCGTTCTTGTTAAGTCACTTTAATTGGTTTATTTATTCTGTGCTACTCTGTATTATTTTCTTCTGCTCTATTTATTTATATTGGTCGAAATAGTTTCCATATCCTTTGTTGATGCCCTGGCACTTGTCTTCAGCCCAGGAGGATCGGTAATGCCTCTCGGGTCATGTCGTGAACCGGCTCGGGTGATCAGTTCAGGGTCAACCCGGGTTGGTTCGTGACAATATTCTTTTCAAAAACCAATATCCAAATTTTTTTTAAATCCCATCCAAATCTCACAAAATACCTTTCAAATAAAATCCCACCATTCAGTCAAAACTCATTTTCCAACTTTTCACATAAAATCTAAATCATTTCTTTTATTTCAAAAATTTTAGAAGGCTTCCCAAAAATTTACCAACCACCTAATAGAAACCATTTTCATTTTACCTCAAAAATTCATTTAACAAAAACCTAATTTTCCACTTACCAAAACATGGTCATTTCCATTTTAATTTCATTTTTTCACAATTCAAAATCAAGACTTTTAGAAATATTTTTCAGAATTAAAGAGGACCCAAATGATTCATGAAGGGGGAAACTAGTGTCGATGGGTGACTCAGACATATGGTTGGCGGCCACATGATAGTCACACCACCATCATAGAGAGAATTCCAGGGAAATATCCCTGGTTTCACATGGATTTCCAGGACCTGAAAGCTCAATGAGACCACTTCTTAACTCCATTTTCATTTCCTAATACAAAACAACCCACAAGAACCAAAGACACCGACAAACCTGAACATCCCATAGTAAAACGAGGTTCAGAACGAGCAAGAGTTTGCGATGCTATTCCTACACCTACACCTCGATCTCGAAAATCCTACTCCTTCTAGCTTGACATCCCTAAGTAACAATGAGTGCTCTAAAAGAAAGGTCCTCAAAAGATCCAACCTGGTTGTGATACCATTTTTTCACAAATCAAACTGGGTCGACCCTGAACTAGTCACCAGAGCTGATCCGCGAAAAATGCTCGAGAGGAATTCCTAATCCTCCTAGGCTAGTGAAAAGTTCCAAGGATATCAAAAGAGAAAATGGGAATGGTTTCACCCAATAAAATAAACAAGGACAATAGAATAAACATAAAATCAAACCAAAATCAAATTGATTTCCAGATTTTAAGCCATTTACATTTCTAAATAAAGAGATAATAAAGATAAGAAATAAACAAAACCAGAAAAGCCAAACTGAACCTGACACCAAACAAAACCTCAATGTGACCCAAAGGGTCACTCTCCAACCAAAAACTCACCATCTCCTGAGGTGACTGAACCAAAGTTGGAACATATAGAAGAAACTAAAAACAAGAAAACACTATAGTCACAAGTATTAAAAATTAGAAGGTAGGCTTGGATTAATGTATTCCTAATGCATATCCTTTAAATAAAAAACATTGATTTTAATTTTTAAAATACAAACTATAAAAATATATTTTCCATACTTTTTTTTCAAAATAAACAGACATGACCCATTGCCCTCACATTTAAAAACAAGGCTCATTTAAGGAGATAAGTTAATTTCAAATGGGATAAGGATAAAGAAAACCAAATAAGAAAACTTCAATTATTCACTATAAAGAGAAATAGGGAAAATACTTATTTATTCACAAAGTCATTCTTGAAACCATTTTTAAACAAAACATCACTTTCTCAAATTTACAAAAGGATACCCAAAACCAAGAACAAGGTATATAGTTCACAATGAGGCCAATGTCTAATGATACTAGTGCTAGAGAAACATGGGAACACCTAAGAAATCAGAGGAGAATCAAAAAATACTATACATGTGACTCATCTTGAAGACATGCCCTACTTGATGACATCATAATTCCCTAATGCCCAACCGTCGCCCGACCGTTGCCTGGTTGAGAGGCTCTTTCCTATAGTAATAAACCCAAGTATCCACCTTCTATGTGCCACTACCTAGTACAATAACCTATTCTAGTACAGAAAATGTTATCATAAATCTTCTTTGTTATGCTAGGTTCCTATGATATGTTAATAAGCGGGTGTTCCAAACAATTCAAGCAACAAGTCACACACACACAGACACACTCTATCATACAATCCCATAATTAGCACCACCTCATCCTCCTCAAGAAGCATCCCATGCCTTAAAACAATAATCACATGGGTGGAGTCCCATGCCTAGGACATTCCCACCCATTTATCATCCAACTAGGCAATGTATTCCTCCTAGAGGGGTTTTCCAGTGAAACCAATTCAAGATTCCAAACATGCCTTTTAAAATTTTCACAAAACAATTCATTTTATAAATAACCACACTCAAACCAATTTAACTACCAAAAACACCTTTGGAAACCCATTTCATTAATCCAACCCACCATTCAAATCAAAATTACACTTATAAGGGACAAAGGGGCATACTATTAAGAACTTAATGTAAAAAAAACCATTTAAAAACTCCAATAACCATTACTAATGCATTTACAAAAACCAAACCATGACTTTAAAAATCACTAATCACTTGAATGAGCTAACCAGTCCATTTAACAAAAACTTGGTGTGCAAAATCCTTTCCAACATTCCAATAAAACACACAAAAAGTGGAAACCATCTACTTTCACATGATATAAATAATTTAACTACAAAAAATTACTATTTAGAAATTAAAGGAGGTGCAAACATCAAGAAATCAATGTAAACCTACTTTAAAGGGGAATATGCAATGTTGTCCTACCTTAAGGATGGAGAAACTTTTGAAATCCTGTATGAAACTTCAATCTCAAAACCACCACACCAAAGGGAGACTCAAAACAACCTAAAAAAACAAGATTAAACCTAAAATTTAAGGATCCAACCATAAAAATTGGATCCCAACTACTGGAGAGAAGGATACCCAAGAAGGGGGAAAATCCTATAAATAAGAAAAAAAACAAGGAAGAAATCACTTACAAGGAGTTTCATTGAAAAATCAAAAATAAAAACCACCAAAAGAGGGGAGATCCAAAGGAGCCAATGAAGGTAAAGGATCTATCTAGGGTGGAAGAGGTTTAGGGGGTCAAGAAAAGGGGTGATAGTGTTTAAAATCAGGTAGAAAAGAAACCCAAAACCTTAATTTTTAATGACCCAATAGGCCGCATAATTTTCCAAAACAAGATAAAACCTTATGAATTCCTATTTCTAAGGAGAAACTAGCTGAACACTTACCTGGGCTGAGGTGAACATCTATGTGGAGGCCGTGTGGTAGGTTCTATCTCTACCGCATAGTTTCCTAGGTTGGGTATATGGTTACTACTAACTGTGCGCAAACCGTGTGCCCAGTCCATCCAACCCAAAAATTATCATTTTTCTCCAAAACCTCAAGGAAAACCCAAAGAGAGAGTCTAGAACAAATAAAAATATAAATAATACCTCAAAATATTAAACTCATCACACCTAGTTCTTGAGAGAAAAGGTCAGGACCCGACCCGAATCGAAATAAAGGCAAGCTTAAAAACCTGGGTGTGATAGGAAAAAATATAACTCAGAATGATGTTATATTGGTTACTATATTTAAAAAATAAATCTATAGTCATTTTCATATGATTTTATATCAACCTGACTTCATTTTTCTAATTTTGACCCCCTAACACACGTTTTTAAAGGGCTTTGGTAACTTTAAAAACTATTTACTGAGTCATTCAGACCACACCACACATCATATTGATGTGTTGTATATGAATATACATCAAAAATAACTTAAATGTAGTTCTACCATGATTTCACATCAATATGATGTCGTTTTATATGGTTTTGACTGTCACACATATGTTTTAGTGTTTTAAAACACTAAAAACACGTTTATAGGAATCTCGGAAAAATTGTAACTCAGAATGAAATTCCCTTTGTTCATACATTTTAAAAATAAATATATGGTAATTTTATTATGATTTCATGTTAATCTGATGTTTTTTTCCTAGTGTTAACCCCTCAATACACATTTTTAAAGGCTTTTGTAACTTGAAAAACTGTTTACCGAGTCATTCCGACCACAATTCACATCATATTGATTTTTTTTCTACACATACAAGTCATAAATAACTCAAAAGTGGGTTTTACATGATTTCACATCAATATGATGTCATTTTCTACTTTTTTGACTGTTACATGGATGTTTTAGTGTTTTAAAACACTAAAAATGCATTTATGGGCATCCTGGGAAAATCGTAACTCAGAATGATGAATCGCCAGTTAATAAATTTTACAAATAAATCTATGATCATTTTCCTATGATTTTATGTCAATAAAACATCATTTTCTTGGTTTTCCCCCTAAAACATATTTTTAACGGGATTTGGTACCTTTAAATTCCATTTATCGAGTCATTCTAACCACACCGCATATCAGATTGTTGTATTGTTATTATTTTTACTTTCTATAACATTCAATTCACCATGCCAAATCCAACATACATATTAATCAGTAATTTGTTTCAATATAAAATTCTCATATACTTCATTTATATTAAACCATCGCTTGAATTTACAATCAGGACACAACCATTTTATTATACCACCCATTGATCAGTTTGAAATTGCATAATTTAAAAATTCTTCCCAACCCTTGGAATACCGAGGTGCGTTTCAAGGTAAATAAATCCAAATTTTATCTATAGGTATTGTATTTTCACTCTTCTACTTATACATTCAAATATAATAATATTAATGTTTAATTAAACAATTAAAATCAAAATTAACCATCACCCAACTTCATCATTGAATAGGTTAGGGCCTTGATTCAATATAACAAAATTTCAACATAAAAATGATTGAATCTAAAATTAAAAATGTAAACAACAGTCAATTACATAGAAATTTATATAATTTAATTAAAATACTTAGAAAAATTCAACCAATCATACCTTCAACAATGTCAAGGGTCAAAGTCACCAGAAAAATGGGAAGAGAAGCCTTTGGGGATCATTGTTGAGAAGTAGGGGGGAGTCAGGGTCACAACAGTCATCGGTAGGGGGTCGAGGTCATGACTGTCACCAGAAGGGGGGTTTAGGGTCACAATGGTCATCAGTAGGGGGGGTTAGGGTCACTAAAGGCACCGACAAGGGGGTTGGGGTCATAGTGGTTTTTAGAAGGGGGTTCAGAGTCATGGCGGTCGCTGATAGGGGGGTTCGAGGTCACGAAAACAACTAACTGGGAGGGCCGGGGTCACTATGGTCACCGAAAGGGGGGGGGGGGGGTTCGAGGTTATGATAGTGAATGAAGTGGGGGGGGGGGGGGGTCACAAGAGTCATCATCAGAAGTAGGGGGTTAGGGTCACAATGGTAGCCTGCAGGGGGGTCAGGGTCGTGGTGGTAGTCATCGGGAGTAGGGGGTGTCGATGTCACGACAGTTGTTGTCGGGAGCAGGGGGTCGGGGCCAAGGGCCAATGAGGGGAGAAGGAGGGGGTGGGAGGAGGGTCGGGGTGAAGGAGATAGGGGTGGGGGGGGGGGGGGGGGTCAAAATTAGTGTTTTTAAAATATTTAGTGGTGGTTTAAATGAAACCACCAAAATGTTAAAATAAAAAATAATATAGTGGCAGTTATATGAAACTGCTGCTATAGTATAATGTTTTTAATATGATTTATTTCATTATGGTTATTAGAACTTCCGCTAATAAACCACCCCAAAGACCTATTTTTTCAGTGAATATAGGCCTTAAACTCATGTCTCAATGCGACCTTTAGTTACCTAAAGAGGTGTAACAGTCATATCTCTCTAGCCATTTGGAGACACATCATATCCCTTCTAAATGAATGTTGAAACTCATTTACCTCACATGTATATTTTATTCACATAACATAATGCATCACTCATCGATATTCCTCAAAAACACACACATGAAGAGTAGTGGTACCGCACACTCCTAAAAAATAACATAAAATAATGATACCATTTTTCACACCCCATTATAAATCTCACATTCAATGAATCACCTACTATGCACCACTGCCTCATGTCATAATAAAACTTATATGATTAGTTTGGATCAAACCCAATGTTATGAGCAGTAAAATAATAAATACTTGATGCATCATAAACCACCTCGATCCTAGTGTTGTGGGAGAGAAGATTTAGTAGACCATATTTTTCATTGAATCCTTTAAAATATTCTTACTAATGTTTTATTAAGTGGTCACACAGTTAGTCCATTTCTTCTTGTATTAAGAGGGCCAAACCAATTTTTTTAAATATATTATTTTTAGCTTACACATGTGAAAATGAGATAAATCATCTATATCTCCTAAATAGCGACACATATTTAAAATCTATCACTACAGTTTGACTCAATATGGTTGGGTTTAGTTAGGGGAGGTATAATTTTCATTTGGGTTTTGGTTTCTAGACTGGGCCCATTTCAGAACGTAAATAAAATACCTATTTGAACTAAATTAGTGATATAAATATCCTCTATAATCCTCTAATTAGAGGATTAATTGGTTTCACCAACAAAACTATAACAATCCATTAATTTTTTTTAATAATACTTTAAGTAATGAAAAATAATAATTTAAATTATGTGTTTAAATTAATAATAATACTTATAAATAATTATATTTTGAATTAATTTTAAATTAATGTTCTAAAAACAAATACTATTTTATAGTATTATTTTTTTTGTAAAAGAATATTTTAATTTGGATACATGTATTTGATTATTTTTATAAAAATAATTATAATTTTTTTTGATTAATAAAATTATTTTATCAAAAAGTTATTTAACAAAATATTTTGAATGAATGTATTTAATTTATTCTTAATCAAATTATTTATTTTTCAATGATAGAAATAATATGAATTTGAGTACATTAAATAAATTATTATTTTCAAGTATTATAAGTTGTAATATTAAAATGTCAAATGTTTTTTTAAGTGACATTATTTTAATTAATGGTATTAAAATTTTAAGGTGATTTGAAATAAATAAATTTTAAATGTTCATATTATAGTAACATGTTTTGTGAAATATAAATATAAGAATTATGATATTTTTGAAATTATAAATATATATAATATAAAAAATGAATATATACATGTATAAAAAGTTACACTTTTGGTTTTAATAAATATAATTATATTAATTTAATAATAAACAAATTTAAAGAATAAAATAAAAATAAGAAAAATGTGATATGTTTTATAAATATATATATGACTTGAAAATATAAATAATATGTTTTATAAATATATATAATTATTTTGTATATATATATATATCAAAATGTGATTTAATATATATATATATATTTATATGTTTATATATATAATTATCATCTTTATTATATATATATATGTTTTATTTTATTATTCTATTAAAAAAACTAAAATGTATATATATATATACAAAATGTTAAAATGAATTGTTTTAAAAGAAAAAAAATTCATGTATAATTTAAAAAAAAAGTGAAATGAGTCAACGAAAAAAGGAGAATAAAATTATTTTAAAAAATGATGATAATATATAATAACATGAAAGAGGCATGTCAAAGCAAGAGAGAAATATGATTAAAGGAGAAATCAATGATGAACTGTGGGAAAGTTAGAAAAAAATGATAAATATAATATATTATTATAATTATAATGATTGGATAGATATGAAAAAAATAAGAAAGCAATGTTAACCCATGTTTGTGGGACATTGATTAGTTTTGTTTAAAAAAAATTAAAAATAACTCAGCTTCTTTCAGAAGTTTACGACACCTAATTTTTTTATAAATATATGAGATTTAGGGAGAACCCCTCCTCCATGTATAAAAGACCAGAGCCAAAAAATCTCTTTTGGTTCAAGTTCAAAAGTAGGAAAAAGTTTTCCTCCACACTTTGGTTTCCTCTAACATGTAGGGGGTTTATTATTTTCAAATTTATTTTGTAAGAGTTTTCTTCCCAAACCTCAATTTTCATTCAGGTTGTGCTTTATTTCTCTATAAACCAAAGTAATTCTTCATTTATTTTATATAATTATTATAAATTATATTTATATGTTCCAAAATCAAGTATTTTGATCCATTCATCTTTCATTTGTGGAAAATACATGTTTCAAAAGTGCCACCGTCTTAATTATTCATGATAAGCAAACCCGATTAAAGGGAACTTCCTGATTTCTTACCTATTTTCAAGTGCACTGTATAATATATTTTAGGCCAATATTATTTTTCTAAAACCACCCATTTTATCATGGAAAATCTATCTTAGAAAATTTCTAGTTTTATGGAAATATTTTTCCAAATAACTCTTCTTTTCAAAGTAAAAGAGTATTACTCTCAAGAATTCTTTGATGATTTTATTAGATCATTTTCATCTATTTCAATACCCCTGTTGAATCTTTTGTTTTATTGGGATTAAAATATTATGATTATCATATACCATATTTTATTAAATGGTTTATCATCATTTTGACTATGGATGTGCTATCTTGATACCATTCACCATACTACTTAGAATGGTTAGTGATTATGTCTACAGATTGGGGAAAGTTATTTCATATGTTTATATTATTTATGTTTAGCCCCATTCATACGAGGAATTCATTCGACTTATAAAGTGATAGGTGGAGCCTGTAATAGCCCCTCCATGCATCGGTTAGTATCATGAGACAAAATAGAATTGGGTTTTGGCCGAGGACTTACCCTAGTATTTTCAAACATCTTAGCTGAGGCCTTGACATTATGTTTCAGATGTCCAACATTATGAATTCCCTCATTATGATAATAGTAATTGATAAACCATGTGATTATTCAACTAGTAGAATATTCATGGTTAAGTTTCAATATCTTATGATCATGTATATGGATTTATGTAATCATCATTAATTCTTATCATAATATACCCAAGTTTATTTTTAAAAGCATACGTTTTTAGTTATTCATCATGCCTAATGTTTATGTTTATGATAACTTTCATTGTATTACTTACCCTTATTGAGCATCTGAGATCACCCCTTTCTTATGTTTTATTTTTTCCACAGGGTGTAAAGATGAATAATATTATGAATGACTTGCAGGAATAATCTAAGAGTTTATGGGTGTTTCCAATGGAGTTGAAATGTTGTTTTTTTCTTTCAAGTTGTAATGTAATTCCTATGTTTGTATCTGGTTTTACAAAAATACTAAACTATCTGGTCCTTTGGGATGCAATGTCCTTGTAAACATACCAATTTATTAATATATAGAACTGACTCCGTACAACTGGGGTCAGGGTCCTTACAATTGGTATTAGAGGAACGATCTAGACAACTTTGGAGATTAGATGTTATCATCTAAGTAGTAGAACATAAAAGCTTAACTGTCCTAGTTCTTTTAATTCTGAAGACAGAAATTCAGAGTTTTTTTAGTCTGATGAAAAAATTACGAGAAAACAATTCTATTGAGGGGGAAATAATGTAACAACCTAGTAACTTGTTAAATAATACATCAATTAATGAAAAATAATAATTAAAAAATAAGTGTTTTAATTAATAATAATACTTATAAATAATTATATTTAGAATTAATTTTATATTAATGCTCTAAAAACAAATACTATTTTATAGTATTATTTGGTGTAAAATAATATTTTAATTTGGATATATGTATTTAATTATTTTCTTAAAAATAATTATAAAAGTTTTTGAATAACAAAATTTATTTTATCAAAAGGTTATTTAACAAAATATTTTAAATGAATGTATTTAATTTTATCCTTAATAAAATTATTTATTTTGTGATGATAGAAATAATATAAATTTGATTACATTAATTAAATTATTATTTTCAAGTATTATACGTTGTAATATTAAAATGTCACATTTTTTTAAGTGACATTATTTTAATTAACGGTATTAAAATTTTAAGGTGATTTGAAATAAATAAATTTTAAATGTTCATATTATAGTAAGATTTTTAATGAAATATAAATATAATAATTATGATATTTTTGAAATTATAAATATATATAATATAAAAAACGAATTTATACATGTATAAAAAGTTACATTTTTAGTTTTAATATATATAATTATATTAATTTTAAAAAAATTAATTTAAAGAATAAAAAAGAAGAAGAAAAATATGATATGTTGTATAAATATATATATGACTTGAAAATATAAATTATATGTTTTATAAATATATATAATTATTTTATATATATATATATATATATATCAAAACATGATTTAATATATATATATATATATATGTTTATAAATATAATTATCTTTTTTATTATTATATATATATATATATGTTTTATTTTAATATTTTATTAAAAAAAACCAAAATGTGTATATATATATATAAAATACTAAAATGAATTGTTTTAAATGAAACAAAATTCATGTATAGTTAAAAAAAAGTGAAACGAGTCAACAAAAAAAGGAGAATGAAATGATTTAAAAAATAATGATGATATATAATAACATGAAAGAGGTGTGTCAAAGAGAGAAATGTGATTGAGGGATAAATAAATGATGAACTGCAGGAAATTTGAAAAAAAAAATGATAAATATAATATTTTATTATAATTATAATGATTGGATAAATATAAAAAAATAAGAAAAAAATGTTGACCCGTGGTTGTGGGTATTTGTTTAGTTTTGTTTAAAAAAATTAAAAATAACTTAGCTTCTTAAAAAAGCTTACGACACCTATTTTTTTTATAAATATACGAGACTTATGGAGAACCCCTACTCCATGAATGGAAGACCCGACCCAAAACCTCTCTTTTGGTTCAAGTTCATAAGTAGGAAAAAAATTTCCTCCACACTTTGGTTTCCTCTAGCATGTAAGAGATTTATTATTTTCAAATTTATTTTGTAGGGGTTTTCTTCCTGAACCTCCATTTTCATCCGGGTTGTGCTTTCTTCCTCTATAAACCAATGTAATTATTCATTTATAATATAATATTATTCTAAATTCTGGTTATATGTTCCAAAATCATGTATTCTAATAAGTTCATCTTCTGTTTGTGGAAAATACATATTTTAAAAGGGTTCCCTTCTTAATTATTCACGATAATAAAGCCCGATTATAAGGAATTTATAGATTTCTTATATATTTTCAAGTACACTCAATAATCTATTTTAGGCCAACATTATTTTTCTAAAACCAATCATTTTATCATGGAAAAACTATCTTAGTTCATTTCTGGTTTTATGAAATTTTTTTTCCAAAAGAACTCTTCTTTTCAAAGTAAAAGAGTATTACTCTCAAGAATTCCTTGATGATTTTATTAGAGTATTTTCATCTATTTAAACACCCCTATTGAATATTATGTTTTATTGGGATTAACTTCTTATGACTATCATATACCATATTTTATTTAATGGTTTATGATAATTTTGACTATGGATGTGCTATCTTGATACCATTCACCACACTACTCAGAATGTTTAGTGATTATGTCTACATATTAGTGAAAGTTATTTCATATATTGATATTGTTTATGTTTATCCCTGTTCATATGAGGAATTCATTGGACATAGAAAGTGATGGGTGGGGCCCACAATATCCCCCGACGTGTTGGTAGGTCTCATGAGACAAAATAGAATTGGGTTTTACTTGAGACCTTACCCTACTATTTTGTGACATCTTGGACGAGGTCTTGATAATATATTTCAGATGTTCGGTATTATGAATTCCTTCATTATGATAATAGTAATTGATAAACCATGTGATTTTTTGACTAGTATAATATCCATGGTTAAGTTTCATTCTCTTTTGATCATTTATATGGATTTATGTAATCATATTTCATTAATGCCATATTATTCTCAAGTTTATTTTTAAATGCATTTGTTTTTAGTTATTCACCATGCCTAATGTTTAAGTTTATGATAACTTCCATTGTATTACATACCCTGACTAAGAATCTGAGCTCACCCCTTTATTATGTTTTATTTTTTTCCCAAGATGCTAAGATGAATATTATTATGAATGACTTTCAGGAATAATCTAAGAGTTTATGGGAGTTTTCAATGGAGTTGCAATGTTGATTTTTTCTTTCAAGTTGTGATGTAATTATTATGTTTGTATTTGGTTTTCCAAAACTATTAAACTTTTTGGTCCTTCGGGATGTGACGTCCTTGTCAACATATCAATGTATAAATATAAGGCACTGGCTTTGGGAAACTGGGGTTGGGGTCCTTACAGTTGGTATTAGAGGAATGGTCTAGACAACTTTGGAGATTAGGTGTTATAATCTAAGTGGTATAATATAAAAGTGTCATGAACCAGCTTAAGTCCACCCTGAACTGGTCACCCAGGCCAGCCCGCGACAAGTCCTAAGAGGTTTTCCCGATCCTCTTGGGATGGTGACAAGAAACGAGGGAATAAATAGAGTACAAAATGGAACAATTTATCCCAAATATAAACAATAAAACAAATAGTGGAAAGAAACAGACATCCCAAAATAAATTTACATAAAAATTGAACTGAACATTTTTTTATACAAGAAACTGAAAGTAAAACTAAACCAACAACTCAACTGAACAAACCTGATAACCAACTAACTCCATGTGAACTCACTGGTCACTCTCCAATACAATGATCACACGTCACCCAAGGTGACCAAACTCAAGCTGAAACCTGCACAAGGGCTAAAAACAGAAGAAGACTATATGTGTGAGTATTACAACTTAGTAGGTTAGCATGATATTCTATTCCCAATGCACTTACTTTAAAATAAAATAAAGATCAATTTCATGTTTTAAATACAATATATAAAATTATGTTTTACAAATGAGGTTCCATTCTATAAAAATTACCAAACAAAAACATGTAAGTTTTATAAATAAGAATGCTGGTAATAATTTTCAAAGAGGTGAAACTTCAAAATGAAAATAATTTTCAAAAGGGATTATTTAAAGAATGCACACTTTTAAATAAAATAAAAAAGATGATTAATTTACCAACCAAACACACCGTATGCTGATGGTGAGTACAAAATATCCAATGAGAACAAGTCACGGGAACAACCCTAGGCACTAGTTAGTTGTGAGCCCCAGGTACCTCGTATCTCGGTGAAGGTAACCATAATAAATATCCGTTCTTGTGCACACGAGACTCTAGTAAAGAGAATACCCATAACCTAGTGGTTATCCAAAAACATAATCATCATATTTTAGTTAGGGTTGTCATTGTCAAACTTGCTACATGAAATAGGGGCTAAACCCCACGAGATCACTAGCATACTAGTACACGTCCGCCCACCTAGATACCCGAGATTCCCTTTAGTGCTCAATAAAGTTACAAATATTATCAAATACACTTTACACATGAAAATTCAATTACAAAACCATAAAAACACAAACATCCCACAAACATTCTTCACATTTCTTTCACGGATCAATAAACCACTTAAAATTTTCATAAAACAATTTCAAAGAGTGTAATGAGGCTTTGCACATAAAACTCATTCAAAAACACTATTTTAAGGATAAACACACAAGAAAACCATACCCAACCATATTTTTCAGCCCTAAAAACATTTAATAAAATCATTTCATGGACTATAAAACAATCCCAATTAACGCAACATGGTATATACATGTAAAACACTTATTCTTCATTTTTTTGGAAAGGCCAAATGAGCCTTTAATCATTTTTACCAAACCAGAATTTTTCAAAGCCACAAATACCACATTTAATAAGGATATGAGAACCCTCCATTTTAATACTAAAAACATTTCTAACCACATTGAAAATATTCATATTGCTTGTCCATTACACAACCCTTTTTATAAAAGTGCCAAATGGGCCTTCCATTAGAAACACATGTCAAAATACCTTAAAACCAATACAGATTCTTCATAAAAACCAAAAACTTCTTGGAATCTACATAAGGAACCCAATAAATTTTGTTTTCCTGCTTCCAATATGATTATAAATCCAAAAAAATCATTTTAAACTACACTTAACACATAAAATCCAACTGAGAAACTTACCGAACACATGGCAGGCATTATTTTTAATAAAACAATTCATTTTAAGCACTCAAAAAGGAATAAAACATCAATGTCATGCCATAAATTTATTCAAGATACTGAACCATGTTCAAAATACCACAAACCAGGTTTGGAAGCTAAGAAACCATTTGAACAAACACACAATGTGCACCATTTTAACAAAACTACACCACTTTACCAAAAACAAGGTTTTAACTGATACTTGGAACACCAAAAAAATTATCCAAAGAATAAATTAAAATTTTCAGAGTATTAGGAAGATGAAAAAAATAATTAAATAGATGGATATTAAATAAAAAGGTCAATTTCAATGGAAAACCTACCTCAAATCCTTGGTGAAATGGAAATGCACAACCGAAATCACCCGCCGCGGGTTTATAAACCCTAAAACTATGAATAACATACCTAAATGAATATAAAACCCATAAAAAATAATTTCAAAACATAAACCTAGGTCTTTAATTACCATGGGAGAATAAATAACCTTGAAATAATGGAAAGAGGAGGAATAGGGAGGACAAATGAGATGGAATCACACCTTGGAAACTAGAAAACTCTTCATCTTCCCTTAGATAAACACTCTTAGAGGAGAGGTAATGGATTTAAACTCAGTGGAGGATCTAATTATGTCCGGAAGAACTAGGGGAAACAAATTTTGGGGGAAAATAATAAGAAATGAATGATTTATGGATGAAATTATTTACCTTCTCAAATATGGATGATTTGAGGAACCCTGGGAACTTTCTCCCTAATACACAATACAAATGAGATCCAAAGAGGAATCATAGATAATGGGGGTGAGGATAGGGATTTGGGATTCTAGTGGGATGTTGAATCATCAAAAATTATTAAACAATTAATAATATATAAAATAAACAAGTTATTTTTTTAAAACTAGAAATGGGCCCATAGGCTGGACCAATAATTAAATAAGTAACCCAAATTCGCCATTATTATGAATATTAAGGGGTCCAAAAGGATATGGTGGTTTTAATATGTCAGGGTAGGAAAAGTAAGAAGTGAAATGGATGAAAAATGTTGAAAAACAAAGGAGTTATAAAATAAACAAATTTGGTTTTTAAATCTGGAAATGGGCTCACAGTTGGCCCAAATCATGAAGTAACCACCCTTTTCTCCAAAACTCCCAAAAAAGCTATGAGGCACCCATGGTAGGATGATTATACATATATGGTAGTTTAAAAATAAAAATTAATCTAACCCAAAACCAAAGAAAAGGATCAGGATTTCCAATAAACCGAATCAAAACCAAGACATGAAAAGAAAAAAAACTGGGTGTGACAATTCTCCCCACCATTAAAGCTTTCCACCCCTGGAAAGTCACAACACATTCCAGCTGATTGATCAACACCTAAGGATTTCTTATAAAATTTATCAAACATCTCAAGAAAAGAAAATATCATTTAAAATCAATATAACTTAATCCTATTCCCCAAACAAAACACCAACTCACAACCACTTCTTGAGAATCAACAGAAAGATCAAACCACCACCTCCACAACCAAGCCAAGAACCAGATTGTTGGGCCTTCTCCCAATGAACCCAACGATCACCCAAACCAAAGTTCACTCACGAAATCCAATGAATTGGGGGGGGGGGGGGGGAGGCCGGAATAGGATCCCCACCATTAAATCACAACTACCATCTGACAAATCCTTAAAGGAAAGATCTTCGAGACCTGTAGTGGGTCTCCCCACCATTAAAGACCAACTAAAAATGAACAAAAAAGAATTCAACATGAACTATAATTGGGGATCACCCTCAAAGGCCCACCAAAACTCTCCCAAAACAACCTAACAACCCAATTTAATAGGGTTATAACATGAACATTTAAACCACCCACTCCCGAATAGAGGGTACAAGAACTGGGCAAACACTTTCAACACGGATCAAAACCCCCACCACACGGGGAGGGGAGGAAAGGAGACCCAATCATTGGGCTAATGAAACCACAAAATAGATAGAGGAACCACCCAACACCCTAAATATACAAACAGGTAATACCAAGAGCACACCTGATTCACATTGGCAGTCCACATAGGGACATTGATCAGAAACCCGCATTCGAGAAGACATAACAATAGACACTACGTGAGGGGTAATTACACCATGCTCTTTGTGATAAGAGAAAATTCATAGTGATGAGGAACCAAAATAGAGAAATAGAAGCTACCTTACCACAACGATAGAGGCATGAGCCTAGTAGAGCTCCCCACACCTCTGGCGATTTCTTGACTGCATGAAATGATTCCCTCCGAGGCCTATGGTTGGAGCCCTGATGCTTGAAGCATATGTTGCACTGTAGTTAGATGATAAGGATCACAACACCACACAAAAATCACTTTCTAAAAAACATAGCTTCATATAAATAGGAACTCATAGATACATAGCACTGTTCTCTCTCACTCCGAACAAAGAGCAGAATGGACAAGGAATACAGCGAAACACATCAACATCACTGAACAAAACTGCTATGTCCAAAAGAATTATCACGACCTGGAATCACTTTAAATCAATCCCAAAAAGATCTATATTCCAACAAACAAGAAGAGTCATCATATGAAGAGGTGGATTTAATATTTTAAATGAATCCATAGGTTGATCAATAGGAAATATTTCCAATAGAGAACTATCCATGGCCACATCACAACATCCAACACATCTTTAGAAACCCACTAAAAATTACTCCAAAACCGATCCACCAACAAGATCTCATCTCAAGACACAACAAGAGTATGAGTTCCAGATCACAAGGAAGCATAATGAATAAACAAATCTTCTAAGACATAGAAAAAACTAGCCACATAACCATCAATTTATAAACAAATGCCACAATTTTTCAGCTCAAAACACTTTTGAAAAGCAAACTAACTTGGTGGGTTTCCACATTCACCAATGGTGTTTCATCAAGTCTCACTCACATACACATTTCCATGCCACCCCAGGCACCCAAACACCATACCATATAGGATATCCTTTTAGATATCAATAAAACCATGCATGTGAGCACCCATTAAAACACCAAAGGCTAAAACAAAACAACATCATTCCAAAAATCATGTACCTTCCAAAGGAACACCAACCACCATGTAAAAAAACCCTTTTTAGATTTCAGAAAACAAACCACACTTCATCAAGAACCATTTTCTTAAAAACCTACCCCTTTTCATTTTTAACAACTTTAAAAACAACCAAGATACACAAACAACCCCTTTACATTTTCTAAAATTCAGCAAGGTATATTTTCATAATTCTATGTCCATTGAGACCAATACCCTTTCTAGGAAAACACTAACCATTCAAAACCAATTTATTAGATTCAAACACTTTTCAACATCCCAAAACACACCATTTAAAACAAATATTCAGAATCACCTTAAAATTATTCACACTTTCAAATCATTTTATTTCAAAAAAATGTAAGTTTAGATTAGGTAAAATCCAATCCCGTTAAATCATTTCCACTTCCTCCCCAAATTTTTTTTCACAAAAACACAACCTTTCAAAACCATTCTTATATTTAATTTTTGAAAACCGTTTTTTCAACTTTTAAAAATCCAATACTTCCTTTAAAACCCATTTCCACAATTATCACACAAGGATTTTCAAAAAAAAAATTCAGAATTCAAGAAAGGTCCTAGAGACCCACAAAAGGGAACTAGTTTCAGTGGGTGACTTGACCATATAGTTGGCAGCCATATGTAAAAAACAACACCAACATAGAGAGACTTATTAGAACCATACCCCAGCTCCACATGGCTTTCCAGGACTTACAATATCACAGAGGCCATTAGTCAGACTCCCATTGTCGTATCCCAACACCAAACAATCAACAAGAACAAAGGACACTAATAAAGCTGGACTTCCCGTGGAAACCTAAGGATCAGAACGAGAAAGAGTTCATGATGCTCTTCTCACACTTACCCATCAAGTCCCAAAAATTATAATCCATATACCTTGACATCCCCCAAATAACAATGGTGCTCTAAAAATAAAGTTTGACTAAGCGTTGACCTCCTTTGATACCATTTTTTCATGAACCATCCCAAGTCGACCCTGAACCGGTCACCCAGGCCAGCCCGCAACAAGTCTCGAGAGGCATTCCTGATCTTCTCAGGATAGAGAGAAACATTGAGATCATCAATAAAGTACACAAGGGAAATATTTTTCACAAATATAAACAATAAAACAAACATTATAAAGAAACAGATAGCCCAAAATAAAATTACATAAAAATTGAACTGAACAATTTTTGTACAATAAACTAAAAGTAAAACTAAACCAACAACTCAACTGACAAAACCTGATAACCAAATAACTCCATGTGACCACTCTGGTCACTCTCCAACACAATGATCACATGTTTCCCAAGGTGATCAAACTCAAGCTGAAACATGCACAAGGGTTAAAAATAGAATAAGGCTATAGGCGTGAGTATTAAAACTCAGTAGGTTATCCCAATATTCTATTACCAATTAAATTATTTAAAATAAAATAAAAATAAATTTCACGTGTTAAATAAAAGATATAAAATTATTTTTTTCCAAATGAGGTTCCATCCTATAAAAATTACCCAACAAAAACTTACAATTTTTATAAATAAGAATGCTAGTAACAATTTTCAAAGAGGTGAAACTTCAAAATGAAAATAGTTTTCAAGAGGGATTATTTAAAGAATGTACAATTTTAAATAAAATACATATGATGCTGAATTTACCAACCAAACACACCGTATAATGATAGTGATTATAAAATAGCCAATGAGCGCAAGTCACGGGAACACCCCTAGTCACTAGTTAGTTGTGAGCCCCAGGTACCTCATATCTCGGTGAAGGTAATCATAATAAATATCCATTCTTGTGCATAAGATCCTCTAGTAAGAATTATACCCATAACCTAGTGGTTCTACAACAACATTATCATCATATTTTAGTTAGTGTTGTCATCTTTAAACTTTCTATGTGAAATAGGGGACAAACCCCACGAGATCACTAGCATACTAGTACACGTCTACCCACCTAGATACCTGAGATTCCTTTTAGTGATCAATAAAGTTACACATAATAAAATAAACTTTCCACATGAAAATTAAATTCCAAAACCATAAACATACAAAAATCGCACAAACATGCTTCACATTTCTTTCACAGATCAATAAACCACTTAAAATTTTCATAAAACAATTTCAAAGAGTGTAATGAGGCTTTTCACATAAAACTCATTCAAAAAAACTCTTTTAAGAATAAACACACAACAAAACCATACCAAAACATATTTTCCATCCCTAAAAACATTTAATAAAATCATTTCATGGATCATAAAACAATCCCAATTGATGCAACATGGTATATACATGTAAACCACTCATTCTTCATTTTTTTGGAAAGGCCAAAATGGCCTTTAAATATTTTTACCAAACCGACATTTTTCAAAGAAAAAAATATCATATTTAATAAGGATGTGAGAACCCACCATTTTAAGATTAAAAACATTGGTAACCACCTTGAAAATATGCAGATTATTTTCCATTACACAACCCTTTTTATAAAAGTGCCGAATGAGCCTTCCATTAGCAACACATGTCAAAATACCTTAAAACCAATACACCTTCTTTCTAAAAATCAAAACCTGATTTTAATCCACATAAGGAACCCAATAATATTTATTTTACCTCTTCAAATATGATTATAAATCCAAACCAATCATTTTAAACCACACTCAACACATAAAATCCAACTGGAAAACTTACCGAACACATGACATGAATTTTTTTAACAAAACAATTCATTTTAAGCACTATAAGAGGAATAAAAAATCAATGTAATGCCATAAATTTATTAAATATACTGAACCATGTTCAAAATACCACAAACCAGGAGCGTAAGCTAAGAAATCATTTGAAAAAATAGACGGTGTGCACCATTTTAACAAAACTACACCACTTTACCAAAAACAAGGTTTTAACCGCTACTTGGAACACCAAACAAATTATACAAAGAATAAATTACAATTTTAAGAGTACGAGGATAATGAAAAAAACATGAAATATATGTATCTTAAATAAAAGAGTCAAGTGCAATGGGAAACCTACCTCAAATCCTTGGCGGAATGGAAACGCACAACCGAAATCACACGCCGCGAGTTTATAAACCCTAAAAATATGAAGAACATATCTAAATGAATATAAAACCCATCAAAAATCATGAAAAAATATAACCATAGGTATTTAATGACCATTTGAGAATAAATAACCATAAAATAATAGAAAGATGAAGAAGAGGGAGGACAAAAGAGAAAGAATCTCACCATAGAAACTAGAAAAATATTTGTCTTCCCTTAGATCCACTCCCTTAAAGGAGAGAGAATGGATCGAAACTCAGTTTAGGGTTGACTTAGGTCTGGAAAAACCATGGGAAACAAATTTTGGGGGAAAATAGTAATAAATTAATGATTTATGGATGAAATGATTTACCTTCTCAAATCTAGACGATTTGAGGAACCCTGAGAACTTTCACCCTAATATGCGATGAAAATGAGCTCCAAAGAGGAAACATAGATTATGGGGGTAAGGATAGGGATTTTGGATTCGAGTGGTAGGTAGAATCACTGAAAATTATTAAATAATTAATAATATATAAAAGAAACAAATTATATTTTTTAAAACTGGAAATGGGCCCACGGGCTGACCCAATACCTAAATAAGTAACAAAAATTAACCATTCTTAAGAATTCTTATGGGGTCCAAAAGGATATGGTGGTTTGAATATATCAGGGGAGGAAAAGTAGGAAGTGTAATGGGTAAAAAATATTGAAAAAACAAAGAAGTTATAAAATAAAAAAATTTGGTTTTTAAATCAGGAAATGGGATCACGGTTGGCCGAAATCATGAAGTAACCACCCTTTTCTCCAAAACTCCCAAACAAGCTATGAGGAACCCCTGGTAGGATGATTAGACATATATGGAAGTTCAAAAATCAAAATTAATCTAACCCAAAACCCAATTCAAGGATCAAGATTTACAGTTAATCGTATCAAAACCAAGACATGGAAACAAAAAAAACCAGGTGTGACAAATAGTTTAGCAGTCCTAGTTTTTTTTTTAATTTTGACGACAGAGATTCATAAATAATTTTAGTCTCAGGAAAAAATTTCAAGGATGAAATTCTATTGAAGGGGAAATAATGTAACACTAGTTTTTTTAATAATAAATTAATTAATGAAAAATAATAATTTAAATTAAGCGTTTTATTAAATAATAATACTTATAAATAATTATATTTCAAATTAATTTTAAATTAATGTTCTAAAAAAAATACTATTTTATAGTATTATTTTGTGTGAAAGAATATTTTAATTTAGATACATGTATTTTAATATTTTTATAAAAACAATTATAAAAGTATTTGGATAACAAAATTTATTTTATCAAATGGTTATTTAACAAAATATTTTGAACGAATATGTTTAATTTTACCCTTAATCAAATTATTTATTTTGAGATGATATAAATAATATGAGTTTGAGTACATGAAATAAATGATTATTTTCAAGTATTATAATTTGTAATATTAAAATTTCAAATGTTTTTTAAGTGATATTATTTTAATTAATGGTATTAAAATTTTAAGGTGATTTGAAAAAGTTAAAAGTTAAATTTTTATTTTATAGTAACATGTTTTATGAAATATAAATATAAGAATGATAATATTTTTGAAATTATAAATATATATATATTATAAAAAGGAATTTATACATGCATAAAAATTTACACTTTTTTAATAAATATAATTACATTAATTTAAAAATAAAAGAATTTAAAGAATAAAACAAAAAGAAGAAAAACGTGATATGTTTTATAAATATATATATGACTTGAAAATATAAATTATAAGTTTTATAAATATATATAATTATTATATATATATATCAAAACATGATTTAATATATATATATACATATTTATAAATATAAATATAATTATCATTTTTATTATTATATATATATGTTTTATTTTATTATTTTATTAAAAAACTAAAATGTGTATATATATATATATACACCTATACTGCTAAAATAAATTGTTTTAAAAGAAAATAAATTCATGTATAGTTTTAAAAAAACTGAAATGAGTCAACAAAAATAGGTGAATAAAGAGATTAAAAAAATAATGATAATATATAATAACATGAATGAGGCATGTCAAAGAAAGGGAGAAATGTGATTGATGGAGAAATAAATGATGACCCGTGGTAAAGTTAGAAAAAATGATAAATATAATATATTATTATAATTATAATGATTGAATATATATAAACAAAATAATAAATTAATGTTGACTCATGGTTGTGGGTCTTTGTTTAGTTTTGTTTAAAAAAAATTAAAAATAACTCAGCTTCTTTCAGAAGATTACGACACCTTCTTTTTTTATAAATATACGAGAATTAGGGAGAAACCCTACTCTATGTATAGAAGAATCAATCCAAAACCTATCTTTTGGTTCAATTTCATAAGTAGGAATAAGTTTTCCTCCACACTTTAGTTTCCTATAACATGTAAGGGATTTATTATTTTCCAATTTATTTTGTAAGGGTTTTCTTCCTAAACCTCCATTTTCATTCGGTTTGTTCTTTCATCCTCTATAAACCAATGTAATTATTTATTTCTTTTATATAATTCTTATAAATTATGGGCATATGTTCCAAAACCATGTATTCTAACCAGTTCATCGTTCGTTTGTGGAAAATACATGTTTTAAAAGGGTCACCTTCTCAATTCTTCACGATAAACAAGCCCGATTAAAGTGAACTTCCCAATTTCTTACCTATTTTCAAGTGAACTATATAATATATTTTATTCCAAAATTATTTTTCTAAAACCAATCATTTTATCATGAAAAATGATCTTAGGTCATTTCTGGTTGTATGAAAATACTTTTCCAAAATAACTCTTCTTTTAAAAGTAAAAAAGTACTACTCTCAAGAATTCTTCAATGATTTTATTAGAGAATTTTATTCTATTTCAACACCCCTATTGAATATTATGTGTTATTTGGATTAACCTATTATGATTATCATCTACCACATTTTATTAATTTTTTTATGATCATTTTGAATGTAGATGTGCTATCTTGATACCATTCACCATACTACTCAGAATGGTTAGTGATTATATCTACAAATTGGGGAATGTTATTTCATTTGTTTATATTGTTTATGTTCAGACCCATTCATATGAACAATGAATTGGACTTAAAAAGTTATGTGTTGGGCCCACTATATCCCCTTTATGCATTGGAAGGTCTCATGAGACAAAAAAATTGGGTTTTGGCCAAGGCCTTACCCTAGTATTTTCAGACGTCTTGGCCGAGGCCTTAACAATATGTTTCAAATGTCTGAAATTATGCATTCCCTCATTATGATAATAGTATTTGATAAACCATATGATTATTTGACTAGTATAATATCCATGGTTAAGTTTCATTCTCTAATGAACATTTATATGGCTTTATGTAATCATATTTCATTCATTCCATATTATGCTCAAGTTTATTTTTAATTGGGTATCACTAGGTATGTATTCACATTGGGCACAATGGTCACCTATAAATCTTCGAACTTGTATTGAATCTCATATGAGGCATCTCAGGAATGAAACCCAAGGCATACTGTGTTGATCATGAGGTAATTGGAGCCAGGTGCATAAGTATTCAAGGATTTTTACCTGAGGAATCCCATATTTATTGCATGGTGTAGGTATTTATATTTAGGTCAAAAGTTCTACATCCTATGGAGACGAATCAAAACGTCCTACTGAGATGAATTGATGCATGATTTTAACATATTATGGATATAAGAAATGGGTTAATGTCTTTTAGGGAGAGGTTGGTTGATCATAAAACCCCACAGAGGAGGATCAGGAGTGTATAGACCAGAATGCACCATGGAGGTGGATCCAGGAGCTATGTCCCTAGGATGGAAGATGTCACACCTGAGTTTACCATTGGGTTCAAACACCCTATGAGGCATATCCGAAGGTGTTTACCTAGGAGGGAAGATGTCACACTTGAGTTTACTGATTGGGATAAAACACATTGTGAGGTGGATCTAGAGGTGCATCCCTTAGGAGGGAATATGTCACACTTGAGTTTACCAATTAAGATCGAACGCCCTATGAGGCATATTCAATGGTGTATCCCTAAGAGGGAATATGTCACACCTGAGTTTACCAATTGGTATCAAACACCCTATGAGGTAGATCCATAGGTGCATCCCTAGGAGAGAAGATATCACACTTGAGATTATCAATTGGGATTGAACACCCTACAAGGAAGATCCAAAGGTGCGTCCCTAGGAGGGAATATGTCAAACCTAAGTTTAATGATTGGGATTAAATGCCCTATGAGGATAATCTAGAGGTGTAACCCTTAGGAGACAATATTTAATAGTTGAGTTTACCAATTGGGTTTGAAAACCCAGTGAGGTGGATCTGGTGGTTCTTACCTAGGAGGGAAGATATTATACCTGAGTTCACCAATTGGGATCGAATGCCCTTTAAAATAGATCTGGAGGTATGTACCTAGGAGGGAAGATTTCACACCTGATTTTACCAATTTGGATCGAATTCATTATGATGAGGATCTAGAGGTGAGTACCTAGGAGGGAAGATGTCACACCGAAGTTTACCAATTAGTATTGAATGCCCTATGAGGCAGATTCATAGGTGCGTCCTTAGGAGGGAAGATGTCACACATGAGTTTACTATTGGGATCAAATTCTATGTGAGGTGGATCCAGAGATGAGTCCCTAGGAGGGAATATGTCACACCTGAGTTTAACTATGGGATTGAATTACTTATAAGAAATATTCATAGGTACATCCTTAGAAGGGAATATGTCACACCTAAGTTTACCAATTTGAATCAAACACCCTATAAGGTAGATATGGAGGTGCATTTGTAGGAGGGAAGATATCACACCTGATTTTACCATTTTCAGGATTGAACCTCAGGGAGGTGTCCTAAACAACCTATTGAGAGGTAGGGATCAAAGTACACATAGTTTTCTGAAACAATTTAAATCATGTGGTAGGACTGATTCATGCTATTTAACATCATGCGGGGGGATTCTCATGTCACAAAAGGAGCATCAATGAGGGGTGGTGTGGAAATTATGAATAGAAGCTTCTTGGGTGTGGGAGTTTCATTTCACATGGAGAGAGAAAAAATTGAGACTTATGCATGGAAGATTTTCATTATGGGTGTTTTATCCCATGGTGAGGAAATTTAGTGTAGGGATTACCCGTGGAAGCTGTCCATGTGTGAGAATTTTTTCCCCAAAGGTGGAGTTTCATCCCATAGTGGGGGAGAAGGTGGAATCCCAATATGATAATACATGGGGTATCCTATGTTTATCACACAAGGTAATACTATAGTTTTAAATTATGTGTTGAGGAAATTGTCATTAAATTTAACATTGTATGAGTAGGATGTGAAATAAGAAAATTTTACATCATGTAACTCAGGAATGGAGGGAATCACTCCTCACCTATAGGGATTACGTGACTACTAATCATGAACCTTTGGGTGGGATATGGCATTGGCACTACCATAGAGGAGTGGTCAATCAAGAGGCTAATGTTAGGGTCCCTATTATTATAATTAAAAGGGGTTAGGGTAGCTAGGATTAGAAGAAACATGTAGGATTGAATCCCAAGACACACTTAGAGTGAAGTGTGTGGACATAGGAGTGGGTGGATCCAGTTACACAGGGACTCGAGGTGCGGATGAACTGGTCCTAGATTGGCATGGGGCCCTGTGAACTCAACCTTCATGAAAGGGTGTCGACAAAAGGGAGACACCATAGAGAGGTCCAAGTAAGGTGATTTGTGATTATTTGGGCTTCAAAAAGGTGGGTATCATGAATCTTAGGGGCCTCATAGTGGTTAGGGGATTCACAAATTAGTATGATTCATGAAACATGGTGCCCCTTCCTTAGAGTGAATTCTTAGTTCCCAGAGGAAGAGTTTCACAAAGGTTGTGTGTTTCATGTTGCCTTAAGGACCTAATAAGTAATTATTCTTCTATGAAGGGAATAATCCTTCATGAAAGGCATATTCAATTTGGGTGGAGGCTCTCAAGAACACAAGGGAGATGGTATTGTGATGATTGGATACCTTTGGGGGATCCATATTCTCTTTAAATCACAAAGCTTAAGAGGTTTGTGAACTGGGAGCGATTTTTGAAAGTCAAAAGGATACACATTCCCTTAAATGTCAAATATAAGGGTGTGTTTATAGGGATGTGGTTTTAGAGATGATTTGAGGTTTTCATGAAGCTTTATGAGCTTTATGAATGGATGTGCTATGCAAGTATGAATGATACTGTGCGAGAATGACCATATGGTCTCTGCATAGGAACGAAGAGATCTATGAATCTAGATTTACATGGTGAAAATATCTCATTTAGACCATTTCATGGTCATGAATATATCCATAAATTGAGATTGATGATTCATGGAGATTATCATCTAGTCTCCACATTGCTAGGGTCTTCACGAGATTCAACCATTCACGAAGGTGGGGAGCATCATGAAACATACCCATTAGATGGATTTTGAACTATTATTATCCATGAACTAACCATGAATTCCTCAACCTATCCCATGGAATGTGTATTTTAGTTCCAAAAAATGTCCCCCCCCCATAATTGGATCCAATGGGGAAAAAGGAGGGTCAAATTCTAGGGCAGAATTGCTGAAAATTGGCAATTTAAATCCCATTCATGAAGCTCATTAGTGGAGCCTCTCCATGATGCATTATTTATGAAGACCATCAAAAACCTACCAATGACCATAAAATTATAAATAATAGAGGGTCCCCTTAGATGGGCCACCAGAATTTTTTGAAGATAAAATCATATAATATCTTTTCATGAATCTCATACCCTACTTGAGTGATTTTTTATTTCGATCCCCATCACCCGCGAAGCTCACCTTCTCCACGACCTTAGTTTTGCGAAAATTTCTCCAAAAACAATGTTCTATTAACCCAAACTTCATGAAATGAACTTTACGAATTCGAACTTCAAGAAACAATCTTCATGAACAAACCTTTAAAAATAAGACCTATAAAAACTTTTAAGTAAAGAAAAAAATGGACACTTGTAGAGACCCAAACCTAGTTACCCAGAGCCGATGCATTATTATATAATATTGGAATGATTATATGGAACCAAGTCCCAAAGGACCGATACATTTAGTGATCTTGGAAAATAGATTACATATATGAACTTTAAATTACAATTTCTAACATAAAATATAGCATTGATAATATTTTGAGAATTCCATTGTTACCCTAGATTAACCTTGAATATCAATCATAATACACTTCTTGGCATCTAGGAAAAATAAAACATAAGAAAGGGGTGAGATCAGATGCTCAGTAAGTGTAAATAATTTAGCAAAAGCTATCATAAATAATCACAAACTTTTACGGCATGGTATAAAATTTAAACACAAGACCTTTAAACATAAACTTCAGCATAATATGAAAAAGATAATTCAAATAATTCTATTTACTTATTCACATGGATATTCTACTAGTTGAATAATCACATGTAACATCAATAACTAATCTCATAATGATGGAATGCATAATGCCATACATCTTAACCACAAAGTCATAGCCTCGTACCAAGACCCTAAATATAAATTTTGTCAAGGCCTTGTTCCAAGACACTAGTTTGTCTCATGAGATCTACCGATACATTTAGGGGATATAGTGGGCCCCTCCCGTCACTTACTACATCCAATGAATTCCTCATATGAAAAGGGTGAAACATAACATAAACATTCGTATTAAACTAATATATAAAATGTTAATGATTTAACCATAAAGCATGAATGAAATAAAAATTGCACATCCACAATCACACATATCATAAAATTACCAATACAATATGGAATATTGTATCATAATAAATCAACTTCAATTAAACATAAAACCCAACAATAGATGTTGACATAGATGAAATCAATCCAAAGACTACTTGAGAGAAATATATCTTTCTACTTTGAAATCATTTAAAAGTCGCATAATTATAAAAGAAAACATTTATTTTGAAAATATTCATAAAAAATTGTAAGGGAAGCTTCGAAGATGTTATAACGGCAGAAAATAGCTACACCCTCCATATAAGTTAAAAACATCCTTTCCTTAATTTTTCAAAAAGGTCATAAAGTACATTGTTTAGAAAATGACGGAAAGATTCCTTTTAATTTTTTTTATAAAAATTAAAACAAGGGTATAAATGAATTTAACCCATAGTCTAGGAAATAGTAAAAATGTTTTGAAATACATTTTTAATAAACACATATGTGGATGATAAACAAAGTCCCAGTGGATATTTACATATAAACAACCTCAGATAATAAAGAGATTATAAAATTAACCCTTACCTTGTACTTTTGCTTAGTCGAGGGTAAGTTAACCTCCTATATAATAGTTAAATAATTTTTATTAAATTATAAAATAACCACATGCATAAATATGATATCATATATGATTCTATAATATTGCTCTATTAATAATATTTCAGTAGTATCATTGTTTTGGGTGTTAACTGATTCGTTTTCTATTATATGTTTTGTTATGTAAGTCATGTTTTTTATGGATAGGATGTATTTGATTCATATCAAAAATGATATTATGTTCTTAAAAATTATTTTTTAATCATAAAATGAAAATTATTCTTTAATGGTTATGATGGAGAATGAAATCTCGTCGCGTTGTGGAGAAAGTAATCCGTACGTACGCACGAGCGACAATATTATTCTATTGATGGTGAAATAATATATAATTGGATGGTGTATTATATATATATATAATAATTAACATGTTATGTTTATTATTTACATAAATTATACACATTATTATTCCCATCCAAATAATGAAGTGTTGAATAACAAACTACACCACGATGTGGAGATGATAAGCCGTACATACACATGTATGGTGACTTTGTCAATCATAGGATGGATAGAATAATGAATATGGTTATACCATATTAATAATAACATCAAATTATGTATAAGGTACTAGAGTTATTATTTTGGTATGGAAACAACAAATAAAGAGGATGTTGAAGAAGAGAAGAACTTTGAAAGAGGTGATGAAATAATTACCTCTTCTTCGGGTGTTTCCTTTTATTTGAAAAAAAGGGCTCCTTAGGTTGGATTTATGATCAAAGTAAGGCCTCTAGGATGAATTCATGATATTTGAGTAGGGTTTGTCTTATCCAAATGGATTTGGAGGTGTGAATTTAAGATAAGGGGAAGTACCCTTTTATAATAGAGGTGAGGGGCACTTTAGGAAAATCTTGAAATATTAATTTATTATAAAATGATTTTCGGTTTATAATAGATCCAAATTAATTTATTTATAGAATAAGGTGGGTATGGGTTGAAATAATCTCAACCAATAGGTTTTATACATGTTTAGTTCACCCTATTAACCTTATCTTTTATACATAACCCTTAGTTAAATAGTTTAACTTTTACAATGTCTTCTTGTATGTTTATACTACATGGTTAATATAGTTGCTAAAAAATGTCAATAGAACCTCAATTGGTCCATTAATAAAATATATAACACTATATAAGTCATTTTTCTGAATCTTATATTTTTAGGACTATTATATCATTTAATAAAATAGTATTTGTTTTAAAAACTTATTTATGTCAATTTTGACACTATTTAGTATTTGGTTTTTGTAAAAGTAATCAGAACTTGATTACTTCGAAAAAAATAAATTTAATCAACCCCAAAATGTCATATTCACCTATAAAATTCATTTATGGCATCAAAAGTTTCAATTTTTATTTATTTTAACATTTATAATATCAATTATTTTAATCTTTCATTAATAAGGTAATTACTGCATCATCATTTATTTAATGTCTAAATTTTTTAAATAAAATAATATGATGTAGGAAATATTTTTAAATTTATAATGAATATTTATAGTCGAATTTATATTATGTATAACCATATATTAAAAATGTTTTAGTTATTAAAATTTGAATTTAATACTTTTAACTCATTTTTAAATAAAATAATAAATGCCCTAATCAAATCCGAGTGGATAAAAAAATATCATATTTTTTCCTAAGGTTGATTTTGGTCTAAATAAACTTATCCAATAGAATTATGACATGTATTGGGGTAATTTTATATTATTATAATATTATTTTTACCTTTAATTACCCTATTTAATTTTAACCGTGGTAAATAAAATTCAAAAGTCTATATTCACCAAAAAATATTTTTATCTTATTAAACCACATTTTAATTACTAATGACAACTGTTTCTATCGTATTTTTGAAATTCAATTCACAGAAGTTGTAAAATTTCATTTTATGCAAATTTTCAAATGTGCTTAGAAGGTGGGTAAAAGACGTTAAAAAGTTCAACAAAATTTTATATATCTAATATTAATATAAAATGAATCCAATGAATTATATTGGACTAATATAATTATTATGTATCTATTTTGTCTTTAAAATAAATTTAATTAAAAAAATAATTATTTAAATAAAAATTCGGTTTTAAACAATAACATAATATTTTTCACTATTCATCAAAAATTGAAAGTTTTCAGAAAAATACCAAAAATTCACCCTAATCTAATTTTGATATTCCAAATCCAAAAATGAATTCAATTTTGAAAAATTAAATTTATAAAATTTTAAAAAGTGAGTATTACTATTCATAATTTCTTTTTAAACGGCTAGTTTGATTGGTCATGGTGTGCAAGTACACGTAGCTAAGTACAATGCAAGCTATTGTATTATTCAAAGAGAAACATACCATGGAATCTTGGGGTGTTACATTCTTCTCTATTTTATAAATTGCATCCTTGCAATTTAAAATTGTTCTTCGAAAATAAAAGTTTGAAAATAGAAAATGCCTTTGTGGAAAACCCACATCGGAAATAAGTTTAATAAAATTTAGTCTTAATAAGAGGGAAATAGAAATAAAAAAGTCACCACCAAATTAGGATTTTGAATAGGATAACATTGGTGGAAATTAGAGATACATAATTGGAGGGAAAACGTAAATATTTATAGGGAGCGATTGAGGTCATCAATCACAAACAAGTGAACAATAAATAGAAAATTGAGGGCCATAAAGCCATAAATCTATAACGATTCAAAGTATTATCAGTTCAAAAAAACATAAGGTATTAGGATAACACATTTTTTAGATACTTTTTATTTGAATAGGAGGGATTAATTTACTATCAAGATAAGAACTCAAGAAAACATACTTGATTTAATTACCTGTCATAATCATAATCTCATCATTTGGTTGTTCTTTGATCTATTTTCACTTCATCCCTTACACTAGGAAATAAATGTTCAAAAATTATTTTTTTACACCTGAAGTGCATTTGATAAATCATAAGGTCAAAAAGTACTTCCTTAATCCTCTATATGTTTATTTAAATCCAAAATTTTAGGTCAAAGTATCAAATAAATTATACTTTAACCTAAAATAAAGTATCAAGTGTCCAACTTACTCCATTAAAACATTTAGACTTATCCAAAATACTTGTGTCCAAACTCAGAGTCTAAAAATTTATATGTGAGGTAAATATAATGATGATATCTTTTTTCCACATAATAACATGTTAATACCTTCATCATGTATTCTCTTAAAACATGGTAACACCCTGAATTACCATAAAACTTTATTGAATACATTCATGATCCCTTATTCCTTATAAAGTACTGGATATAATCCTTAAATCTAAAAGTGTTTTAAACTGCAACAATTATGGAATAAACAAACAATTCATTAGTTCTAAGGTATCCAAGAATATCCAATATAATTTATCCAAATCATTCATCTCTTATTCCAAAATCACTACCTCTGTATTAGGACCATATTAAGGTTTATCTTCCCCTCAACCATATATTTTCCAAGAAGTTTATCAAGCTATTGAGTCACTTTTCTTAGTATCATACAATCTCAAATCCTCAATGAAATAGTACTACAGTACAATCCTTATTTATTTCCATAATGCATATAACTAGTACTTAATTGACACAACACTCAAATGACATAAATCTTCAATCTAGAAACTCAAATACATTAATTATTCCACATCGACTGTAGTAATTTCTTATGCTTTACCTAGATTCATTTTATTATTCCGAGCTATATTTATTTACGTAATGCCCCATTTCACTATATTCAAAAAACTGAATATTAGTCTTTTCTTTCTTCCCTTTGCATTATTTTTCCTAATGACCCTTTTATCCACACTTATAACAAACACCAAGTCCTTTTAGGAACTTCCTTGGGTGATTCTTTCCATAATTATCACATATGGGAAAATATTTCTTTCCCTTCTTCCCTTTATCCATATTTTTCTTTTCCATCCTCTTCTTCTCTGGCATCCCTTCAAAGCCTTATGACTCAGATAATTCTTTACTTATCTTATTCACAAAAGATACTATTTACTTATATGATGAGAATACATGGGAGGCTATTTACTTTTGAAATGTTGGCTTAAGACCATGAAAGATAGGATCCTTCTTACTCTTTGGAACATGTGTATTGATGGGGTAGTCATTACTTCTACTAGGCACCATTTCTAAACAATGTCATACACTAGATTAGGTTGTGAATCATAATGCATTATTCTAAACTAGTGAAATAATTAACATATATTGAAAAAAATTATTAATATCTAATCTCATAATAAAAAAATGGATTCTATGCAGACATATTTAATAAAAAATACTTCATAATGGGTTTTAATGAAAATTTAAATTATCCTATTCATATCCCTCAGAAGTGTCAAACTAGGTGTGTAGTAAGACCCATTATTGTGTACCAGGTTACCCTAAGTAAGGCTCATAACACCTTGTCGAAGTTTTCACTCCTAGGTACATATGTACCAGAACCACGTCCACTTTTAGTATCTAGATAAAGATGTATTTTCTTGGAATACCCACATAATATTTATTTTAAAATTCTAGGATTCTATTCAATACTTATCCTCAAATTCTATTTTAGGGTTATGATCCCTAATATTAGTTTTCTAAATCTATTTCCAAGGTTATTGCTAAACTTCCTATGATACCAATTGTAACACCCCGACCCCAGTTACCTAGAGCCAGTGCATTATTAGATAACATTGGTATGATTACAAAGAATCAAGTCCTGAAGGACTGATCAGTTTAGCAGTCTTGGAAAATAGATTACATACATGAACTTTACATTACAATTTATAACATAAAATATAGCACAAATAATCCTTTGAGAACACCATTTTTACCCTAACTTTACCCATCTTATCAATCATAATACACTTATTGGCATCCTGGGAAAATAAAACATAATAAAGGAGTGAGCTCAGATGCTCAATAAGGGTAAATAATTTAGCAGAAGCTATCATAAATAATCATAAACTTTTATGGAATGGTATAAAATTTAAACACAAACCCTTTAAATATAAATTTAAGAATAATATGGGAAATATAAATCAAATAATTCCATTTACTTATTCACATGGACATTATAATAGTCGAATAATCACATGTAACATCAATAACCAATCTCATAATGATGGAATACATAATTCCAGACATCTTAACCACAAAGTCAAGACCTCATGCCATGACCCTAAATATAAATTTTGTCAAGGAATTGTGCCAAAACACTAGTTTGTATCCTGAGATCTACTGATTCATCGAGGGGCTATAGAGGGCCCCGCCCATCACTTACTACATCCAATTCATTCCTCATATGAAAAGGGTGAAACATAACATAAACATTCATATTAAAATAACATATGAAATGTTAATACTTTAACCATAAATCATGAATGAAATAAAAATAGAACATCCACAGTCAAACATATCATAAAACTATCAATACAATATGGAATATTGTATCATAATAAATCAACTTCAATTAAAAATAAAATCAAAAAATAGATGTTGACATAGATGAAATCAATCCAAACACTATTTGAGAGAAATTTCTCTTTCTACTTTGAAATCATTTAAAATTCACATAATTATAAAAGAAAACATTTATTTTGAAAATATTCATATAAGCTTTTAAGGGAAGCTTCGAAGGTGTTATAATGGAAGAAAATAGCCGCATCCACTGTATAAGTTAAACTAACATTATTTTCTTAATTTTTTGAAAAGGTTATAAAGTAAATTATTTGGAAAACAATGGAAATATTCCTTTCAAAACAATTTATAAAAAGTCAAACAAGGGTATAAATAACTTTACCCCATAGTATAAAAAATAGTAAAAATGTTTTGAAATACATTTTTAAGAAACACAGATGTGGATGATGAAGAATTCCCATTGGATATATACGTATAAAAAACCTTATATAATAAAGAGATTATAAAATAAACTCTTACTGTAACACCCCAAGCTTCCACGGTACGCTTCTATTTGAATAATACAATAGCGTGTGTTGTACACAACTTCGAGTTTTAACACACCACAACCAATCAAACTAGCCATTATGAATAGTAATACCCAATTTTTTAAATTTTATAAATTTTATCTTTCAAAATGGACTTAATTTTTGGATCCGGAATATCAAAATTATCTTAGGGTGATTTTTTGGTATTTTTCTAAAAACATTCAATTTTTGATGAATACTGAAAAACACTGAGTTATAGTTTAAAACCAAATTTTTATTTAAATAATTATTTATTTTAGGTCAAAATAGATACATAATACCTATATAAGTTCAATGTAATTCATTAGATCCAGTTTATAATAATTTTAGATATATGAAAATTTTATTGAACTTTTTACCGTCTTTTACCCAACTCCTAGGAGCATTTGAAAATTTATATAAAACTTAATTTTACTGCTTCTCTGAGTTGAATTTAAAAAATACGAGAGACACAGTTGATATCAGTAAATAAAATGTGTTTCAATAAGATAAAAATATTTTTTCGTTAATAGTAACTTTTTACTTTTATTTACCATGGCTAAAAGTAAATAAAGTAATTGAGGGTAAAATGATATTATTATTACCTTAACACATGTCTTAATTCTATTGGATAAGTGTAATTCGACCAAAAAAAACCTTAGGAATAAAATATGATCCTTTAGGTCCACTTGTATTAGATTAGGACATTTATTATTATTTAATTCAAAGAAGAGTTAAAAGTATTAAAATCAAAGTTTAATAAACAAACCATTTTTAATATAGGGTTATACATAATATAAATTCAACTATAAATATTGATTATAAAGATAAAAAAAATTTCCTACATAATTGTATTTTATTTATAATTTTTAGACATTATATAATTTAATATATTTATGACACAATGAAGATGCATTAATTACCTTATTAATGAAATATTAAAATAATTAACATTATAAATACCCAAATAAATTTAATTTGAGACTTTTTATGAATTAAACTAATTTTATAGGTTAATATGACATGTTAGGGTTGATTAAATAATTTTTTTGAAGTAATAATTATGTTATGAATTAATCAAAAACAAAATACCAAATAGTGTCAAAATTGACATAAAAGAGTTTTTAAAACAAATATTATATTATTAATTGATATAATATTCATAAAAATATAAGATTCAGAAAAATGACTTATATAAGGTTATATATATTAATAATTAACCACTTGGGGTTCTCTTGGAAGTTTATAGTAAGTTTATTAACCATATAATATAAAAATACAAAGAGACATGGTAAATGTCAAACTATTTAACTAAGAGTTAAATCTAAAATATAAGGTTAATATAGTAACCTAAACCCATATAAAACCTATTTGTTGAGATTTTTTCGACCTATACCCACATAAAACTTTAAATAATTTATTTTGGAGCCATTATAAATAGAAAATTATTTTATTATAAAATGATATTTCAATCTTTTCCTAAGGTGGCCCTCACCCCTCTTATAAAAGGACAGTTCCCCTTCTCTCTAATTCACAGCTTAAAAGCCATTTGGATCATCCAAACCATACCCAAATACCCTATCAACTGTCCTACCTTCATCCTAGAGGCATTCCTTTAGTTATAAAGTCAACCTAAGGAGCCCTTTTGATCAAATCAAAAGGAAGAACCCGAAGAAGAGGTAAATATCTCACCACCTCTTTAATGTTTTTTCTTCTTCCACTTATTCTTTCCTTGTTGTTTCCACTATAAAATAATAAATACAGTATATTATATATACTGTGATGTTATTATAAATATGGTACAACCATATTCATTATTCTATCCATCCTTTGAATAACATGTCACCATACGTGCGTACGTATGGCTTACCGTCTCCACGTCGTGGTGTAGTTGTTATTCAATACATTATTATTTGGATGAGTATAATAATGATGTATAAATGATTTAAATAATAAGTATAAAATGATAAAGATTATTTATATATGATATACCATCCAATTATATACGATTTTAATATCAAAAGAATGATATTATCACTCGTGTGTACGTACGGATTACCGTCTCCACGAACACGATGAGATTCATTCCCCATCATATCCATTCAAGAATAATTTTCATTATATGATTAAAAATAATGTTTAAAGACTTAATATCATTCTGAATATAAATAATATACATCCTATACATTACAAACATTACTTACATAACAAAGAATATAATGGAAAACGAATCAGTTAACACCCGAAACAAAGATAATACTAAAATATTATTAACAAAGAAATATTAAAAGATCATATATGATATAATATTAATGTATATGATTATTTTATAATTTAATAACAATTATTTCACCATTATACAGGTGTTTAACCTACCCTTAACCAAGG
This sequence comes from Viscum album, assembly GCA_963277665.1. Taxonomy (NCBI): domain Eukaryota; kingdom Viridiplantae; phylum Streptophyta; class Magnoliopsida; order Santalales; family Viscaceae; genus Viscum; species Viscum album. The sequence goes on along the minus strand of OY728165.1, from coordinate 274,784,032 downwards.
AAAATTACAAGGTAAGGGTTAATTCTACAACCTCTTCATTATTCAAGGTTTTTTATCTGTAATTATCTACTGTGACCTCTTTATCATCCACATCCAAGTTTTCCTAAAAATGGATTTCAATTTTTTTTACTAATTACTAGACTATGGGTTAAAGTCATTTATACCCTTATTTGACCTTATACGTTTTGAAAGGAATCTTTCTGTCATTTTCCAAACAAGTTACTTTATGACCTTTTCGAAAAAATTAAGGTAAGAATGTTTTTTTAACTTATACGGCGGGTGCGGCTATATTGTGACATTATAACACCGTCGAAGCTTCCCTTAAAATCTTATAAAAATATTTTCAAAATAAATGTTTTCTTTTATAATTATGTAACTTTAAATGATTTCAAAAAAAGAATGAGATATTTCTTTCAAATAGTTTTTATTTTATCTATGTCAACATCCTTTAATGGATTTTAATCTTGTTTGAAGTTGATTTATTATGATACAAATCTTTCATTTTGTATTGAAGGTTTTGTGATATGTTTTACTGTGGATGTGTTATTTTTCTACTATTCATAGTTTATGGATAAAGTATTTACATTTCATATGCTAGTTTTAATACGAATTTTTATGTTATATTTCAAACTTTTCATATGAGGAATGAATTGGACTTAGTAAGTGATGGGTGGAGCCCGCTATAGCTCCTCGATGCATCAGTAGGTCTCATGAGACAAACTAGTGTCTTGACAAAAGGCATTGACAAAATCTTATTTTTGGTCTTGGCACAAGACCTTGACTATGTGGTTATGAAGTCTAGCATTATGCATTCCATTATTATGAAAGTGGCTATTGATATTTCATGTGATTATTCAACTAGTAGAATATCCATGTGAGTAAGTAAATGGAATTATTTTGATTTATATTTTCCATATTATGATGAATTTTATGTTGAAAAGGCTTTTGTTTTAGTTTTATACATTGCCTTATATGTTTATTCTTATTTATGAAAGTTTCCGCTATATTTTTATCCTTACTGAGCATCTGAGCTCACCCCTTTCTATGTTTTATTTTTTCCTAGGATGCAAAGAATTATATTATGACTGACTTGCAGGGATAGTCTATGGGATATGAGTGTGGCATGTGGAGACTATGTTGTCGTAGTTTTTCATTTTATAATGTAATGTAAAACTTATGAGTGTATCTAGTACTTCCAAGGATACTAAACTAATCGGTCTTTAGAGACTAGATCTTTTGTGATCATGCCAATGATACATAATAATGCAATGACTTTGGGAATCTAGGTTCGGGGTGTTACAGTTGGTATTAGAGGAATTTTAGTACAAACCTTGGAAACTATATTTAGATAAACTCTGATTAGAGCACCTTACCATAAGATAGACTTTGAGTATTAGTATAGAAGAACTTCCTAGAATTTTGGTATTATAGAGATTTTGTGAGTTTTCCAAAGAAATACATCCCTGTCTAGATACAAGCAGGTAGAGGTGGCTCTGGCACATATGTACTTATGGGTAAAACCCAGAAACACCTCTTTGAGCTGGACTCGAACGGGAACTGGTGCCCCACAATGGGCCTTGCTGCACTCTTGGTTACGACACTCCTGGGGGATATGCTTAGGATAATTCTCATTTTCTTTATAAACCAATATAAAGGGTTTATGAGTATATAGTTCCTCAAAGAAAACATTTTTTTACGATTATGGATTATATCCATAAAATTTTCAATTTATGTTATTTATGTTATAAGTTTGCAATTATGTATTGTGATTCATAAACTAATTTAGTGTATTACATTATTTAGAAATGGCACCTAGTGGAAGGAATGGAAACCATATCAATGAACACACTCCATTTAGGGATTTCCCTCCTGCTCTAGATAATTATAGTGGAGCTGGTGAAGCAACTAGTGCTGATCAGCTTATCACCATACTGGGATAACTCACTCAGGTTATGAAGAATAACCTTACCCGTATGGAGCATCCTGATCCACAACATGGAGGATAAATGTTAGATCGCTTCATGAGGTAACAACCACCAACATTCAATGGGGGTAAAAATCCATTAGTATCTGAGAAATGGATAAATTCCTTAGAGAAAATATGACATGCCTTGGGGAGTAGTGAAAGGGTAAAAATTATCATGGCAGTTTATCACCTCACGAGAGATGCAGATCAATGGTGGTCATTGATTAAAAACACAAAGGAAGATGATGAAGTGTAAAATATGGAATGTAGGGAGTTTAAAGAGACTTTCTTAGAAAAATAATTTCCTCATGACCATCGAGCGAATATGGAAAGACAATTTTTGAGTATGAGGCAAAAATAGGATGATAATGTCGCAAAGTATGAAGTTAGCTTTACAAGGTTAGCATGGCATGCTGTAGATTATATACGTAACCCAAGAAGTAAGATTAATCGTTTCTTTGATGGGTTAAAACCATTTCTCTATTGATCATTAGTCTCACAATACTTCTCTTCATACAAAGATATTGTCTCTTGTGCTATAAAGATAGAAAAAGAATTCTCTAAGTCTTATGAATTTAAAGAAAATCAAGAGAAGAAGAGATCTGCTGAATACTCTGGAAATGGAAATAAGGGGAAGAAGGGAAAAGTTGAATATCTATCCTCCAGTAAATGTGGGTAGAAACACTCTGGTACTTGTCTAAAAGGAATGAGAGTCTGTTACAAGTGTGGTGAAAAAGGCCACCAATATCGTGATTGCAAGGGGAATAGAGAGTCTGTTAATGTTGAATGCTACAATTGTAGAGAAAGGGGACATTATGAAAATGAATGTCCTAAGCTTCAGGGGAACTTACCTCAGAAAAGGCCAATGGATCAAGGAAAAGATTATTCTATGACTACTGCTGTGGTTGAAGCTCCAAAAGATGTAGTGGCAGATAATTTAATGGTTTCTTCAAGTTTATCCAATGCTTTATTTGATTTTAGATCATTGCATTGTTTCATATCTTCCCAGTTTGCTAAGAAAATTAGATATTTCCAATTTGATTTAACAAGGGAGTTGTCAATAAAACCTCCTAAAGGAAGTATCATTGCATCAAAGTTTTGTGAATTAGTCCCCATTAAGGCATATAAATGTTATTTATCTGTTGATCTCATCATCATACCCATGATTGAATTTGATATAATCCGCAGTATGGATTGGATTTCGAACCATGATGCGAGGATTTATTATAAGAAGAAGGAGGTTACAATTTTTGATGATGATGATAAAGAACACCTTATCTTTAGAGCAGAAACGTCACCACCTAATTCTTATCTAGATCCACCCTTAGTAGCTCAACTAAATTCAATTATTGGGGAATAAGAGAATGAAATAACTGTGGGTGAGGAAAGGAATATTCAATTAGAGGATGTACCAATTATTCAAGAATATGTTGATGTGTTTCCAGAAGATTTACTTGGACATCCTCCAGAACGAGAAATTGAGCTTTCCATTGACTTAATTCTTAGTTCAAGGCCCATATTGAAGACCCCTTATAATGGACACTGTGGAATTAGTGGAATTAAAGAAACAACTACATAAATTGAGTAATAAGGGATTTATTCACCCTAGTGTTTCTCCATGGGGAGCCCCTGTTATTTTTTTAAGAATATAGATGGATCTATGAGGTTTTTCATTGACTACAGAGAGATAAATGATATAAAAATAAAGAAAAAGTTTCCCCTACCTTGCATTGATGATTTATTCGACCAAATTCATGGAGCTCAATACTTTTCAATGATTGAACTTCGATTTGGATTTCATCAGTTGTGTGTGAAGAAGGAAGAAATTCCAAAAATAGTATTTTGAACCAGGTACGGGCATTACGAGTTTACAGTAATGCCTTTTGGATTGACTAATTCACCCTCTATCTTCATGGATCTAATGAATAGAGTTTTAAAGGAATATCTTGATGAATTTGTAGTGGTATTTATTTATTATATCTTGATATACTCCAAAAGCTATGAAGATCACGAAAATCACTTACGCATTATTCTAAAGACCCTCAAAAGGAATGAATTATACAGAAAGTTTAGTAAGTTTGAATTTTGGCTTCAAGATATTTCTTATCTTGAACATATTGTATCTAATGATGGAATCTCTGTTGATCCTTCAAATACAAGAGAAATCCAATAATGACCAGCACCGATGAGTATAACTGAGGTATGTAGTTTTATTGGTTTAGCAGGTTATTATCGACATTTCATTAGTAATTTTTCCCGGTTGGCTAACCCATTAAAAAAGATCACATGTAAAGGGGTTAAATTTGTTTGGAAAAAAGAGTGTGAATAATGTTTTGAAGAACTAAAGAGAATATTAGTCAATGCTTCTATCTTGACTCTACCATTGGGGAATGATGGGTTTTTTATTTATAGTGATGCTTCAAAGAAAGGACTTGGTTGTGTCCTTATGCAGAATGATAGAGTTATTGAATATGCATCACGACAGCTAAAAATTCATGAGAAAAACTATCCTACTCATGTTCTTGAGTTATAAGCTTTAATATTTTCTTTGAAGATATGGAGACATTATCTCTATGGTGAAAAATGTGAGATATATACCGATCAAAAGAGTTTGAAGTATATTTTCTCACAGAAATAACTCAACATGAGGCAAAGGAGATGGATTGAACTACTCAAGGATTATGATTTCACCATAAACTACCACTTGGGGAAGGCAGAAAAGGTGGAAGATGCTTTGATCAGAAATTATCATGGAGTTCTGAACAAGATGAGAGTTGAAAAGGATCCTATATACAAGGATCTAGTAAAGTTGGGCATGGGGATAACCATGGAAGGTGAAACATCAAAACTTTTTCAAATGGTTGTGAAACCATCTTTACTAGAAAGGATAAAGAGTTCTCAGACCGATGATGAAGAGTTTCAAAAGAATATTAAAGCTGTGAATGATGGGAGATTGAGTGAGTTTGTGTATAAAGATATAATTTTGAAATTTGGGAAGAGACAATGTGTTCCTGATATACCTGATCTAAAAAGGTAATTGTTGGATGATTCTCATAGTTCCAATTTATCTATACACCTTAGTAGCACTAAATGTATAGATATTTGAAGGAACATTTTTGGTGGGACAACATGAAGAGTGAGATTGTGGATTTTGTGTCAAGATTTATGGTTTTCAACAAGTGAAATCTGTAAGGAACCAACCTGGAGGAGTCATGCAACCTCTTCCCATAACTGAGTGTAAATGGGATAATATTATGATGGAATTTGTCATGGGACTACCAAAGACCCCTAGAAGGAACGATGAAATATGGGTCATTATTGACCGTCTTACCAAGTCAGCACATTTTCTTACTATAAGAGAAGATTTACCACTTGAACGTCTAGCAAGACTATATATTAATGAAGTTGTGAGACTTCTTGGAGTACCACTATCAATTTTTTCTGATCATGATCCACGTTTTACATCAAGATTCTAGAAAAGTCTTCAGAAAGCCCTGGATACTTAACTTCATTTGAGCACTACCTACCACCCCCAAACCGATGGACAATCAGAACGGAATATTCAAACCTTATAAGACATGTTGAGATCTTGCTCACTTGACTTTCAAGGTATGTGGGATCAATATTTACCTCTGCTAGAATTTTCCTATACCAATAGCTTCCATTAAAGTATTAATTTGGCACCATATGAAGTAGGCAGAAGAGATATGTCGATAACTGAAGGAAGGATTTGGAATTTCAGGTAGGAGATAATGTTTTCTTGAAGGTATCTCTATGGAAGGGTGTTATACATTTCGGTAATAAGGGAAAATTAAGTCCCTGGTACATCAGACCTTTAAAAATTCTATAACAAATTGGGGATGTATCTTACCATTTGGAAATGCTGCCAAGTCTCTCTAAAGTTCACGATATGTTCCACGTATAACTGTTGAGAAATACATGCCTGACCCAACGCATGTAATCATCTTTGAGGAATTAGAAATGTAACCCGATCTATCTTATAGTGAAGAGCCTATCAAGGTTCTTGATACAAGAGAACAGGTGCTAAGAAACCCGACGACTCATCTAGTAAAAGTTCTATGGAGAAACCATAAGATCGAAGAGGCAACGTGGGAACCCAAGGATCTTATGATGAAGAACCACTCGAGTCTTTTTATGCATTAATATTCTAGAAATTTTGAGAACAAAATTATTTGAAGGAGGGGAGAATGTAACACCCCAAGCTTCCACAATACACTTCTATTTGAATAATACAATATCGTGTGTTGTACACAACTTCAAGTTCTAGCACACCACAACCAATAAAACCAGCCGTTATGAATAGTAATACCCACTTTTTGAAATTTTATAAATTTTATCTTTCAAAATGGACTTCATTTTTGGATTTGGAATATCGAAATTAGCTTAGGGTGATTTTTTGGTATTTTTTTGAAAACTTTCAATTTTTGATGAATAGTGAAAAACACTGAGTTATAGTTTAAAACTGAATTTTTATTTAAATAATTATTTATTTTAGATCAAAATAGATACATAATACCTATATAAGTTCAATTTAATTCATTGGAGTCAGTTTATACTAATTTTAGATATATAAAAATTTTATTGAACTTTTTACCGTCTTTTACCCAACTCTTAGGAGCATTTCCAAATTTCTATAAAACTTAATTTTACCACTTCTGTGAGTTGAATTTAAAAAATACGAGATACACAGTTGATATCAATAAATAAAATGTGATTCAATAAGATAAAAATATTTTTTTGTTAATAGTAACTTTTTACTTTTATTTACCATGGTTAAAAGTAAATAGAGTAATTAAGGGTAAAATGATATTATTATTAACTTAAAACATGTCTTAATTCTATTAGATAAGTGTAATTCGACCAAAAACAACCTTAGGAATAAAATATGATCCTTTAGGCCCACTTTTATTAGATTATGACATTTATTATTATTTAATTCAAAGAAGAGTTAAAAGTATTAAAATCAAAGTTTAATAACCAAACCATTTTTAATATAGGGTTATACATAATATAAATTCAACTATAAATATTCATTAGAAAGATAAAAATATTTCCTACATAACTTTATTTTATTTTTAATTTTTATACATTAAATAATTTAATTTATTTATGAAACAATGAAGATGCAGTAATTACCTTATTAATGAAATATTAAAATAATTAACATTATAAATACCCAAATAAATTTAATTTGAGACTTTTTATGAATTAAACTAATTCTATAAGTTAATATGACATTTTAGGGTTGATTAAATAAATTTTTTTCTAAGTAATAATTCTGTTATGAATTTATCAAAAACAAAATACCAAATAGTGTCAAAGTTGTCATAAAAGAGTTTTTAAAACAAATATTATATTATTAATTGATATAATATTCATAAAAATATAAGATTTAGAAAAATGACTTAGATAAGGTTATATATATTAATAATTAACCACTTGGGGTTCTCTTGGAAGTTCATAGTAAGTTTATTAACCATATAATATAAAAATACAAAGAGACATGGTAAATGTCAAACTATTTAACTAAGAGTTAAATCTAAAATATAAGGTTAATATAGTGACCTAAACCCATCTAAAACCTATTGGTTGAGAGTTTTTCGACCCATAACCACCTCACACTTTAAATAATTCATTTTTGAGCCATTATAAACAGAAAATTATTTTATTATAAAATAATATTTCAATCTTTTCCTAAGGTGGCCCTCACCCCTCTTATAAAAGGACACCTTCCCCTTCTCTCTAATTCACACCTTCAAAGAGATTTGGATCAGTCAAACCCTACCCAAATACCCTCTAAAATATCCTCCCTAATCCTATAGGCCTTCATTTAGTTATAAAGTCAACCTAAGGAGGCCTTTTGATCAAATCAAAAGGAAGAACCCGAAGAAGAGGTAAATATCTCACCATCTCTTTAATGTTTTTTCTTCTTCAACTTATTCTTTCCTTGTTGTTTCCATTATAAAGTAATAAATACTGTATATTCTATATACTGTGATGTTATTATAAATATGGTACAACCATATTCATTATTCTATCCATCCTTTGAATGACATGTCACCATACGTGCGTACGTATGGCTTACCGTCTCCACATCGTGGTGTAGTTGTTATTCAATACATTATTATTTGGATGAGTATAATAATGATGTATAAATGATTTAAATAATAAGTATAACATGATAAATATTCTTTATATATGATAAACCATCCAATTATATACGATTTTAATATCAAAAGAATGATATTATCACTCGTGCGTACGTACGGATTACCGTCTCCACGAACACGATGAGATTCATTCCCCATCATATCCATTCAAGAATAAATTTCATTATATGATTAAAAATAATGTTTTAAGACTTAATAACATTATGAATATAAATAATATACATCCTATACATAAAAAACATTACTTACGTAACAAAGCATATAAAGGAAAATGAATCAGTTAACACCCAAAACGACGATAATACTAAAATATTATTAGCAAAGAAATATTAAAAGATCATATATGATATAATATTAATTTATATGATTATTTTATAATTTAATAACAATTATTTCACCTTTATACAGGTGGTTAAACTACCCTTAACCAAGGAAAATTACAAGGTAAGGGTTAATTCTACAACCTCTTCATTATTCAAGGTTGTTTATCTGTAATTATCTACTGGGACCTCTTTATCATCCACATCCGTGTTTTCCTAAAAATGTATTTCAAATTTTTTTTACTACTTACTAGACTATGGTTTAAAGTCATTTATACACTTATTTGACCTTATACGTTTTGAAAGGAATCTTTCTGTCATTTTCCAAACAAGTTACTTTATGACCTTTTCGAAAAAAATTAAGGTAAGAATGTTTTTTTAACTTATACGGAGGGTGCAGCTATATTATAACATTATAACACCGTCGAAGCTTCCCTTAAAATCTTATAAAAATATTTTCCAAATAAATTTTTTCTTTTATAATTATGTAACTTTAAATGATTTCAAAAAGAGAATGAGATATTTCTTTCAAATAGTTTTGATTTTATCTATGTCAACATCCTTTAATGAATTTTAATCTTGTTTGAAGTTGATTTATTATGATACAAATCTTTCATTTTGTGTTGAAGTTTTTTTGATATGTTTGACTGTGGATGTGTTATTTCTCTACTATTCATGGTTTATGGATAAAGTATTTACATTTCATATGCTAGTTTTAATACGAATTTTTATGTTATATTTTAAACTTTTCATATGAGGAATGAATTGGACTTAGAAAGTGATGGGTGGAGCCCGCTATAGCTCCTCGATGCATCGGTAGGTCTCATGAGACAAACTAGTGTCTTGACAAAATCTTATTTGTGGTCTTGGCACAAGACCTTGACTATATGGTTATGAAGTCTAGCATTATGCATTCTATCATTATGAAAGTGGCTATTGATATTGCATGTGATTATTCAACTAGTAGAATATCCATTGAGTAAGTAAATGGAATTATTTTGATTTATATTTTCCATATTATGATGAATTTTATGTTGAAAAGGATTTTGTTTTAGTTTTATACATTGCCTTATATGTTTATTCTTATTTATGAAAGTTTCCACTATATTTTTATCCTTATTGAGCATCTGAGCTCACCCCTTTCTATGTTTTATTTTTTCTCAGGATGAAAAGAATTATATTATGACTGACTTGCAGGGATAGTCTATGGGATATGAGTGTGGCATGTGGAGACTATGTTGTTTTAGTTTTTCATTTTATAATGTAATGTAAAACTTATGAATGTATCCAGTACTTCCAAGGATACTAAACTAATCGGTATTTAGAGAATAGATCTTTTGTGATCATGCCAATTATACATAATAATGCACCGACTCTGGGATTCTAGGTTCGGGGTGTTACAGTTAGTATTAGAGGAATTTTAGTAAAAACCTTGGAAACTAGATTTAGATAAACTCTGATTAGAGCACCTTACCATAAGATAAAATTTGAGTATTAGTATAGAATAACTTTCTATAATTTTGGTATTGTAGATATTTTGTGAGTTTTCCAAAGAAATACATCCCTGTCTAGATACAAGCAGGTAGAGGAAGCTCTGGCACATATGTACTTATGGGTAAAACCCAAAAACACCACTTTGAGCTGGACTCGAATGGGAACTGGTGCCCCACAATGGGCCTTGCCGCACTCTTGGTTACGACACTCCTGGGGGATATGATTAGGATAATTCTCATTTTCTTTATAAACCAATATGAAGGGTTTATGAGTATATAGTTCCTCAAAGAAAACATTTTTGTATGATTATGGATTATATCCATAAAATGTTCAATTTATGTTAAGTATGTTATAAGTTTGGAATTATGTATTATGATTCATAAACTAATTTAGTATATTCCATTATTTAGAAATGGCACATAGTGGAAGGAATGGAAACCGTATCAATGAACACACTCCATTTAGGAATTTCCCTCCTGCTCTAGATAATTATAGTGGAGCTGGTGAAGCAACTGGAGCTGATCAGCTTATCACCATACTGTGACAACTCACTCAGGTTATGATTAATAACCTTACCTGTATGGAGCATTATGATCCACAACATGGAGGATAAATGTTAGATCACTTCATGAGGTAACAACCACCAAAATTCAATGGGGGTACAAATCCATTAGTATCTGAGCAATAGATAAATTCCTTAGAGAAAATATTACATGCCTTGGGGAGTAGTGAAAGGGAAAAAATTATCATGGCAGTTCATCACCTCACGAGAGATGCAGATCAATGGTGGTCATTGATTCAAAACACAAAGGAAGATTATGAAGTGTAAAATAAGGAATGGAGGTAGTTTAAAGAGATTTTCTTAGAAAAATACTTTCTTCATGACCATCGAGCGGATATGGAAAGACAATTTTTGAGTATGAGGCAAAAATAAGATGATAATGTCGCAAAGTATGAAGTTAACTTTACAAGGTTAGCGTGGCATGCTATAGATTATATACGTAACCCAAGAAGTAATATTGATTATTTCTTTGATGGGTTAAAACCATTTCTCTGTTGAGCATTAGTCTCACAATCATTATCATCATACGAAGATATTGTCTCATGTGCTATCAAGACAGAAAAAGAATTCTCTATGTCTTACGAATTTAAAGAAAAGCAAGAGAAGAAGAGATCTGCTGAACACTCTAGAAATGGAAATAAGGGGAAGAAGGGAAAAGTTGAATATCTATCCTCCAATAAATGTGGGTAGAAAAACTCTGGTACTTTTCTAAAAGGAATGAGAGTTTGTTACAATTGTGGTGAAAAAGGCCACCAATCTCGTGATTTCAAGGGGAATAAAGAGTCTGTTAATGTTGAATTCTACAATTGTAGAGAAAGGGGACATTATGAAAATGAATGTCCTAAGCTTCAGGGGAACTTACCTCAGAAAAGGCCAATGGATCAAGGCCAAGATTATGCTATCACTACTGCTATGGTTGAAGCTCCAAAAGATGTAGTGGTAGGTAATTTAATGGTGTCTTCAAGTTTATCCAATGATTTATTTGATTTTGGATCATCAAATTGTTTCATATCTTCCCAGTTTTCTAAGAAAATTATATATTTACAATTTGATTTGACAAGGGAGTTGTTAGTAAAAACTCCTAAAGGAAGTATCATTGCAACAAAGTTTTGTGAATTAGTCCCCTTTAAGGCATATAAACGTTATTTATCTATTGATCTCATCATCATACCCATGATTGAATTTGATATAATCCGCGATATATATTGGATTTAAGACCATGATGCGAAGATTTATTATAAGAAGCAGGAGGTTACAATTTTTGATGATGATGATAAAGAACACCTTATCTTTAGAGCAGAAACGTCACCACCTAATTCTAATCTAGATCCACCCCTAGTAGCTCAACTAAATTAAATTATTGTGGAGTAAGAGAATGAAATAACTGTGGGTGAGGAAAGGAATATTCAATTAGAGGATGTACCAATTATGCAAGAATATGTTGATGTGTTTTCAGAAGATTTACTTGGACATCCTCCAGAATGAGAAATTGAGCTTTCCATTGACTTAATTCCTGGTTCAAGGACCATATTGAAGACCCCTTATAGAATGTCCACTGTGGAATTAGTGGAATTAAAGAAACAACTAGAGAAATTGAGTAATAAGGGATTTATTCACCCTAGTGTTTCTCTATGGGGAGCCCCTATTATTTTTTTAAGAATAAAGATGGATCTATGTGGTTTTGCATTAACTACAGGGAGATCAATGATATAAAAATAAAGAAAAAGTTTCCCCTACCTCACATTGATGATTTATTCGACCAAATTCATGGAGATCAATACTTTTCAATGATTGAACTTCGATTTGGATATCATTAGTTGTGTGTGAAGAAGGAAGAAATTCCGAAAACAGTATTTCGAACCAGGTACGGGCATTACAAGTTTACAGTAATGCCATTTGGATTTACTAATTCACCCTATGCCTTCATGGATCTAATGAATAGAATTTTCAAGGAATATATTGATGAATGTATAGTGGTGTTTATGGATTATATCTTGATATTCTCCAAAAGATATGAAGATCAATAAAATCACTTACGCATTATTCTAAAGACCCTCAGAAGGAATGAATTATACGGAAAGTTTAGTAAGTGTGAATTTTGGCTTCAAGATATTTCTTATCTTGGCCATATTGTATCTAAGGATGGAATCTATGTTGATCCTTCAAAGACAATATAAATCCAATAATTACCAACACCGATGAGTATAACTGAGGTACGTAGTTTTATTGGTTTAGCAGGTTATTATCGACGTTTCATTAGGAATTTTTCCCGGTTGGCTAACCCATTAAAAAATCTCACATGTAAAGGGGTTAAATTTGTTTGGAAAAAAGAGTGTGAATAATTTTTTGAAGAAATAAAGAGAATATTAGTCAATGATCCTATCTTGACTCTACCATTGGGGAATGATGGGTTTTTTATTTATAGTGATGCTTCAAAGAAAGGACTTTGTTGTGTCCTTATGCAGAATGATAGAGTTGTTGACTATACATCACGAAAGATAAAAATTCATGAGAAAAACTATCCTAATGATGTTCTTGAGTTAGCAGCTTTAATATTTTCTTTGAAGATATGGAGACATTATCTCTATGGTGAAAAATGTGAGATATATACTGATCACAAGAGTTTGAAGTATATTTTCTCACAGAAAGAACTCAACATGAGGAAAAGGAGATGGATTGAAATACTCAAGGATTATGATTTCACCATACAATACCACTTGGGGAAGGCAGAAAAGGTGGAAGATGCTTTGATCAGAAAGGATCATGGAGTTCTGAACAAGTTGAGAGTTGAAAAGGATCCTATATACAAGGATCTAGTAAATTTGGACATGGGGATAACCATGGAAGGTGAAACATCAAAAATTTTTCAAATGGTTGCGAAACCATATTTTCTAGAAAGGATAAAGAGTTCTCAGACTGATGATGAAGAGTTTCAAAAGAAGATTAAAGCTTTGAATGATGGGAGATTGAGTGACTTTGTGTATGAAGATGGAATTTTGAAATTTGGGAAGAGACTATGTGTTCCAGATATACCTGATCTAAAAAGGTAATTATTGGATAATTCTCATAGTTCCAATTTCTCTATACACCATAGTAGCACTAAATGTATAGAGATTTGAAGGAACATTTTTGGTGAGATAACATGAAGAGTGAGATTGCGGATTTTGTGTCAAGATGTATGGTTTGTCAACAAGTGAAAGATGGAAGGCAACAACCTGGAGGAGTCATGCAACCTCTTCCCATACCTGAGTGGAAATGGGATAATATTATAATGGGATTTGTCATGGGACTACCAAAGACTCCTAGAAGGAACGATGCAATATGGGTCATTTTGATCATTTTACCAAGTCAGCACATTTTCTTGCTATAAGAAAAGATTTACGACTTGAACGTCTAGAAAGACTATATATTAATGAAGTTGTGAGACTTCATAGAGTACCACTATCGATTGTTTCTCATCGTGATCCACGTTTTACATAAAGATTCTGGAAAAGTCTTTAGATGGCCCTGGATACTTAACTTAGTTTGAGCACTACCTACCACCCCCAAACTGATGGACAATCAGAATGGACTATTCAAACCTTAGAAGACATGTTGAGATCTTTCTCACTTGACTTTCAAGGTATGTGGGATCAATATTTACCTCTGGTATAATTTTACTATACCAGTAGCTTCCATTCAAGTATTCATATGGCACCATATGAAGTGTTATTTGGAAAGAGATGTCGCACACCAACCTATTGGGATGATGTTGGTAAAAGAAAACTCGTAGGCCCAGAACTTGTGGAGGAAACGATGGAAAAGGTGTAGGTAATCCAAACACACATCAAAGCATCTCAAAGTAGGCAGAAGAGATATGTCTATAACTGAAGAAAGGATTTGGAATTTCAGGTAGAAGATAATGTTTTCTTGAAGGTATCTCTATGGAAGGGTGTTATACGTTTCGGTAAGAAAGGGAAAATTAAGTCCCAGGTACATCGGACCTTTCAAAATTCTAGAAAAAATTGGGGCTATAGCTTACCATTTGGCAATGCCGCCAAGTATCTCTAAAGTTCACGATATGTTCCACGTATCACTTTTGAGAAAATACATGCCTAACCCAACGCATGTAATCATCTTTGAGGAATTAGAACTAGAACCCGATCTGTCTTATAGCAAAGAGCCTGTCAAGGTTCTTGATACAAGAGAACAGGTGCTGAGAAACCGGAAAACTCGTCTAGTGAAATTTCTATGGAGAAACCATAAGATCGAAGAGGCAACGTGGGAACCCGAGGAACTTATGATGAAGAAACACCCGAGTCTTTTTATGCATTAATATTCTAGAAATTTTGAGGATGAAATTATTTTAAGGAGGGGAGAATGTAACACCCCAAACTTCCACAATACACTTCTATTTGAATAATACAATATCGTGTGTTGTACGCAACTTCAAGTTCTAACACACCACAACCAATAAAACTAGATGTTATGAATAGTAATACCCACTTTTTAAAATTTTATAAATTGTATCTTTCAAAATGGACTTCATTTTTGGATTTGGAATATCGAAATTAGCTTAGGGTGAATTTTTGGTATTTTTTTGAAAACTTTCAATTTTTGATGAATAGTGAAAAACACTGAGTTATAGTTTAAAACTGAATTTTTATTTAAAGAGTTATTTATTTTAGATCAAAATAGATACATAATACCTATATAAGTTCAATTTAATTCATTGGAGTCAGTTTATAATAATTTTAGATATATAAAAATTTTATTGAACTTTTTACCGACTTTTACCCACCTCCTAGGAGCATTTGCAAATTTGTATAAAACTTAATTTTGCCGCTTCTATGAGTTGAATTTCAAAAATCCAAGAGACACGGTTGATATCAGTAAGTAAAATTTGGTTCAATAATATGAAAATAATTTTTGGTGAATAGTAACTTATTACATTTATTTACCACGGTTAAAAGTAAATTGGGTAATTAAGGGTACAAATGATATTATTATTACCCTAACTCATGTCCTAATTTGATTGGATAAGTTTAATTCGACCAAAAAAAAACCTTAGGAATAAAATATGATCCTTTAGGTCCACTTGGATTAGATTTGGACATTTATTATTATTTAATTCAAAGAAGAGATAAAAGTGTTAAAATCAAAGTTTAATAACTAAACCATTTTTAATATAGGGTTATACATAAGATAAATTCAACTATAAATATTCATTATAAATATAAAAAAATTTCCTATATAATGGTATTTTATTTATAATTTTTATACATTAAATAATTTAATTTATTTATGACACAATGATGATGCAGTAATTACTTTATTAATGAAATATTAAAATTATTAATATTATAAATACCCAAATAAATGTAATTTGAGACTTTTTATGAATTAAACTAATTTTCTAGGTTAATATGACATGTTAGGGTTGATTAAATAATTTTTTTTCTAATTAATAATGCTGTTATGAATTTAGAAAAAACCAAAAACCAAATAGTGTCAAATTGACATAAAAGAGTTTTTTAAAAAAATATTATATTATTAATTGATATAATGTTACTAAAAATATAAGTTTCAGAAAAATAACTTAGATAAGGTTATATATATTAATAATTAACCACTTGGGGTTCACTTGAAAGTTTATAGTAAGTTTATTGACCATATAATATAAAAATACAAAGAGATATGGTAAATGTCAAACTATTTAAGTAAGAGGTAAATCTAAAAGATAAGGTTAATATAGTGACCCAAACCTGTCTAAAACCTATTTTTTGAGAGGTTTTCGACCCATACCCACCTTATAATTTAACTAATTAATTTTGGAGCCATTATAAACCGAAAATTATTTTATTATAAAATAATATTTCAATCTTTTCCTAAGGTGCCCCTCACCCCTCTTATAAAAGGGAACTTCCCCTTGCTCTAATTCACACCTTCAAAGCCATTTGGCTTGACCAAACCCTGCCCAAATACCCTCTCAACTGTCATAACTTCATCCTAAAGGCCTTAATTTGGTCAAAAAGCCAACCTAAAGAGCCCTTTTGATCAAATCAAAAGGAAGAACCCGAAGAAGAGGTAAATATCTCACCACCTCTTTCATGTTTTTTCTTCTTACACTTATTCCTTAGTTTCTATTTCCATTATAAAATAATAACACCAGTATATTATATATATTTTGATGTTATAATAAATATGGTACAACTATATTCATTATTCTACCCATCCTTTGAATGACATTTCACCATACGTGCATACATACGACTTACCGTCTCCACGTTGTGGTGTAGTTGTTATTCAATACATTATTATTTGGATGGGTATAATAATGATGTATAAATGATGTAAATAATAAATATAACATGACAATGATTCTTTATATATGATATAACATCCAATTATATACGATTTTAATATCAAAAGAATGATATTTTCGCTCGTGCGTACGTACGGATTACCGTCTCCACAAACACGATGAGATTCATTCCCATCGTATCCATTCAAGAATAATTTTTATTAGATGATTAAAAATAATTTTTAAAGACTAAATATCATTATTAATACGAATAAGATACATCCTATCCATAACAAACATTACTTACGTAACAAATCATATAAAGGAAAACGAATAAGTTAACACCCAAAACTACGATAATACTAAAATATTATTAACAAAGCAATATTAAAAGATAATATATGATATCATATTAATGTATATGATTATTTTATAATTTAATAACAATTATTTCACCATTATACATAAGGTTAACCTACCCTTGACCAAGTAAAAGTATAAGTTAAGGGTTAATTCTACAACCTCTTCATTATTCAAGGTTGTTTATGTGTAATTATCTACTGGGACCTCTTTATCATCCACATCCGTGTTTTCCTAAAAATGTATTCCAAAATTTTTTTACTACTTACTAAAGTATGGGTTAAATTCATTTATACCATTATTTGAACTTATACTTTTTGAAAGGAATCTTTCCATCATTTTCCAAACAAGTTATTTTATGACCTTTTTGAAAAAATTAAGGTAAGAATGTTTTTTTTAACTTATACGGAGGGAGCGGCTGTATTCTACCGTTATAACATTATAGAAGCTTCCCTTACAAGATTATAAGAATATTTTAAAAATAAATGTTTTATTTTATAATTATGTAACTTTAAATGATTTAAAAAAAGAATGAGATATTTCTCTTAAATAATTTTGATTTCATCTATGTCATCATACTTTAATGGATTTTAATGTTGTTTGAAGTTTATTTATTATGATACAAATATCTAATTTTTTATTGAAGGTTTTGTGATATTTTTGACTGTGGATGTGTTATTTTTCTACCATTCATGGTTTATGGATAATGTATTGACATTTCATATGCTAGTTTTAATATGAATGTTTATGTTATATTTCAAAATTTTCATATGAGGAATGCATTAGACTTAGTAAGTGACAGGTGGAGCCCGCTATAGGTCCTCGATGCATTGGTAGGTCTCATGAGACAAAATAGTGTCTTGGAAAACGGCCTTGATAAAATCTTTTTTGTGGTCTTAGCACAAGGCCTTGACTATATGGTTATGAAGTCTGGAATTATGCATTCCATCATTATGAAAGTGGCTATTGATATTGCATGTGATTATTCGACTAGTAGAATATCCATGTGAGTAAGTAAATGGAATTATTTTGATTTATATTTTCCATATTATGATGAAGTTTATGTTGAAAAGGATTTTGTTTTAGTTTTATACATTACCTTAAATGTTTATGCTTATTTATAAAAGTTTCCGCTATATTTTTATCCTTACTGAGCATCTGAGCTCACCCCTTTCTATGTTTTATTTTTTCCCTAGATGCAAAGAAGTATATTATGACTGACCTGTAGGGATAGTCTATGGGATATGAGTATGGCCTGCGGAGACTATATTGTTGTATTTTTTCATTTTATAATGTAATTTAAAACTTATGAATGTATCTAGTACTTCCAAGGTTACTAAACTAATTGGTCTTTCGAGACTTGATCTTTTGTGATCATGCCAATGATACATAATAATACACCGACTCTGGGCTTTTAGGATTGGGGCGTTACACTTACCTTGTAATTTTCCTTAGTTGAGGTTATGTTAACCTTATGTATAATAGTTAAATAATTTTTATTAAATTATAAAATAACCACATACATAAATATGATATCATATATGATCCTCTAATATTGCTTTGTTAATAATATTTCAGTAGTATCATTGTTTTGGGTGTTAACTGATTCATTTTCCTTTATATGTTTTGTTACATAAGTCATGTTTTGTTATGAATAGGATGTATTTGATTCATATCCAGAATGATATTATTTTCTTAAAAATTATTTTTTAATCATCAAATGAAAATTATTCTTGGATGGTTAGGATGGGGAATGAAATCTCATCACGTCGTGGAGACGGTAATCCATACGTATGCACGAGAAAAAATATCATTCTATTGATGGTGAAATCATATTTAATTGGATGGTATATTATATATAAAGAATAATTAACATGTTATATTTCTTATTTACATAAATTATACTCATTATTATACCCATCCAAATAATGAAGTGTTGAATAACAAACTACACCACAACCTGGAGACGGTAAGCCGTACATACGCACGCATGATGACTTTATCATTCATAGGATGGATATAATAATGAATATGGTTGTACCATATTTATAATAAAATCACAATATTTAGAAGGTACTGGATTTATTATTTTGGTATGGAAACAAAAAATAAATATGAAGTGGAAAAAGAAAAGAACTTTGAAAGAGGTGATGAAATAATTACCTCTTCTTAGGGTGTTTCTCTATGATTTGAACAAAAGGTATCCATATGTTGGATTTATGATCAAATTAATAACTCTAGGATGAAGTGAGGGTAGTTGGGAGGATATTTTAGTAGATTTTGGATGAGATATATGGCTTTGGAGTTGTTAATTTAAGATAAGGGAAAGTACCCTTTTATAAGAGAGGTGAGGGGTACTTTAGGAAAATCTTGAAATATTAATTTATTATAAAATGATTTTCAGTTTCTAATAGATAAAAATTGATTTATTTTTAGTATAAGTCGGGGATGGGTCGAAATCCTCTCAAACAATAGGTTTTATACATGTTTATTTCACTATATTAACCTTATCTTTTAGACTTAACCCTTAGTTAAATAGTTTAAATTTTACGATGTCTTCTTGTATTTTTATACTATATGGTAAATATAGTTACTAAAAACTTCCAAGAGAACCTAAAGTGGTTTATTAATGACATATATAACATTATATAAGTCATTTGGCCTAATATTATATTTTTAGGACTATTATATCATTTAATAAAATAGTATTTTTTTAAAAACTTATTTTTGTCAATTTTGATACTATTTAGTATTTGGTCTTTATGAAAGTCATAAAAACTTGATTACTTTAAAGAAAATACATTTAATCAATCCTAAAATGTAATATTAATATATAAAATTAGTTTATTGCATCAAAAGTTTCAATTTACATTTATTTTAATATTTATAATATCAATTATTTTAATCTTTCATTAATAAGGTAATTACTGAATCATCATTATTTCATAAATAAATTTAATTATTTAAAGTCTAAAAATTATAAATAAAATACTATTATGTAGGAAATATTTTTATATTTCTAATGAATATTTATAGTCTAATTTACCTTATGTATAACCCTATATTAAAAATGGTTTAGTTATTAAAATTTGAATTTAACACTTTTAACTCTTTTTAAAATAAAATATAATAAATTTCCTAATCTAATCCAAGTGGATAAAAAAGGATAATAATTTTTTCCTAAGGTTTATTTTTCTCTAAATACACTTATCAAATAGTTTTAGGACACGTGTTTGGGGTAATTTTATATTATTATAATATTATTTTTACTTTTAATTACCCTATTTAATTTTATCCGTGGTAAATAAAATTCCAAAGTTAATATTAAAAAAAAATTATTTTCATCCTATTGAATAAAATTTTACTTACTTATGACAACTATGTTTGTCTAATTTTTGAAATTTAATTAATAGAATTAGTAAAATTACATTTTATGCAAATTTGATAATGTGTCTAAAAGGTGGGGTAAAAGACGTTAAAAAGTCCAATAAAATTTTATATATCTAATCTTATTATAAAATGACTCTAATGAATTACATTGGACTAATATAGGTATTATGTATCTATTTTTTCTTTAAAATAAATTTTAATTTAAAAAATAATTATTTAAATAAAAAGTCAATTTTAAACAATAACGAATTGTTTTTCACTATTCATCAAAAATTGAAAGTTTTCATAAAAATACTAAAAACTCACCCTAAGATAATTTTGATATTTGGAATCCAAAAATGATGCCCATTTTGAAAAATAAAATTTATAAAATTTCAAAAATTGGGTATTACTATTCATAACTACTTTTTTAAACGGCTAGTTTGATTGGTCGTGGTGTGCTAGTACACGGAGGTGCGTACAATGAAAACTATTGTATTATTCAAAGAGAAGCGTACCGTGGAAGCTTGGGGTGTTACACCACTGGAGGATATAATGATGCTACTGGTCATCGGGAAGAGATGGATGGAAATATAATGACTAGGGATAAAATTCATAGCACCTCGAACCATGAATCACTCACTATGCTACTAATAGAAGATAAAAAGTAGAATCCACTATGAAAAAGGCTTCCAATATATGAATTTAGGATGAGTAATGACGTATTTATCCCTAAGGCGAGCTAAGATGAGCCTGCCTACTGGTTTAGAAGCATACCTAGGATATACCAATGGCATATGGCTATTGGGGGCCACATCTGGAAGGATAACACACTACTCATGAAGCACAAAATATGGATCCAAATCATCAACATTAACAAGGAGAAGCTGGAGGATGAGGCACCCCCCCCCCCCCGCAGTATGAGATGATCCTCAAGGTGGGTTTGGGGGATCCACTCGGGGGGGGGGAGAGGGGGTGGACTTACAATGTTCCAGGGTGAAAAATTCATGGAAGAATGGTCCTGGGCCTATTGGGTATGCACATCATTCCATGAATTCGAGGTCGAGATAAAGAAAGTTGGACTTTACGAGGCAACATGGGCCTCATAGTTTCACATCTACTGCTACTTGGACATCGTACCGGAGCTGCGAAGTTGTTGGTCCTTAGGAACCAAAAATTTCCATCTGCATCATGGGGAGGTTGGAATCAGCCTATGGGATATTCAACATATCACTGGGATCTTGATCCAAGGGGTGATGTATAATGAGTTCCTCCCTATATAAAACATGTAGTAGGACCAGGAGTAGATGTCAGATCTTATAAGGGAATTGTTGAATTTAATGCTAAGTACCAACAAAAATAATCTGGGGATGGATGATATCATATTCAAGAAATGGTTTGGATATTTCCTAAATGAACCAATGGAGGAGATACCTAAGGATAATGAGCCAACAAAAAATCTACTAAGTAGGTAGCACACATGCCCTGAAGCATTCTAGTGGGGTAAGGAGAACTCCTACTGGCAAATATTAGAGGTGATCCAATGGAAGCTATGGGGATACAATGTAACTCCTGAATCTCCCATGGTTAGAATAGCTAGGATCAATGTTGCACTAATCTGTGAATAGATGATCCCTGTGAGGGATGCACACATGAGGGTGTAACCAAGCACCTTCATTATGGTGGGGATAGTGGCGATGTGGCAGGGAATCAACCTAGTGGTCTCGGTATTGGAGAAGCTGTATAAGGTGCTCCACCACATCAAGGAAAGGAATATTTTTCTCCATGTGTGTGGTCCCCTCCATTTCTTATATAGAAGGGATGTTGTACACATGGGGGGATATGAATACCCAAATTCTATCTCTCCTCCCACTACAAAATTTCTACCAGCAATCCTGAAAATTTTCGGGAGCTTCCCACTCATGTTAGTCCTAGTGTATGTGTTGGAAACGGTCGAGCTAGAAGATAATTTCATGTTTCATCTATTAATTCTTACAATGGATATGATGACCGATGATGGTATGGGGACCATCAAGAAACAATCATACCCCTAGCCTTCCAAGGTGGGGTACTAGTGGAGAGGGTTGACTTTGATCCTATCCATGAGTCGTGCACCCTGCATCGGTTCATGAGGTAGTTTCAATGCCCGCAGTGGATGGTACCAATGGTGTACTTGGATTTATGTCACAAATGTCATCCTTTGGTCCTGAGGCATATTTGGCACATGTTCACGTGTAAGGGAGAGAAAGTGCGGAATAAGTTTCCACAACCTACTTCTACCTACGGTATTACCCATGAATATGTGAAATGTTGGGAGAGAACATATCCTAGAGAGATGTTGAGGAATTGGACTACCTAGGATAATGAAAGAGAGGCCCTAAAACCATGGGACTGAGGGAGAGCGGTGGTTGGAGCATGCCATTGAAGTAAGATTGGATGAGTGGGTAGATCTGTAGTTACAAGGCTGATGGTACCTGGCCCATCACATGTATAGGATGGAGGGAGAGGAGCAGCACTGAGCTCATGTCTCCTAGGTAAGTGGTTGTGGTAGGAAGGAAATCCCTCCAAAGTGGTTCTGAGGGAAATTTTAGAAGCTTTGGAGAAGTGGTTATACCATACATATGTCCTTAGATATTCGTTCTTCCCAGATTCTTGGGACTATTGGGGGATCTTTGAATAGATCAACACTCTTTACAGGATGTGGAAGGATCTCAAACGAGAGGGTATATTCCTCACATGGCTATGTTATCCCAGGGCCGGACTTCATATTCCTCAGGATGAGGTGGTGATATACATCAGAGAGCTGAAGGATCCGATCCACTATCAGGTCACATGTATACTAACCACTTGATCAAAGGCGCCATTGGTTATAGCCTACTCCTTGTAACTCTTGTCCATCGAGTTAGATACTTGTGCACCTTTGCAAGGAGACTCGGACAAGTTCTGGGTGAGCGCCACCTACTAGGAATCTCCCACAGAAGGAGGACCCTCCATCGATCAGGTGAATATTCTTATCTTGTGTTCCTTAAAATCTATTAAAACCCTAAGAGTGTTGTATAACACTTATTATGATTTCATAGGGAATAGAGAGCATATAGGAGGAGGAGGTTTGCGATGAACCTTAGGAAGAGGGAAAGGGAACCTCAACCCTTTAAGTGGAGAGTGTGGGTCCCTCCCTGATGTTGTGACTGCAGGTGCCCAACCATTATATGAAGAGAAACCTGTAACTAAAGTGAAAACTGTTGGGGGGAATGCCCTTACCATAGGGGTTCTAATGAAAATGTCTGATCTCCTCACTAGATTGTACTATTCGCATAAGAGTTTTCCCTTTTCACCAATTCCTTCCTATTTTTCCCATCTACATTTGACTGGACCATATTGAAATGGCAGTTCAAACTATGTTTGTGGCTCAACTTCCAACCTCAATGTTTGAGTTAATGACACCAGATGTTGGGGTGGTGACAATGGGTTCCATTCTCCTAGAGGAAATGAACAAGGAGATTTTTATGGTTCGTCCAACCATAGAGGTTCCACTGGAAGGGACCATTGAGACTATTCCCTCTATGAAGGGGATCAAGATGGTACCCATGATGAGGATGGTTGAAGGAACTATGGTGTAAGAGCTTGTTATGGAGACACCATTTGAGGTGGTTATTAGAGACGAAATCTCCAGAGAGGAGGAAATAATTGTGACAGAAACTGGGGAAACTAGATAGGTTGTGTTTGAAGTTCCTGCCTTGGAATTTCTTCTAGTGGTGACTGTTGGAGTTGAATCTAAAATTGCACCATCAGTAGGAGTGGCTGAGGAAGTTGGTATAGTCACATCCTTCCCAGAGGTTCCACATTGGGCAATAGATAATTCTAATATAGATGAAAGGGCTGGTGAGGATCCATTCATGGGAATAGATTTTCATCTGCTCACACCCAAGTAAATACCCATGGATAAACCATACACTAATGTGTTGGCAGTCTTACCTCCATAAAAACTTGAACTTCCCAAAGACTTTAAGGATTCTGGATTGGTTGCCACCATAAAGAATAGGGTTGTTCATTTAAAGGTATGGAGGTGTGTGTGGAACTTCATCACTCATACCTAGATAGCTAACCTTAGGGGTGTCCATGGGTCAGGTCGGGTCGGGTCGAGGGTGTTCTACGACCCGACCTGAGGAGAAAGGCTTGGGTCGGGTCGGGTCGGGTCTCATACTTCACGGGCAACTGACTTGACCCAAACCAACCCGTTGGGGTCGGGTTACCCGAATCATGGTTGAAGGACCCGACCCAACCCAACCCTCTGCAGGTCGGGTCAGTTTGGATCGGGTTACTTGGGTGAACCCGACCAAACCCGAGCCAACCCAAGCCAGCTCGACCCAGCCCGAGCCAGCCCGAGCCAGCCCAAGCCAGCCCGAGCTAGCTCGATTCATCCCCCCAAACCCAGCCCCCTCCCCCCCAGACCCGACCCCTGCACTACACCCCATACCGGACCCCTGCACTACACCCCAAACCCTACCCATAGGACCCCAACCTGTAGGACCCCCCTTTATACAGCCAGAAGCCACCTCCCTCCCCCTGTGTGTAGCCAGATCCAGCCCCCTGTGCATCCAAATCTAGCCCCCTCCCCCCCTGTGTGGAGCCAGACCTATCCCTTGTGCAGCCACTTGTGCAGTTAGACCCAGCCCCTCCCTCCCCCCTGTGTGCTGCCAGACCTAGCCCCCTATGCAGCTAGACCCCACCTATGCAGCTAGACCCAGCCCCCTCCCTCCCCCTGTGTACAGCCAGACCCAACCCCCTGTGTAGCCCCCCAAACCCAGACCCCCCCCCTAGACCCCTGTCCAGCCCCCCCAGACTCAGCCCCTCCACCCCTATACCCAAACCGTAGTAGGACCCCTATGTGCAGCCAGAACCAGCTCTATTTTTCACCATAAATTCAGGTTATGGTGCAGTTAGTGCAACATAGAATCAAATGGGTAATTCACAATCATGTAGAACCATATTTAAATAGAGGATAAAACTAGTCTAATGGTATAAATAATTTCCTACCTACCTAGGTACAAAGAAAACATTGCAGGTAGCAGGAGGGAATGAAATGAAAACATTAACATTGTAAGGTAGAATGGAGGGAAAACATTGCAGGAAATGAATGAAAATGGCCAAGCCTAGAACATGTAGGAACATGCAGGTAGCAGGAAACATTGCAAGCACTACCCCACAAGGAAAGGTAATACTTTGAATCCTCACCGAACCAACAAATGAGACCATCAAGAGAGGTGTTTTAAGGGCAAAGGTCCCTCACCTGGGCAGCTGCGACTGTGATTTCTAAATACATCAGGGTGATTGAAGAAAAGCTGACATGGATGCCAAATAAAGTTGTAGGGTTGTTCTCACATTCATCCTTAATGACCCGTTGATTGTAAGAAACTTTGTTGGGACCCCAGAGAAGTCTAAACCCTCCCCAATGTGGAAACTGTGCACCACCAAGCTCTGTGATGATCAACATTGCAATAGGGGACAAAGATAAGCATGAACAAAATTTATAACAAAATCAAAAACCTAGGAAATGTCAAAATAAGCTTATAAATTAAAATATTAACTAGAAACTTGACTGTGATCTTATGTGTGGATATCAGCATGGAGCCTAGGGATTCATTTCATTGGGTGCAACCTATTTCTCCAAAAAGTCACTACCACTATTTATCATCCACCACTATGAGGAAATGTATTGTTCCACTTACCCTAACAGTGCCACATTAGATTTCTACACATGGATTTAGGATGATGAATGAGTGAATCTACCTTTTCAAGAGAGTCACCATAGTACTTAGATTCAATCGGAACTCTGTATCGATCAAGGCTGAGATCTAGTCGAATGCACTCTGAGCAAAGCTTCCCTACCTGCACATCCTCTATGGAATCATTGGAATTCCACTATATCTCGAAGGATATCACTAACTATCGACACCCAAGATGGGTAAAAAATTACCAAGATTCCATGAGAATCAAAAGGAAACAATGATGTAATGTCAAACTATGTTTTTGATAAGATTCTGTCACCATAAAATAGAATCATAGGTGGGTGTATGTTTTCTAACATAAGGTAAGAATGAAAATCCATTCTTCCAAGAAATGCAGCACCAAGGACAAATAAACTTTTGTCATTTGTTGGATAATGATGGGAGAATACAAGTTGTAGATACTTGTAGATTATGATGTCTCATGGGTAAACAAATTATTCTTAGATGAAAAATGAATAAATGAGGACCATCATCTAAAATCCCAAGAACATATTTCCATTCCAACTATGCTGTAATGCATGGAGACACTCCACTATCAAAAAGACAGTGGGATGGATTATGGGTGAACACTGATTCCTTAGAAAAATTCATCTAGTCCCTTCATTCTAGTGGTGTGTCAACTATTCAATAAAAAGTAAAACTGATCCCTAATGAATGAAGATTTAACTAAATTCTATGAAGAACCATGTTCCTCTCACATAGAGGGAAGCATGAAAAAATAAACGAGCATTGGTCTATAAAAATAATTCAATTTATGAAAGAAGGGGGATGGGAGGGATGACTCTTGGAGAGGAAACACTCATGAACTACTAACCACTACTCTTATTTCATTCTCATTTTTTAACCTCTGATGATGAAAAAATAATCCATTTTTTGTGTATCCAAGGAGAATCCCCTAATTTGAAGGCATTAGAGTTTCACATTGAAAAAAAACATAGAAGAATAGAATACCTAAAATACCATGTTGAGCCACTTATCATATAATCAATTGGTTTTGTGACAAACATTTAAAATGATATCTAAACTTGGTTGGATTAGACCTAATGAGTGACCTATATTATACTTGACATAGACTAACTCATTTGATATTTGTTTGTAATACGATATGTAGGGCCTTAGCTTGAATTTTTTATATATACCATATTCCAACAGTTAATAAAAGAACTTTTTCCCATGTTTTCAATCTAATGTCCAACAAAAAAACTGTTTGTCACCCGTGAATAAAAATGGCCAAGCCTGGAGAGTGAGGAAATGAATTGTGACCCTCTAATTTGTGAGTGCATGCATGGAGGGAAAATGCTTATTCAGAAATCAGAAATGAATGAAAATGGATGAAATATGCAACACTCATCTATATCCATTTCAATATCAAATAAGGCAGTGGGTAGGTAGTTTATCCTTCACTGAGTCATCAACCAGATTTAAAGAAGAATCACAAACCTAGCCTATATCAGACAACAAGATCTACAAAAACTCATATGTGATGACAGTATTATGAAAAAAAATTGTAAAATAATCATAAATTTATACCTTAATAAAGAGTTCTCCATCATCCTTGCTTCTTCTACTTCAGATAGTGAAACTCTGATCATGAATTGTGATGAATGGTGGAATATCTTAAAAAACACATCAAAAGAAATAAAAAGTCAGTATTTTACTTTTTCAAACAAACATTTATAATTTACAAATGAAAAATGATAAAAAAATATAATATTTTTAATGATAGTACCTGATTCAATCGATTCCACTTCTTCTAGTTGATTTCGAATGTCAATTGGTTTAGAATTTATAAACCAATTTTGTGAGAAAATTAATGCTTCAACAGTTTTGGGATTCAAACAACTACGAAATGGATCAAGGACTTGTCCTCCTGTACTAAAAGCTTACTCTGAAGATACTATAGTTAAAGAAATTGCTAGAATATCTCTAGAAATTCACGAGAGAACATGATATTTTCTTGCATTTCCTTTCCACCAAATCAAAATTTCAAATCCTTCAAAAACAACCTCACAATCATCAATCTCAAGATATCTCTCTAGTTCATTCCTTTGTTGTGTTAGCTGCCTTTTACTTTTCCTTAATCTATATGCATCTTTCCATTTCTCATCATCCTCACTATTGGTATTAGCATCATGAATATGTGACTCTTGATGAGAAATTGACTCACATTTATCACCAACTGCAATGGGATATCTAAATTTTTAAAACTCATAGAGATTATTAAGAACCTTTGTTAATTTACTGATCAACTGATTTTTGTATTCTTCATCATCAAAAATCATTTCAAAACTATCCCAAACACATTCCAATTTATATCGGAGATCAAGAACAACTGCCACAAGCAAGAGAGAATTAAAATTTGAACCAATACCCCAATACTTTTCCAACTTAAGCTTCATTTAAATAGCCACTGTACTCATAGTAATATCACAACTCTTCATCCATTTCTTGATTTTTCTATATATTTCACAAAGAGTATAAAAGAACGTGTGACATGTCACATACATAGAACCATAAAACTCAACAGTTCTATCATAATTTTTTTTATAAACTTTACAAATACACGAGCACACTCCCAATCATATGTTGTAGGAGCCCCACCTTCACAAATAAGAGCACTCCTAAAACTTGCATCCTCCTTAAGGTGAATAAATACTTTTTCATACTTCTCTACAACATATAACATAAAGTAACAAGAATTCCACCTGGTAGGCACATCAAGAATTATAGCATGTTTACTAGGAATTTTTAACTCCTCGGCTATGATTTTGAAAAGATCCAATCTTGAAGGTGAAATTCTCACAAATTTAAAGGAAACTCTGATTCTATAAATTGATGTCGATATTTCATTTAACCCATCACTAACAATAAGGTTTAAAATATGTGCACAACATCTAACATGAATATACTCTCCATTAAGAATAGACCCATTCCAATCATTAACCCTCCTCACCAAATAACTGATCGATGTATTATTAGAACTAGCATTATCCACTGTAATAGTGTTAATCATTTCAATCCACCATTGTTTTAATGTCTGTTCTAATAATCGTCCAATTGTTTCCCATTTATGATCTACAGCAAGATAAAACTAGATGATTTTTTTATTCAATATCCAATTATCATCAATAAAATGTATAGTCACACACATATAATTCAGATTCTGAATTGAAGTCCATGTATCGGTGGTAAGACATACCATGTGAGAGAACATATCAAACATAGACTTCCAATTTTTCTTTCTCAGCCAAATATAACTACAAGCAATCCCTAGAAACTATTTTCCTAGATGGAACATGAAATTGAGGTTGAACAACTTCAATAAATTCTCTAAAACCTTGATTCTCAACATACTTAAATGATAACTCATCAATGATTGTCATTTTAGAAAGAGCTATTCTGCACTCTTCTTGGTTAAAATGAGCTACTGAAATTTTAACCATCCCATCATCCTCATCTTCACACTTCTTCCTAAGACAAAGAGTGGTTTGACTTTTGTCAAAAAAATTGTGTGGGTTTTTGTTGCACCTTATCAAATGTCTATTCAGATTACTAGTTCCATGTTGACCATATGTGCAAGAATAATATTTTCCACAATAATTAGAAATAACTCTACCATTTTTCTTATGAAAATGATCCCAAGCTTGAGAAATTCTAGAACCAGTAGGAGCTTTAGGAATTGTTACCTTTTCATGAGACCTATTACCCTCACTTTCTTCAACTGGTATGTTACTACTCCCCCTCCTATTTCTATTGAATGTGTAGTTGGAGTAGACCCTATCTGACTTTGGGTTCTTGCACCAACTAGAGGATTAGAACCACTTATTTTATCACCTTCCATGATATCTAACTACTGTCAAAGGGAATAATTAATGAAATGAAAATACATAATGTCCTAAACAATTGACAATAATCATATAAGGCAAGTCTCACCACCATGATTCTTACTCAAAAAGATCCAATATAATCACATAAAAAAACGTGAAAACTCATATGCCAAAAATAATCAATGATCACAACATAATGTATAATCCATGTAGAAACACACAAGGAGCTAATGAAACATGTTTCTCTTGGAGTTCATACATTGAATATTCTATCAATAAGTTAATGGTGACACAACTCATCACCCAAATTACTTTCAAAAATCCTCATTGGTGACAGACAGACCCACTAGCTAGTTATAACATTCTACTATGGTATGGGTGTCTAGCCAAGTTATCACACTCAGGAAACATTCCTAAAATTTACACTTGGTAACCTAGGTTCCTCATGTCATGGATAAAAATATTTAGTTAACATAAATAAAATGTTTTAATGTGAGATTCACACTACCCTAAGGCATTATAAAAAAATAATAAAATAAAATTTGACCTCTAACTCACACACCCTCTTAAATTTAATAAATTGACTCATCCAAAACTAGGAAACATGAATCAAAATTCATATAATCAAATGAATTCTCACAAGTATAAACAATAAGTGATAGCGCACTCATAAATGGTATAAAATCAAGATAAATTCTAAAAAATCACCAATCAAATTCAAAGCTATAATAAGGGTTTTAGAATAAAAATTGCTTACCAATTAGTTAACCAATCCAGACCACACACACACGAAACAACAGGCAGTAGGAGGAGGCGTCGCAAAGAACACCCAAAATCCAACTTTGTCAATCCTATTTTAATCCACCTTTAAAAGCAAGAAAAATACTAAAAAATCAATAACCAAATTAAATTCAAAGCCCTTCCACCACTAATAAGGGGTTAAGAGTAAAGCTTTATTACTGTTAGTCTGTTAGACAGGAGGAGGATGCACCAAAAGCCAAGGTTTGGGGAAAATCGGGGAAGGAGGAAGGAGGAGAGGGAGGGTAGGGTTTCATCTGACTTCAAATCGTGAGGGAATGAAGGGATATTAGGGTTTCTTTGTTCGCCGTGAGGGAAGGTCGGGGTTGGTTGGTGGGAGAGAGAGGAGGAGCAGGCTGGCGGAGGCGAGGGAAGAGGAAGAAGGGGGTAGGGTTTCTTTGGGGGGAGAGGAGGATAGCGAGAGCGCAAGGGAGAGGAGAGGAGAGAAATGTCGGGACTCAGGGGTGAACGAGGCCGGCCCTCCCGCGATTGAGAAATGTTAGGGATTTTTTTTGGTTGGGCACCCATTGGGTCATGGGTAGGGTCATGTCTGAATGACTCCAACCTGAGACCCGACCCAACCCATATAAAATCGACCCGATGTGAACCCGACCCAGGTTTTTTTTTGTAACCCAACCCAACCCGACCCAACCCGGTCGGGTTGGGTCGAACCCGTTGGGTCGGGTCAAGTCTGGACACCCCTAGATAACCTACCAAAATGGTTGAAATCACTATGCCACTTTCTAGTTATCTAGAGGACTAGCGGGGTGGACTCCAGTAACCTTCACTCATTGGATTAATACTTCCTCATTGAGTGGTCACATATCGAATAGTAGGTACTCAAAGTTTCCTAAAAGAAGAACAAGGCTAAGGGAACTAAAGAACTTGAGGAATTTGAAATGGAGATTGATCAAATTTAAGGGTTGGTGCAGGATCATGCAACCATAAAAACTTCTCAAGTCAAGATTTTAAATCATTTGAAGGCTTAGTTAGCAGTGGTCGAGACCAAGGTGGAAGATGAAACATCCTTGGTGGATGAATGTCAGGTCGAGAAGAACTGATTGTGGATCATGGAAAAAGAATCCCACCCCAAAGATAATGAAAAGAAAGTATACCTAACATAGAAACAATAGACCCTGGGGGCCACTCAGTAGAGGCTAGCTGAACTTGAACGCTTGATCATTAGGGTCGATATTTAGGGGAATTTTTCAAGGGAGAGTCTCCAACATATGGATGAACCTCTGAAACTTTGGTTGGTTTGTGTTAAACTCTTGAATTATTGACCATGTTTCTTTCTCTTTATTATAAACATCCATCATATTCATGAGACAACCAACAAACAATCCCTAAGATCACATGAGTTATGATTGGTGTGAGAAACAATGGATGAACATGTGATCACTCAGTCAAACGAGAGTGTCAGAAAATTGTCACTTGGGGTCTAAATTTACTGATTGACTATGAGGAGTATTCAGGCTGATAGGGGTTGAGGATAGAGAGAAGGGATCTCTAAACAACTAACTTGATTTTATAATGTGTGATAGTACATGAATAGGGAAACACTTTAGGAATGAATTCTACCTGAAAAAGGGGAATGTAGAGTATGAATCATGACACCAAAAATTTGAAACACAATGGGAGTGGAGTGATGGTATAATATTACTATTGACCATGTTTGAAACATAACATCCATACCATTTTAGATAGGAATGGGGGAAAAAGATGAGGGTTGACCACTGACCATGTTTAAAACATACGACCTATCTCAAAATGTCATCCAAAGTCTTATGGGGCATTGAACTAGGATGATAGGTGAGCCATTTTTTTCCAAAAAAAATTTTCATTATGGGGTATATTTGTACATGGAAGAGGATGATGATCGATATAAAGGGACTACAAAATCATGGAGATGAAGTAATTAAATGTTCAAATGGATTCCAACACTCCTATAATTATGCCACCATGACTTGAATAATGCTGGGTAAGCATTTTTGTATGAAAAAAGATAAAACTCATCTTTTGGGGGGAGCATCTTCTTGGATACTGAGCATTGGTAAAATAACATGAATGATGTGGTAAGTGACCAGAACCAAAGGAAAGTGATTATCATGCAAGGTACCAATATGACTCATAGTTTTACATTATGTAATGAGGAAGATAAATGAACAGATTACCATCATAAGATGAGGATGTAGAAACATTGTTAAACATCATATAGTAAGGATGATGTATCACATAATTTATCTTCATGTGATTGGGATGTAGTGTGCGGGGCTTACGCATTGAGCCTCCCAACATTTCTTCCTCATGTTAAGTCAATAGAGCATCCCATGTTCGTTTTATGGGGTAGGGTTATAGTTTAACATCATGTGGAAGTACATGTGTGCACCGACATGAATAATACCCATCCATTCACAGTAGAAAATAACGTAGGAGGGTAGAAAAATGGGAGTGATCCCTAAAAAGGCCTATAAAGAAATGGAGACTTAGAAGACCCTTAACCAAGGAAAAGAATCTGGGGTGGTCACAAACAGTTTAAGGTTGTGATACTTGGACCATGTGGAGGCAAATAGTGTAAGATCATAATGATTGGACCATTTGTATGTTTTAAAGGGGATATGTGTGGCACTGAGGAGAAGTAACTTTGACATGAATTGTGATCCAAATGGACCCTACCACACCTATAATTCTAGAGACATCTTGTACATAGTTTAAGTTCATGATGCTTGTACCATTTTTATGAATGTACTAAAGGGACATGTGAAGCATGACAGAGTGATAACCTGACATGAATGGAGGGACAAGGAGGCCCAAAATCATACAATACACCCCTGGGGCCATGTACAATATTTTGTGGTCATAATGATTGTATCATAGGGGGTTTTTCTTGAAGGAACATGAAAAACATCAAAGGAAAGTAACCTGACATGAATGGAGGGGCCTAAGAGGCCACTTGATGCCACACAAAACTTCCC
Organism: Viscum album; assembly: GCA_963277665.1. Lineage (NCBI taxonomy): Eukaryota > Viridiplantae > Streptophyta > Magnoliopsida > Santalales > Viscaceae > Viscum > Viscum album. The sequence continues at coordinate 274,750,098 of OY728165.1, read as the reverse complement.
CAAGACAACTCACACATAGTTTATGGTCATGATGCATGGACCATGGATTATGGTTTAAGGTTATAAATATTGGACCATGGATGGGTATCTTAAATGGATATGTGTAGTGTGGAAGATTGAAAAACCCAATGTGAATTGAGGGACAAGGAGACCCAATCCACACAACACATTCCTAAGGGGAGAACCCGTACACAATTTAAATCCATGATTCTTAGACTTGGACTACTAGTTTGAAGTCATATAATACATACTAGTTTAAAATAGTTTAAGGTTATATTATTTAGACCATATGGTGAGTATCCCAAATGAATATGTGTGATGTGGAAAAGTGAAAAACCCACCATTAATTGAGGGACAAGGAGACCCAACACCACACAACAAATTTTTGGGGGGAGAACCTACAATCTATTTAAATTCATAATGTTTGGAATTAGACTCATAGTTTAATTTAATAGAGTTCATACAATTGGATCTTGTGTGTCTCAATATTTCTTGGGGATATCCCCTACTAACTCCTAAGCCCATGTGATCTATGTTTGGTGCAATAAAAAAGGAGTGGTATAGTGTTCCTGTTTCTTATAAGGGAGAACACAATGAGGGGAAGAAATGGATGAAAAATATCACAAGGTTGATTATGAATTTCAGTACCTAGATAGTGAAAGAGGAATAAAAAATAGATGGGTAAAAAATGTTGACCATGTTGGAAACATAGGTTCTATACCCACATTGGTTGGAGATGAGGTGAAAAAATGCAGGATCGGCCATTGAATGAGTTTGAAACACGAGATCCACTGTCTGATTTCAAATATCCTTCAAGGTGGAAGCCCAAGGTAGTAGGTGAGCCAGTGTGTCATAAGACTATTCCATTAGGAATCCTAGTCAGATCTAGAGAATGATGGTTTTCCAAATCAAGGAAATAGCTAAGCACTGAAGTAGAAGTGGGGAATGTACAAAAAATAAATTTATGGAAGGGTTGGGCCCGAGATGGGATATCCAAGAATCAATAAGAATCCCATAAGAATTATAATCAAGTCACATGTAGTTCTGGAACATGGTTTGGTAGGGGACTGATGTCGGTAGGGTAGCATCCTCTCTAGGGAGGACATTAGATCATCTCAAATTAGGAGGAATCCTAGTTTCATAGGGGGTAATGTGCAATTCATCTTATCTTATCATATGAGGTATATCAATTGTATATTGGTTATTTTATGACATCCCATACTCATTATATGAGGTATCCTAGTTTCAAACAGAGTAAATATGTAGTTTAACATTTTGCGTTGAAGATGTCTAGCTTGACAGTTTAAAGTCATGCAACTCGAACTAGAGCTATTGCTAGTTTAAAGTCATAGAAATAGGAATATAGGGGGGAATGAATTTCAAAAGGAGAATTGTGTACCATGGAAGAGTGATAACATAATTTGAGTTTAGGAGAGACTGAAGGTACCGCTTCCACACAAATCTTGAAAATTTTTACTCCAAATCAACATCATGTAATTGGGGAAGAGAGGCCCCCATAATGAGTTGAAAGAGGGGGAATAGACTAGAATGAGATATTTGGGCATCACTACATATCCCATGATGATGGTAATAAAGATAAACATAGTTCTAAAATAGTGTGGAGGCATTATCTTGCTAAAACATGAATCAAACCATAAAAATGAGAGTTTAATGCACACAGTTTGGGGTTGTAGTGCTAGACCAATTGTAAATAGTTTAAGGTCATAATTATTAGAATATGGGGGGGGGGGGTTGAGGATATTAATTTGGTGAAAAAGAGTTAAAACCCATCATGGATGGATATAAAGGGGTATTAAACCACATGAATAAATCCTAAAGCTAGTTGTACATAGTTTAAGGTTATACAACCCAGAATATGGTAATAAGTTTTAATTCATGATGCTTGGACTATGGAACTATTTGTTTTGAGGGTATTTTCTTAGCACGAAAGAGGTAGAACCCGACATGAAAGGAGAGAATGGGACTAAGTACCACACTAGTACCAAGAAACAAATGAAACATACTTTAAGTTTTTAATGCTTGGACTATGGAGAAGGTAACATGGAAAATAGTTTAAAGTCATGATGCATGGACTGTGATGATGTTGGTCTCAAGTGAATCTATGTGGAACATAAGAGATAAGACCCAATATTTATTAATCCAAGTAGGCTTGTGTACCGCATTCACACCTTGAAAAAAAACATCACATAGTTTACAGTCATAGTTTTAGGACCATGAATGGGGCCAAAGGGATGAAGTGTTGATAAATTTATGGTTGGTCCTAGAGAGAGAATGTCCATGCGTCACTACATAGACAAAGAGTATGGGAATCAATCAACTCTTAGTTCTATAAAGTGACATGGTAGAAAACCCACACCAGTGGGGGAAATACTCTATGGTGAGAGAATTGAGACATCCTACATTTTTCGCAGGGTATACCATGTTTATAGCACAGGGTAAGGCTATAATTTAACATTGTGTGCTTAGAATTATTTTTTTCATTAATCTATATCACATGAGGCATCTCGATGTTGTATGAGATAAATTATATCTCATTAAGAGGAATCTTATTATTACATAGATTAAAATAATAGTTTAACATCACATTCTAATGATGTTAGGATTTTTAGTTTAAATATGTACAACTTGGACTAAAGGGGCTGCAAACAGTTTAAGGTCATAATTATTTGACCCTTGAAAAGAGTTTAATGTTTTTTGCATGGGCCATATATTTTTTCACCTCGACCAAATTGGTACACATACTATTAAGACTCCTAAGACTAAATGAGTCATGATCGTTGTGGGAAACAAGGAGTGGTGAGGGGATAACCCTAGCACATGGAAGCACATATCAGGGGTAAGGAGATGCCGGGTTAAGAATGTCCTAATAATATCACCCACTCACTCAATGTGTGTGGATGTATGGTGGGGTAACACCCAGGGTGTTTGAATTCCACCAAAACATAGGGAGGTGGAAAGAAGATAAACTAGGACTTCCAAGATCCATACCACAAAAGGGGAGACTAATGGTCAGGGACCACTACTGACTGTGTTCAAAACATATGATCCACAACTACATCAGTCAAGAATGAGGTGAGAAAATGAAGAATAAACCATTTTCCATGTTCAGAACATGGGAACCACCATCTTTCATGAGATATCCATCGAGGCATTTACACAATATGGTAGGTGAAAAATTTCATCCAAGCATAATCACCATTAGGTGGCCCATTTTGTATTTGAAGGATGATAATTATCTCAATTAAAGAGGACCCAAAATGTGGATATGGATTAGGAAAATGTTCGTGTGGAACTTGTTTGTGCCCAAATTTACCCAAGTTATATGGTGTAAGTGGTCTCTTGCAGTACAACTTATGTTATCAAATCCATACGGACTGGAGAAGAAACCTATAGAGAGTAAGATTTGATGGGGGTGATTTGGATATAAAGTGGCCAACATGGTTTTAAATTGAGTGGATTATTAAAGAGTTTTAATGACTTATGTGAATTCAATTTAAAAATAAGGGTAGATCCTAGGTTATTAAAGAGGTGGATTGAATGAATTTCTTTTAATGGTTTCAATGTATTGAATTTAAGTGTGTTTATTTCAATGAAACATGAACTTCACAAATAAATCATGGATTTTATGTTTTCACTATCCTAAGGCTAATAACTTATACACTTGAAGGATCATATTCATGATCACTCCAAGGTAGATGATCATTCTAGTACTCTTGATGTGTAGCCTTAAAATTAGTGAGATCAATGTAGAAGGCACATTGTTGATTGAAAATATCAACAAAATAATTAATTAAGAATTATTAAAATTATAAATAAAATAAAATCTATGATATTTATAATCCACTGGATAAAAAAATTAGAGGGTAATCCCTCTATTGATTCTATTCTACCAATGGAATTAGATAATAGACTTATGAGGGTGGAATTGAAGAAGAAAAACATTAAAAAATGATTACTCCACAGTTGTGTGAAGAAATTCACTGCGATTAGTTTGAATAAATTCACACCTCGATTAAATGCTATCAACATGTTAAGAAATAAGAAAGAATAATTTAAGAATAATGACAAATTTTATTAAGAAAATAATATGATTGAGAAAACTTACATGGAAAAAATGAAGGTGGGATAATAAAATGAACGAGTAAAATTAAAATTGAAATAAAAACTTTAATACCTAAATACCTTCACCAAAAGATCCTTATATAGGAATATTAGGATCCTAGGGTCAATCCCACACCAATAAATTCCTTCCACATTAATTAGGAGAGTCAAAAGAAGGGAGAGAAATTAAAAGGAAATTTGAATTTTCAATGATGACCATAAAAAATTGTCTAGATTCATCCCCTGTTTTGTCGTTTGTAAATGTAATATAATATAGATAAATATGGGTTTTTTTTGAAGAGAAATATATTCTTCCATGTTTCCTATAATATTTATCAAAATTTTATTCCAATTGGATCATCCATTCTGAATTTACGATGAAATAAATGGGCCAACTTTATGGGCCTTCAAATCTAGCCCAGAAATTAAATATAAAATTGGGATCCTTGGATCTCCTAGAAAAATTCAGAATTATCTCAGGAAATATTTGAATTAAATTATAACCATAAATTTATCTTTCTAAAGATAAAATTTTATCTTCACTGGTCTTTAATTATGGGCACCACTTTTGTTTAATATGACTAAGACCCATTATGCTTTGTCCAAAAATCTCTGCCTTTATTTCAAAAAATATCCATCTTCCATTGGGATTAATCCATAAATCCTAAAAGTAAAAATGTTCTAATAAAAGTTATAAATCATATAAAAAAATATAAAATTAATTTAATAAATTTAATTAATTACACAAGCATATGATTGATTGGGCCCAAATTTTCACTTTAAACATGAATTGTATAAATGATGTAAACTAAAATTCAGTTAATAAAATGCACTAAAATTGGTGTTTATAGACATTTAATCACTTGAATATTAAAATATTAAAAATTATTATTATCCTATTTCAGTGGATAATCACATCCCCCAACTTAAGTTTTGCTAGTCTCAAGAAAAAAGTTCCTCAAAAATATGAAATTGAATTCCTTTTTTCAAAACATTTTAACATACAATTGTCACAAAAAAGACATCATTCCAAACAACCCTAAAACATATAAAAATAATTTCAAACAAGCTAGGTTCATAAGAATATCCCAATCTCAAGATCATTCCTCTTTTCAAATTCATCGTCACATTTTATCCAATTTCAATTAAGCATGGTGATGTGTTGTGCATCACAAAAGACATGGGGCCCATTTTATTGTTCAAGGGGAAAAAATAAAATCATTAGGTGGGATACACATTAAAACTTAAGATGAGTATCCAAATTTTCTATTTTCCATTTTTTTAATATTTTTTTGTTTATTTTTTTGAACCGCAATAAAGATGGAAAGATCAACTCTAGGTAAGACAACTATAGAGTCACAATCCCCAAGTGCCGAACACCACACATTTTGCCAATTAAATGCACTAAAATAGATATTTAATGAATACTTATGGGAAAAAAACTATGGAGTCATGATACCCAAATTTCAAATTCCAAAAATTTGAAAAAAACATTGCTCTATGTGGTTATTATTTTCATTTTTTTGTTGGACACTCAAATTAAACTAAAAGTAACCCCAAACCCCATGCTATGATGAAAGGGACCCAAAAACTAAAAATTACACCCAAAATCCAATAGAAGTACATTTTGGTATCTTTATTAAGAGGAAAGAAATGTAAACATTTGAAAAATCAAATCAGAAAACCACACTTTAAAAAAACAATGATCCTAAACATAAACATGCATTAAAATCATAATTAGGCATTAAAAATCATTTGATATTCAATTTTCAGGTTTCAAAATGTACATTAATGCATTCATAGATAATGAATTTATTTTTTTCATTTAATTTTTTTTCATAAAGTTATTTTTTTTGAAATATTAGATTTTCACACCCCCAAATTAGAATGACACTTACCTTAGTTTTGAATGATAATAGAAGATAGAGTTCTGGATTAGGAAGAAATAGGGGGAGATGTGATTTGAAATTAAATAATGGAGAAAAACCACATTGTTTGAAGTTTATGACCCATAAATAATAAATTAATCACTTTAGCTTCAGGTCACAAGTAAAATACTCAGGGATGATTGATGGTTGGGTTTGAACTCTGTAGGGCATGTGTTTTATTTGAAAATACTAAAACTCTTAAACTATTAAATCTCACAAAAAAATTAGATCACATTGGAAACCCCAAGGGGGTTCCCTTAACAAAAAAACACAAAAACATAGCAAATAAAATATTTTTAATAAATAAAATGTAGAATCTGAGTTTCCTCCTAGGAAGAACCTAGTTTAAAGTTTTTATCTTGACTTTGACCCCCCAACTTATTAAATACAAACTTTCAAAATTTTAAGGATTTCATTTTTCACCACTTCTACAAGATTGAGATTGAGTCTCCAATGAGATTGGAAAGAAGGTTTTGAATTTTATTCATGAAAAATTATATTTATACCAGTGAAAGGGATAATCCTATAAATATTGAAATGGGTCCAGCCAATATATTTCTTAACATTTCATATGACATCAAGGTGAATTTTCACTTCATTATCTTCAAGAGAGGATGGAATGATGATTTTTTTTTGATTATCCCATATGATGGAAGAATTTAGAGAAGATTTATAGACCTTGAATTAAAACTTGAGTTGTATAAAACATTCAAAAACAGGTTGATACTTAGAATTGAACTCAGTTTCATTTTCAAAATTGATTAACAGATTTGGTTCCTCTTGAACAGTACATTCAACCACTAAATTAGATATATAATTTTACAAAATGGGTATAGACTTGGATATTTTTATTTATTCTAAATGGTTCATTTATTGGTGGTCCTAAAAAATCATCAATGGATCAATATCCAGGAAACTCAATCCATGATGTCAAATTTCCATCTTTTGAATTTAGAAAATTAGTTTCTTCTTGATTTAAACATCGGTTAACAATTCCTTCATCCTCATCAACTATCCAAAATTAAAATTTTGGTTCTTCTTTATTTTCAGGAGATTTTTTTTGAAATCTAGAAACTCCAAATATGGGTAAGGAAGGTAAATTAAATGTAGGGATGGGTGCCTCACCAGTTTTAATGCTTTGTACTTCTAATATAAAATATAAAACATCGGAATTTATTATCTCAATTTGATTACAAAAATTTTCAAGAAATGTTTGATGAATATATTAGATGGGAGTTTGAACATTATGGACATCACTATGATTAATATCTTCAATCATTCTTGAGAGGGATAGAAAATGATCCTTTAAACAATCATTATCCAAGTGATTTTACATCTCATCAGGTTTGGGGTATTTATTAAAATTTTGGTCAAATAAATTTAATATGTTATGTAATTAACAATATTGATTTAAAATTTGTTAAAATCCTGATTTTATGTTTGGTTAATGATAAAGATACTCTATTATATTATAAATAAATTTTGATTTAATATTTTTAGTACACAAACAAACAGAAAGGGGAAATGAGAAGAGAAATGGGATGAAAAAAGAGAAATTGGGAATAATATAATGAGGTTATAAGGAAAATTACTTGAATACTCGGAAATGTTTCCAAAATTTGGTTTTGCACAAATTTACCTACGTTATATGGTGTAAGTGGTTGCTTGTAGTACAACTTGGGTTATCGAATCCACAGGGACTGAAGAAGAAACCTATAGACACTAATATTTAAATGGGGGTGATTTTGCTATAAAGTGGACAATATGGTTTTAAATTGAGTGTATTATTAAGGAGTTTTAAAGACATGTGTTAATTAAATTTAAAAATAAGGTTAGATACTAGGTTAATATAATAGGTGCATTTAATGAATTTATTTTAATGGTTTCAATGTCTTGAATTTGAGAGTGTTTCTTTCAAAAAAACATGAACTTCTCAAATAACTTGTGGAATTTATGTTTTCACTATCCTAAGGCTAATCACCTATACACTTGTAGGATCACATTCATGAGCACTCCAAGGTATAGTATCATTCTAGAACATGACATGTTTAGCCTTAAAATTAGTGAGATCAATGGATAAGGCACATAATTGATTAAAAATATCAACAAAATAATTGATTAAAAATATCAACAAAATAATTGATTAAGAATTATTAAAATGATAAATAACATCCAATACATTCCCTTTATACTACCTTGTATCAAATAATTAAAATTTTTTCCCAACATTTATTCTATTAAACCAATGGAAGTGGGTAGTAAACTTATGAGGGAATAATTGAAGAATAAAAACATTGAAAAATGATCACTCCACCATTGTGTGAAGAAATTCATTAGGGTTGGTGTGAATAAGTTCACACCTTTATTAAACAGTATCAATATGTTAATAAATAGGAAATAATAACTGAATAATAAGAACAAAATTTATTAATAAACTAATATTATTGAGAAAACTTACATGAAAAAAATGAATGTGTGATTACAAAATGAAAGCATAAAATTACAATTGAAATAAAAACTCTAATACCTAAATAAATTCACCAAAATATTCTTAAATTGAAATATTAAGAGCCTAGGTTATATAACAAATAAATAAATTCATTCCCCATTAATTATTATACTAAAAAGGAGGGATATAAATTAAAGGAAATTTGACTTTTCAATGTTGACCACAAAAACTCATCCACATTCATTCCCATTTTTTTGTTTGTATATGTCATATAATATGAAAAAAATATAGTATGGTTGTATAAGGGAAATATATTTTTATAGGTTTCCTATAATATCTTCCAAAATTTCATTCCAATTGGATAATCCATTTGAAAGTTATGAAGAAATTGTTGGGACGACTTTATGGGCCTTCAAATTTGGCCCACAAATTAAATTTCAAATTGGGATCTCTGGATATCCTTAAAACATTCAGAATTATATCTATCCATATTTTAATGAAATTATATCCATAATTTTATCTTTCTATAGTTAAAATTTGGGCTTCATTGTGATTGAAATGTGGGCCCAATTTTCTTTGATAGGCCTAAGGCCCATTATAATTTTTCCAGAAATATTTGTATTCATTTACAAAAATATCCATCTTCCCTTGGGATTGATCCATCAAACCCAAATGAAAAAAAATGTTCCTATAAAAGTGATAAATAATATACAAAAATATCAAATTCAAATAATTATTATAATTAATTTAAAAATCATATGATTTATTAGGCCCAAATTTTCACTTTAAACATGAATTGCACAAATGATGTGAAATAAAGTTTAATTAATAAAATACACTAAAATTGGTGTTTATAGAAATTTAATCACTTGAATATTAAAATATAACAATGAATATTATCCTCTTTCAGTGGATAATCATAACTCAACACTCTAGGATCTACCCCATAACACATCTAATCATTTCAATATGGTGTATTAGAAAGAGGGAGTTGAACCTGTTTTCTAGGACAAGGTTCCTGAGCAAGGGATAAGGACTCAGATGGACCTAGGGTAAATGAACTAGGTATTGAACATAGTTTAAGTTCGTATTGCATGGACTATATTTTAGCATAAAATGGGTATGGTTAGTGTGACCGAGTGACAAACCCAATGTGGTTAGAGGAAGGACAAGGAGGCCTAACCCCACATAACGCATTCCTAGGTTGACCTAAACACATTTTAGAGTCATGATACTTAGACTTGGGATCCTATTTTAAGGTAATAAAGTTCAGAACATTTGAAAATAGTTTAAGGTTGTATTGTGTGGAACTTGAATCTTAGTTTAAGGTCATAGTGTTTGGACCATAGGTCAGCTATTAGTTTAAGGTATTAAAGATCACACCATTCACACAGTTTATCATCAAGTGATTGGGATGTGGTAGGATCCTTATGTGAAGTAATGATTCAAAAACTTCATATTCATGGGTGGTGTGATATTATCTCCATCCATGGTGATCAAAGATCACACTCCATTGGAATATACCTTATGAATAATGTATGGTCCTTCCCATTTGTGATCTAACTTTGGTGGATTCTTTCTAGGTATCATCTGAGTTCTAAGATCCTATATCGTGTCACCCCAGAGGAAAGAGCAGAGGAAAAAATAATTATTTAATACTCTGTATATCCTTTTTTGGTGCCTCTCTATATTATGTAAGTCCTGGAGCCCATTTTATTTGAGGAATTCCAACTCATCTAGTCATACTTCTTCCATATTTTCTGGAATTTTATGGTCATAGATATCTATTCAATGTGATGAAAACTAAACCTTTATGGAAAGGACTACCTTGGTTACATACACTAGGGAGTACAAGGTCACCTGGGTGGAATTCCATGTCATCATTTGATAGGCCCAAAGGGCATTGGAGAGTTTGTCTAGACAAATTTTCTTATTCTAGCCCACCATATTCTGTATAATGCTAGATAAGGTCTTACTGAAAACCTCAATCTATCCATTGTCTTGTGCATGGTAGTGAGAATAATGGTTGGAACAAATTTTGTAATTGACATGAAATTTCTTCACCTTGGTATCCCAAAAGTTGGTTCCATTGTTGGTGAAAATAACACGAGAAACTCCAAATCTATGGATAATGTGGGAGCTCACATACTTGATCACAGATTGAGATTTAACTCCCTTGAGGGGAACAACTTCAGTCAGCTTAGATAGTAATTACATAATGTTTAGAATGAAACTAAAATGGTGAGTTTTTACTAGATGGTATGGACCTACTAAATGAATTCCCCATACTACAAAGAGTCAAGAATACTTGGTGGTGTGGAGAACATCTGGAGGTTGGTGCACAAAATTGGCATGGATCTGACATGTATGAAACCTCTTGGAAAACTTGATGAAATCATTGACTATGGTGGTCCAAAAATAGCCTATATTTTATATTTTGTGGGATATTTTTAATCCTACCTAATGGGTGCTATAAGAATCTTCATGTAATTTCTACATAACTTGGGGAACCTCATCTCCTTGGATGCAATAGAGTAAAATTCCATGAAATACACATCTATAGAGACCATACTCACAATGAGGATCTTTTTAGAGGGTAATCTATGCTACATTCCAGTAGAATTTTTTACTCTTGGATCAATATGATAGGATAATTCCACATTGGATATCCTCAATGAATTAATTCATCCAATCAGTCACTTCCTCTATTATATAGGGACATGAGGGCATTGAAATAGAAGTTCTAGTAGTCAGTTGGTTTACTTACTATCTGTCATCATCATCTGAAATAGTGGTGGCGATGACCCTATGATACAAAACATGAATGACTAGATCTTCCTGGTCAGGTTCCAAGAGAGACATGGCTAAACTAGACAAGGCATCATCTCAACTATTCTATAACCAATGGATTTAGTTCACATTCAGATGGGCAGGAAACTGGGCCATTAGATGATGGGTGTGATCCAATAGAGGAATGAGATATTTAATTCTAATAATACAATTACCATTGATATTCTTGATGACTAAATTTGAATATACCAATCAAAATCAAGACTAATGGTAAGAGCCTGATACTCTACCTCATTGTTAGTGCATCCCTTTAATAACAATAATGAGTATGGTAGGATGGCCTACACTAGGGTGATGGAGATGATCCCTAGAACCACTCTATTAAGATTGGGATTATTGAGCCTTCTACTAACTTGGCTCTGGGTGGTAGCATAGAAATGAAGCTTCCAACACAACATATCCTGATCTATTGAGAGTATATCCTCATCTAGGAAATAAACATCCAGGGATAGTTCTTCAGGTTTCAGATGGGTAGCCAGGAAATATTTCAATGCCTTGCCTTTGATGGTCATCTATGGAATGAAATTTATGTCAAACTACTGAATGATCACTTCCCATAATTCCAATAATCCCTTAAACATGATGAAATTCAGGATATACTTTAGTGGGTCTAATATGGATACTGGTTATATCTCATGATGCTGTAGATAATTCCACGACTTATGCACTGCAAAAACCAGTGTGAGGTAGCTCCCGGGGGTTGCTCAGGGAAGGAATCTGATTTATGACCTTGATCTTCTTCAGATCATTCTCAATAAATATGTATCTTATGATGAAGTTGAGAAATTTCCCAGAGGTAACCTCAAATATACACTTCAAGGGGTTTATCTTCAAGTTCCAGGAGTAGAGAAAGCTAAACAATTTCCCAAGATCATTAAGATAGTCCTAACACTGGAATGATTTGACCACCAAGTAATCCACATATCATTCCACCAATTTCCCAAGGATTAGCTTAAATATGTGATGCATGGCTTGCTAATAGGTGGATCCTGCATACTTTAGGCCTAAGGGAATCACCTTATAGAAAAAAGTTCCTTATGGTGCCCTGAAGGCAGTGGAATCCTCATCCTTCACAGAACCTAATAGAAAAAAGTTCCTTATGATCATTCTTATTCTTGATTGGTATGATGTTGGATATCCATATAGGGTATTGGAATTACCCGATGAAGTTAACTTTGATAATATTTTCAACCTTGTCCTTGACTATAGCATTGTGAGAGGGTTACATATTTCTAGGAGGCTATTTAAACCCATTATGATTTAATGGGAGACCAAGATGGTGTATGACGACCTGATGGTCAAGCCCTGGAATCTCTTCATAGCTCCAAGAAAATATGTCATGATACTATTTCAGGAAAGCCACATACTGCTACTATTCCTATGGAGACATGGTTGTACTGATCAATATCAGCCTCAGATCTTCCGTAGTACCAGGTTTCACATGAAGAAACTCATCAATAGTGGTGGATAAACCCTCTTAAAATACAGGAGGTATGCCTTTGAATTCCTCTTCATCATCTAAGATAGGTGAATCTGTGGGAGGAGGCAGTTATTCTAGGCCAACCGACCCAGGGGAAGAACTAGTGCCTGGTTGGGTGGAGACAGAATCCTCACTAAGGGGTCCTTACTATGCTAAAAATTTAGCAACATAGGCTGTCAAGCCAATTATGACACACCTGTATTTTTTATTATACTATTTTTCCTAGTTGAAACTCTAGATCTGGGTTTTCTCTTGAGTGCCGAGTGTTCCCTGAATTTATTTTGAGGCATCTTTTTTTTTGATCCCATGTTTTCACTTGAGTTTCCTCAGCTCTTTTTGGTTAAAAAGGATGTTTTTAGGTTTGATAGCATGAGGTGTATAGTTGGTACATGGTTTATCAACCCGTGTTCCCTTTACCAGGAAACCATGTGACCCAGTGATATTTTTGGAAATAATCAAACCACACAGTTTGCACATGGTTTGGTAATCATTTGAGATAATTGTATTATGTGTTCCTCTTGGATAGTGAGGGGTTCATGGTTGTCGTATGGTTTGGAAAACCATGTGGGAAAACCATGATCCATGTCCAGGTCATTAAAAATTGGAAAATTACCTTTGTGTCATTTCAGGATTTAACCCTAAACCACCCCCATTCTTCCCTATACATGATTTTTAGCCATTGAAACTCCCTTCAAGAATCCTTGTACCACTTGGGAATACCTACTTGGGTGTTTTTGGACTCAAAAATTCAAGGATTCATCAAGTAAGTGGTTTCTCCCTTGTTTTCTCCATCTTTATGTGTTTTTCTCTCCTTTTTCTTAAGTTCCAAATTTCTAGTGGAGTTTTTACCTAATGTTGGATCGATCTTGTGTTGTTGAGTAAGATATTGATGATTGTTGTTGAATCTTTCCTTTATAGGGTCTTATGGAGGTGAGATTTTGGTTTTATACCAATTTTTAAAAGTTTCCAAGTGTGAGGTCAGTGGATCCATGATTTTACATTACTGGATGAGTTTAAATTTCTTGGTTAATTAATTATATGTGTTTTATGTATAATTGTGTTGTACAAATCATGTTTTTGAAAAGGTTTTTCATGCTTATGTCATGAAAGTGTATTTTATAGAGTAAAATGGTTATGTTTTGTGTATTCTTCACTCTTATGTTTCTTAAAAAGAGTTTTATGCCTCGTGTGGAAGGTGAAAAATGTAATTTTAAAGGGATTTAAAGGTGAAAATGATTTTTCTAAATGAAGTGATAATTTTTGAATGTTGGTCTCTTTTCTATACACCTTTAATACGACTTGTGAATTATTTTAAATGATGGGAAGCATGTTCTAAAGTGAAATTGGTTTATGTAAAGATTTAAAAGGGGCTTGGTCCATAGAAAAAGTTAAATTTCTTGCATACTTTTCTTGTAATGTTTCCAAATGGGTTTCATGGATTTTGAAAGCGGTTCAGAATGTATTTTAAAATGGTTCTAGTGTGTGTAAAATGGAAAGTTTTTTATTTAAGGAAAATGGTGGTTTCTATGTGAAAATTTGTAAAAGTGGTTATTTTTCAATGTGTTTATAATGATTGGAATGTTTATGTTAAATTAATTTTTTATTTGACATGTGAAATGTGAAATTGAGCACAAAGGGAATCCCAGGTACCTAGGCGGGAAACTATAACTAGTACACTAGTGATTCAAAAGTGGGAAATCCTTAATTCTTCTAGTGTATTGATTCTATTTGACTTGGAAGTGGAAATGCCAAGATTCACTTAGCAGGATTAGCAATTAAAACTCTAACTAAACCATGATGATGTTTGTAGACCACTAGACCCTGGGATGCATTCCCCTTTAGTGGATCATAAATGAGGATATTGTGGGTTATGGTTGCTATACCATGTTTCACTGAGGTATGAGGTTTCTAGGGTCTCACTTGGGCTAGTTACCCTTAGGTATTTACCCATGGTTCTATATTGTGACGTAATGATTATGTGACATAGTTCCAACTGTCGGTATATAGTGTAAATTTTGTATAATTATTTTTGAAGCAAGTTTGTTGAGAAATGGTTTTCCTTGAAAGTGTTTCTTGAGAATGGTTTTTCTGAAACTATTTTCTTAAAAATGTTAGAAATGTTTTTTATAAATGTTAATGTTAATTTTTATTAGAATGTTATAGAATGAAATCTTTTCTTTTGGGTGGAACCATACTATAATTTGGTTTACAACGTATATAAACCTTTGGGTTTATGGATAATTTCTTATGTATGACCCAGGTCAAGGTAATATGTGTCATGGTGATGATGGTGGATCCGACTGCTAGTGTTACACTTGTTGTAGGTGTTAGTGTTGGTGGATTGAGGGTGATTCCTCTCATGTCTCACAATTTTTTTGGGATTTTTTTGTTTTCTCTTCCATTTTAATACTTGTTAGTTTTGTTTAAAGTTGTAAACTTTGAATTTGAAAAATTTTTGTACCTATTTTGGTTATGTTTATTCAGTTATATTTTGTTTACTATTTTGTGTTTTTTGTGATTATAAATGGGTGAAATTATTCTCAAAGAATATTTTTTATACCCAGGAACTAGTTTCCATCTCATTGAGATCAGGAATGCCCTTCGGGTCATGCCATAGACTGGGTTAAGTGTCAGTTGGGATGAAAATATAGCTTAGTTCATGAAAAAATGGTATCAGAGTAGGTCAAACTCTTTAGAGGACCTCACTGTTAGAGAACACTATGTTATATGGGATGTCAAGGCAGATAGAGTAAGGCTGTTGGAGATTGGGGTATAGGTCTGGGGGAGTTTATGGATAACACTTCCTGGACTGAACCTTGAGTTTCCATGGGTAGTCGAGTTTTTTTGATATTCTTGTCTCTTGTGGTTGTTTGGGGTTTGGAAATTAAATAGAAGATGGTTCAGTGGTCCTAGTGATCTCATAGGGCCTTACAAGCCATGTGAAGCTGAGGAAATGGTCCTAGAATATTCTATATGATGTTTGTATGATTGGTGTATGACCTCCAACCATATGGACAATTCACCCATCGACACTAGTTTCCCCTTGGGATTTTTTGTGTGTCTTCTTAGGTTCTGAAAATTATTTTTAAAACCCTTGTTTTGGAATGGTGAAAATTATATTTTAATGTGGTAATTGGTTTTTTTTATGAAGTTGTAAAATGGATTTTTGGAATCATTTTGAAGAAATCTTTATAAAGTGGATTTTTATAAAATGATTTTTGTGGAAAAATGAGTATGGGTTTACTGAGATTTTATTTCTATAATTAAAATCTAATGTTTATAAAAAATGTTTATTTGGAAAGAATATTTATTTTTAATAGTGTTTAGAAGTTTTCTTAAATAAGAATAAATGATTTTTAATCAAATGATTTTTGATAAAATGGGATTTATTGAGCTACTCAAAATGTTTTGGAATGATATTTTATTTTTGGGAAGAATGAAAAGGGATTGATGTGTGGGGTTTGAAAATGGTTTTTTATTTGGTGGTTAGTAAGATTTTGATTTTTTTTATGAATTTTTAAATGAGGAGTAAATTGAGAAGATATAGATGTGGGTTGAATGTTTTGTTTTAGAAAGTGTGAAATTTTTGTTTTGATGTTTGGTATTTCCATGCATGACCACATTCATGGATACGTGTGGAAATTAGCATGAGGTGATTGGTTCCCAATTTGGCATGATAATATGCATTTGTGAGGCTACATGGAATTCCATTGGTGAGTGTGCAACACACCAAGACTATTTTATTTTCAAAAGTGATTTAAGAGATGGTGTGATGTTTTGATAACTAGTAGTGGTGTGGTGTGTCTCCTTGTGATTTGGGAATGATTCTTGTGAGGTTTTTTGAGTTTGAAAACACTTCTTATTGAAATGGTGTTTCATGTTTGAGTTTTTTTTGATGAGTTGGTTTTGAAATAATGGTTATTGGGTTCTTTGAAAAATGTTTTAGGAAGAATTTGATTTGGTTCCCTTTATGGGTTTAGAGTTTGTTTGTTGTAATTTTTGGCTGATGTATTGGTTTGATTGGGTTCTTAGTTTCCTTATTGTCTAGTGTACACCCCAAAATATTTGATGGATATTTGATGTGTGACCATGAGTGGTTCATTTTTGGAAGACCCTATCTTCGATCAACATAAGGAATTTCCTCTTGAGTTTCAGAAATTGAATCCTCTTCTCTTTTATGGTCAAGAGGATGCTCTTGAAGCGGAAGAGTGGATGAAGAAAGTTAAAAGAAAAACTAGTTTCCATGAGTTTCTTGAGTTATAAAAGGTGAAGTTTTCCACCTTTATGATCAAAGGTCCATCCTATAAGTTGTTAAGGGAAATTGTGCTAATGGAAAGCATCCTAAAGCTGTTGGTGCTGGCTGTAGTATTAAAAGGCCTTTGGATCTTTCATCAGTTTATTTTAAGTATATGATCATGTTGTGTAATTAGTGGGGAAAGTATGGTCATAGGAAGCTGTCTTGTTTGAATTATCTAAATACATTCTATTTCTATGGATGCCTAGGTCACATGAAACAGTTCTATCGGGGTGTTTTTAGGAAGCATCGTGGAGCTAGGTCCACCTCTTCGAAAAACACCCCTGCCTGTTTGTAGAAGTAGTGCACTGTTTAGGGTTATGTTTAAAGTCCCTTTCTTTGTAATGCTTCTTTTTTTATAATGTTCTTTTCTAGTGGTGGTTTTTTGTGTCATATTTCCTTTAAAATTTTAAAAGTAGATGTTGTGGAATCTTTTGAGAACTTATGTTTTGATGGAATCATTTTTTTCTTTAAGAATTTATGAATTCTTCCATTTTAAATGGAAGTGTGTTTCGTGGGAATATTTAATATGTCTTTTCTCATTTGAGGTGAAAGGGGATGATGTGTGTGTATCTTCTAAGTCTTTTTATTGGTAAAAGTGCCATGTTGGAGTAGGTGAGTCTTATGGGGTGTCGTATTCTTTTGGTTCTGCCTGGAGTGTTGTGTGGTCTCTCATGAAACTAAAAGAAGGAGTTCCGACCAGGGAATACCAACTCCTGATTGTGGGGAAGAAATTTCTTCATGACATCAGCGCTCTATCCATAGGTCCCGAAGTGAGGATTTTCATGCAGTTAGGAAACCAACGAGGGTGTGGGTAACCTTGATGCAACTTTGGTCTCCATTATTTGGGTGTGGGTAGTTTAAGGGTTCTTTCTGTGGTTTTAACTATTGTTATAAGTTCCCCCTTAATTAAAAAATCATGATGGTTTTATCTTTGTGTGATTTCACTGGTTGTGCCTTTTTGGATGCAAATCTCCATTTGGTTTTCTATGTGTGGTCATCCCTGTGAATTGGTTTAGTCTGGCCTATGCTCATCTGGAGATGGTCGCATCCCATTGGGATGGTAAACTATGGAGTTCTTTTCACTTGTTTTGGAATATATTTCATTGGACCCCTTATAGTGGGGTTTTGGCTTGTTCTGGGAATCCTATAATTGGTTCATGATAGTTATCCTAAGATGGGTTTTATTTTAAATAGTAAAAAGACCCACCTTGGATCTCATTGTGGGTTCTTCTAGTGTGGTCAGTGTTAGTTGGTTTTCATGGTGGGGATTCTATTTGGGCCTCCCGTTTTGGTAATATGGTTAATTATCTAGTGTAGCTCAGAATTGAGAAGTTTTGTTGGAGATGTTGGATCTAACTTTACCTTCTAAGTAAATCTAGGGATTTAGGAGTGCAACCTATGGTCCCATTTTAATGAAGAATTGAAAAATTTGTGGTTCGAGTATTCCAACAATCTTTGAGAGGTGGTTTAAGTTCATTTGTTCATTTTAGTTAAGAGGTATGGGTTTCTTCTGGTAATGTTTGAGGTGTTCTTGGCTTAAAGTGTTGGATTATGAATTTATGAGGATTCCTTTTCTCTTGATTGATCAACTGGAGGTGTTGTAGCTTTTTCGGGGTAGATGGAATATGGTAGGAAGTTTATTATGTCCTCCTAAGTTAAATTTTGTGAATATCTATTTTTTTTGTGGTGTTCTTGCCTTCTCCTCATGTTTAAATTTTTTAGTAATTTACTTGAGTTTTGGAGGATTATCAATTTTTATTTTTATATCAAACCTTGGAATGAATTTTCGAGGGTAGAAATTTTTCATGGTTGGGAGTAATTCCACAATTGGATTTTTCATTCTGTTCTTTATCCCACTTCAACCTCTAGATCTAGGTTTTCTCTTGAGTTCTAGCTATTCCATGAGTTTATTTTGAGGAATTCCTTTGTTTGTTTTCAATAACATGTTTTCCATTGAGTTTACTAGGTTTTTTTAGAAGAAAATGATGTTTTTGGGTTTGAAAACATGAGACACATGGTTGGCACATGATTTTTCTTACCATGCACCCTTGCCCAAGAAATCATTCAGCTAGGTGACATTTTTGGATAGTGGCGAACTGCACAGTTTTCTAACCATGTGGTGTGTTACTACTAGATGGAGAGGGGTGAATGGTTACTGCACAATTTAGAAAACTGTGTAAGAAAACCATGCGCTATGTCCAGGTCATTAAAAATTAAAAAATTATCTTTGTGTCCTCTCAGTATTTAACCCAAAACCACCCCCATTTCTTCCCATATGTTATTTTCACCCATTGGATCTCCCTTGAAGCTTCCTTGTACCTCTTTTTCATACCTCCTTGGGTGGTTTTGACCTCATAACTTCAAGGATTCATCAATTAAGTGGTTTATACCTTGTTTTCTCTATCTTTCTAGGGTTCTTCTCCCCTATTTCTTGATTTCTGAATTTCCAGAAGAGTTTTTAACCTAATTTTGATATAATATTGTGTTGTTGTGTAAAATATTGATGACTATTGTTGATTATTTCCTTTATAGGTTATTTTTGAGGTGTGATTGTGGTTTCACACCAATTTTATGAAGTTTCCAAGTGTGAGGTAGGTTGTTCCATGCTTTTACATTATTGGATGAGTTTACCTTTCTTGTGTAATTAATTATATGTATTCTATGGATTAATTGTGTGGTTTAAATCATGTTTTTGAAAAGGTTTGACATGTTTATGTGATGAAATTGGATTTTATAAAGGAAAATGATTATGATTTTTCTATGCTTCATTGTGATGTTTCTTAAAAAGTATTTTATGCCTCATGTGGAAGGTGCGAAATGATATTTCAAATGGATTTAAAGGAAAAAAAGAATTTTATAATTGAAGTGATAATTCTTGCATGTTGGTATCTTTTTTATACACCTTTAATGTGACTTGTGAATTGTTTTAAATTATGGTAAGCATGTTATAAAGTGAAATTAGTTTATGTGATGATTTGAAAGGTGATTGGACTATAGAAATATTTAAATTGATTACATGCTTTTCTTATAATGTTACCAAATGGGTTTCATGGATTGTAAAAGTGGTTTAGAATGTGTTTTCAAATGTTTTGGGTATGTGTAAAATAGAAAGTAGTTTATTTATGTAAAATGATGATTTCCATGTGATTCTTTGTAATAGTGGTGATTTTACGGTGTGTTTATAATGCTTGGCATGTATATTTGAAAGTAATTATTTATTTGACATGTGAAAAGTAAAATTGAGAACAAAGGGAATCCCAGGTACCTAGGTGGAAAAACTAGAACAAATACGTTAGTGATTTAGAAGTGGAAAGACTAGATTCTTCTAGTGGTTTGACGCTAGTTGACTCAAAAGTGGAAATTCCCAGATTCACTTAGAAGGATTGATGATTAAAAATATAAATAAACTATGATGATTATTTGATACCAATAGACCATGGTATGCATTCCCCACTAGTGTCTTGTTCACTAGGACACTGTGGGTTATGGTTTCTATACCATGTTTCATCAAGGTATGAGGTTTCTAGGGTCTCGCTTGTGCTAATTACCCTTAGGTATTTACCCATGGTACTCTATTATGATGTAATGCTTATGTTATGTGGTTAAAACTATATATATATATGGTGTACCTTGTGTATAATTATTTTAAAATCACATTTTTTGATAAATGGTTTTCCTTTAAAGTGTTTCTTGAGAATGGATTTTCTTAAAATGTTTTCTTAAAAATGTTTCAAAGGATTTTTTGTATAAATGTACATGTTAAATTGTTTTTAATGTTATATCTTGGAATATTTTATTTTGAGTGGAATCCTACTAGGATTTAGATCATACCCTACATACACCTTTGGGTTTATGTAGACACTGTTATGTATGATCCAGGTAAAGGAAAGATGTGTCATGGTGATGATGGTGGATCTTATTTCTAGTGTTACACTTGTTGAAGGTGTTAGTGGTGGTAGCTTGAGGGTGACACCCCTCATTTCATATAAATATTTTTGGGATGTTTTGTATTTTTCCTTCTGTTGTAGTACTTGTGTGTTTTGTTTAACTTTGTAAACCTTGATTCAGAAAAATTGATGCACCTCATTTGGTTATGTTTATTCAGTTATGTTTTATTTATTATTGTGGGTTGTTTATGATTATAAATAGGTGTAATAATTCTAAAATCATATTTTTGATACCCAATAACTAGTTTCCAACCCATGGGGATCAAGAATTCCTTTTGAGCCGTGCCACAGATCAGGTTAGGTGTCAGGTTGGATGGTAATCTTGCTTGGTTCGTGAAAAATTCTATCCAGCTTCTGATCATGAGGTCTATGCTTGGTGTTAAAGCAATGGTGGAGATTATTATTCTTTATATTCATCCCTTCTCTATAGAACATGTGGGATTGATTTTAAATGGTGTCCGTAGGGTGAAATTCTCAATACATCATAGGTATAGGGGCCTCTTGTATCTCTCTGGCTTGTCTAGTGAATGAGTATGAGGTAATATATGGGTTCTCCTTCTTCTCAGGATACCAAAACCATTTTTCTTGGAGAAAAAAAAATTCATACTAGGTATAGAATTTTGGGTTCCAACTGATGAATAGGTATAATTAAGGCATCATTTGATTCTACCCATGGATTGACTATGGTGGTTGTTAGATAATTGGGAGAGTTAACATTCTCAACTCCATTGGTATGAACCTACTTATCCTCTCTCTTATAGTAGATATCATCCAAATAGTGGGTTTCATAAGATTCAAAGGGGGATGAATCATCCTGGATCCCCCTTAATCGACCATAGAGGGAGTACTTGAGGTATTGGTGTTATGAGAAGGGGAATGCTACTTGAAAATAAATCCAGGGCTTACCTAGTAGCGTGTCATAAGTGGCATCCTATGAGAATTCCATAAATTAAATACTTGATATCAAGCCACCAAATTAGGTCTTCATCTAAAAATTTCCACATAGTTTCTGATCACTCTTTTGATAATCCTGAATCATCATGTTGGAGGGAGTCACATCTGCTTCCATTAGGACCAACTTGTGGAGTGTCCTGGTCAGAATGAGGTTGATCCTGGAACCAGTGCCTACTAGTTAGAGATGGATATCCACATAATTGAACTAACCTATGATGTAGAATGTGCATATATTCCCCTACATGAGGACACCCTATTCTTCTCTAGAGAACGATATGATGGCTTGGAATTCATATCACTCAGTCTTCTATGCATAGTAGGCCTTAGTGGAAACTACCTCAAATTTGAACTTTTGGAGGATTTTCAATGATTTTGTAAGGACCTCATTCATTTCCTTTGATAAGTGAAGGTCCTTGGGGACCTAAAGACTTTTGGGTATAAAGGAAAGGTGCTTCAATATGTCATACTTCCATTCTAGGGGTTTATATTTTCCCCCAGGGGGTTTCTCCTTAGCAAGGGGAAAATGGTTGGCTTTGGATAAACCACTAGGGTCTAGCTAGTGCTGGCCTAACTAGACTACCATGAACCACTAGTGCCTGACTGTCTGTTGGATAATATTTGGCTATGGCTAGATGCAGTTGATCACGGTGTAGTCACGACTGAGCTTCTTGGTCAACTAACACGGTCAACCACATAGGCATACCTGACAAAGAAAACTAGGGGAAGAAGTCCTGTTGAGATCTATAAAAATCCTATTGTCTAGTATTAGTGGCATGAATGGCCTGGTTCAGGTCACTATCAAATTTTTTTGACAGTTTACATGCCCTCAACCTCTCCTTTGATGACATTGACCAGATGAACCTTGTGGTTTTCATGGAATCTATCACTACTGGACATCATAAATTAGTCTACCGGATCAACAACATTTACAGAGTCTCACTTTGTATCATCATCGGTGAGGTCACCCAATACTGGGCTGACTCTTGGCACATTTCCCAACTCAGAGGGTATGAATTCACCAAGAGTGTGGGATTAACTTGTCACCAATGTGGGAATATAATTTTCATTGTTCCATTGAAACCTATCCATTCAGGACTTGGATGGCTGCGATGTAGATGTGGATGCAATGGCTAGGAGGGATTCGACAACCACAATATGTTTGGGATGGATTAAATAAGAACAAATGACACAATGGGAATGGGAAAATGACTTTCAATCTAACCAATCATTATATTTATGCATCCCATGACTATGAGCCTACTACCATTCACATGAGCCCTCACTATTGCTATCGGGTTTGGTAGATACATGGATCACTTATGCCATAACATCACCCAAATTGACCAAACTATGATCCAATTGGTCATGGATCGAATCATTAAACACATATAATTCCATGATGGTGTGTTCTAAAATCTTATGGTATAGAACATTATTTATGAGGTTAGTGAATATGACATCCTGGGACCTTATGGACTCTATAAAATTCAGAATCCCCATCCCTAGGGAATAAAAAAATAGCCCAGAACCTATGAATCCTTGAAGGAATTGGTTTAATATCAATTTTATGGGAAGGGAACTCTAGGAGCCTGGACTTAATTAGGGTATAGAGAAACATCATCTCTTATAAGAGTTTGTACTTTGTGAGGCAGTGACTAACAATTTTGTGCTAGAAGATGTTGCATTTGGTAGGGATACTTAACTCGGTGTGGATCTTCTAGTGAAGGGAATAAAAAATATACTAGATCGGGGACCCTTTAATGCATAGAGATGATAGTCTCTGATTTTTTAGGTATTCTTACAAAAGATATAAAAGTAAATGAGTGAATATTGTCTTCCCTACTATAAGGATTCCACTATATGCTAAGAATTATCAGAAAACTCATGGAATCCACCTAGGAATTTATGGTTGATTAGGGTAGGGACTAGATCACTCTTCACATTAACCACAAACATCATTAACAACTACTCTTGGGATAGTGACATATCGAGTGAATATGTGAGGCCTTTCCACTAGGTGAAAAAATCTATGACTCACTCATCATGGATTTGTTTTCACCTGAATAGGTCAGAAATACTTTCCTTGTGGATGGTGGAGATGAACTGATAAAGTAACTTTCTGAGAAGGTCTTTATAACTGACAATAGACCCTACAGGTAGATGAATGTTCAAGAAAAATCTTTGTCCCTCTAGTGTCTAAACATAGAATCATATATTTGAAGCATCCTATTATTCTGGGGTTCCCAACATAGGTCCACACCATGAAATAAAGTGGGTCAGGTGCTGCAGTGGTTCACCCATCCCATTGAATGGGAAAAAACCAGTATTTCAAAATTTTGGGGGTGCTTATATGTTTTACACCCATGCCTGATATGGATTTATATTAAGTGGTAATGTCACTTTTTCGATTATTCAGGATCTCAAGGAGAGTTGTGAGAGCGGTTATCATGTCATATTGGTGAGGATCCCTCCATCCAATGGACCTAAGGCCTTCATTTTTTATAGATTTTAATAATCCACCTTTAAAGGGGTGAGGTGGAACCCTTAAAAGGCCCATAGGCAAAAGAATTACATGAACCATAGTACTTAGAGGAATTCATTTCCCATAGGCTTCAAACATTACATACAACCCAGACTAACTACTTAGAACTGCTCCTCCCTAGAATCTTCATTGTGAAATAAGCTCTCTACCTTTGTATGGTTGTTCGGATAGGGTATCCCGTATATGCATAGGCTTGTACCAATGGCAGGTGTCATACCCTATCATTCTTGCAATACGTGTAGCTTCTGCTGTGGTGAAAGCTCATTGATCATCCTCTTATAGAGCTTGTTCCTTGTAGGTTGTCTGGTTTGCATCTGCACTTAAGGTGGCCCAAAGGCCTTGAGGTGGCCCAAATGCCTTACTGGCCCGAAGTCTTGGGTGGAACAAAGGCCTTAAAGGCCTCTAGGACCAAATCAGTGGCCCAAAGGCCCAAACAGGGGAAAATTCCCGGTTGCTATAGTGAAAAACACTGCTCAGGCAGGTTTGGAGACTTGTACCTCAGTCACTTTCCATATACTTTGGCCTTTTACCTATCCAGTTGCATGTGGACACCTATCTTAAGCTAGGGCATCTAGACAATGAGGACTTGTTTCCCTACTGGAGGAGAGATGGTATCTATTAGGGATTTCATGCATCGATCAGTAATGAGTTCAACGATGAGCCTTTTATACTCTTCGAACTGCTGGAGCAAGGCGGCCACCATAGGTTATGTCTTCAATTTCGGAATAAACTTGAATAGATCAAAAGGCTCAACATGATTCTTTACCTTATATAGATATAGTAGGAGAGGAAAAATACCACATTTTAGGAATCTATGAGGTAAAGTACCTACCTATGCTGATGAGTGCGGACACCTATTGGAGGGTATGCCCGGTAATGTGCCACCCCTTGAGGTGGATCTTCCCTGAAAATCCTGTGTTGATGCCCCTATCTATTTAATCCTATATAAGGTTAGGGATGACCATGTTTACCATAATGGTAGTTAGAGGAGATATTTCATCATTATTAGGTAGGATAGACTACAACAAGATAGGGATAAAGTGGATAGAATCTTACTGCCCCCAACCTCTGAGTTGTACTTGTAGAGAAACTTATTCCATGACTCAACGAAGAACTGTAAGGATCTTGATGAAAGTATATTAAAGGTTATATGGTTAATTGTATGAAGTAGGGCACTAATCTACTAGGAGCACTTTAATATCAACCCTTCAGCACATCTGGTCAGTGACCTTGAGGTTCTCCTAACTGCCTGGGTATGTCAGCTGATAATTGTGGAGGCAGCGGAACATCTCCCAGATAATATGGTGTAAACACATTTCCTGGACCTTGGAGAGGGAATCTAAGATATCAAAGTTTAAAGTTACAAGTTTCTAGAACATGATTGATAGATATTCTGTATCCAAGAACTCCCACATTCCCTCTTTCTCGGAGAAAGGGTCCTGTACTTAGTCAGCCCAGGCCCTAATTGGAGCATGCTGAGATATGGGTGGAAGCACTAATATTGAACAATTATTATTCTAGATTGCCGAGAGAGGAGTCACTTCATGATTAAAATGGCCACTTCATGCTGGGACATCTCTCAGGGGAAGTTCCAACCTTATAATTACATCCCTGTAGGATGGGGTGTTCACCACTGCCTCATGTGCAAGGGAAGCACTATCCATCTATGTCTCAGTGGAGTAATCACCATATGAGGGTGCTAGAACTAACCTAGGTATCTCCCCAACTTTTGGTGTGGATTTATAGAGGAGGGAAACTGATGGTGAAGAATACATATGCAATTAAAGACCCTGTAAGGGATCCAAAACTTTTTCCACCTACAAGTACCTACAAAGAGATCTGAGGATTCAATGGAACTCATCTTTTGGGACTGAAAATATCAACTGTTAGGCTCCTACCCTAGACTCTACTAGTTAGTGCAAAGGTTTCATTATTGAGTCATATATCCCATTATAATATTATAGATTAATGAGTTCAACAATGACTTGTCGATTCCCAAGATTTCTCCTTCGACGGTGAGTGTTATCCCTTCTACCCTGGGACGAATATTTGGGCAATGGTATCTCTTTTAAATAGGAAGGACCTATGTGCTAGTTGGTGGTAATATAAGGGGGCCTTATATCTATTGGGTTTTAAAATGAAGAGTACCTCTATGATTATTGTCGCTAAAATGGGGATGACCTCCTCTTTGAGTAGCAAGACAAAGAGGAGGACCTCTGTGCAGGATGGTTGGGGAGTGGGGAGGAAATCAGCTCCAGTTCCCCTCATCACGAGTTGGACCATAATGAATATCAGTGGTGTCATTGATTGAAAGAGTCATCTTAGCCTACTTATGAGGAAGCTGGGGTCTTGATCCCAATTGAACAAAGACAGATCCCTATCCACCAGTGATAGGGATCCAGCGAGATGTTCCAAAGGTGGTAGGGACCATATAATCCATAGAAATTCCCATTTTTAGGTGTTGCTATATTCATTCCTTGATGTTGGTGTCGATTAATTTGGATCGAGGCTGGCAATGTGGGGGTGAATTCCAATTACTCTTCAGCCTGAGGGGTCGATCATTGCTGGCATTGAAGAGGGTGTGTGGGAGTCCTCCTGGGTAGCTCTCAGAAAGTAGTCATGGCTGGGGTGACTTGAACATCCACTAATTTCTCAGAATATAGGGGAGTGAGTCATCAGATCACTCTGGGGAGAGACTCCCAAAGCGGTTTTTAATTGGAATGGGGGGTGGTTTCCCCCTACACGACCCTTGGGGGTAGTGATATTGATGAGGCGCTGATGCCTCCAGGTCCTGTCGGGCCATATACTTCATGATAATGACCCCTTATATTCATAATATCATAAGAGTGTTTCTATAACCATCCTATGGATGATTCCAAATGGTGATATAGGGTGTGGGTACTTGATAGCTAATAGTGAGGCATAAGTCAGGGTGGTGGTGTAGTTGTGCATGATTTACGGATCAACATTTCTCCTTCCTCAGCACTTGAAGGAGTTGGGTTGCTAATTTATTGAAGCTTGAGTCCCCTAAAGGAATGTTGATTTAGCCATAAGCATAGATACATGAAAAAAATTCCCAATTACCCAATGTATTCAATATTCTGAAGTAGAAAAGGATGTACACTAATAATGTCCCAGACCAAGAATGACCAATGATAACTACCCTAATTTATAGTGTTGGGACCACTGTTTTCTTGATGGGACTTGGTTCCAGATGTTTAAATCTGATGACATGCTAATATAAATGCTCCAGATGCTACTAGACCCCATAGTTGAGGATAATAGTTTCAAATTGGGTTTACCATTTCCTTGTTGAATCCTGACTCCAGTAGTGTCTAAGTCCAATCCCAAATAGGGTGTCCAACACTACGAGTCCACATGGTTTAAGGAGAAGAGTTTCACGTTGGGTTCACTATTTTGGTTTTTGTCACTTTCTTTGGGGCTTTCCTATGTGTCTCTGATGCTGGTTTCTATTTCCATGAATCCCCACTTTCCAATGGTAGGTGGATTTCATCATTTTCATCGGGGATATATGATTGTTGATTGAAATGGGATGCTGATATGCCAATTCCTCCTTCCATGGATTACTCCTTGGTGATTGTTTCCTAGTTTGAGTCTCCCTTATAGATTAATTCATGTTTGTGGAACTCATTATTAGGGATATCTCTTTGTGGATGTTGGTTAATTACACTTATTCTATCTTGATAGGAAAGCAACCTTCATCTAGAAGAGTAGTCGCATTGGGAATCTTTGGGTATGTCTAGACATTGGGCACATTGGTCACCTGTAAATCGTCATCCTTGGAGGGAATATCATATGAGGAAACTTAGACGTTGAACCTCATGAATACTGTGTTGATCATGAGGTAATTAATTCCATGGGCATAAGTATTCCAAGTATTTTTACCTCAGGAATCCCATATTTATTAAATGGGGTAGGTATTTTAGTTCATGTCACAAGTTATACATCATGTGGCAATGAATTAGAACATCCTATTGAGATAGATCGAGGCATGAGTTTAATGTCTTGTGGATATGGGCATAGAGTTAAATTATTGTGAGGATAGTTTGGTTAATCTAGACACCCCATGGAGGTGGATCAAGAGTGGATGGATCAGAACACCCCATGGAGGTAAATCCTAGAGGTGTGTCCCTAGGAGGTAAGATTTAACACCTAAGTTTACTATTGGGATCAAATGCCCTATAAGGTGGGTCCGAAGGTGTGTCCCTAGGAGGGAATATGTCACACACGAGTTTATCAATTGGGATTGAACACCTTGTGACGAATATTCATAGGTGCATCCCTTAGGTTGGAAGATTTCACACTTGAGTTTACCAATTGGGATCGAACTCCCTAAGATTTAGATCTAGAGGTGTGTACCTAAGAGTAAATATGTCGCAAATGATTTTACCAATTGGGATTGAACACCCTATGAGGTGGATCCATAGGTAGATCCCTAGGAGGGAAGATTTCACACTTGATTTTATTAATTATAATCTAATTCCCTGTAAGGAAGATTTTAAAGTGTGTCCCTAGGAGGAAGGATGTCACACTTGAGTTTACCAATTGGGATTGAATTCCCTATGAAGAATATCCAAAGGTGTGTCCCTTAGGAAGGAATATGTCACACTTCAGTTTACCAATTAGGATCAAATGCATGGTGAGGAAGATCCAGAGGTGTATCCCTAGGAGGGAAGATTTCACACCTAAGTTTACAAATTGAGATATAACCCCATGTGAAAAAGATATAGAGGTGCATCCATATGAGGGAAGATGCCACACTTGAGTTTTCCAATTGGGATCAAACACCCTGCAAGGTGGATCTGAAGGTGCATCCCATGGAGGGAAGATTTCACACCTGAGTTTACCAATTGATATTGAATGCCCTGTGAGGCGGATCCATAGGTGAATCCCTAGGAGCGAATATGTCACACATAATTTTACCAATGGGATCGAATGCTCTGTGAGTTATATCTGGATGTTTGTTTCTAAGAGGGAAGATGTCACACCTGAGTTACCAATAGTATTGAATTTCCTACAAGGTATACTAGGAGGTGCATCCCTAGGAGGTAATATTTCACACTTAATTTTACTAATTGGGATCAAACTCCCTATAGGGAAGATCCAAAGGTGCATCCCTAGGAGGGAATATGTCACACATGAGTTTACCATTGTTGGGATTGAACCTCGGGGAGGAAACCTTTGTACCATATTTAGATACAGTGATCAAAAACCATGAAATTCAATGTCTCAATTTAAGATTGTGTGATAGGACCGATCCATTCAATTTAACATCATGTGGTAAGGATTATCATGTTGAAAAAGGAACATCAACAAGGGATGGTGTGGGGTTATACATAGATGTTTTTTGGGTGTGGGAGTTTTGTTCCACCTAGAGAGAGAATAATTTGGGGCCTAGGTGTGGTAGCTACTTATTATGAGTGTTTCATCCCCTAGTGATAAAAGATAGCATGTGGATTACACATAGATGCTTCCCAGGTGTGCGAGTTTCATCCCTAGGGGTGGAGTTTCATCCCGTGGTAGGGGATAAGGTGGAATCCAATGATGATCATACATGGGGAATCCTATTGTTGGTCAGAGTAGATCACTCAAGCGGGGGGTTAATTGAGTATCTATAAAAATTTTTGTTAAAAAAATATTCCTATAAGGTTTCAACAATAAATTTAAATACATTCCAGTTAATCAAAGTAATATGGTTATGAACGTTTGACTATTTAAATAACTTCTTATAAGATTTATTAATTCTCAGTAATGTTAATAGTAGTTATTAATATTAATTTTGAAGCTATTATAATAATGCAAACCTGTTATAACTTCTTTCCAAGATTAACTATTAATGTGAATTTAGTGAATTCTGAGATAAACATTAAAATAGAGAAAACTAAATTTAAACAGCACAATAGATATAAAACAAGTGGTTCAGTCTCAAGCTGAGACCTAATCCACTCCCCTTGGTGATCACCTGCCACCAAGCAATTTATATAAATAAACTTGATCCACACCCTGGATCGGGGTTAAAAACAGTACACAGGACTGTCCAGGTCACACGACATCTTCCATAGTTCTACGTGGGTACAAACTACCAGGCCACATAGGGACCTATTCCACACTTATCCGTGGGTATAAACAAGTGTAAAAAGATGTTTTAGAAAGGATATCTTGTATCCTTTAGTTTAATGAAGAGGCAGAGTGTGTTGTTATACAGATACACACACTTATCTAAAGATGATAAAATGATACACAATAGAGTAGAAATGATGAGATAAGTTTAGAAGTGCTCTAAGTGGTTGTATATGAAGCTCTGGACTTCTAGGATGAAGTAGATGTAGAAATCAAGTCCTTATATGGAAAACAGAGTATCGCAAGTCAGCTAGATTGGTGGGTGTTCTTTATGGTTAAGATGTCATCCACTCTGGGATTCAAGTATTCTTTATGTGTTCTTTAGTAGTGTCGAGTTGTATGTGACAGTTCTCTCTTCAAAAATTCTCTAAGTGTTTTCTTTGTTGTCGTGCTCACACACTTTCTTCACGTTATTCCACTTTCATGTACATAGTGTTTCTGGGCTTCACTACTCTTTTATATTGAAGCGCATGTGTTATAGCCGATGAGTTTCATATATTCTGCACCTCGTACCTCGTACTGTTAGGTGACATGTCTACAAATAAACATTAATTATGTCAGTGGATTTAAAATCTTCAAATATGAATATTAGAGATTAAATTGAAAAACAACAAACAGATTAAGAAACAATGTCACAGTTTGTCTATAAACGGTTTCTCTATGAACCGGTGTCTCCTTGAAATGGTGTTTGGATTGGTCACGATGTCTGGATGGTCACAGTGTCTGGTCACGGTGTCTGGTTCATAGTGTCTGGTTTAGGGTGTCTGGTTCACGGTGTCTGGGTCATGGTGTTTGGTTCGCGGTGTCTTGGTCACGGTGTCTAGTTCACGGTGTCTGGGTCATGGTGTTTGGTTCACGGTGTCTGGTTTACGGGGTCTGGGTCATGGTGTCTGGTTTACGTTGTTTGATTCACAGGGTCTCGTTCATGGTGTCTGGTTCACGGTGTCTCAGACTTATCCAAATATCTATATTTAGACTTAAGTAGTGATATTCATAAAATGGATTAGACTTAATCATTTATCAAAGAAATCATTATAAAGTAAATCAAAGATAGTGTATAGTAATCAAACTGAATGTATAAAACTTAAGATCTTTGGATATATTTACTAAACAATTGTACATTTTATGTGAGATAGATTACATGGGATTAACAAGGTTTATAGACTGAATAAGATTTGTGATCATTAAAACATGATTAATACATGAGGAGTCCAACAATATCCCCCTATTTTATGATCACAAATCATGTGTATTTAGAGTGTATATTTTTTCAAACTACATATTCCCAATGTGCATATAACATATATAGTGTTGGTTGGAGTGGATACTCAAGAGGGGGGGGGGGTGAATTGAGTTCCAATTAAAATTTCTGTTAAAAAAATTTCTCTTAAAATCCCCCAATTTAAAAACTAAGTTAAACTGTAGTGAATTTATACAGATTGTAAAAGTTCAATTAGTTTCTCAAAGATTGATTAGGTCTCAGTTAATTTAATCATGATATTAAATTAACTTTTTAAACTAACTTACTAATTCACAATAAGTATAAACACATGCTAATTTAACTATCAAAGTATCTTTAAAACAAATTGTATTTCAAAGTAATTAGTAGTGGAATATAAAATATATAGTATACTTTAAACTTAATCAAAGATGCATAGTAGATGTAACCAAGAGGTTTAGTCTCAAGCTGAGACTTAGTCCTCTCAAACAATTTATATAAATTTGATCCACACCCTGGATCGGGGTAAACAATAGTCCAAAGACTGTCCAGGTACTAAGACCTCTACCACAGTTCTATGTGGGAACAAAAAAATAGAACACAGGCTATCCAGGTCACACTTGACCTCTTCCAAAATTCACAGTGGGATATAGTAATGTGTAAGAAGTTTGGAGTGAGGATTTAGTATCCTCCAGTTCAGTTCAGGAGTCAGTGTGTAAATACACTGCTCAAAAATTAAATGAATAAAACACAATAGAGCTAAATATATAGAGATGAGTTTATAGTGATCTATGTGTTGTGAGTGAATCTCTGGACTCCTTGTATTGATGTAAATAAAGCTCTGAGTCCTTCTCTGGTTTTTGTCTTAAAAAAAGAGGGCCATTTTCTTCAAGTTCAGTTTGATCAGCTTGAGTGCATGAAGAGATTTCGTTGTAGTTCTTCACTCCTTGACTAAGGTGCAACTTTTGTTCTTCTTCAGGAAGAATTACTTCGTGTATGTTCAGTGATCTTCGAGTATGGAAGTAGTCTTTATGTATGCACCACTCTTCAACATTATTTTTCCCGTTGTATGTACTCTTAGTGCAACTACTTTTCTACACTCTTTTCACTTCCTTGTTACTGTTAATTTTTGTTTTTCCTTTGTCCTTCCTTTTATATCTTTCATCTCCGACAATGGGAATGATTACCTTTCCATGGGTACTAGGTACGGTTCCCTGACATGCCAATAAATATCATTAAATAACATTAATTTCATTAAAAACATCAAATAGTAATGTTTCATAATAAATAAATAATATTGAGAGTATAGAGTTTGACTGGTCAGTCTTTCATTAGTATCCTTCTGTCGGTATAAGTGTAACGGTGGAATTTTTATAGCAGTGAGCTCCCATCGGTATCTCTTTGTCCTTTTAATGGTATCTCCTTGTATCGGTAGCTGTTACTCTGTGTATTGGTAGCTCTATATACCAGTGACTCATTCTATCGGTAGCTCTTGGTCTATCGATAGCTCGCTTGTCTATCAGTAGCTTTCTTGTCTCGGTGACTCTGTATCGGAAACCACATTTATCGGTAGACAATGTGTCGGTAGCCTTGTTCTATTGGTAGACTTATGCATACTGGTAGAATTGTTCTACAACACTGCACAGGTCGATATGCGTAGCACCTAGTATCAATCGTTTATAGCTAGGACTACTGGGGTATCTAATCCCATTCGCTCCCCTAGCTTTCGTCTCTCAGTGTCAGTGTCGGCCCAACAGAGTGATTTCTCTGTTGGTGTTCTTTCCGATCTCTAAGCATTTCACCGCTCCACCGGAAATTCCCTCTGCCCCTACCGTACTCTAGCTTGGTAGTTTCCACTGCCTCTCTAGGGTTGGTGGACTTATACATAATGGTAGCTCTACGTATCGGTGACCTTTGCTTATCGGTGACTATTTCTATTGGTAGACTAAGTATTGATAGATCTGTATCAGTATCTACAAGCATATCAATGACTAACACTTATCTGTTTTATAAAAAACATATCCTATTGAGTTAAAATTATTTCAAAAGTCATATAAATATAGAGAAACAATGAGTAACATATTTCAAAGATTATTTTAATATAATTATCAACTTGATCATATATTGAAAGAATTAATATATATATACACATTATTTGGGATTATCAAATTATGTAAAATCATAATTGGGATTATCAAAATAGGTGAGGTCAACAATCTCCCCCTTTTTAATAATCACAACTTATGATATTATAATCTCAAAATAATCATTAATTTATCATAGGATATAGCATTAAATCAAATTGTATCAGAGAAAACAATGTATTATAAATCACATATATCAAAGATAAAATAGGAAACAAATTTATCAGGGAGAAATGAATTAAACTCATTAAAGATAGTATTTATCCCCCTTTATCATAAAAGTTATTATTCCCAGATATAGTTATTATTCCTAGATATGTTTCCCTGAGACAATATTTATCCCCCTTTGTGATAATCAAAAGTGGGACAAGAAGGAAAAACACATGAAAATAGAAGTAACATATGGTAAAAGAAATTAAGATCATATATATCCCTTAGAGAAAATAGATTACAAAGAGAAATAGAAATGAAACAAAAATAAATATAGGTGATTCCTATCAAAAAATCCTATCCATTGATCAATCCACATCCTCAGCATGAGATTTCTCCTTAGGATTAGAAGAATATTCAGGTGAGGTGGATACAAGTGAAGGCTTGGGAACTCTAGAGATGATCAGAGGTGGCTGAGCTACTGAAACTATTCATGGTCTATACTATGTAGCTCTCTGAGTAATCATAGGAGTAATGCTTCTGATAGCTTGGACTGGAGTCATCTGAACAAGAGAAGTAGTAGAGGCATAAGCAGGTAAATCTGGGGGTATAATCACTGGCCTAGAATCAACATGCAAGAAAGGAAACAAAATATTTCTTAAATCCACAATGATTCCTCCTCCTCTCTCCATAGAAGATATGAAATCATCCTTGTTCTCCATAAATTTGTCCAGCACAGGGGTCAACTCTCTGAGATTACTGACTTGTTATCTAAAGGCTTGATTGATAGTAGGGAGCTTCATGTTCTCTAACATAATCTTGAAATGATTATTGAGCTGATTCTTGGTATAAAACCTTTGGAAATAGTAGTCTACCTTGTCTTTCACCTCTTTCTGAGAGGCAGAAGCTTCCCTCATATAGTCTTGGAATATCTTCATTATTTCTCTAGCTGAATCTCTAGTAGAACTCACCACTTTGGTCAGATCGGATGAGTCCACAGAGCCACTGGTTGATGCTGAACCAAGCTCCTCATTCATCACAACTCTAATCTGATCCAAATCCATTAAAGGTCTGGAGGCAAGAGAACCAATAGACAAGGTTACTATTTCCTTGAAATTTTTGGTCAACCCACTGATAAGATTTTTCACTTGAGAATCCTGGGTGGTGACATGATCTTTCATAGAGGTTTTAAATCCTTCAAAGACTGATACCATCTGACTCACAACACTTTTGAAATAAGCTAAATCCTTTTCAGCTTGAGTTCTAGAACTCATATAAGATTCTATAGAGATAACAGATTTCTTTAGGATTTCAACATCTTCTGCCAGTATAGATACCTGATTCTAGAAGGCTGTAACTTCATCCACTATTCCTGCAACAAAGGTAGATACATTACAACCAAGAGAGAGTTCAAAAGACTTTTCCAAATTACTCATCTCTTCAACAAAGAAGTGCTTCAATTCAGAAACAGAAGCACTAAAAGACCCTTTCAGCTCATTCTTTAAGGATTCAATATCAGCTCTGGTGATCATATTTTCAGGCACAACATCAGGTGCAACCATAATAGGTTCTCTTTTAGATACTATACTGGATACTGAGTCATTAATAATCAATTGAATGGATGACACCAATGAGGCTTCCATTTTTCTTATTTCTTCCACAAAACTGATTTTGAGATCTGACTTTAACTTATCCAGATCATGCATTCTGACCACATCTTCAGGTAACAACTCAGTCTGGATATCATAATTGATATTTGGTCTATTGAGGGATGTCTCATTATCAGAAATTGGATAATCCAATCAAAAAACCACAAAACTTGGGTCTTCTGTCCAATACTCAATCTAAATTGCTACTGAAACACTACCAAACCTGATTGGATGCACCCCCTCAACTGGTGCATTCTCTTGAACAACAATAGCATTCTCAGCAGGTCTTTCTTCCTCATAAGAATCTTCTACAATCAATTCCATATCTGCAATAGCAAGAGGCTCCTATGGATTAGGTAAAGGTCCTTCCATATCACTCACTACATCTTTAACAGGAACAACTGAGCTTCCAATCAATGGACTTAGACTTAAGCAGACAGAATCAGAGGCTTCAGATTCATTCTCTATTTCTTCTTCATTCTCAGGAACTGGCTGGTCTTCCTCATCAACTTGTGTTTTCTCTTATAATAAATATTCCTTTCCTGAATATATAATTTTAGCAACAGGACATGGGGGTATATCTGGATCCCTTCCATCAGCCATATAAGTCTGATCTTCATCAGACTCATCACTGTACTCAGGTTCTTCTTCATCAGGTCCTAGACCTGGATCCCTCACATCCTTAGGCCTTGAAGGATAATCCAAAGGATTGAACTTATCATATAGCTTCTTGTCATCATTAACCCACTCTCTTCTCCATGGATTCTAGTTTATCTTCATGTATTTGCAAATAGTGCTTGTGATACAAAAATTATTCTTTACTACCACTGTCTCATCTTGAGACTCAGCTACCCCTTTCACTTTGATCATCAATGAGATCATCTTGGAAAAGAATAAGGAATTTGTTTTTGAATTTGGTCTAATCATATCCTCCAGTTGAATAATTAGCAGCCTGCACAGATTCACATTCACACAATGTCTCAAAAGATGTAACAAATAGATATCCTGATATCTTAAATTCGAAAAGTCCCCTATTCTTGGAATTAAAACATGCTGAACAAACTTGAACAAAAATCTGTTCTCTCCATCTATTTCAGCAGCCACCACCTGTCTCTGCTTTCCACTACCAGTGAGCTCCTCTAAAGTATTCTCATAATCAAATATGTCACTTGTAGGTGGTACTGATCTTGAGAATTATCCAGGAACACCTTTGTGTGGAACCTTCAAGCATTCAGCCCACTCAACAGATGAAAAAGATATTTCCTTTCAATTCACAAGTGAAATCATCCGGTTCTCATCTTCCGATTTCTCAAAGGTTACAAACTCATAGAACTGTTTCACTAGCTTTGGATAGTAGGGGCCATTGTTGTTCAAAAATAATTCTACCCACTTCTGATCTTCCAGCACCTCTAGAACTAACGATCTACTAGACACCAGCCATTCCACGCAGAACTCTTTTTCAATCATAATAACTCTATTCTGTAAATGCAGGTTCACTGGTCACCTTCCTGACCTTATTCTACCAATACTGCTACTTTCTTCTTGCTCGGTCTTATGTTTCTTCGCATTCAGATCATCAAAATCATCTCTAACAGTAGGGAGTTTGGTTTTTTCCATCTATGGTTCGAGGAACTTAGGGTTTTTGAGAAATTTGGGAGATAAGGCTTGAGGGTAAAGGAAAGGTTCGGTGGATTGAGAAGTAGCTAGGACTTAGTTTTATCATTTAGGAATCATAAAATAAATAATTAATATATCATAGGTATAAACGATTCAGATTCTGGCGGCAGACAGAAGTTTAAAATAGTGCACATCGGTAGGGTATATTGGTGATAATTCCTAATAGTGAGGTTTATCTATCAGTGAGGTCCATCAGTTAGGTATCACATTGGTGAGGTACATCGGTGAGGTATCACATCGGTGAGGTTTATCGGTGAGGTATTACATCGGTGAGGTTTATCGGTGAGGTATTACATCGGTGAGGTTTATCATTCCTAACTCATGTCTAATATAACTTAATCGATCTGAACTTAAAGGTTTGGTGAAAATGTCTGCTAATTGATGTTCAGTACCTATAAATTCAAGAGTAATATCACCTTTTTGGTAGTGATCTATCAAGAAATGGTGCCTTAAATCAACGTGTTTGGTCCTAGTGTGAGACACATGGTTCTTTGAAATGTTAATTGTACCAGTGTTATCACAGTTAATAGAAACATACTTAAAATCATATCCATAGTCCAAAAGAGTGTGTTTCATCCACAAAATTTGTGCACAACTACCAGTAGCTATATATTCTGCTTCGACCATGGACAAAGCTACATAATTTAACTTTTTACTACACCAAGATACTAAGGATTTTCCCAATAAATGACATGTTCCAGATGTGATTTTCTATCTAACTTGCAACCAGAAAAGTCAGCATCTAAATAACTCATTAATTCAAAAGATTGTCCTTTTGGATAAAACAAACCCAAATTTGCAGTATGTTTAAGATATTTGAAAATTATTTTAATAATAAGAAAATGCGATTATTTAGGATTTTCTTGA
This sequence comes from Viscum album, assembly GCA_963277665.1. NCBI lineage: Eukaryota > Viridiplantae > Streptophyta > Magnoliopsida > Santalales > Viscaceae > Viscum > Viscum album. Next base: position 274,711,682 of record OY728165.1, on the reverse strand, counting down.
AATCTTGCACACATGAACACACTAAACATAATATCTGGTCAACTAGCAGTAAGGTAAAGTAATCTTCCAATCATACCTCTGTAATTGGTTAGATTCACTGGTTTACCAGTTTCATCTGCATCCAATTTACAGACAGTACTCATAGGTGTATCACTTTTCTTAATACTATCCAAACCAAAAAAATTGAAAAGATCCTTTTTATATTTACTTTTATTCAAAACAATACCATTTTCATTTTAAAAAACTTGAAATCCATGAAAATATTTGGGTTCTCCCATTAAACTCATTTCAAGTTCATTTTGCATACTTTTTGAAAAATTAGTACATAAATAATGTTTAGAAGATCCAAAAATAATATCATCAACATAGATTTGTACTATAAAAACATCTTTAGAAATTATTTTAATAAAAAGAGTTGGATCATAAATCCCTTTAGTAAAACCTTTTGAAATAAGAAAATTACTAAGTCTATTATACCAGGCTCTTAGAGCTTGTTTCAAACCATATAAAGCTTTGGATAGCTTGAAAACTCGATTTTGGAAATGGGGATTAGTAAATCCAGGTGTTTGTTCAACAAAAACATCTTCAGTTATAAAACCATTTAGAAAAACACTTTTAATATCCATTTTGATATAACTTGAAATTCAGATGACCAGCATAGGAAAGTAAGATCCTAACAGCTTTTAATCTAGCTACAGGGGAAAAGGTTTCCTCATAGTCTATACCTTCCTCTTGACAATAACCTTGAGCAACTAAACTAGCTTTGTTTCTAACTATATTTCCTTACTCATCAACTTTGTTTCTAAAAACCCATTTAGTGCCTATGGTCAAAGTGTCCTTAGGTCTATCAAATAATTCCCAGACTTTGTTTCTTTCAAATTGATTTAATTCTTCTTGCATATCCATTACCCAAAATTCATCATTGATTGAATCATTGATATTTTTAGGTTCTAACTGTGAAATAAAGGCTTGATGTTCAACCTGATTTCTTAAAGAAGCTCTAGTCTGTGTCCCTCTATCAATATTACCAACAACCGAATCTAAAGGATGATTCTTTAGAATCCTGGTTGATCTAGTAAAGGTAGGACTAGAAATTTCAGGCTCTTCTCTAAGTTCAGGTTTTATAGAAGTAGATTCTGGAATATGTCCAGAACTGGATGTTTTTACAGCAGGTTCATTGGTTTTATCATTAAGGTCTAGAACAGAAAAATATTCTTCAAGATTTTCAAGAGAAGACTTAGGTTCATGTGGATCAGTTTCATTGAACTTGATATGAATAGATTCCTCCAAACATTTGGTTCTTTTATTAAATATTCTATAGGATTTGCTAGTTATAGAATAACCAAGAAAAATTCCTTCATCACTTTTAGGTGAAAACTTGTCAAGATTATCCTTGGTATTAATAATAAAAAACTTGCAGCCAAAAACTCTGAAGTAATTAACCTTAGGTTTCCTATTATTCTACAACTCATAAGGGGTATTCTTAAGAACAGGTCTAATTAAGACTCTATTGATAATATAACAAGCTATATTTACAGCTTCAGCCCAAAAATAAATAGGTAAGTCATACTCATTAAGCATAGTTCTTGAAATATCTTGAAGAGTTATATTTCTTCTTTCTAATACACCATTCTGTTGAGGTGTTCTAGGGGAAAAAAAGTTGTGATTGTAGCCATTGTTTGAGCAATAAGATTCAAACTCATGATTTTCAAACTTACAGCCATGATCACTTATCAGGGTCTTAATCTTAAGTCCACTAAGGTTCTCTACAGATATAGAGTATTTGAAAAAATAATAACAAGCTTCAATTTTGTGAGCTAAGAAGTATACCCAAGTATATCTATAAAAGTCATCTACTAGGACATAGACATAGTGCTTCCAATTTAAACTAGAAACTCTAGAAGGTCCAAACAAATCCATGTGAACCAACTCGAGAGGTTGAGAAGTAGAAACTTATTTCTTTGACTTGAAAGAAACTTTATGTTGGTTCCCCTTTTGACAGAGATTACAAACTTTGTCAGTTGAGAATTCAATTTTAGTTAGGTCTCTAACTAAGTTCTTCCTAGTAAATTTTCTAAGTGAATGAATGTTGCAGTGTCCTAATCTTCTGTGCCAAATCCAAGATTCCTTATGAAAAGCATTTAGACAAGTAACATTTTTCTTGGCTAAAGAAGTTAAATCAACTGCATATACATTTTCATTTCTCAAAGACGAAAATACTAAAACATTTTTAGAGTTAAAAACATTACAAGAATCATTTGAAAATTTAACATTGAAACCATCATCAAATAACTGAGAAATACTTAACAGATTATATTTAAGTCCATCAACAAATAAAACTTCGGAAATTAAAACTAAATCAGTGTTACCAATCTGGCCTAGGCCGATGATCTTTCCTTTAGAGTTATCACCAAAGGTGACATGGACTCCATAAACATTGATTAAACTCTTAAAGAATGAATAGTCCCGAGTCATATGCCTTGAACATCCACTGTCCAAGTACCATACCTTCTTATGAGAACTCTTCAAGCAGGTTTCCTATAAAACAGATTTAAACAGATAATGATTTTGGTACCCATATTTTCTTGGGTCCAGACAGGTTAGCAATCAAAGATTTAGGTACCCAGATTTGTCTTATGGGTCTCATATAATTTACAGAATCAATATATTTTGAAAGATAAAATTTATTTGATCTATAAACATATGAATAACTAGTTAAAGCAGACAAATTTCCAGAATTAGAACTAGCAGCATTCTGTCCATATTTGGAAATGAATCTAGTTTTAGTAAACTGTCTCTGTTCAGGCTGATAGCCTATTCCAGTAGTATATTTTGGTGCCACTTGTTTTCCTAGAATTTGAGTGAGATTATCTTTTCCATTTTTGAATTTTTCTAAGTCCTTCCTTAATTGATCATTAGAAAATTTTAGTTCAGTATTTTCCTTCAACAATTGAGCATTATTTTCTTTTTCTACATCAAGTGAAGATTTTACCGAACTGGTTAGAGCATGCTGTTTCTTCAAGGTCTTATACTTGTCCTTCAATTCATTACATGTCTCTTCTAGCATATTATAGTATTCAAACAATTATTCACTAGACATATTTTCAGATTCAGAATCAGAATTATAATCAACTCTAGAATAGTATGAATTTAAAACAAGAGGGTCCAGTGTTACCTCAGATGTGTTTGTCATAAAACACATGGTAGCTCGATTCTTTTTAGAGTCAGAAACTTCAGATTCACTTGTTCTATATTCTGAAGCACTCCAGGTAGCTTTCATAGCTTTCTTGTACTTATTGTTCTTTTAGTCATGTTTCTTCTTGAACTTTAATTTTGGGTAGTCAGATTTAATGTGACCTTTTCTTTTGCATTCATATCAGATAACCTCATCACCTTTATCAGACTTATTCCAATCCTTTTCCAATGACCCTTTTTATTATATTTTCCTTTGTAATTTTATTTTCTGAAGAATTTCTTCTTTATGTAGAACTTCTTAAATCTTCTGGCTATTTGGTCCATCTCATCATCACTATCAGAATCTGAACTTTCACTTGTTGAGATTTCATTTGTATGTGTACTTTCTCATTGTCCTTGCTTCTTGAGACAGTAGACTTAAAAGCCACTGACTTCCTTTTAGGTTCATCATCTTCTTACTTATTCACATTGAGTTCTTCCTCATACATCATAATCTTACCAATTAATTCTTTAACAGGAAGTGTGCTGATGTCGCACGATTCTCTAATGGAAAAAAATGTGTCTCTCCATATTTCTATTAAACATCTTAATATTCTCATAATTTGTTCCTTTGTAGGAACAACTTTACCAAGAGAGCTCATGGTGTTGACAATTTCATTGAACCTGAGATACATATCAGAAATGGGTTCATCAGGCTTCATTTTAAAATTATCATATTTAATAGTATAGGTGTTCAGTCTCATTTCTTTAACATTGGTTGTTCCCTCATGGGAAATAGCCAAAGTGTCCCAAATTTCATAAGTATTTTTACAAGTAGATATGTGATTAAATTCTTCATCTCCTAAAGCACAATACAAATCATTCATAGCTTTACAATTATTATTGTAAGTAGTTTTAGTAGGTTCATCCCAAGTAGTTCTAATAGTCTCTGGAATCTTATATTGAGTTTCTATGGTGGTACAGATATCAAATCCCATAATTTCTAAATGAATTTTCATTTTAAGCTTCCAATGGGCATAATTTGTGCCATTAATGAAAGGTGGTATGTTGGTAGCAACACCTTCTAATCTATTTTCCATAGATAGAGTTTAGCAAAAATATTTAAAGATATAAAATTTAGAACTAACAGAAATTAAAGATCTTTAAGATATAACTAAAATTACAGTTGAAAAATAGAGTGTTTTGAAAAACCTTGACATACAAAACCTTCCTTTTATACCAAATGTTGGTCGAAGTGGATACTCAAGAGGAGGGTGAATTGAGTTCCAATTAAAATTTCTGTTAAAAAAATTTCTCTTAAAATCCCCCAATTTAAAAACTAAGTTAAACTGTAGTGAATTTATACATATTGTATAATTTCAATTAATTTCTCAAAGATTGATTAGGTCTCAGTTAATTTAATTAGGAGATTATATTAACTTTTGGAACTAACTTACCAATTCACAATAAGTATAAACAATTTCTAATTTAACTATCAAAGTAATTTTAAAACAAATTGTATTTCAAAGTAATTAGCAGCAGAATATAAAATATATAGTATACTTTAAACTTAATCAAAGATGCACAACAAATGTAACCAATAGGTTCAGTCTTAATCCAAGACTTAGTCCTCTCAAACAATTTATATAAATTTGATCCACACCCTGGATCAGGGTAAACAACAGTCCAAAGACTGTCTAGGTAATAATACCTCTACCACAATTCTACATGGGAACAAAAACAATAGCACACATGCTATCCAGGTCACACTTGACCTCTTCCACAATTCACAATGGGATATAGTAATGTGTAAGATGTTTGGAGTGAGGATTTAGTATCCTCCAGTTTAGTCTAGGAGTCAGTGTGTAAATACACTACTCAAAAATTAAATGAATAAAACACAATAGAGCTAAATAGATAGAGATTAGTTTAGAGTGATCTATGTGTTGTGAGTGAAGCTCTAGACTCCTTGGATTGATGTAAATGAAGCTCTGAGTCCTTCTCTGGTTTTTGTCTGAAAAAAAGAGGGTCATTTTCTTCAAGTTCAGTTTGATCAGCTTGAGTGCATGAAGAGCTTTCATTTTAGTTCTTCACTCCTTGAATAAGGTGCAGCTCGTGCTCTCCTTCAGGAATAATGACTTCATGTATGTTCAGTGATCTTTGAGTATGGAAGTAGTCTTTCTATATGCACCACTCTTCAGCATTATTTTTCACGTTGTATGTACTCTTAGTGCAACTACTTTTCTACACTCTTTTCACTTCCTTGATACTATTACTTTTTGTCTGGACTTTGTCCTTCCTTTTATAGCTTTCAGCTCTAGTAATGGGAATTATTAACTTTTCAGGGGTACTAGGTACAGTTCCCTGATATGCTAAAAACTATCATTAAATGACATTAATTTCATTAAAAACATCAAATATTACCGTTTCTTAATAAATAAATAATATTGAGAGTACAGAGTTTGACTGGCTAGTCTTTCATTAGTATCCTTCTATCGGTATAAGTGTAACGATGGACTTTGTATAGTAGTGAGCTCCCATCGGTAGCTCTTTGTCCTTGTACCGATAGCTCCTTGTATTGGTAGCTGTTACTCTGTGTATCGCTATCTCTATATACCGGTGACTCCTTCTATCGATATCTCTTGGTCTATCGGTAGCTCGCTTGTCTATCAGTATCTTTCTTATCTTGGTGACTCTGTATCGAAAACCACATTTATCGGTAGACATTGTGTTGGTAGCCTTGTTCTATCGGTAGACATATGCATAACGGTAGACTTGTTCTATCGGTAGCTTAGCTTCTATCAGTAGCTGTCTGTATCGGTGACTTATCAGTGGCCTATGCTTACTAGTGGACTTATACATACTGGTAGCTCTGCGTATCAGTGACCTTTTCTTATCGGTGACTATGTCTATCAGTAGACTAAGTACCAGTAGATCTGTATCAGTAGCTACAAGAAAATCAATGACTAACACTTATCTATTTTATGAAAAACATATCCGATTGAGTTTAAATTATTTCAAAAGTCATATAAACATAGATAAACATTGAGTAACATATTTCAAATATTATTTTAATATAATTATCAACTTGATCATATATTGAAAGAATTAATATATAGATACACATTATTTGGGATTATCAAAGTATGTAAAAGCATAATTGGGATTATCAAAACAGGTGAGGTCAACATATAGATTTCTACCCCTTTTGATATTATCAAAAAGAGTGAATAGGAAAATAGAAGAAAAGTTCGCAATGCATTAGAGAAAAGGATTTTTAGTACAAACAGTAGAAAACAAAACAAATGCAACAATGGTCCTATCAAAAGAGAGTAGTCACTATTATTCATCACTGACTTGTCTTATATTTTCCCTTAGCAGTATGATCATAAGAAGAAGTAATTGAAGCAGAGGTTGAGGTAGAATAAGGGAGTGAGATGGTTGACAGAGAAGGTAAAGGAAGACCTTCAAATACAGAATGGGACAATGTAGGTGCAGTAGAAGACTAGGGAAACTTTTGATCAAGGATTATATGCCTGATCTTACTCAGGTCTTGACTGATAGATAGAGAAGTGGAGGCTAAGGAAGAGGTGAAAGTAGGAAAACTAGATCTTAGAAAGGTAGCTGTAGGAGAAACTATGGTAGTACTCTGTACATGAAGATAGGGCTTCATAAGATTGATAAAATCAGTAATTATCTCCCCACCATACTGCACGACATTTTCAAAGTCATCCTTTTTCTCCATAAACTTGTCCAATAAATGAGTGAACTCTGTGAGCTTTTGAACTTGAGTCTTGAAGGCTTGAGTAATAGGATGAATCCTCAGATTTTCCACAAGGTACTTGAAATGATTGGTCATATCAGTCTTACAGAAGATCCAGTTGAAATAGAAGTCCACTTTCTTGGAAATTTCTTTCTGAGCATCATTAGAAATAATAGAATATATTTTCACCAAATCATGAACTCTTTCACTATTCTTGATAACTTCAGATAGAGATTTTTTATTAAAACCACTATGAACAACCTGAAGTTCCTCTTTGAACACTATTTGAAATAGATCACTTTCTAAAGAAGGTTGAGAAGATTCACCAGAGGCATTAGAATTAGTGACTGCTGAGGTAAACGATTTCAGTTGATTGAGCACTTTCTGAAGGAACCCCTTATACTCATCAGTTAGCTTGTTAAGACTAACAACAAGCTCACTCATCTCTTTCACTATTTGTTTGTTTATTTCATCTACCTTTTTAGTTAATGAAGCTATATGAGGTTGAATCAGAGAGGAAATATCCTATGGGGTTTGAGGAACAATAGTCTCAATAGGATGAGAAGAAAGATCTGATATCTAATTCAGCACTTTATTCATTTCTTCAACCATACCTCCTAGAGTCTGTACTTCATCACTAAGTAGTTTGTTCTCAACTTTTGCTTCCTGAATCTCATGAAGAATTTTGTGTTGAATATTCCAAATGAATTTTTCCAATAACAGTGAATCATCTCTATCACTTTGATTTGTTACATGAGCTGGTTGGGTATTCATGAGTTTTTCAACCCCATCCAAAAGGGTTGATCCAAAATCTTTCAGGTCATATTTATTCACCAAGGTTGGATGTTCTGGTGAAGGATCATAGATAGAATATGAGATAGGCTCAAGTTCTTTGGAATATATAGATTTAGTATAAGATTCCATTTTCAACTGAAACATAGTAGAAAGTTAAAGACCTTTGACTAAGACTTCCCGTGAGTCATTCACATTGAAATAACTAGGTAATTTATACCATATATCCACTGAGCTTGAATCAATCAGATTTGGAACTAAATCAGATTCCAGATTGGGGGTTTCTCCCCATCAATAGGTGCATCCTTCTCAGGACTCAAATACTTAGGACCTTGATTTATTTCCAGGAATTCATCCCTTATTTCCTCAATCATTTACTATCGATCCAGTTGAAAGTCTTTCTCCATTCTCTCTTTAATAGAAAAAATTACTTTAGGAATAGCTTGTTCCTCTAGGAGTTCCTGAAGGGAAGATGCTTTCATAACAAGAAGATATTCTCCTCTATACTCGTCTTCAACATCTTTTTCTATTTCAACAACAATAGATTATTCCTCCACATTGGGTTGGTCTTCCAAATTAGTAACATCTTTAGGAACATGTATTTCCTTCTCAATTACTACTTGAGGAGCAGGTGTACTGTCTTCCTCAACAAGAACAGTTTCTTTGGGAGGTACAACAACAACTTCTTCTTCTTCTTCTTCATAATACTTAACAACTTCATCGGGTTCCAAACCAGGATCCAAAATACCTTTTGGTCTTGAAGGATGTTCCACTGGATTGAACTTTTCATAGATCTTATCATTGTCTTCCACCCATGCCTTTTTCCAAGGATTAAAATTTATTTTCATCCTCTTTATATTAACTTTTGAAAGACATATTTCATAATCCTTGATAACTTCTTAATTTGGTCCAACCAATCCTTCGGCATGTAGCATGACTGAGATAAGCCAGGAATAGAATAGAGAGGTTGACTTGGATGTGGTCTTGATCAATTCACACATATGGTGTATGGCATACTTACAAATATTGATCTTATGTCCATTTTTTATGAGATGAATAAAAAATATATCCTGATATTTACGTATAATGAAATCACCTTTTCCAGGGATAATCAAGTTCTAAATAAACTTAAACAGAAGTTTAGATTCTCCATCCAGTTCAGTAGCGATCACTCTCCTCTTGGTTCCATTTATAGTTAATATTTTCAAGGCATATTCCAAAATAAAGAATTCACTTGGAGGTGGAGGAGCTCTCTGGTAATCTTCAAAAATACCTTCATGAGTTATCCTAAGGAATGCAGCTCATAACCTCAAAGAAAACATGCATCTATGAACATTTATCTAACTTCTTACAATATATCCACTTTCTGAATCAAACGAAAACTATACATACTGATAAAATTGTGCAACTAGCTTCAGGTAGATAGGTATATCTTTCTTTGCAAACCAATCTAACCAACCTTTCTCTTTAAATACTTTCAAAACTAGTGACTTAATTTACAGAATCCACTTAGGGAATATCTATTTCTCAGGTACTACTATTTGGTTCACTAGATTTGGATTCAGAGGACCCTCGGGTCCTAACTTAGGCACAATCTTCTTCTTCTTTGAACTGTGTTTCTCAGGAGTCGACAATGAAGGACGTTTCATCCTGGGAATTCACTAAAGGTTCAAGAGTGAGAAGGGTCGAAGGGTTGAAGAAGGGTTATAGTTTGAGAGAATAGAAGGGTTCTCAAGTAAAGAATGAGTGAAACTTCTTTTATTTTATAATTTAGGAATACCAATCATCGCAAAAAAAAGTGTGGGAAAGAAAATGGGTAAAATAAGTAATCACCGCAATATAGGTTCTAATTTATTAATAAAATAACTAAGAATTCTTATGGTGAGATAGTAACTGACTCTCACGATGAGATAATAATAGGTGTTCATGGTGAGATAATAATGAGTGTTTATGGTGAGACTGTAACAAGTGTGATTTCTAGACCGTGTGACCATATTGTTAGAGATAGTAAGTGTCAGACAGTAACCAAGGAATACTAACTGTGAGACCGTAAACATGAAACAGTAAGTCTTAATATAGTAAAATATAAAATAGTAAGATATTTACTTAAGGTTTATCATACCTAATTCATGTATGATGTAGTCTATTATTTAATAATTTAATTTTTTGGTGAATATATCAGCAAACTGATATTCAGTTCAAATGAATTCTAAAGTGATATCACCCTTTTGATAATGATCTCTAAAAAAGTGATGTCTTACATCAATATGCTTTATCCTAGAGTGTGAAACAATATTTTTCGAGATATTAATAGCACTTGTGTTGTCACAATTTATAGGTACATGCCTGAATTGATATCAATAATCTAGTAATGTGTGTTTTGATCCACAAAATTTGTGCACAACAACTACCAATAGCTATGTATTCAGCTTCTGCAGTAGATAATGAAATAGAATTTTGTTTCTTACTACACCATGATACTAGTGACTTGCCTAAAAAGTGAAATGTTCCAGAGGTGATTTTTCTATCTAACTTACAACCACTAAATTCAGCATCAGAATAACTAACTAGTTCAAATGATTTCCCTCTTAGATAGAACAGTCATAGATTTGGTGTATGTTTGAGGTATTTAAAAATTCTCTTTACATCATTTAAATGAGACTCCTTAGGATTTTCTTGAAATCGATAACACATGCACACACTAAACACAATGTCTGGTCGACTAGAAGTTAAGTAGAGTAAACTTCCAATCATAGTTAAGTAGAGTAAACTTCCAATCATTCATCTATAAGTGGTTTGATCAATAGATTTTCCATCTTCATCAAGATACAACTTATAAGTGGTACTCATTGGAGTGTCACTACCTTTAGTGCTATCCAATCCAAAACGTTTTAGATGATATATAGTGTATTTTCTTTGAATTAAAATAATATCATCATTATTTGGAAAGATTTGAAATCCAAGAAATAATTTTAGTTCACCCATTAAACTCATTTCAAATTTGTTTTGCATCATTTTAGAAAAATCAATACATAAATAATTTCTTGAAGATCCAAAGATAATGTCATATACATAAATTTAAATTACTAAAACATCACGAGAAATTCATTTTATAAAAAGGGTAGGATCAGCTATTCCTTTTGTAAAACCTTGGGAAATAAGAAAAGTACTCATTATATCATACCAAGCTCTTGGAGCTTATTTTAAACCATATAAATCTTTTTATAATTTAAAAATATGATTTGGAAAATGAGGATTTGTAAAACCAGGGGGTTTCTCAACAAAGACATCCTCAACTATATACCCATTTAGAAATGCACTCTTAACATCCATTTGATATAGGTTGAAATTCCGATGTTTATCATAAGCAAGAATAATTATGATGTCTTCAAGTCGAGCTACTGGTGCAAAGGTCTCTTCATAGTAAATTTCTTCTTATTGACTATATCCTTGTGCAACCAATCTAGCCTTGTTTCTAACTATGTTACCAGCTTCATCTACCTTATTTCTAAACACCCATTTAGTGACTATAGTGAATGTGTCTTTGGGTCTTTCAACAAGTTTCCAATATTTGTTCCTTTCAATCTGACTAAGTTCTTCTTGAAAATCTGTCACCCAAAATTCATCATTGATAGCATCATTAATGTTTTTAGATTCAAGTTGCGACAAGAAGACTTGATGTTCAACCTGATTTCTAGGAGAAGATCTAGATTGAGTTCCTTTGTCTATGTCACCTAAAACAATATCTAAGGAATGGTTCTTAAGAGTTCTAACAGCTCTAGAAAAGAAAGGAATAGTGATTTCAGGTTTATCAACAAGTTCAAGTTCATTGTGGCTTGATTCTAAGGAATTTCTAGAACTAGAAGTTTTCACAAATTCCTTCATAGGATGGTTTGAGGATTTATAATTAATGTATAGATTTGATACATCATCCTATTTAATATTTTATGGTGAGGTCTTGGGATCATGTGGATATGATTTATCAAACATGATATGTATAGATTCCTCCACACATTTGGTTTTCTTATTAAAGACTCTATAGGATTTGCTTGATGTAGAATATCTAAGAAATATCCCTTTATCACTTTTGAAGGAAAATTTATCTAAATTATCTTTAGTGTTAATAATATAAACTTTACATCCAAACAATTTAAAATAACCTACTTTGAGTTTCCTATTATTCCAAAACTCATAAAGAGTTTTCTTAAGGATTGGCCTGATTGAGACTCTATTTATTATGTAACAAGCTGTATGAATAAATTTAGCCCAAAAATAAATAGGTAGGTCATTTTCACTAAGAAATTTTCTAGAAATATCTTGTAGGGTTCTCTTTCTTCTATCTACAACTCTATTCTGTTGAGGTGTTATAGGGGTAGAGAAATTGTGTCTATAGACATTTTGTGAGAAAAATGATTCAAACTCTTGATTTTCAAACTCACGGCCATTATAACTTCTTAAGGATTTAATTTTAAGTCCACTATTATTTTCTACAGACTAGGAATATTTGGTAAAGTAAGAGAAGGATTCACTTTTGTGATCTAGAAATAAGGTCCAAGTATATATAGAGAATTCATCTACAAGAACATAAACATAGTGCTTCCCATTTAAACTAGAAACTCTAGATGGTTCGAACAAATCCATGTGAACCATTTCGAGTGGTTTATAAGTTGACACTTCTTTCTTTGGATTGAAAGAAATTTTGTATTGTTTTCCCTAATGATAGTTATTACACACTTTATCATTTGGAAACTCAAGTTTGGGTAGGTCTTTGACTAAGCCTTTTCTAGTTATCATTCTAAGGGAGTGATTATTATAGTGTCCTAGTCTCCTATTCCAAATCCAAGACTCTTTATGAAATACACTTAAACATGAAGTATTTTAAGAAACTAAAGAATCTAAGTTAATAGAATATACATTTTCATTTCTTAATTCATAAAACACTAATTATTCTTTGGAATTAAAAACATTTCAAGCATCATTTTCAAATCTAACATGAAATCCATCATCACATAACTATGAAATACTGAGCAGATTATATTTCAATCCATTAACAAATAGTACTTTAAAAACCAAAACTGAGTTAGATTTATCGATTTGGCCAAGGCCAATGATTTTTCCTTTGGAATTTTCCCCAAATGTGACATGTACTCCAACAATTTTTATTAGATTCTTGAAGCATGAGTAGTATTCTATCATGTCTCTTGAACACCCACTGTACAAGTACTATAAACTTTTACAGGAACTCTTTAAGGATCTTTTATAAAAAATGATCAAGCAAAAATAGATTTTGGTACCCATACTCGTTTGGGTCCAGTAACATTAGTGATAACTGATTTAGGAACCCATATATACCTCATAGATTTCTTATAAGCATTATGTAAAGTATTTGAAAAATAAACTCTATTGGGTCTAGAAAAACATGAAATATTATAAAGTTTATCATAACCTGAACTAGTTAATTTTTTTCCAGAACTGGGAGTAAAGTTGTATATCCTAGATTTAGAAACAAAGATTGTTCTACCAAAATTTATTTTTCTAGGTTGATAACCAATGATAGTATTTTATTTAGGGGCAATTTGTTTACCTTGAATTTGAGCATGAGTATTTTTCCTATTGGTAAGCTTTTCTACTTCATTCTTTAATTGCTCATTAGACATTTTTAATTCATTTTTCTCCTTGAGTAGTTGAGCATTTTTATCTTTTTTAGTTGTGAGTTCAGATTTAATAGTCACAGTAAGAGAATGCTATTTCTTCAAAGATTTATATTTATATTTTAGTTCATTGCATGTTTCTTCAAGCATATTACAGTATTCAAACACTTCTTCATTAGAAATATTTTCAGAGTCACTCTCATTTCCAGAATAGTTTAAATTATGTACAAAAGAGTCCAATGTTACCTCAGATGTTTTTATCAAAAAACACATATTGGATTTGTTATCCTGTTCATCATGTGATGTTTTTGAGTCACTTGAACTATCCTTAGAATCACTCCAGACTGCTTTCATTGCCTTTTAATACTTTTTATCTTTGTCCTCATATTTTGTTTTATACTTGAGCTTTGGACAATCAGCCTTGATATGTCCTTTTCCATTATATTCATAGGATACAATCTCATCAGTATTGTCACTTCTTTTCCAATCTTTCTTCCAACTTCCCTTTTGGTCATATATTCCCTTGAAGTTAGGATTTCTGAAAAAGTTATTCTTGTAAAATATTTTAAATCTTCTGGCTAATTGAGCCATCTCTTCATCACTATCATATGAAGATTGTTCACTACTAGAACTCTCTACAGAAGCTTCCAATTTACCTTTGTCTTTATATTTATAGGTGGTGGTCTTGAATGCCATAGATTTTATTTTGGGTTCATCCTCCTCTTCCTTGTTGACTTTCAGCTCCTCTTTATACATCATCAGTTTCCCAATGAGTGATTTTTCAGGTATCTTGCTGATGTCGCATGATTATCTAATAGAGACAGAGGTTCCTCTCCAAATGTTAGGTAGCCATCTGAGAATTTTAATGATTTGTTCCTTGGCAGGGACTTCTCTTCACAGAGAAATCACCGTGTTGACAATTTCATTGAAACTAAGATACATGTCAGAAATAGACTTATCAGGTTTCATTTCAAAGTTGTAATATTTACTAGTATAAGTATTAAGTCTCATTTCTTTTACACTAGATGTTCCTTCATGTGAAACAGACATGGAAACCCAAATTACATGGGCAGTTTTACAAGTAGAAATTCTATTAAATTCTTCATCTCTTAAGGAGAAATATAAAGAATTCATAGATTTTAAATTGTTATTATAGGTGTTTTTTTAGGTTCATCCTATGTGGTTCTATTAGTAGCAGGAATCTTATATTCATCTATAATTGAAGAACAATTTTCAAAACCCATACATTCTAAATGAATTTTCATTTTAATTTTCCATTGAGCATAATTGGTTCCATTAAAGAATGGTGTTCTATTGGTTGCAGTACATTCCAATTTGTTATCCATAATAAAGAAATACTTTGAAAGAGAATTTTTTTTAGAATTAACAGAAATTTACAAATATTTAAAGTACAACTACAATCATAGTTGAATAAGGTTAAAAATAGAGTCTTAATAAACAACCTTTGATACCAAATATTGTCCAGAGTAGATCACTCTAGAGGGTGGTGAATTTAGTATCTATAAAAATTTCCGTTTAAAAAATATTCCTATTAGGTTTCACCAATAAATTTAAATACATCCCAGTTAATCAAATTAGTACTGTTATGAAAGTTTGACTGTTTAAATAACTTCATATAATATTTATTAATTCTAATTAATGTTAATAGTAGTTATTAATATTACTTTTTAAATCTATTCTAATAAGAAAAAACAATTATAAATTATTTCCAAGATTAACTATCAAAGTGAATTTAGTGAATTCTGAGTTAAACAATAAAGCAGAGAAAACTAAATTTAAACAGCACAACGGATATAAAACAAGTAGTTTAGTCTCAAGACGAGACCTAATACACTCCACTTGGTGATCACCTAGAACCAAGCATTTTATATAAATAAACTTGATTCACACCCTAGATTGGGGTTAACAACAACACATAGGACTGTCCAGGTCACACGACCTCTTCCACAATTCTACGTGGGTAAAAACTATCAGGCCACACAGGGACCTCTTCCACACTTATCTGTGGGTATAAAAAAGTTTAAAAATATGTTTGAGAAAGGATATCTTGTATCCTTCAGTTTAATACAGGAGATAGAGTGTTTTGTTATATAGATACACACACTGCTCGAAAGCTAATAAAATGATACACAACAGAGCAGAAATGATGAGATAAGTTTAGAAGTGCTCTGAGTTGTTGTTTATGCTTCTATGGACTTCTAGGATGAAGAAGATACATAAATCAAGTCCTCGTATGGAAAATAGAGTATTGCAAGTTAGCTAGATTGGTATGTGTTCTTCATGGTGAAGATGTTATCCACTATGGGATTCAAGTATGCTTCATGTGTTCTTCATCAGTGTTGAGTTGTATGTGAAAATTCTCTATTCAAAAATTCTCTAAGTGTTTTCTTTGTTGTTGTGCTCACACACTTTCTTCACATTATTCCACTTTCATGTACATAATGTTTTTGTGCCTCACTACTCTTTTATCTTGGAGTGCATGTTTTGGAGCCAATATGTTACATGTATTCTGCACCTTGTACCTCATACTGTCAGGTGACATGTCTACAAAGAAACTTTAATTATGTTAGTGAATTTAAAATATTCAAATATGACCGTTAGAGATTAAATTGAAAAAAACAAAACAAATTAAGAAAAAGTGTCACAGTTTGTCTGTAAATGGTGTCTCTATGAACTGGTGTCTCCTTGAAATAGTGTCTGGATTAGTCACAGTGTCTGGATGGCCACGGTGTCTGGTCACGGTGTTTGGTTAACAGTGTATGGTTCACGGTGTTTGGTTCACAGTGTCTGGTTCACAGTGTCTGGGTCACGATGTCTGGTTTACAATGTCAGGGTCATGGTGTCTAGTTCACAGTGTCTGGGTCATGATGTTTGGTTCACGCTGTTTGGTTCACAGGGTATGGGTCACGGTGTCTGGTTCACGATGTCTGGTTCATGAGGTCTGGTTCATGGTGTCTAGTTCACAGTGTCTTAAACTTATCCAAATATCTGTATTCAGACTTAAGCAGTGATATTCATAAAATGGATTACACTTAGTCATTTATCAAAGAAATCATTATAAAGTAAATCAAAGATAGTGTACAGTAATCAAACTGAATGTATAGCACTTAATATCTTTTGATAGCTTTACTAAACAACTATACATTTGATGTGAGATAGATTACATGGGATTAAAAAGGTTTATAGACTGAATGGGATATGTGATCATTAAAACATGAATAATACATAAGGAGTCCAACACATGTGTTTATCACACAAGTTAAGGATACAATTTTATGTCATGTGTTGAGGATATTGTTGTGTAGTTTAATGTCTTATGATTAGGATGTGGAAATAGGAAGTTTTACATCATGAATATCAGGCATGAAGGGACTCAATACTCACCCATAGAAATTACATGACCACCGATCATGCACCTTTTAGAGGGACACAATTTTGGAACTTCTATAGAGGAGTGGTCAATCAGAAGGCTGAACTTAGGGTCCCTATTCTTAGAAGAAAAATGGGTTAGGGTAATTATTATTAGAAGTAACAGGTAGGATGGAAGCCTAAGATAAACTTGGAGAAAATTGGGAAGATATAGGAGTGGGTGGAACCAGTCATATAGGGACTCGAGGTGCATCTAAACTAGTCAAAGATTTTCATGGGGGCCCCGTGCACTCGACCTTCAAGAAGGGGTGTCAATAGAAGGGAGGTAGTATGGAGAGTCCCAAGGAAGGTGCTTTGAAATTATTAGGTATTCATGAAGGGGGAGATCGCAAAGCTCAGGAGAATCATAGAGGTTACTGGATTCATGAAGGTGTATCTTCACAAAAATATAGTTCCCCTACCTCAAAGTGAAATACCTATTCCTAGGGGGGATCTTAATGAGGTATTAGTGCTTCATGAAGCATCAAGTTACTCATAAGGAATTATTCTTCCATGAAGGGAATAGGCCTTCAAGAAAGGCATTTACACTTTGGGAGGAGACTCTCAAGAATATAGGGGATGTAGTTTCATGATGATTGGATACCTTTGGGGATCCATATTCTCTTTTACTTGTGAATCTCAAGAGGTTCGCAAAATAGGAATGATTTTAGAAAGTCAAAATGCCACACACACCCTTAAATGTCAGACATAATGTGATATTTATAGGGATTCGGGTTTTGTGATGATTTTAGGATTTCATGAAGCTTTATGATCTTCTAAAATGGATAATCTCTTCAAGTACAAATGATATTGCATGGGACTCCATGCGGGTGCAAAGATCTCAACTACTCCAGATTTCCACAATGTGAAGATCACCATCTAGACATCACACAATTATGAAAATCTTATCAAATCAGGATTGAAGTTTCATGTATATTACCATTAGGTCTCTATGTAGCCATGGGATTTGTGATATTCACACATTTTTTAAGGTGGGGGGATTTTTAAAACAAACCCCTGAGAGGGATTTCGGACTTTTTCCCCTCGAATTCACCCCAAACTGGCCATTCCTTTCTCGACCTCTACCATGGTACACATATTACGGTTCCAACATACACTTGTTCTCTTTAAAACCTCAATTAAAGAGTATGACACCCGATATAAAGTGACATAACATTTTAATGAGTGTCACAACCAATTACAACTGAATTTAACACAAATAGAGTCAAAACTAAAGTAACCATTCCATTTTCAACCTCAAGGAACAACAAAAACCATCCCACATTTTTCTATATGGAGGCACAAACCAATACCTTTATTTTTTTTACCTATAGGAATAACCCAATACATACCTATTTAAGGGGAAATGTAACCAAATTGGTGCTTCTTTTGAAAGAAAAATCATAAACCAAAAATAATGCATATAGAAAATATGGAAAGAATAAAACTACATAGAAACCCGATCAAGTAGTGAAAACTCTAAATGTTGAGAAATATATAGCTTTGATCTCCTTTTAAGTGAAGAATTTTATAATTGATTTCATCCAAAAGAAATTACATAGTAAGATAAATTTCACATGTACAAAAATTAAAGATCATATAGGTGTCACTCGATGCTTCTCACTGGATCTGTCAAACTGTATTTATGGTGTTTCTTCATGTAAAACAACTTTCAGAAATTATATCCACATACAAAACATATTTGAAAATATTATCCATTGTAGTTTTTATTTTCCCAAGCAACAGATGAAATTTTACCTCTCAATGATAATGAACAACTTCAGAGTTTGATATAACATCAATAAACTATAAAACATAAACAACTATACCAAAAAACACATTAAATTAAATTAATGAACAATAAATAATCACTTCAAATATGAAACATAATCAATTTTAACTATCCTTAATTACTTTGTATAGTTCCAAGAGAATTACGCCTAACAACTATCTAAAAAAACTAAGAAAATTCAAATTTTGAATTCATTAATGTAAATATGAAGTGTGGATACTAAAACATGCTTCACCCCTCGCAGTTTACATTTAATTATACATAAAAAATTTCTAAACTACTTTGTACTATAACAATATAGTCAATAAGTTATTTTAGAACAAATAAATTAAATAAAACAAGTAATAAGAATATGTAGTGGACCAATGTATATAAAATAATAAAAACATATCACATTTTTATTTTTTGAAAAAAATTATAATTAATACAAATTGAGTATAAATTTTTGAAATAACTCATTAAATTTAGTTTTTATGACTCTTATTAATTTCATAAGACTTAAAAATTTCATCATAATATATTTTTGATTAGTGTAAGATCTTATTTTGTAAGAATTTATAAGCCTGTAAGAATTTTTCTCACATTAATAATCCCATAAGACATTAAATATGTATAGTAATACTTTAAATAATCTTATAAGACATTGAGAAACCCCATGTGACTTTTCACTTAGATAGATTTTGATTTCCTAAGCCTTTATATTCCTACATTGGAATTTATATTGGTTCATAAGACATAAACTCAATGTATAAGACTTTTCATTTTGTTAAAATTTTTTAAACTTCAAAATCTATGACTTTCAATCGTAGCATAAGATTTTCCAAAAAATTACATATGAATTTTTAAATATCCTAATACTTCAGACTTAAATTTCACAAGGCTTTAGGCTTATAATTCTTTAGTTGTATTTTTCTCCAAAATAAGTTCATACGAAACATGAAAAATAAAAATAATAATTTAATAATCAATAATCTATGTAAACATTAATTCAACATCATTCTTTTCTTCTATATGTATTGAAATATTCCAAAACTTTTTCTAAATCCATGTTAGAGGGAAAAAATAAAAATTCTAATTCTAATTATCAAAACATAAATAAATTGACAAGGAACCATTCAAAAATCTACCCCTTTTGATAATTCTAAAACCAATTATCTTATGAAAATCTCGCCCCACTCTTGGAAAAATCAATAAGGGTAAAATAATTAATTTTTATATTAATCCACTATTTTGGAATAAAATACAGTTTAGATGAATAAAAGAATATTCCCTTATAAACCAATAAAAGAAGTTCATATTTCCTCATTATATAAATATAAATCCCTCTAATATTTCCTAAAATATGATTTATATAATAAAAAATATTTATGATTACATTAAATAATTCATATATTTAGTGAAAAATGATTTATAATTTAAAATTAATATTAATTAAAAATATTGACCAATTGTATCGAGTAATGGACATTTAATTGAATTTCATTTTATTTTTAAATTTAATATATATAAAATGTGTGTTACATTGATTTCACACATACATATACTTAATTAATTCAATTTTATATACACCACACACACACATAATATTTATGTAATTTATTAATTTTAGTATTCATTTTAGAATTATATCTATTAACATATTATATTTAATATATATTATGTTTTTAATTGGTAAAATTTATCATTTTTTATAATTTTTTTTTTCAATATACACTAATTATTACTTTTTAATTTTTTTTAATTTATTCATTTTTATTATTTATTTATTAATAATATTAATTTTTTTTAAATATTTTTTGAATGTATTCATTTTCAATTTTTCATTATTTAATATGGTTGTACTTTAATAAATTTTAAATATTTATTTATACATGTTTAATTATTAACATTTAATGTTTTTAATATGGTTTTAATTTATCTAATTAATATGTATTCATTTCTGTTAGGTCAGAATGGCAATAACAAAGAGAAAGAAACAAGAGGGGGGGGGGGTGAATTTTGTTTTTCAAAAAATTTGACCGATTCAAATCACCTATCTCTTATTATGCAACAAACCATTCATTTTATCTTAAAGATGAGTGAGCAATGAAAATATATAAGGAAAATAGCACAAAGATGTATAGTGGTTCCGGGAACAAAGATCCCATAGTCCACTCCACCAACGTTCAACTCCACGAGCTTGGTGATTTTCACTAGTAGGTCCTCTTTTCTGAAGAACTCCAAATAAAAAATAACTGAGTGCAGGTAGTTGACACATTAAAAGGATTTTACAAGGCCTTCTTGTTCTTTTACAAGGAATCAAAAAACTGCATCACTATAAAAGAATTTGACACTTTACCATGACTGAGTACAAGAAATCGAAACTCCAATAGATCAATAGATATTGATTTGATTGAGAAAATAGGTTTTAATTTCTAGTTGAAAAAATGAACTGACATATGTATTCAGATATTCAATAATTAACAAAAACAAAAATATCTTCAACATTGCACATGATTTCTTCAAAAAAAGATAGAGAAAACACCAGAAAGATGTATAAATATCTATGTCTCAAAATTACATCTCTGAAAAATTCTCTGTCTATATTATTGAAGAATATGTAACAATAAGATGCAGTAGTAATGACAAAAAAATAGTGAGTCAATTAGATAAATCAAAACATGTATGTCTCCAAAGTGTAGCTCTAAAGACAATGAAACACTTGTTGTTTTCAAACATAGTTTTTACTTATGTACATTTATGTAACATATCTCCTCTTTTTTTTAGGATACAGATTATTATGATATTTATACTATAGGTTGAATAAATTCAGGTCAAACCAGCTTCAGTAATATTGCATAATAAATCATGAATATTTTAATTCAAAATCATTCAAGAAAATTGTAACTTCCTGTAAGAATATAAATGACTCATTACCTTGAATTCAAGCCTTTGAATTGATCATAAAATATCTTTGAATAGATATTTAATTTTGGAAAAACTGTTACTGAAATCACAAATAATATCTTGAAATTAAAACTCTGTTTGTTGAATAGTCAAATGTAGAGTTTCTTCATGTAACGATAAAATCCAATTGCAGGGTTGACAACGTATATTTGTTCAAAAATGTAGGGTTGATGATGTACGGTTGTTCATAAACATAGGGTTGATGAATAATACTTTCCTTTTCTCGAACTTGGGGTTCCTTCCAAATGTAGGGCTGATAATCCATACTTTTCAAACAATGTAGGGTATATGATCCATACATGTTATCTCAAACACAAAGTTGTTGAACCATAAATTATGATTACAAACATAAGGTATGAAAATTGTTTTCATAATACTTACAAACACGTCCAGGATACTTCAAAAAATATTTCCAGTGGATAAATGACTTGAATATATTTCTAGAATAAATATTCTACCAAATATTATCTTCCCAAAATTCACTTAAAATCAACTTCATTAGTAACATAAATGTGGGTGTTTGTGAGCATCAAAAACAAAAATAAATTAATGAAATTATTGAATAAACACATGCTCAACAATTTCCACATTAACATATATAAATATTCCCTTTTTTTTTAAATTATCTATATAATTAATAAAAATTATTCATTTTTTAAATTCAATCATTCTTATTATTAATTATTTAATCAATGGATTCTATATATTACATAATGTCATTGTCAAATTTAATATATATCAAACTTGTGTATATATATATATGTTAACTTCACACACACAAATATTTACATAATTAATAAAATCTTATATAGAAACACATACACCTACTATTTATGTAATTTATTCAAATTTTATTAGTCATTATAGAATTTCATTTAGTAACATAATATATTCAATATATTATGTTTTTAATTGATACATTTTTTAATATCATTATATTTAATATTATTTATTTGTTTTTATTTTATTTTTATTTTTTTGGAATTTAATCTTTTTCTAATATTTATTTATACATATTTATTTGTTATGTTGTAATATTTTCAGTATGTATTAATCTTCATTTCAATGTTTATCAATTTTCTTAATAATTTGTTTAATTAAAAAAAATTATCCATTTTTTCAATATTTTTAAAGTCTACTCATTTTTAATTATTCAATTTCACTGATTTTTAACATTCATGCATTTAAGAATATATATTCATTAATAATTTTAAAAAAATACATGTAAATAAATATTTATAAATTTATATATTTATAAAGAGGTCTTTGATTTTATAATAAAAATAAATATTTTCTCTCAACTTTTAAAAAATATAATTTAAAAAAAATATATTTATATAATTATATATTTAAATAATTATAAAATTGTACTAAATATATTAAATAATGAATATATTTACTAAATATATATTTATCAAATATATATATATATATATATATATAATTATATAAATATATATAATGATATAAATATATATAAAGATATAAATATATATAAAGATATAAATATATTTATAATTATAAATAAATAATTATAAATATATTTATAAATATATTTATAAATTTATATGTACTATATTTATAAATTATAAAATTATAATTATAAATTGATAAATACAATTTTTTTTAAAATTATTTAAAAAATTATAAATAAAAAATTATATATTTAAATAATTAGAAAATTATAATAAATATATTTAAATAATGAATACATTTATATTTATTTATTATATATATATATTTATATTAATATATATGATGATATAAATATATTTATAAATATATACAAATATTTATAAATATTTATCAGTGCTAAATAAGAACTGATAAAATTCTTCTTTATCAGCGCTAAAGTTTTAGCACTGATAAAGATATATTTTATCAAAGTTTTTTATTTTAGCACAGATAAAACACCTCTTTATTATCTTTTTAGAAGCGCTGATAAAACCCTTCTCGATCTTTTAAAAAACCCCCTAACCAAACCGATTTCTTCATACCGTTTTAGCTCTTGTAAAAGTTCATCTTCGTGGCCGCTCCCCCCTCGATCTTCTCTCAGATGAATCAATTATCAAATATAAGGTATGTTATTTTTTTCTTCTCCTCCCCAATCTAAATCATGTTAAATTATTATATCCTTTGCTTTGTCATTTTCCTCTTTCTTGTTTGAGTATGTATGAGGTTAGATAGAGTATGGTGAGTAGGGTTTGAAGCCTTTCTATCTTTAGGTACACTATAACATGGGAGTCTATCCGGGTGACCTATATTTCCAAAGCATGAATTTTATATAGGTTTAACATCTTGGATTCAGTCTGTGAGTTCATGGGATACACAACAGAACCAACTGGTGATGATTTTTAACAAATATTTTCTTCATATATTAATATATTCTTCATTCTGAACAAATCAATAGTGATATAATGATTATTGAGAGAATACAATTGAGAATTTTTTATACTATATTATCATTTTTAAATATTTCATGAGCATTTCTTCTCCAATTTTCAAGTACTGATAGGTGATGAGCAGTTAATACTTTTACCTGAGAAGAGTCAATTGAATTACTTTAACTAGAAAAGGTTGATCCTTCATCTTCTCCATGAAAGATTAATCCATGTGTTAAATAATGGTGTAAAAATCATTGTTTAATGAAATATAATAGAATAAATGTTAGTTTTCAAAATATGATGAGGCGATGCCAACTACACTTCATCACAGTTTCAATTTGGTCTCCCCTGACTCATCAATTTTTAATAGTGATCCATTTTTTCTTTAACTTGTTTATTTCTCATGTTTCTCATCAATTTTTTCAAAAAAAAATAATTATTTTATTTAGTGAAATTTTTTGAAAATCCTAAAACTCTTCCACCCTTAATCATGGAATACGAACCTACAACTGTTCTACTAGTATAGTGTATGTACTAAATAATTTTTATTGTCCAATGAAATGATCAAAATATTTTTTTTCATTGTTGGGGAAGGAATCAAAGTACTAGGGGAGAAATTTAAAAAATATAAAAAACTATAAAGAAAAAAATAAAATAAAAAAATAACCAAAATTTTACTTAAAATTCAAAATATTCTTTTTGTTTAGTGTGTCTAATCTACAAAAATACTTGTTATTATTTAGTGTTTTCATTAATGGTTATCATTTATAATTTAATTTATTCAAACATTTCTTGATGTATTTTGATATCATTTATTTATTTATTTGATGATATTCATGGTGATTGATTGATTTATTAATTAATTTATAGAATGATTTATCTAGATGCATAGATTTAATGAATTATCTAATAATAGTTTTTTAAATGTTGAAATTTAAACTTCTAGATGAAGGTGTTTTTCCAAAAGGTTTTAAGGATTTTAAAGATATGTTTTTATTTCCTTGGCTTCAAATATCTTCTTAGAAATAAGTGTTTTTCCTTATATTTGTATCAGATTAAAGTTTATCTAATTTTCTTGTCTTAAAATTATAATGATATATTAAAATCAAGGTATGTGATCACTTGTGATCTATTTATCCCATCACATTTTTTTAATTTTCCCTAATAGTTTGAATAATGGGCACAAGTGACCACATTTTTCCTTGATCCACCTCACTGATTCTCCACCCAATATCTCTTGCCTAGAACCATTGTTAGGTTACCCTATCCATCAATTTAAAATTTATTTTCACTTAAATCATTATCTATCACTCTGATTTCATGGATCTCCTAGATATGAACTGCAAAACACTACCCAATCATCAGGTAAGGTGGTGACTGAAAATAATAAGTAGGCAGTGTTTTTATAGTGCACAGATAGTAATCAGATCCTTGTTTCAAGTATCCCTTATGCTCCCATGGATTAAAATCAAACAATTTTACCAATTTTCTTCCAAGTATCCCTCATAACCCCATGGATTAAAACCACCATACCTTTTTTAAAACATTTTATTACCTTGTGTATTTTTAGTTACCATTAGAGTATCATCTTTCAATATTGTTTTCTTTTTAAGAAACCAAAATATAATGAAATATAGTTCCATTATGAACTCAATTTCTTTTTGATATTGGTGGAAATTTTATTTCATGATTTTTTAACAAATGGGTATTCTTATTTAGTTTTAGTGATTTTATTAAAATTTTAATATCATTAAAAATATTATATTAATTAATTTTATATTAATATGTTATGTATTATTTTTTTTGGAATTATATATTTTGAATTTAAATTATTTTAATTTTAACCAAAATATAATATGCACATTTTTCATAGAAAATATAATTCTTTTAAACATATAATCCATGTACACAATATTATTATTATTTTTATTTATTGTGTATCATTAAGAATAGTTTGAGTGTCACCCATAAAAAGTTACAATTTAAAACACATTTATCTTGGACACATATAGGATTAGATGATAGTGGAAGAATTTTATAAAAATTATTATAATATCTATTAACCATACATGTGGTGCAATTTTTTTTAAGAATCATTATACTCTTTTGGATATACCTGTCATGTTTTTTGACTACTTTATGTGGGAGATATATTATAGTGATATGTATTATTGTTAGAGGTGGAATTATAATTTGTTTGGATCTCATTGATGTGAAATACATGCTAAATATTTTTTTGTAATGTTTGTTAATATAAAGTATTTGGGTTTTTTTTAAGGAAATTGAATAGAAGTTTTTAATGTTGTAGAATATGTGAAATACTCCTAAGATTGATAATTTTATTATTTTTTAAATAGTGGTTCATCAGTGGGTTATAGTACAAATATATTTGTTGGTATTTCTATAATACATGGTATAGAACAATCTACAGAAAAATAGCGTAACATAGAATCCAACTTCACTTCTATCATTAATAATAGTTTCATCCCTTAATTTTATGAAATTCCAAGAACCTTGACCCTATTTCAAAATTTTGTGATTACATGACCTTATAAGTTCTATGGAAAGTTACTTTTACACAAATTTAGAAAGCCAAGTCACAATTAAATTAAAAGAAAGAACAATAATTTCCAAGGTAATTCAACCATCCAATAATAAATATATTTTGTTCACCAATATATTTCTTACCAAATTTTTATCCCACAAAACATCAAATCATGAAATAGGACCAACAACCACATGTTTACCCCAAGTTTTTTCTTTTCATTCCACCCTTGTGTAAAATGATAATTTTTAAGGAATCATAACTGATAAAATTAAAATGTTGGGTTCCCCTTATTGGAATTATCTACAAAATTCTCCTTTGATTATGAATATCTAATGTGTATTTATTTATTTTTTGTACAAAATGAATATTTTATGAACCTAATTGGTTGAAGATGAATAAAAAATATATGAATTATAACAGTATGAAAAAATATTATGAATATGGAGTTATATAATTCATCAATTTTTAAATAGATCATGCATACAAACCTTCTCAAATCCTTTGTTCATGTTCCCATTGTTTTTATTCAAGAAAAATTAGTCCAGAAGAGTTGGAATAAAGTTTTATTTTCCATGTAATAGATCATATATATAAATGTAGGACTAAACACATAGAACAACTGAACATGAACACAAATTAGGATGAAACTGTGGTTTATGGATCATTTAATATGAATACCAGTTTAAATAATGATGTAGATCATAGGGAAGAAATGAAAATGGAAATTGTAGACGACCTTTATGATTGTACAAAGTTTTTTTAGAAGTTTAATAGATGTTCTAAGATACCATTGTATACCATTTTTACTAAATACACAACATTGTCAGCTGTGCTGAAGTCATATAATTTGAAAGCTTTCAATGAATGGAGTGACACCAGCTTTATTGAACTTCTTAGTCTCCTGAATGATATGATACCAGAATAAAATTTTATTCATTATAGAACATATGATTCTAAAGAAATTATGTTTAATGGGAATGATATCTAAAAAATACATTCTTGTCCAAATGATTGCATACTATTTCACAAGGACCATGAATCACTCATAAATTCCCTAAGTGTGGTGTGAATCGATACAAGAAAGATGAATAAAGTCCTTTAAAATATATTTAGTACTTTCCTATCATTACATAGTTTAGAAGATTATATGGATGTCAAGAAACCGTGAGACAATTGACATTTCATGCATATACAAGAATTAAAGATGGGAAACTACGTCATCTAGTAGACTCTGGTCAATAAAACAAAATTGATTATGAGTATCCTGAATTTGGAAATGAGCCAAGAAAATTCCATATTTTTTTTATCAATAGATGAAATAAATCCTTTTGGTGTAGTAATTAGTACTCACAGTACATGTCCAGTTATGTTGGTAAATTATAAATTTCCTCCATGGTTATGCATGAAGTAGAAATACATTATATTGTATTTGCTTATATATAGACAAAAAAAACCCAGTAATGATATTGATGTCTATTTAGATCAATTGATAAAAGATCTATAATTCATGTGGTATACATGTGTTACAATGTATGATGCTTATAGAAGTGAAGAATTCACATTTTTTTCCATGTTGTATGATATGATAAAAAAATTTACTACTTATGATTTTTTTTGGGATATATCATTAAAGGAATGTTGGGTGTCCTATTTTTGAATAATGCACACACTCAAATCGGTTGAAAAATGCCTAAAAGACTATATTTTTAGAACATCAAAATTTCTTACCTCAGTAGTATAAATACCAATCTTGGATGACAATTTTTGATGGGAATACTGAACAAAGTACAACACCATCTTAACTAATGAGTGATCAAATATTTGATAAAGTAAAAGATATTGACACTATTTTTGGTAAACCATTTTCAAAAAACCTTATGAAATCAGGTTGAAAAAAGAGATCAATTTTCTTTGAATTGTCATAATATAGTTGTTTTTACGACAAAATTTTTATTGATTTCATGTAGTAGAAAAAATGTATTTGAAAGTGTTATTGGTATTTTACTAAATATTCCTAGAAAAAAAGATGGCATCAAGTGTAGTATAGACATGATTGAAATGGGGATAAGGGAAGAGTTGGCACTAGTGAAGAGTAAAATTCATACTTTTATTTGTCCAGTAGATTACACTCTATCTGTAATGTACTAGCCCGACTGACCACTAAGACAGTAACTGAACTGGTGGGTAACATGACTTCAATCATGCCTCCCCATATGCCAGAGGCTTCCAACTATCAGTGAGGGTATAAGGAGGTGATATTGGGGAGACTATACCCACATGATCAGAGTGGCACAATGGTATATAAACAAATTAATAACATATAATAGCTGAAGTCGTAATAAATGAAATATAGATCAGTAGAATAATAATATAAACTGAATATAAAATTTAGCCAACACCAATATAAAAAAATGTATTCGTGTCCAAATGATGATACATAAACAAAAATAATAGACATACAACATGAAACATGATACAAGGAAGTACAAAAATACCCAAAGAAATAAAATCCCTAAGGGAAAACTCCATGAGCATCCTGAGATCTAGCTTATCCCTGTTCTCCTAACTCCCATGTACAAGATAATCAACATAAGAAATAATCCATGGTCCTATGAACATGAGATCTACTTGGGTACCCCAGGTTAATAGCGGTCTGAGTAAGGTGTGAGATATAAATCCATATAGGTTATAACCCAAAATGTCTATAGCTAAAAAAATTCCATGAATATAATGTAAAATATTGTTAAGGTATAAATAATAATAAACAAAACTAAATAAATAAACATTAACCTGCTCAAGGTCATAAAGAACACCTGACAGCTCTACCTGCTTCGGCTCACAGTCGGAAAGAGTGTATGATTGGTAACTATATATATAGTAATAATATATATAGTATGGTTCTATATTTCATCCATCTATATGAACCAATTAATTATGGATGTAAGTGGCTATATACCTAGAATACTAGATGCTGGCTAGATTGGGAGTAACTCAGTCATCCATAACTAGTCTGAACGAGCCTATAAGCTCAAGGAAAAGGGTAGAAGCGTTATATCTCATAATGAGTGGGATATTACATGCTCATCACTTGAGATGTTGAGTTTTTTGTCATATCAACACTCAGAAAAGTGGTGAGTGTTCCATCATGCTAAAACTCACTCGGGAACATGGTGCATCATGCCCACTGACCCGGTAGTGTCAATGGTGCGAGAATTCGTGCTCAACACCCAATGTAAGAGAGCATGATACTTCCATTCTCAATAAAACCCTTACCATAATTACAAATCATATATCAAGGTGTAATCATATTTATAGCAATATCCAAGAGGCATTAACTCTCATGATTTAAATTTAACAATCTAAATTATAAACAAGGGCATTCCATTTATTACAATTCAAATTATGCGTGTACTTAAGGATGCAATAAACAACCTAGCCTTGACACCCTTTAAAATTCATTTAGCGAAGAAAATCATTCAAGAAGAAATCCATCCAACATAAACATGTCATATCATTTAAACCAATTAAAAATCATTCAAGTAAGGTGTTCCATCATTACTAGCCATTCCATTAAAAAGAATTCAATTTAATATATTTGAGCATGGAAATTCATTTTATAGGGCTCAAGAGGCACTTAGACGGTACCATGGTCAAATCAGAAATTAACTATATGGGAAATACCATTTATAAATCAAGCCAACCCTTAGAATATTTTGGTTCATTGGTCATTTAGAAAGGTGTGACCAAGCCTTTCAATTTATAAAATGACCACGCACTTAGAAGGTGATATGTATCATTAAAAACTATGAATGAATGGAGTATAATTCATTTAATAATATCAAGGAGGACATGTAATAACATGCAACATATCAAGGCTGCTCTTTCTGTTGACCCCGGCTAGTGGAACATCATCTTGGGTACCTGGGGCTTTCCCAGTTGCTGCCTACTTGGAGTAGAACTGAAAGTCCATTGCCCTGCAGCAAGGCTGCTCTTTCTTGGAGCTTGTTTAATGCTGCATTTTGATTTGTTGGTCTGCAATTATGAAAAATTCAGTCTGGAAGCGCTTGGATGCTGAAATGGAGACTTAAATGGAAGAATCTTTGCTGTGGTCTCTTACTGCAGACCTGAAATTTTTTCTCTGGACACAAAACTCCGGTTCCTGCCAAGAAGGAGAGTCTCACTTCTCCTCAGTAGTCTGATGTCCAGAAGGTGGTGCACACTGGATGATTATTTGGATGACAGCGATGATGAAGATGATCTGAAGTTGGGTGATGCTGATGTTAGTTCTGAAGATGTTTATGAGGCCGACTCTGC
The DNA here is from genome assembly GCA_963277665.1 of Viscum album. Classification (NCBI taxonomy): domain Eukaryota; kingdom Viridiplantae; phylum Streptophyta; class Magnoliopsida; order Santalales; family Viscaceae; genus Viscum; species Viscum album. The sequence continues at coordinate 274,680,889 of OY728165.1, read as the reverse complement.
GGAGGAAGACTCTGATGCCAACGAAGATGCTCTGAAGAAGGTGGAAGTAGGAAAGTGGGTCCTTGGGGAGTCTGTTTTTCTTTGTCATTTTCTTGTATCCCCTTTAATTTCCCTGCTGGTGTAAATTCTTTACACCTCGAGTCTGTACTGCATACTTTTTGTCTTTAATAAATTCCTTTGGGTGGCATGAACTAGGAAACCAGTTCATGTCATCAATTTTCTCAAAAAAAATGCAACATATCAAGAATGAACATGAAGTCATAGGAAAATTATAAAGAAATACGGACAGACATGTGTTAAATCACTAACCATTACATTGTAATTTCGAAGACATCACACCTCCTTCAAGGGATTTTATTATAAAAACATGAAATTGTTTATTAATTTTTTTAACTAATCAAGAATTGAAATAAAAATTCATAACTCAATTCACATTAAAGGACCATTCTATAAAGCTACCACATATGAAAAACAAATACATTTTTTAACAAGGAACTTAAAGTGTTCCATTATCAACCAAACAAGTCCCCACAAGGGGAAATTTTCATTATTAATACAAAACAAACTCTTATAATGAAATACAGACTTTATTCATTAAATTAATTAGAAAAATACAAGCTAGAACACCCAATGGTTGTCGTGTTCAAGTTTTACATCTTCTATATACATAATAAAGATCAAAGAGAGCAATTCAAGGTGTGTATAACAATTTAAAATGAAGAAATCAATTTTTGGGAAACACGCAACAAAGGAAGACATAAGACAAAATTGAAACATTTAAAAAATAATGGAAACTTGATGAAAAATCTATAGACCACCTACCTTATGCTTAGGATTCTCTACTAATCCAATATCAAGCTTTGATATGGTCTTTTTTGGAAGAAATATATGAAACATACATTTTCCATGGAAATGAGCTCGCCCCAAAATAGAAAAAAAATAGAGAGAAACATTTAAAATAAATAAGTGAAATAAAGAGATTACCAATTCAAAGCCATAGATACTAACATGATTCAATTAAGAATATGGAAGAAGGAGATCTTTGAAAGCCTAGGTTAGGATTAAAGGAGACGCATGGCATAAGGGAGGAGGAGACACCCACAGGAGGATGAATAAAGAAAAAGAAAAGAAGGATTTAAAAACCACTAAGGAAAAAATGGCCATTTTACCATAAAAATTGGGCTGCACAGTTTGGTCAAATCATGTTCCAACCATACAACTCTCACTTCCTTGGAAACCTACCTTGCAAGGTTGCCCCACACAATTTTCTCTAATCGTGTGCCAACCGTTCAATGAATATTGTGAGGTTATTTCCTAAGTGACATTAAACATGTGGTATAGGTGCATAGTTTGGGGACAACATGAAAAAGACGTGTGACACTTGCTGAACCATTTATTTAGGCTACACGGTTTTCTGTAGGGGGCCGCATAGTTTCAGAAAAACCATGCACTTTGTACAGACCTTCCAAACTTGTTATTTTCAGGGCCTGACGCTCTCAAAACTCAATGAGACTCCTAAGGAACCTCTCAAGTCTTTAACCAAGGCAAAAAACACTTAGAATATTTCCAACTCTTAGAATTATGTTTTGAATTTCCGTTTAAAGAATGACCCATCCACTAAATGCCAAAATTCAAATTCCATTGAAATTTCTACATTGGATCAAAACACGGGTCGTTACACTATCAAGACAAGAAAAATTACAAATTTTAATTTTCCTTAATGGTGTAAAAGTTCTATAGGTACGTTAATAAAATTTCAAGAATGTCATGTCAATGACTAATTTGAAGTTACAAAGACTAAAATAAAATGAATTCCATGTTTTGATGAAATATTTGATTCCCATATATTTACGTTGAATTATTCCTAAATATGTATGTAATACATTAACCAGACTCTTCTTATTTTTCAAAACCATATGCAGTAAATTTATAGAATCGGCGTGGTTTCCAATTATTTATAAGAAGGTTTCAGTCATATTTTGTGAATTAAAGATGTTATTCCCACCATAATTCTTTTATATAATGGTCCACCTAATTGTTCACTTTTTTAGAGATGTTAAAATATGTGAACTTGCATATTATATATAGATATACCCCATTGAATGGTATATAATTATTTTTAAAGGGTATGTCATGGATCAAAGTTGACTAGAAGGTTGTATTGTAGAATGATATATGGTTGAATATGTCATTTAATTATATACACATTACCTATTAGATGTTGATTGCATCAGTCTCCCAAAGTCTCATCATAATGGATGCCTTATGGGTGAAGGGATTTATAGAAGAGATGTTTTCACAATTACCATTACATATCGAGAGAAACCTCACCATTACATTTTATAAAATAGTGAGGATATTGATCCATACATTGAATCCAATAAAGAAATTCTTAGACATTTGAATCCATCGTGGGATAAAAGATGGATATAAAATACACATAATCAATAGTTTATTGGATGGTTCTGAGATCATATTTATAAGGAGTTGGATGAAAACCCAAATTAAATTGCTGAACAACTTCAATAGCTATCCAGGGGACCAAGTTAAAATGTTATATCTTACACTAGTTTTTTAATTAATGGTTATAATTTCTATACAAAAAACATGATGACCACAATACGATGAAAAATAATGGAGTTACTATTGTGGTGGAAGCGATGCACATATCCAGTTCCAAGGAGAGAAATCCAATTTATGTGAATATCACATATTTTTAAATCATCGAACAAATATAAAAGTTGAATTATATAACATATCAAATGTTAATTTTCCATTAAAAATGGATTGACAACAGGACTATAGTAGAAGTCATTTAAATGGGATTTATGAAGGTTAGTTTTAGTGTGGAATGGGAAAATTAAATGTTGTTCGTAATGGAATCACAAGTAGCAGTGGTATTTTATGTCTCAGATCCAGTAATCAGGAATTACTGAATTTTCCTACAAGTGACTAAAACATCTGCATAGTTATATGAAAATTCAATTTAGAGGGGACCCCAAATAGGTGATTTAGATTCTAGATATAGGATTAAAATCCATAAACCTTTAAATAAAACAAAGAGAGTTCAATGAGAAGGTTAAACAATTTTTTAATATACTATGATTTTCTCATTATAATATTATGTGTTCTCTAATGTATTTATGTAATATAAATTAAATTTTTGACAACTCATGTAGAAAATGTCTTATTCACATGATGATGTTACTAATCTTAGGGACAAAATTGTGGTTTATTCTAAAACAATATAATTATTTGGGGATCAACACCATGTTGATGAAAATAAAAAAGAATAATGTAGTATCACTATTTTGACTAAAATTATCAAGGTAATTAGTAAGGGTATAAAATTTGAGGTTGGGTGGAATCAACATGACCAACATATTAAACCCAACAAGTCAATGTTTATTAGTTATATTGGGATCATAATGAGGATTAATGTATCGATTGATATAGATTCATGTCACCACATCTGACCTAAATAAAGGTAAACCTTTGGGAATATATAAAGGTAATGTTATGATATATTTTCTTTATTTTATTGATAATGTATATAATTAAACATTGATTTAATCTTCATTACTCCTTATAGAGTTGTTTTTTAATTTTAGATGATTTTTTCAAGAAATATCTCTTAATGGCCACTGGAAAATCTTATAGAGGCTTCCAAACTCTTCTTACCAAGTTTCTTCTTAGGGATACTGATGGGAAAGTAAAGAACCACCCACCAGTTACATATGCACACATTATAAAGTAGGAAACATAAAATTAATTCATCAGTAGTCATGATGAGAAATTATTTTAGGTGAATTGTAATCGATATTATATTATTTTACATTATTTATTTTATCTAATTTGATTAAAAATTGTTAATATATGAAATAAAAAATGAGTACTAAAAATAAACAATATGCATCAAAACCAATGTACCCCTATCATAAAAAAATTATGGGGTACACTTTAAAAGAGAATAAAATAGTATGCATTTTAAATAAATAATAAATTTTTTATGTGATGTGAAACAATATATGTTCCTTTATTTATATATAGATTAATGAATCAAATTTTGAATCCATCTCCATACCACATAATATGCTTTGGAAGAAGGCATGCATAAATATGGAGGGTAAACTAATTGATGAAAACACAAAATTAGTATGAGAAACATGTATAAGGATTGAATAATAGTAATTTGTTATGATTAATAAAAGTATTATGTAAAAATATATATTTATTATTATATGTTTTTTATATGGTTTATACGTAAGAATCAATAGTGACCATACCATAAGAAAAACTACTTTTAGTAGATTTTAAGTGGCCAGAACAATATGGTCACGTTAGAGGTGTAGGTTTTGGAGAGTCTCCTCAAACATATTTTGTGAAGAAAAAATTGCAAAAATATACATATCATATGATAAAAGTATTGAAGTTACAAATAGATTCTCTGTAAGATATTATTGTTCTATCTAGTTTTGAAGACCAATATATGTGAAAATATTAAAGAAAACCAAAAATGGAATAAATATTAGTACATGAACAACTAAATAACCCCATTATCTTTGAGGCTAATCATTCCCCTAAACCACATACCATACTTGAGGTAATTAATTTTTTCATTACTCTTTCTATTAAATGTAAATCAAACAACTTTTTATAACTTTATATTACTAAAACTCTAAATGTAAAATTTTTATGTGATTTATATCTATCAACAACCATTCACCACCTTGTAGTGAGGGGTATGGTGTATAATATACTAGGAGACAATCTGTACAACAAAGTTCTCACAAAATATCACATTAGAGTGGGTATTTAAGTAAATCAATATCTGAGAAGTGAGTTTCCTATTCCACTTGATGATCTTAATATTACAATGGTCAATGATGATATTTGAAATTTTATAGCATGGTTATCTAATCTTATAAATATACATGAGGTATTTCCTTAACAAATGTTTTTAAATTAAAAACCCGTTACATTTGATTAAAAAAGTTTTTAAGAGAGGTATGGTATTATATATGGATAAAATTATGGGTAAATAGAAGGAAAGATCAAAAAAATATAGTGAATCAACCAAGAAAACATAAAGAACTTCTAGGAGTACCTTACCCCTGATAGTTTCACTACAATGTCTATTATCGTTATAACTTTATGCAGACACCACATTCAAAAATCGGAGATATTTACAACATTCTATATGAAAAATAAATATTTAGAACTTTCATTACAAACACAGTTGTTCTCAATAGTATAAATGATATTATCAAGTTTGAATTACTATAAGTCTTAGTTTTAAATACATAGATATGGTATAATTTTATAATACATCTATCTAAAAAAAAATATAATATGTTCATTAAGGAAAATAAATATTTATATTTTCTATAGATATTTATATTACTAATATATAAAGGGAAAACCCTATGAAGCAAGGTTTGGATTCATTAATCCTTGTATCATTTCTATGAATGAAATTTCATCAGAGTTTAAAAAAATTGATAATAAAAAAGATAATCTAAATGAGGACTTTTAGAAGAAAATAATAGATGATATACTCTTTTTGAGGCTTATAATGGAGGGGTAAAACTCTACAATCTAATAATATAAAATATTTTTTAATTTTTTAATTAATTATTTGTTTTTATTTTTTTAGGAAGCAATGGATGCTGATTTCAATAAATCTAGATACCCAAAGTATTTATTTTTTTAGATCCAATGCATGGATTTACAAAAAATTGACAACACATGATGTGTATTGTGAATTATTAAGGTAGTACAATCAATATTTTATATATAAACTTCAAATTATATATTTCACTTTGTATTATAAAAAGAATTTTTTTATGATTGGGCAATTGCTAAATATAGGATAAATCATGGTATGAGGTCGGTGACTGAAAATAAGAAGCCTATATATTAATTGAAACATAAATACATTAAGGTATATAGAGAAAGATTTATCTATCAAAACATATTTAAAAAAATACTTATTTTGATCAATGTTTTTGTAGTATATGAAGAAAGATAAAAACAACACTTTTGGATATTATGTTTTCAAATTTGTGAAAGATATCATATTCCATTAAAAGAATAGCATCCCCAATTAAGTAATTTCCAGAATTAATGTAACGCCCCGACCCCAGCTACCCAGAGTCGGTGCATTACTTCGTAACATTGGCATGATCACAAAAGATCAAGTCTCGAAAGACCGATTAGTTTAGTAGCCTTGGAAACACTAGATACATTCGTAAACGTTACATTACATCATAAAGTGAAAAACTACAATAACAAAGTCTCCATAGTCCACACTCATATCCTCTTCTGACTATCCCTGTAGGTCATTCATAAAATACTTCTTCACATCCTGGAAAATATTAAAACATTGAAAGGGGTGAGCTCAGATGCTCAGTAAGGATAACAATATTGCGGAAGCTTTCATAAATAAACATAAACATTTAAGGCAATGTATAACTAAAACAAAAGCCTTATAAACTTGAACATCAACATAATATGGCAAAAGTAAAATGAGATAATGCCATTTACTTCTTCACATGGATATTCTACTGGTCGAATAATCACATGCAATATCAATAACAACTTTCATAATGAGGGAATGTATAATGCCGGACATTCTGAAACATTTTGTCAAGGCCTCGGCCAAGACGTCTAAAATGATTAAGGCCTCGGCCAAAACCATAAATCAAATTGGGAAAGGGCCTCGGCCAATTCCACGTCTAGTTGTCTCATGAGACCTGCCGATGCATCGAGGAGCTATAGCGGGCTCCACCCGTCACTTATTAAGTCCAATACATTCCTCATATGAATAGGTTTAAACATATCATAAACCATAACATAATCATATCACATAAAACATGCATAAAGGAAACATAACATTTCCACATTTCAATCACAAGATATCAATAAGACATATTGATATAATAAAAACTCTTTCAAAACCATTTTCAATACCAAAATAAAAGAAAGTTAAAACTTTGTATTTATTTTTCATTAAAAAAATGATGGCTTGTAGAGGAAGCCGAAACTCAAATAATGGTCACGGCGGCGGAGAAGTCGTTGTCGCCGCATACGTACGACAAAAACATTCCCTTTTGTCGTTTAGTAAACGCTTCGTATAAAAAAGATTCCTTTTGAATAAACTTAAAAGTCAAAGGGGTTTATACACCGTATAAAAGAAAGTTGTGTATAAAACCAAATATGCCTCAATGAAAGGAGATTGAGACGAAGTCCTTAAAAAGATCATTTTTAAAATAAAATAGATATATTATGTGTATTCACTATAGGTACACATAAAGAAAGTAAAAATACAAAATAGGACATAATAACATCATGACATAATTTGAAAGTAGTAGATTAACCCAAAGAATGGAAGTTGGGTTAAGAAGTTCCCTTACCTCGTGTCTGACTTGACTCAACCGTTCTTTAACCTCCTGAATAATAAACTAGAGTTAATATATACCTTATTAAGAACCATTTTCAACTTCATTATCCTTATTATATCACTTATTACAATGATATGAACATTATGTAATTATTTAAGTTAATAACGGTCGTTTTGTCGATCTTTGGTACTTGAGTCAACAATAAGCTTCTTATAATTACAAGTTGTTTATGTGGTGAAATATCCATTATATACAGAATTATATTCATGATTTATATGTCATATATATCTTGTATATCCAGTATATACATTCATTTATAATATTACGTAACATTTAGAGGTAAGAAATGAAATGCACCGTTCATGGAGACGGTAAGCCGTACGTACGCATGAACGCTACTTTCATTTCAATTTCATATTTAATGGAACTAAATCATAATGATATAAATGTATAATATAATTCCAGTATAATATAGTGTATAATACCATTTACTCCATCCTTTATACATCCCACATATGGCATTAACGATTCAAATCACTTTGAGGGGGCGGTAGTCCGCACTTCCTAAAATGAAATTATCGCGTTTTACCCATAATGGAAATCATAAAGTATGCCATAAATGAGAAATACAGAAGCATAAGTAAAACATAAACATATTATATATCATATATAAAAATAGTGACATCTTAATGGCCACCTTTGAAGGTGTTATATGAGTGTTGAACAATCATCGTTTCGTGAGGCAGAAATTCGCCATCCACAGAAACCGTATGTTCTTTAACCATTAGATGTAGGTGTGTGTAAGTGTAGCTCGAATACTTCTTATAACAACATCCTAGTATATTGAGGATACTGGTGTTGTTACAAAAGAAATGAATAAAAAGAGTTTAGGGGGTTGGAGAAGTAAAATAAAACAAAAGAACATGAGAGAATGAATTACCTTAAAAAGTGTAACTCCTTTTGAGTTGAGCCTAAAGGCTTCCTTTGAAAGGATTCTGCCCAAAGGGAATCCTCTAGGATGAGGAGAGGGATGTGGAGAGAGCAAATGGGCAGGGGTTGGCCGAGCCAATGGCTTGAAGGTGTGAATAAGGTGGGAGAGGTGGGGGCCTTTTATAAGTGGAGAGGAGGGGCACTTTTGGAAAGTAATGAAATGTTACATTATTTCAAAATGCTTTTCGGATTCTAAAGGTCCCACATCTATATAATTCGAGGCTAAGGTGATAAGGTTTCGAAATATCTTCATCCAATAGGCTTTGGACAAGTGTAAGCCTCGGATTTTGCATTATCTTCTCATTTTATTTAAATCGTCAAATAATGATGTCATCGCTGCATCATTATTATGTCATAAATACTTTAATTTATTTAATGTCTAAAAATTATAAAACAAATACTATGATGTAGGAAATCTTTTTAGCTTTCCAATGACTATTTATAATCAAAATTTGGACTTGTATAACCCCAATTAAAAATTGTTTTAGTAGAACAATTTATGTTAGTGTCATTTTCACTTTAACATTAAATAAAAACTAATTTATGTCATTTCCCAACAAAAGTGGATCCATGGGGTCCCCAAGTTAGGCCATGGCTTGTCTTGGTCGGCCATGACTCAACCAATGAGGTTGGGACATGTGTCTAGGTCATTTAATATTATTAAAGTATTATCTATACCTTAAACTACACTAATTACCACTAATCGCGATTAAGAACTTAATAAGTTACTATTCACCAAAAAATTATTATAATCTCATTGAACCACATTTTACTTCTTAATGACAACCATGTATGTCGGATTTTTGAAAATCAAATCACAGAAGTGGTAATATTTCATTTAAACGAAAAATCAGTTATTTAACTACCACTTAGTGGTTTCACTATTCATCAAAAATTGAAGTTTCTCAGAACAATGCCAAAATTTCATCCTAAGCTATAATTGATATTCCGAATTCAAAAATGATGTCTATTTTACAAAATTCCAAACATATAAGTTGCATTAATTAATTTTATAATTAATTCCCGCTGTTACGACAAATAGCGTGTTTTCAAGAAACAATTTATATCAAAAGATTGGCAATTGTTTATGTCCAAATTCAATGTTAAATTAATTCTAATGACCACCATTGGATAAAATGGTAAAAATATATTCTAATTATACATTAAATCCACTCAATAGTATAACTTATCACTATAAATTATTTTGATTAAAAAAGTTGTTTTAAGTATTTTTCACTATTCATAAAAAATTAGAAGTTCTCAGAAAAATACCAAAAATTCAACATAGGCTAATTTCGATATTACGAATACAAAAATGAAGTCCATTTTGAAATATAAAATTTCTATAATTTTAAAAAGTGGTTATTACTATTCATAACGGCTAGTTTGATTTGTCGCGATGTTTTAGAACTCGAAGTTGCGTACAATGCAAGCTATTGTATTATTGAATGAGAAGCGTATCGTGGAAGCTCGGGGTGTTACATTCTCCCCTCCTTCAATAAATTGCGTCCTCGCAATTTGAAATTTTTCTTGGAAAATAAAAGGTTGAAAAGAGAAAATACCTTTGAGGAAAACCCACATCGGAAATAAGGCAAATAAAATTTAGCCTTAATAAGAGGGAAATGGAAATAAGAAAGTCACCACCAAATCATGATCTCGATAAGGAGAACATTGGTGGCAATTAGAGACATATAATTGGAGGAAAAACGTAAATATTTGTAGGGATTGATTGAGGTCATCAATCACAATCAACTGTCAAATTGAGGGCCTCAAAGCCTTCAATCTATGTTGATTTAAAATATCATCAGTTCAACAAAACATAAGTTATTAGGATAACACATTTTTTTGTTTTAATATCCCTTTACTAAAGTTTAAGAATTAATTTATTCATTGAATAAGAGATAGGTATATATATATATATATTTATGCTTGACAATTAGAGTTTCAACCTTCAACTCATCTTTTACTCAAAAAGGTAATAGAACTCAAAAATATTATACTTATCCTAATTGTATAAGGTTCCAAATGTTAACACATACCATTTAGATTAGTAAAATTATTTTGTAAAAACCAGGGACTTCCTGTAGGCTAGTGGTAGGAAATAAAGGCCTGTCGCACTATGATTGTGGGTTCGATTCCTACAGCTTTGTCCGACGCGACGGGTTATGCCCCACCCTGCAGGTTGTCCTTTTTCCTAAAACTATAGGATTATAATACTCCAAAAACAATCTTCATTAATTTTTTAACCTTAAACCATACTATCCAAAGATCAACTTAATCCACTCCAAAATAACTCTGTCCAGACTTTCTCTAAAATGTCTCTTAATTCCAAAATCAATTGTAGCATCAGATTCCCCATAAAAAGAAAAGTTTCTCTTATTGTCACATACTAAAAATATGATTACCTTAATCATATTAAAACCTTACTGAAATCAAAAAGTACTGCAGTACAATCCTTATATAGATCACATTATTCTAATAACCAGAATATAATCCATGAGTCCAAAAGCACCAATACATTAGTTATTCTGCTTCAACTGTAGTAATAGCATAAGATTGTCCTTGATCCCTTGGCCTTTTCTGAGGTAAGTTTCCTTGACGCTTAGGACATTCATTTGCATAATGACCCATTTCTCTACAATTGTAGCATTCAACTTTGACAGCCTCTTTCTTTCCCTTGCAATCACGTGCCTGGTGACCTTTTTCTCCACATTTATAACAGACTCCCATTCCTTTTAGGCAAGTACCAGGGTGATTCTTCCCACAATTATCACATAATGGAAAATCCTTCTTTCCCTTTTTCCCTTTATCTGTCTCTTGTTCCACCGTTCTCTTCTTCTCTTGCTTTACTTTGTTGTCATAAGACTTAGAGAATTCCTTTTCTGTCTTGATAGCACATGAGACTATATCTTCGTATGTTGAGAAAGATTGTGACACTAGAGCTCGACGGAGAAATGGTTTTAACCCATCAAAGAAACGATCAATCTTACTTCTTGGGTTACGTATGTAATCTGCAGCATACCTTGCTAACCTTGTAAAGTTAGCCTCATACTTTGCGACATTCTCATCCTCCTTCTGCCTCAGACTCAGAAATTGCCTTTCCATATCTGCTCGATGGTCACGAGGAAAGTATTTTTCTAAGAAAAGCTCTTTAAACTCCCTCCATTCCATATTCGATACGTCATCATCTTCCTTTGTGTTTTGAATCAGCGACCACCACTGATCGGCATCTCCAGTGAGGCGGTAAACTGCCATGACAACATTCTCCCTTTCACTACTCCCCAGGGCATGGAATATTTTCTCTAAGGAATTTATCCATTGCTCAGCTACTATAGGATTTGTACTCCCATTGAAGGTTGGCGGTTGTTGCCTCATGAAACGGTCTAGCATTGATCCTCCACGTTGCGGATCAGGGTGCTCCATACGAGTAAGGTTGTTATTCATAACCTGCGTGAGTTGTCCCAGTATGGTGAGAAGCTGATCAGCACCAGTTGTATCACTAGCTCCACCATAATTATCCTGAGCAGGAGGGCAATCCCTACACGGAGTTCGTGCATTGATACAGTTTCCATTCCTTCTACTAGGCGCCATTTCTAAACAATGGCATAAACTAGATTAGTTTATGAATCAAAATACATAATTCCATACTTGTAAAACACTTAACATAAATTGAACTAATTATGGATATAATCCATAATTATAAAAATGTATTCTTTGAGGAAGCATATACTCGTAACCCTTCATAGTGGTTTGTAAAGAAAATGGGAATTATCCAAAGCATATCCCCCGGGAGTGTCGTAACCAAGAGTGCAGCAAGGCCCGTTGTCGTGCACCAGTTCCCGTTCGAGTCTAGCTCAAAGCGGTGTTTTCGGGTTTTACCCCTAGGTACATCTGTGCCAGAGCCGCCTCTACCTGCTCGTATCCAGACAGGAATGTATTGCTTGGAAAACTCACAAAATCTCTACAATACCAATATTCTAAGATGTTCTTTTATACTAATCCTCAAAGTCTATCTTCGGGCTATGTGCTCTAATCAGAGTTTATCTAAATCTAGCTTCCAAGGTTAGTACTAAACTGCCTCTGATACCAACTGTAACGCCCCGACCCCAGCTACCCAGAGTCGGTGCATTACTTCGTAACATTGGCATGATCACAAAAGATCAAGTCTCGAAAGACCGATTAGTTTAGTAGCCTTGGAAACACTAGATACATTCGTAAACGTTACATTACATCATAAAGTGAAAAACTACAATAACAAAGTCTCCATAGTCCACACTCATATCCTCTTCTGACTATCCCTGTAGGTCATTCATAAAATACTTCTTCACATCCTGGAAAATATTAAAACATTGAAAGGGGTGAGCTCAGATGCTCAGTAAGGATAACAATATTGCGGAAGCTTTCATAAATAAACATAAACATTTAAGGCAATGTATAACTAAAACAAAAGCCTTATAAACTTGAACATCAACATAATATGGCAAAAGTAAAATGAGATAATGCCATTTACTTCTTCACATGGATATTCTACTGGTCGAATAATCACATGCAATATCAATAACAACTTTCATAATGAGAGAATGTATAATGCCGGACATTCTGAAACATTTTGTCAAGGCCTCGGCCAAGACGTCTAAAATGATTAAGGCCTCGGCCAAAACCATAAATCAAATTGGGAAAGGGCCTCGGCCAATTCCACGTCTAGTTGTCTCATGAGACCTGCCGATGCATCGAGGAGCTATAGCGGGCTCCACCCGTCACTTATTAAGTCCAATACATTCCTCATATGAATAGGTTTAAACATATCATAAACCATAACATAATCATATCACATAAAACATGCATAAAGGAAACATAACATTTCCACATTTCAATCACAAGATATCAATAAGACATATTGATATAATAAAAACTCTTTCAAAACCATTTTCAATACCAAAATAAAAGAAAGTTAAAACTTTGTATTTATTTTTCATTAAAAAAATGATGGCTTGTAGAGGAAGCCGAAACTCAAATAATGGTCACGGCGGCGGAGAAGTCGTTGTCGCCGAATACGTACGACAAAAACATTCCCTTTTGTCGTTTAGTAAACGCTTCGTATAAAAAAGATTCCTTTTGAATAAACTTAAAAGTCAAAGGGGTTTATACACCGTATAAAAGAAAGTTGTGTATAAAACCAAATATGCCTCAATGAAAGGAGATTGAGACGAAGTCCTTAAAAAGATCATTTTTAAAATAAAATAGATATATTATGTGTATTCACTATAGGTACACATAAAGAAAGTAAAAATACAAAATAGGACATAATAACATCATGACATAATTTGAAAGTAGTAGATTAACCCAAAGAATGGAAGTTGGGTTAAGAAGTTCCCTTACCTCGTGTCTGACTTGACTCAACCGTTCTTTAACCTCCTGAATAATAAACTAGAGTTAATATATACCTTATTAAGAACCATTTTCAACTTCATTATCCTTATTATATCACTTATTACAATGATATGAACATTATGTAATTATTTAAGTTAATAACGGTCGTTTTGTCGATCTTTGGTACTTGAGTCAACAATAAGCTTCTTATAATTACAAGTTGTTTATGTGGTGAAATATCCATTATATACAGAATTATATTCATGATTTATATGTCATATATATCTTGTATATCCAGTATATACATTCATTTATAATATTACGTAACATTTAGAGGTAAGAAATGAAATGCACCGTTCATGGAGACGGTAAGCCGTACGTACGCATGAACGCTACTTTCATTTCAATTTCATATTTAATGGAACTAAATCATAATGATATAAATGTATAATATAATTCCAGTATAATATAGTGTATAATACCATTTACTCCATCCTTTATACATCCCACATATGGCATTAACGATTCAAATCACTTTGAGGGGGCGGTAGTCCGCACTTCCTAAAATGAAATTATCGCGTTTTACCCATAATGGAAATCATAAAGTATGCCATAAATGAGAAATACAGAAGCATAAGTAAAACATAAACATATTATATATCATATATAAAAATAGTGACATCTTAATGGCCACCTTTGAAGGTGTTATATGAGTGTTGAACAATCATCGTTTCGTGAGGCAGAAATTCGCCATCCACAGAAACCGTATGTTCTTTAACCATTAGATGTAGGTGTGTGTAAGTGTAGCTCGAATACTTCTTATAACAACATCCTAGTATATTGAGGATACTGGTGTTGTTACAAAAGAAATGAATAAAAAGAGTTTAGGGGGTTGGAGAAGTAAAATAAAACAAAAGAACATGAGAGAATGAATTACCTTAAAAAGTGTAACTCCTTTTGAGTTGAGCCTAAAGGCTTCCTTTGAAAGGATTCTGCCCAAAGGGAATCCTCTAGGATGAGGAGAGGGATGTGGAGAGAGCAAATGGGCAGGGGTTGGCCGAGCCAATGGCTTGAAGGTGTGAATAAGGTGGGAGAGGTGGGGGCCTTTTATAAGTGGAGAGGAGGGGCACTTTTGGAAAGTAATGAAATGTTACATTATTTCAAAATGCTTTTCGGATTCTAAAGGTCCCACATCTATATAATTCGAGGCTAAGGTGATAAGGTTTCGAAATATCTTCATCCAATAGGCTTTGGACAAGTGTAAGCCTCGGATTTTGCATTATCTTCTCATTTTATTTAAATCGTCAAATAATGATGTCATCGCTGCATCATTATTATGTCATAAATACTTTAATTTATTTAATGTCTAAAAATTATAAAACAAATACTATGATGTAGGAAATCTTTTTAGCTTTCCAATGACTATTTATAATCAAAATTTGGACTTGTATAACCCCAATTAAAAATTGTTTTAGTAGAACAATTTATGTTAGTGTCATTTTCACTTTAACATTAAATAAAAACTAATTTATGTCATTTCCCAACAAAAGTGGATCCATGGGGTCCCCAAGTTAGGCCATGGCTTGTCTTGGTCGGCCATGACTCAACCAATGAGGTTGGGACATGTGTCTAGGTCATTTAATATTATTAAAGTATTATCTATACCTTAAACTACACTAATTACCACTAATCGCGATTAAGAACTTAATAAGTTACTATTCACCAAAAAATTATTATAATCTCATTGAACCACATTTTACTTCTTAATGACAACCATGTATGTCGGATTTTTGAAAATCAAATCACAGAAGTGGTAATATTTCATTTAAACGAAAAATCAGTTATTTAACTACCACTTAGTGGTTTCACTATTCATCAAAAATTGAAGTTTCTCAGAACAATGCCAAAATTTCATCCTAAGCTATAATTGATATTCCGAATTCAAAAATGATGTCTATTTTACAAAATTCCAAACATATAAGTTGCATTAATTAATTTTATAATTAATTCCCGCTGTTACGACAAATAGCGTGTTTTCAAGAAACAATTTATATCAAAAGATTGGCAATTGTTTATGTCCAAATTCAATGTTAAATTAATTCTAATGACCACCATTGGATAAAATGGTAAAAATATATTCTAATTATACATTAAATCCACTCAATAGTATAACTTATCACTATAAATTATTTTGATTAAAAAAGTTGTTTTAAGTATTTTTCACTATTCATAAAAAATTAGAAGTTCTCAGAAAAATACCAAAAATTCAACATAGGCTAATTTCGATATTACGAATACAAAAATGAAGTCCATTTTGAAATATAAAATTTCTATAATTTTAAAAAGTGGTTATTACTATTCATAACGGCTAGTTTGATTTGTCGCGATGTTTTAGAACTCGAAGTTGCGTACAATGCAAGCTATTGTATTATTGAATGAGAAGCGTATCGTGGAAGCTCGGGGTGTTACATTCTCCCCTCCTTCAATAAATTGCGTCCTCGCAATTTGAAATTTTTCTTGGAAAATAAAAGGTTGAAAAGAGAAAATACCTTTGAGGAAAACCCACATCGGAAATAAGGCAAATAAAATTTAGCCTTAATAAGAGGGAAATGGAAATAAGAAAGTCACCACCAAATCATGATCTCGATAAGGAGAACATTGGTGGCAATTAGAGACATATAATTGGAGGAAAAACGTAAATATTTGTAGGGATTGATTGAGGTCATCAATCACAATCAACTGTCAAATTGAGGGCCTCAAAGCCTTCAATCTATGTTGATTTAAAATATCATCAGTTCAACAAAACATAAGTTATTAGGATAACACATTTTTTTGTTTTAATATCCCTTTACTAAAGTTTAAGAATTAATTTATTCATTGAATAAGAGATAGGTATATATATATATATATTTATGCTTGACAATTAGAGTTTCAACCTTCAACTCATCTTTTACTCAAAAAGGTAATAGAACTCAAAAATATTATACTTATCCTAATTGTATAAGGTTCCAAATGTTAACACATACCATTTAGATTAGTAAAATTATTTTGTAAAAACCAGGGACTTCCTGTAGGCTAGTGGTAGGAAATAAAGGCCTGTCGCACTATGATTGTGGGTTCGATTCCTACAGCTTTGTCCGACGCGACGGGTTATGCCCCACCCTGCAGGTTGTCCTTTTTCCTAAAACTATAGGATTATAATACTCCAAAAACAATCTTCATTAATTTTTTAACCTTAAACCATACTATCCAAAGATCAACTTAATCCACTCCAAAATAACTCTGTCCAGACTTTCTCTAAAATGTCTCTTAATTCCAAAATCAATTGTAGCATCAGATTCCCCATAAAAAGAAAAGTTTCTCTTATTGTCACATACTAAAAATATGATTACCTTAATCATATTAAAACCTTACTGAAATCAAAAAGTACTGCAGTACAATCCTTATATAGATCACATTATTCTAATAACCAGAATATAATCCATGAGTCCAAAAGCACCAATACATTAGTTATTCTGCTTCAACTGTAGTAATAGCATAAGATTGTCCTTGATCCCTTGGCCTTTTCTGAGGTAAGTTTCCTTGACGCTTAGGACATTCATTTGCATAATGACCCATTTCTCTACAATTGTAGCATTCAACTTTGACAGCCTCTTTCTTTCCCTTGCAATCACGTGCCTGGTGACCTTTTTCTCCACATTTATAACAGACTCCCATTCCTTTTAGGCAAGTACCAGGGTGATTCTTCCCACAATTATCACATAATGGAAAATCCTTCTTTCCCTTTTTCCCTTTATCTGTCTCTTGTTCCACCGTTCTCTTCTTCTCTTGCTTTACTTTGTTGTCATAAGACTTAGAGAATTCCTTTTCTGTCTTGATAGCACATGAGACTATATCTTCGTATGTTGAGAAAGATTGTGACACTAGAGCTCGACGGAGAAATGGTTTTAACCCATCAAAGAAACGATCAATCTTACTTCTTGGGTTACGTATGTAATCTGCAGCATACCTTGCTAACCTTGTAAAGTTAGCCTCATACTTTGCGACATTCTCATCCTCCTTCTGCCTCAGACTCAGAAATTGCCTTTCCATATCTGCTCGATGGTCACGAGGAAAGTATTTTTCTAAGAAAAGCTCTTTGAACTCCCTCCATTCCATATTCGATACGTCATCATCTTCCTTTGTGTTTTGAATCAGCGACCACCACTGATCGGCATCTCCAGTGAGGCGGTAAACTGCCATGACAACATTCTCCCTTTCACTACTCCCCAGGGCATGGAATATTTTCTCTAAGGAATTTATCCATTGCTCAGCTACTATAGGATTTGTACTCCCATTGAAGGTTGGCGGTTGTTGCCTCATGAAACGGTCTAGCATTGATCCTCCACGTTGCGGATCAGGGTGCTCCATACGAGTAAGGTTGTTATTCATAACCTGCGTGAGTTGTCCCAGTATGGTGAGAAGCTGATCAGCACCAGTTGTATCACTAGCTCCACCATAATTATCCTGAGCAGGAGGGCAATCCCTACACGGAGTTCGTGCATTGATACAGTTTCCATTCCTTCTACTAGGCGCCATTTCTAAACAATGGCATAAACTAGATTAGTTTATGAATCAAAATACATAATTCCATACTTGTAAAACACTTAACATAAATTGAACTAATTATGGATATAATCCATAATTATAAAAATGTATTCTTTGAGGAAGCATATACTCGTAACCCTTCATAGTGGTTTGTAAAGAAAATGGGAATTATCCAAAGCATATCCCCCGGGAGTGTCGTAACCAAGAGTGCAGCAAGGCCCGTTGTCGTGCACCAGTTCCCGTTCGAGTCTAGCTCAAAGCGGTGTTTTCGGGTTTTACCCCTAGGTACATCTGTGCCAGAGCCGCCTCTACCTGCTCGTATCCAGACAGGAATGTATTGCTTGGAAAACTCACAAAATCTCTACAATACCAATATTCTAAGATGTTCTTTTATACTAATCCTCAAAGTCTATCTTCGGGCTATGTGCTCTAATCAGAGTTTATCTAAATCTAGCTTCCAAGGTTAGTACTAAACTGCCTCTGATACCAACTGTAACGCCCCGACCCCAGCTACCCAGAGTCGGTGCATTACTTCGTAACATTGGCATGATCACAAAAGATCAAGTCTCGAAAGACCGATTAGTTTAGTAGCCTTGGAAACACTAGATACATTCGTAAACGTTACATTACATCATAAAGTGAAAAACTACAATAACAAAGTCTCCATAGTCCACACTCATATCCTCTTCTGACTATCCCTGTAGGTCATTCATAAAATACTTCTTCACATCCTGGAAAATATTAAAACATTGAAAGGGGTGAGCTCAGATGCTCAGTAAGGATAACAATATTGCGGAAGCTTTCATAAATAAACATAAACATTTAAGGCAATGTATAACTAAAACAAAAGCCTTATAAACTTGAACATCAACATAATATGGCAAAAGTAAAATGAGATAATGCCATTTACTTCTTCACATGGATATTCTACTGGTCGAATAATCACATGCAATATCAATAACAACTTTCATAATGAGAGAATGTATAATGCCGGACATTCTGAAACATTTTGTCAAGGCCTCGGCCAAGACGTCTAAAATGATTAAGGCCTCGGCCAAAACCATAAATCAAATTGGGAAAGGGCCTCGGCCAATTCCACGTCTAGTTGTCTCATGAGACCTGCCGATGCATCGAGGAGCTATAGCGGGCTCCACCCGTCACTTATTAAGTCCAATACATTCCTCATATGAATAGGTTTAAACATATCATAAACCATAACATAATCATATCACATAAAACATGCATAAAGGAAACATAACATTTCCACATTTCAATCACAAGATATCAATAAGACATATTGATATAATAAAAACTCTTTCAAAACCATTTTCAATACCAAAATAAAAGAAAGTTAAAACTTTGTATTTATTTTTCATTAAAAAAATGATGGCTTGTAGAGGAAGCCGAAACTCAAATAATGGTCACGGCGGCGGAGAAGTCGTTGTCGCCGAATACGTACGACAAAAACATTCCCTTTTGTCGTTTAGTAAACGCTTCGTATAAAAAAGATTCCTTTTGAATAAACTTAAAAGTCAAAGGGGTTTATACACCGTATAAAAGAAAGTTGTGTATAAAACCAAATATGCCTCAATGAAAGGAGATTGAGACGAAGTCCTTAAAAAGATCATTTTTAAAATAAAATAGATATATTATGTGTATTCACTATAGGTACACATAAAGAAAGTAAAAATACAAAATAGGACATAATAACATCATGACATAATTTGAAAGTAGTAGATTAACCCAAAGAATGGAAGTTGGGTTAAGAAGTTCCCTTACCTCGTGTCTGACTTGACTCAACCGTTCTTTAACCTCCTGAATAATAAACTAGAGTTAATATATACCTTATTAAGAACCATTTTCAACTTCATTATCCTTATTATATCACTTATTACAATGATATGAACATTATGTAATTATTTAAGTTAATAACGGTCGTTTTGTCGATCTTTGGTACTTGAGTCAACAATAAGCTTCTTATAATTACAAGTTGTTTATGTGGTGAAATATCCATTATATACAGAATTATATTCATGATTTATATGTCATATATATCTTGTATATCCAGTATATACATTCATTTATAATATTACGTAACATTTAGAGGTAAGAAATGAAATGCACCGTTCATGGAGACGGTAAGCCGTACGTACGCATGAACGCTACTTTCATTTCAATTTCATATTTAATGGAACTAAATCATAATGATATAAATGTATAATATAATTCCAGTATAATATAGTGTATAATACCATTTACTCCATCCTTTATACATCCCACATATGGCATTAACGATTCAAATCACTTTGAGGGGGCGGTAGTCCGCACTTCCTAAAATGAAATTATCGCGTTTTACCCATAATGGAAATCATAAAGTATGCCATAAATGAGAAATACAGAAGCATAAGTAAAACATAAACATATTATATATCATATATAAAAATAGTGACATCTTAATGGCCACCTTTGAAGGTGTTATATGAGTGTTGAACAATCATCGTTTCGTGAGGCAGAAATTCGCCATCCACAGAAACCGTATGTTCTTTAACCATTAGATGTAGGTGTGTGTAAGTGTAGCTCGAATACTTCTTATAACAACATCCTAGTATATTGAGGATACTGGTGTTGTTACAAAAGAAATGAATAAAAAGAGTTTAGGGGGTTGGAGAAGTAAAATAAAACAAAAGAACATGAGAGAATGAATTACCTTAAAAAGTGTAACTCCTTTTGAGTTGAGCCTAAAGGCTTCCTTTGAAAGGATTCTGCCCAAAGGGAATCCTCTAGGATGAGGAGAGGGATGTGGAGAGAGCAAATGGGCAGGGGTTGGCCGAGCCAATGGCTTGAAGGTGTGAATAAGGTGGGAGAGGTGGGGGCCTTTTATAAGTGGAGAGGAGGGGCACTTTTGGAAAGTAATGAAATGTTACATTATTTCAAAATGCTTTTCGGATTCTAAAGGTCCCACATCTATATAATTCGAGGATAAGGTGATAAGGTTTCGAAATATCTTCATCCAATAGGCTTTGGACAAGTGTAAGCCTCGGATTTTGCATTATCTTCTCATTTTATTTAAATCGTCAAATAATGATGTCATCGCTGCATCATTATTATGTCATAAATACTTTAATTTATTTAATGTCTAAAAATTATAAAACAAATACTATGATGTAGGAAATCTTTTTAGCTTTCCAATGACTATTTATAATCAAAATTTGGACTTGTATAACCCCAATTAAAAATTGTTTTAGTAGAACAATTTATGTTAGTGTCATTTTCACTTTAACATTAAATAAAAACTAATTTATGTCATTTCCCAACAAAAGTGGATCCATGGGGTCCCCAAGTTAGGCCATGGCTTGTCTTGGTCGGCCATGACTCAACCAATGAGGTTGGGACATGTGTCTAGGTCATTTAATATTATTAAAGTATTATCTATACCTTAAACTACACTAATTACCACTAATCGCGATTAAGAACTTAATAAGTTACTATTCACCAAAAAATTATTATAATCTCATTGAACCACATTTTACTTCTTAATGACAACCATGTATGTCGGATTTTTGAAAATCAAATCACAGAAGTGGTAATATTTCATTTAAACGAAAAATCAGTTATTTAACTACCACTTAGTGGTTTCACTATTCATCAAAAATTGAAGTTTCTCAGAACAATGCCAAAATTTCATCCTAAGCTATAATTGATATTCCGAATTCAAAAATGATGTCTATTTTACAAAATTCCAAACATATAAGTTGCATTAATTAATTTTATAATTAATTCCCGCTGTTACGACAAATAGCGTGTTTTCAAGAAACAATTTATATCAAAAGATTGGCAATTGTTTATGTCCAAATTCAATGTTAAATTAATTCTAATGACCACCATTGGATAAAATGGTAAAAATATATTCTAATTATACATTAAATCCACTCAATAGTATAACTTATCACTATAAATTATTTTGATTAAAAAAGTTGTTTTAAGTATTTTTCACTATTCATAAAAAATTAGAAGTTCTCAGAAAAATACCAAAAATTCAACATAGGCTAATTTCGATATTACGAATACACAAATGAAGTCCATTTTGAAATATAAAATTTCTATAATTTTAAAAAGTGGTTATTACTATTCATAACGGCTAGTTTGATTTGTCGCGATGTTTTAGAACTCGAAGTTGCGTACAATGCAAGCTATTGTATTATTGAATGAGAAGCGTATCGTGGAAGCTCGGGGTGTTACAATTAATTACAATTTCATTAAAAAAATATTCTTAATTTTTTGATTTTGTATATTTTCTCAATACTATAAATATTTCCAAAAATATATATTCTCAAAAAAGAATTAAATTTATTTAGAGATGAGGAGGAAACAAACATGGTGTTGAAATATTTGTCGAAATAAAATTTAGGCGATTAACTACTTTTTTTATGATCTATTATGGGATATGACCTTAGAGATACACTTGGGATTTTAATCAATAATAATATAATGATTATATATTATTTTTGTTCCATTTCTTATGGAGAATTATAATTGAGGAAATAAATTTTTTTAGAAATGAATGAACATGATACATGGTGTCAGAATATATAAAGACATCATGAAATAGTGACTTCCCACTACTTTTTTAGTTAATTTTCTCATAATTTTATCTATTTTTTAGTTACTTTTCTTATCATTTTTATCTGATAATTAATTTTTTAAGTTTTCATATTAGTTCAAAACACACGTTATATGATCTAAACTAATCAAACAAATTCGTATTATTTTGATAATTTAAGAAAATGGTCCATAATTCAATTTTGATGTGTTTGAATTGACCCAACATCAATTTGACACCTGATGCGGTTGGTATGACTTGAAGTGCCTATTTTCAATACAAAAGTTTCATTTTACTCAAATTGTGTGGTTTGAGTTTAAAATTGAAATTTTAGAAAAATAGACATGTGACATAAAAAAAATCAATAAAATTAATTTACATTATTTTGATACTTTAGGAAAATGTTACCACATTTATTTTTGACATGTAAGAATCAGTCGTATCTCAATATAATGCACGGTGTTCCCAGTATTACTCAAAGTGTCTGTTTTCAATTTAAAATTGACATTTTAGTTAAAAACATGTGTCACTCACTAAAAACTGATCAAACACACTCGTATTTTCTCGATAATTTAGTACAATGATTCATAATTCATTTTTGATGTATAGGAATCAGTGTCACATTAAACCAACACACGATGTGATTAGTATGACTCAAAGTGCATGTTTTTATTTTAAAATGACATTTTAGAAAAAAAACATGTAGCATACTCAAAAACAAGAAAATTAATTTGTATTTTTTTGATAATTTAGGAAAATTATTCATATGTATTTTTTGACATGTAGGAATCACTTGCATGTCAACCCAATGCATGGTGTGACTGGTATGACTCAAAGTGTGTGTTTTTAGTTTAAAATCTCATTTTTTGTAAAAAAATACCAATGAAATACTCAAAACCAAGAAAAACATTCATATTCTTTTGAAAATTTATAAAAAAAATTAACAAGTCATTTTTGAAGTGTTGGAATCATTTTCAACTCAATATTGCACACAATGTGATTAGTATGACTCAAAGTGTGTATTTTTATTTAAAATTGTCATTTTAGTAAAAAATAAAATTGACATACTCAAAACTAATAAAAAAAATTAATATTATTTTAAAACTTTAGCAAAATGATCGATAAAACATTTTTAGCATATAGGAATCAGTCACACCTCAATCTGATACACGATGTACTCGATATAAATCAAAGCATCTGTTATCAATTTAAAAATGACAGTTTAGTTTAAAATGTGTTTCAATCATTGAAAACCAAGAAATAATGCTCAAATTTTCTTTTATAATTTAGTAAAATTATTCATAAGTCATTTTCTATGTGTAAGAATATATCTCAGGTAAAACCAAGATATGATGTGATCGGTATGACTCAAAGTGTGTGTTTTCAGTTTAAAATGACATTTTATTAAAAAATAAGTGACATACTCAAAATTAAGAAAATGAATTTTGATTATTTTAGTACCGTATTAAATGATCCATAAGTCACTTTTGACATGTAGGAATCATTTTTATGTTAATATGATACATAGTGTGGCCGCTATGACTCAAAGTGTGTGTTTTCATTTTAAAATGACATTTTAGTAAAATCCAAAATCGACATACTCAAGAATAAGTAACCACAATCATATTTTTACTATAATTTATAAAAAATCTATAATTGATTTTTAATGTGCTGGAATCAGCCTCACCTCAATCCAATACACAGTGTGACCGGTATGACTCAAAGTGTGTCTTTTTATTTAAAATTGCAATTTTAGTAAAAAATAATTGTGATATACTGAAAACTAAGAAAAAACATTTGGATATTTTATATAATTTTTTAAAAGTTTATATAATTCATTTATGAAATGTAGGAATCATCCACACATCAATCTAATGCACGGTGTGCCCGATATGATTAAAAGTGTCCATTATCATTTTAAAATTGACATTTTAGTTCAAAACGTGTTTCACTCACTGAAAACCAAGAAGAAACACTCATGTTGTCTTTATAATTTACTAAAATTATTCATAAGTCATTTTAACATGTATTAATACTTCTCATGTCAAATCAACACATGATGTGATCGGTATGACTCAGAGTGAGTGTTTTATTTTGAAAATGACATTTTAGTAAAAAAAGAAAGTGACATACTCAAAAATAAGAAAACAAATTCTTCTTGTTTTTATACCATAGTAAAATGATCCATAATCCATTTTTGAGGATTAGTAATTTTCTTCACCTAAATACTATTCACAGCGTGACCGTTATTACTTAAATTATGTGGTTTTAATTTTAAATTGACAGTTTTTTTAAAACGCACAACCCTTACTCAAAACTGATAAAACACATTCTGATTGTTTTTATACATTATAAAAATCATCCATAAATAATTTTTGATGTATAATAATTATCCCCACCACAATCTGATACATGGTGTGTCCTATATTACTCAAAGTGTCAGTTATCAGTCAGAAATTGACAATTTAGTTAAAAATGGGTGTCACTCCTTGAAAAATAAGAAAACATGACCGGATTGTCTTGATAATTTATAAAAATGATTCATAAGTTATTTATGATTATTATTAATTAGTTTCAGGTCAAACCAATACACGATTTAACCAGTATGACTAAAAGTTCATGTTTTTAGTTAAAAATGTCATTTTAGTAAAAAAACAAGTGACATACTAAAAAATGATCAAACAAATTATTTTTATTTAGATAATTTTAGACAATAATCCCATATTCATTTTTGAAATGTAGGAATTATCTACACTTCAATTCAACACATGGTGTGATCGATATGACTCAAAGTACATGTTTTTAGTTAAAAATGACATTTTAGTAAAAAACACAAGTGACATACTCCAAACCAATAAAATTCATTTGGATTATTTTGATACATTATAAAAAAAATCCATAAGTAATTTTTGACATTTGGGAATCAAAATCACCTCAATATGATGCACTGTATGACCAGTATATATCCAAGCATTCCTTTTTATAAAAAATTGACATTTCAGTAAAAAAGATAAGTGACATACTCAAAACCATGAAATCACATTCAAAATATTTTTATACTTTATTAAAATGATCCATAAGTCATTTTTGACATGTTGGAATCAGTGGCACCTTAATCTGATACACGGTGTGCCTGATATGACTCAAAGTTCCTGTTATCAGTTTAAAATTGACGTTTAAGTTCAAAACAGATATCACTAAATAATAACTAAGAAAACTCACTTATATGGCTTGATAATTTAAGAAAATTATTTATTAGTAATTTATGATATTTAACAGTTAGTCTCATATAAAAACCAGCACATGATGTGACCGTTATGACTCAAAGTGTAAGTTTTTAGTTTAAAATGATATTTTAGTAAAAAAAGTGACATATTCAAAACTGAGAAAACACATTCAATTTTTTTGAAACTTTAGTACAATGATACATAATTAATTTGTGAAATTTATTAATTATCCTCACCTTGATCTGATGCATGGGGTGACCTGTATTACTCAATTTTTTTTGTTTTAATTTAAAATTGAGATTTTAGTTTAAAATGTATGTCACATACTCAAAACCAATAGAGCAAGAAAATAATGACTATTTTTATACTTTAGGAAAACAATATATAAGTAATTTTTGATTTTTATGAATCATCTTCATATCAATATAATAAAAGGTGTGACCTATATGACTCAAAATTCCTGTTATTAGTTTAAATTTGAAAATTTAGTTAAAAATGTGTGGCACCGACTAAAAAATGAGAAAACATGATCAAATTGTATTGATAATTTAATATGGTTCATAATTCATTTTTGAAATATAGAAATTGACCACCCATTAATCCAACACATTATGTGGTCAATATGACTCAAAATTCATGTTTTCAATATATAGTTCTATTTTTATTTAAAATGTGCATCACATCGCCAAAAAAAAAGATCAAATTTTTTCTCATCATTTAATATTCTATTTCTTAATTAGTTTCATTTTAATTTTTATCTTATACTTATTTAGTTAATTTTAATATAAATAATTCTTGAAGATGAACAAGAACTGGTGTGATAGTTGAAGGATTGTCCTCAAAAAGCAAGTTGAGTTGAATTGGCTCATATACATAGTGAATTTTTTATCACCATAGACGAGTGATAATTCAATAGTACCTAAATTTAAGAAAAATAATTAATAGTGAGATGTGTAAGAATAAACTACTGCTAAATCCTATACATTGTGTTCCTAGTATGAATTAAAGTATATGTTTTTAGTTTAAAATTAACACTTTGTTACTAATTTATTTCTTTATAGTATTATTAATGTAAGAATTTATTTCTTATATAGTTGAATTATTTTTATTGTTTTGGGGGTGTTTTGTTTGGTAGTATCATGACTGGGGGTTGGGGGAAAATTAAAAAGGAACATTGATGTTTTTTAATGTCTATGATAATTTTTACTTACACACGTAATTGCACAAACCAATGTTTTAAATGTCTATAATATAGTGTTTTTTCTTGTATTTGTGTAGTAAATTTTATTTTAATTAAATCATGTATTTTTATCCTTTATTTTATGTTTATTATACTGTAGTGCACTTTAATATTAATAGCACACTACAGTAGTATTCCCCTTTATCAATGCAAGTAGTAGTATTGATAAAGGGACCTTTATTAGTGCAATTAAAAGTGCTGATAAATGGATCCTTTATTAGTGTTATTAAAAGTGTTGATAAAGGTATCCTTTATCAGTTCTATTAAAATTTCCATTAATTTATTATTTATTAGTACTATTTATAGCACTGATAAATTATTCTTTTATCAGCAATTTTATAGCATTAATAAAATCCTTCGTCTTTTAATTGCGCTCCGTTTGTTAGATTTTGTTTCACTGAAAATAGATTATTTTAGTGTAATTAAAGGCCTTATTTTTAGTAGTGATCCCTTCAATACATAAAATCTGATAACATAAAAAAAAATATATAGAAGAAGTAGATTCATGAGAATATAATATAAATTTCACCAGGCCACACTAGACAATTCAACAGCTCAATAGAAAAAAAACCCGAACAACTCCATGAAAACCTCAACATGAACCATAGTCACTCACTATATTCCACCACATACAATTCTAGGATCAATAAACATCCAAGGAATGGTATTGTTTGGTCCCATGGGAAATATGACCAAAATGGTTAATAGGGGGACAATTGATCTATTTAAAACTTTAAATACCTTTTATAGTTAATTAAATTATAAAAAAATATTTTTACAGTAGTTCAGATCAATGTGATCCTGGGTATACTATTTAGACTCTAAATGTGAGAGTCTGTTACTCACTATAATAAGTTACTATACTTTTTAAAGGAGTAGAAACATTATTAAAACTTTCTTTTTAACCTTTATAGGCACAACCTAAATACTGAATTTTTCACACATGGAGTCACAACCCAAAACCTACCATTTGAATTTGTGGTGAAACCAACCTTTCATTTTTTTAGACCAACATGTAATTGAATCCGCTTCCACTTACTATACCAAGGAACAACCAAGAAACTTTCATTTTCAACTTAGAGTCACAACCCAAGATGTACCTTTGGTATGGGTTTGTATAACCATTGACACAAAGTAACTGCTTATGTATATAAAATCATAAACAAAAAATACAATACATAAAGAAGATAGAAACAATTAAAAACCACATAAACCAATTGAAGTAGTTAAAGAGGAGTGTCAAGGAAACATTGGTCACTCCAAAAAATTATCAAAACTATGTAGTCTAACTGATAGTATTTCAATAGTGATATCAAAAGTATAAATCATATTCCAATTTAAAAATTACCTCAGTATCCATAGTATATTCCTCTATGAGAACTAGTTCTATAAAAACTCTTAATTTAAAAGTTTCTTCATGCATAAAATATTCAAAATTTTAAAGTTGTTTCATTTCATCTTTACTAATTCACCACTCACATGTGACTCTATTGAAATACTTCAGATCTTTTCGGTGTAGCTTTCCCATAAAACACTTCTCATGAATTATTTATTAAATTCACATGTAAAATATATTCACATAGGTTATCTTAATGATCTGTAAACATAAAAAATTTGTGCAAAAGAACTCATTAGAAAAGTAGTAAATATTCTATAATAAATTCATTATAATGTTCTCATAAAACATGTGAGACAAACTCTTTATATTTCAAATAATTCAAAATTTAAACTCATGTTTTTTCTAAAAATACAGCGTGTATATATATATCCCAGGAGATAATTATTTAATATTAGATATTATATTTCCAAATATTGTTTCCTGACATCAAATTAATTAGTATGAAATTATATATCAATTAAATCAATGAAAATAATAATCATAAAATTACACCAAACCAATATTAAAAAATATAATAAAAAAAGAGAATATTTCATGATTTTGAAAAAAAAATCATGCATACGATTTATTCTCCCAGATATATGTACATGTCATTTTCCCTAATCATAAGTATGAAATGAACTTAAAAAATGTTTCATATAATTAGAATAGGTGTTAATCCATACATATCCTTATTTTATATTTGTGTATGTGTGAATTATAACTAGAATAAGTGTCATTTGACTTCAATGTACGTGTGATTTAGTCCAATGTTGGTTTCATTCAATAGTTATCCAAATTTATATTCTATGTAGGTGTAAAACTACCCAAATTATGTGTCATTTGATCCAAAATAGGTGTTTTTTCATTATATATATGTTCCATACAATTTTATCAATATAAATAATAAATGATTTCTATCAAGAATAAGAAAAAATTAACGAATAAAAATAGGCAAATAATAAATAAATAAATACTAACCATATAAAAAAATTAAATAATTATGTAACTAATTTTGTGGTAAATTATAATTATCTAATTATGATAACTTCAATATATTAATCTCAACTAAAATCATAATTAATTGGATTTCTTTCCCAAAATCAGTTCATAAAAAATATAACGAACATTAATAAAAAATTAATAAAAAATATCAATAATAACATTTCCTCTATAAAAGTGTAAGTTTTAAAAGCTTTTCCCCACTCATGTTAGGGGGAATAAAATAATAATTTTAATTTATAAAAATATAAATAAATAATAAATAAATTTTTAATTATCAAAAAATTAAATGAGTTAAGTGGAAAGGAGCCACTCAAAAATACACCCCTTTTGGATAACAAAAAAACCAATAAAATTTTATAAATTATCCCCCATTTTGAAATGATGAAAATGATATAAAATAAAACAAACATATATCCCCCTATTAAAAAAATATCTCCCTTCTTGAAACAAATGTGTTAATGCACAAAATAGTTCTCCCATTACTGTGAGAGAAAAACTAAATCTGAACTATTATAAAAAAATTTATCCTTTTGAGGTTAAATAGGATTTAAGAAGGATGAAAATGGTAAATTACATAGGTTAGATAATATTTGAATTGATGTGTTTAAATATTCAAGGGAGTTGGGTATTAATTGGATCACTAGGATATTTACTATTATTATGAAATCTAATAAAATTCTCGATGAATTGAGGAAGATTTATCTAGTACCACTGTATAGAAAAAGGATACAATTTATGTTGTTGTAATTATTGAGGCATTAATCTCATTAGTAATGCTCTGAAACTTTGAGATAGTGATTGAACATAATATTCTAAGGGAAAATTAATTTTTTGATAATCAATTTGGTTTTATGCCTGGATGTTAAACCAAATAAGCAATTTATTTGATTATAGATCTAATAGAGTATTATCATAAAAAATACCAAGATTTTTATATTGTTTTCATTAATTTAGAAAATGAATATGATAAAGTTCATAGAAAGGTTTAATGGAATGATATTAAAATAAAGGGGGTGTATGTGGTGTATACTAAACTCATCCAAGAAATATGTTCAGGGACTTTGAATCAAGTTATAAATCAATTAGGCGACACTACAAACTTCCTTATCTCAATAGGACTACATCACAGTTCATATTTATGCCCATAGATTTTTATATTTGTCATATATGGACTTATAAAGAATATTCAACATGAGATACCAAATTTCATGATTTTTTTGGATGATATAGTTCCATTTTTAGAATTCAAAGTTACTATATATTTAAAGATATAACTTTAGCGAGAGACTTTACAATCAAAAGTTTTCTATCTTAAGAAGGAGAAGAAAAAATATATAGAGTTTCTTTTTTAAAAAGGATTGTATAATAATATTATGGATGCAAAAAAAGGTGAAAAAATTATTTAAAAAGTTGATTGTTTTTTATATTTATTTTCTTATATGAAATTTGATCGAGATATTAATGTAGATGTCTCTCATAGGATTCAAACTGAATGGATAAAATGGAATAATGCTTCTGGGGTTCTTTTTTATTGTAAAATTTCTATGAAATTAAATGGTAAATTTTATAGGATTTTTATTCAACCAACTATTCTATATGAAAGTGAGTGTTGGACTTTAATGGGGCATCTTGAACCAAAATTAAGGGTAGTAGGAATGAAAATGTTAAGATAGACATGCATACATTATATGATGAATAAGATTAGAAATTAATATATTATAGAGAAAATTTGAGTGTCTCTAATTGAAAATTAGATGAATGAGACTAGATTAAGATGGTTTGGACGTTTTATAAGAAGACATAAGGATGCACCTGTTAAAATGGGTAAATATAATGACTAATTTTATTATTAAAAGGGGTAGAGGTATTCCCAAAATGATATTTAAATAAATAATTCAAGATGATTTTTTTCCAAAAGTATTTAATAAAAATATAGTCTTTAATAGAGATAATAATTGTTTTTTATTACATGTAATAGATTCCATTTAATTGGGTTTAAGGGATATTTGTTATTGTTGTTCTTGTTCTTATTGGGAAAGAAACAAACTCTTCTAAATTTTGCATAAAAACATATTTAAATAATTTCATGTTTAAACATGAAAATATCCCCCTAAATTATTTCATTTTAAGAACATAATCGATTAAAAATATTAAATTAAGGAAATATAGGATAAATATATTGAATGATCACCCTTAAAATAATAATTTCCTTTACTTGAAACATTTTCAGATTTAAAAAAATATATACAGATTGAAAATTCTACTCATATACAATAGTACAAACTCCTTTTAAAAAATACCTTAAAATCCCAAAGGATCCATGGAAACATGTAAATATATTCAAGGAATCATATATAATGATATTTAATGAATTAAATAATAACCAACTATTAAAGAACATGTTTGTAAACCATATAGTATAACTTAAGTATCATGAAAACTATCCAATAATCAAAAATAGATTTAAGTGTATATTAGTAAACCATAAAAGATAAGAATATTAATCATTCTTACTACGTAATATCTAATAACATGTCATTAAAAAAGGAATACCAAATAGATATAGTTAATATGACATGGGAATATGAATGTGAACCTATTTTAGCCTTGAAAAAACATGACTTTTATAGAAACATATTTTCAAAAAAGATTCAGTTAAAACCTTAATTTATACTTCTAACATTCCAAGATCATATTTAATTTTGTCAAAATTAATTAAATCCAATGTATTAGTAAATATTTCAGTAATTCGATCATTAGTTAGAATATATTCCAAAATAAATATCCCCTTTTTAAACATAGTCTCTAATTAAATTATATATAACATCAATAATTTTATTCTTATAATGATGTAAAAAGTTTCTTTGAAATTGCAATAGCTTAAGAGTTATCACATAAAATATGTAACTTCTTAAAGAAAACATCAAAATTAGATATAGTTCTATTAATCTAAAGTTATTTAGTGTGAAAACATCCTACAATAACATATTCTTCTTCTACAATAGATAAATAAACACAATATCTCTTTTTAAAACTCTATGATGCTAATATTTTCCTTTGAAAATGATAAATTAAAATAGTGATTTTTCTATCAATTTCATAGACACAAAATCATAATTTTATATCTTTCAACTCAATATGAATTTTTATATCATAAAGTAGTCCAAGGTTTATAGAACCTTTGTTGTATTTTATTATTATTTTCACAACCATTAAATGACTTTCTTTAATAATGCACATAGATAAACTATAAATAGTAAATCAGTTCTAGATGTAATAAAATATAATTAAATACTTATCATACCTCTATAAATTTTATTATGAATATATTTTCTAGAGTTATCAACATCAAATTTACATGAAGTACTCCTCGTATTATTTTATCTTTTACCTAAATCAATTATAAACCTTTTTACCGAATATTTACCATATGTATATTGATTAAGAAAAATCCCATATTCTATTGAAATTTTTTAAAGTCCAATAAATAACTTTAACTCACCCATAATACTCATATCAAACTCACTATTAATTAATTCTAAAAATTTATTTTAGAATTAATCATTTGAAGAAATAAAAATTATATCATTCATATATATATATTTTACAATCAAAATATCATTGTATTTTTTCTATATAAACAAATTAGAATTCGTTATTCCTTTAAATATATTTTTTTTAAATAAATTATGATAATATTTCATACCATACCCTATGGGATTGTTTATGTCCATAAAAATATTTAGAAAGTTCTAATACATAAAAGGGACATTTTTAACTTTCAAAACCCAGGGATGTATAACATATACATCCTAAAAAATTTAAATATTCATAAATGAAATTTTTATATAAATTTTAAATAATTTGAAACCATGAAAATATGCATAATAAAATAATATTCATATGGATTATAAACTATAAAATGAAAGAAAAATATTCACCATAATATATCCCTTATTGTTGGAAATATATTTTAGAAACTAATCCCGCTTTATTCCATATTATAATTCCAAATTCGTCAAAATTATTTTGGAAAAATTCATTTAGTACCAATTACATGAATGCATTTTGGTTATTCAATTAAATTTCAAACATTATTTTTAGAAAAATCATTTAAATATTCTTAAATAGCTAACATTTAGTTTTAATCAATAAAATCTTCATCAATAGTTTTAGGAAAAAATTAAAAAAATCCGGATAAGTAAAATTATTCTTCAAATAATTTCTTCCTTAAATACTCAAATCAATATTTCTTGTTACATTATATAAGGGGTGATCTCTATGTTATTTACATGATTTATTGTTAAAATGACTCCCCATCAATTTTTTTATTATTATTCTAATCTTAAAAATATCTTAAATTAAGTTCTATAAATTCCTCTTGAAGTTTAATAAAATAATTATTATTTTATTTTTATACATTCTCATAAATTTTCAAATGTATGGATTATTCAACTACTATGGATCTTTTATTATAAAACTTATTTGACTTACTAGAGTTTGAATATCCTAAAAATATATATTCCTCAAATTTTAAATCAAATTTATCTAAGGAATCCTTTGTTTTAAGAATATGAAATTTATATCCAAACACTCTAAAGTACCCAAATTTTGGTTTTCCAATCTAACTACCCAAACTTTTCATACATGGAAATTACGTTAATTTTGCAGAATAATTAATGTATTAAACAAACAGATTCCTAAAGACCGTATTAGTTTAGTGCCTTTGGAAACATGGAACACATTATTATAATTTGGTGAAATATCTTCAAAATATACAATAAAGATAGTCCCTTTTAGTTTTCCAACCAAAAAACATTCTTTATATCATGGGGAAAATAACTCAAATGAAAAGGGTGAGCTCAAATACTCAGTACGGGTAAACAAGGAAAAAATCAAACAAGACATGAACATAAGAGTGTAAAAACATGAAAATATATTTTTAAAATAATACCATGTATAACATATATATCAAAATATTGATTCATGGAATAATTATTTGTAGTTCATAAGGTATAAATCATAAAATAACATGATCCATGAGAAAATATCATTGGAATAAAACATGTAATTGTGGAAAACAAATAAGCATAGAAAATTATTTCCATACGAGACAAGGATCATTAAAAAGACCATAATAGTGGAAAAAATCCTTTACTAAAATGAGTTAACTCTTCATTCTAGCCCTGTATTCTTGAATTGGGTTTACTTACCATTCTATCCCTATATAACTAAATTGAGATCATTTCCTTTTCCATCCCTATATTACTGAACCGATATCATTTCTTGTTCTAGTTCTATCTATGTCATGAGATATAAATATTTACCCAATGAATTAGAGGGAGATATAGATCCTTACCATATCATAATGAAATAATTATTATGTGTTCCAAAAATAAATCATTCATCATATCATAACCCAAGGAATAAAATGGGTTTCTTAAAAACCATTCCATCATAACATAATCCATATAAAACAAATGGATTTCATAAATAAAATTCCATCATAAACAAAAAAAACCATATGAATAATAGTTATATTATAATTGAAATATAACCCTATTAAATAATACCATCTTAGAGGGAAAATAATTTTTATAAAATACTTAAAATTAATTCTTGAGTAAAATATCCATTCTTCTTCCAAAACTTTTTCCCTTTCCAAAATTCCATGAAATTTTTAATGAAGTGAATTTATTTGAAAATAAACTTGAAATATTGTAAATGAAGATTCATGGAAATAAGGAATTATGAAATGGTAAAAATACACTCATTCCATATAAATTAAAATAAAACATTATTCTCATGCTATTTAAAAATAAGTCAAAAAATACCTCGTATCAAAAATTGAAAAATATTCCTTTCATACCGTTTAATAAAAAATCACCAATGGGTAAAATTGAATTTTTAGAATAATATAAATAATATTTTTCAATAAATATTTAGGAAACATGGACATGGATGATAAATATTCCCCAGTAAATACATATATATATAAAATCTCAGATAATAGTGAGATTGAAATTTTTTCCCTTAGCTTAGGTATGAATTCATTAATACATGTTAGAACCTCATGTATATAAGGCCCCAGCCTTAAACCTTACTTAATATTGATTTATTACAAGATTACACATTGAGGATCTTTTCAGGTTTAGAGTTTTAGAGAATTAGATCATGAAACTTGCATTACATTCCACATTTAAACAAAGTGGTTACATAAAAGATAGTATCCATTCTTCCCATCAACAGAAACATATTGAAAATAAAACATGGATTCTTTCTTAACACATCCTTGACTCTATCATCTTATCATGTACCTTTCCCTTAACCTGAAAAAACATTTCAAAAACTTGGGATGAGCATAAAAAGCTCAGTAAGGGATATAAAAATATGGAAAGGAAACATGAGTTCATATATACATAAGAATGAAATCATAATTTACCCATAAAACATAGGCACTTTAACCTACCTCATCAAATCATGAATAAATCATAGAAATCATAAGACATAAAGGTAACTTGAGGCATTCATAACATTCTTACGTAGGGAGTAACCCTCTTGGTTACGTTTGGAATACCCATCACAGTATATTCCCTAAAATCTCTTCAGAGAAACCTTAACGTTTCACTTCTTCGCGTTACCCAATGCATTGGAGAGCTATAACGGGCTCACCCGCCCTTAGTTTATCACGGAACCACCCGTTCTTCATAACAATGCCCAAGGACCATAACATAGTCATATCACATAAAAAATTCATAAAGGAAACATAGCATTTCCACATTTCAATCACAATATAACATTTTAGTATATTGAAATAATGAATCCATTCAAAAATAAACCATTTCCAAAACCATTTAAAACATTTAATAAAGAGATTTTTGAATCAAAGTGTCCCATACCACCTTGAAGCTTAAAATTTTAAACCATTAATATCCATATAAATAAATCCTTAAAACCATTTTGAAAACATGGATATTAACAAGAACAAATAAGGAAAATATTTAAAATGATATTTTGGTTAAAGGGGTTTTACCAAAATTAGAGACACTTTAATACAATAATTGAGGAATAACATTTAGTAAGAACTTTATAATATCATGAGAATAAATGGATTCATGATATAATACTCCAAATGATAGTATATACACCATATAAGAGTGAATTGGTGCATAACAACAATGAACCCTCAATAGAAATGTCAAATGTGATGAAATCCCTTATAGAGAAGGTATCCTTAAATTAAGGACAAATAAATCTAAAAAATATGTGTGAAAAATATATGTACACCCAATATAAGTGGATATTAAGTGTAAAACAATGAAAGGTCATACACACATATTCAATGGATGACATATTCAATGACTACATGTTAAACCCAAAGAAATCGAAATTGGGTTAAAAAGTTCCCTTGACAGCCTAACGACATCACATCAAAATGAATTGATGAGAGATAAAAAGTGTATCTCATCACTTGGACATAAAATTTACATCAATAAGGGTGTATGAGAACATATCCCAACATAAAAATATGTAAATTAAAAGACCCAGTAAAAGAAGTCTTTTTAAAAAGAGGAGGGTGAAAGGTTCCCTTACCGACTTGGGTATCTTTCAAAACATACACCCCATGAAAGAAGGACAATAAATCATTGATGTAAATAATCATAAACGAAAGTATATTACACAAAGATTAGAATAATGGCAGTACATACACCGCTCAAAGGAAATTGTGGCAAATGTAGCATAAATCTCACGGGAATAAATGTGAGATGAAAAATCCCTTACGAAAACTCGGCAGCCTAACAACGCCACATAAAACTTCCAAAAATAAATTGATTAGATCAAATAGGGTATCTCATAACATTACAATAAAATGTATAGAAATAGTAATATAAAAGAACATCCCCCAACATTACAAAGAGGAGCTTAAAAGAAGTGACATAAAGGAGAGTACTTAAAAAGAAAGAGAGAGGATAGATCTCTTACGAAAGTTCGGCAGCCTAACGGCGCCAATCAAAACTTCCAAAATGGATTGATGAGAGAGAATAGGGTCTCTCATCACATGAACATAAAAATTACAGTAGGATTAATATAAAATATCATCCCAATGACAAAAAGATGAGCTTTAAAAGGAATGACATAAAAGAGTGTACTTAAAAAGAAAGAGAGGAGTAAGATCCCTTACCTCGGGTCCGACTTGACTCGATCGTTCCTTAATCTCCTGAATAATAAACTTGAGTTAATTTATAATTCCTTAAGAACCTTTTTTAAGTTCATTATTCCTTTTATATCACTTATTACCATGTTATAAACAATATGTAATCATTAAGTTAATAATGATTGTTTTGTCGATATTTGGTTTTTAAGTCGAAAGTGGACTTCTTACAATTACATGTTGTTCGTGTGGCCAAATGTTTATTATATACAGTATTGTATTCATGATTTAGATATAATATATGTCATATATATCCAGTACATGCATTCATTTATAACATTACATAATCATTTAGAGGTAAGAAATGAAATTCACCGTTCATGGAGATGATAAGCCGTACGTACGCATGAACGCTACTTTCATTTCTATTTCGTATTTTATAGAATGGAATAATAATGATATAAAGGTATATTATAATTCCAGTATAATATCATATATAATATCATAGTTCCATCCTTTATACGTCCCACATATGGTATTTAACGAATCAAATCACTTTGAGGGGGCGGTAGTCCGCACTTCCTTAAATGAAGATATCACGTATACCCATAATGGAAGCCATAAAGGTAAGACACAAATGAAAAATACAGAAACATAAGTAAAACATTAACATATTATATATCATATATAAAAATAGTGACATCATAATGGACACCTTTTAAGGTGTTAAATGAGTATTGAACAATCATCGTTTCGGGAGGCAGAATTTCGCCATCCACGGAAACCGTATGTTCTTTAACCATTTGATGTATTTGTGTGAGAGTGTAGCTCGAATAAATATTATAAAAACATACTAGTATATTTAAGATACTGGTGTTGTTACAAAAGAAGTAAATAAAAAGAGTTTAGGGGGTTGGAGAAGCAAAATAAAACAAATGAACATGAGAGAATGAATTACCTTTAAACGTGTAACTCCTTTTGATTTGAGCCTAAAGGCTTCCTTTGAAAGGATTCTGCCCAAAGGGAATCCTCTAGGATGAGGATAGGGATGTGGAGAGAGTAAATGGGCAGGGGTTGGCCGAGCCAAAGGCTTGAGGAGTGTGTGAAATGAGGTAGAGGTGGGGGCCTTTTATAAGAGGAGAGGAGGGGCACTTTTGGAAAGTAAGGAAATATTACTTTATTTTAAAATGTTTTTCGGTTTTAAAAGGTCCCAAATTGATAGAATTCGTGGATAAGGTGATAAGGCTTCGCAATACACTCATCCAATAAGTTTTGGACATGTGTAGTTCATAGATTTTACATTATCTTTCCATTTTATTTAAATCGTCAAATAATGATGTCATCACTGCATCATTATTATGTCATAAATAATTTAATTTATTTAATGTATAAAAATTATAAAAAAATTACTATGATGTAGGAAATCGTTTTAGCTTTCCAATTACTATTTATAATCAAAATTTGGACTTGTATAACCCCACTTAAAAATTATTTTACTAAAACAATTTATGTTAGTGTCATTTTAACTTTAACATTAAATAAAAAAATATTAATGTCATTTTCCAACTAAAGTGGCTCCATGGGGTCCCCAAGTTGTCCCATGGATTTTCTTGGTCGGACATGACTCACCCAATAGGTTTAGGACAAGTGTCATGGTGTTTTCACATTCTTATAATATCATTTTTACCTTAAACTACACTAATTACCACTAATCGCGATTAAAAACTTAATAAGTTACTATTCACCAAAAAATTATTTTTATCCCATTGAACCACATTTTACTTATTAATGACAACCATGTATGTCGGATTTTTGAAATTCAAAACACAATGATGTCAAAATTTCATTTAAACGGAAAATCAGTCTTTATAAGTACCACTTAGTGGTTTCACTATTTATCAAAAATTGAAGTTTTTCAGAAAATTATCAAAAATTCACCCTAAGCTATATTTGATATTCCGAATTCAAAAATGAAGTCCGTTTTACAAAATTCAAAACATATTATTCACATTAATTAATTTAATAATTAATTCCCGCTGTCAGAGCAAATAGCGTGTATTTATAAAACAATAAGTATCAAAATATTGACACTAGTTTAAGTCTGATTTCAAAGTGAAATTAATTCCAACGACCACTATTGGATTTAATGGTAAAAATATTTTCTAATTTCACTTTAAAACCAATTCAAAATATAATCTATTCATATAAATAAATTAGATTAAAAAGAGGTTCTGAATTAAAACACAACATTTTACATTATTCATTAAAAAATGAACTTTATCGGAAAAATACCAAAAAATTACACAAAGTAAAATTTGATGTCCCAATTCTTAATAAGAGTTTTATTTGGCCCAAAATAATGTATAAGAGTGATCAAAACTATATTTAATGACGGTTTGCCATCAAAAGGCGACAAGTGAACCTTTAGGGAAAACTAGGGCATATACGCCTAAAATTGAATTCTTTCCGTATTTTAAGCCTTTATCTTTTATTGTATAAATGTAAAAACATTTAAAAACATATATAATCATATTTTAGTTATTTCTATCCATTCCCTCCATTACAACGGCTACATGTTAACTGCCATTTAAAATAATATTATTTTATCATTAGAGTGCAACATAAGATTTCCAAGAAACTCGTTGTTGCATGTTGGGTACGCCATCGAGCATAGCGTCCCCTTTAAAGTCATATTAATATTTTATTCACAAATATGGATAAATATGAAAATGTATTTTCTTTATTTACCTGGGGTGTTACATCCTTCCCCCCTTTTGGGAATTGCGTCCTCGCAATTTTAAAATTGCGCTCGGAAACATCCTTGAAAGTCCCACATCGGAACAAGAGTTGGTAAAACAAACACTTTAAAATAAAGAGAGATAAGTATAAAGGTCACCCGAGTTAACCCATACTAGGATTCCAAGTATGAAAATATGGACATGGAGGAAAAAACAAAGGGTCATGTTCTGATGGAGAGTGATAGAAAACATGTTTAGGAGAAAGTTAACCATGAGAAAATCACAAACTTGTGATGGGTTAAACGGTATTCGTTTCCCCAGTAGGAAAAGTTAATAGACAACATTTTTGTTTTAAGTTACCTTTTATTGAGGAATTTATTCATAAGGAAACATAATCACTTATCATGTTGACATTCAACTTTTATTATATTCCTTAATCAAACTCATATTTTCTCCAGAAGGCGAGTATTTAGGAAGACTTGTTCGCATTAAGAGTACTATAATCAACTTCTAGAGAAGAACCTAATACACAAAAAAAAGAACTATACAATTCCCATGTCTTCAAAAATTAACCAAAACTAAAACCAAAAAGGTTACTACAAGATCAGCTAATCCAGAAAAGGATAACCCTTTATAAAAAGAAAATCTATTCTTAATCTCAAAATTTTTCCAAAAAAACACAAAGCTCAATGAGGACCACCCGATAAACAATTTGTCCATAAAATTCTTCAAAGTAAACCAATCTAAGATTGAAACCCAAACATTTTAAGGATTTATTCACATAGTTTTCCAAGTTAAATCGTAACATTTATCTCCAAACGACATCAGTTTCTCCTAAAGTCCCGTATTGAAAAGTAATTAACCTAATCACATATCCTCCATGATAGGTTAATCATTTTCATAAATAACCCAAAATCATCTTA
The DNA here is from genome assembly GCA_963277665.1 of Viscum album. Lineage (NCBI taxonomy): Eukaryota > Viridiplantae > Streptophyta > Magnoliopsida > Santalales > Viscaceae > Viscum > Viscum album. The sequence continues at coordinate 274,639,276 of OY728165.1, read as the reverse complement.
CTCATAATTCATAAAATCATATAACCATAAAGAATCATTCAAACTAACCAGGGACTTCACGTAGTCCAGTGGTAGGCGATAAATACCAGTCGCACTTTGGTTGTGGGTTCGATTCCCGCAGCTTTGTCCGATGCGACGGGATGTCACACGGTCTGCGTGTTGTCCTTTTTCCAAAACTATATAATTCTTAAAACATTCCCCAAAATGAGATAAAATCTTCAAGAATAATCATAACATATTTTAACCTCAAGTTTATCTCACTCCTTTCATTTTCCATCATATCATAGAGTAACCCATAATTACCTAAAAATTAAGTATCATATAAACCCTAATGGTTAACTTAATAATTATTACCTGAATTTCCACATCGAGTTGGCCATCTCGTACATGATGCATTAGAGAACTCACCAAGGTTGAAGTGTTTGATCATGACTCCTTGATATTTGGTTTAGAACAACCATGAGTTTCCTCATTGAATCCTCCATTTTATCTAGTATCTTAATCAGAGAACCACCACAGTTTCCTTCAAACCTGTTGTCTCTTTGGTGCCTGCTAGATCCATCCATTCACTAAAAATAGAAATGTCAGTGTGAGTATATCAACAAAACCATCATGTACTAATGAGGAAGGTAAACACTAAGATACACTTACTCATTCACTTTATCTAAAACTAGGACTCTTTCTGAAATCATAACCATTATGGTAATTCCACTTATGCTTAAAGAATACCCTAACCTCTAAAGTTATCTAAACCGACCTTTGATACCAACTATAAGGCCCTAGCCTTAAACCTTACTTAATCTTGAGTTATTACAAGATTACACATTGAGGATCTTTTCAGGTTTAGAGTTTTAGAGAATTAGATCATGAAACTTGCATTACATTCCACATTTAAACAAAGTGGTTACATAAAAGATAGTATCCATTCTTCCCATCAACGGAAACATATTGAAAATAAAACATGGATTCTTTCTTAACACATCCTTGACTCTATCATCTTATCATGTACCTTTCCCTTGACCTGAAAAAACATTTCAAAAACTTGGGATGAGCATAAAAAGCTCAGTAAGGGATATAAAAATATGGAAAGGAAACATGAGTTCATATATACATAAGAATGAAATCATAATTTACCCATAAAACATAGGCACTTTAACCTACCTCATCAAATCATGAATAAATCATAGAAATCATAAGACATAAAGGTAACTTGAGGCATTCATAACATTCTTACATAGGGAGTAACCCTCTTGGTTACGTTTGGAATACCCATCACAGTATATTCCCTAAAATCTCTTCGGAGAAACCTTAACGTTTCACTCCTTCGTGTTACCCAATGCATTGGAGAGCTATAACGGGCTCACCCGCCCTTAGTTTATCACGGAACCACCCATTCTTCATAACAATGCCCAAGGACCATAACATAGTCATATCACATAAAAAATGCATAAAGGAAACATAGCATTTCCACATTTCAATCACAATATAACATTTTAGTATATTGAAATAATGAATCCATTCAAAAAGAAACCATTTCCAAAACCATTTAAAACATTTAATAAAGAGATTTTTGAATAAAAGTGTCCCATACCACCTTGAAGCTTAAAATTTTAAACTATTAATATCCATATAAATAAATCCTTAAAACCATTTTGAAAACATGGATATTAACAAGAAAAAATAATTAAAATATTTAAAACGATATTTTGGTTAAAGGGGTTTTACCAAAATTAGAGACACTTGAATACAATAATTGAGGAATAACATTTAGTAAGAACTTTATAATATCATGAGAATAAATGGATTCATGATATAATACTCCAAAGGACAGTATATACACCATATAAGAGTGAATTGGTGCATAACAACAATGAACCCTCAATAGAAATGTCAAATGTGATGAAATCCCTTATAGAGAAGGTATCCTTAAATTAAGGACAAATAAATCTAAAAAATATGTGTGAAAAATATATGTACACCCAATATAAGTGGATATTAAGTGTAAAACAATGAAAGGTCATTCACACATATTCAATGGATGACATATTCAATGACTACATGTTGAACCCAAAGAAATCGAAATTGGGTTAAAAAGTTCCCTTGACAGCCTAACGACATCACATAAAAATGAGTTGATGAGAGATAAAAAGTGTATCTCATCACTTGGACATAAAATTTACATCAATAAGGATTTATGAGAACATATCCCAACATAAAAATATGTAAATTAAAAGACCCAGTAAAAGAAGTCTTTTAAAAAAGAGGAGGGTGAAAGGTTCCCTTACCGACTTGGGTATCTTTCAAAACATACTCCCCATGAAAGAAGGACAATAAATCATTGATGTAAATAATCATAAACGAAAGTATATTACACAAAGAGTAGAATAATGTCAGTACATACACCACTCAAAGGAAATTGTGGAAAATGTAGCATAAATCTCACGGGAATAAATGTGAGATGAAAAATCCCTTAGGAAAACTCGGCAGCCTAACGGCGCCACATAAAACTTCCAAAAATGGATTGATGAGATCAAATAGGGTATCTCATCACATTACAATAAAATGTACAGAAATAGGAATATAAAATAACATCCCCCAACATTACAAAGAGGAGCTTAAAAGAAGTGACATAAAGGAGAGTACTTAAAAAGAAAGAGAGAGGATAGATCTCTTACGAAAGTTCGGCAGCCTAACGGCGCCAATCAAAACTTCCAAAATGGGTTGATGAGAGAGAATAGGGTCTCTAATCACATGAACATAAAAATTACAGTAGGATTAATATAAAATATCATCCCAATGACAAAAATATGAGCTTTAAAAGGAATGACATAAAAGAGTGTACTTAAAAAGAAAGAGAGGAGTAAGATCCCTTACCTCGGGTCCGACTTGACTCGATCGTTCTTTAATCTCCTGAATAATAAACTTGAGTTAATTTATACTTCCTTAAGAACCTTTTTAAGTTCCTTATTCCTTTTATATCACTTATTACCATGTTATAAACAATATGTAATCATTAAGTTAATAATGATTGTTTTGTCGATATTTGGTTCTTAAGTCAAAAGTAGACTTCTTACAATTACATGTTGTTCGTGTGGACAAATGTTTATTATATCCAGTATTGTATTCATGATTTAGATATAATATATTTCATATATATCCAGTACATTCATGCATTTATAACATTACATAATCATTTAGAGGTAAGAAATGAAATGCACCGTTCATGGAGACGGTAAGCCGTACGTATGCATGAACGCTACTTTCATTTCTATTTCGTATTTTATAGGATGGAATAATAATGATATAAAGGTATATTATAAGTCCAGTATAATATCATATATAATATCATAGTTCCATCATTTATACGTCCCACATATGGTATTTAACGAATCAAATCACTTTGAGGGGGCGGTAGTCCGCACTTCCTTAAATGAAGATATCGCGTATACCCATAATGGAATCCATAAAGGTAAGACACAAATTAAAAAATACAGAATCATAAGTAAAACATTAACATATTATATATCATATATAAAAATAGTGACATCATAATGGACACCTTTTAAGGTGTTAAATGAGTATTGAACAATCATCGTTTCGGGAGGCAGAATTTCGCCATCCACAGAAACCATATGTTCTTTAACCATTTGATGTATTTGTGTGAGAGTGTAGCTCGAATAAATATTATAACAACATCCTAATATATTTAATATACTGGTGTTGTTACAAAAGAAGTAAATAAAAAGAGTTTAGGGGGTTTGAGAAGCAAAATAAAACAAATGAACATGAGAGAATGAATTACCTTTAAAAGTGTAACTCCTTTTGATTTGAGCCTAAAGGCTTCCTTTAAAAGGATTCTGCCCAAAGGGAATCCTCTAGGATGAGGAGAGGGATGTGGAGAGAGTAAATGGGCAGGGTTTGGCCGAGCCAAAGGCTTGAGGAGTGTGTGAAATGAGGTAGAGGTGGGGGCCTTTTATAAGAGGAGAGGAGGGGCACTTTTGGAAAGTAAGGAAATATTACTTTATTTGAAAATGTGTTTCGGTTTTAAAAGGTCCCACAATGATAGAATTCGTGGATAAGGTGATAAGGCTTTTAAATCCACTCATCCAATAAGTTTTGGACATGTGTAGTTTATAGATTTTACATTATCTTTCCATTTTATTTAAATCGTCAAATAATGATGTCATCACTGCATCATTATTATTTCATAAATAATTTAATTTATTTAATGTCTAAAAATTATAAAAAAATTACTATGATGTAGTAAATCTTTTTAGATTTCCAATGACTATTTATAATAAAAATTTGGACTTTTATAACCCCACTTAAAAATTATTTTAGTAAAACAATTTATGTTAGTGTCATTTTCACTTTAACATTAAATAAAAATATATTAATGTCAGTTTCCAACTAAAGTGGCTCCATGGGGTCCCCAAGTTGGCCCATGGCTTGTCTTGGTCGGCCATGACTAACCCAATAGGTGTAGGACAAGTGTCATGGTGTTTTCACATTCTTATAATATCATTTTTATCTTAAACTACACTAATTACCACTAATCGCGATTAAAAACTTAATAAGTTACTATTCACCAAAAAATTATTTTTATCCCATTGAACCACATTTTACTTCTTAATGACAACCATGTATGTCGGATTTTTGAAATTCAAAACACAATGATGGCAAAATTTCATTTAAACGGAAAATCAGTCTTTATAAGTACCACTTAGTGGTTTCACTATTCATCAAAAATTGAAGTTTTTCAGAAAATTACCAAAAATTCACCCTAAGATATATTTGATATTCCGAATTCAAAAATGAAGTCCGTTTTAAAAAATTCAAAACATATTATTCACATTAATTAATTTAATAATTAATTCCCGCTGTCAGAGCAAATAGCGTGTTTTTATAAAACAATAAGTATCAAAAGATTGACACTAGTTTAAGTCTGATTTCAAAGTGAAATTAATTCCAACGACCACTATTGGATTTAATGGTAAAAATATTTTCTAATTTCACTTTAAAACCAATTCAAAATATAATCTAGTCATATAAATAAATTAGATTAAAAAGAGGTTCTGAATTAAAACACAACATTTTACACTATTCATTAAAAAATGAACTTTATCGGAAAAATACCAAAAAAATTACACAAAGTAAAATTTGATGTCCCGATTCTTAATAAGAGTTTTATTTGGTCCAAAATAATTTATAAGAGTGATCAAAACTATATTTAATGACGGTTCGCCATCAAAAGGTAACAAGTGAACCATTAGGGAAAACTAGGGCATATACGCCTAAAATTGAATTCTTTCCGTATTTTAAGCCTTTATCTTTTATTTTATAAATATAAAAACATTTAAAAACATAAATAATCATATTTTAGTTATTTCTATCCATTCTCTCCATTACAACGGCTACATGTTAACTGCCATTTAAAATAATATTATTTTATCATTAGAGTGCAACGTAAGATTCCCAAGAAACTCGTTGTTGTGTGTTGGGTACGCCATCGAGCATAGCATCCCCTTTAAAGTCATATTAATATTTTATTCACAAATATGGATAAATATGAAAATGTCTATTCTTTATTTACCTGGGGTGTTACAATGTATATGGGTTTAAATAATGTCATTTACTTATTAAAGAATCATATTCATTTTTATTATATCATAATTGATCATATTATTTCCCATTTATTGATAACATTATTACTCGTCCTTCGACTATTAACTGGTTTATTATCTTACACATGTTTTGTGAGATTAGTTCTTAGTCCCATTACTATTATTAGTTTATAGTTATATAATTTACAGAATTATATTAATAAAATATATATCATATTTATTAATTATAAGCATTTATATAATCATGATTTAATGATATAATGGATAATGAATCACATCGCGTCGTGAAGATGGTAGGTCGTACATACGCACAAGTGATGATATCATTCCTTTAATTATGAAATGGTATGTAAGTTAATGGTATATATATTATTATATAATAAATATATTGTTTTAATAATCATATATAGTTATTATTTCCATCATTATACCCATCCAAGTAAATTGGTGGTGAAAAATAGATGACACCACACCGTGGAGACGATAAGCCGTACGTACACACGCATGATGATTTTTTTTGTGGGATGGATAAAAGGTGGAATAAGGTCATTCCATAACCATAATAACATCCTAGTATATAGGTGATTATATATTTAATACTTTATATTGGAAAAAACAAATCAAGAGGAATTAGAAGATGAAATTATCTTGAAAGAGTCGGTAAAGAAGATTACCTCTTCTTCAGCGATCTCCCTCTAGATCTCCTCTTAATGGCACTAGGGTTGGTATTTTGAGAAGAAAAAAACCTCTAGAATGTGACTAGGGAAGTTTATATGGGAAATAGGTAGGGGATATCCAAACTTTAAGGTTAAAGGTTAAGTTATGTTGTGAGGTAGTATATTCCCTTTTATAATTGAGGTGTGGGGCATATTTGGAATCTCCCAAAATATTAACTTATAATAAAATAAAACCACATCCAAAAACCCAAAAAAATATTCATAGTTCCAAATATTATTTTTGATAAGGTAGTAATATCATCAAACAATAAATTTTAGAATAGTTTTTTTATCAATTTAAACATTATCATTTTAATTAACGCTTAGTTATTTTGGTTAATTTTTAACCAAGGTAACAAATGTTTAAATATAAAAAGGGTGTAATATTTACTTATTTGATGTAAATTAGAATATAAATGAATAATTTAGAACATTTTAGACAATACCATATTTATTATATATTTTTTAAAATATTTTATTATTTTTAAATAATTTAATAAAACATTATTTTGAAAAAATATCAATAGTCTCAATTTTGAAACTATTCATTTCATGGATTTTTAGAAATATCTAGATAAGATGTTAACTTCAAAAAAAATTTGATTATATACCTAAAGGGTAAAGGTAATATATAAAATTCATTTAATATATTAATTATCTCAAATTATATTTATTTTAATATTTTTAATAACATTTATTTGTTATCTCCATTAATAAAATAATTACAACATCAGTTTTGTGTAATTATTTAATATACATAATTTTTGAATAAAAAATAAAGATAAAATACTATGATTCAGATAAATCTAATATATTTAAAAATAATTCTCATCTTAAAATATATATTCTGTAAAATCCTACATTAAATTTTTTATATTTATTAAAATATGAATGCGACAACTCTAACATCACTTTAAATAAAATATTATAAGTGTCATAATCTTTTCCATAAGGCTTCAAATAGTCAATAAATCGACCCTTGTATGATTATGGTATATATATACTCTACCAATAATATTTTTTCAAGTTAATTTTTCTTATAATGGTTATTATATTTTTAATAAAAATCATTTTATAAAATTTTCATTAATTAAATAATTTCTGCATCATCAATGTACAATCCTTTAAGGTAATTATTAATTTTCTAAAATTACAAATAAATTACCATGATAAAGAAAAAAAATTATATTTCAAATGAGTATTTACAACCAAAATTATATTCTGTATAACCTTATATTTAAAATTATATAGTTATTAAAATTTGAGTAAGACATATTTAACTTTTCTTTAAAATAAAATATATTAAATGTCTTAATCTCATCCAAATGGCTTCCAAAGGATAAAAGTTAGACCCAAATATGATTTAGGTCAAAACACACACCTCCAATGATATTAGGACATGTGTTAGGGTAATTTTATTCTCTTATTTTTACCCCTAATTACCCTATTTACTCTTTTACCGTATTAAAAAAATTACCGATGCTATTATTTATAATGCCAAAAGATAAAAGAAGGATATTTAAATAATTTGAAACTATTGATTTAAAATATGGAATCAATTTTTTAAAATTAAAAATATATAAGTTTTAGTAAATAATTTTAAATTAATATCATTATCAGAATGAGAAAACGAGTTTTAAAAGTTAAAATTTTGTAAAGCATTGAAATATTTTTTACATCTAAATTTAATGTAAAATTAATGACAATGACCTAAATTATATTAAATTATAAAAATAAAAAATATTTATATTTTAAAACAATTTAATAATATAACTTAACCATATAATTTTTTTAATGAAAAATGTTATTTTCAGTTAAAATTTAGTATATTTTTACTATTCATCAAAAACTTGAAACTTATGGAAAAAATATAAAAAATTTGAAAAAAGTAAATTTTTATATCCTAATTAAAAAAGTATCTTATTTTATCAAATAAAATATAAAAATATGTTAAATACATGATTTAAAATGAGTTCTCTACCAAAAGGTGAAAAAACTGTATTTTTTGAAAAATACTTCTTTTATTCGAAAAATAGAATTTGTTCTTATATCATGTCTAGAAAACATATAAGACAAATTTTAAAGATTATATTGAGTATATTAAACATATATTTCATTAATAAAATCCATCAAGAGTGATTTTATTATTTTATAAACTCACTTATTTTCATTTAAATAGTTTTTCAGAAAAAAATTTCCTTACATTTAAAAAAAAGTTTTATTTTCATTTATAATTAATTTTTTACCAAATAATTAATTATATATAAATGTGTAAAGAATATTTTCATAATTAAATTGTTCATACTCTCTATTATAATGGCTATGTTATATGGTAATATAATAATATTTATTTTTTCTCTTAAACTCAGTCTTGTGTGAAATGAATTATATCAAAAGAACTTAAAATTGTTTGTAACACAAGCCAATCATAGTGTTACATATACATAAAGAGAAACAGGTGTTTCATGTATGGAACAATTATTTTGGTGTAGTATATAACACAATACATTAAAGAAAAAAAATCTATCTCATAAAAATCTCCGGGTGTTATATTCTACACCCCTTAAAATTAATTTCTCCCTTATAATTTTTCTAGGTTTTTAAAAGGATTAATATTTTAAAGTTTCTTTCATAGAAATGAAAATAAAAAAATTAATACCAAAACATCTTTTAAAAAAAGTAAAGTTAGAAACATAATAGTTAACCAAAGTATCTTATCATTGGGTTTCCATATTAGATAACATTGGTGGAAGGTGAAAACATGGATATGAAAGAGAAATATAAATAAAAAGTTTTGATGGAGAGTGATAGAGAACATGGTTATGAGAAAGTTAAAAACCAAATTTTATAAATCTGCAATGATTTAAGGGGCTATTTGATTCATCAGAAATGAAGGTACTAGGATAACATTTTTTGTTTCAAGATCCTTTCCCTAGAGTTAAATAATGAGAATAAATAATCAATTGATTAAGTATAATATCATTATTTCCTTGTGACTTTATCAATTATCCACTTCATCTCCTATTCCAAGAAATGAAGTAGAATTTTTCATATCTAAAGCCTTAGAAGATCATGCGATCCATAAATAGGATGATAAGTGATTCCATCTATCTAAAAAATAGTTATAACAAGTTATCAAATATGCATAAGTCCTCCTATAGTGATATAATATTTTAATCTAACAAAATACATATGAATTTTAACATATACTTTCCATAAATTGATAACCTTACAATAATTATGAAACGTTAAAATCCAAAACTTTAGAAATATGTTCACTAACTTGACTTAACATGTATCCCCCATATATCATAAGGTACCTCTTGTTGGTCACATTCCAAAAATGTGTACACCTTCATCATGTATTCTCTTGATTCATGATAATAACCTAAAATGACATACATCCTTATTGAAAACATGCATGTTTCCTCATTCCAAATGTTATAGGATATATTCCTTGATCCCAAAAAATATGTATACTTAATCCATGATAGCATAAACCACTTGAAAAAAATCCATAATTAGTTCTCAAGAAACTAGTATAATATAATTTACTTATTCATATCCAACATATCTTTATCAAAACATCATTATATTAACATAAGGGACATATTGAGGGTTATCTTTCCCTTAACCATATGCTCTCTAAATGTAACACCCCAGGTAAATAAAGAATATGACATTTTTATATTTATCCATATTTTTGAATAAAATATTAATATTACTTTAAAGGGGACGCTATGCTCGATGACGTACCCAATACGCAACAACGAGTTTCTTGGGAATCTTACGTTGCACTCTAATAATAAAATAATATTATTTTAAATGGTAGTTAATGCCTAGCCGTTGTAATGGCGGAAATGAACAGAACTAACTACAAAATTATTATATATGTTTGTCAAATATTTTTACTTTTTACAATAAATATTAGAAGATTAAAAATGTGCATGAATCCAATTTTAAGCGTAAACATTCTAATATTCTTTAAAAGGTCGATTAACCGCCTTTTGATGGAAAACCTCTTTTAAATCCACTTTTTGATAATTTTATGTGTTATATTTGACAAAATAAAATTCTTCTTTATAATTAGGACATCAAAATTTACTTTGGGTAAATTTTTGGTATTTTTCCGATAAAGTACATTTTTAATGAATAGTGAAAAATGTTTTATTTTAATTCAAAAACTCTTTTTAATCTAATTTATTTATATGATTAGATTATATTTTAAATTGGTTTTAAAGTTAAATTAGAATATATTTTTACCATTAAATCCAATGGTGTTCATTGTAATTAATTTCACTTTGAAATTGGACTTAAACTAGTGTCAATCTTTTAATAGGTATTGTTTCTAAAAAACACGCTATTTGTTTTGACAGCGGGAATTCATTATTAAATTAATTAATGCAACTTATATGGTTTTAATTTTGTAAAATAGACATAATTTTTTAATTCGGAATATCAAATATAGCCTAGGGTGAATTTTTGGCAATTTTCTGAAAAAATTCAATTTTTGATGAATAGTGAACCCACTAAGTGGTACTTATAAAAACTGATATTATGTTTAAATGAAAATTTTCCACCTTTGTGTTTTAAATTTAAAAAATCTGACATACATGGTTTGAGTTAATAAGTAAAATGTGGTTCAATGGGATTAAAATAATTTTTTGGTGAATAGTAACTTATTAAGTTTTTAATCGTGATTAGAGGTAATTAGTGTAGTTTAAGGTAAAAATAATGTTTTAATAATATGAAATGACCTAGACACATGTCCTAACCTCATTTGATGAGTCATGGCAGACCAAGAAAATCCATGGGTCAACTTGGGGACCCCATGGAGCCACTTTGGTTGGAAAATGACATAAATACATTTTTATTTAATGTTAAAATTAAAATGACACAAACACGAGTTGTTTTACAAAAACAATTTTTAAATGGGGTTATACAAGTCATATTTTTGACTATAAATAGTAATCGGAAATATAAAAAGATTTACTATATCATAGTATTTTTTTATAATTTTTAGACATTAAATAAATTAAATTATTTATGACATCATGATGATGCAACGATGACCTCATTATTTAACGATTTAAATAAAATGAAAAGATAATGTAAAATATAAGACCTACACATGTCCAAAACCTATTGGATGGGTGGATTTAGAACCCTTATCACCTTATCCTCGAAAAAAATCAATTTGGGACCATTAAAATCCGAAACTCATTCTAAAATAAAGTAACATTTCTTTACTTTCCAAGAGTTCCCCTCCTCTCCTCTTATAAAAGGCCCTCACCTCTACCTCCTTACCCACACTTCTAAAGCCTTTGGATCGGCCAAACCCTGCCCATTTTGTCTCTCCACATACCTATCTAACTCTTAGAAGCCTCACTTTGGTCATAAGTCTTCCCAAGGAAGCCTTTGAGCTCAAACCAAAGGGAGTTACCCGATTTTAAGGTAATGTCTTAACTTGAGTCGTTTTGTTTTATTTTGCTTCTCCACCCCCTAAACTCTTTTTATTCATTTATTTTGTAACAACTATAGTATCTTCAATATACTAGGATGTTGTTATAAGAAGCATTCGAGCTACACTTACACACACCTACATCAAATGGTTAAAGAACATACTGTTTCTGTGGATGGAGAATTTCTGCCTCACGAAACGATGATTGTTCAACACTCATATAACACCTTAAAAGGTGGCCATTATGATGTCACTATATTTATATATGATATATAATATGTTTATCTTTTCCCTAAGCTTCTGTATTTTTCATTTATGGCATACCTTTATGGCTTCCATTATGGGTATACGAGATATCTTCATTTTAGGAAGTGCGGACTACCGCCCCCTCAAAGTGATTTGATTCGTTAATAATATATGTGGTACATATAAAGGATATATTTAATGATATTATATATGATACAATAATGGAATTAAAATACTATTATGTATCATTATGTTTTAATTCCATTAAATATGAAATAGAAATGGAAGTAGCGTTCATGCGTACGTACGGCTTACCATCTCCATGAACGGTGCATTTCATTTCTTAACTCTAAATGTTATGTAATATTATAAATGCATGAATATACTGGATATATATGATATATATGATATCTAAATCATGAATAAAATTCTGGATATAATGGATATTTTACCACATGAACAACTTGTAATTATAAAGAGTTTATTTTTTTTGACTCATGTGCCAATGATCGTTAAAACGACCATTATTAACTTAAATAATAACATAGTGTTCATGACATGGTAATAAGTGATATAAAAGGAATAATGAAATTGAAAAAGGTTCTTAAGGAAGTATAAATTAACTCAAGTTTATTATTCAGGAGATTAAGGAACGATCGAGTCAAGTCAGACCTGAGGTAAGGGATCCTACTCCTCTCTTTCTTTTTAAGTACACTCTTTTATGTCATTACTTTTAAGCTCATATTTCTTGTGATTGGGATGTTATTTTATATTAATATTACTGTAATTTTTATGTTTATATGATGAGAGACCCTATTCTCTCTCATCAATCCATTTTGGATGTTTTGAGTGGCACCGTTAGGCTGCCGAATTTTCGTAAGAGATCTAACCTCTCTCTTTCTCTTTAAGTACTCTCCTTTATGTCACTTCTTTTAAGATCCTCTTTGTTATGATGGGGGATGTTATTTTATATTCCTCTTTCTTTAAATTTTATTGTAATATGATGAGAGACCCTATTTGATCTCATCAATCCATTTTTGGAAGTTTTAAGTGGCGCCGTTAGGCTACTGAGTTTTCATAAGGGATTTTTCAGGTCACTTTTATTCCCGTGAGATTTATGCTACATTTTCCACAATTTCCTTTGATTGGTGTATGTAATGACCCTTATTTTACTCATTGTGTAATATAATTTCATTTATGAGTATTTATATCAATTTTGTATTGTCCTTCTTTCACGGGGTGTATGTTTCGAAAGATACCCATGTTGGTAAGGGAACCTTTCACCCTCCTCTTTTTAAAAGACTTATTTTGTTATGTCTTTTAATTCACATAACATTATGTTGGGATATTTTCTTCTATATCCTTAGTGATTTAAGTTTTATGTCCAAGTTATGAGATACCTTTTTATCTCTCATCAACTCATTTTCTGGATTTTGTAGTGATGCCGTTAGGCTGTCAAATTTTTGCAAGGGAACTTCTTAACCCAATTTTGATTCTTTGGGATAAGATTGTACTCCTTGAATATATCGTTCTATGAATATGTGTGAATAACCCCTGATTGTTTTACACTTAATATCCACTTATATTTGGTGTATTAGTTTGTCACACATAATTATGTAATTGATTTATCCTTAATCCAAGGATACCGTCTTTGTATGGGACTTCATCTCAATCTACTTTCATTGAGGCATATTTTTTTTATACACAACCTTATTTTATACGGTGTACAAACCCCTTTTAATTTTACGTTTATCTGAAAGGAATATTTTTTATACAAAGCATTTTACTAAACGACAAAAGGGGATGTTTTTTTCGTACGTATGCGGCGACAACGACTTCTCCGCCACCGTGACCATTTTTTTGGGTTTAGGCTTCCTCTACAAGCCATACATTTTTTTAAAAGAAAAATAAATACCATGTTTTAATTTTCTTTTATTTTGGTATTGAAAATGGTTTTCATAATGTTTTTATATCAATGTGTTGTATTGATATCTTCTGATTGAAAAGTGGAAATGTTGTGTTTCCTTTATGCATGTTTTATGTGATACGATTATGTTATGGTTCTTGGGAATTATTATGAAGATGGGTGGTTTCGTGATAAACTAAGCGCGGGTGAGCCCAATATAGCTCTCCAATGCATTGGGTAACGCGAAGGAGTGAAACGTTAAGGTTTCTCCGAAGAGATTTAGGGAATATACAGTGATGGGTATTCCAAACGTAACCAAGAGGGTTACTCCCTACGTAAGAATGTTATGAATGCATCAAGTTACCTTTATGTCTTATGATATCTATGATTTATTCATGATTTTATGAGGTATGTTAAAGTGCTTATGCTTTATGGGTAAAGTATGATTTCATTCTTATGTATATATGTACTCATGTTTCTTTTCCATACTTTTTATAACCCTTACTGTGCTTTTTATGCTGATCCCAAGTTTTTGAAATGTTTTTACAGGTCAAGGGATTGGTACATGATATGATGATAGTGTCAAGGAAGTGTCAAGAAAGAATCCATGTTTTATTTTAAATATGTTTCCGTTGATGGGAAAAATGAATACTATCTTTTATGTAACCACTTTGTTTAAATGTGGAATGCAAGTTTTATGATCTAATTCTCTAAAACTCTAAACCTCAAAAGATCCTCAATGTTTAATCTTGTAATAACTCAAGATTAAGTAAGGTTTAAGGCTGGGGCCTTATTGTTGGTATCAGAGGTCGGTTTAGATAACTTTAGAGGTTATGTTATTCTTTAAGCATAAGTGACATTACTATAATGGTTAGAATTTCAGAAAGAGTCATAGTTTTTAGATAAAGTGAATGAGTTAGTATATCTTCCTCATTAGTACATGATGGTTTTGTTGATATATTCACACTAACATTTCTGTTTTTAGTGAATGGATGGATCTAGCAGGCACCAAAGAGACAACAGGTTTGAAGGAAACTGTGTTGGTTCTCTGATTAAGATACTGGATGAAATGGGGGATTCAATGAGGAAACTCGTGGTTGTTCTAAACCAACTAACAAGGAGTCATGATCAACCACTTGAACCTTGGTATGTTCTGTAATGCATCATGTACGAGATGACTAATCTATGTGGAAGTTCAGGTAATAATTATAAAGGTAACCATTAGAGTTTATATGATCCTTACTTTTGAGGTAATTATGGGTTATTATATGTTATGATGGAAAATGAAAGGCATGAGATAAACTTGAGGTTAAAATATGTTATGATCATTTTTGAATATTTTATCTCGTTTTGGGGAATGTTTTAAGAATTATATAGTTTTGGAAAAAGGACAACACGCAGACCGTGTGACAACCCGTCGCGTCGGACAAAGCTACGAGAATCGAACCCACAACCAAAGTGCGACTGGTATTTATCGCCTACCACTGGACTATGTGAAGTCCCTGGTTAGTTTGACTAATTCTTTTTAGTTAGATTATTTTAGGAATCAAGAGTAAGTTTATTTTGGGTTATCTATGGAAATGATTAACCTATCATCAGGGATATGTGATTAGGTTAATTACTTTTCAATATGAGAATTTAAGAGCAACTGATGTTATTTGGAGATAAAAGTTAATTTGTACCTTGGAAGACTTTGTGAATAAATCTTTCAAATATTTGGGTTTCAATCATAGTTTGGTTTACTTTGAAGAATTTAATGTACAAATTGTTTATCAAATGGTCCTCGTTGAACTTTGGGTTTTGTTGGACAAATTTTGGATATTAAGAATAGATTTTCTTTTTATAAAGGGTTATCCTTTTCTAGATTATCTGATCTTGTACTAACCATTTTGGTTTTGTTTTTGGTTAAAGTCTAAATACATGGGAAGTATATAGTTCTCTATTGTGGATTAGGTGATTCTCTAGAAGTTGATTATAGTGAACAAGTCTTCCTAAATACTCGTCTTTTAGAGAAAATATGAGTTTGTGTAAGAAATCTAATAAAAGTTGAAAGTCAACATGATAAGTAATTATGTTTCCTTATGAATAAATTCCTAAATAAAAAAACAAAATTTTTGTCTATTAAATTTTCCTACTGGGGAATCGAATACCGTTTAACCCATCACAAGTTTATGATTTTCTTGTGGTTAACTTTCTCCTAAACATGTTTTCTATCAATCTCCATCAGAACATGACCCTATGTTTTCTCCTCCATGTCCATGTTTTCCTACATGGAATCCTAGCATGGGTTAACTCGGGTGACCTATGTACTTCTCATTCTTTATTTTAAAGTGATTATTTTACCGACTCTTGTTCCTATGTGGGACTTTCAAGGATGTTTCCGAGCCCAATTTTAAAATTGCGAGGACGCAATTCCCAAAAGGGGGAAGGATGTAACACCCCAGGTAAATAAAGAATATGACATTTTTATATTTATCCATATTTTTTAATAAAATATTAATATTACTTTAAAGGGGACGCTATGCTCGATGGCGTACCCAATACTCAACAACAAGTTTCTTGAGAATCTTACGTTGCACTCCAATAATAAAATAATATTATTTTAAATGGAAGTTAACGCCTAGCTGTTGTAATGGTGGAAATGAACAGAACTAACTAAAAAATGATTATATATGTTTTTCAAATATTTTTACTTTTTACAATAAATATTAGAGGATTAAAAATGTGAATGAATCCAATTTTAAGCGTAAAAATTCTAATATTCTTTAAAAGGTCGACTAACCGCCTTTTGATGGCGAACCTCTTTTAAATCCACTTTTTGATAATTTTATGTGTTATATTTGACAAAATAAAATTCTTCTTTTGAATCAGGACATCAAAATTTACTTTGTGTAATTTTTTGGTATTTTTCCGATAAAGTACATTTTTAATGAATAGTGAAAAATGTTGTATTTTAATTCAAAACCTCTTTTTAATCTAATTTATTTATATGATTAGATTATATTTTAAATTGGTTTTAAAGTTAAATTATAATATATTTTTACCATTAAATCCAATGGTGGTCATTGGAATTAATTTCACTTTGAAATTGGACTTAAACTAGTGTCAATCTTTTAATAGGCATTGTTTCTAAAAAACACGCTATTTGTTTTGACCGCGGGAATTAATTATTAAATTAATAAATGAAACTTATATGTTTTGAATTTTGTAAAATAGAAATCATTTTTGAATTCGGAATATCAAATATAGCCTAGGGTGAATTTTTGGTAATTTTCTGAAAAACATCAATTTTTGATGAATAGTGAAACCACTAAGTGGTACTTATAAAAACTGATTTTCCATTTAAATTAAATTTTTCCACCTTTGTGTTTTGAATTTAAAAAATATGACATACATGGTTTTCATTAAGAAGTAAAATGTGGTTCAATGGGATTAAAATAATTTTTTGCTGAATAGTAACTTATTAAGTTTTTAATTGCGATTAGAGGTAATTAGTGTAGTTTAAGGTAAAAATAATGTTTTAATAATATGAAATGACCTAGAAACATGTCCTACACTACTTGGATGAGTCATGGACGACCAATAAAATCCATGGGTCAACTTGGGGACCCCATGGAGCCACTTTGGTTGGAAAATGACATAAATACCTTTTTATTTAATGTTAAAATTAAAATGACACAAACATGAGTTGTTTTACTAAAAAAAATTTTAAATGGGGTTATACAAGTCATATTTTTGAATATAAATAGTAATTGGAAAGATAAAAATATTTCCTATATCATATTATTTTTTTATAATTTTTAGACATTAAATAAATTAAATTATTTATGACATCATGATGATGCAGCGATGACCTCATTATTTAACGATTTAAATAAAATGGAAATATAATGTAAAATATAAGACCTAAACATGTCCAAAACCTATTGGATGGGTGGATTTCAAACCCTTATCACCTTAGCCTCGAAACACAACAACGTGGGACCATTAAAATCCGAAACTCATTCTAAAATAAAGTAACATTTCTTTACTTTCCAAGAGTGCCCCTCCTCTCCTCTTATAAAAGGCCCCCACCTCTACCTCCTTAACCACACTTCCAAATCCTTTTGCTCGGCCAAACCCTGACCATTTTGTCTCTCCACATCCCTCTATAACTCTTAAATTCCTCACTTTGGTCATAAGTCTTCCCAAGGAATCCTTTGAGCTCAAACCAAAGGGAGTTACCCGATTTTAAGGTAATGTATTCACTTGAGTCCTTTTGTTTTATTTTGCTTCTCCACCCCCATAAACTATTTTTATTCATTTATTTTGTAACAAATCCAGTATCTTCAATATACTTGGATGTTTTTATAAGAAGAATTCAAGCTAAAATTACACACACCTACATCAAATGGTTAAAGAACATACTGTTTCTGTGGATGGAGAATTTCTGCCTCACGAAATGATGATTGTTCAACACTCATATAACGCCTTAAAAGGTGGCCATTATGATGTAACTAAATTTATATA
This sequence comes from Viscum album, assembly GCA_963277665.1. Lineage (NCBI taxonomy): Eukaryota > Viridiplantae > Streptophyta > Magnoliopsida > Santalales > Viscaceae > Viscum > Viscum album. The sequence continues at coordinate 274,620,814 of OY728165.1, read as the reverse complement.
TGATATAGAATATGTTTATATTTTCATTAAGCTTCTGTATTTTTCATTTATTTCATACCTTTATGGCTTCCATTATGGGTATACATGATATCTTCATTTTAGGAAGTGCTGACTACCGCCCCCTCAAAGTTATTTGATTCGTTAATACCATATGTGGTACGTATAAAGGATATATTTAATGATATTATATATGATACCATACTATAATTAAAATAATATTATGTATCATTATGTTTTAATTCCATTAAATAAGAAATATAAATGGAAGTAGCGTTCATGCGTACGTACGGCTTACCGTCTCCATGAACGGTGCATTTCATTTCTTAACTCTAAATGTTATGTAATATTATAAATGCATGAATATACTGGATATATATGATATATATGATATCTAAATCATGAATAAAATTCTGGATATAATGGATATTTTACCACATGAACAACTTGTAATTATAAAGAGTTTATTTTTTTGACTCAAGTACCAATGACCGTTAAAACGACCATTATTAACTTAAATAATAACATAGTGTTCATGACATGGTAATAAGTGATATAAAAGGAATAATGAACTTGAAAAAGGTTCTTAAGGAAGTATAAATTAACTCAACTTTATTATTTAGGAGATTAAAGAACGATCGAGTCAAGTCGGACCCGAGGTAAGGGATCCTACTCTTCTCTTTCTTTTTAAGTACACTCTTTTATGTCATTCCTTTTAAGCTCATATTTATTGTGATTAGGATGTTCTTTTATATTACTCTTACTATAATTTTTATGTTCATATGATGAGATACCCTATCCTCTCTCATCAATCCATTTTGGAAGTTTTGAGTGGCGCCGTTAGGCTGCCGAATTTTCGTAAGAGATATAACCTCTCTCTTTCTCTTTAAGTACTCTCCTTTATGTCACTTATTTTAATCTCCTCTTTGTTATGATGGGGGATGTTATTTTATATCCCTCTTGCGTTAAATTTTATTCTAATATGATGAGATACCCTATTTGATCTCATCAATCCATTTTTGGAAGTTTTAAGTGGTGCCGTTAGGCTGCCGAGTTTTCGTAAGGGATTTTTCATCTCACTTTTATTCCCGTGAGATTTATGCTACATTTTCCACAATTTACTTTGAGTGGTGTATTTACTGACCCTTATTTTACTAATTGTGTAATATAATTTCATTTATGAGTATTTACATCAATGTTTTATTGTCTTTCTTTTATGGGGTGTATGTTTCGAAAGATACCCATGTCGGTAAGGGAACCTTTCACCCTCCTCTTTTTAAAAGACTTCTTTTGTTATGTATGTTAATTCACATAAAATTATGTTGGGATATGTTCTTCTATATCCTTAGTGATTTAAGTTTTTTGTCCAAGTGATGAGATACCTTTTTTATCTCTCATCAACTCATTTTCTGAATTTTTTAGTGATGCCGTTAGGCTGTAAAATCTTTGCAAGGGAACTTCTTAACCCAATTTTGATTCATTGGGATAAGCTTGTACTCCTTGAATATGTTGTTCTATGAATATGTGTGAATAACCCCTGATTGTTTTACACTTAATATCCACTTATATTTGGTGTATTAGTTTGTCACACATAATTATGTAATTGATTTATCCTTAATCTAAGGATACCGTCTTTGTATGGGTCTTCGTCTCAATCTCCTTTCATTGAGGCATATTTTGTTTTATACACAACCTTCTTTTATACGGTGTACAAACCGCTTTGAATTTTATGTTTATCCGAAAGAAATATTTTTTATACAAAGCATTTTACTAAACGAAAAAAGGGAATGTTTTTGTCGTACGTATGTGGCGACAACGACTTCTCTGCCACCGTGACCATTTTTTTGAGTTTCGGCTTCCTCTACAAGCCATACCTTTTTTTAAAATAAAAATAAATACCATGTTTTACTTTTCTTTTATTTTGGTATTGAAAATGGTTTTCATAATGTTTTTATATCAATGTGTTGTATTGATATCTTGTGATTGAAAAGTGGAAATGTTATGTTTCCTTTATGCATGTTTTATGTGATACAATTATGTTATGGTTCTTGGGAATTATTATGAAGACGGGTGGTTCCGTGATAAACTAAGGGCGGGTGAGCCGAATATAGCTCTCCAATGCATTGGGTAACACGAAGGAGTAAAACGTTAAGGTTTCTCCGAAGAGATTTAGGGAATATACTGTGATGGGTATTCCAAACGTAACCAAGAGGGTTACTCCCTACGTAAGAATCTTATGAATGCCTCAAGTTACCTTTATCTCTTATGATTTCTATGATTTATTCATGATTTTATGAGGTATGTTAATGTGATTATGATTTATGGGTAAATTATGATTTCATTATTATGTATATATGTACTCATGTTTCCTTTGCATACTTTTTATAACCCTTACTGAGCTTTTTATGCTCATCCCAAGTTTTTGAAATGTTTTCATAGGTTAGGGGATTGGTACATGATATGATGATAGTGTCAAGGAAGTGTCAAGAAAGAATCCATGTTTTATTTTAAATATGTTTCCGTTGATGGAAAAAATGAATACTATCTTTTATGTAACCACTTTGTTTAAATGTGGAATGCAAGTTTTATGATCTAATTCTCTAAAACTCTAAACCTGAAAAGATACTCAATGTGTAATCTTGTAATAACTCAAGATTAAGTAAGGTTTAAGGCTGGGGCCTTATACTAAATTATCACCTTAACCCTAAATCACATTTCTAGGTATTTTGAACTATTTAACATATACTTTCCAACCTCAATGAAAATATTATATTGAATACACTTATATATTTCCTGATTTTTATAACATAATATTTTAATTCTGAAACATATACACCCAAATCATCTAACTTTATTCTTAAACCATTACTCAGGATCGATTATCTTAGTATTTCCTAATATATGAATCATGTCTTAAAGTTCCTCAACATTAATCTAACAAAACTTTTTAGGTTTAATGTAAACAATAATGCTAGAACATCCCATACCATTCAAATATTGTTTACAATATCTTTGTTCTAAGTAGTATAACCAATACTCGTACCACCTTCATGATTCTGTTCATGATATTTCCACTTAAGAAAATGATTTTCATAATTCCCATACTTTCCACATATAAAATATTCAATGTTAAACATGTTATATCTAGTTCTAACAATTGACTAAGACTAGAATTCAATGTGTGATAAATGATTATCATAGATTAAAATCACAAAACCAAGGGAAATTACTTATACTATTTCAATATATGATACATTAGATTTAATCCTAGGTTATTCAAATTTTTTATCAAAATTATATGATTGTAAACTATAGTTAGACTTATCATGAGAGACATCCCTAGAAACATCCTTAGAAATATCTATAAGGATCTCACTAAAGATTTAACATACTAGTTTCCAAATGTTAACTAAACCTTCTCTATGATACCAACTCTAACGTCCTAAACTTGATGTACATGAACATTAAATTAATTTTACGGAATACTTAATACATTACACAAATAGATTCCCAAAGACTGTATTAGTTTAGTGCCTTTGGAAACATGGAACACATTATTCTAATTTGGTGAAAGATCTTTAACATCTCCCATAAAGATCTTCCTCTTTATTTTTCCTACCCAAAACCATTCTTTATATCCTAGGGAAAATAAATCAAATGAAAAGGGTGAACTCAAATGATCGATAAGGGTAAATAAGAAAAAAATCAAACAAAACATTGACATAAGTGTGTAAAAAACATGAACATATATTTTTAAAATCATACCATGTGAAACATATATCAAAATATCAAGTCATGGAATAAATTTTGGTAGTTCATAAGTCATAAATCATAAAATAACATGATCCATGAGAAAATAGGATTGGAATAAAACATGAAATTATGGAAAACACATAAGAAGAGAAAATAATTTCTATATTATCCAAGGCTAATTGACAAGAAAATCATTGTGGAAAGAGTCCTTTATTGAACCGAGTTAACTCTTCATTCTATCTATGTATTATTGAACTAGGTTTACTTACCGTTCCAACCCTATATTACTAAACCAAGATCATTTCCCTTTCCAACCTTATATTACAAAACCAAGATCATTTCTCATTCCAGTCCTGTCTATCTCATGAGATATAAATATTTACCCAATGATTTAGAGAGAGATATAGGTCCCACCCATATCATAATTAAATCATTATTATTTGTTCCACAAAAACATAAATCATTCATCATATCATAACCCAAGGAATAAAATGGGTTTCTTTAACATCATTCCATCATAACATAATCCATGTAAAACAAATGGATTTCATAAATAAAATTCCATCGTAAATATAATAAAACTATCGGAATAATAGGGATTGTATACTTGAAACATAACCCTATTAAAAAATTTCATCTTAAATGTAAAATAATTTTGATGGAACACTTGAAATTAATTCCTGAGGAAAACATCCTTTCTTCTTCAATTTTTTTTTATTTTCCCAAAATGCCATAAAATTTTGAATGAAAAGAATTTATTTGAAAATAAACTTGAATTATTTCAAAGGAAGTTTCCTATAAATAAGGGATTATGAAAACATAAAAATCTGATCATGCCTTATAAGTTAAAATAAAACATTATTCTCATTCTTTTGTTAGACAAGTCAAAAAGTACCTCTTATCGAAAATGACAAAATATTCCTTTCATATAATTTAATAAAAATTCACCAATGGGTAAAATGGACTTTACATTTTTTCATAAGAATTTAAAGTATATTTTGGAATACATATTTAGGAAACATAGACATGGATGATAAATATACCCCAGTAAATACATACGTATAAAAAATTTTGGATAATAATGTGACTATAAAATTATCCATTACCTTAGGTTTGGGTTCCTTCATACATGTCCGAAACTCACGTATAAGGGTTTAAATAATGTCACAAAATTATTCAATAATCATATTAATTTTTATGATATCACAAGTGATCTTATTATTACCCATTTTTCAATAACATTATTACTCCTCCTTCAAGTACTAACTGCTTTATTATCTTACACATGTTTTGTCAGATAAGTTCCTATTATTGTTAATCTTCTTAGGTTATAGTTATATAATTTCTAGAATTATATTAATAAAATATATATCATATTTATTCATTATAAAAATTTATATAATCATGCTTTAATGAGATCATGGATAATGAATCACATCGTGTCGTGGAGACGATAGGCTATACGTACACACAAGCGATGATATCATTTCTTTAATTATAAAATGCTATAGAATTTTATGGTATATATATTATTCTATAATAAATATATTGTTATAATAATAATATATGGTTATTATATCCATAATTATACACATAAAATTAAAGTGGTGGTGAAAAACAGATTACACCACAACATCGAGATGGTAAGTCGTACGTGCACACACATAGTGATTTCATTTTTTATAGGATAGATAGAAGGTGGAATAAGGTTGTTACATAAAAATAATAAAATATTAGTAAATAGTTAATAATTGATTTATTAATTTATAATGGAAACAATAAATAAAGAGGAAGTAGAGGATGAAATGATCTTGAGAGAGTCGGTATAAAAGATTACCTCTTTTTCGGCTCCCTCCCTCCATATCTCTTCTTAATGGTACTAGAGTTTGTCTTTTGAGAAGAAAAAACCTATATAATGTTTCTAGGGAAGTTAATAAGGGACATGGGTAGGTTATAACTAAGTTTTAAGGCTCATGTAGAAGTGAATTTTTGATGGTGTATGTGACCTTTTATAATTGAGGTGAGGGGCACATTTGGTTTCTCCAAACATATTAACATATAATAAAATAAAACCACATAAAAAAGCCTACAGAATGTCCTGATATCAAATATGAGATGATATAAGTTTTTAATATTATCAATAAACAAATTTTAGACAAGTTTTTATGTCAATTTAAATCTTATCATTTTAATTAACACTTATTTATTTTGTTTAATTTTTAACCAAGGTAACAAATATTTCAATATAAAAAGCGTAAAATATTTACTTATTTGATGTCAATTAAAATATAAATTAATACTTTATAAAATTTTATACCATATAATAATTATTATATATTTTTAAAAATATTCTATTATTTTTAAATAATTTAATTAACATTATTTTGACAAAATATCTATAGTGTTAATTTTGACACTATTCATTTCATGGATTTTAAAAAATATCCAGATAAGATGTTAACTTCGAACAAAATATTTTATTATATCTCTAAAGGGTAAATATAAAATATAAAATTCATTTAATATATTAATTATCCCAAATTATATTTATTTTAATATTTTTAATAACATTAATTAGTTATCTCCATTAATAAAATAATCACAACATCATTATTTTGTAATTATTTAATATACCTTATTGTTGAATATTTTTTAAAAAAAAAATACAATGACATAGTTAAATCATCTATATTTTATAATTATACACATAGTCAAATATATATTCTATAAAATTCTACATTAAAAAATTTATATTTATTAAAACATGAATGTGACAACTTTAACATCACTTTAAATAAAATATTATAAGTGCCATATTTTTTTACATATGGCTCTAAATGGTAAATAACTAAACCCTTTGATGATATTGGTAGATATATACTCTAAATATAATATTTTTTCAAGTGATTTCTTCGTATAATGGTTATTTTCATTTTAATAAAAACATTTTATTAATTTTTCATCAATTAAATAATTTTTTCATCATCAATGTACAATCCTTTAAGGTAATTATTTATTTCATAAAAAGTACAAATAAATTACCATGAAAAAGAAAAAAAAATTATATTTCAAATGAGTATTTATATTACAAATTTTATTCTGTATAGCATTATATTAAAAATTATATTGTTTTTAAAATTTGAGTAAGACATATTTTACTTTTATTTAAAATAAAATATATTAAATGTTATAATCTCATCCAAGTGGTTTCCAAAGGATAAAATTTTGACCCAAGAATGATTTATGTCAAAAAAAACTCTTCCAATTATATTAGGACAAGTTTTAGGATAATTTATGATATTATTTTACCCTTACTTATCTGATTTACCCTTTTACTATATTAATAAAAATTACCGATGTAACTATTCATAATGCCCAAAAATAAAAGAAAGATATTTAAATAATTTGAACCTATTTATTCAAAATATGGAATCTAATTTTTAAAATTAAAAACCCATAAGTTTTAGTAATTAATTTAAAATGAATCTCATTGTGAGTATGAGAAAATGAGTTTCAAAAGTTAAAACATTGCAAAAGATTGAAATATTTTTATATCTGAATTCAATGTAAAATTAAAGTTAATAGCCTAAATTTTATTAAATGATAAAAATATAATATATTTATATTTTAAAACTATTTAATAGTATAACTTAACCATAAAAATTATTTCTATGAAAAAAATTATTTTCATTTAAAATTTAATTTATTTTTACTATTCATCAAAACTTGAAACTTAAGAGAAAAATATAAAAAATTAATTAAAATTAAAATTTTATATCCTTCTTATAAATAAGAAGTTTATTTTTTCAAATATAATTAAAAAATTTGTTAAAAACTTGATTTAATATGGATGCGCCATCAAAAGGTGTAAAAACTTCATTTTTTGAAAAAAACCTCTTTTATTTGAAAAATTAAATATTTTATTATATCATGTCTATAAAACATATAAGCTAAATATTAAAAAATATATTGAATATATTAAATATATATTTCATTAATAAAATATATAAATATCGATTTTATTATTTTATAAACTCACTTATTTTCATTTAAATAGTTTTAAGAAGAATGTTTCCTTTTATTTTAAAAAAAGTTTTATTTTCATTTTTAATTAATTGTTCACCAAAGAATTAATTATATATACATGTGTAAATAATATTTTTATAATTAATTTTTTCATACTCTCCGGTATAATGGCTAGGTTATAAGGTAACATAATATTATTTAGTTGTCCAATTAAACTCAGTCTTGCGTGAAATGAATTGTATCAAAAGAACTTCAAATTATTTGTAACAAAATCTAATCATAGTGTTGCATATAACTCAAGAAAATACAATTTTTCATATAGTGTAAGATTATTTTGGTGTATCATATAAAAAAATACATCAAAGAAAATAAAAATAATCTATATCATAAAAATCCTATGGTGTTACATTCTACCCCCCTTAAATTGAATTTCACCCTCAAAATTTGTCTGGGTTTTTAAAAGGTTTAATACTTGAATGTTTCTTTCATAGAAACCCAAATCATAAAAATGAATACTAAATATTATTTTTTTAAAAGTAAAGTTAGAAATATAATAGTTAACCAAACTATCTCATCACTGGGTTTCCACATAAGAGAACATAGGTAGAAAGTGGAAACATAGATATAGAATACAAATTTATATAACAAGTTATGATGGAGAGTGAGAGAGAACATGGTTAGAAGAAAGTTAACAATAAAAAGCTATAAATTTGTGATTATTTAAGGGTCCATTTGATTCATCAGAAATTAAGGTACTAGGATAACATTTTTGGTTTCAAGATCCTTTCCCCAGAGTTAAAGAATGATAATAAACACTTACTTGATTAAGTATAATCTCAATATTTCCTTGTTCCAAGATCAATTATCCACTTCATATCTTATTCTAAGAAATGAAGTTAAATTTCCATTCCTTAATCCTTAGTAGATCATGTAATCCATAAATAGGAAGATTTGTGATTCTATCTATCTAAAAAATGGTTAGAAAAAGTTATAAAATATGCATAAGTCCAACCATAGTGTTATAATACTTTAATCTAACATACTGCATTTGAATTTTAACTTATACTTTCCATAAATTTATAAATTTACAATACTTATGAAAGATGAAAATCCAAAACTTTAGAAAGAGGTTCACTAACTCAACTTAACATGTATCCCCCATATATCATAAGGTATCTATTGTTGGTCACATTCAAAACATGTGCACACCTTCATCATGTATTCTCTTGGGTCATGATAATAACCTGAATTAACATACATCCTTAGTGAAAACATTCATGTTTCCTCATTCTAAAGGTTATAGGATATATTCCTTGAGTTCGAAAAATTTGTATAGTTTATCCATGATAGCATAACCCTCTTGAAAAAAAATCCATAATTAGTTCTTAGGAAACTAGTATAATCCAATTTAGTTATTCATATCCAATATATATTTATCAAAACATCATTATATTAACATAAGGGACATATTAAGGGTTATATTTCTCTTAACCACGTGTTATCCAAATATATCACCCTACCCTTAAATCTCTTTTCTAGGTCTTTAATACTATTCAACATATCCTTTCTACCCTTAATTAAAAAATTATATTGAAAACACTTATATATTTCATGATTCGTATAACATAATATTTGAATTATGAAACATATACAACTAAATCATCCAACATTATTCTTAAACCATTACTCATGATCCATCAACTTAGTATTTCCTAAAATATGAATCATGTATTATGGTTCCTCAACTTTAATCTAACCATGCTTCATAGGTTTAATGTAAAAAATTATTATAGAACATCCAATAACTTTCAAATATTGTTTATAATATCTTTATCCTAAGTATTATAACCAATACTCATACCACCTTCATGATTTTTTTCAGAGGATTTCCACTTAGGAAAATGATTTCCATAATTCCCATTTTTTCCACATCTAAAACATTAAATGTTAACCATGATCTATCTAGTTTCGGATATTGAATATGACCAGAAATAAAATCATGAGAAAAAATTATCATAGATGAAAATAAAAAAAACTAAGGGAAATTACTTATACTATTTCCATTTATGACACCTTAGGTTTGATCCTAGATTGTTCATGATTATTACCAAAATTCTAGGATTGTAACCTATAATTAGACTTATCCTGAGAGACATCCCTAGTTATATACTTAGAAATATATATAGGGATTTCACTAAAGCTTTCACATCCTAGTTTCCAAAGGTTAAATAAACCTTCTCTACCATACCAACTCTTACAACCCAAACTTGACGTACATGGATATTATATTAATTTTTAAGAATACTTAATATATAACAAAAATAGATGCACAAAGACCATATTAGTTTAGTGCCATTGGAATAATGGAATACATTATTCTAAATTGGTGAAATATATCCAACATCTCCTATAAAGATCTTCCCTTTTAGTTTTCCTACCCAAAACCATTCTTTATATCCGAGGGAAAGAAAAACATCTAAAAAGGGTGAGCTCAGATGATCAGTAAGGGTAAACAAGGAAAACATCAAACAAAACATAAACATAAGAGTGTAAAAACAAGAATATAACTTTTTAAAATCATACCATGTATAACATATATCAAAATATAGAGTCATGGAATAAATCTTGGGATTTTATAAGGCATAAATAATAAAGGAACATGAGCCATGAGAAAATAGAACTCGACTAAAACATAGAATTGTAGAAAACACATAATAATTGAAAATAATTTCCATAAATCTTTACCCAATTCATTGGAGGGAGATATAGGTCTCACCCATATCATAATTAAATCATTCTTACATGTTCCAAAAAAACATAAATCATTCATCATAGCATAACCTAGAGAATAAAAAGGGTTTCCTAAACATCATTCCATCACAACATAATACATGTAAAACAAATGGATTTTATAAATAAAATTCCATCATAAACATAATTAAACCATAGAAATAGGAGGGATAGTATACTTGAAACATAAAATTATTAAATAATGTCATCTTATATGGAAAATAATTTTTATAGAACACTTGAAATTAATTCTTGAGGTAAATATAATTTCTTCTTCAAAAATGTTTTATTTTCTCAAAATGCCGCACAATTTTGAAAGGAAAGAATTTATTTGAAAATTAACCTGAAATATTGTAAATTAAGATTATTTGAAATAATTTGTTATGAAAAAAATAAAAATTCGCTCATTCCATATTAGTTAAAAGAAAACATTCTTCTCATACTTTTTCTAGATAAGTCAAAAAGTACTTCATATCGAGAACAAAAAAAGAATCCTTTGATACCGTTTAATAAAAATTAACAAATGGATAAAATTGACTTTAAAAAATTGTATAAGAATATAAATAATATTTTGTAATACATATTTAGGAATTATCTACATTTTTTATAAATATACGCTAGTAAATACTTATGTATAAACAATCTCACATAATAATGAGATTGAAAAATTATACCTTACCTGAGGTATGGGTTCCCTTATACATGTCTGAACCTCCTGTATAAGGGTTTAAATAATGTAATTAACTTATTCCAGAATTATATTAATTTTTATGATATCATAATTGACCATAGTATTAACCATTTGTTAATAACATTATTACCCATTCTTCAAGTATTAACTGCTTTATTATCATACGCATGTTTTGTCAGATGAGTTTCTATTCCTCTTCTTAGGTTATAATTATACCACTTCCAAAATGATATTAATATAGTATATATAATATTTATTCATTATAAATATTTATATAATCATGCTTTAATGAGATCATGGATAATGAATCACATCGTGTCGTGGAGACGGTAGGCCGTACGTACGCACGAGTGATGACCTCATTCATTTAATTATTAAATATTATGGAAGTTTATGGTATATATATTTTTCCAAAATAAATATATTGTTATAATAATCATATATAGTTATTATTTATATCATTATACCCATCCAAGTAATGTGGTGGTGAAAAATATATTACACCACAACGTGGAGACGGTAAGCCGTACGTACACACACATGGTGATTTCATTTTTTGTAGGGTGAATAGAAGGTAGAATAAGGGTTTTACATAACCATAATATAATATCAGTACATAGGTTATATTGAATTTATTAATTTATAATGGAAATAACAAATTAATAAAAATTATAAGAAAGAATTATCTTGAGAGAGTCGGTAAAAAAGATTACCTCTTCTTCGGTGAACTCCCTCTAGATCTCCTCTTAATGGCACTAGAGTTGGTGTTTTGAGAATACCAGAACCTATATAATGTGACTAGGGAATTTGAGAAAGTAAATGTGTAGGGAATATCCAATATTTAAGGCTCAAGTCTAAGTGAAGTTGTGAGGGAGGATGTGCCCTTTTATAATTGAGGTGAGGGGTACATTTTGAATCTCAAAAAATATTAATTTATAATAAAATAAAACCACATAAAAAAACCTCCAAATTTTCCTAGTTTCTAATATGATATTATATAAGGTTTTAATATAATCAACCAATAAATTTCAGATAAGTTTTTCTTTCAATTTAAAAATTATTATTTTAATTAACACTTAGTTATTTTGTTTAAATTTTAACTAAGGCAAAACATATTTCAATATAAAAAGGGTGTAATATTTATTTATTTGACATAAATTATAATATCAATGAATAATTTAGAACATTTTAGACTATATAATAATTAATATATATTTTAAAAAATATTCTATGATTTTTAAAAAATTTAATAAAACATTATTTTGACAAAATATCCGTAGTGTCAATTTCGACACTATTCATTTCATGGATTTTAAAAAATACCTATATATGATGTTAACTTAGAAAAAATTTATTTTATTATATACCTAAAGGTTTAAGGTAATCTATAAAATTAATTTGATATATTAATTATCCTAAATTATATTTATTTTAATATTTTAAAAAACATTTATTTTTCATCTTCATTAATAAAATAATTACAATATCAGTTTTGTATAATTCTTTAATATACTTATTTATTGAATAAAAATTAAAAATAACATACTATGATGAATAAAAATCCTCCATATTTCATAATAATACTCATAGTTTAATTTATATTCTGTAAAATCTTAAATTAAAAATGTCATATTTATTAAAACATGAATGTGACAACTTTAACATAACATTAGATAAAATATTATAAGTGTCATAATATTTTCCATATGGATTCAAATGGTCAATAACTAAAAAATTGGATGATTATGGTCTAGATATACTATACCAATATGATTTTGACACGTGATTTTTTCTTTTAATATTTATTATCATTATAAGGAAAAGTATTTTATTTATTTTTCATCAATTAAATAATTTCTCCATTATCAATGTATAATCCTTTAAGGTAATTATTTATTTCCTAAAAATTATAAATAAATTACCATGAAAAATAAAAACATTTTATATTTAAAATTAGTATCTATAGTAGAACTTATATTCTTTATAACCTTATATTAAAAATGATATAGTTATTAAAATTTGAGTAATGCATATTTAACTTTTCTTTAAAATAAAATATATTAAGTGTCCTAATTTGATCCAAGTAGCTTCCAAAGGATAACATTTCAAAAAAAGTATGATTTAGGTTGAAACACACTCATATAGTGATATTAGGACATGTTTAAGGGTAATTTTAGCTTTTCATTTTACCCTTAATTACTCGATTTACCCTTTTACCATATTAATAAAAATTACCGAAGTTAATATTCGTAATCTGAAAAAATAAAAGAAAGATATTTAAATATTTCGGACCTATTGATTCAAAATATGGAATAATTTTTAAAAATTCAAAACTCGAAAGTTTTACTAATTAATTTTAAATAAATCTCCTTATCAGAATGAAAAAACGAGTTTTAAAAGTTAAAACATTGCAAAAATATTAAAATATTTTTACATCTATATTCAATGTAAAATTAATGTCAATGAAATAGATTATATTAAATGATAAAAATATAATCTATTTATATTTTAAAACCATTTAATAATATAACTTAACCATATAAGTTATTTTGATGAAAAGGTTTTTTTCAATTAAAATTTATTATATTTTTACTATTTATCAAAACGTGAAACTTTTACGAAAAATATAAAAAAATCATAAAAATTTAATTTTTATGGCCAAATTATAAATAATATTTTTTTTTTCAAATATAAAATAAAAATGTGTTAAAAACTTGATTTATAATGGTTGCACCATCAAAAGGCGACAAAACTGCATTTTTTGAATAATACTTATTTCATCTGAAAAATTGAATTTATTCTTATATCATGTCTAGAGAACATATAAAATAAAATTTAAGAATTAAATTTAATATATTAAATATATATTCCATTATTAAAATCCATAAAAAGTTATTTTATTATTTTATAAACCCACTTATTTTCATTTAAATAATTTTTTAGAAAAACATTTCCTTTTTTTAAAAAACGTTTTATATTCATTTATAATTAATTATTCAGAAAAGAATTAATTATAAATCAATTTTCAAATAATATTTTCATAAATAAATTGTTCATACTCCCAATTATTATTTCTAGGTTATAAGGTAACATAATAATATTTATTTGTTCTCTTAAACTCAGTTTTGCGTGAAATGAATTCTATCAAAAGAACTTGAAATTATTTGTAATGTAAGCCAAGAATAGTGTTGAGTATACCTCATGCTAATCTGGTGTTTCATGTAGCGTAATATTATATGGGTGTGTCATACAAAATAATATAATAAAGAAAATAAAAATAATCTATCTTAAAAAAATCTCGGGGTGTTATATACAAAGTATTTTATGTTTTTTTCTTTAAAATGGGTTTTAAAAGAACTATATTTGATACATAAAATTATTTATTAACAAATTATTATAATAGATATATAGGAGTTTTAAATTAATTTAAAATTGTTATATACATTTATTGTATTGGTTTATTTTTTATTTCCTCAAAAACATTTTATTATGGTGTCACAAGAGATGAAAAATTAGGGAATTATCTATTTTATTCATAGAATTTTTAGAATTATAGACTTAAAAATTCCACTACCCTATCAACTTTGATAAAAAAATTAAATATCCTTTTTCATTTTGATCAATATTATAATAAGTATAAATTTTTGAAATAGTTTATGTTTTTGATTTAAATTGTATTCTCATGTAAATTTATTAATTACAATAACAATTACAAACCCAAAATTTTTCCACCCATACATGTAGCATATTTTTGTATTAATAAATCAAGATGTAAAATTTGTAAAGGCATTAAAACATTTAATTACTTTATAGATATTAAATAATATATATGATGTTAAACTTTTATACACGATTCATACATGTACGTGTTGTACACATTCAATTCTTGAAACTATAAAACTTTCTAATTTTTAGAACATGTGTATAGTAGTTAAGAATTTTTATGATAAGTATCCTATGACATATAATGTTGTATGACTTAATAACACTTAAAAATTTAAAATTATGGTTAGTTAATTCAACATAAATAATAGAATAAATTGTATCCTTTCTATTTTCGTAAAATAGACAAATTTATCCTTATAAACTATAAATTTACCTTTTTAAATTTCACACCCATTCCATCATCACATAATTTTGAGATACTAATCAATTTTTTAATACTTAAATTAATAATACTTTGAAATAATAAAAAAATGATAAATTATAACTTTTCCAAAACCTTTTACTACCTTTTTAGTTTTCACAAAATGAAACATTACCTCTTTCACATTGGTTTAATGATAAAAACATTTAAGCATCACCTATCATATATCTGAAATACCCACTTTCCATGTATATGATCTTCTTTATTACACTTTTACAACACACATCCTATAAAGAGAGATTTAAGAATATTTTTTCTCCTAATAAAACTTAGTTTCAATAAGTTTAGAAATAAATTTCTTTAGAACCAAAATTTATTTTAAACATTTATTTATATACAATGTTGATTTTATACATATATAATTTGGTAGGGACAAGTGATTGATGGAATTTTAATGAACAATCACTTGCATAGTGACATTTCATACAACATTTAAAACGTGTTACTGTTGATGTAGTCCCCTTTGAACTTCTTATAAATTTTTTTTCTACATTTTAGGTTTTTAAAATTATAACCAGAACCAGTTTTGGATTTATTTATTTTGATCAATATAACCATTTTTTAATATATTTATTTTCCTTGAAAAAATATGGATTGATTTGATTTTATAATTTCAATTTTCTTTTTTGGGTTATTATTATTTTCATATAGAATTGATTTAAACTTAATTTGTTGAGCCTAACCAAATTTGGGCATCAAATCCTTAAGTTTAAGATTTTGTTTTTAAATATTTTCCAAGTCTATGTAGATCTTGACATTAGAACCAGAAGAATAATTTCTTAACTTCTCATTCTCTTCCATAGTTATCTTATTATCTTAAACAATCTTCTTATACTTATTCTAGATTTCATCGTGCTTTTTTTTCTCAGTTTTGGAAAATATTATTATGTTACATTTTAATTTCATTATATATTTTATCTAATGAAAGATATTTAGAATTGGATTGAGATGATTAAAAATAAAATTCACTTACATGATTTATAGAATCCATCAATTATTGATTTACCATTTTCTTTCTAGAATATTATTTTTTATTAGAGTCATAATATTTGGTACAACTAAATCCAAATATAGGTGATATTTTCTCCTTATTGTACATATTATTTTTATGTACTTTAATCTTCAAGAATTTAGGATTTAGGTTCCCTTTACCCCTATATTAATAGCAAGTTAATTTGAAACATCATTGTAATTTTCATTACATTTTCTACTACTCTTGTGATCATCCCTTAGATAATCCAATATATTTATTCTTGATAATCCATTATTCTTTTTATAAAAACCCTTAGTAGCTTAAATACCATATCAATATTATTTCTCTTTATCTTAGAATCTGAGGAGTAAGTAGCAATATACATTTTCAATTTAAAAGAAAATCCATTTCTTTTACTAGTTTATTCTTCATCATTTTTTTTTCAATTATATCTCATATTATAATAAAGATCATATAATCTCATCATGATTATATTCATTGAAATTATTTTTTTCATCAATTGTTACTTATTATAATGCCAATTTTTAGGAATAGATTTTAAATCTCTTTCAAATAAAATAGTGTCATATAAAATTTCTCCTAATGAATTCAAATTATTTTTAATGATTATTAATACATGTACCATTTTATATGAACTTTTATTATTACCCATTTTTAAATCTTGATATTATTATCTTAATATACCAATCTTAGTTCTATGTAACTTATCAGAATCGTAGTGAGTTATTTTGAAAAAATCTCCACATGTCATGTGCAGTTTTACATAAAGAAATGTGACTAAAAATATTTTGAATAAAAAAAATAATGTTCATGTTATTATAATTAAGAAAATATTTCAAATATTTAACAAGTGAGAGTATTAGGATTAGCCTTAGGGATTTTATAAGGTTTTATCATGGTTTTCTAGTGATCAATACTAATCTATTTCATATAGGAATCCATCTAAACATACCAATAGCCATACAAATTACCCTTAATGAATAGTGGGATTTGTGGGGAGTAGGCATAATTAAATTTTTTTACTTTAATCGTAAATATGTTCCTCCTTAGATGGTTAAGTATATGATAAACATATTAGCATAAAGTATAAATAAAAAAACTATCTATCCTTTTAGGGATATGAGTTTATACTAATTATTTAGTCCTGTAGTCATGATTTTTGAATGGTCAAGAAGGGGTGAATTTAAATTTCTAAAATTTTAAATAATTTTCATAGTTAAGTTAATTATCAAGTGGAAAATAAAATTAATACATTTATTTTTATAATAGTTCATATCAAATTGATCATACATCTACTCTTCACACTCTCAACATAAGAGTATGGTACCCACTATTATATGTGACTTGGATTTTTAAAGTAATCACAACCTTATCAAAAATTTCATGTTAAACTATGGAGGAAGTACCCAAATATAGACTTTGTCACATATGGAAACAACCTGGAACCTACCTTTTGAATTGGTGGTATAACAAAACTTTACTTTGTTCAGACTAAAGAACAATTGAATCCCCAACCTTTTACCAGACCAATGAAAAAATATAAAGCTAACTTTTTTCACATTGAGGCACAATTCAATATGTAACTTTTGTATAGGTTGGTATTACCCATGACACTAAGGTACTACTTTTTTATACAAAACCATATACCCAAAATATAATATAGTATAAAAATAAAAATAATTAAGAACCATATAAAAAAATTGAAATAGTTGAGAAGGAGTATCGAGGTAGTAATTTTTACTCCAGTAAATGATCATAATTATGTAGTCTTACTGTGTTTTTAGACAGTGATCTCAAAAGTATAAAGAGTATTATATTTTGAAAATATCCTCAAATTCCATAGTATATTTCTCTCTTTGAAACTATTCTATAAAAATCTTCATTTAAATAGTTTCTTCATGCATAACAGATTCAAAATTTGAAATTCATTTCATTTAATCTTTTCCAAATTACTATATTAATGAGGATATAATGAACTAATTCAGAGTTTTTTAGTGTATCTTTCATATAAAATGATTCTCATGAATTCTTTATTAAATGCACATGAAAAAATATATTCACATGGTTTTAATTTATAATTTTTAAACACAAAAAAGTTATCCCAAAATCTCATTTGAATAGTAGTAAATATTCCATAATAAAGTCATTGGAAAGTTCCCACAAAAATTCAAGAAAACCACTTTATATTTTAAATAATTCGAATTAAATACTTGTTTTTTCCCAAAATTAAACATCTATATATGTATCCCATGTGATGATTATTTAATCTTGGATAATATAATTCCAAATAATTTTTTGAAACATTGAAATAATTATTATGAAATTATGGAATAATTAAATTAAGGAAAATAATCATCATAGACTTGTAGAAAATTAATATTTAAGAATATAATAAAAAATATATAATATTTTATGATTTCAAAAAATAAAGTGTCATGTGTAAGTTTCATTCTATATGATCTATGTATGTGTCATTTTCCATGAGTGTACATATGAAATGTACTTAGTGTATGTGTCATCTAATAATTGTATGTTTCATTTTACACTCTACATACGTGTCAATCCATACTAATCCATATTTCAAATTTTCATATGTGTGAATTATAACTAGCATAAGTGTCATTTAGATTCAATATACGTGTGATCTAGTCTAGTGTTTCAAAAAATATCAATATAACTATTCTACATAGGTGTGGAACTACCCAATATAGGTATTATTTGATTTATAATAGGTTTATCTTGGATTCTATATATGTACCATTTGTGACTTAGAAAATATTCTCAACTTCTAGAATAAAATAATTCTATATAAACTAAAAAAATGGAAAATAAATAAATAAATAAATAAATAAATAAGGACCCAGATCCTAATATACCTTCCTTTGAAAGTTTTGTGTGTTTGAGGTGTTTAAAGAGAGTTCCTAGGGAGTTTGGTGGGTAAATGGGGGGAAAGGGTTACCAATGTCATTTTTTGAAAAGGTTATAGTGTAGAGCCTTGGGATGCACTATAATCCTAGATATTATGCTGTGGAGGTCTAGGATATAGTGTAGGAGGGATAGAGGGAAGAGTTTCATAGGTACTACTGAAATGGGGGTGGATGTTCCGTGGTGGTTGACTGTGGCATAGGCCCTTCCTAATGGTCGACCACTCTGGGATGATGTGGGGAGGCTATGGAGTAAGGGTTTTTTTGTTAGTTTTCCATATTTTTAACCCCTATGGTGTGGTGGTTTAAGCAGTTTTATATCCCCTATCCAGTTAAATATGATCTATGCTGAATCTGTGATGTGGATATTGGACATATATTTGGCTAATGGGATATAGTGTGGTTTCCTTCCATTATACCATAGTCCTTATATTTTTCAAAATTTTTAAAACATGGTGTTTGGTGATTCACCATAATGCTATGTTTCTCTAT
Organism: Viscum album; assembly: GCA_963277665.1. Classification (NCBI taxonomy): domain Eukaryota; kingdom Viridiplantae; phylum Streptophyta; class Magnoliopsida; order Santalales; family Viscaceae; genus Viscum; species Viscum album. The sequence continues at coordinate 274,601,000 of OY728165.1, read as the reverse complement.
CTACCTATAAATACCCCAAATCACACTCGAACCCAATTTTTTCTCAATATTTCCTCTCAAACCCTAGGCACCCTAGATTTATTTTTATGTCCTTTGAAGCCCGTGTCAATTGAATTAAATATCTAACTTCTAGATATCAATCCATGGTGATCCGAGGAAGGTTCTTCTCCTTTTTCAGTAGTTTATCCTCTATTTAATCATGTTTTCATCATGTTATTCTTTAAATTATATAGGGTTTGGAATCAATAATTATAATGGGGTTTTCTTTGTCATTTTATGATACATTAATGAAACAACATCCTTAGAAGATCATTGTTTTGTTGTAGGAGAGGTGATCGGAGATTCATGTTGGTGTTCTGTTTCTGTTTTAGGAATGTTAGAAGTTTGAGGTAGAGTATTAATTGATTATCCTAATTATTTACATGAAATCATAACTTTAACATGGTTTATCCCTACAGATATTGGTGGAATTAACCTAATAAATATTTAAATTGGATTAATGAATTATTTTATATTTAGAGATCAGATGTTGTTGCATTCTACCATGAAAATAGTTTGGCTCTTGATTTACAGGATAATGTATTATCTATTTTATGATTGTTAATATGTTTTTTTTATTCATGGATTATCATGTTTTATTTGATGATAATTTTTAAGAATATAAATACGGTAATAAGTTTTTGGTTGGAAAAATAATTCAAGAAGAGGAATGTTTAATAAATCTTGTGTTTCTTATAATTTTATTGTAATAAAATTGATGTAAAATGCATGTTTAATTAAATATGTTATAATATGTGTTAATGGAATTGGATAAAGAACTTGAAACTGGAATTATTTTTGATGATATTAATTATTAAAGGTATAGTAATAAGAATTATTTTCTTTAAATCTTATTAAAAAAAATACTAGGAAGCATGTTAATTTAATATATTGTTATTACTTATACCATAGGTTTCCTGTAGTTGGAACCTGTGATAACTGAATCTCTTAATTCAGTATGGAATAAAAAAATAGTTGTTTGATAAAGATAATTGTTTTGGGATGAGAAAGCCTATTTTCTTATGAAGGGAAAGTTCCTTATATTTAGGGAAAAGTCAGCTTGTTTTCATATGAAGGATGATTACCTTGTTTTTAGGAACTAGTTGTCATATTAACTATGTTTGATTATGTTGCTACCTTATATGAGATCTGGATGTGATAATTTCTATATGATGTAATGTGAGCTTGGGATGACTGATAGGATATGAGTGGGGAGGCCCGAGGTTATGGTAGAAGTTGAAGCTTATGACATGGAGATGCATGGTGATATACATGAGGGTGTTAGGGATAGAACTGGAGATGATGGAATGGGTTGAAACTAGGATTTCCCATTAATGTGATGAAAGATTATATGCTTTATTTTGAATTAATTTATTTAATGGATGAATGTCCATGTTGTTGTTTATCTACATTCATTCACTTAATGATTGAATAGTTGGACGTGATTGGTTATGTACCTTTTTTTGGTAGTTTTGGATATTTTCATAGAGTAGATAGAATTATGGAAAGTTCAAATAATGTTTAATAAATGTCTTAAACCATGGGGTTGGTGATTGGAATACATAATATTATATGATCTTGAGAAACCGTGGACTTGGTTGGATTATGCTTATAGGGAATGGACTTTACCTTTATGTTTAATGAATGAGAATGAGAATGTTGTTAGTTAATGGTTAAGGAATTAATTAATGTAAAGTTAAATTTAAAAAAGGAAAGGATTAACTTAATGAAATATCCTTAAATGTTTGTGGGATTATAGGATATATAGTCCCAAGTAGTGGTGGTCGGGTGTCTGAGTAATGATAGCTGCAGATGAGTCTAGGACTATGTTATGCCCATAATGTGGCTATGAGATATATTATATATTGCATATTTTGTGATTTAATATAGTAACCCACCCATTTTAGTTGGGGAGACTAAAACCCAATGAAAACTTAGAGGGTGTTTTACACAATATCCCGGTGGTGAGGATAAATGGATGACTACCCCCTTTAGCCCTACTCTCTTCTCATGGAATTATTATGTGCTAGTATTCATGGTGGTTAGTTTTTCATATATATTTGTGTGTAGGGGGCTGTAATGGATTGCGATTATTTTTCAAACATGTATCTTTGGATTTAGTATCCAAATGGTTATTAAAGGTATGATAAATATAAGTTGTGATGGCTTGAGGTACCTTACTTAGTGTTTGGGCTATGATATATTGAGGTATAATACCCAATGTATGATAAACATCATATAGGACATGATGGATACTAGAAACTACTTGGTTACTCTATGAAGATGTGACATGTGACGATGATATGATGCGATGCATGAGCTGTATGTTGTGATACATAGGCTAGGTTTCCTTGGGTCAACTTCTTTTAGAGAGTGAAACATCAAGACATGTGATGTTGGGGTAGAGTGGAAAACCAGTGGGGAAGCAGTAGTGGGGTAACCTTGTTGTCTCCTTACTATATTATATGATATATTGTTTGAGATACATGGTGAGAGATAACCATACTGAGGCTAGGAACTTATTTTACCTATTTAGGTGACACCACTGCAAAACATATCTTTAACAGGACTAAAAATATCCTTTATCAGCATTAGATAAGTGCTAACTACCAGAGTGGGATTAAAATCCTCAATCTTTTATCAGCTCTAAAAAAGTACAGACAAAGGGGTCCTTTATCTGTTCTTCTTGAAGCATTGATAATGAAAAAAATTTAACAACGCTTTTATTTATCTCTGATGAAAGGGATCTTGATCGGCGTTTCTAGAAGCATTGATAAAGGGGAATACTATAGTGTGCTATGAAGAAACACTACAACACTAGTGAAATGTGCTATAATAGCACACTGTAGCACCAAAAACACCACTAAAAATCAGAAAAATCAACCACAAAAAAAATTAATTGAAATAAAATTTACAAAAAAATAAAATAAAAAAATACTATACTATAGACAATTAAAACATTGGTTTATACAATTACATAAGTATAAATTATTACATACATTCAAAAACATCAATGTTCTTTTGTATATTGATCCTAACTCCGACTCATGCTATTACCAAACAATACACCCCTTATTGAGAAAAATAATACACCTATATAAGGAAAAAATTATTATATCAGTAATAATATAAAGAAATAAATTAACATAAAGTGTAAATTTTAAACAAAACTTTGAGCCATACTAGGAACATTGTGTAACAGATTGAGTAGCGGTTGATTTTTTCACATCACACTATTTCTTGTTCGCCTTCAAGCATTATATTTGTCAAAATTAATTAAATAAGTATAAGATAAAAAATAAAATGATATTAATTAAGTAATAACAAATATAATGATGAGAAAACAATCTATGATTGTTTGTTCGGTTTTTGCGATGCGATATTCGTTTTAAACTAAAATTAAACGTATAAATTGTAAAGACTCAATTGGAGTGATACCAGTCACACCATGGGTTTAATTGAGGTGAGGATTATTCTTAAATTCCTAAAATTACTTATGGATTGTTTTCCTAAATTATCAAAACAATAAGAATTCATTTTCTCAGTTTTTGGTACATCACTTATATATTTTACTATAATATCATTTTAAACTGGAAACACACACTTTTAGTCATACTAGTCAAATCGTATGTTGGTTTTATTTGAGACTAATTCCTACACATCAAAAAATGAATGATTAATCATTTATATAAATTATCAAGACAATCTGAGTGCATTTTCTTAGTTTTCATTAAGTGGAACTTTTTTAACTAAACCATCAATTTTAAAATGATAGCAGAAACCTTGAGTCATACCATACACATTATGTATTTTATTGAGGTGAAGATGATTCCTACACATCAAAATTGACTTGTGGATATATTTCCTAAAGTATCAAAAAAATATTAGTGCTTTTTATTGGTTTTGAGTATGCCATTTATCTTTTTTACAAAAATTAATATCAATTTTAAATAAAAAGATGCACATGGAGTAATATCGGTCCCACCATGCATAATATTGAGGTGAGGATAATTAAATAATGTCTCAAATGACTTATGTATCATTTTACTAAAGTATCAAAACAATCCTAAAGTGTTTTCTCAGTTTTGAGTATGTTAGTTATCTTTTTTACTAGAATTAATGTCAATTTTAAATAAAAAGACACACTTGGAGTCATACTGGTCACACTGTGTCAAATCAAGGTCCAACTAATTCCTACACATCCCAAATGGCTTATGAATCATTTTAAAAAAGTAAAAAAACAATTCAAATGCATTTTCTCAGTTTTGAGTATTCTAATTTTCCTTTTTACTAAAATTAATGTCAATTTTAAATAAAAAGTCACACTTGGAGTCATATCGGCCACACCATGCATCTAATTTAGATGTGGATGATTACTACACATCCCAAATGATATATTGATTGTTTTCATAAATTATAAAAATAATAAGAATACATTTTATTAGTTTTTAGTATGCCGCTTTTCTTTTTTCCTAAAATGTCATTTTAAATTGGAAACATGAATTTTGAATCATAATGGTCACATCATGTATTAGTTTTATTTGAGAATAATTACTAAGCCTCAAAAATGACTTATAAATCATTTTACTAAATTATAAAGAAAATATAAGTGTGTTTTCTCATTTTTTAGTGAGTGACACATTTTGAACTAAAATGTAAATTTTAAACTAATAACAAACACTTTGAGTCATACCGGGAACAACATTTTTCATATTGAGGTAAGAATGATTCATACACAATAAAAATTAATTATGGATATTTTTTACTTAAGTATTAAAATTATCTTAATGTGTTTTCTCAATTTGAAGCATGGCAATTGTCTTTTTTACAAAAATTAATGTCAATTTTAATTAAAAAGATGAACTTGAAGTTATACCGGTCACACCATGCATCGTATTGAGTTGTGGATGATTTATAAAAATTTAAAATTACTTATAGATTTTTTTAATAAATTATCAAAGCAATCCAAATATTTTTCATTAGTTTTTGAGTATGCCACTTGTCTTTTTTACTAAAATGTCATTTCAAACTAGAAACACTCACTTTTAGTCATAATGGTAACATCATATATCAATTTAACATGAGACTAATTCCTACATGTCACAAATGAATTATTTATCATTTTACTAAATTATCAAGAAAATTTGAGTGTATTTTTATAGTTTTTAGTGAGTGATACATTTTGAACTAAGTGATCAATTTTAAACTGATAACATGCACCTTAAGTCATTCTGGGAACATTATTCATCAGGTTGAGGTGAGGCTGATTCCTACACATCCCAAATGATGTATGTAACATTTTAATAATTTATAAGAATAATAAAAATACATATGATCTATTTTTTATTATGATTTTTTCTCTTTTTACTAAAATTAATGTTTATTTTAAACAAAAAAGACACACTTGGAGTCATACCGGTCACACTGTACATAATATTGGGTTGAGGATGATTTATAAACATCGGAAATGAATTATTGATCATTTTAATAAATTATAAAAACAATACAAATGTGTTTTCTTGGTTTTGAGTATGTTAGTTGTCTTTTTTAATAAAATTAATGTCAATTTTAAATAAAAAGACGCACTTGGAGTGATAACAGTCACAATATTCATCGTATTGGGTTAATGATGATTTATACACATCCCAAATAAATTATATATCATTTTAATAAAGTATAAATACAATAATAATGTGTTTTATTAGTTTTGAGTATGTCAGTTTTCTTTTTTTTACTAAAATTAATGTCAATTTTAAAGAAAAAGACACACTTGGAGTCATACCAGTCACACCGTGTGTCATATTGAGGTGAGGTAGATTCCTACACATCCTAAATGACTTATGGATCATTTTCTTAAAGTATAAAAACAATACAAATGAATTTTATCGGTTTTGAGTATGTAAGTATTATTTTTTACTAAAATTAATGTCAATTTTAAATAAAAATACACAATTTGAGTCATACTGATCACACCGTGAATAATATTGAGGTGTAGCTGATTTATAGACATCAAAAATGACTTATGGAAAGTTTTACTAAATTATAAAAACAATAATAATGATTTTTCTCAGTTTTGAGTATGTCACTTGCATTTTTTACAAAAAAAAGTATTTTTAAGATTGGAATACACACTTTGAGTCATACCGATCACATCATGTATCAGTTTAATGTAAGAATGATTCCTACACATCAAAAATTACTTATGATTAGTTTTACTAAATTATCAAGACAATATAATCATGTTTTATTGGTTTTCAGTAAGTGACATATTTTGAACTAAAATATCAATTTTAAACTGATAACAGACACTTTGAGTAATACCGGGAAAACTATGTGTCATATTGTGGTATGACTGATTCTTATAGGTAAAAAATGACTTATGGGTTATTTTACTAATGTATCAAAACTATCTAAATGTGTTTTCATAGTTTTTAATATGTCATTTGTCTTTTTTACTAAAATTAATGTCAATTTTTAATAAAAAGATACACTTGGAGTCATACCGGTCGCACCATGCGTTGGATTGAGGGCAGGTGATTCTTACATGTCCCAAATGACTTATGGATCATTTTAATAAAGTATCAAAACAATATTAATGTGTTTGATTTTTTTTTGAGTATGTCACTTGTGTTTTATACTAAAATGTAATTTTAAACTGAAAACACACACTTTGAGTCATATCGGTCAAATCGTGTGTCGGTTTGTTGTGAGAGTAATTCATAAACTTCATAAATGTCTTATAAATCATTTTAATAAATTATCAAGACAATTTGGGTGTGTTTTCTCAGTTTTCAGTGAGTGACACATTTTTAACTAAAATATCATTTTTAAATTATTAACGGACACTTTGAGTTATACCAGGAACACTATACATTTTATTAAGGAGAAGATGACTTCTACATGTCAAAGATAAATTATAGATCATTTTATTGAAGTATCAAAACAATATGAATGCGTTTTTTCAGTATTTAATGTGTTAGTTGTCTTTTTTACTAAAATTAATGTCAAATTTAAATAAAAAGAAGCACTTAGAGTCATACCAGTCACATTGTGTGTCATATTGAGGTTCAAATAATTCCTAAACATCCCAAAATATCAAAAAATAACAACTAACAATATTACCATGCTTTACATTGGAATTATTTATTGAACTATCCATACTTCATACTAATCATTGAATTTCAATGTTGTAAGTTCGACAAATAAATCCAATAGAAAGCATGGTAACATTGAAAGAAAGGAACATGTTATATTTTTTTGTGGCTTGATGTATATATTTGAAAGAAAAATATCACTTCCCAAAATATATATTAAAAAATATAAGTATTATATAAAAATAATATAGAAATTAACTTAGAAATAGAAGATAAAATGATTACAAAATTAGTTAAGTAGTGTGAATTCACCTTTTCATGATGACTGTATACATTCTTGTCCTATTTTATTTTCTAATTATCTCAGTTGTAGGACTGAAGTCTAATTTCTCATGAACATGATTATATTTGAACAAACCACCCTTAATCGAACAAAAAATATACCTATATTAGAAAACAATTATTATGTGATTAATAAAAAAAAGAAATAAAAAAAATTATGAAACAAAATAATAATTATATGGATAATGATTTTACTATGAATACATCAAGCTTACCTTTGTGATTGACCAAAAATAACATTGTTTCTCTTCCTACAATGGTAGTGTATGGAACATGAAGGAAAGTGATAAATGATAACACTGTAGGGGTGAAAATGTTTTAATGGAGAAGAATTTTATGAAAGTTTTTGTGAATAAAGGAATGAAATATTGAAAAAAATATTCAAAAATTAATTAACAATTAAAATATGACTTCCCAAAAGATATGTGAAAAAAACTAAATAAGTATTAGGTAAAAATGAGAAAGAAATTAACTTACAAATATTATATAAAATGATGAGAAAATTAATTAAATAAGTTGTATAAATTCCAATTTTCATGATGGTTGTATGCATCCTTAAACCATTTAATTATTATAATTATCTTAGTTGTAGCCCCGAATTCCAATATCTCATGAGCATGATTAGATTTGAACAAACCACTTCACCTTGAAAAAAAGAATCCACCTGTATAAGAAAACAATTATTATGTGATTAATACTAAAAATTAATAAATTAAACATAAATATTAAATAAAAAATTATTTCTTTAGACAAGGATTTTAGTATAAAAAAAGTCAATATTACCTATATTATTGATCAAGGGAAGCATCATTACTCTTCCTGTAAAGGCATTGGAGGGAACTTGAAGGAAATTTATAAATTCCAACACATTAGGGGTGAAAAGGTTATGAGGGAGAAGTTTGTAGAAGTTTTGGTGCATAAAGGAATGAAATATTTATAGAAATATTCTAAAATAAACAAAATCTGAAAAGAATAATTAAAATTAAATCAACATTTCATTATATAATTTTTCAGTAAAATAGAGAAAGTATTTCATAACATTACATTTAGATCTTACCAAATGGTTTTTTTGTTATAGTCCATTATTCTGTAGGATTGGTAACCTCATCATGTGCACAATACATCGTTTTCATGATTATTAAAGCATTTAATTTAGATTATGTTAATTCAATAGAGAACATATAATATTATGAAGAAAAATATAGTATATTAAAAAAAAATTTATCTTCTATCTAAAATCTCTTTATTTTTTTAAAAGTTTTTGGGATTTGGTTCCTCTATCAAGAATACAAATACCCTCTTTGTGGTACAATCTAACATAGAATAAATTTTCTACATTGGGAATAAAATGAATTATTTTTTATCTCTCAATGAAAGGGTCATCCTCAATTGAATTTTCATATGACCTGACATTTGTTTTAGTAGCCATTAGGATAATAAACCAATTCTTTTTTTTTGGATCTGATACATAAAATACTTTCACTAATTGTGATGCCATTATTAATGGCTCATCTTTTCCCCCTTCCAAACTGAAATTCACCTTCACAAATCCATTTTCATCAACTTTCACTGCACTCATATTTTCAAACCATTTGCAATAGAAAATTTCCAATTGAAATATTATATAATTGAACTTGTATATTTGTTCAATAATGCCAAAATATGACATATTTTCATAAATTGGATTTCTATCCTTGGAACAAGATATGTGTATCACTTCAATCACAATTGTAACACCACTATTTTTCATCATACTATAGTTATCATGTTCTTTTGTATAGAACATATAACCATTTATTGTGAAACTAGTGTAAGATATAACATTTTAATTCGATCCCATGGTTAGCCATCAAAGTTGTTTAGAAATTGAATTATTATTTTCAGATAACTCCTTATAAATTGATCTTAGAACCATCCTGTAAACTGTTGATTATATGTATTTTATATCCATTCTTTAGCCATTGATGGATTCAAATCTCTACAAATTTATTTGTGGGCTTCAACTTTTAGGTCAACATATTCACTATTATGTAATATGTAATGGTGCACATTATCCCACACTTTCAAGGTAATTTTAAGAACATATCTTCCAAAAATCCCTTCTCCCATAAGGCATCCACTATGAAGAGACTTTAGGAAACTTATGTTTCCAAAATTTGATGGGTAATCGATACAGAATTCTATACATTCTTCAACAATATATAATTATGAAATACAAATTTCTGGATGACTTTGTTTATTGACATACCCTTTCAAAATATTCATATACCATTAAAATGGTTACATCCATATATAATGGATAGGACCACATAGTTGAACCTATTTGACCAAGTGAACCATCGGACATACCATTACATCAAAGAATGATGATTGGAAGAATATATCTAATTCACATAATATGACCACAACCTCCTTATTCATGATTTGAAACTTCTTTGGGTCTAGAACTTTACTGTATATGGATTTTAAAAATAATTAGAGTCTGGTTAATGTATTCTATACATTTTGAGGTAGAATGAAATAAAAAGAAACATGCATCAAATATTTCACCAAACATGATAATCGTGTGATTTTAGTCCCTATAACTTCAAATTAGTCATTAACATGATGTTCTTGATATTTGATGAATACCCATTTGGAAATTTTACACTATTAATGAAAAGAAAAAAATCACAATTTTTCCTATCTGTATAGAGTGTAAGCTACTCGAGGAAGAAAATTCTGCACTTTACCCTTTACTAGTGCCAATTCTTCCCTTACCACCATGTAAATCATGTATACCTAGCCTTAATTATATATCTCATTTTTATAGAAACACTTAGTAATGTTCCAATAACACTATCAAATACATTTTTTCCACATGCATAAAATCAATAAAATGCCAGACCTAGAAAAATTCCAATATAATAATTAAAAAAATTGATCTCTTCTTCCAACATGATTTCATAAGGTTTTTCAAAAATGGTTTACGAAAAATAGTGTCAATATATTTTACATTATCAAATAGTCAATCACCCATTAGTGAAGATAGTGTTGTACCTTATTTAATATTCCCATTGAATAATATCATATAGGATCAATATTTATATTTTTAAAGACCTGGAATTTCCATGTAATTTTTTTTAATTATATGGGAATTTTACGAGTTCGTGAAAATTTAAGGCGCATGATTCCAAGGCCCAGAGTGCTCGGAATGAATTTCTAAACTTTTTTTTTGGGTAAATTTAGTAAAAGTGTGAGTGGATTTTTGTAACTTTTGAACTGGTGCTCGGAATTGAAATTTGAGGACACCGTTGAACTCGCAGCGCTGGTATTCGCTTTAGGAGTCTTTCACCTCGATGACAGTTGGTCGAGGGTGAAAGTAAGCTTTTGTGTTTTTTCGTGTAAGAATAAAATAAAATAAATTTTTTTAAAATTTTTATTTGTTAAAACCTCCCACATGTGTGTTATGAAGGTGGGGAACACCGAGCCTAAAACCCCCATTTTGAATTCTAAAAGTTGGGGACCACTAGAACCCTCTTAATGGGACAAAACCCTTGAACTCCCCAATTAATTGTTTGATCCAACTATGAAATTAATCAAATGTGACAACATTTAATTATTCCAAATTTATTTTTTGTGCCAAAGTAATTTAGTTTGATAAACTTAAATTAATAAGTTGGCTATTTTACATTTTGGAGGAATTAAGAGGAAAGGGTTGTAAAGAGGAGAGTTTTTGGAGGATTATTCCCTCCAACGAAGAAAACCTCCCAACAAAGATTTTATTCAATGAAGAACGTTCCATATTCTCCAACGAAGAATGTGCCACCTCCAATGTGGGACGTCTTCACCAACGACCAACCGACGTCCATCATTCCTTCCTCTCCGACGTCAACAATCCTTCGAGGTAGGGTGGTTTTTTGAATTCCCCCCTTACATGTTCTTGACGACTCTTCGTAATTCAAGAATGAATCATAGCCACTTGCTACCACTCTAACAAGGAGATTGAGGGACAAAAAAACATGGACCGACCTCTCTGAAATTGTTGTTATTATTTTTTATGTTCTTCGTGATGAAGGCGACGACGTGACTACACCACCTGACGAAAGAGAGCCATGACTTGTGTTGTAGAGGTGAAGGAAGGACGGTCGACCGGACCGACCACCAAAAAAGGCACGGTTCATGACTGCGCCATGAGAAGAGGAAGGATGGACATCCAGCTAGCTGTGGAGGACTGCCGCACCGCAGCCCTCGCGCTGCCCCGCGGCCCCCGCACCGCCCCACGACCCTCGCGCTGCCCCACGGCCCCTGAGCTGCACTGCAACATGCGCGCTGCCCCGCGGACCCCACGACGCAACGCGGCCCTCACACTGCCCCGTGTCCCCCACGCTGCCCCACCACCACCCCTCCGCCAGTCTGGGCCACCCAACGCGGGCTGGGCCAAACCCAGTGAGTCGGGTTGGTCCGACCGGGTCAGACCAGAACCAGAAAAACTTCGACCCATTTCCACTCTTTTGGCCATAACTTTGGCACCAAGTGTATGTTTAATGAACTTTCTGTGGCACTAGAAATATTAGAGCGAGATGATCCCTTTGGTATACCCCACTAGATATTTGGATAAAGTTGGGGAATGGTCGGGTTGGATCGAGCACGAATCCAACAGGGCCCTCGGGACTAAAAGGTTAATAACTTACAGACCGGGCATTCTTTTGATGCACCGTCTGTTGCATTGAGACACCTATGACATGGAGAACCTTTGAGATATTTCTTCATGGAACTTTGTGGTAGTTGGAGTATCGACCAGTGGCTTGAGGATCAGACCCTCCTGGAGACAAGTGAGCTTAGTGCGGGATCCCTGTAGCTGGCTGTGACGATGTACTAGGATCTTGTGTGGGTCGGACGACATACTGATGGTGTAATAGGATCATGTGTGGGTTTGACGATGTAATTATGGTGTAATAGGATCCAGTGTGGGTCTGACGATGTACTGACGGTGTATTAGCATCCTGTGTGGGTATGACGATGTACTGACAGTGTACTAGGATCCGGTGTGGGTCTGACGACGTACTGACAATGTACTAAGATCCTGTGTGGGTTTGAGGACGTACAAATGGTGTACTAGGATCCTGTGTGGGTTTGATGAAGTAATGACGGTGTACTAGGATCCTGTGTGGGTCTGACGACGTACTGACGATGTACTATGATCCTGTGTGGGTCTGATGACGTACTGACGATGTACTAGGATCCTGTGTGGGTCTGACGACGTATTGACGATGTACTAGGATACTGTGTGGGTCTGATGAGGTAATAGGATCTTGTGTGGGTCTCAAGATGTACTACTATCCTCTATGGGTCTGATGATGATTTAGGATCCTTCATGGGTCTGATGATGATTTAGGATCCTTCATGGGTCTTCCTCTTAATATATTAAGATGAATTAGTAGTTACATATAATCATCTCTACTAATATACCCAAGTTATACCTGGTGTGAGCTGAGTCAGTACCTATGTGGTACTTTTCCTTTGTGGTAATACCGTGGTGGTATTATTATGTTTGGAATACCTGTGTGGTAATTACCTTCGTGGTACTCCTTCCTTTGTGGAATAGTTGAGCTTAGGCTTTTGAGTTGGACTCTGGGATTCCTCATGATTGAGATGGGCATACTTGATAACTTAGGTATATGTATGGGAATATACCTAAGTAGGGTTTTAGTTGATTTCATGATATGTGGTTTATCCTTTGTGGATTTTGTGAGATCTTGATGGTCTTGGGGTCCCTACTGAGTATCGTTATGCTCACCCCTACACAGGCTATGCCCACAACTTATTGTGTTTGGTGCAGACGACAGACATCGCTGACCGAGGATGAGGGTACCCTGATTGGACGGTGCCCAGAGGTGGACCGTACAACGTGTCAGTATGCGTAGTATATGGGATGACGTGGAGTGTTGAGGAGGTGATCTGTACCTACCCTTTAGGTAGAAACCTCAGAGGACGACCCAATAGCTATCTTTCTCTTTCTTCAGTTGTATTGTATTTCAGTTGTACTTGTACCTTTACTATTGGGCTTGTATTCCAGCCCCTCTTACTTCCAGAACTCTTTTTTCTATACAGTTTACTTGTGTTCGTATCTTTCTATGTGCTTGGTTGAGTGTGTTTACAGGTTATAAAGAAAATTCCTTCCCAGTTTCATGGAATACGCCTTTCGGTGCTAGTCGCCCGCCCCTGGCCTACGGAAGGTGGGCTTGGGGTAGTCATGGCACGGGCCCCGGGGGACGAGTCATGACAAATTGGTATTAGATGTTTCAGTTATACCATAGAACATAGGACTCTGATCGTTTTAAAGGCAATAGTGTTAAGTGTAGTGAGTGTGGTTAACAGTTTAGGGAATCCAGTGTTGGTGCGACGGCTAACATATCCATACACCAGGACCATGACTTCTGATTTCTGACATAGTGCATGAAAACACTAATTGCGTGTGTGTTTTCAAGAGTCTTCTTTGTGAAGTATTTGAGTCAACTCCCTAGGTATAACTTAATGACCGTGTTACACCTGTTTCTTTTCAGGATGCCTCCACGCAGAAAGCCATCTAGGGTTCCGGATATAGTATGCCCTGACAACACACCGAGTGACGAGGCCTCGGTGTAGGTCCCTCTTCCAGTAGAGGCACTAGAAGAGCCACCAGTGGTTCCATTACCCATTGGGACACCGATTCCACCACCCCAGCAGCATAGTGTGCATGCCGCTTGAGCGTGTTGCACAAGTTCCAGCGCCAGAAGCCACCCTGGTTCAGTGGAGAGACAGACCCACAGGCGGATGAATATTAGATGGAGGCCGTGGTGAGAGTTTTCCAACTGGTAGGGACACCAGCTGATCTCATGGTGATCCTTGCCGCCAGTATTCTACAGGAAGCAGCAGACAGATTTTAGATATTGATGCTCCAAGTTCACGATGAGGTGACGCTTCTCTAGGCAGACTTCGAGAGCCCGTTTTGGGAAGAGTTTGTACCAACGACTCTTTGCACAGTGCATATACAAGAGCTTCTTCATCTATAGTATGGAATTATGACTGTGGATCAGTACTCAGCAAGGTTCACTGACCTATCATGCTACTCCATAGATATGGTGCGAGACCCATTCTTCAGGGCCTGGACCTTCGAGCAGGGGATCAGGAGGGAGATCAGGGCTTCAATGATTTCTATCAGCATCCTGACGCAGGCGGGGGTGTTTGAGCGAGCCCTCTTAGTGGAGAGTTTTCTTGCTGAGCAGTCGCCAATAACGAGACCCACCAATGGACATCATGTAGCAGAGTCTTCTGAAGCTGACAATAGAAAGATGTCACATAGGTCCAAGAGGACCAAACCTTCTGGTGGACAACTGCATGACTCAGGATAGGTTATATGGGGTACATGAGATAGATCCAGTCATGCGAGGAATAAGCAGTGTTTCATATGCGGTGGGTAGGTCACATGGCTCGTGACTGTCCGACCCGCTATATGAATGATCAGAAGACGGTTTAAGGACCACCCAGGCAGAGATAGAGGTTCGACTGAGGAGGTAAACAAGGAGCAGGCGGACGTGGCAGAGGATCTGGCCGTGCAATTGGCGGTGGGCGATGATTTGAGATGTTACCGCCCCCACCACCAGGAGGTCCACCCCGACCGTAGGGAGCAGGAGGACAGGGGCGAGCTCATCTCATGGTAGCTGAGGCCTATGATCATGGAACTCTAGAGATGATATGAGGTAAGATTTGTGTCTAATACACCTTAGTTGTAGTACTTATAGATACAGGTGCCAATCATTATTTTATTGCCACTTCCCTTGTTCGAAGCTCGAAGATTCTGATGGAGCCGTTGGCTCAATCATTACGGCTAGAGACTCCTACAAGATAGGATTAGACAATTACACACTAGTGTCGGCAGTGTGATCTTACTATAGGAGGCGAGAACTTTAGATGGGATCTCCTTGTAGCAGCATCGAGGCCTTACGACATCATCTTGGGTACGTACTGGTTATCTACAATCCATGCTCAGATTGACTATATTATGTGCAAAGTGTGGTGTGTCCGCATGGATGGGACCAGGTTTACCTTCACCAGCGAGAAGGGAGCATTTGCATCATAGTATGTACTTACCCGGAGGAGAGTGTAGCCGATCACTCATCAGTTGGCTAGCCTTACCCTCGGAGTGGTTTATGTGGAGAGTCTCAGTTATCCTGTAGTGGTGGGCCAATACACAAATGTCTTCCTTGATGATGTTCCTGTTCTACCTCCTCGTAGATAGGTGGACTTTAACATTTACTTAAACCTCAGGAAGACACTGATATCTACACCAGTGTATCAGATGGCTCCCACGGAGCTTCGTGAGCTGCAGGTACAGCTGGAGGACTTACAGGGGAAACAATTCATTTAGCCCAGTGTTTCTCCTTGGGCAGCCCCGATTTTTTTTGCCAAGAAGGTTGATGTAAGATTGAGACTTTGTGTTGACTATCAGCGCCTGAACTAGGTGACCGTGAAGAAAAAGTACCCAATCTTGAGGATTTACGACCTCTTTGATCAGTTGAAGGGAGCACGGTGGTTCTCGAAGATAGAACTCAGATCAAGCTATCACCATCTCAAAGTTTGAGATGAGTATGTGAAGAAGATGACTTTCAGATGTTGGTACGACCATTATGAGTTCTTGGTTATGCCATTCAGCATAAACAATGCTCCAGTAGTGTTTATGGGACTCATGAACTTGATCTTTCAGCCATACCTTGATCACTTTGTGGTGGTATTCAGTGATGACATTCTAATATACTCAGATACCAAGGAGAAGCATGCCTATCATTTGCAGGTAGTACTGGACACACTCAGAGAGCACCAAATTTATGGTAAGCTGTTGAAGTGAAAGTTCTGGATCCAAGATGTTCACTTTCTGGGACATGTAATCTCAGAGGCTGGATTTGTGGTGGATCCAGCGAATATTGATGATGTACTTACTTGGGAGCCACCCATGAGTGTGACGGAGGTATGAAGTTTCCTGGTTTTGGATGGATACTATCAGATATTTGTGCTAGATTTATACAGAGTTGCAACACCTCTATTAGCATTGACAAAGAAGGGGAAACCCTTTGTTTGGTAAGAGAGATTCCAGTGGAATTTTCCGGAGCTGAGGAAGAGGCTGACCCATGCCCCCCATCTTGAGGATACCAGAGGAGGGCGTAGGGTATGTAGTATACTACGATGCATCAAGGACTAGGATCAGACATGTCCTGATGCAAAAGCATGAAATTATCGCATATGGTTATCGAAAAAATGAGACAAAATGAGAAGAACTACGCTACCCATGACCTCAAGTTAGCAACAGTGGTCTTTGTCTTGAAGAGATAGTGACATTACTTGATGGCCGGGAATTTTACTGTGTACTCTAATCACAAGAGTACCAGGTATATCTTCTCTCAGAAGGACCTAAACCTGAGATAGTGATGTTGGCTTGAGTTCCTCAATGAATATGACTTTGAGAGAGTCTATACTATTGTTAAGGGGAATGTTATAGCATATTCACTTAGTAGAAGATCTGGTATACAGATGCTATGTGAGGAAATAGAGCAGTTGGATGCTTTGCAGATATCATCTATAGATCGGAATGAAGTAGCTTTTCTTCAGTCTCTTACAGTCACTCCCCCACTTCTTCAGCGAGTCAGGAAGGTGCAACATGGGGAAACTGACTGCGATGCTCTATGTGCTTAGATATCCAGAGGACATGCACCTGATAGATTTTTTGAAGGTGGGGAGCACATCATCTTTTTCAGAGGGCGTACCATGGTACCAGTGTCACTTCGGAAGGAAGTGTTTTGGGAGTTCCACACATCCCCACTAGCGGTACATCTAGGAGTGGAAAAGATGTACCGAGATCTCTGACGACAGCACTGGTGGCTGGGAATGAAGAAAATAGTAGTAGAGTATCTCTCTCCCTGCCTCACTTGTCAGCAAGTGAAGGAAGAGAATCAGGTACCAACATGCTTAGTTTATCCTTTAGAGGTTCCATAGTGTAAGTGGGATAGGATATCCATGGACATTGTGATAGGACTTCCACATAAATACATAGGTCATGATTCTATCTGGGTGATCATCAACCGACTCACCAAGTAGGCCCACTTCCTACCTATCAGAGAGAAGGTTTCAGTAGAGAGATTGGGATGCCTCTATGTACAGGAGATTGTGTGGCTACATGGAGTACCCTCAATGATTGTCTTCGATCGTGATGCACTTTTTACTTCCCGGATATGTATGGGGTTGCAGGAGGATTTCAGAACGCAACTTCGTTTGAGCACCGCCTTCCATCCTCAGACGGATGGCCATACTGAGTAGACTATTCATACCCTCGAGGATATGATGCGTGCTAACATCCTAGACTTATATCATAGTTAGGAGGATCACTTAATCTTGGTGGAGTTTGTGTACAAAAACATCTATCACTCCACCATTGGGAGGGAACCTTTTGAGGCGTTGTATGGACGACCTTGCAGACCACCTTTGTACTAGCCTGACCTAGGGGAGTCAGCACTCGTGGGACCCAAGATGGTATGGGCTACCACAGAGAAAGTGTAGATCATCTAGGAGCAGATGAAGACTGGACAGAGTAGGAATAAGTCTTATGACGACATGAGAAAGAGACATATGAAGTTCAAGGATGGCGACCACATCTTTCTACAGGTCTCACCCCAATGGGGTTTACAGAAATTTGGCCAAGGAAAAAAGTTATCTTCGAGGTTCATTAGACCCTTACAGGCCATCAACAGAGTTGGCGAGGTGGCTTACCACCTAGCTCTTCCACCTCAGTTGCACCAGGTGCACGACATTTTCCACGTATCCCATCTAAGGAGATACATGCACGATCATCCCAGGTCATCGACCATAGTGAGATAGACATCGAAGATGTGGAGAAGTTTATATAGGTTCCAGTAGATATTGAGTATTGAAAAGAGTGGGTCATTCGTGGGAGGTCGATACCTATGGTGCGCATTCGCTGGCAGCATAGGAAGCTCCAGGAGAGCACATGGGAGCAGGAGGCTCAGATTCATGCTCAGTACCCCCACTTGTTTTCCTAGTTTTGTGATGTGGATTTTGGGGACACAAAGCCCTGAGGTGGGGAGAATGTAAAGACCTGGAATTTCAATGTAATTTTTTTATTTATATAGGAATTTTACAAGTTCGTGAAAATTTTCAGCACATGATTCCAAGGCCCGGAGTTATTGGAATAAATTTCTAAACTTTTAATTTTCAGGTACGTTCTGTAAAGGTGTGAGTGGGTTTTTGTAACCTTTGAACCGGTGCTCAGAATTTAAATCTGAGGAAACCATTGAACACGCATTGCCAGTATTCACTTAAGGAAACTTTCACCTCAACGGTAGTTGGTCGAGGGTGGAAGTTAGTTTTTGTGTAAGAATAAAATAAAATAATTTTTTTAAACATTTTTATTTGTTGATACCTACCACATGTGTGTTATTGAGGTGGGGAGCATCAAGCCAAAAACCCCAATTTTGAATTCCTAAAGGTGGGGACCACCCGAACCCTCTTAATTGGAGAAACCCCTTGAACTCCCCAATTAATTTTTTGGGCCAACTAAGAAATTAATTAAATGTGCCAACATTTAATTATGCCAACTTTATTTTTTGTTCTAAAGTAATTTAATTTTATAAACTTAAATTAATAAGTTGGCTATTTAACATTTTGGTGGAATTGAGAGTAAAGGGTTGGAAAGAGTAGAGATTTTGGAGGATTATTCTCTCAAATGAAGAACACCTCCCAATGAATATTTTCTTCGATGAAGAACGCGTCATATTCTCCAACGAAGAACACACCACCTCCAACGTAGGACATGTTAAACAATGACCAACCGAAGTTCATCCTTCCTTCCTCTCCGACGTCAACAATAATTCAAGGTAGGGTGGTTGTTTGAATTTTTCCCCCTTACCCGTTATTGATGACACTTCATAATTCAAGAAGTAATCATAGCCACTTTCTATCGCTCTAACGTGGAGAGTGCGGGCCAAAAGAACATGGACTGACCTCTCCGCAATTCTTCTTATTATTTTTTTTGTTCTTCGTGACAGAGGCGAAGACAAAACCGTGCTGCCTGACAGCAGAGAACTGAGGCTTGTGCCGCAGTAGTGAAGGAAGGATGACTGGACGAACTAGCCACCAGCGAAGGTGCAGTGCGTGACTGAGCTGCATGGAGAGGAAGGCTGTCCATCTGTCTAGTCATGGAGGACCACCACACCACTTCCCTCATGCCTCCCCACAACCCCCGCACCGCACCACGACCCCCCGCACCGCCCCACGGCTCCCGCGCCGCCCTGTGGCCCCGACCCCGCCCCACGGCCCCCGCGTCACCCCGTAGCCTCTGCCCCACCCCGCAGCCCATGTACCACCCCATGGCCCCCACGCCACCCCGCGTCCCCCACACCACACCCATGCTGCCCCAGGAGGTCCACCCCGACCACATGGAGCAGGAGGACAGGGGTGAGCTCAGCTCCTGGATGCTGAGGCCTACGATCATGGAACTCTAGAGATGATACAAGGTACTATTTGTGTCTAATACACCTTAGCTGGAGTACTTATAGACACAGGTTCTGGTCATTCTTTTATTGCCACTTTCCTCGTTCGGAGCTCGAAGATTCCGATGGAGCTGTTGGCTCTATCCTTATGGATGGAGACTCCTACAGGAGAGGATTAGACAATTACACACTGGTTCCAGTAGTATGAGCTTACTCTAGGAGGTGAGATCTTTAGCTGGGATCTCCTAGTAGCAGCATCGAGGCCTTACGATGTCATCTTTGGCATGGACTGGTTATCTACATTTCATGCTCAGATTGACTGTATTAGGTGCAAAGTGCGGTGTGTACGCATGGATGGGACCAGGTTTACCTTCACCAACGAGAAGATAGCCTTTGAAACACAATATGGACTTACCCGGAGGAGAGTGTAGCCGATCACTCATCAGTTGGCTAGCCTTACCCTTAGAGTGGTTTATGTGGAGATTTTGAGTTATCCTGTTGTGGTGGACCAGTACACAAATGTATTCCCTGATGATGTTCCGAGTCTACCTCTTTATAGAGAGGTGGAATTAAACATTGACTTGAACCTAAGGATGACACCGATATCTACACCAGTGTATCCGATGGCTCCCACGGAGCTTCATGAGCTGCAGGTACAGTTGGAGGACTTACAGGGGAAACAATTCATTCAGCCCAGTGTTTCTCCTTTGGCAGCTCCGATTTTGTTCACCAAGAAGGTTGATGTAAGCTTGAGACTTTTTGTTGACTATCGGCACCTGAACCAAGTGACCGTGAAGAACAAGTACCCACTTTTGAGGATTTAAGACCTCTTTGATCAGCTGAAGAGATCACTATGGTTCTCGATGATAGACCTCAGATCAAGCTATCACCAGCTCAGAGTGTTAAACAAGGATGTGTAGAATACTAATTTCAGATGTCAGTACAACCATTATGAGTTCTTGGATATTCCATTCGGTGTAACCAATGATACAGTAGTGTTCATGGGACTCATGAAAATGATATTTCAGCCATACCTTGATCACTTTGTGGTGTTCTTCATTGATGAAATTCTAATATACTCAGCTACCAAGGAGAATCATGCCTATCATTTTTAGGTAGTACGAGACACACTCTGAGAGCACCAGCTTTGTGGTAAGTTCTTGAAGTTCCAGTTCTGGATCCAATATGTTCACTTTCTGGGACATGTATTCTCGGAGGCTATATTTTCGGTGGATCCAATGAAGATTGAGGCTGTACTTACTTGGGAGCCACCCATGACTGTGATAGAGGTACGAAGTTTCCTGGTTTTTGATGGATACTACCAAAGATTTGTGCTAGATTTCTATAGATTTGCAGTGCATCTATCAGTATTGACGAAGAAGGGGCAACCCTTCGTTTGGTCAGAGAGATTCCAGTGGAGTTTTAAGGAGCTGAGGCAGAGGATGACCTATTCCCTCCATCTTGAGGCTACTCGAGGAGGGCGTAGGGTACGTAGTCTAATGTGATGCATCAGGAACTAGAATCTGATGTGTCCTGATTCAAGATAAATCCATTATCGCATATGGTTCTCGACATCTAATACAACATGAGAAGAACTATGCTACCGATGACCTTGAGTTAGCAACAATGGTATTTGTCTTGATGATGTAGCGACATTACTTGATAGGTGAGCATTTTACAGTGTACTCTAATCACAAGAGTCTTAGGTATATCTTCTATCAGAAGGACCTGAACCCGAGACTGTGATGTTGGCTTGAGTTCCTCCAGGACTATGACTTCGAGAGAGTCTCTACTCCTGGGAAGGGAAACGTTATAGCATATGCACTCAGCAGAAGATCTGGTATATAGATGCTAGGTGAGGAAATAGAGCAGCTGGCCGCTTTGCAGATATCCTCTGTAGATCAGGATGGAGCAAATTTTCTTCAGTCTCTTACAGTCACTCCCCTACTTCTTCAGCAAGTCAGGGAGGAACAACATGGGGAAACTGACTTCGAGTCTCTATGTGCTTAGATATCCACAGGATGTGCACCTGATGGATTTTATGAAGGTGGGGAGCACGTCATCTTTTACAAAGGACGTACCATGGTACCGGTTTCACTTCAGAAAGAAGTGTTGTGGGAGTTACACACATCCCCACTAGCTGTACATCCAGGAGTGGAAAATATGTACCATGATCTCTGACGACAACACTGGTGGCTGGGAATGAAGAAAGCAGTAGCAAAGTTTCTCTCTTGCTGCCTCACTTGTCAGCAAGTGATGGAAGAGCATCAGGTACCAGCAGGATTAGTTCAGCCTTTAGAGGTTCCATAGTGGATGTGGGTAGGATATCCATGGACATTGTGATAGGAATTCCACATACATACAGAGGTCATGATTCTATTTGGGTGATCATCAACCGACTCACCAAGTCGGCCCACTTCCTACCGATCATAGAGTAGGTTTCAGTAGAGAGATTGGGACGCCTCTATGTGCAGGAGATTGTGTGGCTACATGAATTACCCTCAACGATTGTCTCCGATCGTGATGCAAATTTTACTTCCCGGCTATGTATGGGGTTTCATGAGGCTTTCAGAACACAACTTCGTTTGAGCACTTCCTTCCATCCTTAGATTTATGGCCAAACTGAGCATACTATTCAGACCCTCGAGGACATGCTACGAGCTTGCATCCTCAACTTCGGTCATAGTTAGGAGGATTACATGCCCTTGGTGGAGTTTGCATACAAAAACATCTATAAATCCACCATTGGGATTGTGTAAAGACCCGAAAATTTAAAGGAAATTTTTTTCTTAAATAATTTGGATTTTTATGAGTCCGCGGTTTCTGACGACACTTGATTCCGAGGCCCGGTGTGCCCGAAATCAATTTCTGAAGTTTTTTAAGCTTAAATTAACGCGCGTAAGAAGTTTTCCGGAAAAGTGGAATAACTATTAAATGGTAACTTGGATAAAAAATCCATGGGAACATTTGCACTCATGATGGCAGGTTTACCCTAGACGTGACTTAAGTTTAGTCGGCGTGGGCCTCCTCTGAGAAAACCCAATTTTGGCTTAATCATAAATAAAATAATTAAATAAATTATTTTATTTTTCAAAAGATTATAACTCACAAACGGTAACTCAGATTAAAAACCCGAGACCACCGCTGAACTCGTGAGGGTATTCTTTCTTTAAGAAGATACTAACTTGGGTTGGTGAGGTCCACCAGAGAAATTTAGTTTTTGGCCATAAATAAAATAATTAACTGATAATTATTTTATTTTAAAATTCATAAATTTTAAATAGTAACTTGGATTGGAAATCCGAGAGTACCGTTGGGTTTGTTGGGGCATGTTTCACCTAGGCAGAGCCTAACCTCGATCGCAGTGGGTCGAGGGTGACTGATAATAATTTTCCGAACTTTTTTTCGGGTACGTTCAGTAAACGTACGAGTGGGTTTTTTCTAACTTTTGAACTGGAGCTCGGAATTGAAATCTGAGGGCACCGATGAACTCGCAGTGATGATATTCGCTTAAGGGGACCTTTACTGCAGTTGCGTTTTATGCAGGTTGAGAGTTAATATTCAGGGATTTAGAATAAAATAAATAAAATTTGTGGAACACAATTTTATTTAGAGAAGTTGGTTATTTCCTCCCAAGGGGAGTTAGAGGTGGGGGCCACACCCACATAACCTCCCATGAGAGGATATTTTTGAGGTGGGGCCCACACGATCCTAACCTCTTCATCTTCCCTTAATCCTCCTTAAACTCCTTCCCTCATTAAGGTGGAACCTCTCCACCTCCCAAGTATTTATGAGTCCACCTCCTCTCATAAATTGTGCCAACCAAAACCAATTAATTACCTCATTAATTAACTTGGGTGTCAATAATTATTTTGAATTATTTTGAATTGGTTGTCATTTCTTTAAAGTTGGAGAAGATTATTTTTAATATTTTCTTGGCAAATATTTTGGAGGAGGGAACCTTTGGTGAATTTGAGAAAGCTTCATTATTCCATGAAGAACATCCTCTCTCTGTGAAGAATGCTCCACGACTCCTCCTACCATCTTCTTCCTCAGCGACAAGGGATAAGACACCACTCGTGGAAAGCGTAATCTACATCAAGGATTCTTTCTCCAACGTTGACGGGACGACACGGTTCTCCGCGTCGGCATCTACCGCGACGCTTTTCTTCCGTGACTCTATCAATGAACGAACCTCAAATACGAGGTAGGGTTTTTAATTAAGTATGATTTTATTCCCTTGATTATTTCATTATAGAAACAAAGAACGCGGATCAACTTATTATTAAGTTCGTCTGCGAATGTTTTCCTTGTGGGTTGGGAATAAATTGTTGCAGGATGTTGTAGGGGAATTTTTGTTTATTTGTCATTTGAGTGGTTTTATCTCACAAGCATGCGCGTTATATTTATATGATTTTTTTATAATTTATTTCTGAATAAAATATACCTTTGTCATTGAATAAATCAAGTGTTTCATATTTTCCATTTGATAACGCCTAACACAGAGGGCACGGGCCAAACAAACATGGCCCGACGACCCTCCGTAGGTTGTTCGTTTACGCGCGGATTGACAGGCTATGATGAAACGATACCACAATGGCGTTTGGAAGTCGTCGCAGTAATGTTCGGGACCCGAGAAGACCGTCGGTGCAAACGGAAGCTAAAATGGACCACTAGAGCAACACCGGTGGCCCACATAATATTCTGGCGGCACTGACGACCGGAGGCGGTAGCCGGAGCCGTCCGACCACCTGGAGGCGGCAGTGCCCCAGCGCGCTGCTGGAAGGAAACTGTCGCGGCCCAGCCGCGACAGCGAAGAGCTGGACCCCATGACCACACAGGATCTGGGAGGTGGGGCGGCACCAACTGATGCCGCCGGTTACAAACAAAGGGGGTCGTGCCCCCTTCGCACCCCGCTCGACCGACAGCCGAGCCGCGTCCGACTTCCGAGCTGGGCCGCAGGCCGCACCGGGCCGGGCCTCGCCAGCCGGGCCGGGTCGCGCCAAATCGGGCCGGACCCGGACCTAGGTTGGGTTGACCCGGTTCGGGCCGACGCAGGGGGCATTGGGCCGGATCGGACCGAGCCGAAACCCCCTAATTTTGGACCAGGTTCATTTAAATGCCTATAACTTGGGCTACAGACGTCCGATCAATGCACTGTCAGTTGTGTAGGGATCCATGGATCGAGACGGTTGTTTAGGTATATTACATGCAAACTTTAGGTGAAGTTTGGTTATGGATGAGTTAGTTCGAACTCAAATCCAACAGGGCCCTCGGAGCGGAAACACTTATAACTTGAGCTCCAGACGTCCGATTAACGTGTCGTCAACTATGTTGGATTTATTTTGATGAGACAGATCTTTTGGAATACTTCACCTAAGGTTTGGACTCAGTTGGAGTACATTCGGGTTGATTTTATCTTAGAAACCAACCGGGCCCCTAGAACTGGAAAGCCGATAACTTTCAGACCAGACGTCCGTTTGACGAACCATCCGTGGCATTGGTAATCTCATTGAAAAACGGTCCCTTTGAGTATACCCTATAAGAGTTCGGGGTACAGTTGAGATACAGTCGGGTTGGTTCGTACACAAAACCAACAGGCCCCCCAGGACGAAAAGGCTAATAACTCACAGAACGAGTGTCTGATTGACGCGCCGCCTGTTGCGTTGAGACCCCTGTGATGAGGAGGTCCCTTATAATACTTCTTTGTGGGACTTTTTGATACTTGGAGTAACGAATAGTATCTCATGGAGCGGACCCTCCCAAATACGAGCGTACGGAGTATGGAGACCGTGTAGCTGGCTAAGACTTGATGACTGCATGTCCGATTCGAGTCAGAGTGAATTGTATAGTCTAGTGGGGAGCACTACTGTGTTTGGGTGGCAGCCCCATGGTGGGGAGCACTACTGTGTTTGGGTGGTAGAACCGCGGTACTCGATAGGAGTACCTCTGCAGGCTATTAGGGGGGTGCACTACTGTGTTTGGGTGGAAGACCCCAGCGGGGAGCACTACTATGTTTGGGTGGATGAACCGCAGTACTTGACAGGAGGAGTACCTCAGTAGTCTAAGGTTAGTGAGAAGCACCTCAGAGTCGTGACAGGATCTGTGTACTCGACAGAGGAGGAGCTCTTCAGCAGTTGCAGTTTTGATAATGAAAATCCTAATTTGAGCGGAGCCAATGACCTTTGTGTTTACCTCATGATTGAGATAGGTCACTTGATAACTTAGGTATATGTATGGGCATATACCTAAGTGGTGGTTATCCATTTATTTTCTTAACCTTTGTGTTTCCTCATGATTGAGATGAGTTACTTGATAACTTAGGTATAAGTATAGGCTTATACCTAAGTAAGGGTTATCTATTGAGATCCTTCTTTGTGGTTATCCTTGTTGGTTTTAGTGAGACCTTGAGGTTCTCAAGGTTCCTACTGAGTATCATTATACTCACCCCTGCACGGGCTATGCCCGCACCTCGTTGTGTTGGATGCAGACGATAGACAGTGCTGACAGAGACCGAGTGTACGAGGACTGGACTGTACCCGGAGGTGGACCTCATGACGAGTCAGTACCCAGAGGTGGACATCATGACGAGTTAGTACCCGGAGATGGACTTTATGACGTGACGGTACTCGGAGGAGGTTGGAGGGAAAGAGAGTTTAGGAGCCTATCTGTACATACCCTTCATGTAGGATCCAAGGTGGAAGACCCCGGAGCTTCTCTATCTTCCAGATGTTAGTATTTTCTGTTGTACTTTCGTTCAGTTGGGTTTGTATTCTGGCCCATTTACTTTTCAGAACTTTCTTTTGTACTTAGTTTTTTACTTCAACTTGAACTCTGGTTGGATGTGTTTATGTTTTATAAATGCAACGCCTTCCCAGTTAACGAGATTTATGCCTTAGGTTCTAGTCTCCATCCCATGGCCTATGGAAGGCGGGCTTGGGGTAGTCATGGCAAGGGCCCTGAGGATGGGTCGTGACAGATGACACCTTTTGAGGCGTTGTATGGGCGACCTTGCAGATCACCTTTGTGCTGGACTGACCTCGGGGAGTTAGCACTCGTGGGACCAGAGATGGTACAGGCTACCACAGAGAAAGTGCAGATCATACAGGAGTGGATGAAGACTGGATAGAGCAGACAAAAGTCTTATGCCTACAAAATAAAGAGACCTATGAAGTTCAAGGATGGCGACCATGTCTTTCTACGAGTCTCACCCCGACGAGGTTTACGGAAATTTGGCCGAGGAAAAAAGTTATCTCTGAGGTTCATTATACCCTTCCAGGTCCTTAACAGAGTTGGAGAGGTGGCTTACCGCCTAGCTCTTCCACCTCCATTGCACCGGGTGCATGACATTTTCCCCGTATCCCAGCTGAGGAGATACATGCACAACCATCCCACGTCATCGACCACAGTGAGATGGAAATCGATGATGGGGTGATGTTTACAGAGGTTCTAGTAGATATTGAGGATTGACAAGAGTGGGTCCTTCGTGGGTGGTCGATACCTATAGTGCGCGTTCGCTGGCAGCACAGGAAGCTCCAGGAGAGAACATAGGAGAGGGAGGCTCAGATTCATGCTCAGTACCCCCAATTTTTTTCCTAGTTTTGTGAAGTGAATTTTGGGGACTCAAGGCCCTAAGGTGGGGAGAATGTAAAGACCTAGAATTTAAATGTAATTTTTTATTTATATAGGAATTTTACATGTTCGTGAAAATTTACGGCGCGTGATTCCAAGGCCTAGAGTGCTTGGAATAAATTTATGAACATTTTTTTTCGGGTACGTTATGTAAATGTGCAAGCGGGTTTTTGTAACCTTTGAACCGATGCTCTGAATTGAAATCTGAGGAAACCATTGAACACACAACACTAGTATTCTCTTAAGGATACTTTCACCTCGACGACAGTTGGTCGAGGGTGAATGTTATTTTTTGTGTCTTTTCGTGTAAGAATAAAATAAAATAATTTTTTTAACATTTTTATTTGTTGAAACCTACCACATGTGTGTTATGGAGGTGGGGACCACCGAGCCTAAAACCCCCATTTTGAATTCCTAAAGGTGGGGACCACCCGAACCCTCTTAATGGGAGAAACCCCTTGAACTCCCCAATTAATCTTTTGAGCTAACTAAGAAATTAATTAAATGTGAAAACATTTAATTATGCCAACTTTATTTTTTGTTCTAGAGTAATTTAATTTGATAAACTTAAATTAAAAAGTTGGATATTTCACATTTTGGTGGAATTGAGAGGAAAGGGTTGGCGAGAGGAGAGCTTTTGGAGGATTATTCTCTCCAATGAAGAACACCTCCCAATGAAGATTTTCTTCGACGAAGAACGCGTCATCTTATCCAACGAAGAATGAACCACCTCTAACGTGGGACAAGTTAAATAAAGGCCAACCGACATACATCCTTCTTTCCTCTCCGACGTTAAAAATAATTCAAGGTAGGGTGGTTGTTTGAATTTTTCCCCCTTACCCGTTCCTGATGAATCTTCTTAATTCAAGAAGGAATCATAGCCACTTTCTATCGCTCTAACGCAGAGAGTGAGGGCCAAACAAACATGGCCTAACCTCTCCGAAATTCTTATGATTATTTGTTTTGTTCTTCACGACGGAGGAGAAGACACAACCGTGCTGCTCGAAAGAAGAGAACCGAGGATTGTGCCATAGTAGTGAAGGAAGGATGACTGGATGAACCGGCCTCCAGCGAAGGAGCAATGCATGATTGCACTGCATGAAGAGGAAGGATGGACATCTAGCTAGTCACGATGGACAGCTGCACCATGGCCCTCATGCCGCCCCGCGACCCCTGCGCCGCCCCAACGCCCCCACGCCGCCCCAACCCCGAATCGCGGCCCCTGCTACGCACCCCAGCTCGAACGACGCCCCGCCGCCCCACGGACCCCGCAGCCGCCACAGCCACTACGACTCCCATGACCCCACGCCCCGTGGCCCCCATGTGGCCCCGCCGCCCCCGTGGCCCCCGCGCTACCCCACGGCCCCCACACTGCCCCGTGGCCCCCGCGCACCCCGACCTCTTCCCGTGACCACCATGCCACCCCACAGGCCCCGCGCAGCCCCCAAACCGAACTGCAACCCCCACGTTGCACCCCAGTCCGCATGATGCCCCATGGCCCGCGCGCCGCACTGCGGGCCCCGCACTGCCCCTTGGCCCCCGCGCCGCACCATGGCCTTCGCGGCGCCTTGCGACCCCCGCGTTGCACCACCGAAGGTCAAGGCCACCCATCGCGGGCCTAGACAGATCCAGAAAGCTGGGTCGACCCGAACTGGGTTGGGCCGGGTCGGTCCAACTAGGTCGGACCGAACCCAGACTAGCTTCGACCGATTTCCGCTCTTTTGGCCATAACTTTGTAACCGAGTGTCCATTTGATGAACTGTCTGCGAAACTGAAAATCTAGGAGTGAGATGGTTCCTTTGGTATAACCCAATAGAGATTTGAATAAAGTTGAGAACGGTCGGGTTGGATCGAGCACGAATCCAATCGGGCCCTCGGGACTAAAAGGCTAATAACTTACAGACCGTGCGTTCGTTTGACGCACCTATCTATTGCATTGAGACCCTTATGGCTTGGCGGACCTCTAAGATACTTCTTCTTGGGACTTCATGCCAGTTTGATTATCTACCAATTGCTTTAGGAGTGGACCCTCTGGGAGACAAGAGAGCTTAGTACGGGAACCCTGTAGTTGCCTGTGACGATGTACTAGGATCCAGTGTGGGTCTGACGACGTACTAATGGTGTACTAAGATCCTGTGTGGGTTTGACAACGTACTGACGATGTACTAGGATCCTGTGTGGGTCTGACGACGTACTGACGGTGTACTAGGACCCTCTGTGGGTTTGACGACGTACTAACAGTGTACTAGGATCCTGTGTGGGTCTGATGATGTACTTACTATGTACTAGGATCATGTGTGGGTCTGAAGATATACTGACGGTGTACTAGGATTCTGTGTGGGTCTGATGACGTACTAACGATGTACTAGGATCCTGTGTGGGTCTGACGACATACTAACAGTGTACTAGGATCCTGTGTGGGTTTGACGACGTACTGACGGTGTACTAGGATCCTGTGTGGGACTGAAGACGTACTGACACTGTACTAGGATCCTCTGTGGGTCTGACGACGTACTTATGATGTACTAGGATCCTGTGTGGGTCTGACGACGTACTGAAGATGTACTAGGATCCTGTGCAGGTCTGACAATGTACTAGGATCCTATGTGGGTCTGACGAGGTATCAGGAACCTGTGTGGGTCTGATGATGTACTACGATCCTCTATGGGTCTGATGATGATTTAGGATCCTTTGTGGGTCTGCCTCTTAACAGAGTAAGATGAATTGGTAGTTATATCTAATCATCTCTACTACTGTACCTAAGTTATACCTAGTGTTAGCTAAGTACGTACCTATGTGGTAATTTTACTTTGTGGTAATACCTTGGTGGTATTCTTCTATGTGGAATAACTGAGTGGTACTTTCCTTTGTGGTACTCCTTCCTTTGTGGAATAGTTGAGCTTGGAATTTTGAGTTGGACTTTGTGTTTCCTCATGATTGAGATGGGAATACTTGATAACTTAGGTATATGTATGGGAATATACCTAAGTAGGGTTATTAGTTGATTTCATGCTATGTGGTTTATCCTTTGTGGATTTTGTGAGACCTTGAGGGTGTCGAGGTCCCTACTGAGTATCTTTATACTCACCCCTGCACAGGCTATGCCCGCACCTTGTTGTGTTTGGTGTAGACGATGGACAACGCTGACTTAGGACAAGGGTACCAGGACAGGATAGTGCCCAGAGGTGAACCATACAGTGTGTCGGTACGTAGAGGAGACGGGCGGACATGGAGTGCTGAGGAGGCAATCTATACCTACCCTTCAGGTAGGAACCTCGGAGGACGACCCAATAGTTGTCTTTCTCTTTCTTCATTTGTATTGTATTTTTGTTGTACTTTTACCTTTACTGTTGGGCTTGTATTCCGGCCCCTCTTACTTCCAGTAATCTTTTTTCTATAGAGTTTACTTGTGTTCGTATCTTGTTTTGTGCTTGGATGAGTGTGTTTATTGGTTATAAAGGCAATGCCTTCCTAATTTCATAGAATATGCCTTTCGGTGCTAGTCGCCAGCCCCTGGCCTACGGAAGGCGGGCCTGGGGTAGTCACGACATGGGCCCTGGGGGACGGGTCGTGACAATATCGTCGAGGTAAAAAAATTTAATGTTCTAAAAACACATTCTTCTCAGAATGTTCCAATCGATATGAGTGTGTTTATTTTTCACAAATGGACACCCCAACATTCCTTTAATGCTATAGCTTGAAAAATTTCCATAAGCGGGGAATTAATTTATCATCCCATGTAACATGGACCTAAAAATGAATTATTCAATTTTATGGTCATCATACATTGTAACACCTGTTTCCCATATCAATTTCAAATATTTGATCATTGGATCCAAATAGACATCAATATCATTACCAGATTACTTTGGTATAGATATAAGCAGATACAACATAATTTATTTTCACTTCATGCGTAACCATTAATTCAAGTTATAATTTAATGAAATAAAGGGCCATGTACTATGAGTAATACTATGTAAACTAAAAGTATTTATTCCATTTGTAGATAACATAAGATTAAAATTTCTCATCACATTTACAAACTTAGGATACTCAAAATCAATTATGTTCTACTAAGGAAAATCTAATAGATGACATAGGTTCCCATCTTTAATTGTTGTATCTTCATGCCATGTTAATTTTTTCATGGTTTCCTAACATCTATATAGTCTTTAAACTATGAATTGATAGAAAATTACCGTACATATTTTGAAGGAATTGATTTATTTTTCTTGAATCGATCTACACCACACTTAGAGTGTTTTATGAGTGATTCATGGTCCTTGCGAAACAATATGTAATCATTTGGACAAGCATGTATACTTTTAGAGATCATTCCCATTGAACTTATCATTAATTTAATATTATATGTTTGACATGGTAGTTAATATTCTTCTAGGAGCATATAATTCAGGATACCAAGTAGTTTTGTAAAGATGGTGTCACTCCATAAACTTCCAGCTTTAAAATTATATAAATTCAATATAGCTAACAATGTTGTGTATTTAGTACAACCTATATAGGATGGTATCTTATCACAACTACTTCAATTCTCAAACAACTTTGGAAAATCAAAAAGGTAATTTTTAATTTCCATTGTCATTTATTTCATGTGATATCCATCATAATTTGCATACGTATTCGTATCAAATGATCCATAAACCTTAGTATCATCCCAATCGGTGTGAACGTTTAGTTTTCTTAGTGTTTAGTCTAATATTTATAGCTATGATCTATTCTGTGAAAAATCAAATGTTCTTAAAACTATTCTAGACTAATTTTTATTGAATAAGAACAATGTAAAAGCAGACAAAGGATTTTAGAAGGGTCGTATGCATGATATATTACCAACTTGATGAACTCTTTAACTCCATATTAATACTATTTTTCAAATGATTAACGTACATCCATTTTCGATTCATATCCATCCCATTGGGTTTATAAAATATTCATTTTTTACAATAAACAAATAAATACACATAATATATTTATTATAAAAGGTGAAAGTTATAGATAATTATAATAAGATAAAATAAACATTTGATAGTTTCAAATAATTTTAGTATGCTTTTAAGAAAATGGGTAATTGTATTTAAGAAAAAAACCTCAAATGAAACCCAAATCACAAACATCCAACATGAATATCTAATAAAATGGATACCTATCATATGTCTTACCACCTTTTAGAATTAATTTAAAATAGTAAAAAAAATATAGTCCCACTTAAGAGGAAAAGTATAATTTACTCCAAGAAATACAAGCACTAGAGCATCGAAGTGAACCTATATGGGTAAAAAATCATCATAGAATAAAAGTGAAGTTATATGGGTATAATTTTACCCTCATATAATCATATAAAAAAGTAGTGGAAAACACATTGAGAATATGACATGACCTATCCAGACATTAGACATCCATGCATAAAAAATAATTAGAAAAAAATAAAGAAGAAATCCAAACAATACATAATGAAATAAACATGTATCCAATATATACAAATTGATAGCATAAAAAACAAAATAAAGTGAAAATAAATTCATGAGAACATCATATAAATTACAATAAGTTGTACTAGCCAATAAAATATCCCAAAAGTAAATGAAACCTATATACATCTAGGAAAACATTCACATGACCTAAATTCACTCATGATATCCCACTATGTCCAATTATAAACTTAATGACATCTAAGGAATGTGATCAGATATTGGGAAACTAAGATAAAATACAAGAACAACACACACACTAGTGTATACATAAGTTGTGAGGCAAACAAGACCCATAAGATTTTACTAAAGAGTCTATGTAATTCATTTAATAATTCATTCAATAAATAAATGTTTGATCATAGTTTATAAATTAGGTTTTTTTCATGAGTAGTCATAAAAAAAGATAAGTATTTTTCATTATCTTATCCCTTACAAAATCAAGGTAAATACTTTTATGAAAAAAGAAGGCTCATATGAATTAAAACCATACTTTTAAACTTGATCAATAAAATAAAAATTTCCTTTAATATTTCATTCAAAATCACAGTAATAGGACATTTAAATCCATAAACATAACAAACATTTATTCATCTTTAACCTAAAACATTTATCTAAATCCTTTTTCAAAACAAACCCGACTTTCCTTTTCAAACATCACCCTTTACAAATCAATTATAAATAAATTTGAAATGAAAATAAGACCATAAAAAATGAAATATACACAAATGGAACCAAGATATTAATTAAACAAAACATAATGGCCAAAACCATTTGAAGTTGCTATGAAATCCAATCAAATCTAAGGGATACAAACAAGGCATATATATCAGGATCCCCTAAGACATAATTAAAAAGTTCTCAGCATCATGGGAAACTCACTAGGATCTAAAATTAATGTTTTTTGTTCTGGTTCATCAATTCACTCTCTTTAGGCCCCCTATGTGAAATTGGAACATCCCTCTAATGTATGACCCAAACTTTTTGAATGATAATTGTTTCTTGAAAATGTGTGTTATATTATTTTGTACTCCACAAAACTATAGCTCTTTAATAAGTAAGTGAGTATAAATTGAAGTGTGACCATCGAGTTTCAACCATTATATGAATGTTAGTCAATTATAAACATTGGTCAACATGACTATTGGAAACTATATAATAATTTTAACGTTATAATTAGTATTTATAAATAGAAATGACCAATGATTATTAATGTAAAAAAGAGAAATAATTGACTAAACCAGTAGATTCATTCTATATGAAGCCCATTTGTCAAAACTTGGGAGGGATGTAACATCTTTACAAATCCCAATATGATCTTAAATAAGTGAAGTTTAAACTAAATATCCTATGGGAGAAGTTCAAGTTAGTAGAAATTACCACTCAAATGATGTTAGCCAATCCGCCCCATGAATATACCACCATTAGAAACCATAACCTTAATAAGTATGAGGGTATTATATGTGGTTATGTGTAGATAACTTATTTACTTAAAGTTTCATCCCTTTGTATAAATAAAATTGTTATTCCATCATTTCCATTTTGAGAATCGTTTTTCCTAAAAAATATGAAAAATTTGACAAATTGATTTTTTGGACAGAAATTTTACTTTTCAAAAAATATATAATTATTATAATGAAATAAGGTATTATGAATAATGTTTTTTAAGGAAATATTAGTATTAAAATACTCTGATTTAAATATAAATGATAAAATAATCTTATTTTTTCAAGTGTCAGAAATTTCACTATATATTTTCTATCCAAAATTATTTTTAATAAATAAGGATTTTAATATTTAAAAGTTAAAATTATCATATTTATATAATTATTATGATAATATAAATATAATTTTTGAAATTATCACTTCAAAATTTTGTTAGGGTGAATTAATGATAATTTTATAAAATACTTTATTTTTTATGAATAGTAAAAATGCAGTTTGAGTTTTTTGGTATGTTTAATGACATCATAATTATTTCATATTGATGTAATAACTAATTAACCATAATAAAATACTTAAAATATTTTATTTTATTAATATAAATTATTTTAATATATTTTATTTAATTTCAAAAAATATAATATACTTACCAAATTCTAAAATGTAAGCATTAACTTTAAAAATGTTATTTTATGAAAACCTTAATTTTCCTTGCCAAAATAAGTAATATAAAATTTTGGTGGACTATTTTGGGATAAAATGACATAAAATATGATCCAAGTGTATAATAACATGGGAAAATACCATGGGAAATCCCATGGTTTTTTAATTACCACTCTCTAGGTGTCTAAGGCCTTTATATAGAAATTAATAAACAAATCCCTTTGTTTTGCTATAAATACCCACCCATTTATCCATTTCAATTCACTCAAAAAATTCATAATATAGGAATATATAATATTTTTAACTTCCAAGTCTTCCTCACAAGGTGTCATCAATACCCTAAGGACCTAGTCTTGGAGTTTTAGGAGTTACTCTTCAAGGTAAGGGAAATATCATTCTTTTCTATTTGTTTCAAGAACATATTTTTGTATATGTCTTAAGAATAGTATGGTAACTCTCTATTGTTTAATTTTTATTTATTCCCTTTCTTAATTTTTTCTTATCAATGGGAGACTCTTTCCCCTTCTCTTTTTACTATTTTCTAAAACCATGTTTTATACCCGTTATGCTGCCGATTTTACTTCTCAAAATTTCTCTTTTCTCCTCAAGAAATTATATTATATTTTCTTTTTGTGAATAAACAAACCAAATTATTTTCCAAGAGTATTAACCGAGATGTAAAATTATTTTATTTTATTTTGTTAATGACATACATAAAACCCTTATTCATGTTTTATTGGTAAAAATGACATAATGATATTGTCTTTAAGCACTTTTTAAAACACCATGATTTTTATATGAAAACCATTTATTTTATTCTCCATGGGTTATGTATGAAATGACTTATTATGATCTATGTAGATCATGTTAAAATTAATTCATATGAATTGTTCACCCTGATATCCCTCCAATGCATTGTGTAAAGAATTTAATCTATAGAGATGACAAGTTTTACAATACCTTGGTGAATAAGCATGGTAATTTTTACTACACCTCGGTGACAAACCTTGATGATATTTTTATGAATGTCTCATTTAAATTTTGTATTCATATTTCGATGTTATGATTCATGATATTTTTATTATGATATTTCCCTTTTTATTTCTCTCATTCCTTTATTATATTCCTCAAGTTCTTATTGATATTTCCCCAGATCACATGTAAACTACTTACCTTGCTTTCCCTTACTGGGCCTTATGATCACCCTTTACTTTGATGTATAGACTCAAGATATTAGATACAATAATTTTACATAGTATTAACCTATGATGAATCCTTTCAAGTGTATTAGATTTTTTTACTTTTCATGTATTTTGCATCTTTTTTTCTAAGAAACTAAAGTTTAAAAGATCCTCTATTTGTACCGTGTAAATGGAAAGTTATGTAATAAAAATGTAGGTTTCCATATTTTTTATCAAAGAAAGTTTTAGGTATTTTTTGAAATTAGGATTTTAAAACTTTAAGAAAAACCATATATAATTGTTTAAATATAAGAAAAAATCTTGGTATTTTGGAAAAGTATTAAGTAAGTGGATTTTGAGAAAAGAAATACCTATCTGAATATAAAAAGGTGGATGTAGTTCTAGAACAGATGTACCTAGGGGTAACAACTCTGATAAAGTGTGTTTTTCCTAACTCAGCATAACCTAGTACATGAAAACAACCTTTACTATGCCCATGGTTTAACACTCCCATGGGATATGTTCGGTTAATCACAAGTTTTTTATGAACCATTATGAAGGATATATAGAAAATATAATTGTTTTTAATGAGTAACATATTAAGGAATGATGTTTTAAGACATAAAATTCCCTTAGAGTTAAAATATTATTAAATGAAACACGTTTCTCACTATGGTTTTATTCTTCAAGAAAATGGCAGGAAATAGGAGAAACTGCGTAAATGGTGAGTACAACATAACAGAAATTGAAAACCCTCCAGAGGAAGTAGAAATGGAAAACTTCATGGGAATGATGAATCAACTGACTAGAGTTATGAAAAATAACTTCAATCAAGTTGATAGATCAAATTAACCTCAAAGGGAACAACTTTCTGTTGAGTAATTTATGCATCAATGATCCCCTTATTTTAAAAGATATACTGACACATTGATTATTGAACAATGTATAAGATCTATAGAAAAGATCTTTTCTATACTCTATTGTTTGGAATAAGATAAAGTCACCCTAGATATGTACTGCTTAGAGGGAGAAGCTGATCAGTGGTGGAAATTAGTTAGTAACATGAAGACAAGAAGGTAGATTTAGTAATAGATTCGTAAGTGTTCAAGGTAACCTTTTTCAAAAAATATTTCTCTCGTTCGATGTGAACAAAAAAGATTAAGGAATTCCTAGAGCTGAAGCAAAAGGAAAATGAATCCATGAGATGATATGAGATGAAGTTTATAAGAATTTATCACTACACCTCTAGATTTATCATATATCTTAATGAAAAGGCTGATAGATTCTTCAGTGGACTCAGACCCCATTTATGGAAGAATATTTTCTATCAATACTATGGCATCTACGGGGAGATAATGCGAAGTGATATGAAGGTTGAACTAGAGTTTAGAGATATGCAGTGGTCCCATTGATCGAATGAAAAGAAAATAAAAATAGAGCCAATATTAGAGAGTAAATTTGATCATGGAAGACGAGGAAAGTAAGTGAAACTTTCCAAATGCAAAAAATATAGTAATATCCATTCGTGGAATTTCTTGTTTGAGAGAAAGAAATGTTAAAAATGGGGAATATATGACCATATTTATCGGAACTGTCATAGTGAGGTGAAGCCTCAACTTCTCAATACTATGAAAAAAGGGAAGACGGTGCTTTCCCATCATAATTTCCAATACTTCAAGTGTGGATAGCTTGGGCACTTTACCAATCATTGTTCAAATACGAAGTTAATGGAGGGGAATCACCATCAAACTTAGCATAGACCATGGGAGAATGGTCGGTCCATTTCTATCATAACAGTTGAAGTTGAAGCTCCAAATGATGTAGTGGTTGGTACTCTCATTATTCTCTCAAATATAGAAAGTACTTTGTTTGATTCTGGTTATACACATTCCATTATTTCATCAATGTTTGCAAAAAATATAGAATCAATCCATAAATTTCTATAAGTACAGCTATCAATTGAGACTTAGGGAGGAATTATCCAAGCATCAATAGTGTATAGACACTTTATTATTTACTTTTGTGAGCATAATCTCATCACAAATCTAGTATTCATTCCCATGATGTAATTCAATATTATACTAGAGTTGGACTGGATCTCAAAGTACAATACTAAGATCAACACTAGAAGTTAGTAAATATCAGTAGTCTTGAATGGAAAACCTATAGTTTTTTTTTCAAGGGAGAGATATCTCGACCAAATCTTTTTCTAGAAGAACCTCTCATATCCTTATTTATGGAAATTATTAGTGAATATGAATAAGGAAATGAAAGTATAAAAATAGAAAATTTCCTCATAGTTTAGGAATACATTGATGTATTTTTGGAGGATTTACTTGGACCTCCCCCATAAATAGAGGAAGAGTTCTCCATTGAACTCATGATGAGATCCAAGATGACATCAAAGACCCCATATAGAATGGAAAAGGTAGAGGAAGAGTAATTAAATAGACAACTCCAAGATGTTTTTGTAAGAACCCGGTTCTTGTTCTTGAGGTACGATTTTCTTCTTTTCCTTTTCCTTACGCGTTTTTTTAAGAAAATAAGGAGAACATGGAAAATCCCAAACTTTGTGGGTACACACCATGTACTTTTCCACACACCGTGCACTTTGGCCATTTGGGATGAGTACACAAGGCGTGTATCCATGCTGGTGATGAAAGGTGTAAAAACCGACTACAGGCCGTGTAGTGGGTATTTACATGCTGTCTAGTCAGTCAGCAGGAAAATAGTAAGGTGGTGGCCAGCTGAGCGACAGTACACACCGTGTACTCAGGTATTACATGTTGTGTACTTATGTCGACAGATGAACAATGCCACACTGGTGAGAAGCCGCCAGCGAAATAGTTAAAAAATGAAAAGTACACACCGTGTACCCAACAGTACACGCTGTGTAGTCTATTTTTTTCACTTAAAATGGGAAGTAGAATCCTCTGTTCATCGAGGAAGCTTAGAACCGGAAGATAGCTTAGGAGAGATGGTCGGAGCTTGGAGGACCTCCCGACCGCACACCAGGAACCCGTTTTCTGCACTGTCGATCTCTTTGGAACCGCACGGGTGAGTTCTTCCATGCATAGCTCTTTCCAATTCTTCCTATAAAGGAATTTATTTGAGTTTGAATGAGGTTATTTTTACCTCATATCTATGTCGTTCTTAGGCGTTTCGAGGAGCGTATTTTACATATATCGATCATGGGCAGTCGAGGTAGGTGGTATAGTGTTTATTTCCAACTGCTGTGGTGAATTTGTGTACTGTTGTGATACACGCCCATGAATGGGGTGTTGTATGGATGAGGCCTTGAAGAATTATATACCTAGAATTGTATAGGTATTTGAATATAATTATAACCTCATGTTTGGGATCGTTTCTTGGATCCAGGACCACCCCGTGGGTGCGTTCCTCTGTTTAGCCGTTTGGCCCAGATACCCGAGGGTAATCCATGTTTATGTTGAGCATTACTTTTTCCTTGAAAGGAATTGTATATATAATTGCTTGTTATGCTTTGGGCTTGGCCCGATTACTTGCGTCTGAGGGCAGTGTTTTACTTTAGCATGAGGGCATTGTTTTCTTAGCCCAAGGGGAGTAGTTTTTTATCATGAGGGAAACACATCTTATGCCTAAGGGAAGTAGATTCCGTGTCTGAGGGCAATATTCGGTATGCCTGAGGGTGAGATTCCATAATCCTGAGGGAACCATTCTTTATGCCTGAGGGAAAGCCTGAGGGTGTGGTTATATTATCCTGAGGGAAAGGTTCTGATTAGCCCAAGGGCATAGTTCTGGGGAACATTGAATGTTATTAAATTGAACTGATAAATGAATATTTAAATGGAAATTAAACTAGTAATGATAGTTACTTTTGAGTGCTTACTAGTTTACTGCATTTATTGCACACTATTGTTGCACAATTTTCACCGACATGCCTTTGGTGTATAAGGACCCAGCCTTATTACATACATAATCTTGAGTTTAGTTAAGAAAAATCTTCCTTTTACATTGATGATATTTTCATGTTTAGAGCTTTAGATAATTAGGGCAAAACATTCATAACATTACACATTGTTACAGAGTGAATACCATAAAAACAGTTTCCATTTTTCTCAAAATATAAAACATTAAAACCTAAAAAAAGACTCATGGAAAATTCTTAAACACTTAACGTGTCTTCCTTCATTGTATTACATATCCATTAACCTATGAAAAATAATTTAAAAACTTGGTATGAGCACAAAATCTCAGTAAGGAATGGAAAAGAAGGTAAAATCACTTTAGTCCATGAATACTCATAACGTATAAAAACATTTTCAAAAGACATGCTTTTCACCCATATATACTAACTTCATGTAACATGAGATTTAAATAATATCCACACAAACAAGAGAACATAAATATAATCATAAAGGTATCTTGGGGCATTACTAACATAATCTTGTAACCATATTGGCTACCTTAAAATTTGTAACCCTCACGACTACCTTTGTGTAACCATCATAGTTACACTTGGAGTAACCATACAGCCGACCTCCAACTTACTCATACCCAATGAATTGGAGGAAAATATAGGTCCCACCATTCATCATAAATAATTTTCAATAACCAAAACATAATCATACAACATGAGTAATTCCATAAAAACATTGCTTTGGAATTTGGTAAAACCGAATTTAAAAAGAGGATTTTTAAAGAAAAGCCCCCTATAAATATCATACAATTGAAGAGAGACATAATAGAGTGGATGGAGTATGTATATATAATGTATGTACACATAATTAAAAATAATATTAATAGAACCCATCACACAAACAATTTAAATAGCACATAAATAATGAAGTAGAAGGTTAACCCAAAGAATGGAAATCTGGCTAAGAATTCCCTTACCTCAGGTTTGTCTTACTTTCAAATTGTTTAAACCTCTCGTATAATGGTTAAAATAGTATTATTAATATTTTAAAGAAACATTTTCATGTTTATAACATCTTATATGATCATTTAATAGCATCATTTCACCCTTAATTGTTAGTATTTTTCCCTTCACACTATTTTTTGGGTGAGTTCTTAACAAGATTTCCATGATTGGTTCATGATGGACATTCTTGTCGATTGGAAGTGAAACTACAGAATTGGAATGGAGTAGTATTTAAATATATCCAGTAACATAAATTATTCCATTTATTATTTTGAATTCTTATATGAGGATGATTCATAAGTTAGAACATTAATGATGTTCGTTTAGATCCTTTTAGTGGTTCTTTGATAATAACAACCTCGTTTTGTCTTATAAATTAGAAACATGAGTACAAAAGAATTACATAACCAAGTGTGAGTCATAGAACATGTATTATAACCTGTTTAAACCATATAAATGGTTTCATGACCATAATTGAAAGAATTAATGGATTTTGAAATCACATCATCCACGATGTCGACAATTTGACACAGACAGACAATGTTTCTTGTTCTTTAAATAAGTGGGAGAGGAGAAGAATAAATATGAGTAATTTTTCATAAAAATGATATAATCCAGAATATACATGATTTATAGAGAATTCATTCCTCTTGGGTAAGGATATATGAAGGAATAATAAGGAAGGAACTAAAAATAAAAGAAAAATTGCGAAATTGATTACAAAAATTTGGCAGCCTAACGACTACGCAACATGGTTTTAGAAAATATTAAAAATAGAGGGGACAAAGGTCACCCATCCATAAATGAATCATAATATAGAGAAGATCAAGAATAAGAAGTAAATAAGAACATGTTATGGAAACTTGAAAATTATACCACATAAAAGAGAATTTGAAAAGAAAAAGAAAGAAATTGAGAATTTTCTTACCTTGTAGAGTAACCCTTAGAACTTGAAGGTTGGGACCTTGGAGGCTTGAGGAAACCTTGGTAGGACTAATATGATGGTAAGGATGCCAGAGATTAGTTTAGGGAGAATTGGGAATGATTTCAATGAAGGGAAGAGTTGGTATTTATAGGAAAAGTGAGGGATTATTTTAATAATTTTCAAGGGACACCTCATGGGTGGTATTTGAAAAACCATGGGCTTTCCCATGGTATTTGCTCATGGTATAAGGCATATGAGACACCTCACACCTTATTTAACTATAAACAAGTCTACCATATTTATGACATCATTATTATATCATTAATGATGTCATTAACACACTAAAAATAAAAACTGTATTTTTTTACTGTTCACCGAAAAATCAAATGTTTCAGAAAAAATCCCAAAATTTACCCTAACCATTTATCGACGTGTAGATTTCAAAAATGAAGTCCATTTTTTAAAAATAATTTTCTAAATATTACTAATTTAATATTTAAATAAAATCATACTTAATTCAAAAATTAACATTTCTAATTCTAC
This sequence comes from Viscum album, assembly GCA_963277665.1. Lineage (NCBI taxonomy): Eukaryota > Viridiplantae > Streptophyta > Magnoliopsida > Santalales > Viscaceae > Viscum > Viscum album. Next base: position 274,558,228 of record OY728165.1, on the reverse strand, counting down.
AACTACTTCTTTATCACAATGAAAAATTAACCAAGATGTTATTATCTTCTAGACTTAGGAAAATAAAATAATAATAAAATTTACTATTCATTAGGGTCATATTACTATTCATATTACTATTCATTACTGAATATTACTATTCACCAAAAAACAATTTGGTTCCAATAGACTCTAAATAACATACTGAACAGAATTGTAGATGAAAGTTTATTGAAATTCAAAACATAGAAGTGGAAAAATTATGTTAAAAGGATAGTTATAGATATCTACTTAAAACAAAGTTCCATGCATTTATATTTATTTTTAGAAAAACTTGGGGTGTTACATTATCCCCACCTTCTTGAAATTGCGTCCTCGCAATTTTATTTACTTATTAAACAACTGGGGGGTATTTTTATCTCATAGAATTTTCAGACTCCCATGTTGCTTCTTCAACTATGTGGTTTCTCCACAAAACCTTTACCTGGTGGATTACCTTATTCCACAATACCTGTTCCCTTCGATCAAGAATCTGAACTAGTTTATCTTCGTAAGAAAGGTTCTCTTTCAGCTGAACTACTTCTGGGCTCAAAACCTGTGATAAATCTGGCACATACTTTGTCAACATCGAAACATGGAAAACATTATGTACTTGAAACAAACTCGGAGGAAAAGCTACACGGTATGGAACTGTTCCAACTTTCTCCAATATTTTAAAAGGACTGACAAATCGTGGACGTAGCTTTCCTTTCTTACCAAAATGCATCACACTTTTCCAAGGAGTGATTTAATGGAAAACATGGTCACCTACCTCAAAAGAGAAGTCTTTCCTTCTGTTATCTGCATAACTTTTCTGCCTGCTCTGAGCTTTCCTTATGTGTTGCTAGATCATCCTCACTTTCTCAGCCACTTCTTCTACAAGTTTTGGCCCCATCAACTTTCTTTCACCGACTTCATCTTAAAATATTAGAGTCTAACACCACTTTCCATACAAGGCCTCAAAAGGTGCCATCTGAATACTGTAATGAAAACTGTTATTATAAGAAAACCCAACTAATGAAAGATTCTGATCCCAACTTCCCTGTTAGTCCATTGAACAAGATCGAAACATATCCTCCAATGTTTGAATTGTTCGTTCTGATTGCCCATCTGAATGAGGATGAAAATCTGTACTAAAATTTAACTCTATGCCCAACGACTTCTGAAGACCCTTCCAAATGTTAGAAGTGAACCTAGAATCCCGATCAGATACAATGGAAAGAGGAACTCCATGTAACCTGACAATATCTTTGAGGTACAATCGAGAAATTTGATCCAAAGTCATTGTATCTCGAATAGAAAGAAAATGTGTAGACTTTGTTAGCCGATCAACAATAACCCAAATAACATTGTTATCTCGAGAAGTCTTTGGTAGTCCCACCACAAAGTCCATGGATACATTCTACCATTTCCACTCTGGCACTGAAAAAGGTTGAATCATCCCCTTCGGTAATTTCCACTCTGCTTTAAACTGTTGACATGTCAATCATTTCATGGTAAAATCAGAAATATCTCTTTTCATTCCATCCCACCAATATTACTTCTGAAGGTCTCTGTACATCTTAGTACTGCCAGGATGAATAGAAAATGGAGAACTATGAGCTTCACAAAAAAAATATTTCATCAACTGAGTATCAGTAGGCACACAAAACCTTTTCCCAAATCTTAAAACACAATCTTTATCAAGATTAAATTCTTCCAACTTACCCATTTTAACCAATTATACCATTTTCTGTAGCTCGTGATCTTCCTTTTGCACCTTCTTAATTTTGTCTGACAATGAAGACTGCACTGAAACCTGAAACAAAACAAATGTATTCCATGCACCAATAAATTCTAAGCCAAAATTCATCAAATCATTAATCAAGGGATCATGTTCCAGACATAGCATGGTTAATGATGCATGATGTTTCCGACTTAAGGCATCCGCCACTTTGTTTGCTTTTCCAGGATGGTAATTGATCGTGCGGTCATAATCCTTTATCAGTTCTATCCATCTTCTCTACCTCATGTTTAATTCCATATGAGTAAATATATACTTTAGACTTTTATGGTTAGTATATATTTGGCATTTGGTTTCGTATAGATGATGCCTCCATATTTTCAAAGAAAAAACTACAGCTGCCAATTCTAAATCATGTGTGGGATAATTTAGCTCATGATGTTTAAGTTGTCTCAAAGCATAGGCAATTACCTGATCATTCTGCATCAAAACACAACCAATTCCCTTCAAAGAAGCATCACTGTAGATGACAAACTCACCATTTCGGGAAGGTAAGGCCAAAACTTGAGCATTCACCAATCTCTTCTTCAGTTCCTGAAAACAAACATCACATTCCTCTATCCAAACAAATTTAACCCCTTTCCGTGTTAACTTAGTTATTGGGCTAGATAGCCATGCAAAGTTCTTAACAAACCATCGACAATAACTTGATAATCCTAGAAAACTATGAATCTTTGTAACATTTTTGGGTCTTAGACATTCATCAACTAATTTTGTTTTGGAAGGATCAACTGTTATTCAATCCTTATTTACAATGTGCCCAAGAAAAGAAAATTGTTTCAACCAAAAATCACACTTTCTAAATTTTCCATATAGTTTATTTTCTTTTAATGTTTGTAAAACAACCCTTAGATGTTTTCATGCTCCTCATTATTATTAGAAAATACATGAATGTCATCAATGAATACAACCACAAACTTATCCAAGAACTCATGAAGTACTTTATTCATAAGATTCATGAATACAACAGGTGCATTAGTTAATCCAAATGGCATAACAACAAATTCATAATGCTCATATCTAGTATGAAAGGCTGTTTTTAGGATGTCATCCCCCTTCACCTTCAACTTATGGTATCCGGATCTCAAGTCAATCTTGGAAAAGTATTGATCTCCCTGGAGCTGATAAAAAAAGTCATCAATATGAGGTAAAGGATACTTGTTTTTAACAGTGATGTTATTCAAAACTCTGTAATCAATGCAAAGTCTCATGGAACTATCTTTATTTTTAACAAACAAAATAGGGGCTCCCTATGGTGAAGTTCTAGGATGAATGAAGACTTTGTCAAGCAAATCCTGCAACTGATTTTTCAATTCAAGAAGTTCTATTGGATCCATATGATATGGGGGTTTTGAAATTAGATTAGCATTAGGAACTAAGTCAATTGTGAATTCAACTTCTTTATCAGGTATGACACTGGGTAACTCATTAGGAAAAACATCAAGGTATTCATTTACCACTGGCACATAATTAATTTGAATAGTTCTATTGTTTTCAACAATATCATAAAGATAAATTTCATTTCTATCTTTCAATATTTTCTCAGCTTCCCGATATGTTATCAATTTTATAGGTTCATTCTTGTATACAAATTGAAACTCTTTTTGAAAAACAACTTCTTTAACTCTACAGTCAATCTTAGCATGATAATCAGAAAGCCAGTCCATCCCCAAAATAACACCGAACTCGACTAAGGGTAAAAAAAAGAGGTTTTCAGGTAAAGTCTTTCCACAGACCACAATATAAATATTCTTATAATTCATCTTTGCTATAATATCCCCCCTGGTGTTTTAACAACAACTTCGGTTCACATTTGTAGAGGTGATATTTCCAATTTACCAGAAAATTTCTCAGAGATGAAGGAATGTGTAGACCCCGTATCAAACAAAACTTTATCAAAATATGAGTGAACAAACAAAGTACCTGATACAACTTCATTGGATGGCCCGACATCTGCTGACGTAGTCGCAAAGGATCTCACTACACATTTCTGTTTGTAGTCTGGATTCTTTGCATCATTCTTATCTCTCTTTGGGAATACATTTGTATAATGAACCATCTAACCACATTTAAAACACTTTATAGTTTTTTTATCAGGATTATTTTTAGGATCATTTTCATTGAAATTTAGGGCCACATGTCCAAACTTACTGCATTTAAAACACTTCCCAGTTCTGCTAAGACATTCCCAGGGTGCTTCTTTCCACACTTTTCACAAACTGGAAATTGGATTTTCTTACCATCGGATTTCTTTAGTTGATTCCTACCCATTGCTTGCCAACTGGACCTCTTCTTCTCTTTATTGCCAAAATGCACGTGATCATCATCAAACTCCATCTCTACCCTCTCAACACATCAGACAAGTTTCTCATAACTTTTGAATTCATGGGATGCCAAATCCCTTCGATACCTTAGCTTCAATCCTGAGTAAAAGTGGTTGATTTTGCTATCAAGATCCAGAATATGATTTGGAGCATACCTCACCAGTAGGGTGAATTTAGATTCATACACAACCAATAAATCTTCCTCCTTCTATTTCAATTCAAGGAATAGCTTCTCCATTCTCAGTCGCACCACCTTAGGAAAATATTTTTCAAGGAAAAGACTTTTAAATTCATCCCACTCTAAGGCATCAAAATCCTCTCTACCCTTGATATTCCTTACTATTGACCACAACTGATCATCTTACCCTTCATAATGATAAATGAAAAGACTTACCTTTGATTTTATGAACATCCCATAACATCAAATATCTTTTCAAGGGCTTTGATCCATCTTTCAGCTGCCACTGGGTCATAAGATCCATTGAATGTAGGAGGATGTTGTCTCGTAAAATGTTCCACCACTATCATGTTCCATTATGGTACCTCTATTGGTTCTCTTGCATGGAATCCACCACTATTTATTTCCTGCGTTAGCTGAGCCATTGCTGTCAAAAACTGCTCAGTTCCAATCCCTACCATTCTGGGTTGTAGTTCTGGAAGGATGTCATTCTGTCAGTGCCTCTCCTCTTCAACATCCCAATTTCTTATGTGGACAACTACTCTGAAAAAAATGTCTTAGATAAAGCAACATGGTAATCTTTAAATGCTATAACATTTCAAATTAAACATAGAGTGAAAATAATTTATGGTATTCTATTAACATCACCCTAACCCCTAAAGTTATCTAAACCATCCTCTGATAACAACTATAAGGACCCAACCTTATTACATACATAATCTTGAGTTTAGTTGAGAAAAATATTCTGTTTACAATGAGTATATTTTCAAGTTTATAGCTTTAGATAATTAGGACAAAACATTCATAACATTACACATTGTTATAGAGTGGATACCATAAAAATAGTTTCCATTTTTCTCAAAATATAAAACATTAAAAATTAAAACAAGACTACTTGACAATTTTTCAACATTTAATGTGTCTTACTTACTTGTATTACACATACATTAACCTATGAAAAATAATTTAAAAACTTGGTATGAGCACAAAATCTCAGTAAGGAATGGAAAATAAGGAAAAATCACATTAGTCCATAAATACTCATAACGTATGAAAACATTTTCAAAAGACATGCTTTTCACCCATATATACCTACTTCGTGTAACATGAGATTTACACAAGATCCAAACAAACATGAGAACATAAATATAATCATAAAGGTATATTGGGGAATTACTTACATAATCTTGTAACCATTTTGGCTACCTTAAAATTTGTAACCCTCATGGCTACCTTACTTTGTGTAACCATCACAGTTACACTTGGAGTAACCATACGGCCAACCTCCAACTTACTAATAACCAATGAATTGGAGGGAAATATATGTCCCACCCTTAATCACAAATAATTCCCAATAACCAAAACATAATCATACAACATGAATAATTCCATAAAAACATTGCTTTGGAATTTCGTAATACCGAATTTAAAAGGAGGATTTTTAAAGAAAAGCCCCTTATAAATATCATACAATTGAAGAGAGGAATAATAGAGTGGATGGAGTATGTATATATACTGTAAGTACACATAATTAAACATAATATTAACAGAACCCATCACACAAACAATTTAAATAGAACATAAATAATGAAGTAGAAGGTTAACCCAAAGAATGGAAATCGGGCTAAGAATTCCATTACCTTGGGTTTGTCTTACTTCCAACTTGTTTAAACCTCATATATAATGGTTAAAAGAGTGTTATTAATATTTTACAGAAAAATTTTCATGTTTATAAAATATTATATGATCATTTCATAACACCATTTCACCCTTAATTGTTAGTATTTTTCCCTTTGCACTGTTTTTGGGTGAGTTCTTAACATGATTTCCATGATTGGTTCATGATGGACATTCTTGTCGATTGGAAGTGAAACTCCAGAATATGAATGGAGTAGTATTTAAATATATCCAATAACATAAATTATTTTATTTATCATTTTTAATTCTTATATGAGTATGATTCATAAGTTATAACATTAATGATGTTCATTTAGATCCTTTTAGTGGTTCTTTGATAATTACAACCTCGTTTTGTCTTATAAATTAGAACCACGAGTACAAAAGAATTCCAGAACCATGAGTGAGTAATAGAACATGTATTATAACCTAGTTCAACCATATCTGATAGGTTGTACGTCTTCATAGGGTTCCTCATTCAAAAATTTCAGATAGGGATGCCTATTTTATGTCTCGTTTCTGGAAGAGTTTTCAAAGGGCACTGGGTACACAGGTGCTTCTGAGCACAACTTACCACCCTCAGACTGATGGACAGTTAGAGTGTACGATACAGGTGATTGAGGACATGTTGTGTGCATGCGCTATAGACTTTGGGGGCTCTTGGAAGAAGCATATACCCATGGCTGAGTTTTCCTATAATAATAGCTTTCAGGAAACTATTGAGATAGCACAATACGAGGCTTTATATGGTAGGCCATGCCGATCACCTTTGTGCTAGACGGAGGCAGGTGAGATAGCTTTACTGGGACTATGTCTCATGAAAGAGACTTCTGAGCAGGCCCAGTTGATACAGAAGCAGATGGCTACTGCACAATCTCGTTAGAAATCTTATGCTGATCACCGCAAATGACCCATGGAGTTCGTGGTCGGGGATCAGGTGTTTTTACGTGTTTCACCGAGGTTGGGACACAGGCAAATCAAGAGACAGGGTAAACTTTCACCGAGGTATGTGGGGCCATTTGAGATTCTGGAGAGAGTCGGGTCGGTTGTCTATCAGTTGCAGTTAACACAGAGGTACCAAACCATGCACGACGTCTTCCATGTATCTCAGTTGTGCCATTATCATTCAGATCCGTCTCACTTCTTTTATCCCAAGGAGGTCGAGCTTTATGTCGTACAACCTTTGAGGAGCATCTGATTCGTTTCATTGATAGGATCACAAAGGTTCTACGAGGCTGGTCAGTTCCACTCGTATGGGTGGTATGGCAGCATGGATGAGTGCAGGACGAAACCTGGGAGCAGGAGACCGACGTACATGCTCAGTGGATAGAGTTGTTCTGAGCTTTATCTTTACCACCCATGGAAGGGAAATTCGGGGACAAATTTCTTTAAGGGGGAAAGTTTGTAAGAACTCAGTTCTTGTTCTTGAGGTACGAGTTTCTTCTTTTCCTTTTCCTTAAGCGTTTTTAAGGAAATAAGAAAAATGGGAAAAATCCCAAACTTTTTGGGTACACACCGTGTACTTTTCCACACGCCGTGTACTTTGTCCATGTGGGATGAGTACACAAGGCGTGTAGCCATGCTGGTGATGAAAGGTGTAAAAACCATCTACACACCATGTAGTGGGTATTTACATGCCGTGTAGTTAGTCGGTAGAAAAATAGTAAGGCAGTGGCTAGCTGAGCGACAGTACACACCATTTACTCAGGTATTACACGCCGTGTGCTCATGTCGACAGATGAATAGTGCCGTGCTGGCGAGAAGCCGCCAGTGGAATAGTTAAAAAATGAAAAGTACATGTTGTATACCCAATATTACATTCCGTGTAGTTTGTTTTTTTTTCTTAAAATGGGCAGTAGCCTCCTCTATTCGCAGAGGAATATTAGAACTAGAGGAGAGCTTGGGAGATATGACCGGATCTTGGAGGACCTCCCGACCACACACCGGGAGCTTGTTTTCTGCACCGTCGATTTCCTTGGAACCGAACGTGTGAGTTATTACTTCTCCTTGTGTAGATCTTTCCAATTATTCCTCTAAAGGAAGTTATTTGAGTTTGAATGAGGTTATGTTCACCTCATATCTACGTCGTTCTCGGGCGTTTCGAGGAGTGTCATTCACATATATCTATCAGGGGAGATCGTGGTAGGTGGTCTAGTGATTATTTCCAACTACTGTGGTGAATTTGTGTACCGTTTTGATACACGCCCATGAATGGGGTGTTGTATGGATGAGGCCTTGAAGAATTATATACCTATAATTTTATAGGTATTTGAATATAATTATAACCTGATGTTTGGGATCGTTGGTTGGACCCAGGACCACCCCGTGGGTGAGTTCCTCTGTTTAGCCGTTTGGCCCAGATACCTGAGGGTATACCATGTTTATGTTGAGCATTACTTTTTCCTTGAAAGGAATTGAATATATAATTGCTTGTTATGCTTTGGGCTTAGCCTAGTTACTTGCTCATGAGTGCAATGTTTTACTTTATCCTGAGGGCGTTGTTTTCTTAGCCCAAGGGAAATAGTTGTTTAGCCTAAGGGCAACGCATCTTATTCCTAAGGGTAGTAGCTTCTGTGCCTGAGGAAAATATTCGGTATGCCTGAGGGTGAGACTCCATATGCCTGAGGGCACCATTCGTTATGCCTGAGGGTAAGCCTGAGGGCGTGGTCATATTAGCTTAAGGGAAAGGTTCTGATTATCCCAAGGGAATAGTTATGAGGAACATTGAATGATATTAAATTGAACTGAAAAATGAATATTTAAATGGAAATGAAACTGGTAATGATAGTTACTTTTGAGTGCTTACTAGTTTACTGCATTTATTGCACACTGTTGTTGCACATTTTTCACTGACAGTTGGGCACGAGCCTTTGGTGGGTGCCTACTGGGATTTATTTTTCGCACCCTGTTTGGGTCATGTATTCAGCCCAAACAGACTATATTGATGTAGGTGTGGATAAGGGCAAGGGTCCCTATACAGGTACTTGTGTTTTGCTGAGGTGTAGGGAAGCATGGGACTGAGCTCAGGCTCATGATGTTGCCGGCTGTTCTGTTTTGTTCTATTGTACCTGTACTTTCCATTGTATCATATTGTACTGCTGTGTAACATGTTCTGGATATTTTCTTAGGACTAGAGACATGTTTCATCATTATCTACATAACAGTTGGTTATATTTTACTACAATTGTTCTCATCAGTTGTGTATGATTTATTGCTTCCGTTTTTGTTGTATGTTATTTATCTTCTCCGCTGCGCTACACTTTAACAAATGAGGGCATAGTTTCCCCACTATCAGACCTGGGCCCTTGCTGCTAGTTGGAATCCTCTGGCATTTGGGGAAATTCTCTTGAGTTCATGTGACCAACTGGGTTCGTGGAACCCGAATCCGGGACGTTACAGTTTTGGATAGGGGTTTATTTGATCAAGCGTGTCTCCTTGGGGAGCACCTATTCTCTTTGTGAAGAATAAGATTGGATCAATGCAGCTATACATTGATTATAGAGATATTAACAGGATCAAAATAAAGAACAAGTACCATATTCGAATGATTTATGATTTATTTGACTAGCTTAATGGGGATCAATTCTTCTCCAAGATTTATCTTCAATCTAGTTATCATCAATTGAGGGTGGAGAAAGATGATATTCCAGAGACTTACTTCCAATCAAGATATGGGCATTATGAGTTTTTTTATTCCCTTAGGCTTGAATAATGAGCATGCTATATTTATTTATTTGATGAATATAGTATTTAAGTACTACCTTGATAAACTTAGGGTAGTTTTATTGATGATATTATGATTTATTCCAAAATTCTTAAGGAGCATGAAGATCATATAAGGGTTATATTTCAAACAATGAGGAAGGAGATGCTACATGGACTATTTAGAAAATGTGAATTTTGGTTATAAAAAGTTTATTTCTTAGGGAACATTGTATCCAATAAAGAAATATCAGTATATCCTACCAAGAAAAAGGTTTTGGGGAAGTGGCCTCATCCTACAACAGTAACTAGGATTTGTAGTTTCCTTAGAGTAGAAGGATATTATAGGAGGTTTGTGAAAAAAATTTCATGACTTTCTAATCCACTAACTAAGTTAACTCGAAAGGGGGACAATTTCATCTAGAAAAAAGTGTGTGAAGAATGTTTCCAAGAGCTAAAGAAGATATTGGTTACAACACCTGTGTTAACTCTACCTTCGATTGGAGAACAATTCATTATTTTTTGTGATTAATCACTGAAAGGGATTAGGTTAATCCTCATGAAAAATCATATGGTGATTGCTTATCCATATTGACATTTAAATACTTGTGAGAATAATTATCCTATGCATTATTTGGAGCTAGCTTCCGTTGTTTTTGCTCTGAAGATATTGGGGCACTCTCTTTATGATGATAAATGTGATATATACATAGACCATAGAAGTTTGAAGTATATTTTCACACAAAAAAAATTTAATATGAGACAGAGGATATGGTTTAAACTTCTTAAAGGCTATGATTGTTTAATACATTATCACCCCGAAAGAGAAAACAAAGTTGCTAATGCATTAAGCGAGAATGACCCTATTTTGTTGGAAATGATGAGGATTCAAGGAGATCCTTTGATCAAAGACCTAGTAAAAATGGACATGGGAATCTTAAGGGAGGTTAAATCATTAATCCTATATCAATTGATTTCTGAACCATCATTACTAGAGAAGATAAAGAAAGATCAAAGAGAATATACTTTGTTATAAAATAAGGTGGAGGTTGTGAAGAATGGGAAGTTTTCTGACTTCAATATTGATTAAGAATGTGTACTAAAATTTCATTCAAGGTTATGTGTTCCATCTATATTTGAAATAAAGAAGGTGATAATGGATGAAGATCATAACTGTAAATTCTCTATACATCTTGGAATCACTAAAATGTATAGGGACCTTTATGATCATTATTGGTGAGATAACATGAAAAGGGATATTATTGATTACAGTACAAGGTGTTTGGTGTGTCAAAAAGTGAAGGCATAGGGAAAAATTCCTAAGGGGTATTGCAAACACTACCCATACCATCATGGAAGTGGGAAAATATAAATATAGACTTTGTCACTGGTCTCCCAAGAACATCTAAAGTAAACAATGTGATATGGGTTATAGTGGATCATCTCACCAAAAATAACCATTTCATCACTATTTGTAAAGATTTATCTCTTGAACAACTTTCCAAAAAATGCATAAATGAAGTGCCGAGGTTGCATAGAGTTCCACTTTCAATCATTTATGATCATGATCCAACGTTCGCAACAATATTTTGGAGAGTCTTTAACATGATTTGAATATTGAAATGAATTTCTATATGACTTATCACCCCCAAACCAATCACTAATCTAAAATAACCATTTAAACACTCAAGGATAAGCTGAGAACATGCTCAATGGAATTTAAAGGTGGATGTGATCAACATCTTCCATTAGTTGAGTTCTCATAAAACAACAACTTTCATTTGAGTACTCTAAGGGCACCCTATAAAGCTCTATATGGGAAGAGATATATAACTCTTACTTGTTGGGATGAAGTTAGAGAGAGAAAGATTATTGGGTATGATATTGTGAAATAGATGATAGAAAAGGTTTATGAAATCCAAAAACACATAATAGATGCTCAGAATCAGCAGAAGATCTATACTGACAACTATTGAAGAGACTTGGGATTTGATCTTGGCGACAAAGCCTTCCTTAAAATTTCTCCATAGAAGAGAGTCATGATTTATTCCATGCATCTCTCTTGAGGAAGTACATACTTGACCCTTCATATGTAATGAATCCCGAGGTAGTACATGTGGAACAAGACCTCTCTTATGAGGAGAAGCTGATTGACATCTTGGACCTTATAGAGACTGTTTTATGAAATAAGACTACGCACACATCAAAGTGTTGCGGGGGATCTATAAATATGAAGAAGAAACATGGGAACCAGATGAAACAATGATGAAAATGTACCCACACCTTTTCTCAACCAAGGGAATGAGTTTAAATTTCAAGGGAAAATTTTATTAAGGGGGAAGAATGTAATGAGCAATATTTTTTAAATTATAATTGTTTCCTAAAAATGTATATTATATTATTTTGTACTCGAAAAAACTATATCTCTTTAATAATGAGGTGGGTATAAATTGAAACGTTACCATCAGGTTTTGATCCTTATTTGACTTTTATTTAATTATGATCATTTTTCAATATGATTGTTGGAAACTAAATAATAATTTTAACATTACAATTAGAATTTATAAGTATAAATGACAAAAGATAATTAATACAGAAAGAACAAATGATGGCCTCAACCAGTAGAGTCATGTAGTATAAAACCCATTTTTCAGAACTTGTGAGGGAGTTAGCATCACTGGGCTTTTCTCTCGATCAAGACTAAGTCAAGCTTTAATAAGTAAAGCCTGAATGAAATCTCACATGAGAGTAATTTAAGTTAGCAGTAATTACCACTCAGGTGATGTTAGCTGATCTTCCAAATGAATCTATCACCATCACACACCTTACCCTTAGGTTGAATGAGGGTGTTATAAGGGGTTATATGTTGAGGCCTTAGTTACTTAAAGTGTAATCCCTTTATATAAATAAATTTTTTATTCCATCGATTCTATTTTGAGAATTTGTTTTCCTAAAAAATATGATGAATTTGATAAATTGTTTTTTTGGAAAGAAAATATAATTTTCAAAAAAGATATAATTTGTAAAGACCCATATTTTCCATGTAATTTTTTTTAATTATATAGAATTATTACGAGTTTTTGAAAATTGATGGCGCGTGATTCCGAGTCCCGGTGTGCCCGAAATGAATTTCTGAAATTTTTTTCAGGTACGTTCAGTAAACGCGTGAGTGACATTTTTTAACTTTTTAACCGTTGCTTGGATTAAAAATCTGAGGGCACTGTTGAATCCAAAATTTCAGGATTTTCTTAAGGGAGGCTTTACTTTGACCACAGTAGGTCCAGAGAAAAAGTTTTTTTGTGACTTTTAAAAGAAAAGAAAAGAAATAATTTCATTATTTTATTTATTTTCCACCAACGAATAATCGGAGTGTGGGACCTGCGGTGAGTCAGGACAATGAATGACTTGACTTGCCAAATCCTAAGTAACGACGTCGTTGGGGGATTAAGAAGCTTACTAATTTATGATCCCCATTAACTCCCCGCGTCGTTACTTACTCTCCCCCTCTCCTATAAATATAGAGCTTGGGGGAGGGGTATCTGACAAGATTCACCAAGCAATGAAGTTCTGTTGGAGTTCCATAATGCCGATCCCTTTGAGGATGGAGCCGACCCTAGCAGGAGGTGACGTGCGACACCGAAACCCCGAACCGGAGTTTGACGTTCGAGCGGCGGTGAGGATAGCTTGTTGCAGGGATGGCGAACAATGAGACTCCCTCAACTACAATCGCTCTCCAACATTTCAAGGTAGGGGGTTATTTCTTTTCATTCTACATTTTTGATTCCCTCCTCCCTATTCTTGAAATTATATGAATAACACGGGTCAACTGAATAACGGATTGACCCGTGATTCATTCGTCTTTGCCAGAGGTTATTGTGTGGAATTTTGTGGGGTTAATCTTGTTGTTTAATTCAATTGTTATTAAAACCTTAACCCCCTCATGTTTACGAGATAACACAAAGGGCGTGAGCCTAATGTACCCAGCCTGATCCCTCAGCTACCTTACTATCCTTGCACCACCTTGGAAGACCGCAAGTACGTTAACGCACGTTGAAACAGGAAGGCTACGGCTATTCAGCCGTGGAAAATGGAGGAGGCAGCTGACACGACGGCCGGCCATGGGAAGGGAGGCAGCACGACCACCACGCCACCAGCGAATGGAAACCGTGACCAAAGCTGTTGTAGAGGCCGAACCCACCTCCAGCGGGTTCCGTGGCGACCGAGCATTGACCACGCGGCACCGCTGCCTCGCCAACCGAATGGCCTTCGGGCCATTCTGGAATCCGGGAGACCAAGGGGTTACACCCCCCCCCACATCGGACTGAACTGATCAACCGCCCACATGCCATGCCGCCACCCTTGCATCGGGCCGCCGCCCCTGCGTCGGGCATCAACCCTCGCACCGGTCCGCCGCCCTCACGCCGGGCCACCACCATTGGACCGAGCCGCCACCCCCAGAGCAGGCCACCACCCTCACGTCAGGCCGACGCCCTCAGTCCAGGCCGCCTCCCTTGCGCCAGGCTGCCATCCTCAAACAAGGACACCACCCCCGGAGTGGGCCGCCGCCCTCACGCCGGGCCGTCACCGCCGCGCCGGGCCGCCGCCTTTGGACCATTGTGCCACCCTCAGAGGAGGCATCCACCCTCGCATCGGGCCTCCAACCTCAAATCGTGCCACCGTCCTCGAGCTGGGTTGCCTCCCTTACCTCGGGCCGCCACCATCATACCGGGTCGTCGCCCTCGAGCCGAGCCGCCACCCTCGCATCGGGTCGCCCCCTCAGAATAGGCCGCTGCCCTCAAGCTGCACCACTTCCCTCTCACTGGGTTGCTGGCCTCGCATCAGGCTGCCAACCTCGGATTGGGCCACCGCCCTAGGACTAGGCTGCCCCCCAGTAGGCCGCCGCCCCCAAACTGGGCCGGCGCCCTAGTGGGCCACCACCCTAAGCAGGCCGGGCCGCCCCTTTTGGGACTCCATATTCTGACTGGGCTGCCCTTACGGGCTGCCCCTCTTGTGGGCTAGACCAAAAATCAGCCTATCGGGCCGAGACCACCACCGCCCAGCCCAGACCAGGTCGGGCCGGGCCAGCTAGACTGGGTCGGACCAAACCCGGACCCAACCTGGCCCAGAAATACTCAAAGGACATTTTCTTGAGAACCGAACACTCATTTGACAAAATTTATGTGGCATTGGGGCCCTTGGAGTGATATGGTCCTTTTTACCTACTCCATTAGAGTTTCAGATAAACTTGGAGTTCGTCCAGGTTGGATCGCACCCAAATCCAACCGGGCCCTCGGCACTGAAATGCCATTAACGCACAGACTAGGAATCCGACTGTCGCACCGTCTGTTGCATTGAAACCCTTATAACATATCAGATCATCGAGTTACTTCTTTGTGATACTTCATGCTGGTTGAGATAAGAATGATGGATTGGGGAGCGGTTCTCCCAAGTGCACTACGTACGGAACCCTGCGGCTGACTAAGACCTAACAACAACCGACTTTTCAACTCGGAGTGACTCGACAACCATGGTATGCGATGGGGAGGAGCACCTTCATAGATGATGATGGGGGTGGGTGGTTCTGTGTGACCTGGAGGGCCATGGTGGAGAGCGGCCGCGATACATGATGGGGAGGAGTACCTTAGCAGGCCACGATGGGTTGGGTGTGTAGAGACTCAAATCTTGATGTACATGGACATTACATTACTTTTGTGGAATACTTAATACATAACAAAAAAAAAGACACACAAGGACCGTAATAGTTTAGTGTCTTTGGAAACTTGGAATATAAACTTCTAATCATGTTGAAATATCTTCAACAACTCCCATAACGATCTTCCCCTTTTTGTTTCCTTACCTAAAACCTTTCTTTATTTCCTGGGGAAAATAAAACATAAAAAGGGTGAGATCAAATGCTCAGTAAGGGCAAACATAGATAACATAAAACAATCCATAAAAATTTGGAAGAAAAAACTTGAACATGAAATTTAAACATCAAAATCTTGAGCAAAGACATAAATCGTGGAAGTACGTAAGGAATATATCATAATAGAACATCAACCGTGATAAAATATAATGAGAATAAAACATGTAATTGTGGAAACCATTCAGCACATGTTATGATTTCCATAGTAGCCAAGGAATTGCTGCCAAGACCATCTTAGTGGACAAAGTCCCTTTCTGAATCAAGTTCACTCCTCGTTTCAGTCCTGTAATCACTGAACCGGATTAACTTACCGTTCTAGCCATGTCTATCTCAAGAGATATAAATCTTTACCCAATTCATTGGAGGGAGATATAAGTCCCACCCATCTCATAATTAAATCATTCTTACTTGTGCCACAATATAAACATAAATCATTCATTGTAACCCAAAGAATAAAAATGGGTTTCATACACATCATCCCATCATCACATAATCCATATAAAAGTAATGGATGTCATTTCATAATAATAAAAGTGAAACCATGTAAATCATAGAGACATTATACTTGAAACATACACATATGAAATAATGTCATATTAGATGAAAAATGGTTTTGATAAAACACTTGAAATGAATTCTTGAGGAAAATATCCTTTCTTCTTCAAAATCAATTTCTTTTAACAAAACGTTATGAAATTTAAAAGAAATATATTTTTTTTGAAAATAGTCATGAAATATTTTGGAAGAATCTTTAGGAAAATATTTCTTTATAAAACCATAAAAATCCTTTCATGCCGTATAAGTTAAAAAAAACATTCTTCTCGTACTTTTGCCGGAAAAGTCAAAAAGTACCTCGTACAAAAAACGACAAAAGATTCCTTTCATATACTTTACTAAAAACTCACTGAAGGGTAAAATTGGATTTAAACAATTGTAGGTGGATGGAAAAAATATTACATATTTAGGGAACATGGATGTGGATGATAAAATACACCCCAGTAAATACCAATGTATAAACAATCTCAGATAAAAATGAGATTGTGATATTTCCCCTTACCTTATGTCCGATTTGTTTCGTAAGTGTCCGAACCTCCGGTATAATGATTTAAATAATGTCATTGACTTATTCCAGAATCATAATCATTGTTATGATATCATATATGGTTCACTTATGACTTTATATTACCCGTTCTTTTGTAAATTCCATGTTAAAGAGCGTTTTGGGTAAAATCGTTTCATTTGTCATCCGTGTTTTGACTTGTAATTATTCATATGATTACTTAGATCATGATTAATTAATTCCAGAATATAAAACATGATTTATATATAATATATATTCAGAATATACATATATATAATAGATCAGTAAATGGAAAGAAATACACCGTTCATGGAGACGGTAAGCCGTACGTATGCATGAACGCTGTTTTCGTTTCCTTATTGAGTTGAATGGAATTAAGTAGATGAAATACATATATATACACATAAATCCAGTATCATTATTATGTCATATATTTCATTATTACTTATTATATATACTTTATAATCATTCATTAATGGTTAACGTGGAGAATGAATCTCATCGCGTCGTGGAGACGGTAGTCCGTACGTACGCACGAGCGATGATATCGTTCTCATGATCGTGGAATTGTATTGGAGTGTATGTATAATATTTCAGAATTAATATCACTTTAAAATAATCATATATAGTTATTACGTACACCATTATACCCATCCAAGTAATGTGGTGGTGGAATTAGATTACACCACGGCGTGGAGATGGTATTCTGTACGTACGCACGCGCGGTGATTTCATTTTCCGTAGGATGGATAGATGGTGAAATAGTTTTTTTTTCATACTTATAATAACATATCAGTATATGAGTGATACTTATGTTATTACTTCATAATGAAACAACTTAGGAAGAAGAAGTGGAAGAATAAATAAAGTTGAAAGAATCGGTAACAGACATTACCTCTTCTTTGAAGCGCCTCTTTGAGTCCTCCTCTTAGGGCACCAAAATTGGTCTTTGAAGAATACCAGGACCTCTAAGATGTTTCTAGGGAAGTTTAGAGGATAAATTTTCAGGGGTTTTCTGATATTTAAGGCTTAAAGTGGTGTGAGGAAGAGAGGGAGGAGGTGACCTTTTATAAGGGAGGAGAGGGGAACCTTTGGAATAACTAAAAATATTATTTTATTATAAAGTCATATTCGGTTTTTAATAGATCAAAATAGAGTTATTTCGAAGATAAGGTGGGGATGGGTCGAAATCCTCACATAAAATAGAATTTAGACAAGTTTAGGTTTCTATTTTAACCTTATCATTTAGATTTACCTTTAAGTTAAATAATTTTTCTTTTACCGTGTCTTCTTGTTTTCTTACACTATAAGATTAATAAACTTGCTGTAACAAGACAAACGAACCCCAAGTTGTTTATTATTAATATATATAACCTTATATAAGTTACTTGGCCGAACCTTAGATTTTTAGAAATAAAATAACAATTAATAATATAATATTTGTTTTAAAAACTATTTTATGTCAATTTTGGCACTATTTGGTAATTGATTTTTGTGAAAATTATAACAAAAAGATTAGTTGGAACAATGTTAATTAAATAAATACTAACATGTCATATTAACATATAAAATTATTTTAATTCATAAAAAGTCTAAAATTACATTTATTTGGGTATTTATAACATCAATTATGTCAATATTTCATTAATAATATAATTACTGCATCATCATTCTGTCATAAATAAATTACATTATTTAAAGTCTAAAAATTACAAATAAAATACAATTATGTAGTAAAGCTTTTTATCTTTCTAATGAATATTTATAGTCTAATTTATATTCTATATAAACCTATATTAAAAATTATTTACTTATTAAACTTTGATTTTAACTATTATAACCCTTCTTTAAATAAATTAATAATAAATGTCCTAATCTAATCCAAGTGGGACTAAATGGTCATATGTTATTACTAAGGTTGTTTTTGGTCTAATTACACTTATCCAATATAATTTGGACATGTTTTAGGGTAATATTAATATTATTTTTACCCTTAATTACCTTATTTACTTTTAACCGTGGTAAAAAAAAGTAAAAAGTTACTATTCACCAAAAATTATTTTCATCTCATTGAACCAAATTTTACTTACTGACATCAACCGTGTCTCTCGGATTTTTGAAATTCCACTCACAGAAGCGGTAAAATTATGTTTTATGTGAATTTGGAAATTCTCCTAGGAGGTGGGTAAAAGACGGACAAAAGTTCAATAAAATTTTTATATATCTAAAATTATTATAAAATGACTCTAATAAATTACATTGAACTTATATAGGTATTATGTGTCAATTTTGACCTAAAATAAATTTAAATATAATAAATAATTATTTAAATAAAAAGTCGGTTTTTAAATAGTAACCCAGTGTTTTCACTATTCATCAAAAATTGAAAGTTTTCAGAAAAATACCAAAATTTCTCCCTAGGATAATTTTGATATTCTGAATCCAAAAATGAAGTCCATTTTGAAAGATGAAATTTACAAAATTTTAAAAAGTGTTTATTACTATTCATAACGGCTAGTTTTAATAATATTTTAATAGCATATCGTTGTTTAGTGAAACTTGGTTTTGCGTACAACACACGCTACCGAGGAAGGCCACGATTGTATGTAATGCAGCCAAGTTAGGGTTGCGTTTTGTGAAAGAGTCCTTTGTTGTAGAGTACAACACAAGACATCAATAAAATTAAAAAGAATATTTTTCATAAAATCTCAGGGTGTTACAGGGTGGCTCTATGTGACCCAACAGACCCACAATACGTGATGGAGAGGAGTACGTCAGCCATTCAAGGTTAGGGGGAAGCGACTCAGAGTGACCCGAAAGGCCCACTGTACTCAATTGAGGAGGAGTTCTCTAACAGCCAAGGTGTTCGACATTGTGACTGGGGATGTTACTTGTTAATACCCCCTAGAATAAATCCTGGTGTGAGCTATGTTTACCATGTTCTTGTGAATGAGGTTATGCTATGTGGTACTTTATATATGTGGTTATCTACCTTCATAGTGTTACCCAATAGTTTTTCTTTGTGGAAATCTAGGAGACCATCGGGGTCTTGGGGTCCTTACTGAGTATCGTTATACTCACCCTTGCACAGGCTTGTCCCACACCTTGTTGTGTCTTGTGCAGAAGATGTACAACATTGATCGAGACTGAGGGATTCAGGGCTGGACGATGCTCGGAGGTGGACTGTTCGGCATGACTTGATGTAGAGGAGACGATTGGACGTGGAATTCCGTGGAGGCAATCTGTACCTACCCTTCAGGTAGGAACCTCAGAGGACAACTGAGTGGCTATTTTCCTTTTTCTTCAATTTTATTGTACATTCAATAGTACTTGTACTTTAATAGTTGGACTTGTATTCCGACCCATTTTAGTTTTAGCACTCTTTTACTACAGTAATTTACTTCACAGTTGCTTCTTGTTGTATTCTCGGACCATGTGTTTGTACAGGTTTAAAGGAAATGCCTTCCCATTTTAGGGAATATGCCTTTCGGTGCTAGTCGCCAGCCTCTGGCCTATGGAAGGAGGGATTGGGGTAGTCACTGTATGAGCCCCAGGAGATGGGTCGTGACAAAGTAGTATCAAATAAGTTCAGTTCTATTGAAGAACTAGGACTCAAATATTTTCTATGTGGAAATAGTGTTAAGTGTTATGAGTGTGGTTTTCAGTTTGGGGAGTCTAGTGTTGGTACGACGACCGATGTATCCATACACCAGGACCCTGAGTTCTGATTTCTGACTTAGCACACGAAAACACTGATTGTGTGTGTTTTGAAAAGTCGTTCTTGTGTTTTCTTAAGTCAGCTCATGAGGTATAACTTTTAACCGTGGCACACCTATTTCCCTTCAGGATGCCACCACAAAGACAACCACCCAGGTTTCCTGAGAGAGTATGCGATGACAGCCCACCAAGCGATGAGGCCTCGATGCGGGGCCCTCTCACGGCGTTAGCACCTTTGGGTGGTGTACCAGCAACACCACTTCCCATTGGGCAACCATTGCCACCAACCCCACCAGTAGAGGATGCACACTGACTGAGCACGTTGCACGAGTTCCTACGGCAGAGGCCTTCGAGGTTCCGAGGTGAGATGGACCCGTAAGCAGCAGAGGACTGACTGGAGGCTGTGGCCCTAGTTTTTTGCTTAGTTGGGACACCGGCTGATTTTATGGTGATCCTAGTAGCCAGCCTTTTTCAGGAAACATCAAGGAGATGGTGTAGTTTGATGCTTGAGATACATGATGAGGCAACCCTCATCTGGGCAGACTTTAAGAGCCTTTTTAGGGAAGATTTCATCCAAGCGACCTTACGCTCTATGTATATACAGAAGCTATTACACTTACAGAAGGGTAGAATAACAGTGGCCCAGTACTCAATGAGGTTTACTAATCTCTCCCAATACTCCACCGATATGGAACAAGACCCTTTCTTCAGGGCTCATACCTTTCAGAAGGGTCTCCGAAGGGAGATCAGAGCATCAATGGTATCCCTCAACATTCCGACATAGGATGGGGTGCTTGAGTGGGAACTTTTGGTGGAGAGATTCCTAGCTGAACAGACACTAACAACAAGGGTTGCCACCATATGATAGGTATCCAAGTCATCTACATGAGGTATTAGGCAAATGACATAGAGGTCCAAGCAGACTAGATCTTCTGGTGGACGGCCCTGGGACACAGGGCCAGAGGTGTGAGGATCATAAGGTAGAGGGAGACAGGTGAGGGGCACGCAGTGTTACACGTGTAGCGGGTAGGGTCATATGGCTCGCGACTACCCGAACTGCCATACCGATGACCAACATACGGTCGAGGGACTGCCAAGGCCGAGACAGAGGTTTGAGCGAGGAAGTCCACAGGGTGGAGGATGTGGTAGAGGAGCTGGTCGTGCTGTAGGTGGTGTGCGGTGTTTCGAGATTCTACCACCACCACTGCCAGGTGGTCCACCCCGACCACAGGGAGCAGGAGGACAGGGACGAGCTCAGTTTCAGGAAGCTGAGGCCAATGACCACAATTCTCCGAAGATGATTAGAGGTACAATCTATGTCTACTTAACCTTAGTTGTTGCACTTATAAACATAGGTTCCTGCCACTCTTTTATTTCCACAACCCTCGTTCGGAGCTTAGAGAATCTGGTGGTTCCATTGGCTCAATCCTTACTTCTAGAGACACCTACAAGAGAGGATTTGATGATTATGCACTGGTTCTGACAGTGTGAGATTAATCTAGGAGGTGAGAGCTTCGGCTGGGATGTTCTAGTAGCGGCATAGAGGCCTTACAACGTCATCCTGGGCATGTACTAGTTATCTATAGTCAATGCTCAAATTGACTGTATTAGGTGCAAAGTATGGTGTGTCCGCACAGACGAGACCATTTTTCCTTCACCGGAGAAAAGGGAGCCTTTGCAGCATAGGATGGACTTACCCAAAGGAGGGTGCAGCCGATTAATCATCATTTGGCTTGACTTCCCCTCAGAGTTGTTGATTTTGAGAGTCCGATCTATCCTGTAGTGGTGGACCAGTATGCTGATGTCTTTCCTAATGATATTTTAGGACTACCTCCACATAGAGAGATATACCTTTACATTGACTTGTACCCCAGGATAACAATGATATCTACACCAGCATATCGGATATATCCCACAGATCTTCATGAGTTACGTGTATAGTTGGAGGAGTTGCAGGGAAATGGGTTCATAATACCCAGTGTTTCTCCATGGGCAACCCCAATTTTGTTTGCCAAGAAAGTAGATGAGAGTTTGAGACTCTTTGTGGACTATCGACGCCTGAACCAAGTGATCGTTAAGAACAATTTTCCACTCCTGAGGATTTATGATATTTTTGATTAGATTAAGGGAGCTTGTTGGTTTTCGAAGATAGACCTCTGATCAGGCTATCATCATCTCAAGATACGAGATGAGGATGTGAAGAAGACGACCTTCAAATTTCAGTATGGCCATTATGGGTTCTTGGTTTTTCCATTTGGAGTGACCAACGCCCTATCTGTGTTCATGGGATTCATGAACATGATCTTTCAACCATACCTCAATCGCTTCGTAGTGGTGTTCATCAATTACATCTTGATATACTCGGTGACGGAGGAGGAGCATGCCTATCATCTACAGGTGGTTCTGAATACACTCCGAGAGCACCATCTTTATGGTAAACTCTCGATGTGCCATTTATAGATACGAGAGGTCAACATTCTAGGACACATTATCTTAAAGGCTGGAGTTTCAGTGGATTTAGTGAAGATAGAGTCTGTGCTTGCTTGGGAGCCACCCAAAAGCGTGACAGAGGGGTGGAGTTTCCTGGGGTTGGCTGAATACTACTGGAGATTCGTGCCTGACTTTTCTAGAGTTTTAGCACCCTTTTAAGTTTTTACAAAGAAGGGTAAACATTCCCTATGGACGGAGAGATGCCAAAAGAGTTTCTAGGAGCTGATGTAGAGACTGAAGAGTGATCCCATCTTGTGGCTACCAGAAGAGGGTGTTGCGTATGTAGTCTACTGCGATGCATTAAGGACCAGAATTGGATGTGTCCTGATCTAGGAGCGAGCAGTGATCACTTATGGTTTACGAAAGCTAAGGCAACATGAACAAAACTACGCTACCCATTATATGGAGTTAGCAGTAGTGGTATTTTCCTTGGGTATGTGGCAAAATTAATTGATTGGTGAACATTTTACAGTCTACTCCGATCACAAGAGTCTTAGGTATATCTTCTCTCAGAAGGACCTGAACCTGAGATAGCGACGATGGCCAGAGTTCCTCCTAGAATATGACCTTGAGATAGTCTATACTCCTGGGAAGGGGAATGTGGAAGGAGATGCACTCAGCAAGAGGTCTGGTCTGTAGTTGCTGAGTGAGGCGACATAGTATCTAGGCGCGTTGCAGATATCCTTTGTGGATAGAGATGGAGAAACATACCTTCAGTCTATGAGAATCACACCCCCATTCATTCAGCGAGTTAGGGAGGCGCAGCTTGGCGAAACTGACTTTGAGGCTTGACATGCTTAGATATCCTCAGGGTAGGCACCTGGTGGATTTTCTGAAGGTGGGGATCACGTCATCCTCTTCAGAGAACGTACCATGGTACCAATGATTCTATGAGAGGAGGTGTTGAGGGATTTCCATACGTCCCCTCTAGTGTTGCATCCTGGTGTGGTGAAGATGTACCAGGACCTTCGGTGTCATCACTGGTGGCCAGGGATGAAAAAGGATGTAGTGGAGTTTGTTTCACGATGTCTCACTCGTCAGCAAGTGAAGGCTGAGCATCAGGTTCCAGCAGCCTTAGCTCAGCCACTAGAGGTGTTGGAGTGGAAGTGGGATGGGATCTCCATGGAATATATGATAGGGCTTCCACGTACATCCAAGAGACATGATTCCATATGGGTGATCATTGAACAACTCACCAGGTCGTCCCACTACCTACCAATTTGAGACCATGGATCAATAGAGGTATTGGGACACCTCTACATACAAAAAGATCGTGGGACTTCATGGGGTGCCATCGATGATCATATATAACCATGACACATGTTTTAAATCCCAATTGTGGAAGGGATTGTAGGAGGTATTTGAGACTCAGCTATGTTTGAGAACCTCCTTTCATCCTCAGACGGATGGTCGGACAAAGTAGACCATTAAGATGCTCGAGGAAATGTTTTGTGTATACATACTAGATTTTAACTGCAGTTGGGAGGATCAATTTACCTTGGTGGAGTTCTCTTACAAAAATAGTTACCACTCCACCTTCAGTATGGCAGCATTCGAGTCCCTATACAACCGACCCTGTAGATCACCTCTACGCTGGAGAGACCTAGGGGAGTCCGCACTTATGGGTCTAGAGTTGGTATGGGCTACCATTGAGAAGGTGAAGATCATCCAGGAGTGGATGAAGACTACACAGAGTAGGCAGAAGTCATATGCTGACAAAAGACGGAGACCTTTGGAGTTCTAGGAGGGGGACCATGTTTTCTTGAGAGTCTCTCCTCAACGGGACTACAAAGATTTGGCCGAGGCAGCAAGTTAGCACCGAGGTTTATCGGGCCTTTTCTGATACTTCAAAGGATAGGCGAGGTGGAATAATACTTGGAACTTCCACAACAGTTGTAGAAGGTTCACGACGTCTTCCACATATCCCAGCTGAGGAGATACGTGCACAACCCATCTCACATCATCAACCACAGTGAGCTAGGATTAGACGATGAGGCAACATTTGCGGAGGTTCCATTAGATATTTAGGATCAACAGGAGATTGTCCTTTGTGGGCATTCAATACCTCTAGTGCACATTTTATGGTAGTACAGGAACCTATAGGAGAGCACATGGGAGCAGGAGGCTCAGATTTGTGCTCAGTACCCGCATTTGTTTTTTTATTCTATGTTGGGTAATTCAGAGACGTAAATCCCTAAGGTGGGGAGAATATAAAGATCTAGTTTTTCCATGTAAATTTCTTTTTCATTATATGAAATTATTACGAGTCTGTAAAAATTGACGGCGTGTGATTCCGAGGCCCGGTGTTCCTAGAATGAATTTATAAACTTTTTTTCGGGTACATTTAGTAAACGCGTGAGCAGAGTTTTCTAACTTTTGAAACTTTTCTTGGATTAAAAATCATAGGGAACTATTGAATCTGTAGTGCTGAGATTCACATAAGGTAGGATTTACATTGACCATAGTAGGTTCAGAGAAAAAGTGTTTTTGTGGCTTTTTAAAGAAATGAAATAAAATAATCTCATTATTTTATTTCTTTTCCACCAACGTACAAGTGGAGTGTGGGACCTACGGTGAGTCAGGACAGTGAATGGACTAACTTTTCAAATCCTAAGTAATGATGCCGTTGGGGGATTAGGAAGATTCTTAATTTATGAGCCACATTAAATCCATGCGTCGTTACTTACTCTCCCCATCTTCTCTAAATATAGAGCTTGTGGGAGGGGTATCAGACAAGATTTTACAAGCATTGAAGTTCTTTTGGAGCACCATAACACCGAGCCCTTAGAGGACGGAGCTGACCCTAATAGAAGGTGACGTGCGGCACCAAAACCTCGAACTAGAGTTTGATGTTCGAGCAGCAGCGAGGAAATTTTGTTACGGGGATGTAGAACAATGAGACTCCCTCAACTGTGAGCACTCTCCAACATTTCAAGGTAGGGGATTTTTCTCCGTTGTTTGTTTTTGATTCCATCTTCCCCATTCATGAAATTATACAAAGAACGCGGGTCAACCGACTAATGGGTTGACCCACGATTCATTCGTATTTACGGGAGGATATTGTGGGGGATCTTGTGGGGTTAATCTTATTTTTTAATTCAATTATTAACAATCCTTTAACCCCCCACATGTTTACGAGCTAACACGGAGGTAGAGGGCCTAATGAACCCGGACCAAACCCTCTACTATCTTGTTATCCTTGCGCTACCTTGGAAGACCATGAGTACGTCGACGTATGCCACAAGAGGAAGGTCACGACTAGTCATCCACGGAAAACGGAGGAGGCAGCCGACACGATGACCAACTGCGGGAAGGGAGGTGGCGCGACCGTCGTGCCACTAGAGAATGGAAGCCACGAATGAAGCTGCGGTGGAGGCTGAACCCACCTACGACAGGTTCTGTGGCGACTGAACGGTGCCCACGCAGTGCTGCCACCTCACCAACTGAACGACCTTCGGGCCATTTAGAAATCTGGGAGATCGGGGGGTTACACCCCCCCCCCAAGTCGGAACAAACTGGGCCGCCACCCTCACATCAGGCCGCTGCCCTCGCACCAGGAAGATTCCCTCAGACTGGGAATCCACCCTTGGAGCAGGCCCCTACCCTCACACTGGGCCGCCACCCTTGTGTCGGGCCGCTTCCCTCGCGCCGAGTCACCACCCTCGCGCCGGGCCGCCGCCCTCGGATGGGGCCGCCACCCTCGAGCAGGGCCCACACCCTCGAGCTAGGCCACCACCCTCACTCTAGGCCTCCCCCCTTGGACCGAGCCACCGACCTCGATCTAAGACTCTTCCCTCAAGCCAGGCCATTTCCCTCACTCCGGGCCGCTGCCCTCGGTCGGACCACTGACCTCGAGCCAGGCCGCCGCCTCACACCGGGCAGCTCAGAGTGACCCGACAGGACCATTTTACTCAATTGAAGAGGAGTTATCCAGTAGCCGAGACATTCAACATTGTGACCAGGGATGTTACTTGTTACTACCCCCTAGAATAAATCCTCATGTGAGCTGTCTTTACCTTGTGCTTATGATTAATGTTATGCTATGTGGTACTTTACCTCTGTAGTAATCTACCTTCATGGTGTTACCCTATGGGTTTTCTTTGTGGAACTCAAGAAGACCATCAGGGTCTCGAGGTCCCTACTGAGTGTCATTATACTCACCCTTTCATGGGCTTCACTCGCTCCTTATTGTCTCTTGTGCAGACGACGTACTACATTAATTGAGGCTGAGGGAGACAGGACTGGACAATACTCGGAGGACTGTTCAGCATGACATGACGTAGAGGAGATGAGCAAACGTAGAGTGCAGTGGACGCACTCTATACCTACCCTTAAGGTAGGAACTTCATAGGATACCCCATTAGTTATTTTCCGTTTTATTTCAGTTGTACTATACTTTGAATCATACTTGTACTTTTAAAGTTGGGCTTGTATTCCGACCCCTTTTAATTTCAGCACTCTTTTACTACAGTAGTTTACTTCAAAGTTTTCTTGTTGTGTTCTTAGACGTGTTCTTGTATAGGTTTAAAGGCAATGCCTTCCTATTTTAGGGAATATGCCTTTCGGTGCTAGTCGCCAGCTCCTGGCCTATGGAAGGCGGACATGGGGTAGTCATGGCATGGGCCCCAGGGGACGGGTCATGACCTAATTATTGTAATAAATAAGGTATTATGAATATTTTTTATTTTAACAAATTATTATGATTAAAACATTCCTATTTAAATATAAATTATAAATTATTTTATTTTTTTCACATCTCAGAAACTTCACTATGCCTTTTCTATTCTCTATTATTTTTAATAAATTATGATTTTTATATTTAAAAGTTAAAATTATGATATTGAGATAATTATTATGATAAAATTAATATTATTTTTGAAATCAAAATGTCTAAATTATGCTAGGCTTAATTTATGATATTTTTCTAAAATACTTTATGTTTTTCATGAATAAGAAAAATATAGTTTGAGTTTTTCGGTATGTTTAATGACATCATAATTATTTCATAATAATGTAATAACTAATTAACCAAAATCTAAAAAATAAAATATTTTATTTTATTAATATAAATTATTTTAATATATTTTAATCAATTTCCAAATATATAATTTACTTTCCAAATTCAAAAATGGAAACATTGAATTTAGAAATGTTATTTAATGAAAAGTTTAATTTTCATTGCCAAAATAAGTAATAAAAAATGTGGTGGACTATTATGGGATAAAATGAAATAAAATGTGATCCAAGTGTCCAATTCCATGGGAAAATACCCTGGAAAAGCCCATGGTTTTTTATTTACCCCTACCTAGGTGTCTAAGGCCTTTATTTAGAAATTAATAAACAAATCCCTCACTTTTTCTATAAATACCCATCCATTTCTCCATTTCCATTCACTTACTATTCATCCTACATGAATATAATATAGTTTTACATTATAAGGAGTCATCCCATGGTGTCCTTAATCCCCCATGTTCCAAATCATTGAGTTTAGGAATTACTCTTCATGGCAAGGGAAATATCCTTCTTTTCTCTTCGTTTCAAGAACCTCTTTTGTATATGTCTTCTAAATGTTATGGTCACTCTCTATTGTTTCATTTTTATTTATTAACTTAATTAATGATTATTTTTTATCAAAGGGAGACCATTTTACCATCTCTTTTTACTCTTTTCTAAAACCACGTTTTATACCTGTTACGCTTCCAATTTTACTTATCAAAATCTCTCTCTTATACTCAAAAAATTCCCTATTCTTTTATTTTTATGAATACCCAAACCTCTTTAATTTATAGGTTTATTCACGAATATGTAAAAATAATTTATTTTATTCTATTAATGACATATATAAAACCCTCATTCCTATTTTTTGGTTTAAAAAATACATAATGTCTTATCTTTAACCACTTTTGAAAATCCCATGATTTTTATATGAAACTCTTTTATTTTATTCTTCATAGGTTACCTATGAAATGATTTATTATGATCTATGTGAATAAAATTAAAATTAATACATATTAAGGTGTTACTTGATAGGACTCCAATTAATCAGGTAATTAATTTAATCTTTAGAGATGACAAGTTGTATGATACCTTGGTGAATAACATTGGTAATATTTATGAAAACTCGACAACAAACATTCGTATTAAGTTTATGAATGTCTCATTTAAATGTTGTATCAAAATTTACATGTTATGATTCAAGATATTTTTATTATGATATGCCCCTTTTTTATTCAATCATTCCTTTATTATATTCCTCAATTTCATGTTGATATTTCTCAAGATCACATGTAAATTGTTTCCATTACATTCTATTACTGGGACTTATTCTCACCCTTTCCTTTGATGTATGTCCCTAGGTTATGAGATGCAGTAATATATATATTATAAACTTATGATGAATACTTTAAATTGTATTTGTATAATGTTTTATGTTTTTATGTATTTTTTAGACTTTTTTACAAAAAACTAAACTTTAAAAGATCCTCTATTTATACCATGTAATTGAAAATTCATGTAATAAAAAGGTGGGATTTCATATCTAAGCACCTTTTTGGGATACAAATTAAAAAATAAACCCCTATAAAGACCTAAATTTCCTTTATTAATAGCCATATTATGCACACTAAGTTAGAATATCACACATCCATACCATCTACTTTGTTACGAAGGGTTCCCATGATATCAATAAGGAGAGGTGATAGAAAAAATGAATCACATGATAATTACATAGGTCATCATTTAATTTGAAGGAAATAAATATAATCTAAACTCTAACATCCTCACACAAAACAAATCCTTTCACATCCATTGATAAGAATCAATAATAAACACCCCCACAAGGTCATAATTCATAAATAACATAACATAAACAAAGGGGCTCAAAAATTAGGGTAATGAAAATTTCAAAGTGCATTTATAATGTGTTGAACATGCCTGATAGAAAAAACATGGGATGATAAGATACTCCACCATCTTACAAAACCCAATTTTTCAAAAAATATGATACAAACCATTTTAAAATTACACTTTTCCTTATAAATTCCATAAAACATCACAAACCACCAAAAGACTACAAAGGTCATAAAATAATTGAAATTAGGGGAAAATCCTGACTTTTAATAAAAAAATTCCTTTAAATCACAAAATATCTCCTTTTAAAATGAAAATGGTGTAAAAAAATCCATTAAAAAACTTAAATACCTTTTAAATGTCCACCTTTTAATTTCACAAACACTTGGCATGCGACAACTCCATACCGGTACTTGTACAAAAATATGTTTTTTAGATCATTTTTCTATGTTTTTAATGTTGGTTTTTTATTACACATCATTATAAGTGACATAGTAATTTTATTTTTGATGTAAATTATTAATATCAATGTCAAAATCATTACTTTTATATAATTTCAAGGCTTTCAATGTTATTTATTTTTATAATCTACGTCAAAAGTCACTTATAATGTTATTTCTTTATAACTAATGTGAAAAGTTACTTTAAAAATTAGTTATAAAAAAAATTATGTTGAAAGTTTCTATTTTTTTAAATTTCAATGAAAATTACTTTCTTGGAGAAAAATACAATATAGATAAAGTAGAAAATTATATAAATAAAATGAAATCAAGAGAAATATACTTAAATAATGGAATTAAACTAAATACTTGTTGTGTCTTCCATTGATTCAAGATATTGTTTGATGGCATTGATTTTATTTTGAGGAAAGAACTCATGATTCATCCTATGTTATGGATAGTGAGTCATTTTAAACATAATTTAGTGAATCTCATGCATAATATCTATATTATAAACTCAATTAGTAGAAGTATTCTTCATCATAAGAAAAAAATCATAATTTTTTTATCAATTTAAAAAAATAATCCTAAAAAAATTTAAAAATGAGAGAATAATTATAAATACCATTGATAAATATTTTAAATAAGAAACAGTGGAAGAATGATATAGATTGAAAGGGAAATATATAAAAACAATATATTAATGGGAATCATGAGAACTTATATATGGTTATTGGAAAAGTGTTCAATGGAATCAAAAATATTAGGTGGGATTTTAAAAAGTGAAAGGAGAGCTCTATAAATTTTAAAAATCACATGTGAACAATGTAAAATTTTACTTTTAATAATGGTTATTTAAGTAAATGATGTAAAAACTCATGTTGAGGAAGGTTTAAACCTTAGTTATTTAAAAAATGATGTTTGAACTTGAGTTTTAACATTGGTTTTTAAATTACCTACATTAAAACCTAATGGGAAAGTGATTGAAAATCAGTTATTTAAAATTTTTAGTTAGAAAGAAAACTGAAATATATTTTTTTATACTAGTATAAGTGAAGAAAACCATTTAAAAACATTTTTAACCCCTCAATGGTAAAATATATATGTATAATTTGGAAACAAAATAATTTTAAACATTCACACATATCATGGAATAAAATATAAAGGAATGAAATAAAAACACCCACCTCAATCCAAGTAGAAACCCCTTAAAACAAGATAAAACATGTCACCATTGATGAATAATATAAAATGAAATAAGGAAAATCTATATAAATTCATTTGAAAACTAAATCCCTTGGATGAGATTTATCCAGATCCCTAATTACAACCCACATAGTGGTTAGGTTTATCGAGAGAAATGAAATTGATGGGAGATAGAATAAAGGAGAAGAATAAAGGAAGAACAAAATAAAATGAGGGATTTAACTTGAAGTATACACTTGAAATTAGAATCAAAGGAGAAGGGAGGGAGATCTCCATAGGCTAGATGTCCACTAAACTAGATGGAAGAGGGATGATGGGGGGGGGGGGTCAAAAAACTTAATCTAGAGGAAGGAAAAAGTGAAAGATATATCTTTTAAGAAAATGGGTAGACTAGGTTATGGTGTGACCTGATGACCACAATGTAGCACTAGCTCACCACATTTCCTCCATTATGTAGTGAAGATATCCATGTCGTGGTTTAACCATGTAGGGTTTTATTGTGGTTCAGTTCTCGAACCATGGTTTAGGGCCCCTTGAAATGGTAGAGGTTCCCAATCCACTACCCCTAGACTTTATAGAATGATCTCCAATCTATGGTGCAACTATTCCATAAAATTTAGGGGGCCTTTTAGTTACAAAAAAACAATCCTCAATGTAGTTCTTCATCATTATGTCATGAAACTTTATAAAACCATGACATCCATGTTGAAATTGCATTGGTTATTATATTATATCCATCCCATTCCCAACACTACACCACAACACCACCCATTATGGTGTGGTACCCTATAGACTATAGAAATTCCAAGGAACTCCAAAAAACATAATAAAAAAATAAAATAAACAAATATTAAAAAATATTAAATTCCAAAGTGACATGTGGGTATCATAATTATCCCCACCATGCCGCTATTTACCCCCATAAATTCATTTATAAAGGTATAATGATAAAATACCAAAACCTCAACACTCGGATTAAATATGAGGGAATGAGGGGAAAATTGGAGAAGATCCTAAGAAAAATTAAAACAAACATTATTTAAATACCCAAAAAATGGAATGAATCATTAATCATCATTAAAAAAACCATAAACACAACCCATATAATAAATATACAACAAAAATATATAAGAAAATGGAGACCTATAATATATATCTATACCATTTATAATTCATCTAAAATAGTGAAATAAAGGATAAAAACACCTAAGAAAACAAATTTAAATTACACCGGGATGCACAAGCACTAGGGCATCAATTTGAAACTACATGGGAATACATAAGCTCAAGGGAATCAATGTGAAACTACACAGGATTAATTTCACCCTCATATAATTATATAAACAAATATAGGAAACCATTAAGACAATTTTACATGACCTATCTAGACATTGGAAATCCGTATATATAAAATAAGCATAAAAAAGAATAAGAAATCCAAATAAGGAATAATTAAATAAACATCTATACAATACATACAAATGGATAACAAACCAAACAAAATATAGAATAATCATAATCATAAGAATAGAATTTAAATTACAATAGACTACATTAGACAATAAAACATATCAAATGAAAATGGAACCCAAATTACTCTAAGAAAACCTTAACTGACTGGAAATCACTCACTATATTCCACTATGTCTAATTACAGACCTAGTGAACATCAAATAAACGAGATCTGATAATTAGAAAAGATATAAAACACAAAAGAATAATATACACACATTAGTGTATATACAGGGAGTGATCCAAACATTCCTTGTATGATTTCACCAAAGAGTCTATGTATTTAATTTAATTATATATTCAATAAATTCTTGTTTGAATATAATTTATAAAATAGTGTTTTAACATGATAAATCATAAATAAAAAATAATTTCACTTTATCTATTTTTTGAATAATCTAGGTAAAATTTTTTAAGAACAAGCATATTCCATCTATGGATAAAACCATTATTTTAAACTCAAATAAATAAAATATTCCTTTAAGTTTTCTTTACAAACCATAAAAATATGCTATTTAAATTCATAAACAAAACAATAATTTCTTCCCCTTTTCCCAAAAACATTTCTTTAATTCCTTTCTCAAAACAATCATCGCTTTCTTTTTTAAAATTTAAAATTTCCAAACCATTTATAAATTATTTTTAAAGTAATCCAAAACCAAAACCAAATGAAATAAACATAATCTATACCAAGATATCAATAGAACAAAATAGAACAACCAATAACTATGTCAAGGTTCCCTAAAATATAATAAAATATATGGAATAAAAATAATAAATATGTATCTAGATCCTCAAAATCATCTGAAAAAGGATATAAGAATCATATAAAACTAAATAGGACCTAAATTGAATGATACTGAACCTGGTTTATAAGATCACTCTCTCTAGGGCCACCTATATGAATCTTTAACATCCCTCTTATAACCGTTTCAGGTTACCACGTTCAAAAAAAATCTTGGGAGGGTATTAATCTCATAGGGAACTAGCTAGGCTATGAACACTAAGATAGTTTGAAACATATCCATACCTTCTAGTTATTTACCTAGAGTTCCTATGATATCAATAAGTAGAGGTGAGAAAAAGAAATGAACCATAATCTCATCACATAAATTTAAATTTAAAGAAAAATTAATAAACCTCATTTCACCTAAAACACCCTCACATGAAATATTCCCTTTTAAATCCATGTGTAAGCATCAATAATAAATATCCCCCATAGGGTTATAATCCATAATGAACATAACCTAAAAAAGGGGCTAAAAAATGAGGGTAATCAAAATTTCAAATAAGTTCATTTATAAGGTGCCAAACTGGCCTTCGAGAAACAAGTTGGGATTCCAAGAGACTACCATATTAAAAAAACCATTTTAGAACACATCATTTTTCAAACTTTATAAAAATTATACTTTTTATTAGAAATTATATATAACATTTCATACCACCATGAAGACTACAAAGATATTAAAAAAATTGCAAATTATGTCAAAATGCCTCGTTTTCATAAAACATTCATTTAAATCACCAAACAACCCCTTTGAAAATTAAAATACTTTCAAACACAATATTGAACCACTTAAACCCCTTTGAAAGAGCCACTCGAGAACTTTTACAAACACTTGTCATGTGACAAATCCATGCCAACACTATTACAAAAATGGGGGTTTTATGTCATATTATTTATTTTTTAATGGAAGTTTTTATACGACATAACTATATGATACATAGTAAGTACATTTTTAATTTCAATTATTATAACTGATATAAATATCTTTATTCAGATAAAATTTCAAGAATTTTGACATCAATTATTTTTTAGCCGATGTGGGAAGTAACTTATAATGTATATTTTTTATAAATGAATTTCTAAGTTACTTTCAATATAGATTATAAAAATAACTGACATAAAAAGTTTATAATTGTTTTTAAATTTTAATATAGATTACCCTCATTGGAATAAAATATAATATAGATAAATTATACAATTATAAAGACAAAATAAAATTAAGAAAAAGAAATATAATGCTTCAAATTCAACTCCATGCTTGTTTTAGTGTCCTTCATTTCAAAATATTATTTGTTAATATTAATTTTATTTTGAAGAATTAACTCATGATACATCCTAATTTGTATATGGTGAAGAATATTTAACTCTAATGGGTAAATCTCACACATACAATTTATATTTTTAACTCGATCTAAATAAATATTCTTCATCATAAGAAAAAATTATCAAAAATAATATCTATTAGGAAAATTAAGCATAAAAATATTAAATAATGATAGAATAATTATAAATACCATTGATATATTATTTAATTACCAAATGGTATAATGATTATATGTATTGAAATAGGATTAGATAAAAAATATTGAATGTGGGAGTATGAAAACATATATGTGATTCTTCAAAAAGAGTTCAGTGGTGTAATAAATGTTAAGATTGATTTTAAAATGTGAAAGGTGCACTATGATTTTTTTAAAATCACTTTTTAATGATTTTAAATTTTACTTTTAATGTCTATTATTTAAACAACTAATGTAAAAACACTTTTCTGGGGTGGTTTTAATGTTGTTTATTTGAAAAAATATCTCAAAATAGGAGTTTTAACATCAGTTTTAAATAACCAAAGTTAAAAAAAGTTTCAAAATAATTTTTTAAATAATCAAAATTAAAACACACTGGGAAACGGATTTCATGTATATTATTTAATAATCCATGATAAAAATATAACATAGATGAAATTTTATTATACTAGTGAAAGTGAAGAGAGCCATTGAAAAATATTTTTAATCCCTCATGGGTAACATATATACATATAATTTGGATATAATTTTTTTTTCAAAATTCAAGAATATAATAGAATGTAAGATAAAGGAATGACATAAACCTCAATCCAAGTGGAAAATAATCAAAAAAATCCAAAACATGTCACCTGTTATGGTTAAAATAATATATAATAAGTAAATTCCCTCAACAACCCCTTAACAACCAAAGTATTGTGATTTGGTTCATACCAAACCCTAATTCCATCCCAAATAATGGATAGGGTTCCCTGGTGAAAGGAATGTGAGGGGAGATAGAAAAAGGGAGAAGAAGAAAGGAAGATCAAGGGGAAAAGAGAGATTTACCTTGAAGAATCTAATTTAAATCGAAAAAAGAAGTCTTAGAATCAAGTTAAATGGAGGAAGATCTCTATAGGACACTTGTCCCACATGACCGATTGAAATAGGGAGGAGAAGGGGGGTCTATGTTCTTAAATTTGGGGGGGGGGGTGGGTGGGTAGGTGTAAATTATCATTTTTTATTATAAAAAATTGGGTAGATAAGGATGTGGAATGGATCTAAAAACCACAGTGCAATTCCATCTCACTGGATTCCCTCTATGGATTAGCCTAAACCTCCTTTCCATGGAGTGACCTTGTAGAGCCTTTTTATAGTGTGGTCCTTTAACCATGACATAAGGTCCATCAAAATAATAGAGGGGCTTGATCCATTATCCCCAATCCTCTATGGTGTAACCTATGAGCCATGTTGTAGTTGTGCCAAAAATGGAAAGGGATTGCCCCTTGCCAAAAACCACCCTACAATAGAGTTCCCCATAAATGCACTATAGCCCTTCATCAGAAAAGTACTACCACATTGTAGCACCCTCGGTTAAGCCATAGTATCTATCCCACGCTCAACACCACTAAAAAACACGCCCCATTACAGCTGATCCCATACATAGTGAAACAATATGGGGGAACTTCAGAAAACTTATGAAACACTCAAAAAAAGGAAAAATTAAATAATATTATATACCACTCTCACATGGGGGTGACAAAAAAATAAAAAAATAAAAAAGGATTATGAACTGAAATATCAACATTATTAGAAATGAAAAAAAATTAAATATATTTTAGTGATTATAATAATAGATTTTAGGGGAAAATAGTTTTAAACATTAAAGGTCCCCATAAAGTTATGAAATCTAACTATAAATTTAAATTAAAATATTATCATTAATGACGCCTTTTATTATAATACTATAAAACATGTGAACCAATGTATGTATATTTGAATTTCTTCTTGTATGTTACTATGACAATTTGTCCTGTGAAACACTTTAAAAGATACATGGATCTATAAAATATGTTAAGATATTTAAGGAATCATAAAATTACTAAAAATGGGTTAAATAACAAAAAATATTGGTAAAATATTCCAGTAAACCAAAGATTAAAAAAATTTATACTCACTAGCTAAAAAAAGGATTCATTGAGATTAATTTCAAACATTAATTTATAACATAAATCATACAAAGTTTATACTTTATTTTCTCAAACTTATTTAAATCCAATGTTTTTGAAAAAGTATCTTCTAGTAGATCATCAGTTGAAACATATTCCAAAAATATTTCACCTTTAGGAACATTATTTATAATAAAATTTTATCTAATTTCTATATATTTAGTTCTTTAATGTTGTAAATGATTCTTAGAAATATAAATAATAAATAAGTTATCACACAAAATAGGTATATTTTTAAAATAAATATTGAAATAAATTAAAATTTTTATAATCTACAAAAATTGAGCATAACATCTTGCAATATCAATATATTCAGAATATGTTATTGATAAAGTAATTGATAATTGTTTCCTTTAATTACAAGAAACTAAGATCTTGCCTAAAATATTACACATACCACCTGTACTCTTTTGATCAATTTAAATACCTCTAAATTCAGAATCAAAATAACTATCCAATTCAAAATAAATTTTCCTAGATTATATAAAAAAATATTTATAGAACCTTTAAATTATTAAATAATTGTTTCAATGGACTTCATGTGACCTTAGGGTCAACTTTAAATACTACACATATACATACACTAAATATAAAATCTAGTTTAGAATTAGTTGAATACAATAAACTACTAACCATTCCTCTAAAAATTCTCACATATATTGATTTTATCAAATTATCATAAACTAATTTAAAGAATTAATCATGGTTGTTTTTTATATTTTACTTGAGTTAATTCAAAATATTTTAACAAATTCCTTATCACACTTAGATTGATTAAGAAAAAATATTCCATCTCTTTAAAAAATTTAAAGTTCTATAAATAATTTTAATTATATGATATAACTTATATAAATTTCAGAAGTCATTAAATTTTAAAAATATTTTTAAATAGATTCAATTTAAGATCAAAAAATAATATAATCAATATAAATTTTAAAAAAAATATATTTGGAGTTCTTATTAAATAAACCAGGGCCTAATTTTCCTTTTGGAATTTTTTTTCAAAATAAATTGATACAAACTTTCATACAATTCTCTATTATATTATCTAAGTTCATAAAGTGATTTAATTTTTTTAATCATAATTATGTTTCTTTGCATTCTTAAAAACCCAATGGATGTTTTACATATACTTATTTAGAAATTAAACAATTTATACAAGCCCATTTTACATCCATTTGAAATAATTTAAATCCATAATGAGGAGTATAAGACAAGAAAATTAAAATATATTGTAATATGGAAATAGGTGAAAAATGACTCATCATAATGTATAACTAATTTTTGAAAATAAACTTGAGCATCTAATATATCCTTATTTATTAAAATATTTCCAAATTCATCAAGTTTTTTTGTAGAGATCCATTTAGTGCCAAAAATTTATTGATCCGTAGGTTGTTCAACCAAGTTCCATACATTGTTTCTAGAAAACTAGTTTAGTTCATCTTTAATAATTAATATATACTTAGATTCATTCCAAGATTTATAAATATCTTTAGGAGAAAATCATAATTGAAAGTATCATAAGCCCTCAAATTTATTAAATAATTTTTTGTTTGTGTTCTAGATTCAACATATCCAATTATTCTATCTATAGGATAATCATTATGTGTTTTGTAATATTTTTCATTAGGGTTATGATACCCCTTAATATAAGAATTAAAATATGGATTTATATATTATCCAAAATAAAAAAAATCTAATATCTTTATCTTTCTAATTTTCATTCGATGTTTGACACTTTAAATATTTTTCATCAAATTTAAGATGAATATATTCTTCAACAATCATGGATATTTTGTTACAAACTATATAATCCAAAACAAATTTAAATATCCTAAAAATATCCCTTCATAAGTTTTAGCCTCAAATATATCTTTTTAATCTTTAGTGATAATAATAAAAAAAATTATAACACGACACTTTAAAATATCCAACTTTAGGTTTGATTCCCTTTGAATGTTCATAAGGGGTTATATTTAGAATAGGTATTAAAATAATTATATTTGAGTTGTAACATGATATATTTAAAAATTCTACCCAAAATTATTTAGGTAAATTAAATCCATTGGACATATTTATAACCATTTCTTAAATAGTCCTATTTTTTCTTTAAACTACACCGTTTTGGGGTGTTCTAGGGGTAGAAAAATTATGAAAATAGCCATTTTCTTTACAAAACTATTCAAATTATAGATTTTTAAATTATCCTACTTTATTAATTTTAATTAATAAAATTATATAAGCTTTCTCATTTTGAACCAAATTATAATAACCAATAAAATTTGTTACGTTTTCACTGCTATGTGGAAGGAAGCAAACCACTGTAAATTTAAGGAAATATTCTACAATAATAAAAATATATTTCATACTACCCATACTTGAAATTTATATATGTCTGAATAATTAAAGGTTAATAATATCAAGAGATCATGTAATTTTAAATTATTTAATATGATTTTAACTACCTCTATTTTATTTACCTTTCATACAAGACTCACACACATGGTTACAATCGTATTTTAACTTAAGAAGCTACATAATTTGTTAATTATTTGAAAATTTTTATAGAACCCTAAAATTTCTATGACCATTCCTCATATGTCATAGAATATTGTCTAACTATAGAAAATTCAGACACGTAATTTTTGTCCCATAGTTTTGAAAAATTTAGAGAATAATTTCTTTCTTTTCGGTAACCAAAAAACAAAAAATATTTGTGTTTTAAAAAAATGAACTTGTAATTTTAAAATTTATAAAACATGACATCATCACATAAACATGAAATAATTAATAGATTATATTTCAAACAATAAATATTTAATACTTTATATATAATAATAAATTTTAAATACCAACTTCTCCATTACCATTTACTTTACCTTTTGAGTTGTCACAAAAAATCACATTACCTCCCTCAAAAATATTGAGTGATGAAAAGTTTAATGAATCCCATATCATACGTATCAAAAATACATTATCCATATACCAAGTCTAATTTTTGATATTTCCAATAAATATTTCCTATAAATTTATTTTTAATATAGTTTTTTCACACATGAATATTTGGGTCCAATTTGGATAAAAAAATAATTTTTGGGAACCCAAACAGATTTCAAACACTTATTTATATGTAATATTTAAGATATAGATTTAGAAATGAAATATTTATCATGTCTAAAATATTATAGAAATATTAATGAAATTTATCTTTCATAATTAATTTTCATTCCTTGTCTTAAAAATTTTACAATACAAACACTTCCTTTATAAATTTTAACAAATAAATCTTGTACATTTTGAGTAATTGATTTTCATTTCCAATTCAATAATCATTTATATTTTTTTTTTCATATTCATCATTTTGTCATAAAATTATATACCTTGAAAAAAGTGGATAGATTATTCTTTAAACTTTTAATTTCATTTTTATCCTTTCATTTTCCTTTTTAGATGTGTTTAAGTAATCATATAATGTAACATCCCCAAATTCTAAAGTAAGAACATTGTATCAGATAGTGTGTATCACATGCATCACCTTGCGTGTAATGGAATATAATAACTTGATAATTTACAATATATTTACTATTTTAAATAAATAAAATCTATAATATATCTTGATATGCATGTGATACTAAGTTAGCGAGCATCGAACACAATAGTGAGTTTATTTAATGGCTTGTGTTACATGTAAGATCGAGTTTTACCTAAAAATAATATATTATTAAAATATTATTATTTAATATAATAATAGATAGCCTAGACATTAAATAAGTAGTTATAAAAGGGTTAAATAACCTAATATAATTTATGATTTTCAAAAATATAAAATGAATTCATAGGTTACAAATTAAATAGAAATAAATATAATAACAAATTAAATATAAATGGAATGTTTTTATAGAAAACTATTCTTATGCCCATAAATTTGTTTGAACCTAATAAATTAAATTAATTACAATTAGTGAGTGATATTAATCTAATATATTTTATATATTCAATCAATTTTTTTTGATATTCATCCAATATATTGGATAGACATAAGATAAGAGCAAACCCAATATTACATATAAAAACATATATTTTTATCATGAAACTTTTACCACATTTTAATAGAGAACCTATTTTAAGTATGGTTTTTGGAAATTTTATAAAAATTATATGTAAAAATAAACTTATTTTTTGAAATATAAACAAAATAAATAGTTTAGGGTGATTTTTTTATATTTTTTTGTGATGTTTCCATTTTTGATAAATAGTTAAAAATACTAAATTTTAATTCAAAACTACATTTTCTTCTAATTTATTTATAAGTTTAAACAATATTTTAAATTAGTTTTAAAGTTTAATAAGATAATTTTTTTACTAATTAGTCCATTTTAGTTAATTGGAATAATTTTCACTTATAAATTGGATATAGAAACCTAGCAATTTTTTTGAATTTTTACTTTGAAAACCTGCATTGTCGTCGCGACTGAGGGATTAATTTTAAATTAAATTATTAAAATTTTGTGATTATAATTTAGTAAAACTGATTCCATATTTGGAATAAGATTAATTTTTAAGGCTTAATATGTTCAAATTTGTTTTTTACCAAAAATATTAATGAAAGTGATTAAATTAATTTTAACATTTAAGAGAAAAATTAGCTTAACAAAGAATAAACCTTAAACATAGGGGCCAAAATGACCTAAAAAATTGTAAAAAATCCATTATATATTCATATTTATACTATATATTCCCTTTGATATATTTTGGACCATTATTGGTTCCACTTACAATGGTAAAAGCATGGGTGGGATTTCCTTTCCAAAAATTTACAAGAGTGCCACTCCTACTCAACAATAAAAAGGTCTCCTCTCCTCAAACTTCCCCTCACATATAAAGAA
Organism: Viscum album; assembly: GCA_963277665.1. Lineage (NCBI taxonomy): Eukaryota > Viridiplantae > Streptophyta > Magnoliopsida > Santalales > Viscaceae > Viscum > Viscum album. Next base: position 274,516,144 of record OY728165.1, on the reverse strand, counting down.
ACTATTGATAGAATTATATATTATAAAATAGATCCTAAAAATACCACACCTCAACCTAGAATCATATATTTTGGTATAAAATATTCCAAGGAATCTATTTGGTGCAAACCAAATGGAGTTACCCAAAGAAGAGGTAACATATTTCCTTAATCTATTTAGTTTTATTTCCATTATCCACCCTAAACTATTATTATTAAATTATTATATAAAAAAGTATTATAAATATAATATGGTATTTTTAGTTTTTATTTATACCTTAAATTACACACACTTCCATCTGATGGGTAACGAACGCACCGTTCTTTTTTACGATGAACTACCTCCTCACGAAGCGAAGTTGTTCGTTTTTTACCGCCTCTCTTGGTGTAAATTATAAAGGAAACTATGTTTATATATGATATATATGATATTTATTATGTATTTATTATTATTTAATAATTTTTATATCATATACCTTTATACTTTCCATTTTTTGTAAATAAGATAACATTTTTTGTGGAAGTGTGGATTATCGCCACCTCAAAGCGATGCAATTCGTTCACGCTATACATGGAATATATTAAGGATAATTTTAATAAAACTATGTGACATATATAAAATTAATATTATAATATAGTTATAATATAAATATGTATCATTTAATTATCACTCTTTTAATATGATAAATTAATGAAAGTAGGGTTTATGTGTAAGTACAACCTACCATCTCCATGAACGGTGCATTTAATTTTTTATCTCCTAATATTATGGATTATTATAAATAAATATGTAATTAATATATATGATAATTAAATTATGTTTTAAGTTTTGTATATGATTAAATCATGATCTATGTAATATGAGCAACAAGTAACAAGTCAAAACACAGTCGAGAATCTGGGAAATTAACACTCGAAATAGTAAAAATAATGAAAGATTACTAATAAATGGGTAATAAGATATTAAAATAAGATCATATATGACATCATAAATATGAATATACTTCCATTATAATTTATTAATATTTTTTAAACCACTATATAGGAGGTTAAATACCACAAAAAAGAAAGGAAGGACTAGGTAAGAATTTTTATATCAATTTACATTCTATTGAGATTTATTTGTTGTTATGCACCAATTCACTTTTATATGGTGGATATACTACCCTTTTTCATGTCATATAATTAATATAATTATTATCATGATATTTTATGTTTCATTATATGTTATTCTTTCAAGGGGATTATTATTTCATGTTTTTCAAAGTGGTATGAGACACTTTGGAATGTTTAAAGATTATTTTCCTCAAGAATGTGTTTAATTATTACCATTAAAATATCACTTTATTTTAGAATTTTTAACTTTATATTAAAATAATCACTTCCTTTTAATAATTTTTTATTCATTAAATTTATCTTTAATATCCGCATTCTCATGAAATGGATATTTTTATTTCTTAAACTGTATACCATTTTACATACAGTGTTTACTTTGTCTGTTATTTGATTAACTGGGGAATTATTGATAAATATGTATCTTTTATTCAATAAGAATATTTGATAAGAAAAATTGTAAAACTTATTATTTGATATAAGAGGAATTATTTGAAAAGGTAAGACACGGGTGCATCCCGATTATAGATAGCCCCTTGATGCATCAGTTGTATCATGAGACAAATCAGTTGGCCAAATCAGATGAGTTTTTACTCAATATATTATAAAATGTCTTGTGAAAGGTTTTTATGGTAAAGGTACCATGTACCTTTGAAAAATGGAATCTAATATTTAAGAATTAAATCATTTATATTCAATTATTAGTCATCCATGAAATTTTCTGTCAGTATATATATATACATTTCATTCTCTTTTTATTCATTAAATGGAATGTGTTTTAGTTATTCACCTTTACATATTGATTTGTCCTTATCTAGTTATTTGAATGGAATTTTTTCCCAATTATTTACATTTCCATGTTTATTTGTTATCATTGATTTATTATTTCTTCTTTTGTACTTACGCTTACAGACCATTTGATCTCACCCTTATTTTGTTTCCTTTACCAAGGTTATGAAGAAAAAATATTTGAATACGCTTTCAAGGATGCAGTTTAATTAATTTTATTATATATAATGTTTTATTTTATATTTCCAAATATAATATGGGTAGCATATATGTAATATGGTTTTCCAAAACCTCTAAACTAATCAGTCCTTCAGGATTTGATTCCTTGTAATCATGCTAATGTAATAAAATACTGCTCCAGTTATGGGATTTTGGGGTCGAGGCATTATAGTTGGTATTAGAGTAAGTTTATACTACAACAAAACAGGCGTTTAACAGTGCTGTTATTTATCCGAACTAAAATAAAACACTGAAAAATGGCATATTTATTAGCACTAAAGAAAGAACTGATAAATTTATCCTTTTTATCAGCGCTTTTATTTTAGCACTGATAAAGGATACCTTTATCAGTGCTTTATGTTTAGCACTGATAAACATTTCCTTCATCAATGATTTTTTAGCACTAATAAAATAAAATAATAAAATAAATAAAAAATAAAAAATGTGTTTATTAAAAAAATATTACAAATTTTATTAATTAAATAATTATTGATAAAAATGAGTTGATTGATTATACATTATTAAATATTAAACATTTTATTAATTAGATAATTATGATAATTAATATTATTAAATTGTATACATTAAATATAAAGATATATATTAATGTATATAAATATGATTTATATATTACAAAATATTAATGTGCTTTACATTAAATTATAATATATTTATTGAATAATGGAATATAATTAAAAATTAATATGAATTAAAAATATTGAATAATTTCATTGTACTTGACATATAATTGAATGTCTTTTAATTTTTCAATTTAATATAGATCAAATGTGAAGTATATTGATGTATTTTTATATGTAATATGCATATACATAGAACTTATCCATTTTTTTGTTATTATTAAAGCATACCTATATTATTAATTTATTCATTTTCACTCAGTTTGTATATATATTCATACACTCAAAATTGGATATTCATTAATAATGTTAAAAGTGTATTTGTAAAAAAAATATTTGTAAATAAATATATTTATAAATGTACATTCACTATATTTATGCAATTCTATATTTATAATTATAAATAAATAATTATTTTTTAAAAGTATTTATATAATTATAAATAAATAATTATGTATATTTAAATAATTATGAAATTTATAATAATTTTAATTAAATAATGAATATATTTACTATATTTATATTTATATATATTTATTAAATATATATATGTATAATTATATATATATATGTATATGTATAATTATATAAATACATATGATTATATAAATAATATTTTTAAAAAATATTTATATAATTACAAATAAATAATTATAAAATTACCATAAATATATTTAAAAAGGAATATATTTAATATATTTATTTTTATATATATTTATTAAGTATTTATAAATATTTTAATTTTTTATTGATAATTATAATTATAAATCCTTCAACTTGAGTAATAAGCGCTGATAAAGATGAATATTTATCAACGCTTAGTTTAGAGCTGATAAATTAAACATTTATCAGTGCTTATTGGTAAGCGCTGATAAAATTGTCCCGATCTATTTTAGAAACCCTAACCATTTGTGAACCCGTCACAATATAGAATCATTCTGTGGATGTCACCCACTACCAATGCTCCTCCTTAGTGAATTAAAGGTTGAATTGCACCAATCGACTAGCTTCAAACATATCATATGACATCTAGATAGGGTCTCAGTTTTTCTTTAACCTAGTGAGGCTAGCCTTCCAATTTTCTTTGTGTATTTTTTTGTTTCATTTTTGATTTCTTCTTCTACAATTCTTTTTTGATCCATTTTCTTACAATTTGTTTTTGATCCATTGTTTAGGGAATGATTTGTGGTCATTTGTTTGTATTGACTACATATGTATGACATATTGTTTATATCTAATAATGAATATTGGATTTATTCATTATTGTTTTACTGCAATGTTTTATATCTTCTTACTAAATAATTTTTTCATATTTGTATATAAATGTATAGAAATTTTCTTGCATATTCTTGTTTATTGACTATTAATTTGAGGCACATTGGTAGTTACCTAATGATTATATATATGCCAACACCTTTCATGGACACATCAGTGGACATGCAGCTTCAGATGCTATTTTTCAGGAACCAAGTTAGTGGAGTGATGTATGTTCCTATATTGGTTATATGTATCACAGTATCTAGTTTCTCTTAGAATTCACTATGGTCCTTAGTTTTCTTATAAAGCAGATTCAATGGGGCCATCCCCAGTTAATCACATGATGTTTTATCACATCAGGCCTTCACTTTTTGAATCATTATGGTACCTGTAGTTAAAATCATATTTTAATATCAAGTTTTAATCTATTTTTTATTTTTTAGAGACTATAAGTGAGTGAGTTTTTATACTGGAATGACATGTATGTGTGTCAATATATCTATTTCATTATTTATTTCCAATTTTTTTTTCCTAATAGGTATGCCTATATCAGGTAATGATGATTTTCAGTCTGCATGTCCATTGACCCCAAGGGTCTTGTTATAATTTTGTTCGACCTCGGGTATTAATTGTTTCTATGGGGGGGGGGGACCACATCCCATTTATGGGTTTTTACACCCAAATATGGAACCATCCTTTAGTAACTTTGATGTTTGTTAGAGGTCATAAGATGATCTGACCTAGTGTTGTTTGGGTAACTTAGGCTAGGGTCATTACACTATCCATCTTCTAGTTTACACCTATAAAGTTTAGTGATAATATCATTTATTATCTATCTTTATCTCTTTATATTTTTTCAAATTCTAACAGCCCTTATTATTGTATTTGGAATATCTAGGTGCTTAGATATTCTTTTAGAAATGATCCATATTTCCCTTATTAGAATTTTCGATATCTTTCACTTTTGATAATGAATATATTATGTGTATTTATTTATATAATGTAGAAAATTAATATTTTATGAACCCAATAGGATTGATATGAACCAAAAATAAATTAAAACTAACCATTTTGCAAACTAATATGAATATGAAGTTAAATAGTTCATTAAGTTTGCAAAATAGCATGCATACAACCGTTCTAAAATCCTATGTATGTCTTTATGTTGTTATTATTCAAGAAAAGTTAGTCTAGAAGAGTTGGAAGAACATTTGATTTTTCCCAGAATAGATCAATGCTATAAATATTGGACTAAACATGAGGAAAAATTGAATGTTTTCATAGATTGGGATGAAACTACGGTTTATGAATCATTTTATATGAATACCTTTTTAAAGGATGATAGAGATCGCATGGAAGAAATGAAAATGGAAATTAAAGATGACTTTTTTGATTATCCAAAGTTGTTTGAGGAGTTAAATAACTATTCCAAGAAACCATTGTATTACAGTTTTACTAAATACTCAACATTTTCAGCTATATTGAAGTTATATAATTTGAAAGATGGAAAAAGATGGAGTGACACCTTCTTTACATAACTACTTGGTCTTCTAAAAAACATGCTACCAGAAGAAAATGAACTACCATGCTGAATATATGATACTAAATGAATGATACATTCAATGGGAATGATCTATATACAAATACACGCTTGCACAAATTATTTCATATTGTTTTTAAAGTACAATGAATCACTCATTAAATTCTCTAAGAGTGGAACAAATCGATACAAGAAAAATGAATCAAGTCCTTCAAAATATATATGGTACTTTCCTATCATTATATGGCTTATAAGACCATATGGATATTAGAAAACCATAAGAAAATTAACATGGCATGTAGATATAAGAATTAAATATGGTAACCTATGTCATCCAGCAGATTCACCATAGTAGATGAAAAATAATTACGAGTTTCTTTAATTTGGAGATGAGCTTAGAAACTTCCGTCTTGCATTATGTACATATGGAATTAATACTTTTGGTGTACAAAGTATTACTTATAGTACATGGCCCGTCATGTTGGTAAATTATAACTAGCCTCCATGGTTATGCATGAAGCACAAATACATTATGTTGTCTCTACTTATATCTGTACCAAAGCAACCCGATAATGATATTGTTATCTATTTGGATCCATTGATCGAAGGTCTGAAATTAATGTGGGATATAGGTGTTATAATTTATGATTCTCATAGAAGTAAAGAATTCACATTGAGGGACATGTTTTATGGAACAATAAATGACTTCCCCACCTATAGAAATTTATCAATCTATAGTATTAAATTCATGTTGGGGTGCCCCATTTGTGAAAAATTCACATACTCAATTCCGTTGAAACATTCCTCAAAGAGTTTGTTTATAGAACATAAAATGTTTTTTACCTCGACAAATAAAATACTGATCCTAGATGATAGAATTCGATGGGAATATCGAAAAAGGTAAAACACTGTCTCCAGTAACAGGCAATCAACTATACAAAAAATAAAAAAAAAATTTACACTGTTTTCAGTAATGCATTTTAAAAAAACCTTAAAAATTCGGTTAGAAGAAGAGATGAATTTTATTTAAATTATTATATTTTAATTTTTTTATGTTTGACATTTTATTGATGTTATAAATCTAGAAAAAAAATTATTTGACAGTGTTATTGGAACACTACTTAATGTTCCTAAAAAAATGAAAGGTGGAATCAAGGCAAAGTTGGACTTGATTGAATTGGGGATAAGGGAAGAGTTGGCACCAATGATGGGTAAAAGGCAGAATTTTCTTCCTCTAGAAGCTTTCACTCTATCCAAACATGAAAATTTTAATTTTTAGTTCTCCTTAAGAGTGTAAAGGTTCCACAAGGGTATTTATCAAATACCAAGAATGTCATGTCAAAGACTAATTTGAAGTTAAAAGGACTAAAATCACATGAATGTCATGTTTTGATGTAAGATTTAATGAATATTTCTTTATGTTGCATTCTTTTTCAAAATGAATGAAATACATTAACCAGACTCTACTTCTTTTTCAAATCCATATATAGAAAATTTGTAGACCCGGTGAAGTTTCCCATCAGGAATAAGGAGATTTCAATCATATTATGTGAATTAGAAATGTTCTTCTAACCATCATTCTTTGATATAATGGTCCACTAGATGATTCACATGGTCAGAGAGGTTAAACTAGGTGGTCTTGTCTATTATAGATGGATTTACCCCATTAAATGATTTATGATGATTTTGAAAGGGCATGTCAAGAATTGCAGTCGGACACAAGGTTGTATTGAAGAACAATATATTGTTGAATAAGCTATTGAATTATGTACCAATTGTCTATCAGATATTGAAAGAATAGGTCTCCCAAAGTCTCATCACAATGAATGCCTTATGGGAAGAGGAATTTATGGAAGATATGTTGTTATAGTTACCTTGACAGAGCAGGAGAAAGCACATCTTTACATATTACATAATAGTAAATATGTTGATCCATAAATTAAACCACAAAAATAAATTCATAGATATTTTAATCCATCATGGGAAGAAATATAGATATCTGATACACATAATCAACCATTTATTGGATGGTTTATAGATCAAATTCATAAAGAGTTATATGAAAATTTGAATTCAATTGCCAAATAACTTCAATGGCTTACTAGAGGACCGAATGCAAATGTTATATCTTACACTAGGTTTCTAATCAATGGTTATATGTTCTATAAAAAATAACATGATGACTTCAGTATGATGCAAAATAGTAGTGTTATGCTGGTAGATGATGAGATGCACATATCTAGTTCTAAGAATAGAAATACAATTTATGAAAATATGTTATATTTTGGAATTATTGAATAAATATTAGAGTTGGATTATACAAAATTTCAAGTGTCGATTTTACATTGCAAATGGGTTGGAAATATCAATAGAGTGAAAGTTGTTGAAATGAGATTTTTGAAGGCGAATTTCAGTGTAGGAGGAGAAAAAGATGATCCATTAATAATTGAATCTCAAAAAGTGCACATATTTTATGCCTCTGATTCAAAATACAAGAATTGGTCGATTTTGCGGTTGGTGACTAAAATAAATGTTGATTCATATTAAAATTCAATCAAGGATGACCCTTTCATTAGGACGTCACAATTAGTTCATCTTAGTCCCAATGTAGACAATGTCTTGTACATTATAGGGGACCAAAAAGAGGGTATTTGGATTATCGAAAGAGGAACAAAATCCTTGAAACCTTTAAAAAAACAAATAAAGTTAAATGATAATGAATTAGTGTTTTTAAAATATTATTTTTTACCTCATAATATTATATGCTCTCTACTGCATTAACATAATCTATATTAAGTGTTTAAATACTCATGAAGACAATGTCTTATTCACATGATGATGTTAACAGTACCTTGTAAGAATAAAATACAATGAAGTAAACCCTTTGTATAGATGAAAAGGTAATGTTACGATATACTTTCTCTATTTTACCGAAAAAATATATAATAGAATATTGATTTAATTTTCATTATTTCTTTTAGAGTTTGTTTATTTTAGACGATTTATGTTCATGTGTATTGATTTTGTAAGATGAGAAATGACGTTATGTCTACTCAATCATAGAGGAAATCTTGATGTTATCATAGTAAAATAATTTTTTATAGAATTAATGTATTGTTTCATATTTATGTTTTATTTTTTTTTTAGTATTACTCATATAATAATTGTTTTCTTATACATGTGGATTTTTTTTGAGTTGGGGTGCTCTTTCCAAATTTCATGCTCCTTCTCCCTTAAAACCTTTTCACACCTACAATGGTGCATTTATCACTTTATTTCAAGTTACCTCCACTTCTTTTTTAGGAAAAAAACGACGCAACCTATGATCAATAAAAAAGGTAATATTGATGTTTTCACAGTAAAATAATTACCCATAGAATTAATATATTATTTATTATGTATGATTAATTTATTTATTTTTAGTTTTCCTCGCATGATAATTTTTTTCTTATACTGGTGGATTATTTTGTTTGAGTTGGGGTGCGTTTTCCAACTTTCATACTCCTTCTCCCTTAAAACCTTTTCACCCATATAGTGGTGCATTTATCACTTTATTTAAAGTTAACCCCACTACCTTTGTAGGAAGAGAAATGACACTAAATATACTCTATTATCGAGGTAATCTTGATGTTTTCATAGTAAAATAATTTTTCATTGAATTAATGTATTGTTCCATATGTATGTTTAATTTATTTATTTTTATTATTACTAACATAATAATTGTTTTATTATACAATTAGTTTCTTTTTTTAGTTGGGGTACTCGGTCCATATTTCTTGCTAATTATCCCTTAAAACCTTTTCACCTTTATAGTTGTTCATTTATCACTTTCTTTCAAGTTACCTCAACTGCCTTTGCAGGAAGAGTAACCACGTAGTCTCTGCTCAATCATAGAGGTAATATTGATGTTTGCACAGTAAAATCATTGTCCATAGAATTAATGAATTGTTTCATATGTATGTTTAATTTATTTCTTTTTATTATTACTCGCATAATTTTTTTTCTTATACAGGTGGATTATTTTGTTTGATTTTGGGTGCTCTATCCATCTTTCATCCCTTTCTACACCCAAACATCCCCATACTTCTTCTCTCATAAAAAATTTCACTCCTATAGTGTTGACATTTATCACTTTCTTTCAAGTTACACCCATTACTAAATCATAGAGGTAATATTGATATTTTCATAGTAAAATCAATCTCCATAGAATTAATTTATTAGTTTATATTTTTGTTAAATTTATTTCCTGTTAGTATTACTCATAATATTTGTTTTCTTATACAGGTAGATTATATTTTTTTGAGTTGAGGTGGTTTGTTTAAAATTAATCATGAAATGTTGGAATTTAGACAAAGAAATTCAATGTAAATCATGTTAGCATTGACTGTTATTATTTTTTTGAATGTATGTAATAATTTGTATTTATGTAATTGTATAAACCAATGTTTTAAATGTCAATAATATAGTGTTTTTTTCTAGTATTTGTGTGGTAAATTTCATTTCATTTAAAATCTTCATTGGGAATTTTTTATATATATAATGTATTTTTGGTGTTATAGTGTTCTGTAATATCATGTGGCAATATAACCCTTTATTAGAACTTTTAAAAGCACTGATAAAAAACACATTTATTAGCGCTTCTAAAAGAACTGAAAAAAGGCCTTTATCAGTGCTTTTATAAGCACTGATAAAGGGTTCCTTTAGCTATGCTAGATTAAAGAACTGATAAATGACCCCTTTATCAATGCTTTTTCAAAATTGATAAAATTCTTGGGATTTTAACATTGCTCACATTTTCATCACTTTTTAGCACTGATAAAATCCATTTCTAGTACTATTAAAGGCCTGTTTTGTAATAGTATTAGAAACAAACATGGGAAAAAGATTTAGTAAACCTAGATTATGTAACATAACCCTAAGATATACTTTTAGGATAAGTATAAAAGAAAATAATTTAATTTTGGTAAGGTAGAGATTATGTGGGTATTCCTAGTAATACATCCTTGTTTGGATACTACAAGTGGATATGGTTCTGGAATAGTTATACCTACGAGTAACAATTCTGACAAGGTGTGTTGGTCCTGACTCAATGTTAACTAGTACAAAATAAAGTTACTTACTATGCACATGGTTTGACACACCTAGGGGATACACTTAAGATACTTTAGAGTTTATTTACAAACCATTTTGATGAATTTTAAAGTAATGATATACCCAACGAAACCATGTTTATAATTAAAATAGTAGTTATGAAAAACATTTTCAATTTTTGATTAGTGTTTCACTAGTTTTTTATTATAAAATATGTTACATAATGTTATGATGTAATCCAGTATATGCCAGTGTTTAGAAATGACACCTGGATAGAATAATGGTATCAATAATCATGTATAATGCCAAGATTTCCCTATTAAGGAAACCAATAAAGCTAGTTTTGGAACTGAGAATGTTATGGAAATATTAGGATATCTTAATTAGGTTATCACACATAACCATGTCCAAATAGAGAAACCTGTTTCATAGTGATATTATTCAATTTCTGATCGCTTTATCTGATAGAGGCCCCCATCATTTGGTAGGACAACTAACCCAATGGTGGATGAGAAATGGATTAAGACATTGGAGAAGATATTCATAAAATTAGTAGGTTCTTAAAAGGAAAAGGTTACACTTTAATTATATGTTAGGTCAGAATAATACAAAGTAACATAAGGGGGGTGAATTGTTTCTTTTAAAAAATCATCCACAATTATGAATTTTGACACCATCTATGATTAATATGGATATGTAGTGTTTACTTATATAATGATTATAATCAGTAAATAAAATAGAAATAAAGAACAAATTTTTTTATCATAGTTGAGGTCACAAAGATCCCCTAGTCCACTCCACCAATTACTCTCTCTATGATCTAGGTGAATTTCACTAGTAAGGTCTTCTTATCATAAGACCAAAAATCCATAACTGAGTGCAGGTAGATAAAAAATTAACAAATAAAGCTAAATAAAGCCTTATAGTTTTTTAACAAGGAACTGGTTGTCCAAAACTTAGATCAAGAAGCTTATTCTCTACCACAACTGAGTACGAGTAGTTGATACTCTCAATAAATCAAAAGAGTTTGATTTTTTTGAATCAGGTTAAAATTTACAATTGTATTAGAATAAATTGATAGTAGATGGATTATTCTTATTTAGAAATGAAAGTCTTCAAGAAATCATATAGATGAAGCAATAACAATTGTAAAAATATCTTTAAATAAAAGTTTCAACAAATAGAAGCAGTAATATCATAGAAATAAAAGATTAAACATGTATGTATCCGTAGTGTAGCCTCTTTCATAATCGACCATTCGTTGTAGAAGCACTATAAAATATGTTTACCAAAATAAAATATATGACTTTTATATCCCATATTTTAAAAAAATACACTAGTTTAATATATAAATCTAAAAGACTACATCATAATTCTATATCCAAGAAAGTTTCATAAAAAATAGTGAATATTCAAATTTGAAAACAAATAAGGGAGCCGTAACTTCCCATAATAAATTCACCGAATATCTCTGTTGAATATGGTTCTTTGAAAAAATTGTAATGAACTTTGAATCGGTTAAAAATGATATTTGAATCATCCTGTAATCCTATAAATACCATTGTAGAAATATTAGATAAAATCAGAAAATTAAATCTCTAATGTTGAAAAGTCAAACATAGGGTTCCTTTACAATATTAAAAAAATACAAAACATTGGGTTCAACTATGTAGCATTCATTATTCAAATGCAAGTTTAAAAATATAAGGTTTATTATAAAATTAATGTTGATGAACCATATGCTAGTGTCCTTAAATGTAGGGTTCCTTACTAGTGTAGGGTTCTTTAACCATACATTCTTATTTTCTTATATGTAAGGTTCCATCCAATTTTAAGGTTTTTGATCCATATTTTCTTTCTAGAATAGGTTTGATGATACATACACAACTTTAAATGTATGTTTGAATATAGATGTAAGGTTGATGATCCACATGGGCTGTCAATGTGTATGGTTTTATTCCTTATGTTACTCTCTGAATGTAGGGTATGAATAGATTTTCAAGAATACACATAAGAGAACTCCAAACACTTTAACAAATATTATGAGTGATTTAAAAGCTTGAATATAATTCCAGAATAAATAATTCAATTAATAATAATTTCTTTAAATACACTTAATTTAATATCATTAGTAAAACAAACAAGGGTTTTTGTGAGCATAAAAAATAAATTAATATTTATAGTGTATTTTTGAGACAATACATGAACAACAATATCCCCCTTTTTATGATCACAAAACCCATAAAATAATTAACATAATATATGATTTTTTAAAAATACTAAAAGAAAATATAAATTATTAGTTTTATTTCATATCATTTTTTCAAAAAAAATAATTAAAATGAAATGTTGTGTTTACCCAAATTTCTCCCCCTTTTTGTGATATAAAAAATAAAGTATAATAAAAAGGATTAAAACACTTATAATTTTACATAGAACAATAAATTATTGTTTAAAATTTACTTTTTAGATAAATAATACAATGGTTTTGGAAATACATATATAAAATAATAAAAATAAATAACATAAAATAAGTAATAAAAAGGAATTTTTTATAAACACTGTAAAAATATAATAGACAGTTTTGGATATGGGAAAAAATATGGAAAACTAGTCAGGTTAATGGTTAAAGGGTTTGGTTTGGATTAGTTTCTAGTTATAGTTTTTGATAAGCCTGAGCCTCTTGAAAAAATTCTTTTAGATCTTTCATCTGAGCATGTAGTCGGTCGGCATGATTGTCTCCCAACATCCTTATCAAAATCTATGAATCTTGAATAACATGCATATTTTTAATCAAATTTTATTTTAAAAATTCATAAAGATTCTATTATGTCTACAAAAACAAAGAAACATTTTCACTGAACATTTTGAGTTTTAGCATGATACCTGGTTCACTTGAAGTCAGTTTCTCAATAAGATACTTCTGATTGTCTAATAAAACTGATAAGGGTGAACTATTTCATTGAATATTTTGTAATTTGGCATTCATATAATCCATAATTGATGTGATATATTGAAATATTCTAATCAGACATGGTGATGTTGAAGGGGAAGAGGTAGAAGCATTGTCCTGACTGACACTTCCCTTGATAGATTCAAATTATCTCCCCAAATACCATTTAAGATATAAAAAATATGTTTTAAAAATAGATTCAGATTTTATCTTCCTAATATAATCCAACATTTCTCATTTAATAGAATCAAAATAACTTTTTGACACACAATTTTCTCTAATATCTTGAAGATGATTCAAAAAAGACTATAACTTTATTATTGAAGATGATGAGTTTTAAAAATCATCAAAATATTTTATAGAAGCTTCTAGATCCTATCCAAGATTTCCTCTTGAATATTATTAAACTTGATCATAAGATCCTAAATCCGATTAGTCAAGGAATTAGATGTCTTTCCATTTAGATTCATTGATTGACCAATAACTGTGATAACTAAGGGAGAAGTATATGATTTTTTTCACATTTATCACTTGAATATGATATACCATCAAGAACTTCTATATTTTCTCCACAGAAAAATGTTTGTTTTTCTAAATAATGATAAATGGATAAGATATCATGATGCTCAACTATATTAGTGCCCTTAGTTACAAATATTTTCATTTTATATTCTTCTTGAGCAGCTCTTTCTTCTTCTTGGTTAACTAGGTGAGAAACATCTTGAATCTCTTGAGGTTATCTATCTACTTGTTAATATCAACCTATTCAGGTTCTTTCAAATGAACTAAACAATTTTCTTCTCTAGATCCTAACACTGGTTCTACAGGTTGAGGTTCTTATTTCTTCCTTAGTTTTATAACAAGTTTCTCTTAATTTTTTTTCTTCTTCTTCTTCTTCATCAGAAAGGTCTACAATATCATATTTTATCTTTATTTTAGTTGATTTTGCAATAACTTATTTCCTTTATTCTCCAACCTTTTCAATTCTTAAAGAACTTTTCTCCCCTGAGTAAAAGATCCAGATTTTTTTGGTCATTCACACCAACTAGAATTAACTTTCATTTAGTAGTAATCTAATAGAAACCAAATTTTCTAAGAGTACCAACATTCAATACATTATTATTATAACATTTAACTCTAGTATAAAAAAGATAAATCATGTTCTTTCTAAACAAGATAAGAGACATGATCCTCCCTCAAGGATAAAATGAAATCCTGGCCTCTAAATGGAAAAAATAATTTAGATACCTGAGCATGTATCTAGGAAAATTTAGATTGCAATCACTGATGAACAAAAACATGAAATACATACTCAGATACAAAATTATCTCTATATCAGCTACTCATAGAGAAATAGAAGTTTGAATAAACTTAACTGAAACTTTATGATCTACATCAAGATACTTAACAAACATTTTTCAAATGTTTTTTGATCCAAAAAGAAAAGACATTATATATTTAAACTTAATTTATTTATTTCCAATTAATATGAGATCAAAGTGGAAAATTACTTTTTGTGAATATTTCAAAAATTGAGCAATTTCAACTGAATAAATTGATAATCCCTTATCTTTTATCTGAGAGGATATTGTATCTTATGTTTCACCAAAACTAAACTGCACACTATTGTAGAAGTGTTTCAGTTTTAACTCATAAAGAAAATATTTATTCTCCTTATTGAATAGAAATTACAAACCTTGAAATGCTATAACTTGTTTGAGAAGAGTATTTGTTTGGTACAACCATTTGAAGTCTAAAAACATTTCTTTGAAGAATATTACTTGAGGAAACACACTGATACTTCAGATCACTGGGTTCAAGTTCATCAGATCACTTTGTATTCATCATTTCATGGAATCTGAATGTTTGAAATTTTTTGGATTCTAGGGTTTAGGAGAAAGATGAGGGTTTTAGAAGGATAAACGTTTCAAAAATGAAAAGGTAAGATAAGTCAAATGGTTTTTTGAAAGGTAATGACATGATATTGTTTCTAGTGATAATTATGTAGGGTAATCAATACTTTTTATGTTTTTAAAACATGTGATTTGAAACTAAAAATGAATAAAAATTTATTTAATCAAATAAACAAAATACTAAATTTGAAAGAGAAAATAAAATAAATAAATAAATAAGAATATTAAACCATTTTAATATAAATAAATTAAAATAAATAAAATCTAAAAACATATTAATTGAATTAAATTAATAAATATTTATTTAAAATTAAATAAACCCAAATTCCCCTTTATAAAATCAAAACATACAAAAGGAAGTGGATTAGTGAAAATATTAGCTAATTGATATTCGATAATAACAAATTCTAAAGATATAATTTTTTTAAGAACATGAACTCTTAGAAAATGATGCCTTATATCAATTTTCTTATTCCTAGAATGATTTGATTTTTCAAAATATTTATAGCATTAGTATTATCAATTAAAATAGGGATACTATTAATATTTAATTCAAAGTCCAATAGAGTGTTTTTCATCCACAATATTTGTGCACAACAACTACCAGTGGACACATATTCTTCTTTTTCTGTTGACAAGGAAATTGAGTGTTATTTCTTACTTGACCATGATACTAAATATTTATCTAAAAAGTGATAGGTTCCTGAGGTACATTTTCTATCTAATCTACAACATCCAAAATCAATATCTAAATATGAAATTAACTTGAAATCAAAAGTTTTGGGGGGTAAAGAAGAGATTGAAAAATAGTTCCTTTTAAATATCAAAAAATTCTTTTAATATAAATAATATGGTATTCATTTGGGATTGACTGAAATATAACACATAAACATATAGAAAACAGAATATATAGTTTTCTAGAAGTAATATATAACAAAATACCAATCATTCCTCTATATAACTTATTTTCCACTGGTTTTCTAGATTTAACTAAATCAAGTTTTATATCAGTACACATAGGAGTTGTATATGTATTTCTATTTTGAAGTAAATTTTATTAATAAATCAATAATCTATTTTCTTTGATTTAAAACATTTTCATAATCTTTTTGATAAATTTGAAGTCCAAAAAATAAATTCAATTATCCCATCATACTCCTTTCAAAAAAAATTTACATTTGTTTTGAAAAAACCAATACAAATTTTTTTATTATTTGAACAAAAAATAACATCATCAACAAATTTTTAATCTAATAAAATATTAGGGAAAATGGATTTATTAAAAAGTTTTAGATCTTCCAATCCAATAGGAAATCCATTTTTCAAAAGAAAAGAACATAATCTTTCATGCTAATCTCTAGGTACTTATATATGTCTATAGAGAGATTTGGTAATTTTAAATATTGAGTTTAGTTTTTGATGATTTTCAAAACCAGAAGGTTGTTCAACATAAACTTCTTCTATTAAATAACTATTTAAAAATAATTATTTAACATCCATCTGATATAATTTAAAATCCATATGATAAGAATAAGCTAAAAGGATTATTATGGCTTCTAATCTAGATATAGGTGTAAAGGTCTCATCATAATCTATACATTATTATTAATTATATCCTTTAGATATTAATCTATCTTTATTTCTGGTAATGATCCCTTGATCATTCTATTTATTTCTAAATACCCACTTGGTTCATATAACTAGATAATTGGTTGGTCTTTATATAAATTCTAAAACCTCATTATTTTTGAATTGGTTTAGTTATTCTTGCATTAATTATATGAAACTCTAATATTATAAGGTTTCTACAATATAGTTAGGTTCTAACTTAGATATAAAGGTAGAGAATTTGGCTAGGTTTCTTACATTTCTTATAGTTCTAATTCCTATGTCAAGATATCCTATAACAATTTCTAGATGACGTTTCATTTAGGTTATAGGTTTTCTAGGAAAGACACTTTCAGGTTCTTTAGTATCATACTCTTATCAACTATACTTAATTTTATTAATTAAATTATTAAAATCAGTTTTATGAGTTTCAATTCTCTTGTTATCAAATGAATCAGTAACTTCATCTATTTAATCTTTCTCTTTAATTAATGGTTTAGTTTCATCAAACTTCACTTAATTGATTCTTCAACAGTCATTGGCTACCTATTAAACACTTTATAAGGTGTATAAGTAGTATAATATCCTAAAAATATTTCTTCATTAGATTTTGGATTGAACTTACCATGATTATCGTTTGTATTCAAGGTATAAACCATGCATCCAAAATTTTTAAAGTACTTTACTTTTGGTTTTAAGTTATTCTAAATTTTATAGAGTGTATTTATGAAAATAGGATTTATTAAAACTCTATTCATGATATAGTAGGTTGTGCTTACATATTCTTCCCAAAACATGGTATGAAGTCTATATTCGTTTTGCATAGTCCTTGCTATTTCTTGAATAGTTATATTTTTTCTTTCAATAATTCTATTTTGTTGAGGTGTTCTTGGAGCATAGAAGGTCTGTTTAATACCTATATTTGAGAAAAAATAATTAAATTCATGATTCTAAAATTATTCACCATGATAAATTCATAATAAATTTATTTTAAAACCTTTTTCATTTTGAAAAATTTCGAAAAAACATTAAAAAATAGTGAAAAATTAATTTTTTAGTTTTAGAAAATATACGCAAGTAAATCAAAAATAATCATCAACTAAATCATAATAATTTAATTTACTAGCAAAACTTTATACTCTAGATGGTCCAGAAAAATCCATATGGATAAGTTATAATTGTTTAGATACAAAAATTTTGTTAATATATTTGAAATAAGATTTGTGATGTTTTCCAATTTGGCATGCATCACAAAAATGTATCATTATCAAATTTAAGACTAGAAAAATCATTAACTAACTATTTATTAAGAAATTTATGTAAAGAACAAATATTAAAATGAACAAGTCTCCTATTCCAGATCCATGAATCATTTGTATTAGTAGTGAAACAATTCAATTTCTATTTATATAAGGAATTTAAGTCCAATGTATAAACATTATCAGTTATTAGTGCTCTAAATTTAAGCAATTTAACTTTCAATCATTAATTGTTAGAAAAATCAACACAAAAAACATCATCACAATGTTGAGAAATACTTACTATATTGTGGTTTATCCCTTGAAAATTTAGTACTTTGTTGATTGATATTGTCTTTGTATCTCAAACAATTCCAACTCTAATGATCTTTCTTTTTGAATTGTTACCAATAGTGACTAAACCTCAATTCATTAGAGGTAATGTATGAAAATTCATTGAGTATCTACTCTTGTGCTCGAACAACCACTATTCATGTACCATATATAATTTTTTCTCCTGTAGACTATTTCATGCAAAAGTAATTAAACATGTGGTTGTTTTGGTACCAATATCTTCTTAGATCCTTGAGTGTTAGCTAGCAAAGATCTGGGAATACAAATCTACTTTATTTTTCCATAATTCATATTAATTTCTTCAGACAAACTTTTAGAAATAAAAGATCATTTAATACCACTAATTTGAGTACTTTTCAAAAAATAGTTATTAGTGAAATGAACTTTTTGTTCTAAAATAATAACAGTTGGATTTTTTGAATTAGGCACAAAATAATTCTTATATAGTTTTGAATTTTCACCCTTGATTCATATTCCAAATCTCTCTATTTTAATGAAATTATTCCCAAGAATTTCATTTAAAAATTTCTATCCCTTAGTAAATGTAATTTCATTACTATTTTAATATTCTACTTCATATTATAGTTCTTTAATATTTTTTTCATGATCAATGCAGTTTGTTATAGATAAGTTGAATTTTTCAACTAGTTATTTATATTGTATTAACAGAGTATCTCTTTTATCTAAAATAGAATTATGAATATTTTTCAATAGTTTATGTTTCTTTATTAAAGAATCATATTTATCTTCTAGAAAATAATAATAAGAATATAATTTATAATTCAATCAACTACCAGTATCAGAATCAGAAAAATAATAAGTTTTTACCTTTTCCTCCTCAGCCATAAATCACATGTTGGATTCTAGTTTTTATGGATCTTTCTCGGAATCAGATTGTAAAGATTTACTTGAGTCTTTAGAAACACTTTACATATCCTTCATAACTCTTTTTTCCTTTAAACTCATAGTCATCATTATTTTGAAAAAAAAATTATGTTCATTTTCTTTAATCTTTCAGTTGGGGGTAGTTAGGCCTGATATGTCCCAATTTCTTATATTCATAGCATCAAGCTTCTCTAAGTTATATTCCATATTTATTGAAGGATTTTATGAAACCTCCATTATTCTTGTAAAAATTTATGAACTTTTTGTCTAGATGAGCCAGTTATATTTCAGAATCTGAGGAAGCTGAATTCTTCTCCATTTTTTTCTTGTTTTTTTCTACTATGCTACTGGGATGTTACTTTCAGAGCAATATTTTCCCTTTCCACTACTATTTTATAATCTCTAGCTTCATATTTCTTATCAACTTCATACATCATTGGTGTCCCAATTAGTTATTTCATTGTCAAATCTTTGATATGTGATGATTGTTGAATAGAAGTATATATTCTATTCAATTTTGAAGGTAGTACTCTGAGTACTTTTAGAGTTTGATCAAAATGTTTGATGGGTTATCCAAAGGATGTAATATTGTTGAAAATTTCTATAATCCTTCCATTCATATTCATGATGATTTCACCATAAAACAATCTAAAGGTTTCAAACATTAGTTTTTCTATAGCATACCTCATCTGTCTGACATTATATGTTCCTTCATAGGCAACTGCAATAGTTTTCTACATATCATAGGCATTTGGACATTGTGATACAAGATTAAATTCTTCTGGTCCAAGTCCATCAATAATATCATTCATTGATTTTGAATTGATATCATACTCAGCTTCTGTTGTTGCATCCCAAGTATCTAGTTTTTCAGGAATCTTATACTAAGTAATGATTTTCAAATATACCTTCAATCCAAGATTCTTTAGATAGATAATCATTTGTGATTTCCAGCATCCATAATTTTCTTCATTAAATTATGGAGCATGAACGATAGAAATTCCTTCTTTAGGACCAGTTATTTCTATCTTCTTTGTATAGACCTTATACTTTTAACTTGATATAGCTTTATCTCAAACTCTATCCTTTGATACCAATTATTAGGTCAGAATAATACAAATTAACACAAGAGGGGGGGGGGTGAATTTTGTCTTTACAAAAATCGTCCACAATTATGACTTTTGACACCATATGTGATTAACATAGATATGTAGTTTTTAATTATGTAATGATTATAATAATTGGATAAAATAGAAATAAACAACACAACTTTTTATAGTGGTTTGAGGTACAAAGATCCTCTATTCCACTCCACCAATTACTCTCTCTATGAGCTTGGTGAATTTCACTAGAAAGGTCCTCTTATCAAAAGATCATAAATCCAAAACTGAGTGCAGGAAGTTGAAACCTTTATAAATAATTCTAAACAAAGCCCTCTATTTTTTTAATAGGGAACCAGTTGTCCACATCATAGATCAAGAAGTTGATACTCCACCATAACTGAGTATGAGCAGTTGATACTCTCAATAAATCAAAAGAGTTTGATTTATTTAATTAAGTTTAACATTACAATATCATTAGTAGAAACTAAAAGTAGATGGATTCTTATTCTTTAAAAAACAAAGTCTTCAATAAATCATTTATCTGAAGTGATCCCAATTGAAAAAATATGTTCAAATAAAAGTAGAAACAAATAGCAGTAGTAATATTAACATAGTAAAAGATTGAACATGTATGTCTCCAAAGTGAATCCTCTTTCAGAATCCACCATTCATTGTAGTAGCACTGTAAAATATGTTTACCAAAATAAAAAATATGACGTTTATATCTCGTATATTGAAATGATAAACTGATAAAATATATAAAGTATAAATCCTTCTTCATAATTACTGATCCAAGAAAGTCACCTTTAAATATTGAATATTCAAATTCAAAAATGACCAGGGGAGTCATAGATTCACTTAAAAATATGATTTAATATATCATTTGAATACAGTTATTTGAAAAAATATTAATTATATTTTAATTGGTTGAAAATTATATTTTAATTGTCTTATAAGCCTGTAAATACTGTTGTAGAAATATTAGATAAAATCAAGAAATTAAATCTCCGATGTTGAAAAGTCAAACGTAGGGTTCCTTCACAAAATAAAAAAAATAAAAAATGTAGGGTTAAACTATGAAATATTAATTATCCAGACATCAAGTTTACAATGTAAGGTTGGTCATAAAATTAAGTTCTACGAACAATATGTTTGTGTCCTTAAATGTAGGGTTACTTACGTAGGGTTCATTGACCATACATTCTTTTTTTCTCACACGTAAGGTTCCATACAAACGTAAGGTTATTTATCCATACATTACATCTAGTGTAGTGTTGATGATATATATGCACCTTATTACAACATAATAATGAGTACAAACATAAGGTTCATGATCAATATGTGTTTTCAAAGCATACAATTTTATTCCTTACATTACGTTATGAACGTAGGGTATGAACAATGGTTCCAGAATACACTTAAGAGAATTCCAAAAAATTTAACAAATATTCTATGAAAATTAAAAGAATTAATATAATTCTATAATATATAAGATAATTAATAATAATTTTCTTAAATACACTTAAATTAATATCCTTAGTAAAATAAACAAGGGTATTTCTGAGCATCAAAATCAATTAAGATTTATAGAGTATTTGTTGAGACAATACATGGCCAATAAAATATTTTTTGAATGGAGATGATATTATTGGTGGTCATTGATTCAGAATATTAGGGTGGTAGAATAAATATAACTCATGGAATGGAGATATTTTAAGGATACATTATTCGATAAATAATTCCCTCATGATTAATAAACAGAGAAGAAGATAAAGTTCCTTAGTTTAAAGTAAAAGAAGGAAGAAAGTGTTGTGGATAATGAAGATACCTTTACCAATTTAGAAATTTATTTTAAAAATTTCATAAGCAACACATAATGTAAGATTGAACATTTATTTGACGAGCTTAAGATAAATCTCTAAAGGGAACTGGTCTCCCAAATTTTTTCATCATATGATGAAATAATTTTTTTCTATCAAGAAAGAGAAATAATTTTCTATAATAAATATATTCAAGGGAAATCTAGATAATAATTGGCCATTTGAGCATCATGAAAAAGAGAATGAGTCAAAGAAGATGGGAAGGAAGGATTTTCCCACACGTGATAACTGTGGAAAGAATCACCCAGGTAAATACTAGAAAATATTTATAGTTTGTTATCATTGTGGGGAGAAAGGTGTCCAGGGAAAAGAATAAAAAGAGGAG
This sequence comes from Viscum album, assembly GCA_963277665.1. Taxonomy (NCBI): domain Eukaryota; kingdom Viridiplantae; phylum Streptophyta; class Magnoliopsida; order Santalales; family Viscaceae; genus Viscum; species Viscum album. The sequence goes on along the minus strand of OY728165.1, from coordinate 274,493,260 downwards.
AAGGAAAACACTAATATTCAGTGTTGAAACTGCTGGGTTTCAAACCGCAATGATTTTATGAAGGCACTATGTCGATCTGCGAGTGGTGATTCCTTTTTGTGTTTTGGCATGGGCATTGTAGCTTCTTTAGATTGTATCTTCCTGTTCATGCGTTTTCATGAGCATAGGTTGAATCTGTTCCTCAATGGTTTGAGGATGATGTTTTGAGTGCGTGGATGGACTTGCAACTGTAGTGATGGTTTTGTTTTGCATCGATGATGCATTTCCATACTAGTGAATGGTTCATATATTGTGATGGCTGCGATCCGTTGTTTTCCAACGACGTCGATGGATGCAGATGGTTGGACTTTCTCGCCGGTGACATGGCTAGAGGTGGTGTTGAGATTTGCGACAACCTGCATCTCGAGGTGGGTGTGTGGCTCGAGGTGGTCACGTGGCTCGAGGTGGGTTGATGGATATTTGTTTTTTGAATGTTCAAAATTTTAAATTTTTGGATTGCGTGGTTACCGGTTCTCCTAAACCGGTTTTCGGAAAATTAAAAAAAAGTATTTCCAGAGAGATGGAGTTTAAAATATTTTGGGATTTATGGAATAAATATAATAACATGTGTTTTACTTATGGAATAAGGAATAATTAATGTAACTGATAAATTATTATGGTAATTCAAGTCATTACCATATTTCAATAGAATACATGATGAAGATGTTCACAAATTAGGTATGTGATGATTAAAGAGATACTTCAAATTGATTAAAGGATTATGATAATTTCATTTTGGAAATTTAGTGACTTTCCCTCTAAAGTGTTGGATCATAATATTTTGGAAAATTTAACCATTTATAAAATAGTTTAAGATGATCTTTGGATGAGGCTTTAGAGACTGATGTATTACTTCACCCTATGATACAACTTATTCTAAGAGATGATGTAGGAATAGTTCAAGGAATAATCAATTGAAAATAAAATGTTTACAGAAACATATATTTTCTTATATTCTTAGAGTATGAAAGAATTTATCAACTCTAGGGAAAATGGTCTTGAATTTTTTTTCCTATTATCTCCATTTTTGATGATATTAATGACCTTTATTCACACCTATGGTTTATGGTTTTTTAGTCAAAAACTTTCAGCTGATCATGTTCTCCAGCACTCTTCATCAGAACTTGAATGTTAGATTTCTCTTTTGTATCCATGTTTCTGTTTCCACCTATGTTCTCCTTATGGGGAACCTAGTTACATGACCATTGTACTTTCCTTTCTCTCTTACAAAAATATGTGATATTAAACCAATTTATGATGTGGTTTTTTCAACAGTAGTTTATTTTCAAATATAAAAACCTCAAGTACTGAGATCAAGTTTAAATTGCGAGGATGAAATTTAAAGGTGGGGAGAATGTAACACCCTGAAATTCTAAGGTAAGAACATTGTATTTGATAACATGTATCACACGTATCGACAAGTACATAAGGGAATATTTTACCTAGAGACTTTAAAATTTATTTACTATTTTAAATAAATTAAATATATAATATATCTTTCAATGAATGTTATACTGAGGTAGTGATCATCGCATGCAAAAAATGTTTCTTCACTATCTTACGTTACACGCCAGAATGAGTTTTACCGAACAACAATATATTATTAAAATATTATTATTTAATATAATAATACATACCCTAGACATTAAATTATAATTTATTAAAAAAAATTAACAAATATTTAAAAATATATTTCTTATTAAAATATAAAATGAATTCATTGGTTAAAAATTAATTAGAAATGAATATAATAAGAAATTGAATATAAAAAGAATTTTTTATAGAAAACTATTTTTATTCCTAAAAAGATGTTTTACCCTAATAAATTAAATTAATTACAATTAGTGAGTTATATTAATAATATATATATATATATATATATTAATTTTTTAATAAAATATTTTTTATATTCATCCAGTAGATCAGATAGACATAAGAAAAGAACAAACCCAATATTACACTATAAACATATATTTTTATCAAGGCACTTTAATCTCCATTTAATAAAGAACCTATTTTAAATACAATTGTTGGAATTTTTATAAAAATTATATGTCAAAATAAAATTTATTTTTTTAATAGAAATATAAAAATTATTTTAGTGTGATTTTTTGCTATTTTTCTGTGAAGTTTCATTTTTTGATAAATAGTGAAAAAATTGAATTTTAATTCAAAACTATTTTTTATTTTAATTTATAAATAAGGTTAAAAAATATTTTAAATTGGTTTTAAATTTTAATGAGATCATTTTTTGATTAATTAATAATATTTAGGTTATCAGAATCAATTTCAATTTGAAATTAGTTATAAAATTTTTGTAAATTTTTGGAAATTTTTACTTTAAAAACCCGCATTGTCATCCCATATGTGGGATTAATTTTAAATTAATTTCATCCACTAATGTGATTTTAATTCTATAAAGTGGATTACATATTTTTAATATTAATAATTTATAATTTAAAATATTTTAAATATAGTTTTTTATGAAAAATATTAGTGATAGTGATAAAATTAATTACAATGACTAAGAGAAAAACTAGCATAACAAAAGACTAAACCTTAAACTTAAGAACTCGAATGACCTATAAACTTTTCAACCAAAAATTGGATGGAAATATTTTGACTATATACTCTATTTTCTCTAATTTGGAAAATTATTTTATCAACTTTCAATGGGAAATACATGGGTGAAATTCCTTTTCCAAAAATTTACTTGAGTTCCACTCCTCCTCCACTATAAAAAAACCTCCTCTCCTCACACTTCCTCAGACCTCTAAATATACTTTGGGTCAAAAAATATCTTAAAAAAATAGAACCTAAAAATTCCTAAAATCAACTAATAATCCTCCATTTGGACATAAATACATCCAATAAATCCCTTTGGTGCAAACCAAAAGGAGTTACCCAAAGAATATGTAACATCTTTCTTCAAGATCTTTATTTTTACTTCCATTATCCTCACCATAAACTCTTAGTATTACATGATTATATGAAAAAAATAATCCTAAATATAGTAGGATGTTTTTATATTAACAATTATATATAAACTGACACACACTTTCATTTAATGCGTAATGAACACACTGTTATTGTGTACAATGAACTACCGTCTCATGAAGAAAATTTGTTTGTTTTTCCTTTACCACCTCTCATGGTGTAAATTATGATAAAAAATATATTTATATATGAGATATAAGATATTTATTATTTATTTACGCTTATTTAATCCTTTTTTAAGGTATACCATTACACTTTCTATTTTATGTAAATATGATAACATCATTTGTGGATGTGTGGACTATTGCCTCATCAAAGAGATATGATTCTTTCACACTATACATGGAATGTATTAATGATGGTTTTAATAAAACTATGTAAAATATATGAAATTAATATTATAATGGAGTTATAATATACATATTTATCATTTACTTATCACAATTCTAATATAAAAAGAAATGAAAGTAGCGTTCATGCGTAAGTACAACCTACCATCTCCACGAATGATGCATTTCATTTCTTATATCCAAAAGGTTGGGGCCAAAGCCCAATTTATTATTAAAGGAAATAAAAGACTTCTTTAACTAGGTAGAGGGAGACCCATTATATATCTTGAAGGCCCGGTGGACATTTAGCCCATTACATGGCCCGTAGGCCCAATTTTTTGGCCCAAAGCCCATTCTGTGAATAGTAATGCTACAGTACCGCACTGCTATTTTTTTCTCAATTTACATTCCATTGAGACTTATTTATTTTTATGTGCCAATTCACTTTTATATGGTGTATATACTACCCTTTGACATGTTATATAATGAATATACTTATTATAATGATATTTTAGGTTTCATTTAATGTTATTCCTATAATGGGATTTTGATTTCAAATGTTTCAAAGTGGTATACGACACTTTGGAATGTTTAAAGATTATTTTTCTCAATATTGTGTTTAATGATTACCTTTGAAATATCACTTTCTTTTGTAATTGATAAATTTATACCGAAATAATCATTTCCTGTCGGTCATTATTATTTTTCATTAAATTTATCTTGTATATCCATATTCTCAAGCAATGAATATTATTATTTTCTTGACCGAATACCATTTTTACATATAGTGTCCACTTTAATAGTTATTTTATTAAATGGGGAATTATTGATAAATCAGTTTATTTAATTCAATACAGATATTTGATAATGCACATTGAAAAATTTATTATTTTATATATGAGGAGTTCATTGGATATGTATGACACATGTGGGTCCTAGTTATAGATATCCCCTCGATGCATTGGTAGTGTCATGAGATGAATTAGTTGGCCAAATGAGATGGGTTTTTACCCAATATGTTGTAAACCATATGGTGAAAGGTCTTGATGGTAAATGTACCATGTACCTAGGAAACATGAAATCCAATAATTAAGAATTTCCATCATTTAGATTAATTTATTATTTATCCATGATATTTTGTGTTGACATATCTATGGATACATTTCATTCTCAGTTTATTAATTAAAATTCGCATGTTTCTGTTATTCGCCTTTCCATATTGATTTTTAATTATCTATTTATTTGAATGGAATGTGTTCTATGATATTTATATGTCTATTTTCATTTATTATCATTGATTCATTATTTATTCCTTTTTACTTACCCTTATCGAGTATTTGAGATCACCCTTATTTTGTTTCCTTTCCCCAGGTTATGAAGAAGAAATCTTTGAATATGTTTTCAAGGATGAATTTTATTTAATTCTATTAAGTATCATGTTTTATTTATTATTTCCCAATTTAATATGGGTATCATGAATGTAATATGGTTTTCCAAAACTACTAAACAGATCAGTCCTTCAGGATTTGATTCTTTATAATCATGCCAATGTAATAAAATAACGCATCGGCTCTGGGATTCTAGGGTTAGGGAGTTACACACAAGTATTTTAACATACTTTACAAAGATTCATTATTTATAGGAAATATAATTACACTTTTAAATTTCATCTTTATGTTTCTTTATCACTTGATAAATAAAAATATTTTGTTCAATATTTTTTATTCTTTTCTTTAAGTTACAAGTATATATCTAAAATTTTGATAACATCCTTTTGTAGTATTTTAATCATATTATAGAACTAAAAAATAATAGGTTTTTTTGAATTATAACAACTAGAATCGCAATGCAAATAACTCAACAGATTTATTGAATCCATGATAGATAAATTTTATGATTCCTTTTCTATTCAAGATTCATCCCCAGAATCCATCTCATCTATACAACTCCTACCAAAAAATAAGGATATATTATATTTCTTTTTTAACCTCTTGTTATTTATTTTTTATCTTCGATCATTAAATGTTTAATAAGTCCTTTTTTCAATCTTAACAAATTACTTTAGGAGCATCATTTGAAACAATATTACCTTTCCTGCTTCATTTTTGATCATTTTAGGATAATCATTTATAGTATTTATTGTACATACTTTATTAAATTTTTATATCATTTTTATGAATTCACAAGCCACATATCATTCCATTTCCTATATCTTATAATCAAAAGAGTAATAAGTAACATGAATTTTTTAATTTAAAAGTAACTCTATTTATTTTTTTAATTTCTCAAATAATAATATTTTTAATTTATAATTTATATTGATGTAGAGAACCAATAATTCAATCAAGTATATTTTCATGAACCCCTCCCCACAAAGTGTACCCCTCCTAGGTCGGTAATGGGAGAAGAGAGATAATGACCCTTGACTTCTGCCTCCAGTACGCCCTGGGTTGGTGACTAGCAATGAAGGTATAATAAACATGAAGATGAGAGGCAGTAACCTCTATGAGAACACATGCAGAATAGAGAGATAAAACAAAAAAAACCAACTCCTAATAAGAATAAAATATAAAAGAAAACCCAAATACACAAATGTAATGTCATTCCATAAATACTATAACTGAAAGGAAAACTGTAAGTACCAAAATAAAAGTAAAGGCGAAAGTGACCATGAATCCCAAATATATCTTACAAAAACCCAAGATAGTAGTAACCAACCTAATCTCCAACCTCCTCCAAATGACCTAAAAATAGTTTATATATACGTAGGGTGAGTATAACAGTATAATTAGTAGAATCCTCCTCAGATCCTCTCATGAAAAAGTAATGAAATCATGCTAAAGAACAGTGAACAACAAGTGAAACTAACTCATCACCTAAATAGGTATAGTAATTTCCCAGCCTCACCATGTCTACTCTTACCAAGTATCTAATAAAAAATAATATTATAAAATAAATAATATCAAGAGTACCCAACTACCACTTCCCCATTGGTTTTCCTCCTTTCCCCAATGTCACATGTCCTGAGCATCTCTCTCAAAAAAGGCTAGCCCGTAGACACCTGGGCGAAGCACCACAACCCACACCTCATGTGTCAACATGAGCCTCGTGTATCACACTACCATGTCCATTTAACCAATGTAACTAGGTTGTTTTTAAGAGCCACCATAGCTCATATAAAATGTATCATATGTCGAGTATCATACCTCAAGCCATCATAGCTTATACATCAAGTAAGGATCCTCAATCCATCCTATCCCATACACATTATACCTATAACAGTCCTTAGAAAACTTTATCCAGAATATATGTGTGTGAAATAACGACAAGACATTAAATCCCTCTACACACATATATGGGGAAAACTAACTACTGTGCATACTTGCACAAGTAACTGCCAAGTGAAGAGAGTGGGGCCAAAGGGGGTAGTCAGCCATCCATCCTCCCACTATGATGTTGGGGAAAACACCCCAATGTTCAAATTCCCCACAGTGTTAGTTTCCCTAATCGATAGGGTGGATTATCATATAGAAACAAAAAAATTACAAGATATAATATAGATCACAAACACACTATGGGAATAACCTATTATTAGACTCAACTACAACTAATGTCTCTCGGACTCCCATATTCTACTACTAAGACTATATATTCTATAAGTACACAACTATTTAATGATCTATATTAAATTACTTTATCCCAATTTTTTATTTTCAGTTTAAATTAATTAATTATTTTACCATTAGTTAACCATTAACATTTTTATATTATATTTCATTTTCATCACAACAAAGTTCCATTCCCTCCAGGCATAAGAAAACAAAGTCCACGACTTCTCAGAATTTCAACGTCAGTATTTCATCCCAGCAAGCTCCAACCCCATGGATTAAAAATTAATTCGTTTATTTAACAACACAACTAATTTATATATTTATAATTATTCAAGGAAAACATTCTATGATACCAAAAAAGGGGATCATCACAATGAGTAGATGAACTACCCATTGAGTATTTTACACCTATAACAGGAGCATAGAATCACCCCAACACAATAAACCAAACACAAAAAGAATTTGGAATACCCTAAATTTATTTGGCTCTCTTCGAAGGAGATTAACAAAAACCATCTGTATCAAGTAGTGGGGAAAGGATAGGAGACAAAAAACAACAAATTCAAACAAGCATCCAACATTCATATTAATTGGTAAGCCCAACATTAACCCATTATATAATCTATGGTGTCCTCCTTGACACACATGTATGAATCAATGCATTTAACCACTCTAGGCATCAATTGATACCATAAAAACGGGTCCTTCCTATCCCATGTACCACAACAACCCTCTAGAATTAGTTATCCTAGGATCAAGTCACATCAGGGCCTCCCTACCCCAACAAACCGCAACAGGCCTCTAGGCTTAGCCATATCACAAGTAGTAGGAAAAACCATAGAAATAGGGCTCTTGGACCTAAATCAAGGCATTTATCCTTCACACACAATGAGATATCATGGATCCAAAGTGCAAGGAACTTGGAATTTACAAGAAAGAGGGAAAATCATGACCTATAAGGGAATTATATTTTATCACACAACTGGTTCTTATTCCATCTTGAATTAACTATTTCATTATTCATAGGTTCCAACTATGGTAAACCTAAGAAACAGTCTATCATAAATTAATTAAACAATTAATTTAACATTCCTTTAATTATTTTGTCAACAAGAATCATCATGCTTAAGGTTAACCAACCAATTAAATTAAACATGCATATCTTTATCCGTTTGATTATCATCAATTTGCAACAATAATAATCTGATTCATTAAACATGAATCTTTAACCATTTAGAAAATAATTTATCAATTAATTCCAAATTTACTTTATTTATCAATTTCCATCAATAAAAACATGTTAATCCAAGAAAGGCATAGATATTACACTATCTCGAAAATCAAGAGGCAAATCTTTATCATGGTATAAAGCAACAACATCACTATGCAATCGATACCAATTATTTAATCTAGTTCAAGTATTTAATTAGGTAAATTTAATTATGATCAAAGGGTATAAATAATTTTATATCTATGATTTCATGTAAAGAAATATAGAAGAAATGAATCCCCTACCTCAAAGGGTAGTTGATGTTATTCTCACAATAATAGACCACACAATGGATCTCTGATCACCACTCCCGTAATATCTACCTATTTATGAGGACACTACAGCACCACCACACCAAAAAAAATTGAGATAAATTCAATTATAACCATGGGGACTCATCCTCAATTGCGTGGTAAGAATAAGAGGGGGAAAGAGATCAAATTATGAGAAATTGCAAGAGAGGAGGAAGAGTGAATATTATATCGAAGAAGGATCATTACAGATCTAAGGATGGAAGATAGGAATCAATCTCTGATAAAGAAATACCCAAAACATGGAATAGGGGTCACCGGGTCACCTAGAGTTAAGAGTGAGCCATTGTAGCCATAAGGTTTGACACCCCGAGTGGCTGGAAAATATTTTAAAACATACTGTAGAAGGGGATTACATGACGTGTAATCCCCCTTCACGTCATGTAATTTTTTAAGGATAGTTTCTACTAAAAAAACTACTGCATATCAATTTTATTTTATTTTTCAAACCCTGAAATATTACATAGTTTGAATACCACATTCACATTGTGTAACACGTCATGACCTGAAATCCTTCCCTTCTTCCATCTTTTAGCTACTGAGTCCCTCTAAAGTTCCTTTTATCCTCCCCCAAGTTCCTTGGTCTTGGGAACATGAAAATTGTTGATCCATGCAGATCTGGGCCCTTACATTAGATAAATCTAAAAAAACTATCATCCTTGAGAATCCAAAACCAACCTAGAGAGAAAATAAAAAAGGGGATGTCCGAACAGGTACCCCACGAAATACCTCTCAAGGATATCAACACCAATGGAGCTCAACCGCTACATCAAAGGAAGAAGAAAAAAACCCTGAAACAACCTCAACTAGCTCCTAAAAACACTCTCAGGGGAGATACCTCTCAAAATAGATAATGCCACAACAAGAAAAAGAGAAAGCCATATCACAACCATGAAATGTCTACAACCATAAAGTGAACAACATTATAAGAGAAGAGATAAACATCAAACAACATAGGGTACTAAGAGAATATCCACAACTTATGTTCCTAGGTACTCTCCTCAATTCCATTGTACCGCCAAAAGACATGAACCAAGTGAATATAACGCTCATGCAAAACCTTCTCTTGATAGTCTGGGATCTCTACAACTCACTCTAAGAAGGTCGCATCATCATCAACATCAATCTCACCCCAATAAATGATGTGAGAGTCATCATGAAGATAATTATAGAGTTGAAAAATGTAAAAAAACAACATGTATCCAGATCATCTATGGGGGAAGTGCTATCCGATATGCCATGAATCCAACACGAGTCAACACCTCGAAAGGCCCAATAAAACGGGGAGAAAGATTACTCCCACGACCAAACCTTCACTAGACATTATAGGGAGACACCTTCAGGAACACATGATCCCCAATGCCAAACTCCAAAGGTCTTCTCCAATGATAGAAATAGGATTTATGAAGAACTTATACTACCTTCATCCTCTCGTGAATCACTTAAACTACCTCTGTCGTATTTTGTACTAGTTTCAGCCTGAGAATTGTTGACTCTCCAAACCCAGTCTAGCACAAATGAGAATAGAAAGGTTAGACATACAAGGATTTAAATGATGAAATTCCTATGTTGGAGTGAAAATATTTTTGTAAGTGAGCTCTGTAAAGGTAAGGTGCCCCATACATGAATATAAAAACCTAGGAAATATGAGAAAAATATGTCTTCAAGAGTCTGGATGGTTTGCTCTGTCTGAAAATCCATTTTTGAATGAAAAGAAGTTATAAGGCATAAATAAGAAACAAAAGCATGATGGAGACCTCTCCACACCCTGGAGGTAAAACTAGGATCTCGATCATAAATGATCTTCCTTGGGACTCCATGTAGTCTCACCACCTACTCCAGATACTGCCTCGACAGAACCTTCACTAAGATCGACACCTTGATCACTATAAAGTGCGATGATTTAATCAAATGATCTACTAACACCCATATAAAATCATAGTCTACCTAATATCAAGGAAAAATAGTAACAAATTCCATTGAGATGTCCTTCCACTTCCACTTAAGAACATCTAACGGCTGAAGAAAATCACCCAGAACACAATGATCGACCTTCAACTTATGGAAGAAGAAACATTGAGACACAAACTCTACAACTGCATGCTTCAAACCAGGCCACCAAAACTAACCTCTCAAAGCTCATAATATCTTCTTCATGCTAGGATGTACTTCCATAGTCGAACTTTGGAACTCTATGAGAACCTCCTCATGAATCTACAAAGGAATAGAAATCATTCCCTAAAACATCAATCTATGTTGTTTATACACATACCAACCATCAGGGGCCTCACCACAGAACACCTGGTCTCTATAGAACCCCACATGAAGATCCTCCAATTAGGAATCCTCCAACAGCTACACTAGATATGACTTCACATTCATCTAGAAAATACAACCTATACCCCCGACTTCTCTCATTTCTAGATGTAATGTTGAAATTTATTGCACCACCCTCCAGAAATCACCTGATTCATGAACTACATCACTACACAACTTTATGATCAATGCATCATCAACAAAATTCTCCATTCTAGGTGTATATGAAATCTTAAAGTCATAATCCTATAAGAAATCCATTCACCAACATTAAAATAGGTTCATGTCACGCTAGGAGAAAACATATCATAAGCTCTTATGATCAGTGAAGTCCACAAAGTGCTCACCAATGAGGTAATGTCTCCACAACTTCAAGGAAGGAACCACCACCACCAACTCAATATCCTGGGTGACACTGATATGATTATGGTGAAACAACTGCTGAGTCCCATAGGAAATGACCGATCTATGATGCATCAGAACACAACCCACTCCAAGATGCAAAGCATTATATCGATTGATAAAGAGCTGGAGCACTGGACAACATCTCATTAAGATACTCAAAATCTAATTGACACTGATCAGTCCATAAGAATTATTAATCTTTTCTATTCAACACTTTCAGAGGACTTTCAACCTGATATAAATCATCTAAGAATCTCTTGTAATAGCTTGCAAGACCAAGGAAACTTCACACCTCTGCCACTGTCTTGGGGGATGCCCAAGACCAAACTGATTCTATTTTTGATGGATCCATAGCTACTCCCTACTCGGATAAAATATTCCCCAAGAAATGGACCTATAGAGCCCAAAAATCACACGTGAAAACTTCCCAAATAGCTGATGATGATGAAGAACTCCCAAAACATCATAAGGATGCTCCACATGCTCCTCCTCAGACACAGAATACACAAGGATGTTGTCGACGAGAACCACCAAAAACTTATCTAGAAACCAATAGAATACATCATTTACTAACCCCATAAACATAGTTGGATCATTCGTCACACCGAACAACATCAAAATGAACTCCTAATTTCCATGACGACAATGGAAATTACACTTTGGGATTTCCTCATCCTTTACATGCATTTGATGATATCTTGACTAAAAATCAATATTTGTGAACCAACATTCACCCTTCATTTGATCGAATAAATCATCAATCTGTGGAAGAGGATAACAGTTCTTCACTATCACTTGGTTCAAGGAATGATTATCGATACACAACCAAAAATTTACATCAGCCTTCTTTACGAACAAAACTAGTGCACCCAATAGTAACACACTTAGATAAACAAAATCACACCGAAACAAACCATAGAGCTATATACATAGCTCTAAAAACTCAAAAGGTTCTCTACTATTTGGAGACATCAAGATAGGAGACACGACTAGCTGTAGTTTGATCCCAATATCAATCTCTAATCGAATGGGTAACACAACAACTTCCTCTATAAAGACATAAGGATAACCTTTGATGACCCTTGGAAACATTGAATTATAAAAATCCGATGAACCCAACATAATCTCACCCATCAAGGATGAAAATGATGAAAACATCTCTGACCCTTTTGAGGGTCTCTCTTTCCAAAAAAAACCATTAAAACTCTATCATCATCGGATAACACAACCTACATCTTGAAGTAGTCCATGATATCCTACAACAAATACAACTAATCCATGACAAGGATGATGTCATATGGTTTTATCCATAAACATAGGAAATATCCCTAAGAGCGATGCTTCCCTAACACTGGCTCATAGTTTCTACATAATTCAAACATGTTAGCTCGAACTCTAACTAGCGTAGTCAACACCCATTGAACTGAAAGTATATCTACCTCAAGTCATAAAGCATGAAAAAAGAAAGGTGATATGAAGGAGTGTGTTGCTCCTAGATCAAAAAATCATGAACCCTAGGGTACCTCGAATGATGTCTAGATCACATGGAATTGGTAACGCTAAAGAATGAAGCTGGCCATGACCTGCTCCATGACCTCTATGACTATGCTGAAGACCACCTCTATAGCTACGATCTACTCTTTGAGGATGGGGAGTGTCATGGGGATATCCTCTACTTTCCCCACCTTCTCTATACTGATCCCAAACTGAAGCAACCTTCTACTGCTACCTCAGCTAGAACTGCCTCAATGGAGGAAACTGAAACGGAACAATTGGTTTGCGCTGACTTCTTAGGAAGGTTGGCCACTCTCACTACTGATGACCCTGACCTCCATAATAAAAACACGTGTCTGATCCCTTGTCATTGGTTTTAGAGCCACCAACCCTAGAGAAATGATACATTGAGGTATGAGACCTAGCCTTAGCTGATCGGAATTTATTATGTCCTGACAACTTGGAACCCCATACCACAACTCTACTTCATGATGAATCCTGAAAACTCCCCTCTCATGATGATATAGTTTTATCTAACATCCCCTCGAGGAAATCTACTCTTGTTAGCACCTCAAGCTGCATCTTTAACATAAATGGGGTGACCTGGTGTTAGATCTTTAGATGCAAAGACTTCTCAAAATGCCTCACCCTGGCCTCCTCATCCAATAATAAGTCCGAATCATATTGTAGAAGGTTCCTGAAATGGATTCCATACTCTTGTACACTAGAAATCCCCTATCAAAGGGTAAGAAACTCCTAAAAACTGACCACCTTCACAATCAAAGAATGAAACTCATCTCTGAACTGGTCTCATAAATCCTCCCATAAGACTTCCAACTCATCATGATCCCTGAGGAATAAGAACCACCACTACTTCACTACCCCACACAGCATCGTCAAAGCCAATGACAGCTAATGCTCCTTCTGAGAATGGATCAAACTGAAAGCTATATCAACCTCTTCTAACGAGTCTTTTATGAATGCATCTAAAATGGAGCCCTCATACCTCTATTGACTATAGCACCGAAACTCTATGAGTGTCTACCTCCATGTTTTGCTATCATTAACCACTACCCTAGATGATCTACTGGTGTAACCTACTAACATATTCTACAAAAACCTAACGTGGATGTCAACTTGGATAAATACCTACAAAAGAAAAAATAATTAATGATTATAAACATGAAATATTGAAGACTTTAACATTAATTAATTTTTTTATCTTATTTATTTTAGGTTAATCTATCCCAAGGTCTACTAATTCAAACACAAGTGCACAGAAGAATAATGTGTGATCTTGTCCTAGGTCTATACCCTACAACCAATATAATGTCATTTAGTAGACATAATAAGCTTAAAGGTACATGCATCATATCAAAGGGGGTACTAAATACCCATGTATCAGTCACCATCCCATGTTTTCAGTGCTTGTTAAACTTATTTGACACTATTTCCCTACCATCCCATGAAACCTCACCTATACCTAACTCCAAACTCCATATTAGCCCTCAACCTCCCTCTGATACCACTATATCATGACCCCCTCCCCACAAAGTGCACCCCTCATGGGATGGAAGTGGGATAAGAGAGATAGAGACCCCCTGAGTCCCACCTCTAGTAGGCCCCGGGTTGGAAACTAGCACCAAGGGTATAATAAACATGCAGATGACTTGCATTACCCTATAAGAGAACACATAAAGAAGGGAGAGATATGACAGAAACCAACCAAATCCTACTCAGAGTACAATATAAAATAAAAAAAAGTAAAAAAAATGTAATTTCATGAAAGAAAAACTACAAATGAAAGGAAAAATGAAAGTACCAAAAGAAAAGTAAAGACGACAGTGAACAAGAATCCCAAACAGCTCCTGAAAAACCCCAAGATAGTTGTAACCAGCCTGATATCCAACCTAATCTAAATGAATTGAAAAAATATTATATTTTCATATGGTTTGTATAACAGTATACTTAGTTGGATCATCCCTGGATATTCTCATGTAAATGTAAAGAAATCACGATAAAGTAAAGTGAAAAACATGTGAAACTAACTCATCACCTAAAAAAGAATACTAAGTTCCCATCCTCACCATGGATACTCTCACCAAGTATCACATAAAAGATCATATTATATAATAAATACTATCAAGGGTACGTAGATACCACTTCCCCACTTGTTTTTCTCTTTCCCCCAATAATGCATGTTCTGAGCATCTCTTTCAAATAATTCTATCCCACAGACACCTAAGAGAAGCACCATAACCCACACCTTGTGTGTCAGCATGCAACTCATGCATCAAACCACCATGTCCACATAACCAAAGATACCATATAGTTTCTAGGAGCCACCATGTCTCACATAACATGTATCATATGTTGGTTGTTATACATCAATCCATCACAACCCATACACCGAGTAAAGATCCTCAATCCATTACAACCCATACACGTTATACCTACAATAGTCTGTATGAAACTATATACAGAATATATGTCTTTGAATTAAAAACAATACATTACAACCCTCTACACAAATATATGAGGAAAACTAATTGTCGTGCAAATGAGCACAAGTAACTACTAAGAGAAGAGAGTAAGGACAAAGGGGGTAGTCATCTATCCATCCTCCCATTGGGATGTTGGGGAAAAAACCCTCCAGGGATCAGATTCCTCGGGGTTTTAGTTTCCCTAAATGATAGAGTGGAGTAGAGTATAGAAACACCAAAAGTATATGACATAATATAGGTCACAACCACACTATGGGAATAACCTAGTCTGAGACCCAACTGTATATAACATCTCTCAGACTCCATGCTTCCACTGCTAATACTAGATATCATATAAGAACACAACCATTTAAAGATCTAAATTAAATTAATTTATCCTTTTTATCAGTTTCAATTTATGTTAATTAATTATTTAACCATTAAATTTTCTACATTACATTTCATTAGCATCACAACAAAGTTCCATGCCCTCTGGGAATAATCAAACCAAGTCCATGACTTCTCAAAATTTCTAACTCATCATCACATCCTAGCAAGATCCAACACCATGGGCTAAACATTCATTCATTTATTTAACAACATTAATAATTTACATATTTCAAGTTATTCTAGAAAAACATTCTAAGCTACCACACACATGGGGGTCAACATGGTGAGTAGATGAAATACCCATTGAGTCTTCACCACCTATAGTAGGATAATAGACTCATCCAACCATGAGAATCTAAACACAGAAAGAATGTGGAATACCCTTCACATCTTCTCCTATCTTGGAAGGAGAGTAACCAAAACCATCTACCCCAAGCAGTGGGGAAATAATAGCAGATAAAAAGAATAAAATATTCAAATAAGCATCCAACTTTTATGCTAATGGGTAAGCCCATCTTTAACCCTTTCCATCATCTCCATCATCCTCCCTGACACTACATGTATAAAATGATACATCTCACCACTCTAGGAATCAACTGATACCACGAAAGTTGGGCCTCCCTACCCCATGTACCAAAAAATTCCTCCAGGATCAGCCATATCAGGCTCATGTCACATCTAGGCCTCCCTTCCCCCACAAACCACAATAGCCCTTTAGGCTCATCCATATCACAAGTAGCAAAAAACAAACATAAAATCCGGACTCTTGGCCCTAAATAAACACATTTATCCATTAGACAGAATGAGCTCTCACAACTCCAAAGCACTAGGCACTTGGCCTTTATAAGAAAGTGGGAAACTAAGGCCTTAAAAAGAAATTTTCTTTTATCACACAACTAATTCTTATTCCCTATTGAATTAACCGATTCATTATTCAAAGGTTCTAACTATGGGAAACCTAAGAAATAAGCTATCACAATCTATCATAAATTAAATAAACAATTAATTTAACATGCCTTTAATTATTTTATCAACAAGCATCATCATGATTCAAGTTCAACAACCAATTTAATTAAACATGTATATATGCATCAATTTAATTATTATAAAATTTAAAAAACAACAACCATATTCATTAAACATTCTTATTTAATCATTTATCCAATTAATTTTCAATTACTTATAGCTTTATGTTATTTACCAATTTCCATCAAGAATAACATGCTAAAAAAATAAAGTTATAGATATCACACTATCTAATAAATCAAGAGGCAAATTGTTATCATGGTATAAAGTAACAAAATTTCTATGTGATCAATAATAATTATTTAATCTATTTATTTTATTTAATTAGGTAAATTTTGATTGTGATCCAAGGGGATAAATCATGTTAACATTATGATTTAATGTAAATAAACAGATAAGAAATGAATCTCATACCTCAAAAGGTCATCAACGTTCTTCGCTTGAGAACATACCACACAACAAATATCTTATCAACCCTACCACAAGATCTTCATCTATATGAGGATTCCAAGGAACCATCATACCAACCAAAACCAAGATAAACCCCATTAGAACCTTGGGAGATCATCTTCCATCACATAACAAGAAGAATGAGAGGAAAAAGAGATCAAATCGAAAGAAATCACAAGAATAGATGAATAACATACCTTAGATAAAAGGAAAATTATTAATAATTGAATTAAGGAAGCTAAGAATCGATCCATGATAAAGGAATCTCCGAAAAATTAAAGAGGGGTCTCCAGGTCACCTGTAATCGAGAGAGAGATCCATATGGTTTGACAACCCGAACATCTGGAAAATGTTTTAAAACATACATCAGTGGGGGATTACATGATGTGTAATCCCATTTCACATTGTGTAATACCTTGATGTTGGTTTTCTACAAAAAACTATCAACTTTTGATTTTATTTTATTTTTCACACCCCAAAATATTTCATGGCATGAATCCCACTTTCACGTCATGTAATGCATCACAGTGTGAAATCCCCCCATACTTCCATATTTTAGTAATAAAGTACCTATAGAATTATTCCAAGCCTCTCAAAAACATGAAAAGGGTCAATCCATATGGATCCATTCCCTTACATATATATTATTTTAAAGTTACCACTTTTTCTAATAGAAGTATTTTTAGCATGTAATTTCATTGTTAAATATCTATGAATACTTCCGCAAGGAGAATATTTTCTAAATATTCTTCTAAAGAACTCATACCCTTTAAAACAGTAGTAAAATGACAGAATGTGTAATTTACAGTTTCTTCTTTACACATTTTACAACCTTGATATTAAGCCCTAAGTATCCCATTTTTATTTTTTTTACTTATTTCCCCATTACTTGAGACTTTCAAAATTATGAAAATATATTTAATAATTTTACATATTGAGATATGAATATACATATTTCTTCTGGTTTCATAATATATAATATTTTCCACCTTATAATTTTAGTTGTAAGAAAAAATAGCATTGTTGGCCAAGGTTTATGGTTTAGTATCAGGTAATTAGGAAGTTTTTGTTGTAATGGTCCAATGATCAATTCTAATATTTTTAAGGAAGGATTTTATCATATATTTATAGTATTTGTAGTTAATTCCATAAAAAATAGAGGTCTTCAAGGAATCCAACCATCAGTTGAACTAAAACCCACCATCTCAAATGATCTTTTCCCTTGGATAAGTATATATAGAATAAAATCTAGAAAAAAGATATATATAATAAAGAAAAAAACAAATTTAATGACTGTTATCTGATACCAATTTGTTGTAAAATATAGTTACATGGAAAAATATTCAACTGGGGGGGGGTGAATTAACCAATTTATAAAATATTTATATTTATAAAATAGTTATAATAATTAAGTATCATAAAATAAATATATGAAGAAAAGTATTTTTATAGTAGTTTGGATCAAAGTTATCCTTCCTAACTCTTCATACTCTGAACGTGAGAGTATAAAACCCACTATAAAGTGAACATGCATTTTAAGGGGATCCACAACCCATTATAACTGACATTTTTAAACATGGAGTCACAACCCAATTAACACTAAATTTTTCAACATGGTGGAATAACCTAAACAATGTTGATTTTTCTATATAGACGCATTACACAAGACCTTTATTTTTCTACATATAGGTATAACCTAAGGCATGAATTTTGAAGGGTTAGTATAACCCATTTGGTCCTATGTATGAAATAAATATCTTAAGCCAAAAATAATGTACATATAAAATATGGGATGAATATAATATTATAGAAATCAGATGAAATAGTAAAAACTATGAATGTTGAGGTAGAGTTAGATTTTATCTCTAGGGTAGCGTGGAATTTCCTGATTCAGTTTGGACAAAAGGAGTTTCATAGTTAGAGTAAGTTTATAGGAACACCACTCATATTCATGTACGAGTCACTTGAAACATTTCATTGGTTCTGTCAAACTATATTTGTAGAGTTTCTTCATGAAAATCAACTTTCATGAATTATATCTAAATGCTGACATCTTCAAAAATATTATCCATTGATGTTTTTATTTTCACAAGTAATGGATTCAATTTTATCTCTCAATAATAAAGAACTACTTTAGAGTTATAATTAACTTTGATAAAATGTAAAACAAAAGAAAATTTATCCAAAAAAATCATTAAAATAAATGAACAAAAAAATAAATACTATATTTTAATGAGAGAATTAATAAATTTTAATTATCCTTAAATAAATTTTACATTCTAAAGAAAATAATACTTAATAGATTACTCAAAAAAATTAACCAGATTCAAATTTTAAATTTTTTATTGAAAATGTGAAGAGTGAATATGAAAACACCCTTAATCACTCATGGTTTTCATTTAATTATGTATAAATAATTTCCAAACTACTTCATATAGTAACAGAATAATTTATAAGTAATTGTGGAACACATATATCAAAGAAAACAAGTAATAAGTATATTTAGTGGATCAAAATATCAAATAAGAAAAATATAGTATATTTTAATTTTTTTTGAAAAATATGTTAAGTCATAAAAACTGTGTATGAATTTTCATAATCATGTGACTTCTAACTCATAGGAGTCTGTTTAATTTCTTTAGGATTCATCATTCCGTAACACTTTATTTTTGAGTAATTTTATAATCTTATTTAATAATACTTCATAATCATGTAATAATTTTTGTGTCATATGACTTATCTCACAAGTCATTAAATCAATATCATAAGACTTTAAAATTATTTTAAGACTTTGATAAAATTTATATGACTTTTAACATTAGTAGATTTTGATTTTATAAGAATTTATATTTATTTATAGGAATTTATTTTATCACATAAGACTTATAGACTCAATATGTATGACTTTATACTTTTGGGAAATTCTAAAAAAAATAAAAATTCATGAATTTCAATTTCCACATAATATTTTTGGATAATTTTTTATGAAATTTTAAATTTCATTAGACTTTAGACTTAAATTTTTTTTCTGTCAATTACATTAGTATATTAGTCATTATTTAACTCATAATGATGTGGATTTTTCTCTTAAATAAGATCATAAGAAATGTGAAAAATGCTAAGAAAATTTGAATAAAAAATAAACAAGATCATAATTAATTCAACCCAATTTTTTTCATTTACAACAAATGAAAACTAATTTTTTTTTTCTAAACTCATATTAGAAGGAATAAATAAAAGTGTGAATTTTGAAATTATCAAGACATAAATAGTTTTGAAAGGATCCACTGAACACATGGAATATGGATCATATAGGAGGTATGGATTGGAAAAATCACATAGAATTCATGTTATAGATGAATCACGAAGGAGTAATGTGACTATGAATGAATAATGTGATGCTTGATGTCATTTGTGAAGAAGTGGAGGTAATAGTTTGTGAATCATGAAGTAAGGATTTACGTAAAGTAACTAAGGATTTCGGGGAAGGAATTTTTCTAACATAAAATTCTCACATAAGAGCTATGAGAGATCATAAAGGATGAGCATGAAGGACTTTCAAAAAAAATTGGTGGAATTTTTTTTGAATAACATAGCATGGATCTGATACAAAGTTATTTATATGATTTTTATAATCCAGTTATTAGTGATTTTTATAGGGTTACTTTCATATAAATACCCCAATGATCATTTAATTAAGAATTTTTAAAAAACTAAAGAAAATATTAGGGAAGAAGAAAAATATTTCAGAAGGAATAATTGTGTACAAAGAAGACTAATACACAAAACAGATTTGTTCTTGAAGAACAATCATCCACGAAGTAGGACCATCCATGAAGGGATTTTCCATAAATTAGTTCACATAGGAGAGTTTCTAAAAGTAGTTAAAAATTTAAATACCATGAAGGGGTGCCTATAAAGAAATTAACAGAAGGGGGTTACATGTAGGTGTTGTGTTAAGCACATTTTTGAGTAAAGGATTTTACATGGTGAACATCGTACCTCATGAAACATATAGGCCTATTAAGAGAGGTCATAACAAGATTATGGAATGTATAAGACGATTGCATTATTTTTTTCATGATAGAAATAAAGAAACACATTCTTTACAAACAGGAAGCAACCAACATGTCAATAAAATGATAAGGCATATATATGAAGCAATGCATAAAAGAGGTGCAGATGGATGTGATCAGAGGGAGGGAGTTTGCTAATTCTAGAAGAAAATTGTAAAGGCAATGATCCAAACACTGAGTGACTAGGGATGGAAAATTGTAATACACTAATATAATGACTCCTTTTGGATTTTTTTTACACTAGAACATTGATATGTATATTATTCTAAGACTACACCTTAGTGGTGAACAAAATAAAATCATTGTGCTGTGTTTTAAATTTTTTCATTTGTTATTGAGGTAGATGTGAAACTAACCCCGAACTGTTTAATGAGTTCCTACCATCATTGGAATAATATCCATATAACATGATAAAATATTCACACCTTTATTAAAATCTCTTCTCTTAGGGTGTCTTGGGTTGAAATAAGTGATATCAAATCCAAGGTTACAGGCATTGAATCTATCATCAGAAGTTCATCGGTATGGAAAACACAATGAA
This sequence comes from Viscum album, assembly GCA_963277665.1. Classification (NCBI taxonomy): domain Eukaryota; kingdom Viridiplantae; phylum Streptophyta; class Magnoliopsida; order Santalales; family Viscaceae; genus Viscum; species Viscum album. Next base: position 274,471,522 of record OY728165.1, on the reverse strand, counting down.
ATTTAAAGGAGTTACTCTGTTTGATGGAAGAAATTGACAAAACTAGATAAAAACGATGACCAAATATACAATAATTTGGTTTTATTTTTTCTTTGATATAATACATGGGATAAAAATTTGTGATATATCATAACTATCCATGACTGAAGCAGACAAAAAGTTTCTTGATGCTGGAAGAAAATCTGAAAATGATTTATCAAAAAATTGACCAAATCAAATATGTATGATGTAAATTATTTTTACCAGTGGTAATTCCATTTTGGATAAATTGTAAAACATATATGAGAGTGATGAAATGTTAAAATAGGATAATATCTAAGGTATTCATATTAATATTAATGACATGAAAATGTTTCTAGATGAAAATGTTGATGGGTTCTTTACCCAAGTCATTAAGGTTATTAGTGTTATTTAGTGACTCAGTGAAGAGTTAAAATATATCGATATTATTATTAAGATATTTTAAATACTATTTCCACTTTACAATTCAAATGTATCATCTCTTGAAGAGAGGGACTACATAAAACATTCATTGGATAATACGCAAAGAAGTATGGTTTTTATGAAATGTGTGTTGAGACATAAGGAATGTAAAGCCACATAGATAAGAAAAGAAAATTCCAAGATAATGAAAAAATTTATATTGAACTAGAAATAAAATTTAGATGAAGATCTTGGTAATCCATGATGAAAGAAATAATAAATATTATCTAGAGGAATTAAAAAAAATTAAATTAAACATTGAAGATTATATGAAGGATACCATTGAAAAGGAAGAATATATATAGTAAAATTTAAATGAAAATAAAGGTATCATTGATATTAATGTGGAAATTTAGGGGGAACTTGAAGAGATCCAAACATAGAGAAAGAAAAATTGAAATATTGGTAGTTTATTAAAATAATATTGTGAACATTTTGACGTAATATACTCACTTAAAATTTTATAACGAGATGTTTTGAGTTTATAAAATTCTATATTATCTTTTGGGTCATCTGTTATATGTGTGATTTGATGGTTATTTTTGTGTGTACAGGATTTAGGAATCGAAGGTTTGAGTGTTGAGGAAAGGGAGAGCTGAACGATGGTTGTAACTTGTCATTGGATAGCCAGTGGAGACTACCATAAGGATAGTGGATTTGTTTTAGGTATATACGAAACCAAAGACCCCACTATCTAGTTGGTGGTACTAGAATAACTAAGGAGGTTTTACCTATCACATCAGCCTACTGGAGGAGAGTCACCATACCATCTGTAGGGCCCACCAGTTGGCCTATACGACCTGACTGGGTGTGAAATAAATACACCCTATGAAATTTAATTTTACATACTTTGGACGTTGTTTAATACCCAATTCATATCTTGAAGTCCCCATTTAGAATTCAAGACTTCCCCTCCTGGATCTAGATCACTCACATTCATTTCTCTTGGGTTCTTCAAAGTGAGATCAATTCAGTGATGCTATAACAGTACCTTCTCTCTAGATCTACACCAAATTATTATTCCACCTTGAGATATATACATGTATTCATGATGGATATATTGTTTATATGAATATATAATAATGAATTATTTATTCCTTCATATATTGTTGAAAAATACAGTGAATCAATGATGTGAACTACTACAAATATGGCCTTTATTAGTGCTAGTAAAGTCGATTAATAGAGCTAAAAAAGTGAAGTTAATCGAGGGGAAGATAAGGGGGTTGGGGTCCCTTTTATTATCGCTTAGAAAATTGCTAATAAATTCGCCTTTTATTTGCGCTAAAAAAAGCTGATAAAAGGGTCCTTTATCAGCACTTTTAGTTAGCGCTCATAAAAGGCCCCTTTTATCAGCGTTTTGTAGTACTAATAAAAGTTGAAAAAATATAAAAAATATAATATATATATATATTTTCAATTCTAGGGGGATTCAACAGCGCTTGAAGCCCCCTTTAATAGTTCCCACCGTCCATGGTAGCCCACGCACACTCCAGGCCAACTCCACCCAGACCCTCCCCCCTTTAAAAGTGCTAGGTAATTCCCCCCACCTACACATGCGACCTTCCTCCCTCAGGATTCAAACTCAAGACCTCCTACCTACGCGCCTAAGCCTTTACCACTCCACTATATTTCTTTGCTCTTTATTAATTAATATATATATATAGTTATTTTTACTCATATATTGTTATATATGTATATTTAGTTATATTAATATATATATATCCATATATTAATATATATATATATATATATATATATATTAACATATATATATATATTAATATATATATATATATTTTGTCATATTATTATATACATATATATTTAGTCATATAAATATATACATATATTTAATTATATTAATATATATATATCAATATATTAGTATATATTTATATATATATATATATATTTAGTTATAATTTTTTATCCATATATTTATTTTCATATTAATATATATTTATAAGATTAGTTTTAAATACACTTATAAAATATGTTTTCTTATGTGTGTTTTTATAAACAAATAAATACATACGTACATACATACATACATACATATATACAACACACACACACAAATATATATTATATGTATATCTGTAGTAATAATTATACATATTTATATATATTTACAAATATTATATATTAATATGTATATACAAAAGTGCTAGAAATGGGGTCTTGAAAAACCTAACAAATCACAGAGTCATAGGAAAAGGCATAACATCTTCTCCTGGTGTTGTTTTCAGCTCTGTAAATAGTCAAAATGAATCTCATGTAACGAAATATGATAAAAAAGGCAGTGAAGGCCGAACAGACACACATATCATAAGTTATGATAGTATTAAGAAAACTTTGACAAGGGTCCGGACACAGAAACAGAGTTTTGGAGGCATGTTGGTTGTTTTTTTGGGGGTTTTTGGTTCCCATACATGACTTATAATATTTATTAGTTAATCTGATGCATATATCTCTTCGCTTCCTTGGATTTGATATGTGGTAGAGCCTAAATGGACACCCGGAGCGAAAGTTATGGCCGTTTGAAGTTGGACTTTTTTTGTAGTTCTATAACTAATATATCTTTCGTTAGTCTAAAATTATAAAGTTTTCGACTAGAAATCATCATTCCTCATTTAACGAGCTTCGATTTGACTGGTCGCGGTGCTCAAACAGACAACCAGATCAGAAGTTATGCATGTTTTACTGAGTTGTTGGTTTCTTAGGTTTTTAGGAGATATGAGAGTTGCAAAATTTCAAACGAAAATAACTTCTACTCTGAGTGTCCGTTTTGGATTTACCACATATCAAATCAAATATTTCAAAAAATTAAACACTCTGGTGATCACCTAAACCCCTTATCACATTCTTTGAGGTTAAAAAAGGACCAAAAACCTTTTGAACGGTCATAAGTTTGGCTATGGGGGTCTATTTTTCCATAACTTATGCTCCAGGTGTCTGTTTTTCCTCAACCACATATCATATCGAATCTTACGACCAGACCTACACTACAATGACCATTGTAACACCTTCTTATATTCTTCAAGGTACGAAAAGGAACTTAATCCCTATAAATAAACATAATTTCTCCTCTGGGGTGTCCATTTTGGGTCTACGACATATCAAATCGATATAAAACATATTTAAAAAAATATTTATTATATTTATATAAATATAAATATACATATATATTAATATATTATTTTTTATGATTTTTTTTCTAAATATATAGATTTATCTGTTCTAGAAAAATACGTGCTGATAAAACCACCCTTTATCAGCGCTTCTAAAAAAAGCACTGATAAAGGGGGCCCCTTTATCAGCACTAAAAAAAGCACTGATAACGGGGGGGCTTTATCAGCACTAAAAAAATGTATTGATAAAGGTTTACTTTTAACAGTGTTTTTTTAGCACTGTTAAAAGTGCCCTTTATCAGTGCTTTTTTTTTAGCGCTGATAAAGGGTGGCACTGCGGAAACCCAGTTTTGTGGTAGTGGTATCTTGATTAGATCAAGATCTACCCTTGATAATGGATGTCCTATAGATATTTTTTTATAAATCATAATTATAATCCTATTTTTAATGGTGGATCAGTGATATTACTATTATCCATTGATTATTCCTTGGTAGTTTGGTGGTGGATTTGACATGTCAAGGACATCCCTTTGACTGAGGTTAAATTCCTTTGTGAACAATGGATGTTTCTTAGTATGTTTCCATAGATCGATCACCTTGATACCATTTTCTTCTTGAATCTCACATTGAATCTCATTTTTGATGATAAATTCATGATTAATTTATTTTCATTAACTATAATTGAGGTTATTTTCTATAATTGATAAGGAGTACACAATCCTTTCTTATTTCAACAAACAATCTGGTGAATTTGAGTCCTCTCCTTCGACATATCTTGAAACTAGCTCTGTTGATGGACAATGTGAGGTATGTGATTCTATAACCATCCTTCTTGATATAGAATCTCCTTGGTTCCCTTTTTCAAATCACATTATAGATGAAATAGAAACCAATATAGGGATCATTGATGTGAAATCCAGTTCTTCATGGGTGGGAAACATGATTCCGGCTTTAATCCATTGAAGAAATTTAGAGTTCTTCATCAACATGCAAGAGGTAAGAAGCTCCTTACCTTTTGGGGATATTGTATACACATGTTTCCTTGATGTGATATGTTTGTGACAAAAATTTTTGTATATGTTTTATTATGTCTGCATATGGGTGTGTGTATCCTGTAAGACCCATTTATGATGCTTGATTCCATGAGTGTGATTATGTAGCTTGTTTCCATTTAGATATTGATCACATGTTTATGTACCATTCTGCTGATTCTCATGATGTAATTCTAAATTTTTTCTATGTATTCTCTACAATGTTATGTGTAATTACCATACCTTGGGAAGTTTTTATTTTTATAATTTTAATAGGTGTCCCATCATGATATGATTATCCCATAAAGGGGGAGTGCACACGATAAACAATGATGACATCAATGGTCTTAAACGTTGGGTAGCGATGGATAGTGGATATAGGGTAGCATTTTTACTTGATTCCTAGTGGATTTTTGGTACCATGAACACTTTATTCCTATAAGATGCTGAGGTTCACATTTACTAGATTCATAGTGGATGCTGAGTAGCATGTATAGTTGATTCCTAGAGAATTCCAAGTATCTTATTCACTTTATGCATTGAGGATGTTGAGGATAATGTTCAACATCTCTGTGAATATTTATTGATCATTTCTAAAATTTCTAATTTTCTTACTAGTATGCAACTGAATTAGGTACATCCAGAGTTCTTGGTAGCTTGGTTAATACACAAACACTTTGTGTATGATTTTTTATGCTTTATTGCATATTTATTTTATCATACAGTACACCTATAATACTTCTTCACATTTTTTATGTATGCATTGGTGGTGTATTACTCATCTTTATTACTCACACCCTACACATTCCTCTCGATGCACATGTATATTTCATGTATGAGTATGTAGGTAAGGTAAAGGGTCCCATGATGGATATTTGAGTTGTGGAGAATGGATCTTGTGGAGGGATAGGGGAAAACACTAAAGGATTTCTGAAGAGTTTTATTTATTTATCTACTTTCACGTTATACTATGTATTGGATTTACATAGTGGGATCCCAATTTATTTATTTATATAAAATATATGACACCCATTCTTCCAACTGATATTTTTATTATTATATTTTAATTTTTTTTTGTGTGGATATTATTTCCGGAGGGTATATTCTATCCAATGAAGAAGTTATGATCCTTGCTACTATTTCTCAACCTTCTGCATATAGGGAGGCACCTAATAAGTCATGTGGATTTTTGGCTTGAACCCATCAGTTTTGGTCAGGGCATTAAAAAATAGTATCAGAGAAAAATTTTCTTCATTTATTTGACTAACTTGGGATATGGTGGAAAGGATATAGGCTATGTGGGACTCTTATAGGGGAGTTTCAATATTCCTGGCCAAATAATGTGTATCACACCTCTGATATAACATTAAAGAGATTACTATTACAATTTTATGGGATTTGGGTGCATTCATGCACTATGACTAGGCACGTAGGATCACATTTCATATATATACATATTTAGTTTTTTATACTAGATATTTAATTTAATTCCTTATATTGTGTTATCTGTTTGGGATAAAAAAATTTCTCTATTGAGTGATATATATGTTTTCCATATTTTTGTGATATATCTATGCTAGAATTAATTAGTTAAACTTGATAATGCTATTACATTATATATATATATGTATATGTATATGTGTGTGTGTGTGACTGTGACTAACACGAAGGGTTAGAGAACCTTAGTTAGTGGTAGGTGGGTTATACCATAGGTTGTGGGTAGCCTCCATAGAGAACCTTTGTGTGATCCCATAGACTAGTTAGGATCTATCCTAATAGCATTAAATGTTCTAATATTACCTTCATGTTTCAAAAGATAATTACTTGAAGAATACTGAAAGGTCCACCAGATGAAATGGTATGGGATTCTTCTGATAGGGAAGATGTCCCCATTCCACCACCTACTATATAGGAGGTTTTAATAGAGAATTATCTCACACATACTCTAGTGGAACAAGCAGTAGGCCCACCTTTTTTGAGGGTATTTCCACCTTTTCCTTACTAGGGAAGAGGGACAATGTGGTCTATGGTCAACTATTCCAGAGACTTTCAGATCTTGCATCCATTAACCTTCCTGGTAATTAAAGGTCCATAGGATGTAGAGGTCTAGATAGATTTAATTTAGGGTGTCTTTAACACCATTGAGATAATAGAGGAAATTAAGGTGAATATGGAAGCATTAATTCTACAGGGTCCCTCCAAGAGGTGGTGGGGAATGATTAGATAGAATGGTAGATGTATTGGTTTTACCTGGGAGGCCTTCAAGGAAATTTTATTTGGAGAATTATTTCTTGACATGCTAAATCTTGACCGATTATATGAGTTTGTAGAGCTACAATAGGGATCCATGATGACATCTTCATACTCTGCTCATTTCACCAAATTACCTCGTTTTTCTCCTCTCTTGGCCCAGAAATGATGTACATAAGGCTAAAAAGTTTTTTATTGGAATTTATCTCAACATTAGTCATAAGATAAGAGTTTTTACCTAAAAAATTACCTAGAGGTTCTATGCAAGGAATTCACTATTGAAAAGGGCCTAGAGGATGATTGAGTAGTTGGTCTTCTTCCACCATTCAGTACTTAGGTTGGTGGGCCTCCAAATACTATGATAAGTCTTTCATATAGTAGTAGGAAGAGAAATATTGGGGATGTGAAACATGGTTCTGCTATGTAGGAGTATTAGACTATGGATTATTTAACCACTTAGGATGATTTCCATAATGTTTCAACTATTGGAAGGTATGACACTACCATAAGATCTGTACAACACCTCAAAGTAAGGGTAATTGGTGTTGTAAGATGACACATCTCAATCAGTTCTTATCTAGAGACACAAGGAGAAGTTTCCATAAGGGATTGTGCCATACATGGTCAAATAACAATGAATCTTTCCAGGGTCCTCATCAGTAGGATCAGATGATAAAGATGAATAAAGAGAGTCACGTACCCAAGGTATAGTGTCATGAAGCTGTGGTAGGCCATGTTTAGGCAGTGAATTAGAATTCAGTGGATGGTAGTGAGGGACCATATACTATTTGAGGTATGGTCCTGATCAGTTCTACATTTTCAACTATTTTTTAATTACTATTGATTACCATTCCTTAATATCTGTATAAGTTATTGTGGGACTTGACTTATTAGGAAAGTTATCTGATGAGATTCCTTCCCTCAATATGGAATTGGGAATGAGAGTGGACCATATTTAGTTATTCTAAGAGTTTACTATAGTCCTTACTAGTAATGGATATCTGTGGGACTTCATGATTTTAGAGATAAATAGGTTCGATGTGATTATTGGGATAGAATGGATGAACATATTCTAAGATCACATTGATTTCCATCAGACATGGGTATCATTTACATCACCCAAGGGAGAGAATTACATGATGACCAATGAGTTGGAGTTGGGATTAGGTAGAGTGGGTCTATACTTGATTATATTGGTACAGTCATGGTTAATATTATAGGCTTGGATCTTTTAGCAGTATCAGTGTTATCCCCCTCATCTTTTCCTAAAGTTGTGGATCTCTATCAATACATATTACCAGATGAATTAATAAGAATCCCAACTGATAAAGGATTTTAATTCAATATAGAACTCATTTTAGGTGCACAACCCATTTTAATACCCTATTATCATAGAATGTTGGATGAGTTGAATGAGATCATGGTACAACTTGAAGATTTGGAACTAAATGGATTTATCAGGATGATTACATCACTATGGGGTGTACATATTCTATTCTACATGAATGAGGATGATAGTCTTTGACTCACATATATTATAGAATTATGAATTGGGTGATGGTGAATAATATGTATCCTTTTCCTAGGATTGAAGATCACTTTGACCAGTTATAGGGATCCCGATGGTTCTCCATGATTGATATTTGATCAGGCTATCACCAGTTGTGGTTTAGAAATAATTACTTCCCAAAGATGGAATTTTGGAAAAAGAATAAGATATACGATTACTTGGTTATTCCTTTTGAACTGATGAATTCTATGGTAGTGTTCATGGATCTCATGAACATGATCTTTCACCCATATCTTTACCCATTCAACATATTATTCATTGATGATATTCTCATTTACTCACAAAAACTATAATAGAATGCCAAACATCTCAATATATTCTCGAGTATGCTTTGGGCACATCAAATTTATTCGAATTTTTCAAAGTTTTACTTTTGGATTCATGAGGTGAAGTTCTTAAGGAATGTGGTTTTTGAGACCAATGAATTTGTGGAACCCAAGAAGGTAGAGGTTGTGATTTCCTAAAAATGAACATAGAATGTGTTTTAGATTATAACAACTCTAGGTTTAGTAAGATACTATTAATTTTTTATCCATAACTTATCCTATTTATCAGTACCCATGAATTCACTAAAAAAGATATGGGTACAGTTCCAATTGTTAGACTAGTGTGAGGAGTCTTTTCTTAATCTGAAAAAGCAGATGACTGTAGCTCCAATATGTATTCTTCTTGAGTCAAGTATTTATTATATTATAAAATAATATGGATCACGAGTTAGTTTCAGGGAAATAATTTTGTATTGGGAGTGGGTAGTATCTTATTGGTCATGTCATCTATGACCTCATGAGTGGAACTATTCAATGAATGACATTGATCTTTCAATAATGGTATATTCTTTGAAATGTTTGTGACACTATCTCATTGGTAATAGGTTTATTGTTTAAAAATAACACAAGATCCATGATAATATCTTCACTTATAGGGATATCAATTTGAGGAATAGGATCTTAGTAGAGTACCTACATATGTTCAACTTGGAGATGGACTACACACTAGCTAAAGGTAATGTCAATATAAATTATCTTAACTATAAGAAACAAATAGATCAAGATCTTGGTGAATGACCTTCAGAGGTGAAATGGAACTTGATGAGATTTTTTTATGATTATAGGATGGATAATTATAAGGAAAATGGATAAATTAGGTTTTATCCATTAGTGAACACAATTTATTTGGAAGAAAGGGTGAATCCTAGTTAGGAATCCAAACCGAAGTTTTATTTGGTCTAAGAATAATTAGAAGGTGATGACCCAATAGTTGGGAGGTTATTAGATAATTTTGATGTGGTCATAGTATATGTGAGAGTTATAGTCCCGACTCATATTAAGGAATATATGGTGTGAGACTTCCATAACTCTAAGTGAATAGTGTTTTCTAGGGACAAAAATATGTACCACAATTTTAGGCAGTAGTTATGGTGTGCAGGAATAAATAGGAATTTTCTAGATTCATTACCTAATGCTTCACCTACCAAAGGATAATTGACAAGAACTAGTATCCTGATATTTTTATCCTTCTACTTTCTATGCCCATATGAATGTTGGATGAAGTCAGGATGGACTTTATTATAGGGTTAACCTAGACCCCAAGGATCCATGATTTTGTAAGGGTGAATGTTGATCGACTAATATTTTTTTTTCATTTTTTACTAACCAGTGAGGCTTAATCAGTATATGATCTAAGAAAGATATATGATTATGAGGTAGTATGATTTCATTGTGTTACCTTTATCACTATATCTAATATAGGTACACATTTTATGTAGTATATTTTATAGGTATTAATTATGACTTTAGTGACGCTGTTGATATTGATCACAACATATTGTTCCTTGAAATATGTACAGTCATAACAAAAAAACCATATATTGGAGGATATGATCCCGGATTTCATACTAGTTTTTGTAAGATCTTTGGATGATTAACTATCCTTGGTTGAGGTCACATAAAACAATCATTACAAGAATTTTATTTATAAGGAACCTTATGAGGAACATTATGATATTCCATGTCATTCAAAAATTTTCTAGCATGGGGCTCGTGAGGTAGTAGTTGTGGTGCATAGTATGGTAGGTGTGACCACTAAGAGAGTGAAACTAATTCTAAAGAGGTTGGTTATATCTCATAACATGATGAATTATTATTTAAACCTTAGGAGGATAACCTTGGAGATTTCTATAAGAGACCAAGTTTTTCTGAGAGATATTCCTTGTTCAGGCCACTAACATTTGAAAAAGAAAGGGATGATAGCTCCATGTTATATTATAATCTTTGATATCACTGAATAGATTGTGACAGTGGAATACAGAGTAAATATTTATTCTCACTATTGAGGAATGCGTGATGTGCTTTATGTGTCTCATCTTTGGAGTACATGCCTAATTCTACACATGTCATTAGCCATGAGGTTTGTAAGAACCCAGATCTTCTTTTCAGGTATGCTTTTCCTTTTCTTGTTGTTATTGAGAAAAAGTGGAAAATAAGGAAATTTTTGAAGTACATGCTATGTAATTTATGATTACACGCCATGTACTGCGATGCCGCTGGATGTTGTGTGTTGGCCGTGTCGTGGCCACACACACGGCCATGTAGGGGTGACATGGAGGCCTTCTAAAGTGGAGTATGGAAAAGTAGAATACACATCGTTTACTTCAAAATTACACGTTGTGTACGTTCTTTTTTTCATTAAACGCAAAGAGGTCACATATAATCACCAGAACACACTCCTTTTAGGTCCCGTTCGACCAAGAGCACTATACAGCCGCAAATCTTCGATGAGCCCCCGAGTGTGCATCCATCCTCCGAATCAAACACCGTTGGTTGAGTTGGAATCACATCAGTTAGTTCTTCCTTCTCCTAGAGCATCATTTTCTAATTCTTCATCTTTTCCAAGTTATCATGGGTCGAATGTTTTATACGTTTTCATAGATCTATGACGTTCTAGGGAGATTCAAGCATTGTGGTTCAAGTATATTGATCTTCTAATGCCAAGGTAGGTGGTTTGTGCCTTTCCATTCAATGTCTTTGAGTATTATGTGAAATTTCCACCAATACCCTTGAATGGGGTATTGCGTGTTACCGTTTTACCCCTATTGTCTTCCTTCCATTATTATATACTTGTGTAGAGGATGAATGGATAAGAATAGGGATGTTTTTTTATACCTTGGATGTTTTTCCCATGCATGTTCTATTTATGATCATTTGTTCATGTTAGATAGTTTGGCTACTTTTCCTGTTTTCCATACCTGTTGCTATAGGATGTAGAGTTTGAATCCTGACATGCTTGATATGTTGTAGACTATTTATCCAAGTAGTTATGTAGGTTTTCTTTGGCCATATTGCATTGTTATGCCTTTATACTACATAGGTCCATGAGAACCTGTTGTAATAGACTATAAGAAGAGTTGGCTGAGTGAGCTTCCTCAGAGAGTCTTTGAGCATTAGGATATTGGGGGATACACTACGGGAGCTTCCTCAGAGATCCTAGGATTACATTGGGATATAAGGGGATTGACTATGTGAGATTCCTTAGAGAGTCATTGACTTCTTATACTGTAAGGGGATAAATCATGTGAGCTTCCTCAGAGAGTCTTCGTTTTACTTTGAATTACCCGGATTACCTTAGACAATAAGAGGAATTGACTATGTGAGCTTCCTCAGAGATTCTTTGAATGATCTGGGCTATAAGGGGAATTGAATGAGTGAGATTCCTCAGAGAGTCCGTGACCTTGGGGCTATAAGGTGAAATGACCGAGTGAACTTCCTCAGAGAATGTTATAATTTTCATATGACCAAACCAGAGAGTTAGGCTGAGTGTACTTCCCAGAGGGTTGTTGGTACTTGTTAGGTAGGACCAGTGGGGATGGTTGTGAGTACTTCCCAGAGGGTTAACTGTTTGTTCATAGATGCTTGTTATCTGTTTCTTGATATTGGAACTGTGGATTGTTTACTGTTCAATATATTCCTGTTTACTGTTTTTTGTACTTTTACCTACTATATATTCACTGACTTTTTAGGCACAGATACTCGGGTGGTTGCCTACTGGGATCTAGTCTCACACCCTGTTTGTCCCGTGATTTTGGGCCCAAACAGACTATATTTTTGCAGGTATAGATAAGGGAAAGTACCCTTCCAGTTTAGGTACTTGAATTTCTATGGAGCTAGAGAACATGGGACCAAGTATGGGCTTGCGATGCTGAGGAGCTATTATCTTTTGCTTTTGTACTTAGTTCAGTACTATTTGTATTAAGCATTGTGACTTTTCTGGCTATTTTTCCTAGACATATATATCATGCATCATTTATTATGCATTCCTCTAGTTGTTTATTATCTCAGTCTTTTGTTGTTTACTATTGTTGGATATTTACTGCTTCCACTATTACATGTTTGTTTACTTCCACTATGTACTCTTACAAATAGGGCATAGTTTCCCCACTATCACACCCAAGGCCCTCTCTACTAGTCAACAGCCTTTGGAATTTGAGGAAATGCGCTTGAGGCCATGTGACCAACCAGGTACGGGGGGATAGACCATGTGATCTTCCTCAGAGAGTCTTTGTTTTACTTTGAATTATCATTCTGACCTTATAATATAAGAGTAATTGAGTGTGTGAGCTTCCTCAGAGAGTCTTTGAATGACCTAGGCTACAAGTGGAATTGACCGAGTGAGCTTCTTAGAGAGTCTTTACCTTGAGGCTATAAGGGGAATTGACCGAGTGAGCTTCCTCAAAGAGTCCCTGACTACCTTAGACTATAAGGGGAATTGATCAAGTGAGCTTTCTCAAAGAGTCTTATAATTTTCGTATGACCAAACCAGAGAGGTTAGGCTGAGTCTACTGCCTAGAGGGTTGTTGGTACTTGTTAGGTGGGACTAGAGGGGATGGCTGTGAGTACTTCCCAGAGGGATACATGTCTGTGTATAGCTTCTTGTTAGCTATTACTTGATATTGGAACTGTGGATTGTTTACTATTCAACATTTTCCTGTTTACTGCTTTTTGTACTTTTACCTGCCATATATTCACTAACTATTAGGCACATATCATTGGGTGGTTGCCTACCGGGATCTAGTCCTACACCCTATTTGGGCCATGCTTTTGGGCCCAAACAGATTATATTGTTTCAGTTATAGATAAGGGAAAGCGCCCTTCCACTTTAGGTACCTGACTTGATATAGAGCTGGAGATCATGGAACCAAGCCTGGGTTTGCAATGCTGAAGAGTTATTATCTTTTTCTTTTGTACTTGGTTCAGAACTGCTTGTATTCAGCATTGTGACTTTTTTTGGATATTTTTCCTAGACATATGTATCATGCACCATTTATTATGAATTTCTCCAGTTGTTTATTATCTTAGTCCTTCACTTTTTACTATTGTTGGATATTTACTGCTTCCTCTATTACATGTTTGTTTACTTTCGTTGTGTACTCTGCCAATGAGGGAAAAGTTTCCCCACTATCACACCCAAGGACCTCAGTGATAGTCGTCAGCCTCTAATATTTGGGGAAATGCTCTTGAGGCCATGTGACCAACCGTGTATGGGGGGGGGATAAACCATGTGAGATTCTTCATAGAGTCTTTGTTTTACTTTGAATTACCACTCTTACCTTAGATTATAAGAGGAATTGAGTGTGTGATCTTCCTCAGAGAGTCTTTGAATGACGTCAGCTATAAGGGGAATAGTCCGAGTGATCTTCCTTAGAGAGTCTTGACCTTGGGGCTATAAGTGGAATTGACTGAGTGAGCTTCCTCAGAGAGTCCCTGACTACCTTGGACTATAAGGGTAATTGACCGAGTGAGCATCCTCAGAGAGTCTTATAATTTTCGTATGACCAAACCAGAGAGGTTAGGCTGAGTGTACTGCCCAGAGGGTTGTTGTTACTTGTTAGGTAGGACCAGAGGGGATGGATGCGAGTACTTCCCCGAGGGTTACCTATTTGTGCATAGCTACTTGTTAGATGTTTCTTGATATTGGAACTGTGGATTGTTTACTATTCAGTATGTTCCTGTTTACTGCTTTATGTACTTTTACTTGCCATATATTCACTGAATATTAGGCACAGATCTTTGGGTGGTTTTCTACTGGGATCTAGTCTCACACCCTTTTTGGGCCATGTTTTTGGGCCCAAAACATATTATATTGTTGTAGGTATAGATAAGGGCATGCACCCTTCCACTTCAGGTACTTGACTTTCTATAGAGCTGGAGAGCATGAGACCAAGCCTGGGATTGCGATGATGTGGAGTTGTTATCTTTTTCTTTTGCACTTGGTTCAGTAATGTTTGTATTTAGAATTATGACTTGTTTGGATTTTTTCCTAGACAAATGTATCATGCATCATTTATTTTGCATTTCTCCAGTTGTTTATTATCTCAGTCTTTCACTGTTTACTATTGTTGGATATTCAATGCTTCCACTATTTCATGTTTGTTTACTTCCACTGTGTACTCAGCCAATGGGGGCATAGTTTCCCCACTATCACACCCAAGGCCCTTGCTTCTAGTCGGAAGCCTCTCGTGTTTGGTGAAATGCGCTTAAGTCCATGTGACCGATCGGGTACGGGGCGCCTTTGGGTGGATTTCGGAACCGAGATGTTACAATGTGGTATCAGAGGAATTATTTTCTCTTGACTTACTGTTTGGATCCTATAGCTAGGGATAATATGAAATAGGTACTTGGTAATAAGTTATGCCCAGGAGTAGCTAACCTGTGTATAGGGAAAATCCAATCTACCTCATTTATTGCAATTTTTCTGATTTTGAAATTTTACAGTTGATTTGATTTTCACTATTGGGTGGCTCAGATGTATTGTGCTATTACTGTAGATAATATTGAGGTTCTATTTCTATCGCAACTCGATGAGATGAGGGTATGCGATCTCATGCATCATATAGACACTTTCTTGAATCACATTTCATGCATTCTTTCCATGCCATCTAGGATGCATTAGTGATTGCATGTTGTTGTGATAGATGTTGTGTAGAATATGCACACTGTTGTGATAGATGCATTGATAAAATACATTTTTTGGATATGGTATTGTTTGTTTAATGATTTTTATGGATAAATTCCAAACTTTTGTTTTTGAGGTGTTATGGGCCCTCATGGACCGGAATTTGGTGGATCATCAACTTGTTGTCTTGTTATAACATGTATAAGATGTCAAGATTTGATTCGCGGGGAGTATGGGCCCTCACAGATTGGAATTTGGCACTTTTAATGATTTTTTCAGTGTTTTTATGGGATCTAGAGTAGTTTCTAAGGATTACTGTCTAGAAAAACCTAGAATACACGCCGTTTAGTTTTGACTACACGTCATGTGTTCTTATGCTCGGGAAGAAACAACTTTTCTTAATTACACTCTGTTTACCGTATGTACACGCAGTGTAATCTCTAACCATGTCATAGGCTGTGTGGCAGAGACATGGGATGGGGAATTCCTTATAGGAACATGCCATGTACATGTTTAGCACACAGTGCTGTCTGACCCAGGTAACCGGCCGTGTCATAAACAACACGGGTCGGTGTTATCTTTTCACATACACGCCGTGTTAGGATTTTACACGGCGTGTAGTATGACCCAGGTACCCAGACTTTTCACGAAAAACATGGGTCTATGTTATCCTTTCACATACATGTCGTGTCTATTTGGAACACGCCATGTAGTGTCAGCAGTGTTTCAGGCCATGTCACAAATAACACGGGCCAGGTGAGGCTTGTTTAGTACATGCCATGTCTACCTTGAACACACCATGTAGTCTTGTCCTAGGAGAGACATGTGGCTTAATTGTGTAAAAGAAACTAGGTGGGGAAAGGGGATTAAAGTAGGTGCCGTGTTCTAGGACAACACGTCGTGTGTTTTTGGGTGTTACCTGACCAGTTGTGGTGGGAGTACACGCCCATGTGAATGACTTAAGGGAAAACGCCATGTAGGGGAAATACACGCCCTGTAGTCATGTTTTTCTTAAATTGAATGGTTTCTTTCTCCAGTTTTCTTCTTGTTCCTTAATTATTCAGTCCTTGATAATCTTGAATCTAAGTGTGCGTTTGACCTTGCAGAGTCATGCCACTTAGACATCCTCCAGTTGACCACCAGTTTAAAGGTAGTGATCAGACGCTTGATATGCTTGATCAGGGACTTCATGTAGATCCTCCTATTGTTCCAGCCTTGGCACCATCAGTTATACCAGTTGTAGGCGTCGATGCACAATTTAGGGAGGGTTCTATGAGGATGATGCAGACCTTCCAGGGAGCACCGCCTCCTGCTCTGTCGATGGTAGATTTGACGCAGGTTTTTCCACAACATCATCCTCCCACCTTATTAGGGGAAGGAGGACCATAGGCTGCAGAGTCATGGCTTGAATCCCCACTGACGATCTTCAAGCATCTTGAGGTACCACCAGAGAGGAGGGTGAATCTCACGACCTACATGCTCTGAGACTCCACCAAGAGGTGGTGGGATGTCATCTCTTAGGCGGGACGCCACCAGAATCTATCTTGGGAGGAGTTCTAGCGTATCTTTTACAATTACTTATACTCGGAGACCTTGAGGGATGATCGAGCCCTGGAGTTCATAAGCCTGGAGCAGGGTACTCTTTCTGGGATGGAGTATTAATCTCACTTCATAGAGCTACAAAATTTCACACCTATTCCAGCAGGTGATGAGTTGTTCCTGGCTAGGATGTTTGAGGATGGTCTCAGGTAAGAGTTTCATTCCCAGGTGAACATCTTTAGGTTGAATTTGATATCCTCTATCATCAAATGAGCGCTGATTATTGAGAGCAATATAAGGGATTCTATAGCTGTGAGCCAGTGCGGTTTGGCATCCAGAGTTAGTATTCCCCCAGCTGATAGTAGGAAGCGTCGTAGGGAGACTACATAGGGTGATCAGAGTAGGCGGGATGCACGTTCTGGTAGCCACGTGGTGTGCTACCAGTGTGGGAGGAGCGGGCATACGAGGCCACATTTCCAAAGAGACGCGATGGAGTGCTGATCTTGCGGCAAGATGGGTCATCTCTAGTGTTTCTGTAAGTTTCTCTCTCGAGCAGTTGAAGACATGGGTTCTTATATGACCCCGTGTTTGGGAGAATCACTACCAGTTTTTCACTAGTTTGGGAACTAGAGTTCTTTCGATTGTTCAGGTTGAGGTGGAGGTCATGGCCGGGGTATTCAGTCGCCGGTCCTTCAACGACAGCAGGGTGGATCAGGTCAGAGCGGTCAGGCAGGGTCACTGGGCCATGGATCATGCCAGAATTTTTTAGTGGAGTAGACCAAGCAGAAGCAGGACTCTGGACCCTCTACAGTTCGAGGTATGATTTTAGTAGCCTCAGTTTTATCTTCTTCTTTTTTCAACACAGAGGATTCCCATAGATTTATCTCTGTTGCTATTGTGGAGAGCCTTGGGCTTTGTATCTTTTCTTCTACTGGTATGTTTCCGCTTGACACACCGTTGAGGATGAGGAAATCTAGCGTACGTCAGTGCAAGGAGTTCCCTCTAGAGGTTGGTGGATGTCACTTCTTATGGGACCTCTATGTACTAGAGATTATGAGCTATGATTTCATTCTCAAAATGGACTATCTAGTTCCCTTCCAGGAATTAGTCAATTTTTATCATCATAGGGTGAGTTTCGTATCACGAGATGGTGGATCTTTTCTTCATAAGGGAAAGTGGGATGTTCAGGGAAGAAGAGCGGGACCATAGAATCATGGGTTAGGAGGAGTTACAACCCAGATTTCTAGTCTATATCTGGATGATCGGGGAAATTCACAGTTAGACTTTCCTCAAGTGGTGGATCGTTTCAGGGACTTATTTCTAGAGGATTTTTCAGTTTTTCCTCCAGAGCATGAGATAGAATTTTCTATTGAGCTTGTGATATGAGTAACACCGGTGTCCATTTCTCCTTATAGGATGGTCACAACTGAGTTGCAGGAGCTCAAGAAGCAGTTGGAGGAGTTGTAGACAAAGGGTTTAATCTGACCCAATATTTCTCCTTGGGTTTCGCCTGTGTTGTTTGTGAAGAAGGCAGACGACACCCTCAGGATTTGTGTGGATTATAGGAAGTTGAACCGGTTGACAGTCAAGAGCCGATATCCCTTGCCCATGATTGATGATCTCTTTGATCAGCCTCTAGGAGCCTGAGTGTTGTAAAAGATTGACTTGAGATCTGGTTATCACAAATAACGCATTAGACCATTTGATATACCTCTTACAACCTTCTGTAGTAGGTATGGTCTATACGAGTATATGGTTATGTCGTTCGGTCTCATGAACGCGCCTGCAGTTTTCATGGAATTGATGAACCGAGTGTTCCATCCTTACTTGGATTCCTTCATGGTTGTCTTCATGAACGATATCTCGGTGTACTCTTACACTCGACACAACCATGCCACACATCTTGAGATCATTTTGAGTACACTGAGAGAGCATCAGTTATATGCTAAGCTCTCAAAGTGTCACTTTTGGATGAACCATATTCACTTCTTGGGTCATGTCATCTTAGAGACATGTGTATCAGTAAACCTAGATAAACTGAGAGAATTAGTTTCTTGGGTGTAGCCTAAGAACTTCTTTTAGGTAAAGAGTTTTCTAGGGATGGATGGATATTACATATGCTTCATACATGACTTTTCATACTTAGCAGCACCGCTGAAGGGTCTGACTAAGAAGGGTGCGAAGTTCTTATGGTCAGATTCTTGTGAGTCAGCCTTTCAGGAGCTGACAAAGAGGTTGACATTAGCACCGATACTAGTCTTTCTAGAGCTGGGAAATAGATATACTATTTACCACGATGCATCAGGTATCGGGCTGGTAGCTATGATTTTGCAGGGATATGGAGTCGTTGTGTACGGGTCTCAGCAGTTGAGGCCACATGAGAGGAACTACCCAACACACGATCTAGAGTTGGCAGCAGTTGTTCATACCATACACTGTTGGAGGCATTACCTTCTGGGGGAGCATTTTTTGGTTTTCACTAACCACAAAAGTCTCAAGTACATTTTCACACAGTGTGATCTAAATTTGAGACAGCGAAGGTGGGTCGCATACCTACAATCCTTTCATTTCGAGCTTGCCTATACACATGGTAAAGGCAACACAGTGGATCATGTGTTGAGAAGAAGGAATCAGATATAGGATGTTTAGGAGGCCAGCTGTGAGTGGCAGCTTATGGATATGTTCTCTAAGATGCATTTGGAGGTGAAAGACAGTCAGGGGAAGATGTTTCTTTCTTCTGCAGCTGTTACCTCTACTCTTCTTGATTTAGTTCAAATGTGGCAGCTATCAGATTATGAAGGCCTAGTATTAAGGGAGAGTGTGTCATGAGAGGACCCTATTCCTAGATGAACTATAGGCGAGGATGAGATCTTGTGTTTCCAGGGTGCGTATGGGTGCAAACATATATACGCGTGGAGATGATGTGGGATTTTCATTCATTAGTTTGGGAAGTTTATCTTGGCGTCACCAAAATTTATCATGATATGCATCGACAGTATTGGCGGCCATGTATGAATAGGGATCTTTCTGATTTTTTCATGAGGTGTTCCACGTGTCAGCAGGTGATGAAGGAGCATCAGCGACCAGCAGGGCTTTTGTAGCAGTTACCCATTCCCGAGTGGAAGTGGAATGGCGTCGCTATGGACTTCGTGACTAGTTTTCCATTGTCGCCTTGGGGGAATGATGCTATTTGGGTTTTCATCGATAGGATTATGAAGGTCTCTCACTTCTTTCCAATCAAGGATTCCTTTAGTGTTGATGAGCTGGGATGGTTGTACATCAGAGAGATTATACGTCTACATGGAGTTCCACACTCCATTGTTTTAGACATGGATGAACGATTTACATCTCTGGTCTAGCATGGGCTTCAAAAGGCTTTGTGTACACATGTACTTTTGAGTATAGCTTACCACCCCCATACAGGTGGCCAATCCGAGCATACGATTTAGGTGCTTGAGGACATTCTCCGAGCATGCACTCTAGATTTTGGAGGTTTTTGGGAGAAGCATATACCTCTTATGGAGTTTTCCTACAAAAATAGTTTTCAAACAACTATTCAGATGACACCTTATGAATCTTTGTATGGTTGGTCATTCCGATCACCCTTATGCTAGCAGGAGGTAGGAGAGGCAGATTTTCTAGGACCTCATCTTGTTCAGGAGACCACGAAGTAGATAAAGTTGATTCAGAAGAGGACGACTACTGCTCAGTTTCGTCAGAAGTCTTGTGTTGATCAGGGGAGACAACCTCTGTTATTAGAGGTTGGGGATCATGTTTTCCTATGTGTCACACTGAGGTTGGGACACAAGAGTATCAAGATACAGGAAAATCTTTCACCGAGATACATCAGTCCATTTGAGGTGTTGGAGAGAGTTGGTCCGGTTGCCTATCGGTTGTGGTTACCTCAGAGGTACCTGGCTATGAACGACGATTTTCACATTTCTCAGCTCTGACATTACTTTTTAGACCCATATCATGTATTTCAACCTAAGGAGGTTGATCTTGAAGTGGACGCATCATTCGAGGAGCATCCTATCTGGATTGTCGATCACAGTACAAAGTTTCTCCATGAACGGTCTGTTCCTCTGGTACGAGTGTTATGGCAGCACGGGGGGGGGGGGGGGGGGGTATAGGATGAGACTTGGGAGAGGGAGGCCTATGTACGAGCTCATTGGATGTATTTTTTCAGGTTTTATTCTTCTACTCCACGCTAGAGAAATTTGGGGATGAATTTCATTAAGGGTGGAAGTTTGTAAGAACCCGAATCTTCTTTTCAGGTATGTTTTTCCTTTTTTGGTTGTTTTTGAGAAAAAGAGGAAAATATGGAAATTTTCAAAGTACACTCCATCTACTTTATGAGTACACACCGTGTACTGCGATGCCGATGGAGGTCGTGTGATGGCCGTGTAGGGGTGACATGGAGGCCACCTAAAGAAGAGTACGGAAAAAGGAGAATACATGCCTTGTACTTCAAAAGTACACGCTGTGTACTTTTATTTTTTTTCATTAAATGCACTGGGGTCACGTCTAATTTCTAGAACACACTCCTTTTAGGTCTCGTTCGACCGAGAGCAGCATACGATTGTATAACTTTGATGAGCCCCTAAGTGGGAATCCACCCTCTGAATCAAACACCATCGTTTGCGTTGGAATCACATCAGTGAGTTCTTCCTTCTCCCATAACATCGTTTTCTAATTCCTCCTACTTTCCAAGTTATTGTGGGTTGAATTTTTTATACATTTTTATAGATCTATGATGTTCTAAAGAAATTAAAGCATTGAGGTTCAAGTATATCGATCACCTAACCCCAAGGTAGGTGGTTTGTGCCTTTCCGTTCAAAGTCTTTGAGTATTATGTGAAATTTCCACCAATACCCTTGAACGAGGTATTGCGTGTTACCATTTTACCCCTGTTGTCTTCTTTCCATGAGTATATTCGCGTGTAGAGTTTGAATGGATAAGAATAGGGTTGTTTTGCTCTGCCTTGGATGTTTTTCCCATGCATGTTCTATTTACGACTGTTTGGTCATGTTAGCCAGTTTGGCTACTTTGCCTATTTTCCATACTTGTTGCTGTAAGATGGAGAGTTTCAATCCTGACATGCTTGATATGCTGTAGACTGTTTATCCAAGTAGTTATGTAGGTTTTCTTTGTCCATATTTCATTTCTATGATGTCATCCTACACAGGGATTTCAGAATCTGGTGTAGTAGACTATAAGGGGAATTTGACGAGTGAGCTTCCTCAGAGAGTCTTTGAGAATTAGGCTATTGGGGGATAGACTATGTGAGCTTCCTCAAATAGCCTAGGATTAGATTGGTCTATAAGGGGATTGACTGTGTGATCTTCCTGAGAGAGTCCTTGACTTCTTAGACTATAAGGGGAGAGATTGTGTGAGCTTCCTCAGAGAGTCTATGTTTTACTTTGAATTATCATGCTTACCTTAGACTATAAGAGGAATTGATTATGTGAGATTCCTCATAGAGTCTTTAAATGACCTAGGATATAAGGGGAATTGAACGAGTGAGCTTCTTCAGAGAGTCCTTGACCTTGGGTCTATAAGGGGAATTGACCGAGTGAGCTTCCTTAGAGAGTCCCTGACTACCTTAGACTATAATGGAAATTGACCAAGTGAGCTTCCTAAGAGAGACTTATAATTTTTATATGTCCAAACCAGAGAGGTTAGCCTGAGTGTACTGCCCAAAGGGTTATTGGTACTTTTTATGTAGAACCATAAGGGATGGCTATGAGTACTTCCCAAAGGGTTACCTGTTTGTGCATAGCTGCTTGTTAGTTGTTGCTTGATATTGAAACTGTGGATTGTTTTCTGTTCATAATGTTCTTATTTACTTCTTGCTGTACTTTTACCTACCATATATTCACTGACTATTAGGCACAAATCTTCTTGTGGTTTCCTACTGAGATCTAGTCTCACACCCTTTTTGGGCCATGGTTTTGGGCCGAAATAGATTATATTGTTGCAGGTATATATAAGGGCAAGCGCCCTTCCACTTCGGGTACTTGACTTTCTATGGAGCAGGAGAGCATGGGACCAAGCCTCGGCTTGCGATACTGAGGAGCTATTATCTTTTTCTTTAGTATTTGGTTCAGTACTGTTTGTATTCAGCATTGTGACTTGTTTGGCCATTTTTTCTAGACATATGTATCACGCATCATTTATTAATCATTGATCCAGTTTTTTATTATGTTAGTCTTCTGTTGTTTACTGTTGTTGGAAATTTATTGCTTTCACTATTGCATGTTTGTTTACTTTAGCTGTGTACTCTACCAATACGGGCAGATTTTACCCACTATCACACCCAAGGCCCCCGTTGCTAGTCGGAAGCCTCTGGTGTTTGGGGAAATGTGCTTGAGGCCATGTTTCCAACCGAGTACAGGGAACCTCTGGGTGGCTTCTCGAACCGGGATGTTACAATGTTGTTGAGCTATATCTTGACACATCATATGAGGATTGTCTGGTGTAGATTATCAAATGGAGTGAGAAATTCCTATAAGGAAAGAATTTACCACTTGTATAGATTAAATGGCATCATGGATGGGTCTAAGAAGAGACATGGGAGGGGGAGGCTGATGTTTAGGCTCAATGTCCCGAGTTGTTAAAGCATAATTATTATAGGTACTTCTTAAGGATGAGAATTCCTTAAAGGGAGAGAATTCTAACATCCTCACTTAAACTTTTATGTTTGAGATGTTTTGATTTTATAAAATTCACTTTTATAATTTGTTTCATATCTTATATGCTTTATTTGAAGGTTATCTATATGAGTAAATGGGTCAAGAATCTAAGGTTTTAGTTTTTTAGGAAAGGAATTGTTGAATTGTGGTTGAAAACTACCATTGGATTTCCATTGGAGACCCCTAGATAGCTTGTGGAGTTACTATAGGACTATAGGAAACTATAAATCTGACTAGCTATCCAGTGAGGCCCACTATCTAGCCATTATAGTCAAGATTGGTGTGTAATAAATTTAACCCATGATTTTTTTTTAATTTCACTCGATTTTGACCTTGTTTAATACCCAATTCTAACCCTAGAGCCCCATATTTAAAATTTCAAATCTCATATATCAAATATTTAGCTCTCTTATTCATCTCCCCTTGGTTCTTCAATGATGGATTGATCTAGTGACATTATAATGGTATATTATCTCTAGATCTAATTTTTTTCTTCCTCATTGATAGATGTGTACGGATATATTATTGATATATGGTTTGTATGTAGATCAGATGACAAATCATCCCTTTATATAGTGGTGAAGTATCTATATAATTAATAATGTATCTTGATTAGATAGATATATACCATCGATAATAGAAATATTATATGTATGTGTTTATTAATCATCTTCATAAACATATTCTTTATGGGGAATTGGTGATAAAACTATAATACTCTAATGATATATTTGTAGGTTGGTGGTGGATTTTACATGTCGATGAAATCCTTTTGACCAAAGATAAATTCATTCATGAATGGTGGAAGTTTCTGGGAATGTTTCTATAGATTGATCACCTTTATAACTTCTTATTATTGACACTCAACTTGAATATATTTTATGATGATATATTAATGTTGGATTGATCTCCATTGACTAGACCTAAGGTTATTTTCTATAACTGACAAGGAATTCATGATCTATTCTTAAGTAGACAATAAATCTAGTGAATTGAAATTCTCTCCTTCAACAAATCAAAAAACTATCTCTGTTGATAGACATAATGTGGTACGTGATTCAAGAAACATCATTCTTGTTATGGGATATTTTTAGTTATCTTTTATAAAAATACCATAAGATGAAACATAAACAAAGATAAGAATCCTTGACATGTGAGCTAGTTCTCCATGGGTGTGCAACATGATTCGAGCTTTAATCCTTTGATGAACTATGGAGTTCTTTTTCAATGATATTGAGGCAGGAAGTTCCTTAACTTTTGGGGATCTTAAATACTATTTTTTATTTGATGTGATATATGTGTGATATAGATTGTTGTCCATGTTTGATTATTTTTTCATGTGGGTCTGTGTAGCCTATGAAACCTATTTATGATGCCTGATTCCATGAGTGTTGTTATGTATCTTGTTTCCATGTTAGATGTTGAAAACATATTTACATATCTTGTTTTTGAATATCAAGATTTCATGATATTCTTTTATTATGTATTCTCTACCATTTTCTGTGTAATTACCATACCTTTATAGGTTTTTATTTTGTTACTTGAAACAGGTGGACTATAATGATATGATCAACCCTTAGAGGGAGAGTGCACATGACATACGATGATGATGTCGATGGACCTGAAGGAAAGGTAGCGGTTCCTAGTTGATACTAAGTAGCATGTTTATCTATTACCTAGTGGATTTTGGGTACCATGCACACTCAATGCCTGAAATATGTGGAGAAACACATTTACTTGATTCTTAGTTTATGTTGAGTTGAATGTATAACCGATGCCTAGAAAAATACATATAGCATGTTTACTCGATTCCTTGAGGATTCCCAGGATCATGTTTACCATCCTTGAGGCTAGTTATTTATCATTTTAGATATTTTTTATTATCATACCTATATGGAGCTAAAACATGTATGACTGAGGATCATTTTGGCTTGGCTAGCACCC
This sequence comes from Viscum album, assembly GCA_963277665.1. Taxonomy (NCBI): domain Eukaryota; kingdom Viridiplantae; phylum Streptophyta; class Magnoliopsida; order Santalales; family Viscaceae; genus Viscum; species Viscum album. The sequence goes on along the minus strand of OY728165.1, from coordinate 274,445,928 downwards.
AAACACTTGGTGTATGAGGTTTTTGGTTTTCATGTGAATTTATTTTATCATGGAATACACCAATAATACTTTTGAACGTTTATTAAGGACATATTAGTGATGTAATACCGGTTTTTATTACTCACCCCCTATAAAGTCATCTCAATGCATTTAAATACTTCCTGTATAAGAATATAGGTAAGGGTGAATGACCTATGATATAAAGTTGAGTTGTTGATCATGGAATTTTTGGAAGGGCTAGAATAATAACTAGGGGATTTTCATAGAGATATATTTATTTATCTTATTTCACATTATTGTCTAGTTTTATTTCCACACTAATTTCTTGATTTATTTATATTTATGAATAATTTTCAATCCATTGTTACATTTTATATTTAGTATTTAACTTTATATTCTGATTTTTATACTGAAATTATTATATTGTTTATCGATATGATTACTAAAGGGTAGAGTCTCCCCACTGATGATGTTATGAACCTCACTAGTAGTTATAATCCTCTTACATATGGGTAACTATACATGAATTCTTATGAATATTTGGATCAAACCTGGAGGTATATGAAGTGGTGTTACAATTTATTATCTCAAAGTTGAGATTTAGTAAATAGAAAAATAATTAAAATATAAATTAACTTTTTAAATAAACTCATAAGAAGTTATGAATCTCTGGATGAAAATTAAATAATAATATAAGGTGATTGATGATCTAAATGCTTGTGTGAAGAATTGAAAAAAATTGAATACCTTTAAAAATACCTTGTTTCCTTGAGAAGAAAATTTTAATATAAAATAAAACCAAGAGATTTGAAGAATAAACTTCACTTCATAAATTTCTAAAAAGAATAAATATTAGAAAGGACCAAGAGAGGCTTTTGTTTGGAACATTCTATGTGAACAAAGTGATAGGTTCATGGGTAAATGAGGATTCATATATGATGTCATGAAATCAAAGGTATGGATAGTGAAAAATAGAAAAATGTAAAGGAAAAGGTGGGTGACTCTAATGTCAATTATAATTCACCAGAAGTACATAAAAAATATCTATGAATAAAGAAAAACAGAGGGTTAGAAATAATCCTTAGTTTGTTAGAGTTAATCAATATCTGAGGAGCTATTCTAAGGATGAGGAGATGTGGAGGAATGAAAGTGAGATAATTTTTCCTCAAATGAAGTATCAATTATATTCTTATATGTGTTATAAAATGTCATTATGTGAAGAGGGAATAAGATATTTTAATATAGAAGCATCTAGAATTCTAAAAAGAAGAATGAGACCATATCCTTAATCTCATAGAATAAATTATTTCTATGGATATTAATTTCATTATTCGAAATTTGGGCATAATGATTTAGAATAGAGAAAAAGAAAAAATGGTGGTTACCACCATTGAAGTCAGAGACAAGTGAATGTTAAACAACCCAACATGATTGCTTTGAAAAATATATACACCCTATTAATTAGTAGAACAAGATGATTATGATTATAATAATTATGATAAAGAGAAACTGGATAGGTCAGCCTATGCTGGAACATAACTAGACATCTCATGGTTGGGAAGAAATTGGAAAGATAAGGCTAACATGATATAATTCACTCTAAAATCCCAAAAGAAAATTAGAACCTTGATCCTTGATAGCAGGTTTTTATTCCACATCGCATGAAATATATAATTTCTAAAAAAAATAATGAAAGAGTTGATAGAAAATTGTGTTTCAAAAGTGATGGATCTCTAGATATAAATGGAATTGGAAATAAATGATTAGTAGGTGAGAAGATAAAGAATATATAATTTCTATATCTAGATTTATTAAGACACAACTAATTAAGTGTGAGTTGACTATGTGTCTTTGGACTTAATGTTACTTTAAACCAAAAGGATATATTAATCAATTGAAAGTCTGGGAACTCTCTCGTAAGTTGTTAGAGGACCAATGAAAATCTATATCAGGTGGATAATAAAGATCATACTTGTATCCATATATTAGAAGAGGATAAAAACTTATGGCCTTTAATGTTAGTCCACATTCACTAATAGATCATGGATAAATTATTCAAGCTAAAGGATGTAGTGGATATTATAAATTTTAAAAACGATTTTGAATATAACTTTGATGCTTGTATGTGGGGAAATATGGTCCAAAATCATTTTTGATCAATGAAAAAAATGGTAAACAATCTAATTGATTTGGTTTACACTAAAATTTTTGGGCTAATGAATCAACTAAGAACACATGAAGAGAGTCACATCATCCACTTTATCGATTATTATAACATAATGGCCTATTTAATGTTCAAATAGAGAGAAATATAAGACATATAGTTCATAAAGAAGTATCGAAGATGGTTTGAAATTGTGACTAGATACACTATTAATATATTTTGATATGATAATGAAATATAATAGACATACATTGATATAGAAAATTAACTCAAGAAACATTGAATTATGCAGGAGGTGTCCTTAATAAGGAAACTATATTATAATGGATTTTTTGATTAAATAAATCATATGATGAATAATATGGACAAAATGTTTCTCACTGATATTGATATCTCAAACCACTACTGGAATGAGGTAGTTAAATTAGTGGCGTATACTCAAAATTTGGTGGTGATAAGCACATGGGTTTGAATGGAACCCTATTAAATTTATAATTCAAGGAAAAAATTTCTAAATAACTTTTGGATCTTTAGAAGCGTATTTTATATCCAAAATAAAGAGTAAAATCTTGGAAAGTATGTAGATTAAGAAGATGAATGAGGGTTTTTCAGATACTAAATAAAGATTAAGTTCTATAAATACTACTATAAAATATTGAGAAATATTTTGGGGATAAATGATGTTAATGTCATTGAAGATAAATATGGGGGTAATTCTAAAACTTTAAAATACGATGAATTATGTGTAGAAGAGAATCAAGATAATATAAATCTTATATTTTTAGAAAGTTCCCAAAATGATAAATATTCTAAGGATAATTAAAAAAGGATATGATTAATAAATAATTTTATCCTACACCATATAAGAGAAACATGAGAGAGTAAGTTGAAACATCCAATATAATTAGATATATAACTGTCCCTAAACAGACATAAAGAATGTTGAATATTGAGCATGCTACTCAATGGTGGAACAAATACACTTTAAATAAGTCCTAAAGGATGAATAATTACTTTGATCCATAAATGAAGAACTAGATCAAATCAATAAAAATAAAACTTGGGAACTTGTAAATAATTTTGAACATCACAATGTGATCGCTATGAGGTGGATATTCATAAATAAATTAAAATAACATGAAGTTATGATCCAATATAAGACATGTTTAATTTTTAAATACTTTGAATAGATTTAAGGAGTTGATATTGAATAAAAATTTTCAGCAGTGACTTTAATTGACTCAATCCGGATATTATTTGTAATTCCCCAAGATTTTGAAATATATATATATATATATGTATATATAAATTAATACTTTGTTCAATAGATTTCTTTAGACACAACACCAATCTAAAATGATCCATGAAAAATTAATTTTTATAAAAATTTAATGATAATAAAACCTAGAGTAAATAAAAATAAATTAACTAATTAGAAATTCTTATATTTAGAGGGTATATAATTAATTTTATTTAATATGTAAAAGGACATTCTATTCTCAAATAACTATTTAATTTATTAATAAATTAAAATCAATCATTTTAAAATATTAGATTTATAAAATATAAGATTTCAATATAAAAACTAACATTTTAACATCATTAAGTTAGGAATGATTATGAGATAATGCTTATAATCCTTAACATTTAAAAATGAAATTTATCAATAAAAGCATTTTTCATTATATTTCCATTTTAAAGATAACATTATAAATTTTAAAATTTTATGTTTTACCAAATGAAATTAATTTTTTAGTTCCACATATCAATACTAGTTTAGTATTAATTATTGTGATTTTTTTAAAAATGTTGACTTTTATGTGAATAGTGAAAAATATCGTTTTTGTAAATAACATGAATTTTATGACATAATTAGCATATAAGAATGAATTTTAAATTCATTAAACCTTTATATAAGTCTAAATGTATATTTAAAAATATAATTTATAAATTAATAAATGTTGGCTTTAATTTAAAAACACATATTTTACGTCATATAAATTATGTTATATTATAATTTTTTTATTAAATTTTACATATGGTATTTTAAAAGTAATTTTTATCACTACAATAAAATTTATATAAAAAAGGATTTAAGATTTGGAATAATTAGGTCCCAATTTTATAAAAAGTATCAACTTATTTTCAATAAGAAAGGATATATTCGTTGAGTAAATGCTAGTTTCTTGGATAAAAATCAAAAGGGGGTAAAAATGGTTTCACCAAAAGGGAAATACCACAAATTTTTTTAAAAAATGTGTGGGAATTGGTGGTTGATTCCATGATCAAAGTTATACATTCACCTATATATTATTTCCCAATTTTTGGATACTTTATTGGATAATCAATTCCCATTATTAAAAAGTTTTGGGTATTTAAAAAATGTGATCCCTTTAACTCATAAAAGGGGAACTCCTCTCCTCAATTCCCCTCACACCACAAACCATGCAGTTCATCCAAAAATAGTTCCAAAAATCTCTTAAATTTTTTTATCCATATTCAATAGGTTCTGGTATTCTCAAAATGACATCTTTCAAAGTCTTAACCCCCTTTTCAGTGGAGATAATCCAAGAAGTGAGTTATAAATTTCTAACTACTCTTTCCAATTTCTATTTTTATGTGAATTTATTATTTCTAAAATTCCATTACACCATATTATAATAATATAATAAGTATAATTATTATAATTTTATTTTAATATAAATATGGTAAAAGGATTAACACCCTTTCCCTTTTCTGTTAGGAAAAATGAAATCATCATTTGTGTGCTGTGCGGACTACCGCATCCATGGAACAACATGTTTCGTTTTACATCACTAAAATACAAGAATAGTAATAATATGGTATTTAATATATTATTGTTATATATTTTATATATTTTATATCCTAAAATGATAAAAAATACTACTCCTTTTCTTTTTTCTATTGAAAATTAAATCATCATCCATGCATACGTGTGGGCTACCACGTCTATGGAACGCTAAATTTACATTTTTTATTTTCATCACCGACTTACATGGATGGTCATGAGAATGGATTTAATGGATAATTTCTTTTATATAAATTTTATGTTTCTATAAAGAAAAATTTGACAAAAATATAAATAATATGATTAATAAACAACTGTGGTAAGGTCAATTGTACAAAAGAGTGTTCTAAGAGAAAAAATGATATAATATTATTTTGTAATAACTTTGAATAAGTTATATTATTCTTATAATTATATAAAATTATCTTATATCACAATAATAAACACTAAATAATATAATTATTCTTCTATTATAGTGTTTTTACAAATTAATTACTTCATAATCATCCATTAATTATGGCTAGTTCTTGTTTGGGTTGGTTTAACCACATAATTGAATAGTGATATAAATTTTATCATGGATGGCTATGAGAATTTAGTTTCTAGTTATATATGATATAGATATTTAAATAATGAGTTTTCTTGGTGCTTTAATAGTAATATAAAAATTTAAATCATTATTTGAGAAAACACACTTTGATTTCTATGAATCATCTAAACAAGCCCACTATTAAATTCATCTTTAAGGATCATAAACAAAACTACCATAAAATGATATTATAAAATTATAAATATTTATAAAACATAAATCAAATTAAATTCTATGATATGGGAATGGTGATATTTGAGAGACGAATGGAGAACAACACCACTATTACAAAAGTATTTCAGAATGATCAAGATTGCTCACATTTGATATTGAAAATATATAATAACTAACTGATATTAATATATGGGCTTATTGTAAATTATGTTTATAAAAGGTTATATACATGAATAATGTAACAACCAAGCTTCAAAGGTATGCTTTTTTTTAAAATATTTCAATAGATTACGTTGCACGCAACACCAAGTTTGAGCACCCCATGATCTATTAAACGAGCCATTTAAAAAGAAGTTATGAATAGTATTAAAAAAATCATGAAATTTGTAAATTTTATTTTTAAAAATAGAATTAATTTTTGAAATTTGAATATCAAAATTATCCTAGGTTTAATTTTTTTATTTTTCTTAAAAGTTTCTATTTTTGATGAATATTTAAATATACTACATTGTTTTTTAAAAACCAACTTTTTCATTTAAATAATTATTTTAATATAAATTTATTTTAAAGTCAAAATAGATAAATAATAATTATATTTATCCAATTTAGGTAATTGTAACCATTTTTATAATAAAATTTGATATAAAAATTTGATGTTTTGAACATCTCTTTTACCAGCCTTGACGCCAAATCTGCATGATTAGCATTAAAATTAATTTTACTATTTATGTGAATGTTATTTCTAAAAATATACATAAATGGTTGTAATTATTATGAAAATTTTGGATGTTTAGGTCCCCTTTTCCATTAAAATCCTCAGATTCCCTTTACATTGCACTCATCTCACCCTGATGATATTCCAAACATAGTTCCTCACTAACTGAATTCAACCAAAAAAGGGAATATAAATAGAACCATTCCTGGATAACTATTTTAGAAAACACTTGGATGTAATATATGAATCACCCAAAACTAGGTCCCAAAACCCTTCCTCCCAAGAACCATAAGATATCCTTGAGAACACTCACCAAATCCCACAACCATCTCCTAATGACGTCTCTAGAAAACTAATCATTTCATTTTTAATGCTACAACACTAACATGGGTGTAATTTCAATCCAACACCCATGGATCATCACACCCTAAAAAGACAACAACCAAGTCAGACCGTAAGTGTAGGTTAAACTCGGAACCATCTACTAGAGTCCAAGGAGATAATCCAAGGTAGTTCATAATCTAGTGGTTACAAGTGATACATTGGTACAAATACTAGATGTCCACATATCAAAACACTAACTGTATCCAAAATAATATTCTCTCCTACTAGTCGATTCAAATAATCAGTTGGTGTCCATATATTTATCTAATGAGTTCCTACTTGGGAACCCAAGTTTCAATCATAATAGTCGATGCCTTTAGTGATTACTCAAATCTAGAAAAAGCAACACATGCTACTTAAAACAACCATCTAACAGTTTTATTATTTGTTGGCATTAAATATCCAAGCGTCCATCTAATGAAAAACCTTGAAGTTTGAAGACTGTTCTCAAATGAAGGTCACCCCATTATCTTATGGTTGGAATCCACACCATTCACCATCCTTTATAGCACTCCATAGGTGCAACTTTCAAGGAGTGAATCCATCAACCCAAAATGAATTTTCTTTTCTTTCTTTCTCTCTATGTAATATCGAAACTCTCTCAGTGTACTCCGGATGATATTGGGATATGGGGTATGTTTGTCACTAAACTGAGTGTATAATAATATGTTATCATAATTATAATTAAAACCAAAACACTCCTTCCATATCCAAGATGATGTTCCTGGTATAGTTTTCTAACAAATCGTACCCAAATAATCATGAGAAGGGTGTCCAAACCACTTTTAGTTGACTCTTATAAGGAAAATTGACTTGAGTGTCTAACATGTCATCACTATCTGATCATGATGAATTTACTACTACAGGCACACCATGATTATTCAAGATTCCGCACTAATGTCCAATATCAAATAAAAGTGTCTCTCAATGAGTTTTTACGCAACCAAACATTTAATTTCCATGATTCTTTGTATACAAAGATGTACCACTGACCAGGAACATCACCTAAATTGTTTGTGCACCCTGATCACAAATTTAGCATCCAGACCCCAACCAAGCCCAAAACAGGGTTTCCATTGATCATCGTATCAAGTATTATAAAAATATAACTCACTAGCCTCATGGGCTTCAAAAAAACCTTCTGACCATTCCAAAAAGGTCCTTTACATGTGACTTTAATATACTTGGTAGGATGAGTTCCTTACAACTGGCTTGAGGCTCCCATCTATAGGAGTTCCCATGTCATATAAGGACCCGACCTTATAATGTTACTTAATATTGAATTACATTGAATAATTCACATTGAGGATCTTTTCAGGTTTAGAGTTTTAGAGAATTGGGACATAACTATTACATCTCAAAGATTACAAGGTAGACACATCTGCTTAGTTTCCATTTTTTCACAAAATATAAACCCTTGAAAAAAAAGAGTCATGTCTAGTTCCATGTTTTAGACATCATGGCATTTCTTTGATCCCATCCTTGACCGTATTCCATTTTAAGTCCTGTGGAAAACATTTCAAAAAAACATGGGATGAGCATAAAAAGCTCAGTACGGGTTATAACAAAATGGAAATAAAACATCAGTCAGTGTATACATAGGAATCAATGAAATAATACTTTTCTCATAAAACATAACCACTTTAACATACCTCATTAAATCATAAGATTTAAGAATAACTCATAGAAATCATAAGACATAAAGGTAATTTGAGGCATTCATAACATTCTTGCGTAGGGAGTAACCCTCATGGTTAATTTTGGAATACCAATCATAGTATATTCCCTAAATCTCTTCAGAGAAACCTTAGGGTTTAACTCCTTCACGTTACTCAATGCATTGGAGAGCTATATCGGGCTCACCCACCCTTAGTTTATCACGGAACCACCTGATTTCATAAACATTGCCCAAGAACCATAACATAATCATAAAACTTAAGACATGCATAAAAGAAACATAAAATTTCCACATTTCAATCACAATAGATCACATCATGATAAAAACATCTAATAAAATCATTAAAACTCTATGAGAGAAAAATACCTTTATTAAAATAAGACATTTAAAAGATATTTTAGAATCAAAGTGTCCCATACCACTTCAAAAATTTTGAAAGGGTTTTAAAACATTCATGTACCTATAAATAAATCCTAAAAACCATTTTTAAAACATGGACATGGATGATAAAGGTTTAAAAGAATAAATCTTTAAAACCATTTAAAACAATGTTTTAATAAAAGAGTCCTTTTCCATTTTGAACATTTAAATTATAAGCCACAAGAAAGTAGAACATTTTCAAAACATTTAGATGACTTTAGTATAGACATAATATGGATATGGAATTTCAAAGGGGCTGTATATACACTTTATAAAATAATAACAGTGCATATCATTAAGAAATGTCTCAATGATAAGAAATTGAGATGTAATCCCAATCAAGGATCATGCCATTAGAGCAAGGATAAAGAAATGACATAATTATGTGTGAAAAATATAAATACACCAAATATAAGTGGATAATCAGTGTAAAAAGATCATATTTCATCCACACATATTCATAGCATGAAATAATCAAGATGTAGAGGTTTAACCCAAAGAATTGAAATTGGGTTAAGAAGTTCCCGTACAAAACTTCGACAGTCTAACAACATCACTTTAAAATTAAGAGAATGAGTTGATGAGAGAGAAAATGGTATCTAATCACTTGTACATAAAATGTAATTCAATAAGGATATATAAGAACATATCCCAACATAATAATATGTAAATTGAAATGTATAACAAAAGAAGTCTTTTAAAAAGAGGAGGGTGAAAGGTTCCCTTACCGATTTGGGTAACTTTCGAAACATTCACCCCATGAAAGAAGGAAAATACAACATTGATGTAAACACCCATAAAAGAAATTATATTACATAAAGAGTAGAATAATGGGCAGTACATACACCACTCAAAGGAAATAGTGGAAAATTTTGCATAAATCTCATGGGAATAAAAGTGAGATGAAAAATCCCTTACGAAAACTCGGCAGCCTAATAAACCCACATAAAACATCCAAAAAATGGATTGACGAAATAAAATAGGGTCTCTAATAATATGAAAATATAAATTACAGTAAGAGGAATATAAAATAACATCCCCCCAACAAAATAAAGAGGATCTTGAAAGAAACTACATAAAAGAGAGTACTTAAAAAGAAAGAGATAGGTAGGATCCCTTACCTCAAGTCCGACTTGTCTTGTTCGTTTCTTTATATCCCTGAATAATAAACTTTTCCCAATTTATAATTTCTTAAGTACCTCCTTTAAATATTATTATTCAGTTCATATCACATATTATAATGTTATAATAATTGGTTAATAATGTGAGTTCATATCAGATATTTTTGTCAGTGTTTGGTACATGAGTCAAAAATGAACGTGTTTGAAAATGATTGTCCATGTAGTTATAAGTAAATCATATCTAGAATAGTATTAATGATTTAAATATCATATATATCCAGTAAATATTCATTTTATACTATTCCATAACATTTTGAGATAAAAAGAAATGAAATGCACCGTTCATGGAGACGGTTGGCCGTACGTACGCATGAACGCTACTTTCATTTCTTTGTCATATTAATGGTTTTAAAAATAACTGAGATATATATATATTATAATTAAAAGTATAATATATATGTTATATAGGTTACACAAGTTCATTAATTTCATTCTTTATACATTCCATGTATTGCATGAACGAGTCACATCACTTGAGGGGGAGATAGTCCACACTTCCTCATATGAAATTATCACATTTCCACAACATGCAAAGAATAAAGTTATGTTTTAAATATAAAATAAAGAAGCATATAGAAAACATAAATACCATATATATCATATATAAAATACAGTGACATCATAATGGCCACCTTTAAAGGTGTTAAAATAATATTGAACAATCATCGTTTCGTGAGGCAGTAATTTTCCATCCACAGAAACAGTATGTTCTTTAACCATTAGACGAATGTTTGTGTAAGTGTAGCTCTAATAATTATTATAAAAAAATCCTAGAATATTTAATATACTGGTTTTGTTACAAAATAAAGTAATAAATATATCTTAGGGGGTTATAGAATCAAAATAAAATAAAAGATCATTTGGGAAGACTTTACCTTTAAATCGGGTAACTCCTCTTGGTTTGAACCAAAAGAGTTTCTTGAAGAGCTTTATGCCTAAGGTCCCAAAAGGATATATTTTGAGTCTACGGTGATAAGGTTTATAAATAAACCCATAAAATAGGTTTGTGACAAGTTTAAGACTTAAAGTTTACTCTATCGTCTCATTTTATTTAAATCGTTCATTTATGAGGTAATCACTGCATCATCACGGTGTCATACATAAATTAATTTATTTAATGTATAAAAATTATAAAAAAATATGATGATGTATGAAATATTTTTATCTTTCTAATTAACATTTATAGTAAAATATATTATTTGTATAAGCCCATGTAAAAAATGTTTTAGTAAAACAATACATGTTTGTGACATTTTAATTTTAACTTTAAATAAAAAGTTATTAATGTCATTTTCCTACCAATGTGACTCCATGGGGTCCCCAAGTTGACCCATGGATTGTATTGGTCGGCCATTACTCATAAAATAAGGTTATGACATGTTTCAAGGTCATTTATTATTATTGTAACATTATCTTTACTGTAAATTACACTAATTACCTTGAATCACGATTAATAAAACTTAAAACTTACTATTCACCAAAAAAATTATTTTAATCCCATTGAACCAAATTTTATATCCTAATGACAATAATGTATGTTGGATTTTTGAAATTAAAATCACAAAAGTGGTAAAGTTTCATTTATACGAAAAATCAGTTTTTAACTACCACTTAGTGGTTTCACTATTCATCAAAAATTGAAGTTTTTTCAGAAAAATACCAAAAATTCACCCTAAGATATATTTGATATTCCGAATTAAAAAATGATTTCTATTTTAAAAAATTCAAAACATATAACTTGAATTAATTAATTTAATTATTAATTTCCGTTGTCAAAACAAATATCGTGTTTTTATGAATCAATATATATCAAAAGATTGACACTAGTTTAAGTCTAATTTCAAAGTGAAATTAATTCCAATGACAACCATTGGATTAAATGGTAAAAATAAATTGTAATTTCACTTTAAAACCAAGTAAAAAGATAATCTAGTAATATAAATAAATTAGATTAAAAAGAGGTTTTGAATTAAAATACAACATTTTCACTATTCATTAAAAAATGAACTTTATCGGAAAAATACCAAAAATTTACACAAAGTAAATTTTTATGTACCGATTCTAAAGAATATTTTTATTTGGTCCAATATAATGTATAAGAGTTACCAAAACTATATTTTAGGAGGGTTCACCATCAAAAGGCGATAAATCGTCCTTTTAGTGAATATTAGAGTATTTATGCTTAAAATTGAATTCTTTTCTTATTTTATGCCTTTATCTTTTATTGGATAAATGTAAAAACATTTAACAAACATATATAATCATATTTTAGTTATTTATATTCATTCCCGCCAATGAAACGGCTAGGCGATAACTACCATTTAAAATAATATTATTTTATTATTAGAGTGCAATGTAAGATTTCAAAGAAACTCGTTGTTGCGTATTGGGTACGCCATCGAGCATAACGTTCCCTTTAAAGTAATGTTAATATTTTATTCACAAATATTAATAAATATGAAAAAGTAATATTATTTATTTACCTGGGATGTTACATCCTTCCCCCCTTTTGGGAATTGCGTCCTCGCAATTTTAAAATTGGTCTTGGAAACTTCATTTAAAGCCCCATGTCGAAAAATGAGTAAATTAAACTGTCACTTTAAAAGAAAGAAAGGGAAGTAAAAAGGACACTTGAGTTAACCCATACTAGGATTCCATGTAGGAAAAAATGGACATGGAAGAGAAAACAAAGGGTCATGTTCTGATAGAGAGTGATAGAAAACATGATTCGGAGAAAGTTAACCAGCAGAAAATCACAAACTTGTGATGTGTTAAACAGTGTCAGATTCCCCAGTAGGAAAAATTAGCATACAAAATTTATGTTTTAGGATAATTTTAATTAAAGAATTTATTTATAAGCTTAACTAAATTTCAAGGAAACATACTTTCTTGTCATTTAGACTTTCATCTCTTACTAGATTTCTTACAGAAACTCCTTTTTTTCCTCCAAAAGATGAGTATTTAGGATGACTTGTTCACATTAAGAGCGCTATAATCAACATCTAGAGAATCACCTAATCCACAAAAGAGAACTATATATTTCCCATGTCTTTAGAAAAAAAAAACCAAAGATGTTAGAATGAGATCAGATAATACCCAAGAAGAAGAATCCTTTATAAAAAGAAAATCTATTCTTAATCTCCAAAATTTTTCCAACAAAACCCAAAGTTCTACAAAGAACATTTGATAAACAATTGTCCATAAATTTTATCAAAGTAAACAAAACTAATATTGAAACCCAATTCTTGGAAGGATTTAATCATATAGTCTTCCAAGGTAAAAAAAATTAACATTTATCTCCAAAAAACATCAGTTGCTCTTAAAGTCTCATATTGAAAAGTAATCAATCTAATCCCATATTCTCCATGATAGGTTAATCATCTCAATAGATAACCCAAAATCAACTTATTATTTATTCATAATATCATCTAACTAAAAAAATTTCATACTAACCAGGGACTTCACGTAGTCCAGTGGTAGGTGATAAATACCAGTCGCACTTCGGTTGTGGGTTTGATTCCCGCGGCTTGGTCCGACGCGATGGGTTGTCACACAGTCTGCATGTTGTCCCTTATTCCAAAACTATATTATTCTTAAACAATTCCCAAAATGAGACAAAATCTTCAAAAATAACCATAAAATAATTTACCCTCAAGTTTATCTCATGTAGTTCATATTCCATTATAGCATATAGTAACCCATAATTACCTCAAAAGTAAGGATCATATAAACCCTAATGGTTACCTTTATAATTATTACATGAACTTCCACATCGAGTTGGTTCTCTCGTACATGATGCATTAGAGAACCCACCAATGTTCAAGTTGTTGATCATGACTTCTTGATAGTTGGTTTAGAATAACGACGATATTCCTCATTGAATCCCCCATTTCATCCAGTCTCTTAATTAGAGAACCACCACAGTTTTCTTCAAACCCATTGTCACTTCGGTTCCTGCTAGATCCATCCATTTACTAAAACCAAAAATGTCAGTGTGAGTATATCAACAAAATCATCATGTACTAAAGAGTAAGATAAACCCCAATATATAATTATCCAAGTTATCTCAAAATTATTCCAACTTTCATAAATACCAATGACTCTATCAAATATAATAACCATTGTAGTTATGCACAACTTGTCACTTATGCTTGAACAACAATCTAACCTCAAAATTTATCTAAACCGACCTCTGATACCAACTATAAGGGCCCGGCCTTATAACATTACCTAATATTGAATTACATTGAATAATTCACATTGAGGATCTTTTCAGGTTTAGAGTTTTAGAGAATTAGGACATAACTATTACATCTCAAAGATTACAAGGTAGACACATCCACTTAGTTTCCATTTTGTCACAAAATATAAACTCTTGAACAAAAGAGTCATATCTAGTTCCATGTTTTAGACATCATGACATTTCCTTGATCCCATCCTTGACGGTATTCTATTTTAAGTCCTGTGGAAAACATTTCAAAAAAACATGGGATGAGCATAAAAAGATCAGTAAGGGTTATAAAAAAATGGAAAGAAAATATCTGTCCATTTATACATAAGAATCAACGAAGTTGTACTTTTTTCATAAAACATAAGCACTTTAACATACCTCATTAAATCATAAGATTTAAGAATAACTCATATAAATCATAAGACATAAAGGTAACTTGAGGCATTCATAACATTCTTGCGTAGGGAGTAACCCTCATGGTTACTTTTGGAATATCCATCATAGTATATTCCCTAAATCGCTTCGAAGAAACCTTAGCATTTAACTCCTTCATGTTACCCAATGCATTGGAGAGCTATATCGAGCTCACCCACCCTTAGTTTATCACGGAACCACCCGATTTCATAAACATTACCCAAGAACCATAACATAATCATAACACTTAAGACATGCATAAAAGAAACATAAAATTTACACATTTCAATCACAAGAGATCACATCATGATAAAAACATCTAATAAAATCATTAAAACTCTATGAGAGAAAAATCCCGTTATTAAAAGAAGACATTTAAAAGAGATTTTAGAATCAAAGTGTCCCATACCACATCGAAAATTTTTAAAGGGGTTTAAAACATTCATGTAATTATAAATAAATACTTAAAACCATTTTTAATACATGGACATGGATGATAAATTTTTAAAAGAATAAATCTTTAAAACCATTTGTAACAATGTTTTAATAAAAGATTCCTTTTCTATTTTTAACATTTAAATTATAAGCCACAAGAAAGTAGACCATTTTCAAAACATTTAAAGGAATTTATTATAGACATAATATGCATATGGAATGTCCAAGGGGATGTATATACACTTTATAAAATAATAAAAGTGCATATCATTAATAAATGTCTCAATGATAAGAAATTGAGATGTAATCCCAATCAAGGATCATGCCATTAGAGCAAGGATACTGAAATGACATAATTATGTGTGGAAAATATAAATACACCAAATAGAAGTAGATAATCAGTGTAAAACAATCATATTTCATCCACACATATTCATAGCATGACATAATCAAGAAGTAGTGGTTTAAACCAATGAATTGAAATAGGGTTAAGAAGTTCCCTTACAAAAATTCGACAGCCTAACGACGTCACTTTAAAATTCAGAGAATGTGTTGATGAGAGAGAAAATGGTATCTCATCACTTGGACATAAAATTTAATTAAATAAGGATATATAAGAACATATCCCAACATAATAAGATATAAATTAAAAATCATAACAAAAGAAGACTTTTAAAAATAGTAGGGTGAAAGGTTCCCTTACCGATTTGGGTAACTTTTGAAACGTCCACCCCATGAAAGAAGGAAAATACAACATTGATGTAAATACCCTTAAAAGAAATTATATTACACAAAGAGTAGAATAATGGGAAGTACATACACCAGTTAAATGAAATAGTGGCAAATGTTGCATAAATCTCACAGGACTAAAAGTGAGATGAAAAATCCCTTACAAAAACTCAGCAGCCTAACGACGCCAATTAAAACTTCCAAAAAATGGATTGATGAAATAAAATAGGGTCTCTCATCATATGAAAATAGAAAGTACAGTAAGAGTAATATAAAAGAACATCCCCCAACATAAGAAAGAGGAGCTTGAAAGAAACTACATAAAATAGAGTACTTAAAAAGAAAGAGATAGGTAGGATCCCTTACCTCAAGTCCGACTTGTATTGTTCGTTTCTTTATATTCCTGAATAATAAACTTTTCTCAATTTATAATTTCTTAAGTAACTCCTTTAAATATTATTATTCAGTTCATATCACATATTATAATGTTATAATAATTGGTTAATAATGTGAGTTCATATCAGACGTTTTTGTCGATGTTTGGTACATGAGTAAAAAATGAACGTGTTTGAAAATGATTGTCCATGTAGTTATATGTAAATAATCTCCAGAATATTATTAATGATTTAAATATCATATATATCCAGTACATATTCATTTTATACTATTCCATAACATTTTAAGATAAAAAGAAATGAAATGCACCGTTCATGGAGACGGTAGGCCGCACGTACACATGAACGCTACTTTCATTTCTTTGTCATATTAATGGAATTAAAAATTACATAGAGATATATATATTATAATTAAAGTATAATATATATGTTATATAGGTCACATAATTTCATTAATTTCATTCTTTATACATTCCATGTATTTCATGAACGAGTCACATCACTTGAGAGGGCGGTAGTCCACACTTCCTCATATGAAATTATCGCATTTGCACAACATGCAAAGAATACAGGTATGTTTTAAATATAAAATACAGAAGAATATAGAAAACATAAATACCATATATATCATATATAAAATACAGTGACATCATAATGGCCACCTTTAAAGGTGTTAAAAGAATATTTAACAATCATCGTTTCGTGAGGCAGTAATTCGCCATCCACAGAAACAGTATGTTCTTTATCCATTAGACGGATGTGTGTGTAAGTGTAGCTCGAATAATTCTTATAAAAACATACTAGTATATTGAATATACTTGTTTTGTTACAAAATAAAGTAATAAAAAGAGTTTATGGTGTTGGAGAATCAAAATAAAACAAAAGAACATTTGGGAAGACTTTACCTTTAAATTGGGTAACTCCCCTTGGTTTGAACCAAAAGGGTTTCTTGAAGAGCTTTCTGCCTAAGGTGATGCTTCAATGATGAATTAAAGGACGGGGATAGATTAAATGGGTAGTTTTTGGATAATCCAATGGCTTTAGAGGTGTGGGTAAGGTGGTATAGGTGGGGGCCTTTTATAAGAGAAGAGGAGGGGCACTCTTGGAAAGTTATAAAATATTACTTTATTATAAAAAGATTTTCGGATTTTAAAGGTCCCAAAAGGATATATTTCGTGGATAAGGTGATAAGGTTTTGAAATAAACCCATAAAATAGGTTTGTGACAAGTTTAAGACTTATATTTTACCATATCTTATCATTTTTTTTAAATCATTCATTTATGAGGTAATCACTGCACCATCACGGTGTCATAAATAAATTAATTTATTTAATGTCTAAAAATTATAAAAAAATATCATGATGTAGGAAATATTTTTATATTTCTAATTAATATTTATAGTCAAAAATATGACTTGTATAACCCCATGTAAAAATTGTTTTAGTAAAACAATACATGTTTGTGACATTTTAATTTTAACTTTAAATAAAAAGTTATTAATGTCATTTTCCTACCAAATTGACTCCATGGGGTCCCCAAGATGAGCCACGGATTGTCTTGGTTGTCCATGACTCATCCAATAAGGGTATGACATGGTTCAAGGTCATTTAATATTATTGTAACATTATCTTTACATTAAATTACACTAATTACCTTTAATCGCGATTAATAAAACTTAAAAGTAACTATTCACCAAAAAATTATTTTAATTAGATTGAACCACATTTTACATCCTAATGACAACCTTGTATGTTATATTTTTTAAATTCAAATCAAATATGTGGTAAATTTTCATTTAAACGAAAAATCAATTTTTTAACTACCACTTAGTGGTTTCACTATTCAACAAAATTTCACGTTTTTCAGAAAAATACCAAAAATAAACCCTAAGCTATATTTGATATTACGAATTCAAAAATGATGTCTATTTTACAAAATTAAAAACATATAAGTTGTATTAATTAATTTAATAATTAATTCCCCTTGTCAAAACAAATAAATGTTTTTATGAAACAGTATATATCAAAAGATTGACACTAGTTTAAGTCTAATTTCAAAGTGAAATTAATTCCAATGACCACCATTGGATTAGATGGTAAAAATATATTCTAATTTCACTTTAAAAAAATTCAAAATAAAATCTAATCATGTAAATAAATTAGATTAAAAAGAGGTTTTGAATTAAAATACAACAGTTTCACTATTCATTAAAAAAATGAACTTTACTGGAAAAATACCAAAAATTTACACAAAGTAAATTTTGATGTCCCGATTCTAAAGAATAATTTTATTTGGTCCAATATAATGTATAAGAGTGACCAAAACTATATTTAAATAGGGTTCTCCATCAAAAGGCGATAAATCGACCTTTTAGTGAATATTAGAGTATTTATGCTTAAAATTGAGTTTTTATTTTATTTTATGCCTTTATCATTTATTGGATAAATTTAAAAACATTTAACAAACATATATAATCATATTTCTATAATTTATATTCATTCCCTCCAATACAACGGCTAGGTGATATCTACCATTTAAAATAATATTATTTTATTATTAGAGTGCAATGTAAGATTTCAAAGAATCTTGTTGTTGCGTATTGGGTACACCATCGAGCATAAAATTCTCTTTAAAGTAATATTAATATTTTATTCACAAATATTAATAAATATGAAAAAGTAATATTCTTTATTTACCTGGGATCTTACATGTCGTTCCATTATTAAAAACCGAACATACATCCTAAAAAGGATCCATACATTGAATATGGGTTCCAAGACATGGCCAAAATTCTTATATGGATCTCTGAATAAAAGGATAAATAAACTAGCTACTTATAAGCTTGAAATATCAGTTTTACTTTTAGATATACTCATGATTATCTTCCAATCCATTCTCACATACATTATTATCAATAGGCATAGAATCTTAAATGAAAAGGCTAGTAGTATTAAAATTCTTAAACCTTTTACAATATCATCTTGAGAACTAGGAATAGTAATATTTATTTTGACACCTAGGTCACGCTACACCAAATATAACCCATTAATATGGAATAATATATTAAGGATTAGATGATTACCATTGAACTAATATGGTTCGATGTACCATTTTTCAACTCCATAGGTACTATGTATATCATTGCAAACCACCTTGATAGAAAAACAACAAAATAGGTGCTACCATCTCAATTAATTTATTGGCCTAACGACACTATGTATCCTATAAAATAGGGAGGATTACATGATCAACAAGTGTATGACCATACTATAGGAATATATAACCCATTAAAGGGATCATTACATGATGATCACACCCTTAATAAAGGACAATTTACCACATGAGCTTCCATAAAACCTAGATATTGTTTTATAAAATGTATTTATACTCAAGAAAAAGACACTTGAAATATGCCACTCACATGAAAATCTTCATAAGAAGTTAGTAATACTTTAATTTTTAACGGTGATACCTCTACCGGGATAGATCCTTACTTACACAATGGATCAATCATATAACATGGCCATGTCTAAAATTGTCACTAGTATTGTATGCATAACCTATAAGATTACTATAAAGGAATAGGTCAATTGATACATAAGGAAACATACATGTTCCTATCAAAAGGAACACTCGAGGAAATATTTGAACTACCCTTACATAATGATCAATGATATGAACACCCTTAAATGTTTCATTTTATTCCATCACATAAATTCACATTTGATTTTAAATATTTAAATAATTAGTTTAAAGAACATGAAGTACCTATCATAAAGAAAAAGAGCATGATACATTATTTAGATAACATCATAAGACACAAATGAATGTTATATAAAACTTACTTTAATGCATTATTTATCCCCTTTATTTATCTATAATTGATCATGTCCTGGATTAGTTTAAGAATATTTCATTCCCAAACTATAGAGAAAAAAACCTTTAGATTGTAATTGGAAATTTAATTAACTTAAGACTCATAATAATAAGGGTTAAAAATAGAATACAGATTCCATATCATTTTAAGGGAATTTGTTCAGTAATATTTCACCATATATTTATACATAACCAGTATAAATGGCTGATGACACTTTAAACAACCATCCCATATTACGAGACTATAATCCCATTTGGTTAATGACAATGGTGTATAAAGATAAAGGATATCTTCAAGGGTCCCATAATTCTGACTTGGATCAATTTAAGTGAAACCTGATAGAATTTTATTTATTCAATGATTTATCACACCCTTATTAGGTTTATCATATAGGAATATCATATAAAAAACAACCTACTTGGATCATGTCAGATATAATATCCATAAACAATAAAAAAATTTGTGGGTTATATTTTTTATATATTTTATATTTATACAATGGTCTAGTTAGATGAATTACCATTACTAAGTTATAAAGGTACTTTACCTTTATAAGTTACAATTGGAATTCATGCAACTATAACCAAGTTTTCATCTATGTTCTTAGAATATAAAAAGTCCATATATTATGGTTTGATTATATAGGTCACCATTCCCAATTCATAAAGGCCGATACACTTTATAAATTTCTATTAGCTTCTATTTAATGACAAACACTATTGATTCAGCCCATGAAATGAATGGTTCATGGCTAAAACATGTCATCATTGGTTAATTAAGTCACCACTATCAAGATATATGGTAAAAAACCATTTAGGTTGATTTATACACATTAATAACCTATAATATATATTAAATATAACAAATAATTCTATCAAAGAGCATAGATTACAAATAAGCAAGAAAACAATCACCCAATATGGTGTATAGAGAAGAATGTTGCTAAATCACACATGGAACCTACATAATATATCATTCAGTTAATAAATGAAATTTATAATGAA
Source organism: Viscum album (assembly GCA_963277665.1). Classification (NCBI taxonomy): domain Eukaryota; kingdom Viridiplantae; phylum Streptophyta; class Magnoliopsida; order Santalales; family Viscaceae; genus Viscum; species Viscum album. The sequence continues at coordinate 274,424,729 of OY728165.1, read as the reverse complement.
TGGAATATGCATGGAATGTAAATCCCTATATTCCTATAATGATGAATTTAACAATACATCCTATCCATATTATGCAAAGGGTAAAAAATGCAAATCCCATAAATCAGTAGTAGTAGAAACACATCAATATCTGAAGGTGAAATATCAATAAACTATAATAACAAATAATATGAACAATATTCCAATCCATGGAAACATGATCTTTACCTCATTTATGGGTTTCTAGGACCCAAGAATGAGTAATTTTATAAGTTCTTATACATTATTACCCTCCTATCTACCGGACTAAGATTATAAGCCGAATTAAAAATAATGATTTAATACCACTTTTCAAATTCCTAACCCGGGGGGTACTTAAAATGGTTCCTTAATACGGTTCAACATTTGGCCTAAAGTGCACGTCTCTATACGCTATAGGCTTACAACTAGCAGGGAGGTTCTATGTTGACATAGTTGCGCGAAAATACCCTTATAATCAGAGTGGAACATCAATATATGATAAAAGAAAGAAAAATATAATCATAAATATATAAAGATCACTAGAATACAAAACTGAAAATAAATAAATAAATAATGAATAAAGAACAATGCATGAACATGCTATAGTGTTAAAGCAGTGGAAATACAATAAATATGCTGGTTTGAAAAGAATATATCAATAAAAAACCCATACTTTGAAATATATCTTGGTTACATTCCTAGATGCTACTTCCATACCAATTCCTAGCCTATAAGATGCCCCAACAAGCAAGTTCAAATCCAAAATCTTGATTCTGTAACAAAATGGTCTGTCTTGGTACCCAAGACTGGCCCAAAAGAGTGTGAGATAAATTCAGTAGACCACTACCAATAGTGTCTAATAAAATCCAGTACATGAATATAATACAATTAGTGTGCATGTATAATAAATTAGTGTATACATAAATTACAACCGGTAAGCTCGGGTTCCTCAAATTAATCCTAGATGGTGATTCTTGCTTCATCCCAGGATAGAATTTCTATGATCACAAGGATGATTTAATGATAGAATTTGAGTGTAATATAGTAAAATAGTGTAATGGTGGTGGAGATAACCTAGTTATAATACCCCTGGATATAATCCCATACATCTGTGTATATCAAGATAACCATATAAGGATATACATATTACATGACATTTATGGTTTAGAATTAGGGTAATCCAATTAGAAATCAAACATAAAGTAAATTAATTTAACCTCTGAGCCAATCCAAGTCATTACAAAATGGAATTTTTGGTATCTATCAAGGTATTATAAAATTTCATATAACCTATGATCCCATCCATGGCGGTCCGTATCAGTAGTCTAGGTATCACTTAAGGCACACTATAAACTCGTTAACCTATGAGCCCATCCATGAAAGTATATATCAATAGTTTAAGTATCACTGAAGACATACTATAATCTCGTTCACCTATGATCTCATCCATACAATTCCATATCCAGAGTCCAAATATTTCTCAAGAAAAACTATAATCTCATTAACCTATGATTCCATCTAAAGAAGTCCATATTAGGATTCAAAGTATCGCTTGAGACACAATATAATCTCATTAACCTATGATTCTATCCATGGTAGGCTATACCTAGATTCCATATATTTATCACGGTGTTAGAAAATAATCAAGATCACTGCATTCAATAATTAATCCCAGTCTATGGGAATCATCCATGCCAATGTAATTAAATTATTAATTTATGTTGGTCCATCAGAATAGTCAAGCGTAATGAAAAAATAATTAAGGGACAAAGGGATCTACCCAACCATTATATCAATTAATTTACTTCAATTATAAATTCGCCTAAAAGTGAAATGATTTGAGTATCATATTTAATAATTTATTCATGGGATACATGTAATAACTTTCTACACAACATCTTATTATGGATCATTCTAACAAATCATTCACATGTGTTTTTAAGGCCATTCCAAGGGGATTACACATTTCATAAATCATTTAATTTATCTCACTAATTTTATAATTTTAAATTACCATGGTCCAAAAGAGTATACATATCACATAACTTTATTCTAATCTATTAAAGTTATTCTAATATTAAGTGACAAGATAAATTCACCCAAGGGGTGGTTTCGTAAAAGAAACAATAAAGATCAGTATATTTAATTAGTTAGACTCACCAAAAGTGGTGATTTAGGTTAAGGGATCAAAGGAGCATCAATTCAAGGTCTAAAATTTTAAATTAAAGATTAAATAATCTTATGTGAAACACATGGATGGTTTGGTATTCTGTACAATGACACATATTATAAACATATGTAACTTTAAGAGAAAAATTATATATCACCTACCTTATAGTTAATAGGCTTCACTCATCTGATATCAGGCTTTGATTTGACCTAGAATGAGAAAAATTATAAGATTATACAAATTCATAAAAATATGGAAAATGAGAATGCATGGATTTAACATCAAGTGTAGTGAGATAAAATAAGAAAATAGGTTAGAGGAGTTTTATCCTTACCTTTAGGCTTCCAACGCATCCATATACATCTGGTTTGGGCCAAGAATGAAGTAGATCTACCCATGTAAGACAGAGGAAGAGGAGGAGCCAGTAGGAGAGGCTGTTAGAGAAATTGGGGAGGAAAATGGGAGAAAACCCTTTAAGGACTAGGGTGAAAAATATTCATTTTCCCTTTTAACGAGCCTCATAATTTGGATAACTGTGTTCCAACCATGTGGTGCTACTATCCAAATTGGAACCCACCATTAAATATTAGTTCACAGTTAGAAATACCATGAACAACTTATACGGTTCACCCATGTAATTTTCTTTAGAAATATCACATATATGTGCACCCCAACTTTCTAGGTTTATCAAACCATGCTCCTCTATTTAGGGTATGTATGATTATTACTAACAATGCACAAATTGTGTGCCTCATCCCACTTCTTCTCTAAAATGATGTTTTGAAGACCAAGGCTCTTGAAACTTATCCAAACCCCTGAGACACATCTCAAACCTTAAAACCCATCTAAAAAATAACACTTTTATGTGATATTAATCTCATATTTTTATTCCAAATATCAATTTAAAACATGGACCTTCCAGAAAAAGAAAATATTTAAATTCCCTTAGAATTTCCAATTTTCTAAAAAAATTGGGTCTTACATTATGTCCTCCCATTTTTGTTTCTAGGGAACCCTATTAGGCATTTTTATACTCACTTATGTGTTGTAATCCTTTCCCATATGTGTTGTTTTTATGAACAAGAAACATAGTTTAGTGGTGAAAGTGGTAGATGTGGATCAAGTAGAGATGGTTATTAGTAGTGCTTTATAATATCCTTTGTTTTTAAATAACGTTTTGAGAGTTAATATAGTGAGGATGTATTTTACCTTTTCATAGTTTTTTTGTTCTTTGGAATATAATACTCAGGGGGTATGCTTTTTTTCTTCTTCCAAGATTATATTTTACATACAATTATGGAATTTTGAAATTTTCAGATGCATGTGATCATGTAGTGTGATTATTCATTTGATTATAAATATTTGTTGGTTTCATTGTGTATTGGAGATGTATATTTGTTAGATGGTCTCATTATGATAATTAATTTAATGTGTGACATTCATCCTTTGTTATAGTAACAAGACTTTGGTCTATTAGATATGGTCTTGGGATGATACACTGTATCTAACTACTGGCCCAAGAACGGTCCCAGTGGACGGAGTCGTGTATAAAAGTTTGTAAACACTCAGGTGAATCATTGGCTAACTCCAAACTGGAACAATGAGTAAGAATAAAAATAAATACTTCGTCATATCATTGTCACAAATATTTTCTAATAAATAAAATTTATCTAACATATTAGAAAAGTATGTGATCAAACAAACCACACTACTCAATTAGGTCCAATATATTTGTCAGATGGGAATTCCACATAATAACCACAACTTTCTATATCATCCTCCATAATTTACATATCATTTAATATATCAAATATCAATTTTAAGTTAGTGTGAATTATATTTTTTACCCAAAAAACCATATTACTGTAATAATGACATAAATATCCACATCATATGTTCATATCCACATCATTATATGTTATTTAAAAGATTATCAAGGGAACCCTATGTTATAATAAAAACTTTAATTGTATCTTATTCTTGAACATTCTACTCCACATACTTATAGATAGTTTAATCCATAATTACACTTTATTATTATAAAATTTATACATAATTAATAGGATTTATATGCCACATTTTCTATAATTCCACTTAACCTCATAATGTTTACACCATTTATTAATTAATGATTAATATTATCATTAAAATTATGTCATTTACATATTCAATAATTTGTATTATTATAGGAAACGTGATCCATTTAAAAGTGATCCAAAATGTCTCTAAGTAGCCTAATACATCAAAAAAATCACATATAAAATAATTATGATTTAATGAATAATTGCAATGTTTTTTTATCAATAATGAATCTCACCATCATAAATATATTATGTTGCTACTTTTAGGACTTAAATTCATCACCATAGAGAGTCCATGTCACAAATGGAATTATTTCATCGAATTTCGGTACATGAAATGGATAATCGAAGTTCAAAATTATACGTAGAAAAAAATTATTCAAATTTGAATATCAAACATTCTAAAATTATCCAAACAATGTTCTATTTATATTGGGAGGAAAAAAAGAGTCTAAAATATTTTAAGCATAAAAAACATCTCTACATACCCATACATGCTCTAACACCTCTAGGCCTATAAGGGTGCCATATGGAATCCACTATAGGAAAAATAGTGTTTGATGGTAGTTTTTTTGAGATATTAGAAGTGGTTTAAACCACTGTTAATCTATTTAGTGGTAGTTTACAAACATGGAATATATATCAGTATTTAAAATATATTTATATGGGTTTAGTTATATTTAGTGATTATTTAAGAAAGTTTTATTTTTTACTATTTAGAATGAGTTTTCTTCTCATTTAGTGATAGGTTTTTTCATAAAAATATTTAATAATTTTTTAAAAAATATAAAACCATGGTAAAAAGATAAAAACATGATTTTATTTTTTAAATTTTATTTTTTTAATGAAACCTCCATTTAATAATTAAGTGGTGGTCAACTTTAATCACCATTTAAGTGAGAAAATTAAAATATATAAAATTATTTAATTATAAAAAAATTTAGTGAACATTTATTAATTTCAATATAAAAAAAATTAATATAAAATTTTGAGACATACAATACAAATGTATTCATCCAAATAATTAAGGAACAATCCATCAGACATTCCATCATCATAATTTTTTTACATAAGTCTAATGAGCATCGTCCCTTAACCCATCAAATCTATGATTCCACAAACCCCTAAACTTTACCACCACCTTCATCACTATCTCTAGAGACATCATAAATTAAACTAAATAAAACATAACCATATCAATTGAAAAAAAGACCTAAATAAAAACAAATAAGAATAATAAACAATAGTTGTAGAATAATATATGATAATATTTTTAAAAAATATTCCATTAAAATTATAATCCATCATGACTTCCCTATGAAGTGTTTTATATGTAATAAACCATGTATACAAATTGATGAATTCAATTTATTTTCCACGATTTCATGATCATTCTAGTAGATTTTGACTATAGGAGTGGTTGGTGGAGATTGGGAACCAAATTAGGATAAAATAGCGCCATTTATAAAAAATATTTTTATTTATAAGAGATACCACTAGGAACTCATTATCCCCATACCACATATGTAACAACCCAAGACTTTACTATATTATTTTTCCTTTAAATAAACACTAGGTTGTTAGATTATTCCACACACAAAAAAATAATACAATAAAATACATATTAGATAAGAAAATTATAACAAGAATAAAACCTATAGTAGATAAAAATATTTTAATCAATTATAAATGAATATAAAATAGGATTAAGAATACTCAATATTTTAAAAGGACATTTTCAATTAAAGATGTTTCTCTTGATATATTTTTTTTATTTAAAACATAAATTTATTAATTTAAAATTTTTATTTTAAAAAATAAAATTAATTTTTATTTCAGCATGAAAAAATCGAGCATAAGGGGTCTTTTTTATATTTTTATAAAATAATTTATTTTTAGGAAAATAGTGAAAGTATATATTTTTCTAAAAAAATTCTACTTTTATAACATTATCTTAACACTTGAATGAATTAAATGTTTATAAAACAAATTTCAATAAAATATATATTTTTAATAGAAATACAAATAATTTTAAAATACTATGTTGAATTTATAAAACACATGTTTAACATTTTGGAAACTCAAGCAATATTTCATAATAAAAATTGTTTTTATGAGCTTACATTAGAGATCAGTTTTTATGACTTTTAGAAATTAAATCTAACAAAATGGATTTAATATTTGATATCAAAATGTTAATATTTTTTGATAAATTCAATTCCATTTTTGGTAATTAAAATGTTATTACAAATATTAATGTTAATAACCATGATAATGGTGTAAGGGTTATTTTCAATGAATTGTTTTATTAATATTGTGTAATTTTTATCTAATAAATTAAATTTATATTTTTTTAATTAATGAATATAATATTATTTTTAATAAAATATATAATTATACTAACAAAAATTTAACTTTAAATCATTTATAAATATGATTAAGAACAAATAATGGTTAAAACATCATTTTTCTACAAAAAAACAATTTTCTATATATCAAATACTTTAAGTTAAAAGTTAAATTTATATTATTTATAATTTTAATTAGATTAAATTAAGATTAAATTTTGGTTCATGAAACCTAATTTTTTTTAATATGGGTTATATTATTTATATTTTAAAACATAAGTTACTTGAGTAAAAACTATTTACCCCAATAAAAACAAAAAAGGTAAAAGTAAAAATACAAGAGTAAATGATTTTAAATAAGTTTGAAATATATAGGGTGGTTGAGGAATTATTTACAAAATATCAACCCAAACTCCATTATTTATATTTTTTTGAGTCATTTAGCCTTTAATAGTGTAGTGATATTAATTAAAATTAAATGTTATTCAAAAAAGATCATTTTTCTTCACTTATAAAAGGGGGTCACTTCACCCATTTAAATTCTCCACATTTTCTTATAAATATCCTAAAAACATTAAAAGTATTTCTCTCTACTATATCCTTTGAATTTTCTAAATTTCATGGTCACAAAATGTTATATTAATTCCTTCAATTATAAGAAGTACATCAAGAGGAAGTTCAAGTTCTCAATGTAGTTTTAGTTACTCCTTACCTTTTCAACTTAATATTTCTCTTCAAAAACAACCCTAACCATAGTAATATAATGAAATAAATATTATTATTATACTGAAGTTTTATTATATTAATTTAACAACTCTTATTTATTCCATATTGTCGAGTTATACAAACAAAAAAACTTTGATAGTGTGTTGTGGAGATTACCGCCTCCACGAAGCAACATCTTTTTTTATGAGACCTCTATTTAATGATTATAAGGATGTAATATAAGAATTAACGTTAAATATATTTTATAATTATTAATAATAATTGTAAAATTATAAGGACACGACCATAAACATCACATAATCTAGTTAATTCAACTTGAATACACTTATTACATTCCCAAATATCTTTTCGGCTTAGAGTTATAGATAATTAGTTCATAACTCATAAATGACAACCCAAAATCATAAAAAGCTGATACTAATATAATAGTATCCATTTTTTCATAATATAATTATCTTTAATATAACATGAATTCTTCTCAAAAAAATCTGCACAACATTCAGCATAGTTTCTTTTCACTTATCCATCCTTAAAACCCTATGATTTTTTTTTAAAACTTGGGATGAGTGAAAAAATCTCAGAAAAGGGAAAGAAAAAGAAAGAGAGAAACCTTTAGTCTAGGAATACTTATAAACATATGAAATAAGTTTCACAAATACATACTTCTCACCCATAAAAAACATATATTTACTTTGTGAACACATGAGAATTCCATAAAACATATAAAACAAAAATAAATTTAAATAGGTAACTTGGGGAATTACTTAATTAATATTCTTACCCTAATTTATACCATATTATTTGTAACCCTCATGAATACCTTACAATGTAACACTCATGGCTACCTTATGATGTAACTCTGATGACTACCTTATGGTGTAACCATTGTGGTTGAAATTGGAGTAACTATATGATCAACCTCCAACATAAACATAACCAATTAATTGGTGGGAGATATAGGTCAAACAATTAATCATTAAAATTTTCAAAGGACCAGAACCTATTAATAAGGCATGAATACTTACATCATAAAAACATTCCCTTTAAATTTTATAAAAATAGAAATTTAAAAATAATTTTTAAATAAAAGTCCCTTAGCTCAGGTTCGTCTTAATTAAAATTGTTCAAAACTCCTGAATAATGGTTTAAAAAATGTTATTAGTATATTAAATAACTATATAAATATTTATAATAACTTATAAGATATTTTTATATCATCTTTCCACCCATTTATGAATAATATTTTGTTATTTTCATTGTTTCCGGTGCATTTATTTCATGGTTTCCATGGTTGGTTCATAAATAATTTTCTTGTTGAATGAAATAAAAAATCCAGAAGTGGAATGAAATATTTTTAATATGTTTCAATAATATTAAATGATACCATATATCAATATATTTTACTATATGATCATGATTCATTAGATAAAACGTTAGTCAAAATGATTTAATTTATTTTGGCAGTTTTTAAGTCCATCACCCATGTCATTTTATTTAATATAATACTTATATATTGGTTTGAGAACATTATATAACATTTAATATGTATAATAAAATATTATTTAACCATAATAATGGTTTTGTGATCGTTGTTGAATGTGGTAATGAAAATTGAAAGTGTATCACCCACGATGGCGGTAAATCAACACATCAAAGACAATGTTATCATTTTAAGAATAAAAGGGAGAGGAGAAGAAGATTGATTATGTATTTTTTCATAAACATGATAAAATTTAAATATATAAAAGATAATGGAGTTTTCATGAAAATTGGATAAGGGGAGATGAGGAGAGAATAATAAAAGAAAAGAAATTAAAATAAAAATAAAAGAAAATGAAAGAGCATTTTACCTCTTGAATTATTTTCACTGAGAACCTCCTTAAGGCCCTTGGTTTTAGCCTATTGGTGATACCATAAGGTCTTTAATGTGGGTAATAGTCTTGGGAATGTAATTGGGAAGAAATTATATAAGCTACAAGGCTTTGATATTTGAGGAGAAGAGTTGGTGATGGGTGATATTTATAGTGGAGGAGAGGGGTGTTTTTTGAATATTTTATTCATTAGTTTATTATTTTGGCTCAATATTATGAATAGTTTGAGAATAATTAAATATATTAAAATAATTAAGAAAGGTTAGATATTATGTTGATCACATCAGTTATGAATGAAGGAATAGTGTATTTATTTTATAATGTATATATACCGTAAATTACTATATTTCACTATTCATAAAAAATTAAACTATTTAAGAAAAATCAAAAAAATCTACCACCACCATTTTCCAATTTTTAGAATTAAAAAATGAACTCGATTTTATGAAAATAATTTTTTAAATCTGGGAAATTTAATTTTTAATTAAAATCATCATTTATTCGAAAAATACCAATTTAAAAAATTATAACTTATTTTATAACTCTTTGAAAAATTAATTAAGGTCTAATAAAATTATCTTATAATTGTAAGAAAAGAAAATATTAATTTATGAATATATATTATAAATATAAATTTTCTTTTAAATCATTATATTAATTATAAAATTGTAACTAAAAATTTATGTGTCACAAAAATACTAACACTTAATTTATCATTTTCAAAAAAATTATTTACTTATTCCAAGATATAAATATATCATATTTTCACTTATAAGATACATAAATTTTATTTATACTCTCATAGGTGATTTTACTATTCTATTAGTATAGATTCTTTAATTTATATAAATACCACTTATTTCATTATACATTCGTAATGAATTTTAATATTAAATTTCAAAATGAAAACAAGTTATTTTAAAGGTTCCTAGGTTGTTACATTCTCCCAAACTTCTGGAAATTTCATCCTCACAATTTTTATTCACTTTATAAACAACTAAGGATACCTTTCCATCATAGCATATTTCGATTCCCATGTTTCTTATTTAACCATGTGGTTTCTCCACAAAACCTTAACCTATTAGATTAACTTATTCCATAATAATTACTTTCTATGATCAAGAATATAGACATGTTTCTTTTCATAGGAGAGGTTCCCTTCTAGCTAAACTAATTCTGGACTGGAAACAAGAGATGAATTTGACACACAACATAAAAACATTAAAAAAATTATATAACTAAGATAAACTCAGAGGTAAATATACTTGGTACGCAACTCGTTAAACACTCTCTAGGATTTCATAAGGTCCAATGAACTGTGGACTTAGCTTTCCATTCTTACCAAAAATGATAACACTTTTACAAGGTGAGATTATTTAAAAACCTGATCACCTACTTCGATGGAAATGTATTTCCTCCAATTATCTATATAATTTTTCTTCCTGCTCTAAGCTGTCCTTATGTTTTGTTGGATTATCATTACTTTCTTAGTTACTTACTCTAATAATTATGGTCCCATAAACTTCCTTTCCCCAAATTCATCCCAAAATTATGGAGTTGGACACTACTTTACATATATTTCCTCAAAAGGTTCCATCAGTATACTAGAATGAAAAATATTATTATAAGAAAAATACACTAAAGAAATAGGTTGATCCCAACCTCTCTAGTAACCCATTTAACAAGCTCAAATAATTTCCTCCAATATATGAATAGTTCACTCTAACTATCCATCAGATTGAGGATAAAATGATGTTCTAAAATTTAATTTAGTTCCCAATGACTTCTAAAAGCCTTTCTAAATGTTATAAGTGAACATGAGATCTAGGTCAGATACAATGGAGAGAGAAAATCCATGTAACCTAACAATATCTTGGAGGTACAGTCAAGAAAGATGATATAAGGACATAATATCTCGAATAGGAAGAAAATATGATGATTTTGTCAGTCAATAAACAATAACCCAAAATTGTAACCTTACCTAAAGATGCCTTTGGTAGTCCCACCATGATTTCCATTGATATATTTTTCCATTTCCACTCTAGCATTGGAAAAGGCTGAAGCATACCCTTTTGTAGTTATCACTTTGCTTTAACCTATTAACATGTAAAAAAATTCAATGTAAAATCAGCAATTCCCCTTTTCATTCAATACTACTAGTAATAGACCCAAATGTCTCTTTACATCTTAGTGATTCTAGGATGAACTGAAATTGGAGAACTTTGAGCTTCACATAAAATTTATTTCTTTAGTTGGTAATCATAAAAAAACACAATATATTTTCCCAAATATTAAGAAACAATATTTATCAACATTAAATTCAGGAAATTTACCTTTATTAATGAATTATACCTTTTTCTATAACTCATGGTATTCCTTATGCACTTGCTTAATTCTGTCTGACAGAGATGACTACACTGACACATGAAACAAAAGAGATGAATTTCCTGCACCAAAAACTTTTAATCCAAAATCCATCAGATCATTGATCAAGGGGTCATGTTCCAAATGTATAATTGTTAATGATGGATGATTTTTATGACTCAAGGCATCCATTTTTTTTTCTTTTCTATGATGGTAATTGATTGTGAAATCATAATCCTTTATCAGTTCAATCTATCTTCTCCGCCTCATGTTCAATTCCTTCTGAGTGAATATATATTTAAAACTTTAATAGTTTGTATATATTTCAAATTTGGCTCCATATAAATGACATCGCCAAAATTTTAAATAAAAAACCACAATTTCTAATTCCAAATAATGTGTAGGATAATTAAACTCATGAGGTTTTAGTTGTCTTGAATCATAAGAAATTACCAGATCATTCTACTTCAGAACACAACCAAGTCCATTCAATAAATCATCACTGTAGATAATAAAATCACTATTTCTAGAAGGCTGGGAAAAAATAGAGCATTCACCAATTTTATTTTCAGTTCCAAAAAACAAACATCATATTCTTCTATCAAAATAGATTTAACCCCATTCCATGTTAACTGATTTAGTGGGCTAGATGACCATGAAAATCTTTTTAAAAATCATTGATAATAGCATGATAATATAAGAAAACTACATATCTCTATAAATTTTTTAGGTCTTATCAATTCATCAACCAATTTTGTTTTGGAAGGATCAACTATTATGCCATCTTTATTTACAATGTGCCCATGAAAAGAGATCGGTTGTAACCAAAAATAATATTTTCTAAATTTTACATATAACTTATTTTCTTTGAGAGATTTAAATAAAATAATTAAAAGTTTTTCATGATCTTAATATCTTTTTTAAATGACCAAAATATCTTCAATAAAAAATAAAAACAAACGTTTCCAAATATTCATAGAATATTCTATCGATAAGTTCCATAAGTGCAAAAGGAGTGGTTTTTCAAACCTAAGGGAATAAAAACAAAATCATCATGTCGATATCTATTACATAGCATTTTTTTTGGAATTTCATCCTTTTTCACAATCTTTTTATGGTACCCAGATCTGAATTCAATCTTGAAAAAATACTGAGATCATTAGAGCAGATCAAACAAGTCATCAATGTGAGGAAATGGATACTTATTCTAAAGAGTAATGTCATTAAAAGTTATATAATAAATTAAAAGTCTTATAGAACCATATTTTTTTAATGAACAAAATAGGATCACACCACGGTGAAGTGCTATGATGAATGAAACCTTTATCGGGAAACTCATGAAACTTCTTTTTCAACTCAAGAAGTTTCACTTGAGCCATTCGATAGGGGGTTTAGAAATTGTATTACCATCAGTAACTAATTTAATAGTAAATTCAACTTCTTAATTAGGTATTGTACTAGGAAAATCATGAGAAAAAACATCTAGGTATTAATTTAACATAGGAAAATCATTAATATGAATAGTTCCCTTGTTCTCAAAAATATTTTCAAGATAAATTACATTATAATATTTTAACAGTTTCTCATATTCACAAAATTTTATTAATGGTATGGGTTTATTCTGTATAAAAACTGAAAATATTTCTTAAAAATAAATTCTTTGTCTCTAAAATTAATCTTCTCATTGTAAACATATGGCCAATCCATAACAAGATTAACATCAAACTCTACTAGGGGTAAAACAAAAATGTTTGAAGGTAATTTACTTACACATAAAGAAACATGAAGATTCCTATAATGCCTTTTTTACTTAATATTTACCCATTATGTTTTAACCATATGTTTTAACCATATTTTTTTATTTCATTTCTTTAGGTGGAATTTTCAATTTAATAGAAAATTCATCTGAAATAAAGGAATGTGTAGACCCCGTATCAAACAAGACATTGGCAAAAGCTGAGTAAACAAAAAAAGTGCATGATACCACATCATTGGATTACCCAACATCTATCAAAGTAATTTCAAAGGATCTCACTGAACCTTTCTGCTTATAAACTGGATTCCTTCCATCATTCAGATCTTTATTTGGGTAGGTATTTCCATAATTACCCATCTCACCACATTTAAAACACGTTACATATTTATAATCAAAATAAAACATAAGATCATTTTCATTGTAATATCAAGCCATTGGTCTAAAAATAGAACATAAAAAATGATTCAAAGATTTTTTAAGGCATTCTTAAAGATTATTTTTACCACACTTACCAAAAATTGGAAATTTAATTTTCTTACCTTTAGATTTCTTTGATTGAATGTTACACATTTATTTCCATATGGAAGTCTTCTTTTCCTCATTTTCAAAGTATATGTGATCGTAAAAAAACTTCAATCTACCCTATCAAAACATCAAAAAAAAAAATTCTCATAACTTTTGAATTCATGGGAGGCCAAATATCTTTGGTATCTTGGCTTTAATTCTGAGTAAAAATGATTGATTTTACTATCAAGATCCCAAATAAAGTTTGGAGAATACCTTTACAATAGGGTAAATTTTGCTTCATATAGGGACACTAAATCTTCCCCTATTTGTTTCAATTAAAGTAATTTCTTTTTTCATACTAAGTCTAACCACCTTAGGAAAGTAATTTTCAAGGAAAATGTTCTTAAATTTATCCCATTCTAAGTCGTTGGTCTCATTTCTATCCCTGATATTGTTGACCATTCACCACTACTAGTCCACTTCACCTTAAAAATTATAAATGGAAATACTATTATTTTGATCATTTGAATACTCCATGACATAAAATATCTTTTAAAGGGCTCTAATACACCCTTCATCCACTATTAGGTTATAAGATCCACTGAAAAAGGAGGGTGTTGACTTATAAAATGTTCCATTATCGTCATGTTCATCCATGGTAGCTCTATATATTATCTTACATGGATGCCACCGCCATTTATAGCCTAATACAACTGATCAATCACTATAAAAAAAATCAGTTTTTTCCAATCCCCACCATTCTCAGTTTTGGATTCAGAAAGATATTGGCCTCTCAGTGCCTTCTTACTTCAGATTCCCTATTTCTTTTATGGAAAACCATAATGAACAGACATATCTTAGATAAAGAAACATGGTAATCATTAAATGATATATCATTTCAACTTAAAAATAGTGTAAAAATAATTTATGGTATTATATTAACATCATCCAAACCCATAAATTTATCTAAACTGTTCTTTAATACCAACTATAAGGACACAACATTAAACATTACATAATCCAGTTAATTCAACTATAATACTCTTATTACATTACCAAAGATATTTTCATGAATTAGTTTATAAATAATACATGAAAACCAATAATAGTACAATCTGGATAATAATAAAACAATATCCATTTTTTCATAATAAAAAAATTTCTAATATAACATGAATTATTCTAAAAAAATCTTCACAACATTCATCTTGGAATCTTTTCACTTATCCATCCCTAAAACCAAATGATTTTTTTAAACTTAATATGAGTGAAAAATACCAATAAAGGAAAAAATAAATAGATAAACCATTAATCCATGAATACTTATAAAAATATGAAACCATTTTCACAAATACATACTTCTCAACCATAAAGTATCATATAGTAAAATTGTGAAAACGTGAGATTTTCATAAAACATAGAAAACATAAATTAAACTAAATAGGTAACTTGGAGAATTAAATTCTAAATATTTTAATCCTCATGAATAATATATGATTTATAACCCTTATATATATCTTACAATGTATCCCTCACAACTACTGTAAGATTTAACCATCATAACTACCTTATGGTGTAACAATCATAATTATAATTAGAGAACCATATGGTCGACCTGCAACATAAACATACCCTGTGAATTTGAGGGAGATATAGGTACCAAAATTCATCATAAAAAATTCTAAAGAACTATAAAATAATCATACAACATTAATAGTTTCATCATAAAAACATTCTTTTTAATTTTTTAAAAATAGAAATTTGAAAGAGGATTTTTAAAGCAAAGTCCCTTACCTCAGATTTGTATTACTTAAAACATGTCCAAACCTATTGTATAACGGTTTAATGAGTTTTATTAGTATATTAAAAAACTATATTTATATTTATAATACCTTATATGATATTTTTATAACATATGTACACCCATTTATCAATAATATTGTTTTATTTTCATTGCTTCGGGTGCATTTATGTCAAGGTTTCCATGGTTGGTCCGTAATGAATTTTCTTGTTGAATGGAAGAAAAAAACAAGAAATAGGATGAAATCATGTTAATATGTTTAAATAATTTCATATGATACCATATATAATTTTTTTTCTGATATGAGGATGATTCATTAGATAAAATGTAAATGATAATGATTTAATTTATTTTGGTAGTTTTTACGACTATCGCAAACTAATATCATTTTATTTAATATCATGTTTATATATTGGTTCCAAAACATTATATAAATTATAATATGTGTAATAATTTTTTTAAACCATAATAATGGTTTTATGACCACAATTGAAGGGGATAATGGAAAATGAAAGTGTATCATCCACGATGGTGGTAAATCAACACATCACGGATGATGTTATAATTTTTAGAATAAAAGGAAGAGGAGAAGGATATTGTTGATGAATTTTCCATAAAAATGATAAAATTATAGTATATATAAGATGATGTATTTTCATGCCAATTGGATAAGGTTAGGTAAATAGAAACTAAGAAAAAAAAATAAAAGGAAAATAAAAGAAAATGAAAGAAGATTTTACCTCTTGAATTATTCTCATTGAGAACCTCCTTAAAGACCTTGTTTTTGGCCTCTTGGTGAGATGAAAAGGTCTTGGATGTGGAAAATAGGATTGGGAATGGAATTGGGTAGAAATGAAACAATATACGAGGATTTGGGGTGTGGGGAGAATAGGTGGTGAGAGGTGATATTTATTGTGGAGGAGAGGGGTGTTTTTTAAAATATTTTATTAATTAGTTTATTATTTTAACTCCATATTATGAATAGTTTGATAATTATCACTAAATATATTAAAATAATGAATTAATGATAAAGATTATGGTGATTACATCAGCGATGAATCAAGGAATAGTTTATTTAACTTATAATGTATATATACCGTAAATTAATGTATTTCACTATTCATAAAAAAACCTATATTTCAGAAAAATACCAAAATTCCACCCCAACCATTTTATGATGCTTAGAATTAAAAAATGAACACCATTTTATGAAAATAATTTTATAATTATGGAAAATTTTATTTGTAATTAAAATCATCATTTATTTGAAAAATACCAATTTTAAAATTATTACTGATTTTATAACTTTATAAAAATTAATTAAGGTCACATAAAATAATATTATAATCTTGAAAAAAAAATTAATTTTTAAATATATTTTATGAAGTTAAATTTCATTTTAAATCGTTATATTAATTATAAAATTGTATATAAAAAATA
The DNA here is from genome assembly GCA_963277665.1 of Viscum album. Taxonomy (NCBI): domain Eukaryota; kingdom Viridiplantae; phylum Streptophyta; class Magnoliopsida; order Santalales; family Viscaceae; genus Viscum; species Viscum album. The sequence goes on along the minus strand of OY728165.1, from coordinate 274,407,665 downwards.
ATGTGTCAAAAAAATACCAACGCTTAATTTATCATTTCAAAAAATTTATTTTTTTATTCCTTGATATAAATATATCATATTTTCACTTATAAGACATCTAGTTTTTTTTATAATCTCATAGTTGAGATTACTATTCTATTATTATTGATTCCTTAATTTTTATAAATACTACTTATTTCATTATACCTTCATAATCAATTTTACTATTTAAATTTAGAATGAAAAAAAAATTTATAAGCACATAGGATGTTCCATTAATTATAATCTACATACATTTCATATCATTCATTAGGAAATAAAAATGTTAACCATGTGTTCCCACCTCTACAAAGTAACATTTTTCATTTTTCATCATGTCTTCAATTATTTATCCAAGACATATAAAATTTAATTCAAAACCTTAAAACATATAAATAATATCATTATGATTATTTTATAATGATATTATTTAAAAATAAAAAAAGTTCTAAATGATACTCACCTATTGAATTATGTTATGTTCATGTTTGGTTCAGTCCAACCACTTAAAACATTCTATAAAAATCTATCAGGGATAAATATGGAAACATAAATACTAAAATTATTACAATTTTATAAGAAAATAATGACTAGTTTATCGCTATATAAACGTTTTATTAATTATTTGGATTAGTATTAAAATATGATGTTCAGTCACTAAAATTACTAAAATAAGCTGATACTGATTCTATTTTCACACAAACATAAGCCAAAACTACATAATAAATAAATAGAATATGATAATATGAAGTACTTTTTAAATTTAATATAGATGAAATTTTTTCCTAATAAGGTATATAATATACTTAATTTTATTATTCAGGAAGTTAGGTGCATCCATAGAGTAAATTAGGACCACAATAAGGGGTTTTTATCTCAAATTTTCATCCCTTGAGACATATTTTTTTATTATATGCCACTTTTTCTCTCGAATAGTGTATATACTACCCCTTTAATATTTTTTTATCATGATTAACTTATATTTCAGAGTATATATTACAATTTATTTCACTCGTCGTGTTTTGAATAAACATTTATGAGAACATTAAGGTTTTTTACCAACTCAAATTTCTTCTATTGAGGAACAAACTTTCTTACTTAAATATATTGTTCATGGTTTGTTATATTCTAAATCATGAATATTTTTTATTTTATTTCATCCTTATTTTATTGAGTTAATTTTTTTTCCTTATAACCTCTTAATAAAACGATTCTTACCACAAAGATTATGTTACTTGAAAGGGTTTCTTGGTATCAATTCCTATTTCTTGAGATATATTTCTTATTACACATCAATTTACATTTATATAGGGTTTATATTTCCTTTTTCATATTATATCATGACATATCATTCATTCTTGGAATGTTATGTTCAGTTTATATCTCATCTTTGTTCAAGGGTTTTGATTTTAATGTTATAAACTAGTATGTTTTCATTTCCCAACATCATTTTAAAATCTAGATCTCTAAAATGTGATAATCCATCTAGGGAATTTTTATAGTATTTCTTTACAATATCAAATAAATTTTTCCCATTGGTTATCCTTGGAGATATTTTTTCCTCCTTATCTTTTTTTAATTATAAGTTCTATAATTTTTTCAATAAATTTGTTTTTAACAAAGGTATTTTCAATTTAATAAAAAGTAAATTCTCTTAAACTCATATTTTATCTTTGAATCCAAATTTTATGGATATCCTTATATTTGTTTTGAAAATTTAAAAAGTTAATTTTCAATGACATTGGCTTCCTTTTAAAATTTTCTAAATGAAAATCCTCTTTGATATTTTTATAGGGGTTTTTAATAAAAGAACCTCTTTTAATGTTTATATGTGAACTTACCATTCCCATGTTTTTTTTTCATTTTACATTAAAATTTCTTTCCTTGTTTTAAAAATTTCTAAAATAAATTATTTTTTTCTTCTAGTTTAATAATAAATTTCTTTTAAAATTATTTCAAAATATCAATGATATTTATTATTTCTAATGTGTTGTTTTATAAAACTCCTCAAAAGTTTTTTTATTAATGTTATTTTCCTTTGAAATATCTAACAATTAATTGAGGATATTCATTAAATGATACAATCTAGCTTTTTCCCTGGATGGATTATGTAATTATTATTAAGCCAAAAGCGCTTTGCAACCAGCAAGGGATATTCTTTGCTCGAATCCAAATCCATAGACTTTTACCTTGTTTAAGGAGGCCCTCTGTATTCATCTCTCTCCACATCTTTCAGGGTGATTTCCATTCCTAGAGGTCCCTATGGTTCCTCGGAACATGTCGGAGGGTGATTTTTCTTCAATCTAGAAAAATGATTTTTCGTAAGCCTCTACGCATCTCTAGTAGACTATGGTTACTCTCTTTAGGCTAGACAAACCCCCTGTTAGGACATTCAATAATTTTATGGAGTTGTGGGAGTTATCTTACCCAGCTAAGGAGTCAATGATGAATAATAAATCCTTATGTGTTGTCTTATCTTTATAAGGGTAATTATTCCGGGTTTGGAGTTCTAGTCCTATATCTTTTGGCTGATGGTGCATTCACTCGCTCCACTAGTCGATGTAATCACGGTATGTCTAGGATTAATCATAGGCGGCGATCAATATTTCTCTTCCAGGGTTTCCACTTCCACTATATAACCTTGGATTATTTCATGGGTTCGGTGAAGTTTAACATAAAAAACTTGGGTTTGTTATTTTCATTCATGTATTCTAAATGTGATGATTGTATTTGGACAACTTTGATTCTGGAGGCTTTCTTTGGTTTGTAGGGGTGATTTTAATGTTATTCTGGATCCATCGTAGAAGAAACGAAGAGGTATTTATCCAAGGAGATATTTCCAGTCATTCATGGCCTTTGATTATAGGAATGGCCTCCTCACCTAGAGTTTTCAAGAGAAAAATTCACATGGTGTAATAACTAGAAATGAATTCGATGTACTTGGTGTCGATTGGACAATTGTTTCTCTAATTTTAAAGCATTCTCTTCCTTTACTAACATGATATCTGATCACCTGGTGTGGGATCATTTAGATCATATACATCTTATTGTTCATTTCGAATAATGATCAGGAATCAATAAGTTATTTTATTATTCCAAACAGTGGATAGAGGACCCCAATTTTAGATTGGTAGTTTGTAATTCTTGGACAAAACCCATGACTAAAAAAAGATGGGATGGCCTCCATAATAATATCTAGAGGATTAAAGGAGACCTTCAATTATGGTATAACAACAGGCCAACATGAAATACCAACATGGATGATATAAATTAAGATATTGATCGCATAGATAAGGATTTAGAAATTTAGTGGGATGAGGAAAAGTTTTACTTATTGATGACCAAGAAGAATCATCTAGCAGGAACTATTCTCGAACAAGAAAGAACTATCCACAAGTAGTCTTGAGTGACTTGGCAGGGATTGGGGAAAATACATCATTCTTTGAGGCGTGTATTAATGAGAAAAAATGAGTTTTGATTCCAAATATTTAGTTGGAAGATGGATCTTTTACTCAAGACATATAGTTGGTGGGAATTATGGCTAATGATTTTTTGAGAAGGCTATTGGCCAATCCCAACCCCGACATGAAAGGGGGTTACCCAAGTGAGAAAACTGATATATTTTATTACATCCCAAAAGTGTTCTCTAAAGACAACAACATGATTTTTGAGAGAAAACAAGATGAGATGGAAATTTGGAATGCAGTTCGTGCCATCAATCACAAGAGTTCTCTGGGTCTGGATGGCTTTCTAGGATCATTCTATATTTCTTTTTGGGATCTGGTGAAATTTTATCTGGGCACAACCACCCAAGGTTTCTTCAAAAGAGGGGATTTAACTTAAGTGTCATGTTCATCTATATTGGTTCTTATTCTGAAAGTAAAATATTCTTCATCTTCAAATCATTACATGCCCATCAATATGTGTAACTTTTCTTACAAGGTGCTTGCAAATGTTATCAATAAAAGACTCACCATTCACCTTACTCAATAGGTTTTTGAGAATAAACAGGGTTTATTAAAGTAATATATAGCCAAACCTCTATTGATCTGGTTCATGAGATAGTCAGATATATCAATAAGAAAGCACTGAGTTCCAACATTGTAATCAAAGTGGACATGAAAAAATCCGAAGATATGTTGGAATGGAGTTTCATTAATAAGGTCCTGACCAGCATGGGATGCTCTAATTGGGAGACTAATCTATTTTTTATAGCTTTCATCTCTCCTTGTCTCATGATCTCATTCATGAGGAAGATGTGATGATTCTTCAAGTCTACTCGTTGTATAAGATAGGGAGACCCTCTTTATCCTGGTCTCTTTAGTCTAGTCCAGGACTCTCTCAACATATATATGGGTCAAAAAATTTCCAGCGGTAACCATCATTCTTATCATGATAAATCTTATGGAAATGACATCTCTCACATTTTTTTTTGTTGATGACATGATCTTCTTCTTGAATGGAAATAGTAAGAGAATTATTGAATTTAATAAAATATTAGATAACTTATGTAAATGGAGCACCCAACTCTCCAAATGAGACAAAAGTAACATCTTTTTTTATAAGTGGTGTTCATAAAGACGAAGGATGAAAATTGAGGAGGGCCTGAGGATGAAAAGGAGGTCCTTTACTATGGAGTACCTTGGTGCATTGGTTGCGATAGGTAGGATTCATGTTCATCATTTTTATGGGTTCATTGACAAGATAATTACACGAATTACAAAATTTTAAAAATGATTCCTTTCTTTGGGGGGGGGGGGTGAATCACTCTTGTCAACTACATCCTATCTTCCATTCTAATGCAGGTCTAGTTAGTGATTAATGTTCCAAATATGGGGCTAATAAATATTAAAGATATTTTAACTAGTTTCATATGGGATTCCAATTATTAAGTAAAACACCATTGGGATACTTAGAACAAGAAGGATAAAGTAGTAGGAGATGGTGGTATGAAATTGAATATTTTCAAAGAGGAACTCTATTGCATGCAAGAAAAGTTATCCTGGGATTTCTTGGGAGGCCATTATCTGTGGGAAAAATTTTATACTAACAGGTATGGGAACCAATATGATAACACTAAAGGATAAATGTCTCATATTTGGAAATTGATCACTCTTCACATACCTCCTGTGTTAAATCATTTGAAATGGATTATTGTTTGCAGTCATATTAATTTCTGGAATACCAATTGGGTTGGTGAGACACTCAGTTTCCCAGTTTGTCCAACCCCATACAGCTCTTTTTCCCAGGCCAGTAGGTATGATCCATTTATTCACGCTATTCTAAACCAACATCAATTGGAAATTTTCAACAGCATTGAACTGTGCCCTAAACCAGGTAAATTAATTTTTGTGGATTCCACCTCAGGTGATTTATTTGCAAGGGGAATTTTATTGGTGTCCCAGCCAAACATCAGACATGATGAATGGAAATAAATCACATAGTGTACTCACATCCCCACCAATTTACATTTTTTAATTTGGGGAATTCACAATAATATTTTTACTACAGATGAAAATATCAGGAGAAGAGGCATCCTAATGGTGTCTATATGTTTATTCTTATCTAACCACAAGGTGGAATTATTTGCCCATATATTTTTTGAGAGTGACAGGGCAGAGACTATCTAGTACACCTTGAGTGGTATTGTAGATTTAATACTCAAGAGAAAAACTATGATTATTTTTTTCTTGAATTTATCAAGAAGATTGATATTATAATGAAAGATCATAAGGCCATAGATTTTCATCTCTCAGTGAGTTTCTGGAATTTCTGGAATGCTAGATATCAAATCCAACACGATGGTATCCAAAGCTCTAAGTTGTAAATGGTAGTGAATTATAAAATACTAATGGAAGATCTGATTCTACTATGTTAATGGTGAGAGATCACTTCTTTTATTAAATGGATCCTGGTGGGCTCATCAATTTATTATACTCCTCAAAATATAGCCAGGTGGGGGCATTGGGTGAAATGGAGACAAGTAAACCATGGCTACAAAAATTCAAGTTTAGTGAGAAAGAGGAAGTGAGAAATGAGAAAAAGGGATATAAAAATGGGGGGGGGGGAATATATAGCTTAGATTAGTTGTGATGGGTTTATTAGTGACGTGAATCCGGTTACTAATAGTAATTTTTGTGACAAGATCCATCGCAAATAACTTTGACCGAATTAATTACGGGTGGTGGTTAAAAGGTTATTTGCGACGGGTCTCGTCATAAAAATTAACCTACCGACATACTTTTTGTGATGGGACAATATCTCATCGCAAAAACTCATTTACCACCACCGGTATTTGTGACAGGACCCATTGAAAATACCCTTTGACCAACACACTATTTGCGACAAGGGAATCCCCCATTGAAAATAACCTTCCCACACTTTGGTGCGCATCCCACACCAAAGTGGGAATTACCTTCTGCGACAGGACCTCAAATCCCAGTAGAAATAACTTTTTATTTGTGATGGGATGAACCCCCCATCGCAAATAACCACTGGGATGGACCATTTGTGAAGGGAATTAACCCCATCACAAATACCCTTTCGTAAAAGATTTTTTTCCTGTAGTGGTGGATGGATATCGTACCTCCGACATCATGCGAGATGGTGGAGCGGTCTGGGACCATCATGGTTTAGTGGTTATTTATTTCAATGAAGCCTTTGGAAAGGGAGATTCTCTTACATCGGAGGTAAGTGCTCTATTTATGGGTATTTTTTTGTGATTCTCACACAAAATTACTCTGGAATTAGTTGAAAATGACTCTATAGTTGTTTTGGGATCAATGAAAGGGAAGATGAAGATTCCTTGGTACATTTCTTATATCATCCAAAAATGTAGAAGACTCATTGTCTCCTAGGTGGGCCTTTTCTATAATTGTTGGTAGGACAACAATTTTTTGTACTACCTCACTTCTCAAGTGGCTAACATGAATCAATGCTCTATTTTTTCCATTTTAGGGTCACTTACTCCCGAGTGTGGTAGTATTTTTCAAGAAGATTCATTCGATCTCCACTATTACAGACCACCAGGACTTTTTTATTGGTCCTTTCCAGTTTTCATTAAAAATTTAACATTGAATGGGTTATGTAATATTCCTTTCAATCAAATAAATTATCCATCACTGACTTTGTCTTTATTAATAATCATCCATGTATAAATTTTAATTTTCATCCAATTATTTTAATCTATGATCAATCTATATTTCATTACCCTAACTGAAGGGTGTTCACATTGATTTTATATATCAATTGATTAGGGAAATTATTAACTTTACCATATACCCATTATCTATACAGTGAAAATACCATATGCACTATTATATTGATTGAAGGGTATTTACCTTGTATATTAATCGATATAATTTGATACCATTTTATTTTCCATGGGTTTATCATGTTATTATTAGGAATTATTTCTTTCTATGATTCCATTTGAAAAGGATATGAAACCCATTTTTATTCTTTTGTTTCTTTGTGATATGATGAATGATTGATTTCAAGTGGCACTCGTATGTATGGATGGTGATGGGTATAATTCTATATATCCCTAAATTATATTTTTAAGTATTTATATTGAAACAACCTAATAATTTTGAATATATTTATATTTAAACAAAATATATTTCATTGATATCTTTTGTTATACGCAACACTGAGTTTAAACTAACAGTGATATAATATTATATATTATTATTTAAACATTACTTATATAACATAGTTTTTAAATTGGGGGGGGGGTATGAATTATACGAAATAATTTATGAAATATATATAATGACACTAATAAAAATAAATTTATTTAAAAATTCTTAATAAATAATACCACTACTTAATAAAGCTATTTTATTCTACAAAAAATACATTTCCTTCAAAAACTATTTTTATTGCTTTTTATAAGAAAATATTATAATATTTTAACTTTTAGAAATTTTGTTATATAAATTTAATATTTTTTTTTCAAATCAATATATCAATATTAAATTAGGGTTAAATTTTGGGATTTTTCGGAAAACACTGATTTTTCAGCGAATAATGAAAATTATGATTTTTGTAAAATTTTCATTTCTGTTAATAAATTAAGTAATTTAAAAGTCCCATTATTTTATTAATTTAATTTTAAAGTAAAAATTTATTATTTATTAATATTTAAAACAATAAATTACATTTAAATCTTATATATATTATTTTATTATAAGATTATTTTTAGGTTTATAGACACATTTTTTTGAAAACTGTTTTAAAGCGCATAATGTTAATCCATTTTAACTAATTAGTATAACCCATAATGAAGATAAATTTAACTTAAAAGTATATATTATATGCATATAAATATTAATTTAAATTTATTTATTTATTATTACTTTTCTTATAGTTTTGATAAGATTATCTTATGCTTAAAAAGGCATTTCTTGAAAAATAGTTTTTTGACTCGTCTGCGGGTATAATTTTAAATTTTATTTTCCTTCATATATGAATTTAATTTTTCAAAATGGATAATATATTATCAATAACCATAATTTTTTTATATAATATAGTTGAATTAATTTTTGACCGTAATGAATAGTAAATATAGTAAATATTAATTACCACAGTTAATGAAAAAACAGGTTTACCAAGGGTTATACTTAAAAAATAAGGGTTAATAAAGAAAAAAACATGTATAATTAAAATTTTATGGTCATATTTATACATTATATCTTCTAAGTGAAAAATATAGAAATTTTTGAGTCTTTGTGAATGTGAAAATAATTGGTGGAATTCTTTCTTTTCAAATATTTTGTGTGTGTCCTCTCCCAACTTATAAAAGTTCACACCCTCTCCTCTCATTTAAACCCTTCCAAAACCCATTGGTATTGAATATACATATCCAAATAACTTACTTACTTCCCTCCTATTATCATATAATATTTGGTTTTATCATAAAGACAACATAGAATGGATTTTGGTGCAAACCTAAATAGTTATCTAAAGAAGACGTGACATCCTTAACCGATAATTTTATTTTGTTTCCTATTCCACCTCATTGAAATCTTATTAAAATATGATAATATAATAACACAAGTTTCTTACATATAATTAAATTTTTATGTTAAATTCAGGACCTACAACCATATCATCCTCTCTAAAATGGGAAACCAAACCATTGATAATGTGTACGATGGACTACCGCCTCACAAACCAACGTAAGTCATTTTTCATAATTGCTAGTAATGTCTGGATATAATGAGGTATTTAATGTTTATATTTTATATTTATGATTTAATTATACTTATGTAATTATAATATCTCATATAACTTCTTACATTCTTTTTCGTATTGAATACTATAACGTCACTCGTGTGTACGTTGGAATACCACCTCACGAAATAATATGATTTGTTTTTCACTTACGCTCTACATGGAAGGTAATAAGGATTAATTTTATGTTTATATATGATATTAATGAAATATTAATAATTTTATAAAATAAATATATCATATAATTTCTTATCTAACCATCCATTGAATAAAATATAACATCATTCTTGTGTACAGATAACTACCACCTTGCAAAGCAATGTGATTCATTTTTATTACCACATAACATTGATGGTATATGTAAGGGTATTTAAAAAAATAATATAATATTAATAATATAATTATAATCCTTTAAATCTAAAGTAACACTTACCTTCATTCCACCATGTTCATCAAAAAATGGAAACATTACTCATGCATACATGCGACTTACTGTCTCCATGATTGTAACATATTTTATTTTTCATAACCATATTTAATAGTTTATTCAAAAGTATAATTTAACTATAAAAATTGTAATTAATTTTATTATTAAAATTTATTATATGATTAAATATTAATCACTTTTACCTTAATTAACTTACCAAAGTGATATTGGACATATTTTTTGTTTATCATTAAAATGTTCGATATGGAATTTGTTTGTAAAGTAATTGAATATGACCAGGTAAAAAATAAAATAAAAGGAATAATTAACATTAAAATGGTAATTAAGAAATAATATAATTAATATAAGTTTATCATTCATAAAGATAAAAAATGTATATAATTATTTGGGATTGAGTTAAGGTTTTATATCTCAAAAACTTTCTCCTTTGAGATGCAAGCTCTTTTATAAACCTAAGTTCTTTTATTTGATGTATATGCTTGACCATTACATAGTACATCATGAATCATTCATAATTTTCGTTATTTTAAGTTTCAATTAACTTGATTCATTAGTGGGTTTTATTATTAAAAAATTTCTAAAGTGGAAACGGTTTATGCTTCAATCTCATTTTAATCAGGATTATCTATGCATGAATTTCCATTGAAGAAAATTATTTCATCATTGTCTAATTAGCCTATATTTACCAATTTTTTTCTTTTTTTGTGTAAATATTTTACATGGATGTTTTTTAATCAATAATTTCATGAAATAATAGGAATTTTTAAGACCATATATAGTTATTTATTTCATGGGATTTTAATTCAATGTCCATAAAATCCCTAAGGGAGATTTTTTAAAATAATTTTTTTTTAAATTTTTTGAAGTATTTTACCCAAATATTTATCTTCCTTATCCATATAATTTATATATTTTTAAGTAATTTTATTATAGTTATTAATTATTTTCCAATTTATTCTTAATTAACTTGATTTACTTTAGAAAATGAATCCTCGTTCATTGTTTTCAGCATGATGTTTTCCTCCAACTTTAATATTTTTTTGAATTATGAAATGAATCTTATTTTTTTATGTTTTTATGCTAATTAATTTTCATTCTTATGACATGTATTTTTGTTAATAACTATACATTCAATATTATCATGATTTTCAATGAAAATATTATTCCCATTGCTTTGAAAATATTTCATTTCAAAAAGTTACCAAATGTAAAGGACACTTCTTCATGTTTCTGAACATATTTTTGTAATGATTTTATAAAATTATTTTCATCTATTTCAAAATATTTAATTTTTTTATTCTTAATTGTGTATATTTTTAATTATACTATCCTCTGTCTATATTTGAATGTATTTTAATGATGCTTTAAGGAATTTATCGAGAAACCCATAGGATAATTTTGCTATGATGGAATGATTAATAATTTTATGTTCATGTGGTATACATATATATGGTTTATTATTATGTGATGGATGAGTCCATTATATACTCTAATTTATTGTGTAATTCTATATATATTAATAAAAAACATACAAGGGATTGGGGATATAATCTAATACTCTAGTGGACTATGTCCACTGATGTTTAATGGGAATGGGTAGTGAACCTAGTCTACTAAGGGAATTTGTCCATTATGTGTTAATAGTATATGTAGAATGAATTAAAAAATTATTTTCAATAATTATATATATATTACACATTAATTTTATATAATTATACCAATTCATATTTTAATTTATAATGATTTATTTTTGTTAGAACACTCTTATGACTCTTATCTTATCATATGTTGAAGCTTTATGTAATGAATAATGATTTAGAATTAATGAATTATTAGGTATGATTTCATATTTTAGGATATTTTTAATTTATTATGTTCTCATTCCATGATGATAAAAATTTACTTACTTTGAATCTTTGATTATTATCACATATGTTTACCCATATTAAGTATCTGAGCTCACTGATTCTTATGTTTTTATATCCCCAGGTTATGAAGTAGGATGTTAAGAGTGACATGTATAGAAGGCAATGATTTTTGAATAGTTTTTGTGGGAAATATTGATTAATAGTTGTGAAATAATTTTTTTATATATCAAATATTCAAATAAAATAAACCATTAGGTTTTAGGATGTGAATTATTGTGATGTCTTGAAAATTCATCTAAAATGATATATTATGTATTTATATTATGCTTGGTTCTACTAAAAATCAGTCTCACACTAGAATGAAAGATACATAAGATGGGAAACCTACACTTTTTCAAGAAAGTAACAACAAATGAACTATTTAGAATGATATATATATATATATATATATATATATTCATTTTTGGATATTGAGCTAATGGAATCCTATCGCATTTAAAGATAAATTTAATGTCAGTTAAGCAATCCTATAATAATATTAATAATCAAAAAAATTTAAAAATATAGAAAAAATAAGAATATAGAAACTACAATTATAATTATTTAAAGCCCATAAATATCATTATTTGTTCATTATATAATTACAATATTATTTTGGACACCACTAAGAAAATAAACACCTATCTGATATATAAATATATTTAATGAACTATTTAATATTAAAAAATATAATTGGATGAAAACTAGTATAACTAACTGGAAAACATAACGTTTGAAAATGAATAAGAAAATGGGTGTGGTCCACTCTTGACTAATACTTAGAACAATGAAACAAAAAATACATAATTTATAAAATATAATAGGTAATTAATTTGAAATTACTATTGAAAAATAATTAATAATTACCCCGAATAATATAAATCATTACAAATTTCAAGAGATGGTGTTAATCCATAATTCCCAAGAGTCCTATATGATTCATATGTGATATGAAAATTTCTACAAATAGATGACTCTATTCTCTAGTTGAATCAAATATTAAATCCCTATATAACCACACTAAAATCTGTAGAGTAACATTGAGAAGAACAATAGAGTGGGAAGGAAAAATTCTTACATTGTATAAACATAAAATAGCTTTCTAAACTACCAAAATTATGGAAACAATTAGTAGAAAATAGAGGGAATAAGGGATATATCCTCCATTTGTTGACCTTCTAGTTAAGGAACCCTTGAGTGTGTGTTCATTTTAAAAAGGATTTAAAATTTACCATTTAACACTATTTAAAAAATAGTTTAGGGGATAATCAGAAGTACTATAGATTTAATAAGAATTATAGTGGGGAGACATGAATCCCATATTATGCCATAAATATTTAGTTGTAATGGGAAGGGTTTCAACCCCTTATATAAACCACTAGACATATTATGGTATAACTCTGGGATCCTGGAAGGGTCATTATTCAAAACATCATACTCTAGTTCTCCCACTTAAGAAGAAATCCTTATATCAAGGGTTTCGTTGACCAATCCTAACTCTAACATATATAAATAACCATTATAAAAATTCCCAAAAAATCCCATTTTGACTCTCTATAAAAATATAAAATTAAAATACCCATAAGATTTTATTGAATCTAACCCTTCTTATAGTTTAAAAACTTTTTAAGGTAAGATTCATTACATCCCAATTCCCAGATGGATAAAAAATATAGTGATCAAAATTAAAATGAGCCTCCTCTAATCCTAAATGGAAGGATAAAAATTTTATTATCATTATATGGGATATAAAAATTTGTAAAGGGAGTTTTTGAAACATTATTAGACTTTTAATTATTCTAATTTTATTTTTTTAACAGTTCATGTTGTTGTATCTTAATATAGTATTGATTTAAAATATTGTGTTGTGATACATTTAATGAAAGAAATATTTAAATCAAGACCAACTTTATTGGGATTTTATATGGATATTTTTTATATAGATTGGATGTGATAAGGAAATTTATATTTTGATATGTAATTAAGATAATTTACACTTAGGTATATAGACATAGAATGTATAAAGTATGATCTGGACTACAAGATTAATTTTTCAAGGTCCCTTTCTATGCGATTCAAGTTAAGGGGTGAGATAAAATATCAGTATCATAGTTAAAACTAAAAAACATTATTATAAAAAACAAGTAATTTTTTGTGAACTAAGAACATTATAAAATAGATTGGATCCTTTTTATGGCCACATTTACACATTTTTATGAAAACTTATTTTATTTTTCAATGATCAACCATTAATTTTAGTTAATTTTATTTATTATATTTTAATTCTTTATAAAACTAACTTTTTGTTTATTTTATTAATTTTATTTATATGACACAAGTTTTATACCTTAAGTGATTCATAAGAGATAACCTAGGTTGTTCCCTATACTATACTATTTCAATTAAAAATGATCAATTTTATCTATCACAATAGTATGATCAATAGAGTGAAATGATTTGAAGACATTTTCTGTGACTCACACACCTCATAATAAGAATTTTATTATAATTATTATTTTATTAAAACTAAGGATTTTTTAGTTCATTTTTCACTTGAGTCTGTGATTTATTATTTATCTTATTATTGTAACTATTTTATAATGTATTTTCTAGTGTGTTTTTGGAACAAAAATGGATTAAAGGTGGATGTAATGTATAGTTGAAAATGTGTCTCAGAGACACTATTAAAAACGATGGAAGGATTTTATGGTTAAAATGGAAAATATTAAATGAAAGGGTAATAAAATCTTTGTTCCATCAATGATTTCATTTTTTTGGAATTTGTTTATCACTTTCATCTTTATAGGGGGTATTATTGGGCATTATCATATTAATAAATTTTTGGTAGAAAAATAATAGAATGGGATAGGTAAAAAAAATTATGGTTTTACTTGAAATTTTATATATAAGGATCATTTATTCAATGAGTCAAATAGTTTTTTATTATTTTTATGGTAATTTCACAATGGGAAAATTAGAGTTCCAAAAAACTGTTAAATTTGAAAATAATTAGAAATATGTTTTAATAGATTTTGTATTTTTTATATTAGGATTTAGATCTATAAGGAGTTGAAAGTATATAATAGATTTCTTCAGTCTGTTGGGTGAAATATTTCTATAGAATAAAATAATTCATGGGTCTATCATGAGTTTTAGTTATCCTTGATGATGTGTGTAAACTAACCCATTTTGGGCCTATTGAGAATGTCTGTTGTTAATATTTATTTTAAGACATATTAACTACTAGTGATTATTAATTTTATATTTATTATGAATTATTTTGATTTTTTTATTATTTTATAAAATATAATCCATGAAAAAAAAAAAACTCAATAATGAATAATCAAGCTTTGGGCTAGTTAACTATTATATAGTGATTTGGGATCATGTTTAAGGTCATGTGACATTGTGGTTTGAGCTTCAAAACCATGTTTAGGCTTGGATGTTTTAAAATGGTATCATTTAAAAAAATATTTTTTGGTGACTTTGGGTGTATTAGTAGGAATGGTGATAATATCATAAAAGCCCCTAATCTATTAGATAAATATATATAAAAGCATAACTATAATGTAAATGTTCGTTTTAACTATATTTAGAGATTTGTTGAGATACAGTTACACCTAATAGGGTCCCCATCTACCTAGGTGGGGGTGAATCATGGTGAGCATTTGTCACATTGAAAAAAATCACGTCCTTAAGTTAGAAAAAACTTAACAATCAATCATAAATGTCCATGTAATTTAAAATAAATTACAAACGCATAGAGATATTACATAGCCTTCCAAAAAAGTAAATGTCACAGGTGAATATAAGGATTATGTACAAATATAACATAATAAACTAATTCAATATTATTTGAATATAATATAAATATCAGTTTACTATCAAGTCCATGGACAAAAAACCTCTTCATATTACCCTAATTACTACTCCAAGATATGACATATTAGATTTTATGGCGTTATATTGAAATCATAAATGTAAATAATTACATTAGCCAAATTTAGATATTTTTTATCTTTGTCTCTATTTATTGTTTTAGATAATCGATTAATAAATTATTTTATAGATCTATGAGAACATCTCTCAAAAATCATAATATGTTCATTAATTCTTCTTTATTTCTATAAATGAAACTATCTTCTATTAATCCTATTTTATCTCTTGAATTTTTCTCCTGCATGTTTTTTTTCATTCCGTGTGTCATATAAACAATGGACTTCAAAAATATCTATAATGTTTATGTTATATGTACCATAAATAATATACATGTTCTTATATTTTAAAATTAGTCTTAACTAAATAATATATTATCATATAAAAAACATACATGTTTTTGTGTAAAAAAATATGTTATTACATAAATAAAACATATTCTAAAAACCATGGAATGATTCAATTTCAATAAAAAATTAATACATTTATTAAATTTAAGGACCTTGTCTTGAAAACTAACCATGACATGTAAAATATAAACATTACAAGTTTTCATTACTTTTGTTGAAACATTATATACAACTATGTTATTTTCCTATTTCATTTTTCATCTAGTTATGAATAATTATTGTTGAAAGCCCTATATCTGAAACCCTAAATTAGAATACCTTATATATACTATCTAAAGATATATTGTGCCTTCCAATTCCATTAAAAATATTATCTTTCAAATTATAACCACCAAATATGACATACTGATCAATCCATATTATCTATTGGGATCTTAGGGAAACCACTGCTTATTAACCACATATTATATTAAAATTGGTTATCTAGAAAAATAACATTTATTTATCTTTTTCAATAATCAAATATTTTATAAGAAAACTAAATAGGACATAATTATACGTTATATGTTTTAGATTTTAACCACTTCACCAAATTTTCCTATAGAATATTCATATAAACCATAACACTTAAATAAATTAAATAAGACCACATTTCCTTCATTATAAACAATTTAAAACAAAACAAAATCCTATTATATTAACTTCAAAATAATTCTATTTTTGTCAACATTGGATCAAAAATTATCCCCTAATGGGTTTATTATGAATTTTCATATCTTATATTTTTTGAATATTTTTTCGATTGTTTTTATAATTACTAAAATATATAGATAGAAATTGAAAAATTCATCTATCCCTATATATATATTATAAATGATTATTAATAAGTAAAATATTTATATATAAATTTTTAAAATTATCACTCCACTCTTTTGGTCTCCACGAAACACGATGAAATAACGTTACTAATTATATCTTTATCATTATATTCCATTGATCATCTAAATACTAATACACATATAAATCATCTATTAAAAAATTAAAATTACACTTCTTTAAAATTAACCCTACAACAAAGTATATTAAAAAAGAAAATACATACCCCTTGACATGGGATCTCATATTTCAACCACTTTAATAATAGAAATAAAGAATATAATCCTAATAAATATTATAAAAGAAATGAAATTTTATAATTAAAAACACGAATCAAGTGGGTATTTTTTAAACATAATTATGTTAATAAAGGTGGATAGTAACATATATTTAGATGATTATATAACAACATTGAACTAACACTCACATATATATTGTTAAAACCATAATCTTTACATTTCAGAAATTAATTCAAAAATATCATGACCCAATTTTAGTCATCCAAATGTTACAAAATCATAAAACATTATTGTATCACTTACATACCCTAAGAACTTTAAGGTTTTTAGTTTTATAAAACTAATAAAAACTCATACATAAAAATACCCATGTCTTTAAGTGAGCATTTTTCCTATTATAATGAGATTTTTTATTTCATAATAAGTCTTCAATATATCCAATAAAACTCTTAAAAAATAAAACCATTTTAGACATAATTCCTTCTACATAATTCTTCAAAACCTATATAAATTCCTAAGATAAGAAAGGTGAGATGAAATGATTAGTGAGGGTAAATATAAGAATTAACAATATAATGTCATTTGAAAGAATAACATGAGAGTAAGGGTATGATGATATATTCAATGTGGATGAGAACAACATTGGAAAATTCATACCATAAAAACTATATCATTAAAAAATTTATATGGAATAAAGATTTATCAAATGCAAGATTTATATTAAACTTTAATCATGATCTATGTGTTTTCAATCTTAATCAAAAGAACCATTACAACTTATAGAAAGCATAAAGAAAATGTGTTGGTGTATTAGAAGATTAAAAATTCATGACGGGATAACATCTCCACATAACACCAATTAATCTTAGGAGTAACCTATAAATAGTAAAATATACCATCTATTAGGATTAACTTACAATCTGATAACTCCACCGCTTTACAAAATGCATTGGAGGGATATAACTAACCCACCCATCCTTGGTTTATGTTATAACCACCCATCCTTAGTTTATAACAGAACAACCCATTTATCATCAATACATATTTAAAAGTTCTATATAATGAATAAAACATTTATAATATTTCCCATTTCAACATTAAAACCATGAAAACCATACTAATTTATTTTTTTCTTGATTAAACCAAGGAATGGAAACGAGTTCCATGACATTATTATTAAAAAAATCATAAGCCTTATAGAGAAAAAATAATGATGGTATCATTTTAACATATTATAATTGAATAATATGAATCATTAAAGTATTTTTATATAGATTAAAATACCTTTAATTTTTTTAGCACATTTTATTGAAAATATGTGAAAATACACTTTTCATTTAGTAATATTTTATTAAATTTCATGAATATTGGGGAAAGTTATTCATTGAAAATAACCAAGAAAATATATAAAGGATTATTATAAGGAAAATAACTCTTGAAGGTATTAAAATCCATTTATATCTTAATCTCTAAATATAAACATTCTTTTCAAACTTTTTTAAAGAGTCAAAAGTGACTCATATATAAAATGTTAAGAAATTACCTTTTAAACCATTAAAAAGAAGGTAAAAGATCATTGAAAATAACATTATGAAATAATTTATGTTTTTAAAATAACATTATTTAAATAATATAATGATTATGGATGAAAGAGTCCAGTTAAAATTCATTATAAAAATTTAAATAATGTTTGTAATGAAATACTCATTTTCGGCCTTTTAAAACCAAAAAACATTTGAAAGAAAGAATGTAAGAAGGATAAAAATATTCCATGAGTATGAATATATTCAAGATATTATATTTCATTATTTATTACATTCACCATATATATTAATGTTGGTGAATAATTCAAAATCATGTCTCAAAGAATAAAGTTTGAGACAAGAAACCCTTACAGTAGGGTTCATGCTTGAATCAGAAGACCATTGAATGAAGGAACATGACATGATTTAGTAAAATATATTATTTCTATGAAATAATATGTTAGAAAACACCCATTGGGTGATAATTACACCACATAAAATAAACCCTTGTGAGTAACATGAATTATGTGTCAATGAATGGAAATTGAGGCAATAAAACCATTGTAATTTTAATAAAATTTTAATAAACATATCATTAATGAGAGAGATTAAAAGGATATTTAAATTCTGAGATCAAAGAGTAATTCATGATATTATATCTCAATATGTAGAATATACACCTTATAAAAGTTATTGGGTCCATATTATAGTACATTTATCAAGGGAACAATATTAAGAAGAATAATCCTTTGAAAGATCATATCATTGAAGAAATAATTAATCAATGAAGTGATTATGTGTAATAATTATAAAAACACACAAAAAGTGTAAATAAAAAATAAAAAAATCAAGATCATTTAATATAATCTTTAAATAACATAGTCTTTGAAGTACAAATATAACCCATTGAATGGAAATTGAGTTAATAAAACCCTTACTTTGAGTCCCAACTTTATACGTACATTCTTTAACTCTTTCATAATAAAATGTTATTAATTTTTTTTTACTTTCATAATAAATAGATTAGGTTTATAATTTTTTTATTAGACCGTAAATTTCATTTATGTTATTGAATTATTTAATTACTTAATTAGTTTCAATTGCATTAGGTGTTTTGAGTGTGTTCTGTTAATAATTGCACAATTACTTATATAGAATGACTTAGGTCAAAGGTGTAACTAATCTATCATATCAAGAATAATAATAATTAAATAATTATTATTTATATACACTAAATAAAATTTTAAAAATATCTATGAAATCAATAAATGAAAAATTATTCAAATCACTTTGTATAGGTTACAATCCAAACATACACATAAACGATGCTATCATTTTCTAAAAGATGAATTTGTAAGAAATAAAAGATATATTATATTTCTATAATGAAAATTATGTAATGAATATCATATAGATACATTAAATCCTTCATTATTAATAAAAATGGGGGGTCGTTATGGATAACAAAAATCATTACTTCCTAGAGCTGGAAATCTAGACATATACATGAATGATGTCTCTGTTACCTATTTTATGCATAAAGAAGATGAATAAGGTTATGAAATTAATGTATTTAAAAAAATATTATATGGGTTTAACAACCTAATTAATGTTAATATAAACCAATTAAATTTCTTATTAATATTAATTAATGATTTCTTATAGAGTTATATTTATTATATGAATATTTGGAATTTTTTGTCACAACCCGTCCCAATGGGGCCCATATCATAACTCCCCATGCCCACCTATAATAGGCCAGGGGTAGGATACTAGTGTCAAGAAGGCATATAACTAATATGGGATTCCTTATCCAAAGTACCTATACAAACACAAACATATCTAAACCTACCCAATGAAGAAATGTAAAAAAAAACTGAACAACTATGCATTCATATATCTAAATCCCTCAACTAGAGTACGACATAAAGTAATGTAAATAGGGCCAAACAAAATCCCAAAAAAAGTTTTTGAAAATAAATCCAACCCATAAAGAAATATAGGGACTACTGTTAAGATTCTTCAGGAAGTTTCCCCAATCTGTCTGGTCTTACTAAGCACAGTCTAGCCTTTTTCCATCTAGGACATTGTCAGAAGGTCAGTTGTCTTCACAAGAAACGACTTTTACAAGAAAATACCATGTTGGGGTGAGTATAAAAATACATAGTAGGACACCGCATAACATAAAATCATACAAAAAAGGAATTACAGTGAGCTCTACATAGGTATATTTCTATAGAACATTTAATAAGAATATCTAGATATACTCAACAAAGACACATAGTCTAGAGGTAAGTCACAACCATAACAACCAGACTAGAAATCCAGCTCAAAGATTCAACATAGAAACCGTCTGAGAGAAAACAATATTAAGTATGATTGCACAGATGATGTCTGAAGAGATGTGATACACATATAAGAATCACACCCAAGTCCAGAGGGTGATAACGACAACTTAATCTGTATTAACCTACTAATTATAAGATCAATGATCACATATTTTTTGTCATGGTGATAGTAATAACTCCCCCTTGGGTATACAGATGAATATGGGATCTCACTCTAGGAGACTTGGAGGGATTCCAACAACTCTATCCAAGAAGTAATGCTGAAGGGATTGTTGTTCTATGTGTAGGAGACGATTCTATCCTAACCTCCAGGGAAAGGATACATGGAACACACCCTAATGAAACTAGTACAAGATATTGGGGAAAAGAGATTAAATCCAATTATTAAAGAGTATAAAACATTTATAAGGGGTTACACACATTGTACCTTGAGCTTGGGTCCTACCCATGTAAACAGTCGGGGTCATCATGTCGTGCCCATGTAGAAGTACGCAATGTGTTAGATGCCTATGTAATCTTACTATGTACTCTGGTCCAAACCGTGTCTGTGTGGTGAACTAAATGGTGTGATCCAACCCATGTACTAAAAGCTCTGTTAGTGTACCCTATGAGGTACATGCTGAGTCACCATAGAGAGGCCACACACCGTGTGATACTTAAGTTTCTCTTGAAATTATATCCACCGCATAGGGTGGGCCACATGGAGTGTATATTTGGTTTTCATTCCTTACACTGTGGGATTTTACATAATCCTAGATCTAGATCAATGTGTCCCAACTGTTTTTTAGCCTTTAATCTGGTGATCACTTCACCTAAGAAATGTAGATTGAGCCTTGTTGAGTCATTCCATCATCGAATCAATAAGATCCAGGAATTCGATCCACCCATGAAATTGGGTTGTTCTTCATTGTGAATTGAAGAACAAAAAAATTAGGTATTTATGTCATCCGATCCACTACTGTCTTCATCTTCATACCACCATCATGTTGTTATGATCCCAGATCTATGATATCATATCATTGTGCCAAGAAACATGTATGAAACAATCAATTGATCATGATATGTTGAATCCCAAGACAAACAAAGAACACCCATTGTGGATGATTAACTAGGGGAGAAAAGTAAAATAATAAATGAGAGTAAAAACCTTGATCGATGTTTGTGTCAATATTTTTTTTTGTGGGAATAAAAATTAAGAAATAAATAATTCCAACTAAATCTCCCGAAATCAACCCGCAATAAACCCATCCTGCAAATACACATGATCCAAATATCAATCCATTTGTTGATTGATCTGTTTTTATCATAGGAATTAATAATAGGGAAGAAATTCAAATAAAACAATTTCCCTACCTCAATTTGGATCAATTTTTTTGAATAATAATGTAATGTCATAGTCATTGGAGAGATCCTTTAAACATGTGCTGTTCTGGTCGTCAATCATCGATTCAACCATCTTTCACCAATAGAATATCATTCCACAATCTCCAATGGCTCTATAATGATTTGTAGGTTTATACAGAAAACCTTGAGAATTTTCCATAAGCATTCATTTAAATAGAGAAATTAGGTCACTGTGTCATCATAAAATAAAATAATAAATTTAAATTATTTTATTCATTCTATGCATGTGATTGATTTTACCACAAACGACATGTTCCGACTAAGGGTAAGTCGTGCCTAGGTTAAAACCCAAATTCCAAACTCAACGGTGCCCTCATATTTCTAATCCAGGGACCCATTTAGAAGTTATTCTAATTTTTCATTAAAAATATGTACCAGTGCTATTTTATATATTTAATATATTTAAAACATTTATTCCAGGGACATCGGGCTTTGTAATTGCATTCCATATTAGCGAATAATCTCAAAAATAATTCATATAATATCTAAAAATAATACATGGAAAATCTGAGCCATTAAATCCTCCCCACCTTGGGGATTTACGTCCCTAAAAATCCCAAACATGGGATAATCAATGATATTTGGGTATTGAGTATGAATATGAGTCTCCCTCTCCCATGTACTCTCCTAGAGATTCTCCTGCTACCACCAGACACACACTAAAATAATCGAATACCCATGAAGGATACCCTCCTACCGATCCTCAATCTATAGTAGGTACTTAGTAAAGATATCACCATCCTCAATGTCTAGCTCACCCCTATCGATAACATGTGATGGTTCATGAAAGTATCTTCTCAGCTGTGACATGTGGAAGACATCGTATACCTGGTCTAACTACGAAGTTATAGTCAAGTAGTACACCCCTTGACAACACAACATAGTATGTAGAAAGGGACTATAAATCTTAGATATAACTTGACACCCTGGACAAATATCCCTAATCCACAACGTGTTGAAACCTATAATAATACACAGTATCCTTCCTTGAACTCTAATGGCCTTCGTTGTCTATCAGAATAAGACTTTTGAGGGATCTGTGAAGTCTTCTTCTACTACTCGATGATTTTCACCTTCTAAGTAGTAGCTTGCACCAACTATGGTACCATGAGTGCCGACTCCCCTAGGCCAGTCCAAAAATGTGGAGACCTATAGGGTCACCCATAAAAGGCCTTGAATATTCCCATATTGATGGTGGAATGGTAGATGTTGTTGTATGAAAACTTCTCCTACTGTAGGTGATCCTCTCAACTATGACCAAAGCCTATCATGCTATCTTGTAGAATTTTCATCTTGACCTGAATAGTCCACTTAGTTTGGATATCAGTTGGGGGGTGAAATACTATTATCAAGAATAAATGAGTCCCAAACACCTCATGTAATCTCTTCCATAATCAGGATTTCAATTGAGAATCATAGTAAAAATTTATCTTCAATGGAACATCATGGATTTGAACTATTTCATGAACATAGAGGCCTCCCAGGCTCTCTACTGAACTATAATCCGAAATTTCGATGAAGTTGTCTGACATGGTGATTCTAGAGGAAAAATAGTCATAAACTTTGTCTCAAGTTAAGATCCTTCTACCAGAATATATACTTGAGACTTTTGTGATTAGAATAGAGGATAAACTACTCACCCATTAGGTAGAGTCTCCACATTTTTAGTGTGAAGATTACCACTTATAAATCAATATCATGGGTTGTGTAGTTCTACTCATGTGGTCTCAACTATCATGAACCATAGAAAATAACCACCTAACTATGAATTAGAACACAACTAAGCCTAGTTCCTGATGCATCACAGAACAATACCTACTCAACACCCTCCACTGGAAGTCACAAGATGGGATCTCTTGTCAAATATTTCCTCAGCTACTGAAAATACGGCTGGAACCTCTCTTTCCACATAAAAGTCTACCCTTTTGGGTAAAAGATATCATGGGTTTAGATATCTTTGAGAAATCATGTATGAATATTTGGTAATAGTCTGCCAACCTAAGGAAGCTTTGAACCTCTTTCACGCTCTTAAGTTGATCCCAAGATAACACCCTCTCAACCTTAGCTGGGTCCATTGCTTCTCCATATACTAAGAAAACATGTCCAAGAAAGTGGACCACTTGCATCCAAAATTGACACTGTAAGAGATTTTCATGAATATGGTGCTCTCAGAGTGCATCCAGAGCCATCCTTAAGTGTCTCACACTCCTCCTCAATTTATTAGTACATAATTATATTATTGATGAAGACTACCACTAAATTTTCAAATAAAGGATTAAAGATCCTGTTCATAATTCCCATGAATACTACTAGGGAATTCCACATTCCAAAGGGAATCATCAAGCAATCATAGTGACTGTAGAGACAATTAAATTCTATCTTCAATATATACTCATCCCTTAATTTCAACTGTTGATAACCTAACCTAAGTTCAACCATTGAGAACCATAATTCACCTATCAACTTATCAAATTAGTTATTTATCCATGGTAGTGGATACTTTTTCTTCCCGGTCACCTAATGCAAGAGCCGATTGTCCACACATAACCTCAATCTTCAGTCTGCCTTCTTGGAAAGCAACACTAGGGCTACCCAGGGTAAAAAAATAGGTCTAACAAATCACTTCCTCTACAAATCCTCCAACTACACCCTCATCTCATGAAAATTTATTGGATCCATCCAATATTCTAGTACAAATATCAGTGCTCACCCAGGGTGAAAATCAATACAAAATTTTATCTCTTAGTGGTAAGGAAATCCTAGAACATCCTCAAGGAAGACATCCTCATACTTCGCCACCAATGTAGGAAATTGGGAACTCAAAACATACACTACACTAAGTGTAAGGCTAGAAAATTGATGAGTAATTGGTTGCACCCTCCTATACATGAGTCCATCTTAGACTTCATGGGTTTCCATTTCACCGATAAAAGTGAAACTGGTTCCTTCACTGTGGACACACCACATCCTTCACCTAAAACTATCAATCTAGGCATGAAATTTGGATAACCAGCACATAAAAATAATGAAGTTGTAAATCCCCAACACCACTACCAAGATATTCAAATAGAAACTCATGCCTCCAAGAGTAAGGTCACACTATATGTACAAGTGCATGATTACTGAGTCTTTTCCAGTAGGAGTCTCCAAGCATAAGGGTTGAGTCAAGGGGTCAACTGAAATATCTATGTCTCGAACAAGATATATGGAAAGAAAGTAATGACTAGAATCTATGTCTATTAGTACTACAACTAAGTTAGAAAAGACAAAAATCATACCATGAATCATTCCCAGAGCCTCTGGGTCACAAGCTTCGACCACCTGCACCAATCCCCACCCCTATCTTATATCTCTCTAAGCCTGGTGTGGATGAGTTTGGGGTGGTGGTGGTAAGAAGTCAAATAATCTAACACCACCTAATCCCCTCCCATCATTTCTACCATGTATTACACCCTATGAAATTTATTGATTGTACTACATCCTCTGCCTCAACGGTCCATCCATGGTTTCTATGTTAGCTTTTAGGTAGTTCATACAATCGCTTTTTTTATTTCCCCTATCATCACATGAGTATTACCGCCTCTCTCTATGCTGTCTAGACATATCCTGAGAGACATGAATGATAGATCCTCTATCATGGGACCTCCTCTTGAAACTTCTCACACATCTAGTTCCCTGAGACAAATGTCAGCTCCTTACTTCTGAGGTATCTGCTCATGTATGCCCACTACTAGAAACAATTAGTTGTATCTTCTCATCCAAGAGACTCTCAACCACAGAAGCTCATCTTAACACCTTAACATAAGTAGAAATTCATACAAGGATAAAAATGTATTGGATGTCTCTACACATAAATCACATGAAATTTTGAGCCCTAAATAACTTATCTTGAACCATATCCATCGAGTACCTGTAGATATTGGTAAACCTAGATTAATACTCAGATACTGTCATTCTGCCTTACTAGAGATGTAAAAGATATATGATATGTACAAACCTAAGCATATCTAGATATAATATCTGAATATATGACAAAACTTTGTCCATGGAAGAGTCACCTCATCATATGTTTGGGTCACTAAACCCCACAATCATTTTACTGATCTGTGAAGAATGCTTTCCGTCAAGAGCACCATCATCTTTGCTGGTGTCCTAACCTGACAGAAATATCGAGTCACCTCCTTAGGCTAGTTCTCAACTGCCAGTGGTTTAATCTCACCTCAGAACCTGAGGGGTATCTATATCTAAAACACATAATGCATGCTCATCCTTGACACCTTATACACTGGTACTTTGGGTACCTTGTGCTTCTCCATAGGTGGCAGTATAGCTAGTGCACCACCTAGAGGTAACACCTCAGAAACTGGTCCATGTATAAACACCTCATCACTGAGGGTATCATCATCATGATAATGATGCTAAATATTTCTTGGTATATGTCATAGAGGAATCTTGAAATAAACATGATGTACCATGACCAATGAGTATATCTAGAGAGATGACTCAATAAGGACATGGAAACCGCAAAACATTCTTATATAATGTATGTACTATTTCTTTCCTTAAAACTATTGTTCTCATGTACTGAGTTGAAATTTTAGTGATCATAGTCCTATTGAATGGATATGACATCCACTAAACCAACAATGGATTACCTATCTTGAAATATGAACTCTAAACTCTAAACATTGTTTCCCTAACCAATCTCACAGACTCTCGGTCTTAAGGTAGAACTGACTCCTATGATACAACTATTCCATGACCTGTCCCAATAAGGCCCATTCTATGACTCCCCAAGCCTACCTCTAATAGGATAGAGGATTTCAAATAGCATTGAGAAGGTATATCACTAAAATGGGAGGCTTTATCCTATATACCTGTACAATCACACATCTCAAATCCTATACAATGATAAAATGTAAAAAAACTGTACAACCATGCATGCATACATCTAAATCCTACAACCATAGAATGAAAGGAAGTAAATGAAGTAAATAGGTCAAAATAAAAGCCCACCAAAAAGAGTCTAAAAACAATTAAAACCTATAATGAATGATAGGGAATACTATCAAGATGCTGCAGGAACACACCCCAGTCTGTCCGGTCTCACTAAGAATGATTTGGTCCTATTTCATCTTGTACTATGTAAAAAGGTTGGTCATCTTCACAAGAAATGACATGTGAGGGAATATCCTGTGTAGGGGTGAGTATAACAATACCCAGTAGAACACCCCAAAACCAAAAATAATAAACAAATGAATTACATTGAGCTATAAACAAGTATATATCTACAATACATATAAAAATAATATCTATATATAATCAAAAAATATGCATAGTCTAGAGGTAAGTCACAATAACAATAACTATCCTTGGATTCCAGCTTGAAGATTCCACATAGCACTCATCTGTGAGAATAAACTCCAGATTCTGATAGCACTGATGACGTCTGAAGGGATACGATACATAAATGAGGTTCACACCCAAGTCCATAGGGTGATACTAACAACTCAATATGTATTAAACTTATAATTAGAGGATCTATTCTTGTATTGTTTTGGTCATAAAGATACCAAGAACAACACATAGGTAAAGAAGATGAATATAGGATCTAACACTAGGAATCACAGAGGGATTAAAATTACTCTATCCACGAATTCTTGCTAAAGGGATCATTTCCCTATGTGTTGTATTAAATTTCATACTAACCTCTAGAGAAAGTATATGGGGAAAAAACCCTAAAAAAAATTTCCAAGATACATGTGACAAGAGATTCAAGACATGTATGAAAGAGTGCATGACATGTAGAAGGGGTGACATGCTGTGTCCCTTGACCTCAGGTCCTGCACGTGTAAACCGGTTGTGTCATTATGAAGTGTCTGTATCAAATTTCATGGAAAGTTAGATGCCTGTGTACTCTAACTATGTACCAATACATGTCTTATCCAATGTACTCTAGTCTAGGCTATGTCAGTATAGAAGATTACCCAATGTGCTCCAACCCGTGAATTCTAACCCGTGTTCATGTACCTTTCGAAGTACACACTGAATCACCAGGGAGAGACAAAATTCCATGTTATAATGTCACATGCTATGGAATACTTAATATTCTCCCAAAAACATAACCATTGTAGAAGGGGGCCCACATGGTGGGTAGATCTGGTTTATGCACTGGGTAATGCATGATTTTCTAGAATCTCAGATCTATATCCATGCATCCCAGCCATTGCTTTGACCTTTGATAAGGTGATATATTTTCTAACAAAACATAGATCGAGCCTCGTTGAGTCATTCATTCACTGAATCGACAAGATCTAGGACTTCGATCAACTCAGGAAATATGATTGTTTATCTTTATTCATTATGATCCAAATAACATGAAAACCAGATATCAACATCTTTTGATCCACTGTTGTCTCCAGGTTCTCAACACCTTTATATTGTACTGATCCCAGTTCTATGATATCATATCATTGTGCCAAGATGCGGGTGTACAACAATTGATGAGGATATGTCAAACCCTGATCTAAATGAAGAACACTCATGGTGAAAAGTGAATCGAGGGATAGAAGAACAAGAAAAAATGAGTGGAAAGAATCTAGATCGAGGTTAGTATCTATCTCAATTCATTTCCTTGAGAATAACAACAAATAAATCAACAAACCAATGTAATTCTCCCAAAAATCACCCCCAATAAACCCATCCTGAAAATATACATGATCTATAAATCAATTAGTTGGTCAGTTGATCTAGTTTTGTTGTAGGAATAAATAATAGGAAATAAACCCAAATGAAACAAACAACCTACTTCAATTTGGATCAATTATTTATGAATAATGATGTAGTGTCATAGTCATTATAAAGATCCTTTGATTCTGTCCCATTCTGATCAACAATCCTTGATCCAACCATTGTTCACTAATAGACTCTTGTTCCAAGCTCTCAAATATATCTCCAAAGATTTGAAAGGTTATGTAGATAACCATACAAATTATCTATAATCATTAGTTTAATTAGGGAAATTATGTCACTGCATCTCCAACTAGTAAAATAATTCATTTAAATTATATTATTCATTTTATTCATTATATTCCCACTGTTGAGTCAATAATGTTATCTTATGACTTCTCCATTTCTTATGGTTTTATGTTTTGAAAATCACAAACAATTTTTCTTAAGTTCTATCTTTTTATTATGTTTTGTTTTTTTCTTATGATCCGGAATTATCATTCCGCTATACTTATAGATGTATCATTATGATTTGTCATTCCATTATACTTACAAATTAGTAATTCAATTTTATGATACCGTCTTTATGATTCTGAATCCGGTGTATAAGTGATACCGTCTTCATGATACCGAATCTGGTTTATAAGTGATATCATCATTATGATACTGATTCAGGTGTATAAGTGATATTGTCTTTATGATACTGATTACGGTGTTTAAGTGATACCATCTTTATGATACCGATTCTGGTGTATAAGTGATACCGTCTTTATGATACTTATTCTGGTGTATAAGTGATTCTGATTTTATGATTCCAATTTTGAAACAAATGAGATACTGGTTTCACAATCCAATTTAATTTTCCTTATGAATATGTTTTCTTGAAAATATTTTTCTTATGAATTTGTTTTTCTTAATAATGCTAGAGTTTTTTAATGTATCATTCCAATGTTATCAGATTCCATGATTTATTACATAATGATCATATTTAACTTAACAATGTTTCTTATACTTGAAATGATGTCATACAATCTGTTACAAACTAACCATTGCATGTTTGACACGTGTCCAGGTCCCTCCGAAATTTAAGGAAAATATGACTGTTGGAGTGGAGCCTACAGTTTAGAAGCTTTGCCTATAAATACAGGTTCATTTGAACGAACAGATATAATGTAAAAAGTGGATGAACTAGATGCATGTGAAAAAACTGTGAAGTGATTTCTCGAGAGAGAGGATCTTTCAAATCTCAGTGCTTCATGCGAATGTGATGAAAAACTTGTTCGGGTGTGAACAACTTGTTCAGACTTGCTTTGTGCAGACTCTGATTGTGCTGATCACAGGCTTCCGGGTTTGGAAGACAGAGGTTCTGATTTCCTTCTAAATTGAGGGCTTGTGGGGTTAGTAAGATAGATACCAATATTTTTATTGAGGGATTTACTGGGTTTGGGTAAGACATACTATCTTGAAAGTATAAATCAAGGAACCTTTATCCATTTTTGTTTGATAGCCTTCTCTTTGGGTTAAAAAAATATTTTTGTTACTTGTTTTTATTTCAAGTTGTTTTATTTCTTCTATTATATTAACTTTTTTATATTTAGAAAGTATTACTTTATTATACTCTCTACTTCCGTTAATCTGATTATATTATAGATTCTATACACATTAAGGTAGAATATTTTTTTAAGAAAATAGAAAATGTTTCTTTAATAGGTTTTTTGAATGTTTGTTTAACCTTATTAAACTTAACTTTAAAGGTTCCAAATGAATTTTTTAAAGAATACAATACACCCACCCCCCTTGTATTTGAGCATCTACATTTATGATTTTGATCCTAAAATTAGAATCAAAGTTTGGTTTCTGAAATACTTAAATCCACATATAAGTTTTTTCCTTTCTCAAGTTTTCTTTTTATTATTTGATTATAAACTTTTACTTATAATAAGTTCTGTGGAAATAAATTACTTTTAGTGTGGCAGGCGTTCATGCTGGATCTCTAGATAATCTAAATCCTACTAGACCACCAATATTTGATAGAAATGAATATGAGTATTGGAGAGACAGAATGAAGTCCATTGTGATAAACATAGGTGTAGACAACTACAGTATTTTAACTGAAGATTATAAGATTCTTGATAAGGAACTTAGAACCTTTACTAATCTGGAAAAGGTGGAATACCAGCTAAACATTAAGGTATGTAATACTTTTATTTTTTCCATGAATAGAAATATATATAGCCAAATTCAATCTTGTGAAGCTGCATATAGTATTTTGAAGAAGCTTTTAGTAACTCACTTTGGAGCTTCCAAAAGTTATCGAAACTAGAAGAGCTATGCTCAGAGTTGAGTATCATGGTTTCTGCTTTCCATATAGAGAACTCTTATGTAAGGTACAATAAAGATTCATGACTATTATCAACATCTTACAATCAATGGGTGAGAAAGGATTTGATGATGAATATCTTGTAGACAAGATTATTAATATCATGCCTAACGAATGGGAATCCAAGAGAACTGCTATAGATGAAAATAGAAAAGTTACATAGATTTCTCTTAATGAAATGTTTAGAATCCTTCTTTAACATGAAGCTAGAATGAAGTGAGATGATGATAATATTATAAAGAAGAATGGAAATCCAGGTGTTGCTTTTACAACTACTTAAAATCATACTAAATCCAAAACTCATGAGAGAGTTACAATATCTAAATCTAAGAAGGTTATTGTTCAATCTGAATCAAGTGAATGTGAAACTTCATAAAATGAGTTATCCAATATTTCTTAAGGGATGAACATGATTGTTTGGTAGAATAACCTTAAATATATATACAAGAAAAAAGATGGAAAAGATAAGAAAAATAGAGAAGTGACATGCTATGAATATATAAGAACTGGTCATATTAGACTTGATTATCCCTAGCTTAATAAAAGATAGAAGAAGGACAATAATTCTAAGAGAAACAAGAAAAAGTTCTACAGATCAAATCATAAGAAATTCCTAAAATCCAATGACACTTGGAGTGCCAGTGGTGGAGATTCTTCTGATGATTCTTCAGTTTATGAATCTTCTGATCAAAAAAATATTGATTTAATAGTCTTAGTTCCATTTCAAAATCAATGTCTTATGGCTAAGGTATGAACTGCTAAATCCTTCACCAATATGTATTTGAGTAAAAAATCTCATGATAAAGATTTTTCTTCAGATAATGAATCTTCTTCATCAGATAATGATAATGATTGGCCTTCCTATGAGGAAGTTTCTAGGTTTGCAAAGTTCCTAGAGATAAGAAATCGTAAAGTTTCTAAGAAACTTGAAAAGGAAAATTATAGAGAATTTATTTTAACAATACAAATATCAGATCTCACATTATATCTTGATAAGAAAAATGATGTTTCAGAAAATCTTTCTAAGAAACTTGAGGAAGATAATTATGAGAAGGATAAGCTTTCTAATGATCATAAAAATATGTTTTTTGAAAAAGATGTTTTAGAGGATAAACTTAACTCTATGTCTATTATTCTAGAGGATATGAATTTAGTCCTAAGACTAAAGTCTGAAATTTTTTCTTTGAAGAAACTTCTTGAAAATTTTACTTATGGTAAGGAAAATTTTGACAAGATGTATTCTCAGATCCAACCTCATGGTAATAATCAATGATTAAGTTATTATCATGAAAAAAATATTTTAATAAACAATTATTTTGTTCCTCTAAGAGCCCCTTTTTGTACTAAATGTCAAAGTGGTGGGCATTAGAATAAGAACTGTTCTTTAAATAATGTTCAATCTCTTGGGTTTCATAAAGCCTACTTTTCTAAACAAATGTGGATACCCAAAATTTTATTATCTAACAATTTTGGATCCAAGGAAGTTTGGATTCCAAAAACATAACTCTTCTTTTTCAGGTCAATGAAATAAGTACCAAAAAACATACTATACGTGAATAGTGGATGTTCTTGACACATGACTAGAAACAAAGACTATTTCAAAAATATTTTAAAGACTAAAGGTGGAAAAATAACCTTTATAGATAACTCTCAAGGAAAAATTGTAGGTATATGTAGCATTATTTTTCTTGTAAAATTATTAATTTCAATCTTAGGCACAACCTTATCAGCATAATTCAATTATGTGATGAAGGATACCTTTTGAATTTTAGGAAAGACAAGTGCTTAGTACACAATTTCAAGGATTAATTTATTCTCTCAGCCCATAGGCAAGAAAATGTATACACACTAAACCTAGAAGACATTAAAAGTCATGATCTTCCTTGCCTAAGTGCAATTGAAGATCAATATTGGGTTTGTCATAGAAGACTATGACACTGTAAGTTAAGGAATATTAGTAAAATCTCTACAAAATAACTTGTTAAGGATCTACTGGATCATAGGTTTGATTATTCAAATGTTTGTGATCCTTTTCAATATGGAAAGAAACATAAATCTAGATTTAAATATTTAAGTGAAGTTACAACTTCTAATGACTTACAATTAGTGAACATGGACTTATTTGTTTCAACACAAATTGGAAGTATTAGAGGAAAATACTATGTGTTTGTCTTAGTTGAAGACTATAATATATTTACTTCGATCTATTTTCTCGCAAATAAATCTGAAGCTTTTTCTTATTTCAAAGTTTTTAGAGATCAAGTTAAAAATGAGAACAACCTTCCATTGATAACTATTCATAGTGATTATGGTGGAGAATTACAAAATTCTGATTTTGAATATTTTTGTAGTAAAAAAGGTATTAATCACAACTTTTCATCTCCAAGAACTTCTCGATAGAATGGTGTTGTTGAAAGAAGAAATAATATTCTTCAAGAGATGACTAGAACCATGTTGAGTTAATATTATATAGCAACACATTTTTGGGCGGAAGCTGTAAGTACTGCATTTTATACAATAAATCATGTTTTAATTAGACCTTTTCTTAAAAAAACACCTTATGATTTATAGACTATCCAAAAACAAAAAGTATTTTAGTTTAATTTTTTTGGTTGCAAAGTATTTATCTTGAATATGAAGGATAACTTACATAAATTTGCACCCAAATCCGATGAATGAATCTTCTTAGGCTACTCCACTAACTCTAAGGAATATAGAGTTTTCAATAAAAACACTTACACTATGGAAGAAATAGTACATATTAATTTTGATGAGAATGATCCTTTTGTTTTCAAACAACCTGAAATTATTTCTGATATGTTTTCTAAAACTGACCACCAACATTTGATAGAAGTCCTTTCAAATAAGTATAATGTTCAAGAAAATGTTTCTGAAAAATTTACTCATGAAGACTTTCTACCCTATGTTGATGATGAAGTCTTTCAAAACCCAACTCAGCTGTTACTTAGAAATCATCCCTGTGAGAATATCATGGGAAATGTTAATCAACCAGTAAGAACTAGAAGTTATTTAAGGAATAAAGTTGAACATGTTACTTTTATTTCTCAATTTGAACCTAAGAATCCTGAAGAATCCTTCGGTGATGAAGATTGGATAAAGGCTATACAATATGAACTCACTAAATTCGTAAGGAATCAGGTTTGGACCTTGGTTGAAAAACCTAAGAAAACTTCTATTATTGGAGTAAAATGGGTTTTTAGAAGAAAATGCAATGAAAATGGAGTTATTTTTGTAAATAAAGCAAGATTAGTTTCCAAAGGCTATAACTGACAAGAAGGCATAGGCTATAAAGAGACCTATGCTCTAGTAGCAAGAATTGAATCTATTCGTATTCTTCTATCCTTTGTAGCATTCTTTAGTTTCAAACTTTATCAAATGGATGTAAAGTGTGATTTTCTTAATGGTTATGAATAGGAGGAAGTCTATGTAGATCAACACCTGTATTTTAAGATAAAAAACATCCTAATCTTGTTTATAAACTTACCAAACCTCTATAAGGACTTAAACAATCCCCTAGAGCTTGGTATGATAGACTTTCAGGATTTTTTGTTCAAAATAATTATGTTAAGGGAACTTTTGATCCAACCCTTTTTATAAAGAAAAATAATAAGGATTTTTTTTGATTGTCCAAATTTATGTTGATGACATCATCTTCGGATCAACTCAACAATCCTTAACTGATTCCTCTGTGAATCTTATGAAATCTGAGTTTGAGATGAGTATGATGGGTGAGTTAACATTTTTTTATAGGTTTTCAAATTTCTCAAAAACCAAAAATAACTTACATATGTCAACATAATTATATCAAAGATATTATTAATAATTTTAGGTATGATAATGCTAAGAGTATAATTACTCCTATCGGAACCTCTAATACTCTTGATATTGATGAATCAGAAAAACCTGTGGATCAAATATCTTATAGAGGGATTTTAGAGACCCGAATCTTGACATACATGGACATTACATTACTTTTGCGGAATAATTCATACATAACAAAAACAGACACACAAGGACCGTAATAGTTTAGTGTCTTTGGAAACTTAGAATGTAATCTTCTAATCGTGGTGAAATATCTTCAACATCTCCCATAAAGATCTTTCACTTTTTGTTTCCTTACCTAAAACCTTTCTTTTGATCCTGAGGGAAAATAAAACATAAAAAGGGTGAGTTGAAATGCTCAGTAAGGGTAAGCATGGATAAAATAAAACATACCATATACATTTGAACTTAAAAACATGAACATAATGTTTAAACATAAAAATCTTGAGCAACGACATAAAGCATGGAAGTACATAAGGCATAGATCATAATGGAACATAAACCATGATAAAATAGCATGGGAATAAAACATGTAATTGTGGAATCCATTAAGAACATGTAATGATTTCCATAGTAGCCAAGGCATTGCTGCCAAGACCATCTTAGTGGACAAAGTCCCATTCTGAATCGAGTTCACTCCTCGTTTCAGTCCTGTAACACTGAACCAGATTAACTTATCATTCCAGCCATGTCTATCTCATGAGATGTAAAATCTTTACCCAATGCATTGGAGGGAGATATAGGTCCCACCCATCTCATAATGATACCATTCTTATGTGTGCCACAAAATCATAAGTCATACATCATTTCATAACTCAAGTAATAAAAATGGGATTCTTAAACAACATGACATCATAAAACAATTCATATATGATAAAAGAATTCATAAAAATAATTCCATCAAAACATAATCAAATCAATGTAATAATAGGGATAGAAACATAACCCTTTATTATCTTATATGGAAAATAATTTTGATAAAACACTTGAACTCCATTCTTGTGGAAAATATCCTTTCTACTTCAAAAACACTTTTCCTTTCTTAACATGTCATACAATTCTAAACTAAAATAAGTTGATTAAAAATAAACATGAAAAGTTGTAAAAGAATATTCTTGTAAATAAAGTTTTAAAAATCCATTAATGCTATATAAGTTAAAAAAACATTCTTCTTGTACTTTTGTCAGAAAAGTCAAAAAGTACCTCGTACGAAAAACGAAAAATGATTCCTTTCATATATTTTACTAAAAACTCATTGAAGGGTAAAATTGGATTTAGAAAATTGTAGGTGGATGGAAATAATATTACATATTGAGGAAACATGGATGTGGATGAAAAATACACCCCAATAAATACCAAAGTATAAACAATCTCAGATAAAATGAGATTGTGATATTTTCCATTACCTTACGTCTGATATGCTTCGAACGTATCCGAACCTCCTGTATAATGATTTAAATAATTTAATTGACTTATTACATAATCATATTAATTGTTATTATATCATATATGGTTCACTTATGACTTTATATTACCCGTTTTTTTGTAAATTACATGTTAAAAAGCGTTTTGGGTAAAATCGTTTCATTTGTCGTCCGTGTTTTGACTTGTAATTATTCATAAGATTACTTAGATCATGATTACTTAATTACAGAATAAAAAATATGATTTATATATAATATATATTCAGAATATACATATATATAATATATCGATAAATGGAAAGAAATACACCGTTCATGGAGACGGTAGGCCGTACGTATGCATGAACGTTGTTTTCGTTTCCTCATTGAATTGAATGGAATTAATTGGATGAAATACATATATATATACATAAAACCAGTATAATTATTATGTCATATATTTCATTATTACTTATTATATATACTTTATAATCATTTATGAATGGTTAATCATTGAGAATGAATCTCATCACGCCGTGGAGACGGTATTCCGTACGTACGCACGCGCGGTGATTTCGTTTTCCGTAAAATGGATAGATGGTGAAATAGGGTTGTTTCATACTAATAATAACATATAAGTATATTAGTGATACTGATGTTATTACTTCATAATGAAACAACCTAAGAAGAAGAAGTGGAAGAAGAAATACAGGTGAAAGAATCGGTAATGGACATTACCTCTTCTTTGAAGCGCCTCTTTGAGACCTCCTCTTAGGGCACTAAAATTGGTCTTTGAAGATTACCAGGACTTCTAGGATGTTTCTAGGGAAGTGGAGAATAGAATTTGGTAGGGTTTGGCCGAGATTTAAGGCTCAAAGTGTTGTGAGGAATAGAGGGAAGAGGTTCCCTTTTATAAGGGAGGGGAGGGGCACCTTTGGAAATCATAAAAATATTAATTTATAATAAATATAACCCCACTTAAAAACCTCCAAAAATGACTCATATTCAAATATTAGATTATATAGGGTTGTAATCTCATCAACCAATAAAATTTTGACATGTTAGGAAATTATTTTAAACATTATCAACTTTATTTATCCTTACTAAATCAATGTAATTTTATTTGTGGTAATAACATTCTAAATTTTAATTTATAACCACAAATTACTTATTTGTTTTGAATTTTCCATAATTGGATAGTTTATAACATTTTAGACCATATAAATGTAAATTTATAATTTTTAAATATATTTGTGATTTTTAAACAATTTTATAATATTTTATTTTTATAAAATAACAATAGTGTCAATTTTGACACTATTCAATTGTTTGAATTTAAATAAAATATATACAGAAGATATGTTCTAAATAAAATCTTTAATAGATTAATAAAAGGTCATATGTATCTAGAAAATTAGTCGAGCACATAAAATAGTTCATATAATATTTATTTTATTATTTTTAAAACCATTTATTTGGTTTATCTCTTAATAAAATAATTACTACAAATTTTTTTTATAATTATTTAATATACTTATTTGTTTCCTAAAAATTAAGAATAAAATCCTATTATGAAGATAAATCTATTACCGTTCACAATAATACTTTTAGTTGAATTTATAATCTTAAGATCACAATAGTTTAATTGTTATGTTTATTAAATTATGAAGGTGACAACTTTGGCATCATTTAAAATAATATAATATAAGTGTCATAATCATCTTAATAAGGATCCAAATGGTCCAAAATTCTGCCAGTGGATGATTAGGGTTTATATATACACTAATAATAAGTTTTATTTCAGATTTTTGGGCGTTTTGATATGTATTAATATTTAAATAAAAACTATATTATTGATTTTTCACTAAATAAATAATTTCTGCATCATTAATGTATCACCATTAATGACAATTATTCAATCCTTAAAAATTATAAATAAATTATCATGATGTAGATAATTTTATTATCTTTCTGGATACTATTCATGTTCTAAGTTTTATGATGTTTATCACTAAATTAAAATTATTATACTTATAAGATTTAAGAGAGTGACATGTTGTCACTTTCTTTGGTTTTAATAATAATTAAATTATTTTCATTGTCAAAAGTCCATAAAATGAATCTAATCGGACCCTTATGTGATATGGGTTGACTTTTATCCATCCAATAGTATTTTGGCATGTGTTAGGGTAATTTTATAATCTTATATATACCCTTAATTACCCGATTTACCTTTAACTATGGTAAATAAAATTTACCGTAGTTACTATTCATAATTCCCAAAAATAAAAAGTAGCTTATTAACATAATTTGGATCAATGGATTCCAAATATGGAATCCATTTTTCAAAATTCAATACACAAAAGTTGCAGAAATTAAATTAAAATTAATCCCGTTGTCAAAAGAAAACCGAGTTTTCTTTAAAACATTGCAAAATATTGAATTGATTTAACCTACGAATTCCAGGTAAAATCAATGCTAATGACATAAATTATATTAAATGGTAAAAATATATTCTATTTATACTTTAAAACCATTCAATATTATAATTTAACCACATATTTTATAACGATGAAAAAAGTTGTTTTTAATTAAAATATAGTGTGTTTTTACTATTCATTAAAATATGAAAGTTATCAGAATAATATGAAAAATTTATCCAAGGTAAAATTTTATATCTTGATTCCAAATAATAATTTTATTTTGAAAAATTAAACTTATAAACATGTCAAAAACAATATTTAAATTGGGTGCGCCATCAAAAGGCGGTAAAACTGCATTTTTTTAAAAATACTTATTTTACCCGAAAAATTTATTTTGTTCTTATACCATGTTCTAGAAAATGTGTAAGATGAATAATAATTTTATAAAATTCAAAATTTAGTTAATACTATTCATAACTGCTGGTTCATAATAATATTATAATAATATATCGTTGTTCAGTAAAACCCGGTATTGCGTACAACACACGCTATCGAGGAAGGTCGTGATTGCGTGTAATGAAAACCAAGTCAGGGTTGCATGTAGTGCACGACTCCTTTGTTTCTGCATATAACAAAATACATTGAATATATATATATATATACTCAATGTTTCATAGAATAACTTCTATCAAACAAACATGAAATTGTGTGTAACACGATCTAGGATTAGTGTTGCGTATACTGCAAGCTAATACGGTGTTGTGTATAGCGCAAGATAATCTTGGTGTATCATACAATAGAAGATATGAAAGAAATTAAAAAGAATATATCTTATAAAATATCGGGTTATTACATTCTACCCCCCTTAAAATGAATTTTTCCCTCAAAATTCGTCGGGGTTATAATTGGTTTTCTACTTGAAAGTTTATTTAATTGAAACCCACATCGTAAAAAGGAATACCAAAACTTATCTTTAAAAACTAAAGTATGAAACGTAACGGTTACCCAAATAAACTAATACTGGGTTTCCACATAGGAGAACATAGGTGAAAATATGGATATGGAGGAGAAATATAACAATCAAGTTCTGATGGAGAGTGGTAGAGAACATGGCTATGAAAAAGCCAACAATCACAAAGCTATAGATTTGTGATGATCTAAGGCACCATCTGATTCATCGGATATAAGGGAACTAGGACAACATTTTTGGTTTTCAAGATCATTTCCATAAAGTTGATGAATTAAAAGAAATACTTACATGATTTTGGTACAATCTCACTGTTTTTCGTGAATTGAACAATTTACACTTCATCCCTTAAAGAAATGAAGTTGAATTTGTTATTTGTGATGTGTTAGTAGATCATGTGATAGAATGATGGGTCATTCCATCTGTTTCAAACAAAAGGTCAGAAAAAGTTATAAGACCATCTTATGGTTAGATTAATCATATATGGTTCCAAAAATGAACTTATACTTCATATATCATACCGCTTAATAAAATAAAACTAGTTTCTACTAACTAGGGACTTCTTTTTGGCCAGTGGTAGGTGATAAAGGTCAGTCACACTTCAGTTGTGGGTTCGATTCCCACAGCCTTGTTTGAAACGATGGGCTGTCTCCCGTCCTGCAGGTTGTCCTTTTTCTAAAACTACATTACTATATCATCCCATCAATAATATCCAAAACAGTTCCATCCTTAAACAATACTAACTTATATCCAACATAATCCATTCCAATCTTTAGGATTATCCATAATATTGCAGTCCATTGTCATATTATAGTGATAATGATTACCAGAGATTTCATATAAGAAGCATGTTAATACCATTGTTGATCCCCATATATCATAAGATATGTCTTGTTGGTCACATTACAACGTTCAAAGGCCTTAATCATGTATTCTCTTGATAAATGAATACCCATTGAACCTTAGTGAAAACATGAATGCAGTTAAAAGTTAACACTTTCCACATACCAAAATCCTCAAAATTCTATATACTCAAACTATGATATCACTTATTACTTGTATCAATCATGAGCTCATGAATACAATCAAACATATCGTTATCTTCTTATTCATTCATTATGCGCATATCATCTACTTTACAAAAATATCTTAATAACCTTCCATGGTTACTAGTACCATTCAACATATACTTTCAAATACTTTTAGGAAAAACAATAGTGTAAAAATCCTTAGATGATTCTTTATTCCATAGTACCATTAACTATACAACATAACTCTCGATAAACAGACAATCATTCTACTACCTTCCAAAACAACTGACTAAGCTTCAACACTTCTTTCATCTCATATATCATTTTTAGACTCCTCATCATCATCCACATAAATAATACCCATATGACCATGCTGATTCTCTTTATTAGATTTTCCATTAGGGAATTGGTTTGCATAATTCCCATACATTCCACATTTAAAACATCTAATCATTGTTGATGTCATAGCAATAC
This sequence comes from Viscum album, assembly GCA_963277665.1. Lineage (NCBI taxonomy): Eukaryota > Viridiplantae > Streptophyta > Magnoliopsida > Santalales > Viscaceae > Viscum > Viscum album. Next base: position 274,366,129 of record OY728165.1, on the reverse strand, counting down.
CATTATCCTTGTCCATGGTGTTAACTGAACCTTTTCCTTTGCACATACTGGCTTTGTGTCCTTCTTTTCCACACCCAAAGCATCTTCTAGTTCCTTTGAAACAATCTCCCTGATGCCTCTTCCCACATGATTTACATGAGGGAAATTTAACTTTCTTTCCTCCATGATCATCATGAAACTCCATCTTTCTCTTATTATCTGTGTCAGGAAACTTACCAAAGTAGAGATTATTGATCATATTATGTGATTACTGATTAGGCATAATAACGATGTTTGGACTTCCAAATTCTCATTTCATTTGGTTTCCCATGAAGAATATCATTCCATTTTCCGTTATATCCTCCATTATCGTGAATCTTCCTGTATCCAGCCATTTTATAAAACCCAAGAAGAATAGTGTGAGAGGCAGAAATCATGCTAGGGAAAAAACATAGTAAAGGTGGATTTCCCTCAATATCTAACATCTTAGGTTAAATTATAAGATCGTTATCTTAGTTATAGGACTATATCCTATACGTATACTTATCCTTAGGGACATCCCTAGACATACCTTAGAAATATCTCTAGGGATCTCACTAAAGTTTTTGCATCCTAGTTTCCAAAGGTTGACTAAAGCTTTCCTCTGATACCAACTGTGGAGACCCCAAGCTTGACATACATGGACATTACATAACTTTTTCGGAATACTTAATACATAACAAAAACATACACACAAGGACCGTAATAGTTTAGTGTCTTTAGAAACTTGGAATGTAATCTTCTAATCATGGTGAAAGATCTTCAACATATCCCTTAAAGATCTTCCACTTTTTGTTTCCTTACCTAAAAACTTTCTTCTGTTCCTGAGGGAAAATAAAACATAAAAAGGGTGAGCTCAACTTCTCAGTAAGGGAAATCATTGATAAAATAAAACATACCATATACATTTGAACTTAAAAACATGAACATAATGTTTAAACATAAAAATCTTGAGCAACGACATAAAACATGGAAGTACATAAGGCATATATCATAATGGAACATAAACCATGATAAAATAGAATGGGAATAAAACATTTAATTGTGGCATCTATTAAGAACATGTAATGATTTCCACAGTAGCCAAGGCATTACTGCCATGACCATCTTAGTGGACAAAGTCCCATTCTGAATCGAGTTCACTCCTCGTTTCAGTCCTGTAACACTGAACTAGATTAACTTACTGTTCCAGCCATGTCTATCTCATGAGATATAAAATCTTCACCCAATGAATTGGAGGGAGATATAGGTCCCACCCATCTCATAATGATACCATTCTTATGTGTGCCCCAAAATCATAAATCATACATCATTGCATAATTCATGTAATAAAAATGGGATTCTTAAACAACATGACATCATAAAACAATTCATATAAGATAAAAGAATTCATAAAAATAATTCCATCACAACATAATCAAATCAATGTAATAATAGGTATAGAAATAGAACCCTTTATTTTCTTATATGGAAAATAATTTTGATAAAACACTGGAACTCCATTCTTGAGGAAAATATCCTTTCTGCTTCAAAAACACTTTTCCTTTCTTAACATGTCATACAATTCTAAACTAAAAGAAGTTGATTAAAAATAAACTTGAAAACTTGTAAAGGAAGCTTCTTGGAAATAATGTTTTAAAAATACATTCATGCCGTATAAGTTAAAAAAACATTCTTCTCGTACTTTTGTCGGAAAAGTCAAAAAGTACCTCGTACGAAAAACGACAAAAGATTCCTTTCATATCTTTTACTAAAAACACACCGAAGGGTAAAATTGGATTTAAAAAATTGTAGGTGGATGGAAATAATATTACATATTGAGGAAACATGGATGTGGATGATAAAATACACCCCAGTAAATACCAAAGTATAAACAATCTCGGATAAAATGAGATTGTGATATTTTCCCTTACCTTAGGTCCGATATGCTTCGTACCTTTCCGAACCTCCTGTATAATGATTTAAATAATTTCATTAACTTATTAAAAAATCATATTCATTGTTATGATATCATATATGGTTCAATTATGACTTTATATTACTCGTTCTTTTGTAAATTCCGTGTTAAAGAGCGTTTTGGTTAAAATCGTTTCATTTGTCGCCCGTGTTTTGACTTGTAATTATTCATATGATTACTTAGATCATGATTACTTAATTATATAATATAAAACATTATTTATATATAATATATATTCATAATATACATATATATAATAGATCTATAAATGGAAAGAAATACACCGTTCATGGAGACGGTAGGCCGTACGTACGCATGACCGTTGTTTTCGTTTCCTCATTGAATTGAATGGAATTAATTGGATGAAATAAATAAATATATACATATATCCAGTATCATTATTATGTAATATATTTAATGATTACTTATTATATATACTTTATACTCATTTATGAATGGTTAATCATTGATAATGAATCTCATCGCGTCGTGGAGATGGTATTCCGTACGTACGCACGCGCGGTGATTTCGTTTTCCGTAGGATGGATAGATGGTGAAATAGGATTGTTTCATACTTATAATAACATATAATTATATGAGTGATACTGATGTTATTACTTCATAATGAAACAACCTAAGAAGAAGTAGTGGAAGAAGAAATAAAGGTGAAAGAATCGGTAACAGACATTACGTCTTCTTTGAAGTGCCTATTTGAGACCTCCTCTCAGGGCACTAAAATTGGTCTTTGAAGAAGACCAGGACCACTAGGATGTTTCTAGGGAAGTTTAGAAGAGAAGTTTTCAGGGTTTGGACGAGCATGAAGGCTCAATGTGGTGTGAGGAAGAGAGGGAGGAGGTGCCCTTTTATAAGGGAGGGGAGGGGCACCTTTGGAAATCATAAAAAAATTAATTTATAATAAATCTAACCCCACTTAAAAACCTCCGAAAATGAATCATATTCTAATATTGTATGAGATAGGGTTGTAATCTCATAAACCAATAAAATTTTGACATGTTAGGAAATTATTTTAAACATTATCAACTTGATTTGTCCTTACTAAATCAATTTAAGTTTATTTGTGGTAATAACATTCTACATTTTAATTTATAACAAAAAATTACTTTTTTGTTGTGAATTTTATATATTTGGATACTTTATAACATTTTACACCATATAAATGTAAATTTACAATTTTTAAATATTTTTGTGATTTTTAAAAAATTTTATAATATGTTATTTTTATAAAATAACAATAGTGTCAATTTTGAAACTATTCATTTGTTTGAATTTAAATAAACTATATACAGACGATATGTTCAAACTAAAAGATTTAATAAATTAATAAAAGGTAATATGTATCTAGAAAATTAGTGGATCACATTAAATAGTTCATATCATATTTATTTTATTATTTTTAGAACAATTTATTTGGTTTATATCTTAATAAAATAATTACTACAACATTTTTATATAATTATTTAATATAATTATTTGTTGCCTAAAAATTAAAAATCAAATCCTATTATGAATATAAATCTATTACCTTTCACAATAATACTTTTATTTGAATTTATCATCTTAAAATCACAATAGTTAAATTGTTATATTTATTAAATTATGACGGTGAAAAATTTGGAATCATTTAAAATAAAAGAATATAAGTGTTATAATCATCTTAATAAGGATCCAAATGGTCCAAAATTCGTCCAGTGGATGATTAGGGTTTATATATACACTAATAATAAGTTTTTGTCAGATTATTGGGCCTTTTTATATGTATTAATATTTCAATAAAAACTATATTATTGATTTTTCACTAAATAAATAATTTCTGCATCATTAATGTATAACCATTAATGACAAATATTTAATCCCTAAAAATTATAAATAAATTATCAGGATGTAGATAATGTTTTTATGTTTCTGGAGACTATTCAGGTTCTAAGTTTTATGATGTTTATCACTAAATTAAAATTATTATACTTATAAGATTGAAGAGAGTGACATGTTGTCACTTTCTTTGGTTTTAATAATAATTAAATTATTTTCATTGTCAAAATTCCATAAAATGAATCTAATCCGACCCTTATGTGATATGGGTCGACTTTTATCAATGAAATAGTTTTTTGGCATGTGTTAGGGTAATTTTATAATCTTATATTTACCCTTAATTACCCGATTTACCTTTAACTATGGTAAATAAAATTTACCGTAGTTACTATTCATAATTCCCAAAAATAAAAAGTATCTTATTAACATAATTTGGACCAATGGATTCCAAATATGGAATCCATTTTTCCAAAATCAATACACAAAAGTTGCCGAAATTAAATTAAAATTAATCTCGTTGTCGAAAGAAAACATGTTTTTCTTTAAAACATTGCAAAAGATTGAATTGATTTAACCTACGAATTCAAGGTAAAATTAATGATAATGACAAAAATTATATTAAATGGTAAAAAAATATTCTATTTATACTTTAAAACCATTCAATATTATAACTTAACCACATAAGTTATTACAATGAAAAAAGTTGTTTTTAATTAAAATATAGCATGTTTTTACTATTCATTAAAATAAGAAAGTTATCAGAATAATATGAAAATTTTATCCAAGGTAAAATTTTATATCATGATTCCAAATAATAATTTTATTTTGAAAAATTTAACTTATAAACATTTCAAAAACAATATTTAAAGTGGGTGCTCCATCAAAAGGCGGTAAAACTGCTTTTTTAAAAAAATACGTATTTTACCCGAAAAATTTATTTTGTTCTTATACCATGTTCTAGAAAATGTGTAAGATGAATAATAATGTTATAAAATTCAAAATTTAGTTAATAATATTCATAACGGCTAGTTCATAATAATATTATAATAATATATCGTTGTTTAGTAAAACCTGGTATCGCATACAACACACGCTATCGAGGAAGGTCGCGATTGCGTGTAATGGAAGCCAAGTCCGGGTTGCATGTAGTGCATGACTACTTTGTTGTTGCGTATTACAAAATACATTGAATATATATATATATATATATATATATATATATATATATATATATATACTCAATGTTTCGTAGAATAACTACTATCAAACAAACATGAAATTGTGTGTAACACGATCTAGGATTAGTGTTGCATATACTGCAAGATAATACGGTGTTGCATATAGCGCAAGATAATCTTGGTGTATCGTACAACAGAAGATATGAAAGATATTAAAAAGAATATATTTTATAAAATCTCGTGTTATTATAGGGATGATAAGAAGTCTACTTTACTTAACATCTAGTTGACCTAACATAATTTTCATAGTATGCTTATGTACAAGATTCCAAAAAAATCCTAAAGAATCTCATTTAAAGGCAGTGAAAAGAATTTTTTAGTACTTAAAGGGAAATTTAGATTTGGGACTTTTTTATTCCTCTGGAAATAATTTTGATCTTAAAAGTTTTTCAGATGCTGACTTCGGTGGTTGTAAAATGGATAAAAAAAGTACATCCGGAACTTTTCACTTATTATGAGATTTCTTAGATTCTTGGCCATGCAAGAAACAACATTCTATATAACATTCCACTATTGAAGCTGAATATGTAGCAGCTGGAGGTTGTTGTGATCAAGTGTTATGGTCACAAAAAACCCTCACAGACTATGGTATGAGTTTTACTAAGACTCAAATCATGTGTGATAAAACAAGTTACATTTCCCTAAGTAAAAAACCTACACATCAATATCATTCAAATCACATAGATATTAGACATCACTTTATTAGGTATCACACACTTAAAGTAGATATTATTCTTTAATTCATCGGAACGAAAGAACAACTTGTGGATATTTTTAAAAAACCATTATCTTTCGATAGATTTGAATACATTAAACAAAATCTATGAATGATCTCTGTAAGGTAATCATTCATATCTACTTCTTATTTAAATCATCTCCTAACATTAAATTACTCCTTATTTCAGGGGGAGTACATATTTTTTTCCTTCCCTTAAGGTTTTTCATCGTCTTAAATTTTTTTCTTTCCTTAAGTTTTTTTGTCTTAAAATTTTACCTTTATTTATTTTGAAATTTTTGTATTAGAAATTTTGGTATTGGAAATTTCGGTATTGTAAATTTCGGTATTGAAATTTTTGGTATTGAAAATTTCAGTATTGAAATCCTGGATTTTAAAACTTTTAAGAGAATTATTATAATATCGATAAATTCCTTAGAGTATTCCAAAAGGTACAATTCCTTAGTCTTAATTTTCTTATCTTAAGTCTTAGTTGTTGGTTTTTTAAAATTTTAAATTCCGGTTTACCTTACTATAAAAGATTGGAATTCATATTTTTTTAATCATCCTTAACCATTAGATCATATCAGGTTTTTTCAGCCATTTGATTATCATATAGAAGTTTAAAGGTTATAGCCTCATCTATATAAGGGGTTCCTCATTTATAAACATTGACCATCCTTACTGATCTCTGTTCCAAAGATCTGTTGCGATAAAAGCTTCTGTTCTGAATTTTTTTGTCTCTATCACCCTGAATGACTCATGAATCCTCAGCAGACCAGATGCCGACGAACAAGGAAATAAAGGATTGGGAAATCTTTAGGAAAGGTTGGTTTGCCCTAAATTATTTTCAAAATACGACTCCCTTATCTCTAATGTGATAATAACTAATGGATGGTAAAATGTCTGTGTGGCTATGGAAAAAAGTCAAGATCTCGTTTATCCTGACATGGTTATTCTGTTCTATGAATCTGTTACTTTCTTCTAAAAGGATGCTAAGGATCTGTTTAAGTTCAAATGTTATGACATGACATTTACAGTCCCCTACAAGAAGGTAGAAAATATTTTTAACATTTTGTATGAATGGGAATCTATTCTTTTCTCTCAAAAAATTTCAAATATGGAAGGTTCTTTTCAAAGAGCAAAAGCTATAGATTATCTTGGTCTCAAGTATGTTAAGAATCCGAAGATTAAAAATCATTCAACAAAGCACAAGATGGTATCTCTCTGGATTCAAGGATTTCTTATACCAAGAAAGGAAGATAAGGACTCCCTAAAGATATGTGATATCTTTCTGTTAGTCTTTCTCATTAACTTAAGGAAGATAAACTTTGTGAAGTACATATTTCTCACTATCCAGGCAATAAAAGGTGGATCCATTAGATCTCAGATAATTATGTATACGAAAACTATCTCCAGGATAATTGTCATGTGCCTTCACGAGTTGAAGGTTCCATGCTAATCAGTCTCAAAGCCTTTCAAGATTTTATTACTTAGTGATGACACTCTAAGAAGGATGAAGGTAGAGTACTTAAAGTAATCCAAGAGTTTTGAAGAAATGGTTATCAAAAACAAAGGTGATGTTCCAGAGTATTCAAAATTGATACCCAAGAAAATGAAAAAAGAATAACCTAGCATGCCTATACCATTTCCTGATGTCCTGATATCAGCACCTCCTCCTGCAAAGAATCCGAAAGCCTATTCCAATGCAACAGTTCCAAAGTGGATAGAAATGGCAACTTCCATAAAGGAAGGAGATCCTTTCTTTGGCTTAAATTCTGCATAGGCTAAGGCCTTGAAAATCAAGCAAGCTGAAAATCATGAGAAAGAAACAAAGGAGAAGAAGTTAAAGAATAAATACTTGGAAGTGAAAGTTTTCCAGTCTTTACTAGAAGCTATAGAAAAGAAATCTCGAGAAGTGCCTGAACCTCAAGTTGTTCATAAGAAGCTGACTGTCACTTCAGAAATCCAGAAATCCAAGAAAGTTATATCTTTATCAGAACCTGTTCAATAAATAAAAGATCAGATAGTTCAAGAAGACTATGATAATTTTTAAGGGAAGTGGAAGACTACATTGGAACTCCTTCGAGTTTAGTTTCTAAATCAGTTTTAGAAGAATGATTTGAAGTAGAAGTTGAGGAAGAAGTAAAAGTTGAAGAAGAAGTACAAGTCGAAGAAGAAGTATAAGTTGAAGAAGAAGAGAAAGAGGAGGCTGATCATCAAGGTGGTGAAGAAGAAGATGAAAAATTATATCTTAATATTATCCAAGTTTGAGATGAACAATCTCAAGTTAGAAATCCTGTCAACGGAAAAAGTGTTTTGGTTGCCTCATCTGAAAAAGAAATTCCTTAGAATACTTTCAAAAGAATAGAAAATCCACATTACTTAACTCTAAGAGGAGTTGAGAAAGGAAAAGATGTTTTCGGTTTTGAATCCTCTTCATTTTTTGAACATGACTTTTTCAATCCATCTTTAAGAAAATTGATCAGCACCATTCCAGTTATTGCAAATATAGATGCCCAGAGTCAAATGATGAAATAAAATCTGAATCAAAAGACATAATCAACCAATATTCTTATGGACATGGTGGTCAAGTAAGAATAATACTTTAGTAATATTTTGATTGATTACAAAGCTCAGAAGGTGACTTGTAAGAAAGAATTTAATCGCACCAAAACTATCAATGAATAGCTAAGACAATTCAGTGACTTTATGGATTCAACAAATGGAGAATTCAATATTTGTGAAACCGAGTTCAACAAGGTCAAGGCATCAATCTCTAATAAGGCTAGTCAACTAAATTTCGTTGCCTGATCTGTAAGCAATGAGAAGGAAGTCAGAGCTCAATTAGAGAGAAAGGTGGTTACTCAAGAAGAAATAATCTTGTCATTAGAAAAGAAGAATCGAGATAAAGAGACCTTGTTGAAGAAGTTTGATGAATATATAAAGAAGTGAAGAAAATTAAAGCCTTGATAAAGAAAATGTTGTCTGAGAAGAAGGCTGGATGATTTTTTTGACATTCCGATGTTTTTTTTGTAATCTAAACTTTATTTCCAAAATTTACTTAAGAATCTTCTTGCATATCTTGCTTTTGTTTTCGAATGTATGCTTACTTAACCTTACAGGTACATCTTATTTTTCTCCATTATATTTTTCTATTTTTGAAAATCACAAAGGGTGAGAATTTATTTAAAGTAAGAATTTAATTAAGATCTCAAAGGAGGAGAATCTTTTAAGGGAGAGTATGGTATTAAAAGATAATGACCGAGTAAGGGGGTGTCTTATTTTAAAAAGAGAAGTTTATCTAAGGGGGATATATTTTTCTTAAGAAATAAAACCAGACACTAAAGATCAATAATATGATCCTTGGGAAAAATAACCTAAGTGGGAGTTATTCGTATTCATAAAAAATCTCATTAAAATGGGGAGATAAGTTTTTTATACTTGTTTATCCAAGTCAATATATTATTCCTTTGTAGAGTTATTTGTGATTTCCAAAAAGGGGGAGATTGTTGAGTCAATAAAGTTATCTTATGGATTATCCATTCCTTATGGTTTTATGTTTTGAAAATTGAAAAACACTTTTTCTTAAGTTCTGTATTTTTCTTATGTTTGGTTTTTTCTTTAAGATCCAGAATTGTCATTCTGTTATACATACATATGTATCATTACGATTTTTCACTCTGTTATACTTAAAAATTAGTAATTCTGTTTTATGATACTATCTTTATGATTCTGAATCTGGTGTATAAGAGATACCGTCTTTGTGATACTGAATCCTGTGTATAAGTGATACCATCTTTGTGATACTGATTCTGGTGTATATGTGATACCGTCTTTATAATACCGATTTTGGTGTATAAGTGATACTGCCTTTATGATACTGATTATAGTGTATAAGTGATACCTTTTTTATGATACCAATTCCAGTGTATAAGTGATTCTGATTTTATGATTATGATTCCGGAACAAATGAGATATCGGTTTCACAATATGATTTACCTTTCCTTATGAATCTGTTTTCTTGATAATGTTTTTCTTAAGAATATTTTTTCTTAATAATGATAGAGTTGTTTAATGTACCATTCTAATGTTATCGGATTCCATGTGTTCTTACCTAACACTCATCATTAACTAAACATCATTTCTTATACTCGAAATGATGTCGTATAATATGTTACAAACAAACTCGTTGTTTGTTTGAAACATGTATAGGTCCCTCTGAAATTTAAGGAAAATATGACCATTGGAGTGGAGCCGAATGTTGAGAAGCGTTTCCTATAAATACAAGTTCATTTGAATGAGAAGATACAATGTAGAAAGTGGATGAACTTGATGCATGTGAAAAAGTTATGAAGTGATTTCTAGAGAGGGAGGCTCTTTCAACTCTCAGTGCTTCATGCAGATGTTGTGAACAACTTGTTCGGGTGCAAACAACTTGTTCAGACTTGCTTTGTGCAGACTCCGATCGTGCTGATTTTGGGATTCTAGGTTTGGAAGATAGAGGTTCTTTTTTCCTTCTAAATAGAGGGCTTGTGGGCAGTGCAAGATAGATACTGATCTTTGGATTGAGGTCTTACCTGGGTTTGGGTAAGACAGAATTTATTGAAAGTATAAATCAAGGAACCTTTATCCAAGGTTGTTGGATACCCTTGTCTTTAGGTTAAAAGAATATTTTTGTTACTTGTTTTCTATTTCAAGTTATTTTATTTCCACTGTAATGTTAAATTTGTTAAAGTTAGAGAGTATAACTTTTTTATACTCTCTAATTCCATTACTCTGATTATATTGTAGATTCTATACGCTTTATGGTATAATCTTTCTTTTAAGAAAATAGAAAAGTTTTATTTAACAGATTTTTTGAATGTTTGTTTACCCTTGTTAAACTTAACCTTAAAGGTTCCAAAGGAATTTTTTAAAGAATACAATTCACCCCACTCTTGTATTTGAGCATCTACATTCATTATTTCAATCCTACACCCACGATGACTTTTCCCAAAAATTACCCACACTGACTAATTTAAATGCATTCATAAGGTAACACTTGTTTTCTAAACTCAACGGTTCCCTCCTATTTTTGATTCAGTCACCCATTTAAAAGTAATTCTACTTTTTTTGAAAAACTATGTGCATATGATATTTAATATATTTAATATATTTAAAACATTTATTCTTTAAACACTAGGCTTTATAACCACACAATATCTTAGATCCTTGTCTTGAGAATAATCCATAAAATATCCAAAAATAATAAATGCAAAATTTGAGTCATTAGTTGTTTATTCAAACGAGAAAACAAATTTTATTATTATGCAATTGGATTTTCATACATTAGAAGGTTTTTGAAATATTTATTTCAAAAATAAATAATTTTAATGTGAAAAATTTAAATTCATTATTGAATATATCATGTCAAGATTATCTTAGTAAGATTTTTTGAGAATTTTCTAAAAAGTTTAATTTTTTAATGAATAGTGAAATAATGTGATTGTTTAAATATTGTTTTTTATTTCCATATTTTACAAAGTTATATAAAAAAATGGTTTCAAGGTAACATAATTTCAATTATATTTTTAATAATACAATAAAGCTCATTCTAATCAATATTATTTTTATGACATGTCTTTATGCATAAAATGAATTTTTCTAAACAACTTTTTTTATCGAGTTTTGCGAGATTAGTTTTATATTATAATTTTATAATTATGTGAATTTAATTTGAAAAAATGGATTAAATTTTTGGAATCGGAATAACTATTATTAGGTAATAAGTTCAACACAATTGTTTTCATAATTATTTTTATAAATAGTAAAAATATGTTACTACGGTTTCGGTTAAAATTGATTTACGAGGGGTTAAACTAAAGTGATAAGGGTCAAAATGACTTAATTTTTTTTATAAATTGTATAATATGGTGTTATTTTGAAATAAAATAATATTATATTTTAAGATGATATATTTTTTATCCTTTTGTATTGAGTAATACACTCGTATATTTTTATATTTTTAAAAAGTCATCGGGTGTCCTCTCCCCCACTTATAAAAGGACAAACCTCTCCACTTTTATACAAACTTAAAATTCCTTTTTTCATTGGAAAATACACAATTAATATATTCATAACATCCCTCACCACATCCTTTAAGAACTTTTTTGATCTGAAAATAATCCTATCCAATATTTAGGTATAAATATAAAGACGTTATTCGAAGAAGAAGAAGAATATTTATTTACCGAGAGTTTTATTTTTATTTAATATTATACCTCACTAAATTATTATTCAAATATAAAGAAATAATAACACTAGTATCTACCATATAATGGTAAGTTATTATCCTTGTTTAATAAACTATATCCCCATCCTCTATGATTAAATGGGAAATGAAACTATCATTCATCTGTATAGTGGACTACCACCTCACAAACTGATATAATTCTTTTTCCATCACTACCTCTAAAGAATAGTTATAATGATAGATTTAGTATATATATATATATATATAATATTCATGAAATATTTATAATTCTATAAGGACATGATATCATTTATTTTCGTACCTTTCTAACCATTAAAAAATGATATAGTCATTCATGTGTACGTGTGGATTGCCACCTCCATGAAGAAATGTTATTTTTTCATCACTGCATCACAAGGCCAGTATATATAAATTTATAGAAATTGATAATATTATATTTATTATATAATAATAATTATAGAAATATTAAAAAATACCTATTATTTTTCCCTCATTTTCAATGAAATATAGATATGTTACTCATGCGTACGTATGACCTACCCTCTCAATTATTGTAACACAATTAATTTTTCATAACCTTATTTCAAAGATTATTTTAAAAATATAATTAATATTTATAAATAATATTAATTTAATTATTATTATTCAAAATATGATGTATTAAAGATATCATTTATCATAGTTAACTTACCAAAGTCATTTGGGATATATGAGAACAATATCATCAAAACATTGGATGTTAACTTAATTGAATAAATAATTATATTTAACATGGTAATAAATAAAATAAATGGAATAATAAACATGAAAAATTTTCTTGAGATTATAAATAATTGACAAATTTTTTTATCTAGAAAAATAAATAATGTAAATGATGAGTCAGACTCAAGGTAATAGACACTTGACCTGAAAACCTTATCTTAAATGTTTTAAAGATTTATTTTATAAATATTTTAATTCCCTGTCATTGTTCCTCAAATAATTTTTTTGATATATTTATAAAGACATGAATAAATTATAGAGTTAATTTTTTGAACTTTTTATTTTCATTTAAATTTTTTCTAAATGAATCATTTAATTTATTTTATATGTAATGTTTTCAGAAAAAAGGAAATGGAATGTTTGTTTTTAACTTATAAGACACAAATATTTTTTATAACCTCAATAAACATTATTTAATTTTTGGATTACTTTACATGATTACATGTTTTCATCCAATAAAATCCATAATTCACTTTATTTTGGTTATTTTCAAAATGGTTTTTAAATGGAGTAGATATTTTGATAACAGGAAATGTTTATGTTTTTTGGTGAAAAGAATATTTTTATTAGTGTGATAATTCAAATGATAAATTTCATGTGTTATGATTATTTTATGTTTCTTGGAAATTTTCAATGATGAAACATGAACCATATATATCTCATGATTATGGGTAACCCCAAAATAACTCTCCAATTCATTAGGAAAATAAGTGGAGTTAACCAATTCGGTTTCTCGTATGTGATTATTAGAATTTACTAGGTAGGTTATTATATTTGTAAGAGTGATTTTAAGAAATACATGGAAATGAATTACTAGTACACCTATATTATTTATCTATTATTTATATTTTATTTTTATGAAATTAATATAATTTCACAAAGTAAGCTAAGGAGATTATGTTTTAAAGGATATTTATGCTACTTCTTAAGGGTGAAATGTATACTTTTTTAATAAAAGTTTTCATTATTTTTAATGATTATGATGAAACTTGTATTAGTTTTGTTTTTCACTTTAATATTTATTATTAATGGTTTTATAAAGGAGAAAAAAGTTTTTTTATTGGGTATAAAAATGTTTAAGTTTAGCCCAATGTTTATTTTTTAAAAAAATATTTTTATGAGTTTCATGGTTTTATGGGTTTCATTCATTTTTTTAAATTTCCCTTTATGATATTTTTGTTCATATAAAATATTTTCAGATGTTTTTCATATGTATTTAAGGTATAGTTGGGACAAGTAAGAAGTTAATATGAGAATTGTAAATATATTTTATAAAAAAAAATTTTCTTTATCTTTAAAAGTTTTGTATTATAAGAAATATGGATATTGAGTGGAAGTTTCCTATTTGTGATGTACTATTTAATTATGTAAGAATTATGAACTATTTATCTAAAAATCTAAACCTACAAGATCTTTAATAATTTAGGAAAATGAATTCTTTCCTAAATAATCAATTTTATTGATTTTTTATGGTGATATACTTATAGTTGGTATCATAGGAAAGGTTTATATAATTTTAGAGTTAAGTATAATAGAAGTAAAAACCATTAATAAATTATAATTTATTTTCATCGTGATATATAATTTGAGGATTACCTTGTTTTATAATCTAAATTATGTCATTGTAGAATGGTTTTATATAGAGAAAATGGAGAAGATAACGTAGTTTGTCACCAATATGAAAATGTACTTTCACATTAGTAACCTTGAATGGTTGGAATTGGAAAAGGGTAATTTTTTATCATTATGGCTCAATTAAAATAGACTATAAGTCATGTATGTATTCATTATAGAGAGTAATCAGATCTACTATGGTGGAACATGTCAGTATTGGATCATTTTATGAGACTAGATCCTCCAGCATTTAGTAGATCCTCTAACTTAGTGTTCATAGAGGGATGGAGTAATTCACTGAAAAATATATTTAAAGTCATGGTTTTTTTGTATTATGAAAAGGTGTCTCTTTTTATTTATAGTTTTGAAGCTTAGTCCACTCAATGATGGAAAATGGTTATGAATACTATATAATGAGAAGAGATTTATGACATGCAATGGTGCACATGTATCAATATCTTTCTAGAAAAAATTTTCTTATAGTAGTTTGACTTAGGATGAATAAGAAATTATTGTAATTGGGGTAGTGTGAGAATGATTCAATGAAATAAAATAAATAAAACATCACCTAATGGACAAAATACATTCTAAATTGTATCTGGAGTCTGGATAGTAAAATTAATTGGTTTTATTTAGGATTAAAGACAATATATAGGATAGATTTTTCCTCTTGTGAATTTAAAAGTTATGAAAAAAATGGTCGATGTGATGAGATTTTGGAAACACTATTTACTAATAATCAGGTGTTTTACAACAATAAGGAAAAAAAGGTCTACGTTTTTGAAAAATTGGATGAATTTTTTAAGGAATTCTGAAGGTAAGAAAATAAAGTCTTCATCTTTTGATAGTTGTGGTAAAAATCACCCTAGGGAATGTATTATGATATATATGAATTTATTCTAATTTCAAAAGTTTTGGAATATGGCTCATCACTCCATAGAAAAATATATTAGTATTTTTACAACCAATTTTGATAATAATGATATAAGGTGTTTTTAAATGTAATGAGATGTGTCATTATGAGGATGTTTTTCTAAAAAGTAGAACAAATTATAGGAATCAACAAGACTATGATAACTAGGGTGTGATTAAATCATTTAAGACTACATCATAAGATTTTAGGTTATTTAATGAAGTCTTGATAGGAAAATTACTTGTTTATTTAGATTAATCTAAAGACTTGGTTCATTCAGGGTCTACACATTGTTTATTTTGTGAGAAATTTTATGGTAAATTGAAAATTTCACAATATGAAATAATGTTATGATGTTTGGTAAAAAACAATCAAGGTTGTATTAATAAAAAAAGAATTTATAGATATCTTATTGTTATCATCTATGGAAGGGTTTTCCATGAAATTATTATTGTCTTTCCCATTATATAATTTGATCTTATTCTAAGTATGGATTGGATTTCAATTTATCATACTAAGACATATTTTTTAGAAAATAATTTATTTTCTAAATTGAGATTCTTTTTATATCTATGAATCAATTTATATAATTGATAATATACCATGAAGTTGATAAACTGCTTAAAGATAAAAATTAATGTTATCTTTTCGTATTACTAAAAATATAGAGATTATTTAGATTAATAATGGGAATATAGTAAAATAATATCTAGATGTTTTTCTTGGTTATTTTCTCAATATTTTACTTAATTATGAATTTTAATTTACTATTGACTTATTACCTTATGCTAATCCAATTTCAAAACCCCCTTATCATAATTATCAAGTAAAAATTTAGGTATTGAAAAAATTAGTCACATGAGTTTCTTGGTAAATGTTTTATTCATCCTAGAACTTAACTAAGGGGTGATACTATATTATTTTTTAAAAATAAATACGATTCCATGAGGATTTACATTGATTATAGAGAATTGAATAACATGACTATTAAGAATAAGTTTTTTTTCATATACTGGTGACCTGATTGATTAGCTATGGGGAGACCAGTGTTTTTGAAAGGTTGATCTCAGTTCTGGGTACCAAAACTGAAGGTGAAATATGATATCATCCCAAATACGATGTTTCATATTAGGTATTATAATTATGATTTTTTATACACTTTGGTTTTATAAATTAATCAACTATATTCATGCAACTTATAAATAATATTTTCCATAAATATTGAATAAGTCTGTGGTTGTTCTTATTGATGATATTTTAATTTATTCTAAAAGTTATGAGGATCCCAAAAAAATATAATGAGTATTCTTAAAACCTCTAAATAAAAGAACATATATTGAAATTTTTTAAAATATTATTTTTGGTTACAACAGATTTTATTCCATGTATATAACCTAAATAAATAAGGAATAATTATTAATCATACTAAAAATAAAGGGGTTTATGAATAGAAAACACTTACAAATGTTACTAAGATTCGTAGTTTTCTTGGATTAGTAAAATATTACTGACTTTTTATTGAAAACTATTCATATTTATCAAGCACACTGACCATGTTAACAAAAAAAGGAGTTAGGTTTAAATTGATAAAATAATGTGATGAATGTTTACAATAATTGAAAATAATATTATAAAATACCATATTTTGTCTATTATATCTTGAAATGGAGACTTTGATATCTACAAAAACTCTTCATTTAAATGAAAAGGTTATGATATAATACAAAATTATCTAGTAGTTTCTCACGATTCATGTCAACACATTATGATAGAAATTAGCCAACACATGAACTTAAACTGTTGGTTTTAGTATACGATTAAAATCTAAGGAGACATCATTTATATATATAAATGTTTGAAATATATATAGATAATAAAATCTTAAATTATATATCCACTCAAAAAAATATTGAATATGTGACAAAGTAGATGGTTGTAATTGATAAAAGATTATAAATGCACAATTTATTAACATGTTAGAAAGAAAAATAGAGTATCTTATGATTTACGTCAGAAAGATAATGAATTATTAACTATGATTCATATAGAACAAAATCAATTGGATAATAATTTAATGAATTATGTCTTAGAAATTGTGTATGAAACTCCCTTTTTATTGTTTTAGGTATCACACAATATTCTTTGTTAGATGGGAATAAAAAACGTATAATGAAGAATGTGAGTTATATGAAAATGTTGAATTGGTTAATAAATGTGAATTAGTTCATAAATGTTAATTTATTGAATTTAATATTAAAAAGAATGTGTTTTGTGATTCAAAAAAATGGTATGTGTTTTATGTGACACAAATTTGATGAAATATCTATTGAGTGAGGCTCATATCTCCATATTTTCAATTCATCGTGGAATCACAAAAATTAAAGAGACATTCAAGAATATTTCTGGTGGGATAAAGTGTGGAAAGATATTACTAATTTTATTATGAAATATTTTAATACTCAATACGTTTAATCCTAAAGAAAATTATTGATGGTTATTATTTATATTTTTATAGTGTAATAATTTGAATTGTAAAATATATCAATTTTTTTCATGGTGGGATTACCAGAGACATCTCGAGGTAATAATAGTATTTGGGAAATTATATATCGATTAACTATATATGATCATTTTATTTATATTTTGAATAATATATATTTAGAATAACATTCTATACACTATTAAATTGATTATTATATTACAATTATCCCCTCTTCCATTTTATTTTATCATGATCCAAGATTCACCTCTAATTTTTATAAAGGACTTCATAAGGAATTCAGTCAAGATTGAAATTTCAGTACAGTCTTTCATCACCAATTATATGGACAGTAAAAGTGAAAAATGAAAAATTTTAAAGATATTATTCTATTTTTTTTTTGTAATGGATTATTAATGAAGTTTGGATTAACATATTTTTTTGGATTTTCATATAATAATTTTTTATTTCATTATATAGATAGAACCTTTTGAGGCATTATGTAGAAAGAGGTGTCAAAATCCATATTGTTGAGATGAATTTGGGGAAATAATATTTTTGGGAAAAGAATCTTAAAAAAAATATGTTATCAAGGAAAGTTAATTTAATATCAAATGAGTAAATATTAAAGTATGAAGAAAGATTATCAAAATAACTATAGGAAATGTATTTCTTTTGAGGGAGGTGATCATGTTTTCTTAAATTTTATCAATTGAAAAGTCTTATGAATTCCAATAATAAAGGAATGTTAAGTCCATGGATCATAAAAATATGAAAATTTGAAGAATATTAGACTGTTTTCTTATCAATTGGACTTTTCTATGAGTTTATCTTAGGTATATCATTTATTTCAGGTTTCTCTGTTAAGAAAATATATATCAGATGCATCACATGTTCAGATCCCTCAAGTAGTTTGGTTGGAAGAAAAAAAATTTATGGGGAAAATCCTTTATAGAATCTTGAATATATAGATAATTTTTTAAATAATAATATAATTCCTCAAGTTTTGGTTTTTTTAAAAACTATATGGTTTATAAAGAATCATTGTAATCATAAAATTATATGAAGAAAAAACATCCTCACTTGTTTAAGTGATGAATAAAATTTGGAGGACATAATTTCCAAAAAGAGGTAAGAATATAAAAACATATTTAATGTAATAATAAATCATTTTCATATATTATTAATATTTATTAATTATATTTTACAGATTTATATTCAATATATGAATATTATATAATTCTTTAGTGAAAAGGAAAAAATCCTTATTTCTAATAATATTCAGTTTTTATGATTTATAAAATGTTATTTAAAAGATTTATTTAAAAATTATTTAATTTTTATGTGAAAAAATTAACTTCATTTTCTAATTCAACATGTTCAAATTATTTTATGATTAATTTTTGAGAATTTTTTGAGACATTTTATTTTCCAAGGAATTAAGAAAAATCTAGATTATTATTAAAAACTATTTTTTATCTCAAGAATTAAATAATTTAATTTTTTTAAGATCAATTAAAGGTAAAATTAGTTCATTTATGTTGTGAATAATAAAACTAAATTCATTTTAATCAATTTTATGATTTATATTAGCATAAATCATTTTCTACTTAAAAATCCATTTTTTGGAAAAAAACTATTTCATTTTATTGGTAGGTATAATTTTAAATTAATATTTTACACATCTGGGAATTGAATTTATTAAATATTATTAAAACAATTTAATTTAATAATTAATATAATGTAATAAAATGAATTTATTTTTTTTAATAATTAATATTAAAAACAGAAAAAAATTGTTACCACAGTTAAGGTCAATACATATTCATGTGGGGTTAAACTAATGTGATAAAGGTAAAACTTAACTAATAATCTTTATAAATCCTATTGGATACACATAGTTTTACCATATCACATATCATATTTGTAAATGGTCCATTTTAGATCTATTTTTCTTTTTTAATACATTGAGATATTTTAATTGTTTTTAAAATTTAAAATGTATCATCTCCACCACTTGTAAAACAACACACAATATCCTTTTTCCCACAATTTAGAATAATTTTGGTTCAAATAACACCAAAATTAATACCTCTAAACATCATAAAGTTTCTGGTTTGACCATAAGACAAACCAAAGAAATATTTAAGTATAAACCTAAAGAAATTGCCTGAAGAAGTTTTATTTTTATTTACCGTGCATTTTTATTTTATTTGAACTTATACCTTCTTAAAATATTTTTAAAACCATATGAAACAATATAAATATAATATTTTATATACTTATTTTTTTTTAATTTAAAAGCCTATATTCATCTCTTCTTCCAATAAATGGGAAATGAAATCATCATTTGTGTATGCAACGGACTACCACTATGTGAACTAATGCAATAATATTTCCATTACCTCCTCTCATGAATTGTTATAATGATGGATTTTATGCATATATAAGATAAATACGAAATATGTTGCATTATTTAAATATAATATATCATCTATTTTATTATATTTCCATCCATTGAATAATTATAACATTATTCATGCATAAGTGTGGATTACCACCTCTACGAAGCATTGTGACTCATTTTTTTGTCACTGAATCACAAAGATGATATAAATAAGTAAATTTAAAGATATAATATTAAATTTATGATATAATAATAATTAATTAAATATAAAATAATACTTCCCTTATTTGTCTCATTTTTTTTAAAAATGTAATCTTTAAAAATTTCTACATACGACCTACCGTCTCCATGACTATAACGTCAGTCATTTTTCATAATCATATTTAATGGTTTATTTTTAAAATTGTAATTAATGTATAAAATTTATAATTTTTTTTATTATTTAGGTTATTGTGGAATAATTAAACCTTTGACCATATTCAAATTATTGAATACATTTTGGACATATGAGCTAAATATCCTAAAAACATCTGACATGAACGTAATAGATTAAGAAATTGTGTTAAACATTAAAATAAATAAAAAAATGTAATAATTAAAATGAAAAAGGTTCTTATATAATTAAATTTTTTCATTATTTTATTATTACACACTATAATGAAAAAATTTGATGAGTATCCCTCGAGTTAAGGGACACATTATTTGAAAACCATGTTTTAAATATTTTACAGATTCGTTTTCTAAATCTTTTTATTACATGTTAGTATTATTCAAAATATAAAATTAATGAATTTTTATAGAAATCACTGAATTAGAAATAATATTTTATGTGAATTTTTTATTTCTTTAAAATATTTTCCAAAGGAAAGTTTTTATATATTTCATACATAATGTTTTGAAAAAAAGAAAATGGAAAGTTATATTGTAACATATACAACGATAACCATTTTTTCTATTTTCATAAATATTAAACATTTTTTGTTACCTTTACAAGATTCCTTGTTTTATTAAAATAAAACCCATGTTTCAGTCTATTATTTTTATTTAAAAAAATGAAATAGATATTTCGATATCCAAAAATATAGTTATTAAGGGTGAGATGAAATTTTTTATGTGTGTGATGATAAAAATAAAATATTTCATGTGTTATGATTATGTTATGGTTTTTATGAATTTTTTGATGACTATTTTTCTTGATATATCTAATGATGATGGAAGATCCTGTTATAACACATGATGATATATGAGTATGAAATAGCACTCCAATGAATTGGATAAAGGTATGGATCTAACCAGTTAGTTTTATCCTAAGAGATTATTAAAATTTATAGGGTAGATTATTATATTTGTAAGAGTGATATGAAAATGATTTCATAATTTACATACATGATTTATCTATTCTTGTTATGAATTTTTATTGAAATATTATGATATCATAATGTAAGCTAATGAGGTTATTTTTAAAGGGATGTTTATGCTAATTCTAAAGGGTGAAATGTAAAAAAAATTTGAAAAAGTTTTCATTTGTTTTCCTTGGTTAGAAAGAAACCTTTATGAGTAAATTTTTTTGATTATTATTTCTTATGAACGGTTTTATGAAAATATTTATCTAGAGAATTTTATTTCCCAGGTAATAAAATTTTTATTTTGAGATAAAATTTTATTTTGAAAAAGGATAATTTTTATAAGTATTAATGGACTATTTGGTTTCAATGATTATTTTTAAATATACCTTAGTGGGATTTTTATTCTCATCCCATGTTTTCAAATGTTTTTCATAGGGTTTTAAGGATGTGAAATGATTAGGATGAGTTGAAGATAAATTTTTTGAAGATATTTCATGAATACGAAACTTGTTACATCTTAAAAGTTTCTTATTTTTGAAAAAATAGAGATTCAGTGGAAGTTGCCACTTGGTGAGGTAATGTTTATTTATATAATTCTTATGAAAAAATAAACTAAAACTCTAAAATGAAAATATCTCCATAAATGAAAGAAAATAAATTCTTATCTAAAAAATATATTTTAATGATTTGTATGGTCAATTAATTATAATAATTTATTATAATGTTGCTATATTTAAAAGGTTAGGATAAAAATGATGATGGAAGAATAATAAGTAAAAAATAAAATTCTCAATTAAGATGATTAAATCATCTTTGAGAAACCTCCTTTATATCTTTCCTTAAGGACCATAGTGATGGTATTTTTGAATAACATAACCTATATAATGTATATAAGGATGTTTAGACGAGTTTTTTATGAGGTGTGGTTGATCTCTGTGGCTTGATTTGTGTGATGAAGAGTAGAGAGTTTGTGTCCTTATATAATAGAGAAGAAGGGAACACTTATGATTAATTAAAGTGTTAAATTAATGTAAAATAATTTTTATGCTTAAGTGGATCGAAATTAATATATTTACAATCTAAGATTCATATGATTTGAAATAATCTCATCCAATAAAATTTATACAAGATTAGGGGATATGTTAAACATTATTTATTAGTTTTAACATCCCCTTAACCCTTTTAATGATTACCATGGTAACAATTCTTTCCTCTCTATAGGGGTCAATACTGTTACTATAAAGGGAAAATAATTCGTAATTGGATAGTAGATGATATTATAGACCATATAAAATTACATTGGAAAAAGATAAGTTTTTTATAAAATTTCAACCCTTTAATAAAATATTATTGAATATAAAAAACCATTAAATCCTTTCTCAATGATATTAAAATAACTTACAATAAAAAATACCAATATAGTAATTTGGTTCTCAAATAGACATTTAAAATATCAATAATACATTATATTTGTCTAAAATATTTGTAGAACATTATAACTTCCCCAAATATATTATTATTTATGCTTTTAAATTAATTTAATTGATTTCTCTACTACTTGAATAGACACTATGTCGGTGTTGTGTTTGAATTTAAGTTAATTATTCCATGAATAGAATTTAACAATAATTTACCATGATAAAAAAATTCTTTAAAATTTCAAATAACAATATATAACTGAACATGAACTCCTTTTATCCCAGTGAAGAAATATTAGAGTTTCATTACAAAAAATAATATTAATTTCTTTATCAAAGAAAAAAGGTAACAAGTTTCCATATCATATAATATTTTATGATAATGTTTTAAATAAACTCATCCAATAAAAATAAGGTATGTGTCATATATATTTTTAAATCCTAATCAAATTATTTTTAACCTTAATTATATGATTTACCATTACTAAGGTAGAAAATAGTTGTCAGAATTAGTTTTCATAAGGAAAAAAATTACTTATTAACAAAAATTTATTTTTTTTAAAATAAGGAATTCATTTTTTCATATCCATTCCCCATATTTTTCAGAAAATACTTTTAAAATAAATATGAAAAACTAGATAAAAAACTATTTTTAGAATAAAACCTTTTAGGTATAAAAATGATCTTATACTAAAATTAAGTATATTTTCAAGTCCATTGAAATTAATTTTATTATATTTAATAAAAAATATCTAATAAAATTTTAAAATAAATTCAAATTGTAACACCTTGATATTTTAAAAAATGAAAATTATGTTTGATGGCATAAATGACAAACAATAGTGAAGTTAGACAAGAATATAAATCCTTGATACTTTATGATATATTTCCTGCTAAATAAATCTAATAACTTCAACATATTTCAGTACACACCACCCTGATATTTTTTATGTTCGATAGAGTATTCAACACACAACATCAAACTTAATCAACCCATGATATAAATAACTATTAAAAACTAGCCATTAAGATAGTGAATATGAAAAGTGTTTAATAATTTATATATATATATATATATATTTCCTATGAAATTTAAATTACTGATAATTTTTTAGTAAATATAAAATATTTTTTTAAGTGATATCATTCTTTAGAAATATGTTTTCTTCAAGAATGATTTCTTATTTCTTTCCAAGAAAAAAATATTATAATCTTCTCTCATAACATTTAGAAAATTTATTTAATAAAATTTAAATCATTTTTAATCATAATATAAAAATTTATAATGGGTGATTTTTTTTAATTTTTCAGAAAATATTGATTTTTTTCAATTAACAGTGAAAAATAATTATTTTTTAAAAATGTCATTTTTATCAATAAATTAAAAAATATAAATATACCATTATGATTTTAATATGATTTAATAAAATATAATTATTATTTATTTATATTTAACTAACTTAATTTATTTTTTAATCATGTTTATGTTGGATTTTAGTATATGTTTTTTTGTTTAGGAAAGGGTTTCTTCCAAAAACTACTTTAAAGCGCATAATGTTTCTCCATTTTAATTAGTTAAAATGATAACTAATAAGGACTGATATAAATTAATTGTATATGTTATATATCAATAAATTTTAATTTATATTTATTCAATGATTATTATAAGACCTAGAGTTAATATAAAATCTTCTTGTTCTTGAAAAATACATATCTCAAAAACCTGCCTTTTCATCATGTCTATTGGTTTTGTTATAAATTTAATTTATTTAACTTTTTGAAATATTTTCTCAATAAATAAATTTCATTTTTGAAATCATAATTTCAAAAATTATAGTAGGGATATTTTTTGATAATTTTATGAAAAGATTAATTTTTGATGAATAATGAAAAATATTAAATTTTAATTGAAGACTACCTTATCATTTGCAATATTTAAAATGTTAAATTATACGTTAAATTGATTTTAAAGTTAAATTAGTTCAATGATAAAACTTTTAATCCATTTTAAACATTTTTCAAATTTAATTTTGATATAAAAACATTGGACACTTTTGAATATTTTCTCTTTAAAAACCCACTTTATCATCGCATCTGTGAGATTAATTTTAAATTAAAAACATCCACTTATATGAATGGAATATGAAAAAGTGGATTCCATTTCTGAAATTATATTAATTTATATTCTATAATAACATAAACTTAATTTTTTAACAAAATGAATATTGAATGCATTAAAAATTAATTAATGAAATAAATGTAAAAATGGGGTTATCATGGGTTAAACTAAATATATAATATTAAAATTGACCTATAAAATCATATAAAAAATATTTTAAGGAAATATTTAGTTCATTAAACCTATAAAGTTTTATAATTACCCATTTGGTATCCTTTTGACATATGAAAAAGTTGGTAAGACTCAATTATTTTAAAAAATATCAAGTGTGTCCTCTCACCCACTTATAAAAGACCACATAATCTATTCTCTTATTCACACCATAAAAACATTTTGGTTTGTCCAAGATCATCCCAAATACCTTCCCAAAATATCTTACATCATAATATAATCCTTTTTGTTGGCATAAATCTAACCTATGATGGCTTTTGGTTCAAACCTAAGGAGGATATCTGAAGAAGAGGAAACATTCTTCAACGAGTCTTTTTATTTTATTTATTTCTACACCTCAGTGAATTCCTATTAAAACATTATAACATGATAACAAAATTATCTTACATATATTTTGATTATTTAATAATAAGTTATTAACCAAAAACCATCTTCAATTCCAACAAATGGGTTATAAAATCATCATTCATGTGTACGGTGGACTACCGCCTCACAAACCGATTTCATTCATTTTTCCATTGAAACCTATAATGGTTTGGTATGGTGGATGATATAAATTATATAAATTATATTTTTAATATAATTATGTTACTGCATTCATTATATCATATATAAACTTCTAAATTCCAATCTTTCAGGGACACGATAACGTCGCTCGTGTATACCGAGGACTACTGCCTCACAAAGTGATGCGATTCATCTTTGACTAATGATTTACTTGAAATTTAATAAGGATAAAATAATAATATATATAATATAAAGAAATAATTAACATTTTAATTAAATATTTATTATTTTTAAAAAATAATTTAACAATTTATTTTTTTACACTAAAAATATCATAACATCGTTCGTGTACATGTGGACTATTGCCTTCACAAAGCAATGTAACTCTTTTCATAACCCCATAAAATTTATGATTTATATAATTATATTTGAAGAATTAATATTTTATATATGATTTTATTATCATTATTGAAAGATAAAATATTAATTTCATCCTTTCCATGATGATCATTGAAAAATGGAAACTTTACTAATGCCTACTTACGACCTACTGTCTCTGTGATCGTAACATAACTCATTTATCAAAACTACCCTTCATGATTAATATTAAGATTTAATTTAATTATAAATATGATATTTTTTTATTATTATTATTCTAGATATAATGGAACTATATAACATACATAAAAACCATAACTTTGATAATAAAGCATGAATGAGAAAATAATGCAATTAACACCCAAAATAATGAAAATACTAAAGATTATTAATGAAAAGGTGATAAGATGTTATCAAATGATAATATATGATATTATAAATATTAATATGGTACATTAACAAATTAATAATATGTTTAAAAAAACTATACATGGGGTCAAATAACGATTATCCAAAAGTAAGTGTGAGGCAAGGGACTCCTATCTCTTTATTTTACTTCTATAAGACACATGCCATATTTACCCCCTATTTCCTATATGTTATGTATATAATGACTGTGAATGTATTTTATTATGTTTCTCATGGTTATTATTGGGATTTAAATATCCATTTTAGGATCTCTCTTTCATGGGGATTATGATTCAATGTTATAAAATAAGTATAATTTTTATGTTACTTCTCATCATTTATCAGGATTATTTATGATTAAGTCTAAAAAGTTGAAATATTATGATATATCTCTAAATAATTCTCATAAATTTTCTTATCATATAGATATTCAAAATATTTTCAAGTAATAGTACAACTTACAAACTCTTTTACTTATAATAATTGAGATAATTTTTTTAAGAAAAATCTGGTTTATTTCTCTCTTTAGTTGAAAAGCCTTTTTCTTCCAAATATATGTTTTCTAAATTTTTTCAATAAAATGGTTTTATAATTCCTAAAATTAATTATTAAAAAAAATTACCCAATTTTTTCTATCTAAATAATATTTTTAATGGAATATTTATTTCATTTTCAAAACAATGCTAGTTTGGATTTTACCAAAAGAGTGAAAGAATTTTTTTTAATATATACAACATGAACATAATTTCAAAACATTTTAACCAATAAAAGATTTTAAACGTTAATTTATAAGTTTCAAAATATATTTTCAAGTAAAACTATTTTCAACAAGGTTTATGTTTTGTAATTTTATTTCAAAATTGAAAGGATGATTTCCTTGAGAAATGTTTAAAATGATTTTAAGAAACATTTATATGTTTCCAAGGCTGTTTTGAAAGAAAAACATCTTTTCAATATTTTTTGAATTTTTAGTTTTTAAAGTATTATTTTAAAAAAGAAAAGGGGGATTTTACTAAAAATGTATTTAATGATTTTTTAATGGTATTTCCATTCACAATTATCAACAACTAATTTTTATACTTATGCTCCAATTGGGATATTTGGTAATGATGCCATCTTAATTTTTTATCTAGATGGATTAATATTTTTTAAAATAAATTTTTTTAGAACCCATTTATTTTCAATGGGTTAACTATGTTTTAAGGAAATTTTTATGGAACCCATTCCTTTTCCATGGTTAATCATGTTTTAAATAGATTGACCTGAAACCTATTTCTTTTCCCTCGGCTAATCATGTAATGAACATAATAATGATTTTTTTTGAGTTCAATGACGAAACACACTCAATTGTTTTACATTATTAACATTTTGGTTCTTATAAATTACTTATATGAAGGGACATCCCAAATAGCACAAAGTGATCATGTTATAGCTTATATGACGGGGTAGCCCAAATTTCACCATGTGAGCCCATTATAACGTAAAGGATCAGTGTGCCCTAATAGAATTCAAATGAAATGGGTAATTTACCAATTATTGAGAGGAAATAAGATAGAGTTACATGGGGGTTTATATTATGTTTTTAACTAGGTTACAATTATTTTTTACACATGTTTAAAATGGGTTATGTTGCAAAATGATGAAATATACCCACACATTTTTTTAATTGTTGTTATGGGTTTATAATGCTTATTATGATAAATATTGATATCACACAACCCATGATTATTAATTTTGATGAATCTTTAATTGTAAAAGTTTTTATATTGATTATCTATATATTTATGGGTTTGATCTCTGTTATGATTCGCTCATACACTATGATTTAGTCATCATAACCTTATGCACTTCTTATATTCATTGGTTGCATTCACTTATTAATGGTTATGTTTACCCTTTATGATCATTTGAGCTCACCTTTATTATGTTTCTAGTCCCCCAGGTTATAAATTTTGAGGTTGAAAACGTTATTTCAAGATGATATTTTTATATGGATGATGACAATGACTTAATGTGAAATAAGAAATTTCAGGTTAAGTGGGAGAAATTCCCATTTAATGAAATTGGTATTATTTATGTTGGAGTTTTTCCTAATTATATAAAACTATAAACCTAAGTGGTCCTTGAAAATGTAAGTGATCATGTTTTTTCTTTTGATGGTGTAATTTTTTGATGTAAAAAATTTGGTCACAATCATTGGTATCAAACACAGAAATGTAATATTTATGAGTTTAGCACTGGATATGGGAGTGTGGGTTCTTGGATATTATATTTGGTATCAGAGGGAGGTTTAGATAAATTTAAATATTGTTATGTTTTCATGTTAGGTTATATTAAGAGTTTTAGATACTATTATAGGAATATAAGCTAAGGGTAGATCATAAGTTCAAAGTCATAGACACCCTTTCCAGGTTTTAAAAGATAAGATCTTAAAGTAATTTTTGAACTTTTTAGAGATATTTTAGAAGGTTTAATTATTTTTAAATATATGGTTTAGAATGAATATTCATTAAAATTTTATATAAATAAAATATAAAGAATTGATAACCTTTAGTAGTTATATAATATTGGATATTTGATAATAGAAGATTTATCATATAGATATCCACAAGCCTGGAAAGTGATTTAGTAATATGGTGATTAATGTTACCTCAAAATAAGATCACCATATTTTAGGTCATGAAATCTAAAATTTATAAGGTAAACTTTGAGGTTAAAAAAATGTTTAATTTTGAGGTTATTGAGGTTATTTGGAATATAGGGTTATGGCATGATTTTGTTTCAAATTTGGGTATTAATGTTGAATTTTGGAGATTAATATAACATTCCATATTATAAATGTTTTTCCAATTTTGGAATTATCTTAAAATGTGCTAACCATTTTTGGTTTTGGTTAATTTAAAATAATGGTTGAATAGATTATTACCATTTTTATGGATATATGATCCCTTAAAAGTAATGTTTTAGTGCATAGTGGTTGAAGAATTCATATTATATACTCATCATGTGGGGAAAATGATGTGATTGTGGTAGAAATTGAAAACATAATTAAATTATAATCATCAATAAGGCATATTTCTTTGTTATTTTACTCTCGATGAAAAATTATTCCTTTACTCTAGGAAAGACATATTAAAACAAAAAAAATATCCAAATATATTTATATCTACTGAGTCTGGTGGTATTTTAGATCATCAAATATTTATTGTTTTGAGGCCCTTAACATTAAATTTATCATTCACTTTCTTGTGATAAATTATCTCAATTACTATCCATAATTATTTACACATTTCTTTCATTCCACCTATGTTCTTCTATTTTGAAACCTAGTTATGTGTTATTTCATACGACTTTTCACGTACCTTTATTTATTATTGAGAGGATGTTTTATCAACCCATTTTATTATTTGGTTTTATCAAAATAGTATTTTAAAAGGCCTAATCTTTTATTACTAATATGAATATTAAATTGTGAGTAAAAAATTTATTAAAGTGGGGGATGTAACACACTATGATTTTAAAAGAAGAAAATTATGTTTGATAGCATAAAAGACACACAACAATGAGCTTAGAAAAGAACATAACTACCCAATAATTTATGATATATTTATTTATAAATAACTTTAATCTTTTAAATATCTTTTGGTACACAACACCCTGATATTTTTAATGTTCTATTTCATATTCAATATGTAACACCGAGCTTAAATGACCCATGATATATATAACCTCTAAAACCTAGCTGTTAAATTAGTGAGTATAAATAGTGTTAAATAAATTATGATATATATATATATATGTACTACTAAATATAAATTATTGATATATTTTTAGTAAATAATCTACTCATTTTTAGTAATGTGATATTTTTCTTCAAAAATATGTTTTATTCAAAATTATTTTTTATTGGTTTCCATGAATAAAATATTATAATAAATTATTGAAAATATTATAAAATTTAAATGATAAAATTAAGTTAATTTTTTAATTTCAATATCAAAATTAAAATTGGGCGATATTTTGGATTTTTTTGAATTTTTGTTTTCAATAAATGGTGAAAAATACTATTTTTTTCTAAAAAATGCTTGTATTTTTAGTAAATTAAGAAATTTAAAAGTGATTTTTTTTAATATTATTTCATGAATAATAATTATTTTTTATTTATATTTAACCAATTTAATTTATTTTTAATCAAATTTATATTAAAATTTTAGTATAAGTTTATTTTTGGGTTTATAAATAGTTGTTTTTCTTCTAAAAACCATTTTAAAGTGCATAATGTTTATCCACTTCAAATAATTAAAATAATACCTTATTAGAAATGTTTTAAATGAAATGTATGTATTATATATCAATAAAATTTATTTTATATTCATTACATGATTATTATAAAACATAGAGTTAATATAAAATCATCTTGTTGTTGAAAAATACACTTCCCGAAAACCCACTTTTTATTATATCTGTATTTTTTTAAATTTAATTTTTTAGAATTTTTTAAATTTAATTTGACTAACTATAAAAAAAAATTTATATAATATTTTGAATATTATAATAGGATTATTTTTTGAGAATTGTCTGAAATGATTAATTTTTAAATGAATATTAAAAAATACTATTTTTTAATTGAAAATATCCACTTCATTTAAGTTATTTATTAGTTAAAATAATATTAACTTGATTTTGTATTTATTTAAGTTATATTATATATAAATAAACACAATTTATTTCATTTTAATCATTTTAATGTTGAATTTTGATATAAAAATATTATAAACTTTTGGACATTTTCTCTTTAAAAATCTGCTTTCTCATCACCTATGTGGGATTATTTTAAAATTTTAATTTTCCATTTCAAAAAATGTGATATATAAAAATATATTTAATATTTATAAACATAATAATTTATATTATCTAATAAATTTAACATAATTTTTTACCCAAACGAATAGTGAGCGTAAGAAAAATTAATTGTCATAGTTAAGGTAAAAAATTGGTTTACCGAGGTTAAACTAAAAAATATAAGGGTAAAAATATCTTATAAACATTTATAAGAAATATTTTTTGGAAATATTTAAAACATTACTCATATAAGGTTAGATAATTCCCAACTTTAACCCTTTTGACATATGTAAAACATGGAATTCTTCAATTCTTTCCAAAAATACAATGTGTGTCTTATCCCCCATTTATAAAAGGCCTCCCCCCACCCTCTATTCTTATCACAATAATTTTTTTTGGATAAGACATGTTCATACAAAATAAATTCCTAACATCCATACCCTTATTATAGACTCCTTATTCTGGGCAAAAATTCAACCAAAGAAGGCTTTCGGTGCAAACCTAAGGGGGATACGCGGTGAAGAGGTAACATTTTCAATGATACTTTTTATATTATTTATTTATCCACCTCCTTAAATTCCTATTAAAACATGATTATATAATAAAATTTATATTTTAAATATAATTTTATGTTGTTATAATTAGTTCATTATCTATAAAAATCTACACTTTTATCAAATGGGTTACGAAATCATCATTCATGTGTATGGAGGACTAATGTGTTCTGAACCAATGTTATTCAGTTTTCAAGTAAAAGACATTATGGTTGGGTATAATGATGTATATAATTTATATATATGATATTTATAACATAATTATACCTATAAAGTCATTATATCGTATATAATTGTTTTTAATTTCCATTTTATAGGGGATCTGGTAACATCTCTTGTGTGCACAGAGGACCACCGCCTTGCGAAGCGATGTGATATTTCTTTCTCTAACACATTACATGGAATAAAATAAATATAAATTTAATGTATATATGTGATAAAAATTACATAATTATGATATTAATAAAATATTTATCATTATTAAAACAAAATATATCATTTTCATTTTTTACACAAAAAATATGATAACATTGTTCGTGTATGTGTGCAATACCACCTTCACGAATCAATTTGACTCTCTTTTAATCACCACAACAAATGGATGATATATAAATATATATATAAATACATAATATGGTATATATTATATTATTAACATTTTGTAAAGATAATATATTACTTACCTCCTTTCTATAATGATCACTGAAAAATAGATATGATACTCGTGGGTGCATATAACCAACTATCTCCATCATTGTAACACAATTCATTTCTGAAAAACATGATTCATGATTGGGATTAAAAGTATAATTGATATATAAATATGATAATTATTTCATTATTATTATTCTGGATATTATTTAATTGTATAATATGCATAATAACTCAGACAATCATAAAAAGTAGTGATAATAAAATATGGAAATTAACACCCAAAATAATGAAAATAATGAAATATTATTAACAAATAGTTGATTAGATGTTATAAAAGGATAATATACGATATAATAAATTTTAATATGGTTTATTTAATAAGTTAATAACATTTTTAAAATTAATATAATGCATGTTAGAGAATGATCAACCAAAAGTAAGTGTGAGGTAAGGGATTCCTGACTAATTTTTAACTTCTATGAGATACGTTCCATATTCACCACCTATTTCATTTATGAGGCCTATATAATTCCCATGAATTAATTTTATGATGATTACATTAAAATTTATTATGATTTGCGTATCCCTTTGAGTATATATCTTTCATGGGTTTTATGATTCAAAGTCATCAAATTGGTAAGCGTTTTATGTTACAATCTCATCATTTATTAGGATTGTTTATGATTATGTATCCAATGTTGAAATATTATGATCTAAAACTCAATAATTATCATGAGTTTTAGTCTCCTATGTGTATTCATGATATTTACATTTAATAAGACCATTCTCCCACTCTTTGGTACTTACAATAATTTTAAAAATGTTTATAAGAAAAATCATCTTTATTTCTTTCTTAAGTCAAAACCCCCTTTTATTACAAAAAAAAATGCTTTCTAATTTTTTTTATTCGAAAAATGGTTTTTAGAACTATTCAAACGATTTATTAAATAAATTAGTTCTTAATTTTACAATTTTAATAATTGTTTTAGATGGAATCTATATTTATTTTTCAAAACAACAACCATTAGGATTTTACCAAAAGAGTGAATGGAATATTTATTTTAACATGTTTGATATGAACAAAATTTACAACAATCATGACTAATAAAATGATTTAAATATTAATTTATTTGTTTCAAAAATTATTTTCAAATTAACCTATTTTCAAATAGTCTTATGTTTTATATTTTTTTTCAAAGTTGAACAGATGTTTTCATTATGAAATGTTTTAAATGATTTTAAGATTCCATTATATGTTTCTAAGGTTGTTTTCAAAGAAAAATATTTTCATTATATTTTTTTAGTTTTTTCTTTTTAAAAATTTACTTAAAAAATTAAAAGGTTATTTTACTCAAAAATTTATTTAATTATGTTTTAATGGTATTTAAATTCATCAATGTAAAAAAATATTTTAGTACTTATACTAAAATGGGGAAATTATGTAATGATACCATCATCACTCTTTCTCTGGATGGATAAATATTGTTTCAATGAAATTTTTATGGAACATTCTTAATTTCCACAGGTTAACCATGTTTCAAAACTATTGTTATAGAACCCATTTCTTTTCCATGGGTTAATCTCATTTTAAATATGTTGAAATAAAACCAATTTCTTTTCTATGGGTTAATCAAGTTATTAAAGGAATAAAGATTGTTTTTATAAGTTTTATGATGTAACACATTCTCTTTTTAACATTATTCAGGTTATGGTTCTGGGGAATTTCTTATATCATAGTGCAGCCTAGATAGCGTTGAGTGTTACTTTTATTGCTTGTATAATTGGGTGGCCCAGATAGCATCGGGTCAGTACACTATAGCTTACACAATCAGTATTCCTAGATATCACTCCAATTCATAGGGTAATATACCTAGTCTTGAGAGGTAGGAAGGAGTGTGGTACCTAAGGGTTTTGTCCTCTAGATTGATCTGGGCTCCATTTATTTCTAACATGGGTTTAACAAGGGTTGTGAAGAAATATTTCCATGATAGAAACACATTTTTGTGTTGCTTATTATGAGTTTATAATATTTTTTATGATAAATATTTATATCACATGGCTTGTGATTATTGATTATGATGAATCTTTCTTTTTAC
Source organism: Viscum album (assembly GCA_963277665.1). Taxonomy (NCBI): domain Eukaryota; kingdom Viridiplantae; phylum Streptophyta; class Magnoliopsida; order Santalales; family Viscaceae; genus Viscum; species Viscum album. Next base: position 274,331,387 of record OY728165.1, on the reverse strand, counting down.
ATGTTTTCATATTTGATGATCCAAGTGTTGATATAAATGATTTATTTTAATATTTTCTCATGAACTTTAATTATATCATTATTCCATTATTCACTTCTTATGTTCATTGATGAAATTTACTTGTTAATTCTTAAGTTTACGTTTACTGACCATTTTAGCTCACCCTACCCATGTTTCCTCTCCCACAGGTTATAAAGTATTAGGTTGAATTCATTATTTCAAGAATGTATCTTCATATGGATAATGATGATGACTAAATGTGAAATAATAAAGGATGGGTTAAGTTAGAGAAATTTTAATTTAATGAAGTGGGTATTGTTTATGTAAGAGTTTTTCTTAATTATATAAAACTATAAACTTAAAAGTTCGTTGAGAATATACATTATCTAGTATTTATTTTTTTATTATGTATGGTTTGGATGGAAAAAAATTGGGTCATAATTTTCGGTATCATATCTAGAAATTTAAAGTTTATGATTTCAGCACCAGATCCCAGAGTGTGGGTTAAAAGATTTTATACAAAGAAATGTGACTTTTTAAATACAAGAATGGGAAAGGTAGTTTTCTATAAAATTGAGATTATTTCACAATTCATGTAATTGTAAAATTTTTAGAAAAATATCAAAATATCAACCTAAGATAATTTTTATATTATGATTCCAAAAACTATATTCTTTTTATCAAATAAAATATCCAAAACAAGATATAATTAATTATAATATTCTCACAAAGAATGAAATAGAACCCATTTTCAAAGAAAACATATTTTTAAAGAATAAAATAACTTTACTAAAAATTGAGCGGTTATTTCCTAAGAATTAATCAACAAAATTTTATTGATTGTGACCTTTTTAAAAATAGTTCATAATGTGGTCAATCCTTTTCATATCCCCTAAATCAAATACATTTTTATAATGATCATATTTAAAATACAATACTTTGTGGTTCGTTTAAGAATAGTGTTGTGTTTCATATATTTTATAAAAGTGTTATTTTGAAATCTAAGGGAATTAAATTCTCCATCAATTTATTAAATATAATTCTCCAATTTTTTATTGATCTTGTTAATGAAGTTTTTATCATTTTATAATACTTCTATTGAAAACCCAAATCATAAAATGGTTAATAAAAAATTGTTTTGAAAATAAGGAAAGGGAAAGATGAAGGTTATCTAGTATGACACATAACTAGGTTTCCAAATAGAAGAACACTAGTGGGAAGTGAAAATATTGACATAGATGAAAAAATTAATGTCCAAATAATGTTGGAGCGTGATATAAAACATTGATCATAAGAAATTTAATGATCATGGGAAAGTTAGCGAGCACAAAAAAATGACCAATGGGGTTTTAAAAAGACCATGAATTCACTTGAAATGAATGTAATATGATAACATTGTTATTTCAGGATCATTTTACCCAATTTTTGGAATTTATTTATTATGTATACAACGAAAATAAATATATATACTTACCTATTTTTATTCAAATAAGTAAAAATAATTTCATCTTTTGGTTGCATGTTTCTTTCATTTTTTACATTTATCTCATCTTTTACTCCAAATGAAGAGTATAGATATTTAATTATTGAAGCACTGTAATAAACTTTTTTTTACCATGAGGTTTAGAAAATAATGAAGTTATTTTATTCTTGTCTATAATAAAACCAAAATAGTTAGGACATGGTAAAATAATACAAAAAATGAATAAACTTTCATATAAAGAAATATTATATTAATCTCTGAAATTTAACAATAATTCTCATTAATGCTCATAATCACGCATGACACACTTTTATATAAATGCACACATGTGACAAGGGATTATTTGATCATAATACATACACATTTGATCATGATTCTTGGGGTGTGCATAATGTTTACACAATTTAAAGAGTTTTATAGTTATTATTATTATTATCTGTTACAAATAATAAAAATTATAATGAATAAAATAAAATAAATAAAATGGAAATATTTGTTTTCTCCAAAATGGGAATATTAAACGAGGGATAAACAACACCACGAAAGGCCTTCTTTAACATCACGGTGCAAGGTAACTGGTCTGCCTATTATGTCATGGATGAATATCATGCATCAAATAGAGTAGATGAGGACTCTTACGCTGCAACCCCCTGTGTTGAGACTACTGCATGAAACTATGCTATAGGAAGATCGAATGACATTCCAGTTCACATTCTCTACCATGAATAATCATGAGGGGCCTACAAACAGATCCAACACCATATTATTTACACTTATATGTGAATAATAGAGATAAACCAAAATAGTATAGCGCAAGGGTCTGCTTCACATGTATCAGCATGCAGTGAGACTACATGCTTCACAAATCCCTAGTTCTTATGAATAGCTTTTGTTATAGTATGAAAAATAGTGGCAAACCCTAGAAGCCATATGTAGGTTGTTCTATAATTAATATCCTCAAGGTAGACACACAATATCATGAATATGGTCTGTGGATAGGGATAAAATATGATGGTAATGATACAAAATGGCCCGCTTATATAGTCTGTCTATGTATAAGCTTGTTGCACATGATGCCAAGAGGTGTCAAAACCACCTGACCTTGTGTGCAATAGAATTAATGGGCAAATGTCCATGTGAATAAGATCCTACAGTGTCCATATAAGGAAAATAATCTTTTCAAATTTAAAAAAGAGCATAGGATAAAGTAAAATAAGGTAGGTCACCACCACCAACAAGAGCCACCATGCAGATACTAAGTTTCCGGGATGACACATATGTGAGGAAGATCCATAACACATGAATGAAACTATAGGTATGGATCATGAAACTATTTTGATCCTCTATGATGTTACATGATTGTACAAGTAAAAATGTGCCTCACATGAAGAATACTGAAATCATTGGTTATTTGAAGACATACCTTAATATGACATTATTTTTGGACTTCATGGCTCAATAAGTTAGTGTGAATAATATTAGAGTGATAATTAAAGTCTCCAAATTTTTTGGGTGAGTAAATTCAGTATGATCTTTTGTCTATAAATATAGATAGATCATGTGTTAGAGAGAGTGACTTCCAGTTGGGAGGAGAGTGATTTTGTTTTCCTCACAAAAAAAGAACTGCAAGCCTGTTTAATGGTTAAGTGAAGAAGATTATGCAAGAATTCCCTCGTGCAGTCATTAACGTGGAGTATAACACCATGATCCTCCTTAAATTAATCATTCATGTGATGAGACGAGTCACCGTGTGACCTATCTTGTGAAAATAAGTAGTGTTGGGCAGGAGCCCGATGTTGTAGTAAAATAAGTCGCACAACAAACTCTAGAATATTCACCTAGAGGGATTTCATCACCTAATGGAATTTTATCACCCAATGGAATTTTACACATCACCATAAGGAATTTTTACATACTCACCCAAGTGATTTTTATTACTCACCTGAAGGAATATTTCACACACACATGGATGTACCATTTTGTTGTACCACTGATCATTACAACCAGGACATTCCACATTATCTATGAAACCAAGAGAACTTTAGATACATGGAACCATCATGAATCTATTTATATGTTTTCATATACAATTCTATCTCTATTGTTTTAATTCATCATATTCATCATCTCTTTTCATGAGTTACCAAAAATACAGAAACCCCTTTTTGGTTCTCTCTTGTCAGCTATATATTTTCTGAAACTCCTTAAAAATATGTTACCATATTTTTTTATATAGACACCAAGTCCATAAAAACCAATTATTGCAGTAAATAAACCTTTTCAATACATTAATTTCTATAATTAACTCTCCATTGATGTTGGGAAAAAATCCTCAATTAATGTTGAGATAAATCTCTTCATGAATAATTTTCTCTCTCATCAATAAATGTGATGAATCCCAAAAAACCTAGTTGGAATGAAAAATGGTCAGTATCACACCAATCATCATTATCTGAGGAAAATAAGTTGACATCCTTTTTCACTTCTAACAAAATATAAGCTCCCCTAGGAAAGCAGAAACCAAATGCTAAAATCTTCATCACATATGTATCTGCACCATCTTGGTAAACAAAACTAAAACTGGAAACATCTGGCTCCCCCATAATAGTGAATATCACATTATCTAGAGCACCTACCAAAACTAACTACCCCCCCTTCTCAACATTCCCTGATCAGACATGTGCATAACCTCTCTCAACCTACATTTATTTCCAAATCTTAGTCTACTTTGCCCACGCATCTGAGACCATCTCTGAACCTTCCATAATTCTCTTCAAAAATATGTTCCCATATCTTCTTATTTAGACAGCAAGTCCATAATAACCAATTAATGCAGTAAACATCTCTTTTCCACTCATTAATATTCATAATTAACACTCCATTAATGTTGGGAGAAAATTCTCAATTAATGTTGAGATAAATATCTCCATTAATAATTTTCTCTATCATCAATAAATGTGAAGAATCCGAACAAGTAGCACATGTGTAACCTATATTTTAAAGTGGTAAAACATCACATGACCCATCACTCTAATGGGTGGAACCACATTTGCTATCATGCGAAGATCTTCTTGTTTATGAAATTCATTAGGAGAGAATGCAAGCTGTCACATATAACCTTCCTTCCTCTCTATAAAATGAGATTAAAAATGCCACATAGTTGGTTATGTAAAGAATTGTGAATAGTGACTCGACATTTGATTATGATGAAGTCCTAAAGAATTTATTAAATGAGCTATAAAATCCAAGAATGAGATAACATTCATGACTCAATGCATTATGTCAATCTGTTTAATGTATATATCATGAACATGAAATATTCATTTGTGCATGAGAATATATAGGCTGAAATTGATATCTTTATGTGAACAAGATAAGTATTCATTGTACACGTGTCTTGATATTGGGTTAGGTGAAAAAATTAAACACTTTATATGAAACCTTTGGAATGATTAATCAATATGAAAACACCCTTGGGCACACTATGGTATCATACAAACATGGAAACATGACATATCTATGGTGAGAAAAGTGACTATCCTTACGTTGGCACAAGATCCATCAATGAAAATGCGGTGCAACAATTTCAAGTAGAGATATTATTCCTAACAACATCTACATACCATCTTGAGACCCATTACTAATCATACGTCACAACATAGGATAATAAGACGAATGACTAAGATAATACACATGCATCATTAAAAGATGCATCACTAATCGTGCAACACACCACAAAAAAGTAGAAGGGTTTTTGATGGAAATTATTGCATACTATCACGAGATTCATTATTGATCATGCGGTGCAATTCAGACAAGAAGAGTGATTATCTTCGACCACACCCATAAGGCTTAATGAGATCACAAAAATACTTTTAAAATAATGATAAAAATATCAAAATGACAGGATCCTCTCATGGTCATAAAATTCATGTGATATTCCCATGGAGGATCACAAGACACTGTGAGATCTTGGTGACATGCTTTCCTCATCTCACAAAATCCCTTTGTCCTGTCAACCATGCCGCATGAAGTGCCTCAGGTATATTTAGGTGACCTTGCACTCCCCCATTGGCTCCCCATGGAAAAACAAATGAATTTTTCCATGGAATGATCACACACCCATATATGACCTTTATTAATTATGTGAAAAATCATCAAGAAGTATAGTAATTGTCTTTGAAATTACTCATTCAATCACACATGACTCCCGACCTTTAGAAAATGAATAAAGTAAGTAAAAAAGAGGAGGCTAGAGCCTCAAACAGTCATAACAAATTTGTGAAATTCTGAGGAAGTCCTCAATAAAGTCTTTAGATGACCTCAGAAAATCCATCCTTATCTTGGGAAACATCTTGGACAAGTCATATGAGATCACGAGAAGGCCTTTTAATAGACACCCTGATATCATAAACGCCCTTAGACATTTAAATATGATAACAAGGAGGTCCCTTGGAATGATCTCAAGATCAAATTAATACCCATTAATTTGAAATAATTCAATAAAAGATGCATTGATTGAATACTCTTACGGTCAATGAAAATAAAGTGATTCCCTTAGAATGATCCTATGTAGAGACTTGTGAAGACACATTGCACCAGAGCCCTTCGCCAACTCCACAATGGATTCACTCAAGATAAACTACAAAAAACGTAGAAAAACTAGGGTAGAGTGGCCTATAAATCCCCCAACCCAACATAAAAAGGAGCTTCATTTCAACATGGATGAATGAAATATCAAAACTACACACCAATGCTGGAGAATATTTCTCGAAGTGGATGACCACACAACCAACTAGTTACTAATCAAGTAATATTCTAGAAAATAACAAGTGTGATCATGAGAAATGCATAAATCAATTTGCATGATCATTCATAGATCACGTGAATGACTTTTGGAAATATGTGCAAAGAACATATCACAAATATTTCATATCAAACAATACTCAAAATAAATTAACACTAAATAAATATAAGTAATTTGAAATATATGGGATATAAAAAATGTTAAAGGTAAAATACTTAAGCAAAAAACATGTTCGCTGACCCTCATGTGCTTTATGTGAACCATCCAAGACATGCAATGGAACCCGAACATGTCGCCCATATCTCATGATTCTTCTCCAGTATGCTATTTGGGACATGAGTAACCCTACAGACATGTCATAGTAAGTCAAACGGTCCCCTTGGACACACTAATTTAGTCTCGTGAAGCCTTATGGGCTCATAACCCAAGCCTTGTGATGCCATTCAGATATATATCTCATCTCATATAATGTATCCCACCCTTGTCAGTCGAGTCCCACAATAGAATCTTGGAATTTCAATCAGCACCTGTGATACCCTATGGACATGTCAGTTGAGACTCGTGATGCCCTTAAGACAAATCAGTTAGGTCTCGTGATTCCTGCTAGGAGTGTTAGCCAATACATGTGATACACTCTGATACATGTTGTGTTGACTCTCAAAACACCCTCCATATGTTTTAACCAACTCTTCAGAATGACACGGGGGAAATTTAGCTGGATCATGCAACACCCTCTAGAAAAGCTAGGTGAATCATGAGAAGGATTCCAGGAAAAACCATCTCGGTCTTGCGATGTCCTCTAGAAAAGTTATCTTTGGTCATGAAACAAACTTCGAATGTGCCTCTCAGGATACATAAAGTCCTTTAGAAAGACCAATTAAATCATTTAACTATCTTTTGATATTCCATCAAGATAATAACCTACATGTCAGGACAAGGGGACAATCAACACATGTTAGGAAGACAATCTGGACAAATCAATATTTAAACCTTAGAGTGTATGCCCTGATTAACTGAACTACAAATACTCTGATCCCCCCATAACTAGGATATTCAAGACATGTCTAGGAGGCTTGAGATCCATGCCAAATATCTCAAGGGTTGTCCTAGTATGTAAGTCCATAACCTACCAATAGATTACATTGATCATTTTCTATCCCTTGAATCTCACACAGAGCATAGCTCATGTGGGATTAGAGAGTTTTAGTAGTCATATCAATAGAATCACAAGTCTCCAACAACTAGGTAAAAATAATAATTTAATCCTTAATAAGTGGGATGACACATTCACCTTAACATAATGAAAACCTCAGAGTGTAAGCTCTGATCAATTGAACTATGAGAACTCTGATTCCTTCCAGAATCAAGATGCATTGGATTCCTTCCTAAGGGTCAAGATTTTATAAACACCCATTTCAATGAAAAAATTAATTCAATGGTGTTTCAACCATTGGGACCCAACCATTCATATGGGAAAATCACTCTACCTCATCCATCAGTAGATTGAGAAATAAACTAAACCACAATGACTCTAATTCCCACCACAACTAGGATATATAGGATGTATCCCTAAGGCCAGAGCTCTATATTAAATCCTCTCAGGGTGGTCTCAACACATAATTCCCACATCATTAGTAATAAAAAATGATAATCATTTTCTATCCCTTTTTCTCACACTGAGCATATCTCATGTGAGATTAGGGAATTGTAATAATAATGTCATATGCACCATGGGTCTCTATAATGACAAGGGAAACCTCAGTATATAAGCCTCGAAAAAAAGATCCATGACAACTTCGATTCTTTCCATAATTGGGATACATAGGAAGTCCCTCCATGAATCTATCTTGAATGCCTGGTGTCCTGGAGAACCTATATAAGTCCTTTTAGCATGATGTTAAACTACATGGGTCCAAAAAAAATTGTGAGTTTTGATTCCTGAAATAAGCAGGATATGTATGATTTCTAATAATGGATCAATACCCTCCTTAGACTATTAACTGTCCCCTTGTGTGGAAGCACCTTCTGAATCTATTGGCTATATGGTTTTAGTACATAAGCAGCCTTCCATTACTATAAATTGATGGAGAACCTCAGATGCATACAAACGGATTCACTAAATAGACCCCAATCATTTTTTTTCACGTGAAAGAGAATTAACCAATAATCATTTTTTAGGGTAACTAGTCCCATATTGGTATTAGGAAGAGACTTGAAAACATATCTTAAATCTATAAGAGAGTTCTGTAATTGGAATTAATCCCCCCCCAAAGGTCTCATTGAGACCGACCTCCCATCCTCTCCACCGATGAGAGTCCCCAAGAGTCATTGGGCCTGAAAACCCAGATGAAATACTACCATTAGAAATTTAGTATGTACCCATCTATGGATGAGGAAACCATTGGGATTTTATGTTAAGAGAAATAATGATAATTCAATGTTAATGGTTTTCTGAAACACAAAACCCACTATAATCAACCTTCATGTAAAACTAAACCCACTTAAATGAGGGTTCTTGATCGCACCATGAATCCTAATGAAACAAAAATGGTGAACCCAACGTGAATCTCTCTAATAATAAAATGACTCATTAATCATTCATTAAGACAAATTTCTTTGTATACCCTATAAAAACAAAGTAGAATGACTGAAATGATCTTATAGATGATCCTTTGTAACTAGGGATCCCATGAAATAAGTCTAGCCTTATTTTGATAATTCCAAGCGATAAGAATTGATAATTTAGGAATAAAATTACAATTATGTTAACCATGTGTATCTAATTGAGCATATTATGCCAACAATATTGAAAAAATTGGTAAGATTATTTTTTTAATCTACAAAACTATAGTTACTACTATCATCATCCTAATTCGAGAAAATGTCTTCATCATCTAGCTTTATCTCAAGTAAATCATCTATGCTTGCAACCCCCATAGGTCTCAAAGTGATATCAACTTCTCGACAACTCCAATGTTAGGTAGTGAACATAATGGTCTGGGATCACCAATGACAAGGTACAATCCTAACCATGGAAGTTTCCCGTGAGGTTCTCCAAGCATGGAAACTAGTGAGTCCACATCACCCATGAAATGTTACCTCTAATCCAGTATCCCTTAACTCTACAACCAACTGCTTTGAAAGCTAATCCAAAAATAAATAAAAATTAAACCTTCAATTTCTAATGATGGTGGACCAGGAATCCAAATATAGATCTCGTTCAGTTCAGGTGTCGAAGAGGAGGTTACTTATCAACGATCATCACTAGAATCATCCCACCGATACCCTCCAGTCACCTAGGGAGGGTACCACCCAACACAATTTCACTTATGATGCTTATGCACATGCAACAAGGAAGGGTCATCAAGAGAAGAGGTGCTAGATACCCATGTGTGGGCTCATATACCCACTCTTGCTGATGATGTCCAATAACATATTATAGTAGGAACCAGTAAGCAGGATCATATCCCTATTTTCTTGGAACAAGTTTTTGGGAATATTTTGATCATGGGCATGGGGGGTTCCCAAATACCTACCCCCGTGCATGAAGTCCATTTACATATTCTCATGACATAAGGAAGAAAAAATTTGATGCATATTCCTGCTTCAATCGATGACATATTCTATTATATAATGGAGATGGAAAATGTGCAAGCTTATATCCCTAAACACACTTTTCTAACATTCCAATATATTTTAGCAATATGTGATGAACTCTGCTGAAATATACAGGCACTGTTACAGATAAAGGGGTAGGTTCATATTCCTATCTTTATATCTTGGACTTCTCAATACTTTGATCATTGTAATTAAGTAGCAATTCCAGAACAATTACACATTCTCTCATCAAAAATAATTATATAAATATTCCAAAAAGGAAGTGGAATCAGACCAAGATCATACTCCCATTACAATTGGGGTGTACCAGGTGAGAGTGGAACACACCTCAGGATAGAGGAACAAGCCTATCAAATAAGGCCAATGATATATTCCAAAGGCCCAATATCGGGCTCATATCCATGTTTTAGCTGGGTCTCACCATGTGAGAGTGGAAAAAGTCTCGGGGTAGGCTCATATTATTATCGAAGAAGTCCATCGACATACTCCAAAGGGCCAAGATTAGGCATATATTCCCATTCTGGTCAAGGTTGACCAAGTAAGAATGAAACAAGACTCAGGACATCCTCATATTCTTATCATAGAATCTTCCTAGCATATTCCAGTAGATCATGGAATCAAGGATCATATTCTGACATCTACCAATGAAAGTCTTAACCTACATCATTTTGAGGAAATATATTAAGAGACTCATATCCCTACTCCCTTTCTAGAGGTCTATCGGCATATTTTGGTGTGAAATTCATATCTAGACGAGGCTTATATTCCTGATCTAATCGGGGCTCACCAAGTGATAGTGGAACATTCCTTAGGAAGGCTCATATCCTTGCTCAAGAAAGTCAAGTGACATATTCCAAAGGCTCAGGATCGGGCTCATAATCCCATCCTGACTAAGGCTCACCAAGGGAGAGTTGTACATGCCTCAGGATAGGCTCATATTCCTATCAATAATGAGATGTCTCATCAGAATATTTTGATAGATTCTCATTAGTGGGTTCATAATCCCACAACTTCAGATTTTTATATACCAGTTTCGACAATCATTATACAACATGCTCATATCCTTGAAAAATTATGAAAATTAGGTCGAAATATTCTAACGATGATGCAAAAAATGGACCATATTCCTAATCTTTTCAATTCCAATGTATTTGAGGCTATTTAATACACATTCATAACACTACAGGGGTCTGTTGACTCTTACATCGAAGAGGAAGCATATGAAATTAATTACCATGATATTCACCCTCATGGTATTGTGGATATGGATCAGAGGGAACCTACTCCTGACATCCACCAGGGTAAACCTTCCCACAATGATATATTCCATGGATAAGGAAATCCACCCCTTTCCTAGACACCTTCATATAGAAAGGTGTCTCAAACTTCAATGCCTTTGTATAGAGAGGTGCTCAAAACCTTGTGGTCAATGGTATATATTACCCCATTAAATTCCATCATCACTCCACTATCTTCTATAGGTTCCCCTAAAAATCATATTATATTGTATGAATAGATGGGGGCATGTATGTCTGATGTAGAGGAGGATAACATTGAAATATATAGATATTTAACCAAAAAAACTCCCCATTATGTTCTGGCACCTCGATAATTCTAACTACGATATCCCAGATGAAATAGAAATTGAGTCCATTCATTATATTTGAAATAATATGTGGGATAATCATCAATGGATGAAGGATAGAGACCTCCCTTATCCAGGGTATGATGGTAAACTCTTTACTATCAATGTACTATATTTTCAGTTGGATTTGGCTGCTATATCCATGGACTAAGATCCAAAACTGGAAAATCACAGCACATATCTGCAACATGATTGCTTCCATTACATCATGAGTCTTTGGAAGATAATATTTGAAGCCACATCATGCATAAAAATTAGATTATGGAAAAATATGGAGTGTTACACTTTTTCGCTCCCCTGGAGTAGCCGAACCCCTCAGATAAGACATCCTTTAATGTTATAAATTCTATGAAAATTAGGGGACTGGGAAATTCTTGGGACTATTTGTTACTAAAATGGAATGCCCCTTCTTCAACAGTTCCCAAAAATCTTGAATGGGGGGCGAGTATAGACAACATGAATTCAAACTGGGCCACTCAAAGCAATGAGAATACAATTCAAAAATAGAAACTAAAGTTGTGACCATCTGGAAAGATTCTTATAAAGATAGGTTCTCATCATGGGCTAAAATCACACATAGATCCAACATGATCACAAAACTGTCATATAAAATGGGCTACAGTAGAAGATTCTATAGTAGATATCCATGAGTGGACCCGCCCCCCAAGTCCAGGGTAATATCTACCATTGCCTCCACCCCTCAGACAGTCAATTCCCGAGAGGAATCAGGACATATCCTCGGTAGCTGTGAGTGAGCCCCAAACCATTGGGCTGGAGTAATTTATATCTCAAAAATTATATCTAGGTTTATAATCCCTTAATAATGTCCTGGGAGAATTTGTGGTAATTCTAGATCACAGCCACCCCACTGGGATGGAAGAATTTATGTCTGCATGTTAGTCCCGAGAATCATCAAGTTCCCAATTTGAATCATTGGATCCTCAATAATGGGACAAATACATGCCAATTAGTCCTTGGATGACCCCCATCCAATATTTTTGGGGGAATTTTCATCATCATTATCACCATACAGATAACTAGTCTTCTCTAGGATGGGTGGAAAAAGTAAATTTTAAGAATGTCACATGTTCCTCCCATCACATGAAAAACTTATTCTAGGTGGATACTGCTTAGAAACCATGATAGAAAACTCCCTCAAAGTCAATGTGCATAGAACATGAAGGGAGGAACATACATAAAATGTGATCGTACCCCACCAGGGTCAAAATCCAAAATGGCCCAATATGCCAATGGTTTAAATAACAACCCTGATGAAAGATGTGCATAATTATCTTGTTGCACTGAAAGTAATTAAACAACCACCATCGATCGATATGCCTCTGTGAATTTCATCACTTTGAACATGGAAGACACCATAAATCAAGGAACAAATGTAGGGGACCATAACAAAGAAAATATACCCCAGGAGTAGGGTTATTTAGATGCACCAAATGAGGCCACATATACCCACAACCAAAGAAGGATCCAAAATCTGGAACCTTTGAATAAAGAGATGACACCTCTCTAGAAAAACCCTACCAAAGAAGAATGGAAAGGTATGGCTGAATGATAATCACCAACCAGAAAAGTTGAGGTTCATTCCAAGAAGGAATAATTGTCAGACTATTAGAATGAGATACGATCTCTTAGACAACTTAATGAGTAACTACTCAGGGTCTATATTCCCACTGGGTATCATCTTCAAGTAGAGATGAATATTCTCTCTCTCATGGATAATCTAACAACAAGGGTGGTATTTGAGCATAAAAATGGCTCTAGATATATCTAGAAAGTCTACATAAATAATGACGTTGAAAATGATCATGAATTCTCTCCATTATGGTGAAAGGTTCTCCCTTTAGAGGGAAATCATTTAGTCATAAGATGATTCAAGAATCAGTTGGATATGAAAGAAATAACACCTAATCGGCCCCTTTCAGCTCCATGTGGATGAGAGAAGGCTCAGAAAGTAGTGCCTCAAAAGATTCTTAACATCATATGGTCCTTATATACTCAAATAGACGATATAGAAGGGAAACGTATACCCATTCTACCTGAGAGGAAGCTATATCCAAAATTGGTGGCTGATACTCCACCACCACCCAACTTTGGAAATCCTACCTTCTCTACCTTTAATGATGTAGGCGACCCCAAACAACATCTCAAAGACTTTGTAACCCATTGCAAGCTGATTATGAGACCTTGATATAAATAAATGAAATAAATATGTGTTGTTTCATATAGACTTTTATAGGGATAACCTTTTTTTGGTATAGCAACATGCCAGTAGGATCCTTTATAGGATGGGAAGACATTCGTTGTCAGTTCCTTTATCTATTTAGATCCAAATTGAGGAAAATGACAACATTTGACCTAAAAAATTTAAAAAATATGAATGTGGTAGGGTTTATGACTATATAGTTATGTGGAATGGATTAACCTATTCATTGAACATCCCTCTCTTACAATATAAAATTTTGGAACTTTGTGCTGAAAATCATAGGGATGAGTTAAAGACACCTCTGATCCCCATGAACTATCTTGGTGGGTTCTGTGAGTTCACTAAAATGACACAATGTCTTTAGGAGGCTATTTGGAAAACTATATCCAAAACTAAACTCATTCCCACAACATAGGGTAAAAGTTTAGGAAGTTCATTATTTGTAGCTTCCACTCTCAGGCTAGTAATAGTACCCATTCAGGCACCTAGGTAGGCTATAAACTGCTTATCCCCCTATTTCGAGTGGCGACAACCATATAATCTTTCTCAGCTATAAGCATAGAAAAATCAAGGTTGCCCAATATTTTTGGAACAATTGAAAAAGTATAATCCTTCTGAAATGAAAATTTCCCTAGTTATTTCTTACTATCCATGGATAATAACCTACTCAATCTTCCACAATCTTGGAAACCATATGAAGTCAACATCACTGATCATACTAACTATTGTCCTACAATAGAAGTATGGGTTGTAACATCCATGATTTATTCATATTCAAAGACATCCTTCAAGGCATGGTCGATTCTGGACTATTGGGGTTAGAAAAGGTGACATGTATAACCATTTTCCAGAGAGAAGAAGAAGATGGATGACAGAAAGTTCCAGCTGGGTTTGTGCAAAATTTTGACAACTAGGTGACATAGAAAATAGTTTATTGAGCTCATGAACCCTTGAAAGAAATGTTTTTCAGACCCTGAATAGCTCCACCACCTATTAAAGGATACATTATAAGTTCCCCCAAAATACGGGTGTGTCCATCAGAAGTAGGAAGAAACAGAAGAGGAAGAATCATATTCTTATCCAATGTAAGACCTAAATCATGAAGAATTATTCCCTGAAACATCTATGTAATAGGAACCACCCCAAAAAATGTGATCCTCATTAAATGATGAACTAATATTTGGTTATGTCAATATGATACACTCGGAAGACCCCTTATTTGATGATGAACATTCCCTCAAATTTTAATTTCCCCCACATAACCAGGGAATGAGAGTACGCATGTGCTAAAACTGTGGATAAAGGGGACATATCAGATGTGGTCAGAACCAATATTCTAAAAATATCCCTATATAGGACATATATACAACTGAGATTCATGGAAAAGCACTCCAAGAGGCCCAAAAGAGGAAGGGAGGTTCCCCAAATCCCTACAATAGTCACTAGTATCTAATTATCTTACAAAACCACCTAGAACAGGTTTAATCTGATCGACCCAAGAAATAGGTAATACCAGCATGATCTACACCTCTTGTAGTAGATATTCCCTCGACTATTGCACAAGCCCCAGGCCTATACACCTCACATGCCTCGGCTACCGAGCCATATTCTGAAGAGAAACCCCATATTGGGAAGTGCCAGCCTCTAGAACAAATGTATGATGTTTTGAAATAGTTGGAATTAGTCCTATTGAAGCTCTCAATCCTTGATGTGATTCATATTTTAGAATAAATCATAACAGTACTTGTTGAATCCCTTTAGATCCCATAGGAGTTCAAGAAAAAAGTCGATGCATCCAAGATATATCGAGTGGAGACAATGTCATCATAATGCCATGTCCCCATCTCATTCACTGACCAGGATGAAGAAGAAGTTATAAAAGGGAACATGAAGCCTCTATATGTTTCGACTAGGATCTATAATGTAAACATACAAAGAGATCTAATTGATAATGATTCCTAGAAAAACCTCATCCTGGTTCGAAGCCTATGACGTTTGGGATATGGATAATGGAAATTTTATCACATAATTCTAACCATTCAAGGGTATGATAAGAATGAGAAAATACCCATAAGGAAGATTAATATCAATACTCATTTTGGGGATCTCACATTTGATGATGAGTTTATAGTAATCTATAAAGGCACCATAAACAATGTCCTTCTTGGAAGGTACTAGATCCATATCCGCCTTGGGGTAATTTCAACATTCCATCAGTGTTTAAAGTACCCCATTGATGGAAAATTTTCCATACTACATGGTGATAGTGCCCCTTCAAGACGTTCATATCCACATACATTGAAGTGGATTTCTATAAAAGGGGAGGAAAGAAACCAGTGGCGGATTATGATACTGAAGTTTCAACCCCAATTTATTGGGAACCAAACATGTGAATACATGAAGTATGCTCGATATAGACTATGTGATTCCCATTAATGTAGTCTAGGTGATAGACCTAACCCTAGAGGTCGAAGATCCATCTGTCCCTAGTGACAGTGTAAAATACAATCATCTCTGACATCTATATGTAACAAATCTGGTGGAAGGGAATGATAAGGTCTCTCCTCATGATCTCTATCACCCTAATTGTGAAGGAGAATACCTTAGTTTTACATCTTAATATTTAAATTTATCCAGATACTTAGAGTTAAGGGAAGATGAGGATGACCAAAGAAATTCTCTTCCCACATTTGAGGAAGGTGTCTCCAACACCATCGATGAGCTCAGACAGATAGATATAATAATAGAAGAAAATCATGACCTACACTTATTTTTATGCTATATCCCATAAAGATAATGGTTTACATATTTATTTTTTGAATAATCACTGATATGTTCTCTCTTGTAACTATAAAAAATTTCCCAATTTGAATCGAAATGTTGCTAAGCCCCATATAAAACTACACGATGAGTATCGAGGCTTCAAGTAGGTGGTCGGGAGGATGTACTGCTCCCATGCAACCAATTTAGATGCGGAGGTTGACAAGTTTATCAAGTAAAACTTTTTTTTTCTAGAAGTGAAATACCCAAGATGGATTTCCAACACCTTCCCCTTCAATAAGAAGAACATGTAGATTAAGATATTAATTTATTTAAGAGACCTTAATCTGAATTGCCTGAAGAAAAAATTCCCATTACTGATATCAAAACTTTTGATTGATGGAACCATTGGATCCCAAAACCTTTTCTTCATGGATGGGTACATGGCGTACAATACAATCAAGATAGTCCCTAAAGATAAAGAAGCAACTATCTTCAAAGTTACTCATGAAATATTCACCTATTAGGCCACGCCCTTTGGATTAAAGAATGAAGGTGCTACATATGAGTGCACCATGCATCACATATTTAATGCATTCATTGGAAGGTTGATGAGTGTTGTATCAACAACCTGGTTGTTAAATCCCGATAGTGATGGGACCACATTACGGATCACAAAATAATCTTCGAAATGTTATGGAAACACAATTCAAAGATGAATCTTCTGAAATTAATGTTTGAGGTAACATCAAGAAAGTTACTTGTCTTTGTGGTATGCTACTGTGACATTGAGGTTGATCCAGATAAGAATAGTACAATTTTAGTGAGGTCACCCCCCATAAATCACAAACAACTAAGGGGGATCCCAGGGCACCTTGTTTACATTCAAGGATTCATTTCCAAAAAGGATGGTAAAGCTTTACCCTTCACCAAGCTGATGTAGAAGGTAATTTCCTATCAATGGGATAATGATTATAAGGAATACTTAAAATTCATCAAACAATACCTACTACACAAACTGGTATTGTTTCTTTCAGGGGAAGGTAGGCCACTCATCTTACATGTGGACTCCATGAAATGCTCCTTGGGTTCCCTCCTTGTAAAAAAATGATACAGGGAGTTATAACAATCTCTACTACCACATCCAGACTACACTAGGTAGTGAGACCTGATACTCTGATGTCGAGAAGAAATGCCTTGTAATAATATTTGCAGTGAAAAATATGAGGCATTAATTGTAGCACCATGATGTCCATCTAGTATATCGTATCATAGCACTAAAGTACATCCTTGGTCGTCCTATATTGACTAGGTGCTTGGTCCGATGTGTGGTCATTCTTCAGAAATATAACATTTGGTTCGTATCATAGATCTCTATGAAAGAGAGATCCCTAGTTGATTTTTTTGAAGCATATCATACCTCAAAAAATATACTACAAGACACTGAGATCTATGATATCTGTGAAAGGGAGATACCTAGTCATATTTGTATCTCCTAACAAAGTGGTTTTTCCATACTATTTATTACTATCTGAAGGCTGTACTAATAATGAGGTACAGAACCAATCCCTTATTATCAGGTTGGAACTATCCCTATAGCCACAAATAGACTATCTAAATATCAAATGAGACTGAGATTTAGTGATAAAGAAGATTAATGGTGAATATTCCATCAAAAAGAAGGAACTTGACCCTCTCATTTTCTATGTCAGGGGACTGATGGTAGAGTTTCCTTTTGAGCCAAAATTGCATCATATTCCCCAATCAATGAATGATCGTACCAACACATTGACCAATGTAACCACCATCCTACCCGACCCTGATCAGAATGAAGAAATCATTTATATCACACATTAAATAATGGGATCAAAGATCATCATTTGAGATATGGAAGAAATAAATCAGGATAACAACTCCCTAGAGCACGATGAACCAATGACCACCTCTTGATAGATAGAAACCATAATTGGTTATCGGAAAAATGAGACTCTCCCAATGAACCAAGCTAGAAGGGAATAGTTTTGGTACCATGCAGTGAATTCCAACCTGTATGATCGTCCAAATGAGTTTAAATCCCTCTCCAAGATTTTATTTGATGGAATCCTCCTCAAATGCATAGAAGAAAGAGAAATTTCCACCGACATGGAAGAAGTCCACAGTGGATGTTTTGGTTCCCATCAATTTGGGACCAAGATCTACCACAAAATTAGAAGGTTGGGATATTATTGGCCTACCATGATACATGACCTTGTGGAATTCACCAAGAAGTGTCATGTGTGGTAGATTCATGAAAACTTCATCCATCAACCCCTATAATTACTACATACAACTATATATTCCTAGTAATTTTTTTTGTTTGGGGAATGGATGTAGTGAGGCCATATACCCTAGAAACAACTAACCACTTCAAGTACATCCATACTACTAATAACTTCTTTTCCAAATTGGATAAGTAAATACCCCTGAAGGAAGTGAGGATGGATAATATCATCAACTTTGTGAAGTCCCATATCATCACCCTGTTTGATGTCCCTCACACAATATTGACGAACAACGACACCAAATTATGTTCTATGGAGTTGAATAAACTCTACCATGAGTAAAATATAATGTCCAATAACTCATATCACTATCATGCAGTAGAAAATGAATAGGTAGAGTCCCTTAATATGAATTTATCAAATATACTCTATAAGATGGTAAATAAAGATTATAATCCTTTCTGAAAAATATCATCAATTCTATATGGTCCTACTGTAACATGACACATACTAATACACAAGAAACACTATGCTCATTGGTTTACAGGTCCGAGGTAGTGTTACCTATAGAATTATAGATTCCTTTTCACCAAAATGAAATTTTGTGTTAGCTCTCAGATGATGAGCTATTGCAAAATCAGCTAGATGAGTTAAAGTATCTTGATGAGAACATGTTTCATACATTGAAAAACCTTGAGGTTTATCAAAATTATATTATATAGGACGTTAATAAAAAAATTACACCTTCATTCATTCTTCCATGGAGAACTGGTGTTGGCTCTCAGAACCCCAATGACACCAGGCAGGAATCCCCCAAAGCTAGAACCACAATAGGAAGGACCGTACATTATACATAAGATTTATCATAGTGGAGCCTACTCATTGGACACTATATATGAGAGGCATGTCACAACACTCCCAAAAGTGATATTTCACAAGAAATACTTTTCATAACCATCATAAGTTGGGAATCAACATCAGAGTAAGCCCCACCATTTGTCCTAACCACATGACTTTAAACTATACAAAGTTTTTCCTAACCACATTATGGTAAACCTATACAAAGTTCATTATAACAACATGATGTTAAACAATGCAAAACTCATTCCATAAACATGAAATTAAACTGTACAACCATGTCTTAATAGAAAGTTGTTAAACTGTATGGTATACCAAGTACTCATCACTTGATGTAAAACTGTATGGATCCACAACCTCTCACCTCTTTAACATCATGTGATCCATATCCTTAAAAAAAGACCTTAAATTAAATGTTCCATACATAACTACGTATGAATTGATTCTAATTTTTTAGATGAGATGTGTAGGGATGCCTCGATCTTATATATTTATCAAAACACTTCATAACAAAAAATTCCTCTTTTATACCCTCAAAAAACCCTTTATATTCTTTGTTTCTCACACCGAGTATAGCTCACATGAGAATAAGAATTGTGGTATGGGATTCCCCCCATGAACATTGAAAGAAATTACATGTCAAGTCCATCACGATCCTGAATGAAATACCATAAAAGGCACACCATGAGTCTTTTACAAATGATTCTAAACTTCATAGTCAACGTCCTTACTACATGACATAAAATTTCATGGTCCCTTAAGAACTACATGTGGATTTATTTGTATCATCAAAGTATATGAATTGACTCATATATCTCTAATCCTATCCCCATATACAACAATCAATGGAAAGAATGACCAACAATATATATGGTAAAAACTAGTGAAGAGAGAGTTTATTATTAAATAACTACATGTGACTTGATTACAGTCCTCACAAGATATGTAGCAATGCCATAATTTCCAAAACCGGTCCTAGTTACAACAAATAAATATTAAAATGTGCCCTATTTCAATGTAGGTTAGACCTAAGAAAGGAAATTCATTAATAACTAGGTGTGTCTTGATTCCCATCACCATGAGATATGTATTGATACCCATAATTCCATTCATGGGACTAGCCATAATACTATTATTTCACATCAGGGGATTATGTCATCTCTGTTAGACATTAAAATGCATGGCCCTTCAAAACTACGTGTGGTTTGATTCTCATTTTCATGAGATAAATAGTGATGCCCAGACTTTTACCTTTAGGTCAAACCATAAAATTATTATTTTTAACATCAGTTACTACATCTTTACCGCATGATGTTAAACAATGTGGTAGTATAACCTTACCGTATTATGTTAAAACTGCACCAAAAATTTCCTTACCGCATGATAACAAAACTACATAAAACACATTCTTACCACATGATGTTAAACTATATGGAGTAAGTCCTTATCATATTACTTGAAAAAACATGAAAATTTTCTTTACTGCATGATGTTAAACTACACATAAAATTTCCTCACTTCATTATGATAAACTATACATAGAATCACCCATTTTTTGTTCCTTATCAAAGGACCAAAAGAGTCTTACTTTGGTCAACAAGATTATGGGGTGATTCACCATATTTTAAATCACTTAAATCTATAAACCAAAATTTATATCTCAAGAAACTCGGGTCACTGTCAACCTTTCATATCCCTTGGAAAGGAAAAGGGATCTATCGGTTCGGCCATGATATTGATGCAGAAGGGCTTAAGACCCACCAACCGATGACATCTTGGACCAATATAAATGGATTTCTAATTCTTTTGATCCTGAAGTCATCGAGGAAGAACACATCAACTTAGTGTGATATGAAAAACTCATTTTATAACTATCCGACATCATTACTCTTGACCTTAGAACTTCAGGCCATGATTTACAACATTTTCATCTCCCACTCAGAAGGACATTGGAGTACTCTTGACCTAGGGTATCTTAATTAGGATCTTGTATAAAATATCTCATATTAGGTCTATGTGAGTCATGATCCTAAACTACCTTCACTTTTTTCAATGTTTTATGACCTTAAAATCTAGCCTATAATACTCCTAATCACAAGAGCATAAACTCATAGCTAGTGAGATGCCAAACTTTTCAGGTTGAAAACTCAAAAAGGGTTACCTAAGAAAAAGTAGAGTCTTCATTATCTAAAAACTTAATTATCCAAGTTTAGGGAAAAAATGTGGTGAAAATTAACAAGTAATAAAGTTTATAGGGTCCACTTTGTGACCCTAATAAAATTTTATTTATTCTCAGTGGGCCCTTTGGTCAAGAAAAAAGTTGCAGTAATGGTTTGTCACATCTCCTCACCACGAGAATATATTCTGTATGTGGTGACACAATTTTTTGGGTTCTCAAACCCTTATTTGATATTAAATTCTCCATAAATCACACTGTATTATTTAGGAAATTTGGGTAAGTGAAACCTTCCGTAGCCCTTGGAAAAGATATCCAACTTCAAGGGGCCCTTTTCTTGACTATGCGCATATGCCTATTGATTTTGAATATGCACCTAGGGTTATCAAAAATGATTCACTCTGTAAAAATGAAATTTTGATCCTCGAGAACCCTAAAATCACTACAGTACCACTAAAAACCTCAGTGTGGCTAAAATACTCCAAGTATGAATGTCACATATCATTCTCTAAATTCAACCACTTTGTACCATGACTTATAGTCTCCAGACCAAACTATCTGATCAGATTTTAAATTATCGACATTGTGTCCCTATGTTTCATACCCTTTCCAAAGGTCATAATGTGACACTCCATTACCTAAAATTCGATGGCCCAAAACTTATGATTTGAAACCACATGGAATAGGGATCTAGCTTCAAAATCAATAGATAAACTTACCTAGGTGGATGGAACCCTTCCTGGATAGCTTTCCTACCATACCCAATCTCATCATCTAGATTTTTGAGTCTTCATGGATCTTTCATATCCCTCATAAAAAATTGGAGATCATCTTTTTCTTAGACATGATACCAATTCATTAGGGTCCGGAACCACAAACTAATGGAATCTTCTCCTTGTCAGAGAGGATCTTCAATATTTGTGATCTGTATCAACATCAAGGTGGAACCTGGAATCATAGAATGTCATGAGATATACCTATAATGTTTTCTCCATCCTATTTTTATAGACTCAAACTTATAGGTTAATATTTACAAAATCCAAACTAAAACTATATAAGTGGACCTATAATCTCTAGTATTTCTCTCTCAATATATATTACCTCCATAAATCTTCCATAGCCACTAGAAAAGATATCTGACTTCAAGATGCCCTTCTATTTACTGTGTATGCATGTCTATGGCTCCTACATATGCACCTATGACCATCAACCAAATTCATCACTATCCAAAAAGGGATATCTAATCCTCATGACCTCAAAAAAACCACGGTAAAACCTGGCACCTCAGGTTTTTCTGTATCATTCTTGTCATTTTAGCACCATATTCCATGATCATTTATAAGGTCTGAGCTAAAACACTATAAACTAAATAAATATCAGGTTCAAGCTAAAAGAACCTAAAATAAATCAATAGAATATCCGAGCTAAAAGATCATAAAAAACAATATAATGTTTGAGATAAAAGTACCTAAACTAAAGAAGCATCAAAGTTCCAAGACTGAAGACCTTAAACTAAAGCAATATAAGTTACGAGAAAAAGACCTTAAAATAATGCAATATCTCATTTGAGATAGAAGATCTTAAAATAAAGAAATATCATGTCCAAGTTAAAAGACCTTAAAAAAAGTCATATAAGGTATGAGCTAAATGAACCTAAACTAATTCCATATTAGGTATAATATAATAGACCCTAAACTAAGGTAATACAAGGTCAGAGCTAAAAGACCATAAAATAAAGCAAAATAAAATGTCCGAGCTAAAATATATTAAACTAAAACAATATCAGGTCTAAGATAAAATAACTTAAACTAAATAAATATCATATACAATCTATAATACCTTAATTTAAATAAATATAAATTCTAAGATAAAAGACTGTAAACTAAATTGATTTCAATTCTGAGCTAAAAGACCCTAAAATAAAGCAGTATTAGGTCCGAGCTAAAATACGCTAAACTAAAACTATAGAAGGTCTGATCTAAAAGTACCTAAACTTAAACTATATAAGGTCCTAGATAAAAGAAACTAAAATAAATAAACATCAAAGGTCTGAGATAAAAGACCTTAAACTAAATCAATATCAAGTCAGATCTAAAATAACTTAAACTAAAGTAATATCATGTCTGAACTAAAAGACCTTAAACTAAAAAAATATTAGGTCCGAGCTAAAATTCTTTAAACTAAAATAATATCAGGTCTGATCTACAGGACCTTAAAATAAATTGATATTAGGTCTATGCTAAAAAAAATTTAAACTAAAACCATATCAATTTCAAGCTAAAATACCTTAAACTAATTCAATATCAGGTCTGAGCGAAAAGAACCTAAACTAAATCAATAAAAAGTCTAATCTAAAAGACTATAAACTAAAAAACAAAAACAATTGATCCTTTAAGACGTTAGAAAAAAATGAATCTATTATATCCAAGACCATAAGTTTCGGCTATAGATAGAACACTCTCTCTACAACATTCATTATACCCAACTATACTTCTACAAGTTAGGTGATCTCAAGGTAGCTGGAACAAATATTTCCATGAACGATCTCATGAGGGTGGGAAATCATGAGTATCTCTCAATAATTAATCTATTAAAATTTCAACATTCAAATACAAGTATTTGTGGTTACTCGATATCATGTAAAGGATGAGCACCATTGATGATCCATACAACATCAATTTGAATCCATGGACTCTTGGTTAGGAGTCTTCTCTTGGTGATTCTAGAAATCCCCTAGTCAACATAATCTTAAAAACTCCTCACATGGAGATCAATATCAAAGCCCTATATATGTTCAAATATGTTTTAAAGTTATTAATGTTTACCTTAGAATCATTTTATTTTCATTCTGAACCATTCTCATTCTAGGGGGGGTTATTGATTCTCATAATTGCACATGACACTCTTTTCCATAAATGGGAACATGTGATGAGGGATTAATTAATCATAATGCATACACACGTGATCATGATACTTGGTGTGTGAAAATTGTTTACACAATTGAAGGAGTTTCATTATTATTATTATTATTATCATTAATATGTGTTCCAAACAATAATAATTATAATTAAAGAAATAATATAAATAAAATGGAAATATTTATTTTCTTCCAAATGGGAATATCATGTGAGGGATAAAATGTGCCACACTTGGTCTTATTCAACCTTATTGCACTAGGGTTCTAGTCTACCTACTATATCAGGGATGAATATCTTGCATCACCATTAGAAGATGAGCTCACTTGTGCTGTAATGCCTTGTGTTGAGACCACCATATGAAACGTTGCTATAGGAAGATCAAACCACATGACGAATCTCCTTATCATCCATGACTAATCTAGAGGGGAATATGAATAGATCCAACACCATATATGGTGCATATACATGCACATAACATAGATTTCATGAAGGCGGATAGCATAAGGGCTTGGTTCATGTGTATCAGCCTGCAACGAGCCAACATGCTTCACAACTCCCTAGTTCTTACATATAACTTTCAGTGTAGTATAAAAAATGTAGGCATGCCCTGGAAACTATATTCTAATCATGATATAATAGAAAGCCTTCTGGTAGACATGCAATATCGTGAATATGGTCTGTGGATAGGGAAAGAGTGGGATGTTGATGATCCAAAATGGCCTGCTTGGATAGTCTGTCCATGTATAATCTTGATGTGCGTAATGTAGAGAGGAACCAATGCCACATATCCAAGTGCGTAAAAGAATTCACGGGCTAATTTTCAAGTGAATAATAGCCTAAAATATCCATTTGAAGAAAATTTGTTTTCCTCGCTAAAAATAGAGCTTTCACTAAAAGAAGATTATGTAGGTCACCACCACTAATAGAAGCCACCATGCTAATACTATGTTTCAGGGATGAACCATACATGGGGGAGATTCATAGTGTGTGAATGAAACTCTATATGTGGATCACATGACTATACATAGCCTCCATGAGGTTATCTAATTGAGTAAGTAAAAATGCATGTTTAAGAAGAATACCAAAATATTTGGTTATTTGAAGACATAACTTGACGTGACGTTACTTTTTGATTTCATGGATGAATAAGTTGGTGTGAAGAATAGAGGAACATGATTATCAGACATGCCACTTGTCTTCAGTGAGAAGATGTAGTGTGATCCTTTATCTATAAATATATATAGATCATGTGTTAGAGAGATAAAATTTCATTAAGGAGGAGAGAACATTTGTTTTGCTCACAAAAAAGAGAATCAAGAGACTCTATAATGTTAAGTGAAGAGGATTATGTAGTAATTCCTTCGCATAGTCATTCATGTGGAGTGAGATACCATGATACTCCTTCATGTAATCATTCATGTGAAGAGACTAGGCATCACATAAACTATATTGAAAAAATCAGTAGCACTCGCATAACCCATATTTTGACGTGGTGAAGCATCACATAACCCATCAAATGAAAGGGTGGCACCGAATATGATATCATGAGAAGATCTTCTGGTGTATAATCTTAATAGGTGATAATGGAAGACAACACATTTCCCCTTACCAACTCCACCTAAAGGGAGATTAAAATTTCTACATACCCCATTACGTGAATAATTGTGAACAAAAATTCACCATCAAGTTACGATCAAGTCCTAATGAATTTATTCAATATGCTGTAAAAGTCATGCATGAGATAAAACTCATGACTCGATGCAACATATAGATCTGATTAAATTCCTCACAACACAAATTAAATATTCAAGTGTGCATTAGAATCTACAGGCTGCAATTGATATTATCATATGAAGAGGATAAATATTCCATGTACATGTGTCATGAGATTGCTCTAGGATATAGCTTTCAACACATTCCATGCACCCTTTTGTATGTTTCCAAGACATTAAAACACCCTTGGTCACACTATGACATTATAAAACCATAGAAACATGATATATAAAAGTCTAGAAAAGAAACTATCCTTGAAAATGTCCACACAACACCGTGAGATCCATCAATGAACATGTGGTGAAACAAATTCAATCAGAGTAACTATCCCTGAAAAACATTTATATGCCATCATGATATATAGTAATGATCATTCTATGAGAAATAGGAAAATATGATGAATACCTAAGAAAAGGTGCATGTGTCATCTCAAGATCCATCACGAACCATGTGATGCATGACTGACAAGTAAAATCTTTATTAATGGAAATGATCGTGTGCCATTGTGAGATTAATTATTGAATGCATGACACACTGTATACAAGAAGAGTTATTGTCTTAAATAACACCCACATGGTTACGTGAGATCTCAAAAATAATTATAATGTAAGGATAATAATATCCCAAATTTGGGATACTCTTGTAGTCTTAAAAGTCATGTGACACTTCCCTGGTGGCCTAAAACACACTGTGAGATCCTGGTGACATGCTCTCCTCATCTCACGAAATCCATTTGGATTTTCATCCTCATCGTGTGAAGTGCCTCAGGTATGTACAGGAGACCTGATTCTCCCCCTTTGGCTCCCTAAGTAAAAATAGATGAATTTCTTACATGGAATGATCATGCACCCCCATAGGACTTTTATTGGTCATGCGGTGCATCTTCAAGAAGTAGAGTAATTGTCTTTGACATTACTCATGAAATATCGCATGAATCCCAATTTTGGAAGAAAAATTAAGGAAGTAAAATAGAGGAGGAGGTGGGAGACTCTTATGATTATAAAATGTTTTCAACATTATGAGGGAGTACATAACATAGTCTCAGGAGGACCCTAGATACGCCATCCTTATCTTGAAAAACATCATGGACATGTCATATGAGATTGTGAGAATGCCTTTCAATAGGAGCCCTGATCTTTTAGAAGCCCCTTAGATATGTCAATATAAAAACAATAAGGTACCTTGTAATGGATGAATGATAAAAAAGTCCACTTTAATTGTACATAATCCTATAAAGGATTCATTGATGGAATAATCTCATGGTCACTGAAAATCATAAAAACACCCTCAGAATGATCGATGATAGAGACTCATGAAGATGCATGGAACCATATCCCATCACCAAATCTATCCTACATTCAATAAAGATACTCAGAAAAAATATGATAACAAATGGGGTGGTGATACCTATAAATCCCACACTCCAACATGAAAAAAATATTTTCGACTCTATACGGATGGATGTACTCTTAGAACCTCACACCAGCACTAGAGAATATTTCGTGGAGTGGATGATATCTTGACCTAAAGGTTCCTAATCATGAAATATTTCATTGAATAGCTAGAGTGATCAGGCACCATGCATAAATAACTTATTGTGATCATTCATTTATTAAATGAAGGAATTTTGGAAAGATTTGTGAAGAACATACTACACATCTTCCAGACCATGTGAGACTCAAAATAAACTAACATTGAATAAATATAATGAATTAAAAATATAAGGTCTAACATAATGATTAAAGGTTGAATAATTAAGTATAAAACATGTTATTTGACCCTCATGAGCTCCATGTAAACCATCCAAGTCATGTGAAAACATAGGAAATGTCACCCAGATCTCATGAAACTTGTTCAGTATGACATTTGGTTCATGAGAAAATCTCTAGACATTTCTGTTCAAGTCATATGGTCCCCCTAAACATGCCACTTTATTCTTGAGAATCACTTTAGGGTTATCACTCATTCCTTGAAATTTCGATCAGATACATCACCCAAATCATATAACAATGTCCACTTATGTTATACAAGTCACGCGGTAGCAAATGTGCATGTCAATAAACTCTCACGATATCCTTTGGACAAGTCAGCTAAGATTTGAGATTCCCACAAGACATGTCAGATAGGTCCCGTGATTCCCTCCCAGATTGTTATCCAAGACATGTTATACAATTTGAGCATGTCTTTTTAAATCTCTCAACACCATCCATTTGTGTCAACTAGCTATTTTGAATGACACTAGGGAAAGTTAGCTGGATCATGAAACAACCTCTAGACAAGCTAGTAAGGTCATGTGATATCTTCCAAAACAAATCATCTGGGTCTTGCGATGTCCTATGGACAAGTTATAATTGATCATGTTGAAACCATTAGATGTTACACTTGGGTTTCATGAATCCCTTTAGAAAGACTAATTGAATAATTTATTTGTCTTTAGATATGCCAATGTAGATACTCTTCTAAATGTCAAGATGAGGGGAAAATCAATATATGTTAGGTGGGAAAGAAGGGCGATCAAGAGGGAAACCTCATATTGTAAGCCCTAATTAACTAAACTACAATGAATCTAGTTCCTACCATAACCATGATTTATAGGACACCTCTATGATGTTTCATCTCCACAAAAAATATCTCAATGGTTGTCCTAATACATAAGTCCTTAACTTACCAATAAATGACATTAATCATTTTCAATTCCTTGTTTCTCACACCAATCATAGCCCATGTAAGAATAGGGAGATGAAATAGTCATATCATTCACATCATGAGTCTCCACCATCCAGGAAAACATATGTATTTAATCCCCAACAAGTGGAATGAAACATTCAACTCAACACATGGGAGACCTCAGAGTGTAATATCTAATCTATTGAGCTATGAGAACTCTGATTCCTTCTATAACCAGGATATGTGGGATGCATTTCTAAGGCTTGAGCTCAAATAAACATCTATTTCGATGAAAAACTTATGTTGATCTCATTTCAACAATTCAGACCCAATAATTCCCATAGGATGGTCACTTTACCTCATCCAGAAGTAGACTGAGAAATAAACTTAACTATTATGACTCTAATTATTATTAAAACCTAGATATGGAGAACTTCTCCCTAAGGCTCGAGCTCTCTAATAAATTATCTTAGGGTGGTACTAGAATGTATGAACCACATCATGATAAATAAAAAATGACAATCAACTGATATCCCTTGTTTCTCACATCAATCATATCTCAAGTGTGCTTAGGGAATTTCAATAATCAAGGAATCTTCACCACGAGTCTCTAAAACGAAAAGGGAAACCTCAGTGTATATGCCTAAAAAATGAACTATGATAACTCTGATTCTCTTCTTTATTGGGATATGTAGGAAGTCCCTTCAGGAGTTGATCTTGAACATCTTGTTTCTTAAAGAACATATATAAGTCTTTTCTACATGACATTAAACTGCACGAGTCCAAATAATTAAGTGGGTTTTGATTCCCACGATAACTAATATACGTAGGATTCCTCATAATGGCTACATCCCATCTTCGTAATATTAACTACCACCTTCCATGGTAGCACATTATGAGGCACTTGTTTATATGATTTCAGCACATAAGCAGCCACCCATTACTGGAAAATGATGGATAACCTCATATGCATACAAAATGATTCAATAAAGAGACCCCCATCTTTTTTTACATGAAATAGAATTAACCTATAATAGTTTTTTATGTAAAATAGTCCAGTATCGGGATTAATAAGATATCCACGTACATATCTTAAATCTATAAGAGAGTCCCAAAGTAGGAAATATTTCCACCAAAAAAGGGTGTGATGAGCCCTACCTCACATCCTCTCGACCAATACGAGTCCCCAAGATTCATTATACCATAAAACCCAGATGAACACCTACCATTGGAAAACAGGTCTACACCCAGTTAAGGATGATGAAACCATTGGGTGTTTTTGGTCAAATCAACAATGATAATCCGATGTTCATGATTGTGAACAAAAAAACCATCCACAATCAACCATTAGGTCAAACCAAACCCACTTAAATGAGGGTTCCTGATCACACAAGGAAACATGTAAAACAATTCCCATTGTCAAAATTAAATTATTATAAAAATAATTTACCATATATCCCAAATAACTATAATATGAAAATATTAACCTCAAAGGTTGTCTCAAAACATTCATCTTACATCCCAAAAATGAAGTTTCATTCTTCCCAAATAATCATTCATTATAAATCCCATGATACATCTAATAGTTAATTGTGCTTTAACACAACAAAATATTTCCCAAAATATCATTAAAAACTTAAAAAACCCATTAATTAAATCCTAAAAATAAGTTTTTGTTCCTTTCAAAAAACAATAGCCCTTATAATTATAAACCCTTGATGGTATCCATAACTCTTATGTTATCTAAATATGAAAAATCCTAATCTACAATATTTTCTCAACCATTATTTGATATAAAATATAACAACCTTGAACCCGCATTCCAAAATCATATGCTAAAAAATAATCATTACATTATAGGCTTTGATATAAAAAAACATCACCCAATTTTAGTCATCCAAAACACATAAAATAATAAAAAAATATTAAATCATTTACATACCCAATGATATTTTAGGTTTATAGTTTTAAATAATTAATAAGAACTCACACCTACTAATACATATGTCCTCAAGTGACCATTTTTCATGAAATTCCCATTTTTCTTATTTCAAAGTAAGTATTAAAAATATATTATAAAATTATTCACAAATGAAATGTTTCTAAACATAATAAATTTAGAATCATTCTTCATAACTTGGGGAAATAGAAAATGTCACACCCCAAATTTTATATTTATTTTTATTCTATCATTTATTATCTTTGGTTACTCGCGTCAAGGTTCGGGTTGGGTCCCGGTTTAATTTTTTTTGATGTTTAATGACTTCAGTGGGTTTTAGACCAGTGTTCGGGCACCGTACGATTGGTAGTAGTTGTGCGGTTGACCCAGGTGCCCGTGCAGATGTCTATTGTTCGAAATAAAAACATTTTATGTAAATGGAATAAATTAAATGTTTAAAAATGAAATAATAATATTATTTTGTAGATAATAATATTGTTATTATTAAGAATTAATAATAATATTAGTTTTTAAAATTGTTATTAATATAATTATTAATAATTTTTCCCAATATCTTAATTATTTAAAATAAAATGCATAAAATTATTACTATTTGTATGATTGTAATTATTATTCTTAATATTCAAATTTTATTTGTCATTGCTATTATTATTATTATTGTATTTTTATTATTATAAATATTATTATTATTATTATTATTATTATTATTGTTTTATTATTATTTATATTATTATTATAATAATTAAGATTAAGATTATTATTATTATTTTATTATTATTATTATTATTATTATTATTATTATAAAATGAAAAAAAGGAACCCTAATCTACCCGGCACCCCCTCTCCTCTTACCTGCTGCACGTAGCGGTGCCCCTTGCCCTGCCCCTTGTGCACCTGACCGCCCCAGGTGGCTGACATCCCTTTTGGTAGGCCTCCCCTCTTCCCATCCTCGCCACTATACCCTACCCTACTGGTCTCCTCCTCCTAGCGGCGCGCATCGGTACCCTCTCCCTCTTGGTCCGTTGTAAGCCTCACCCTCGTCGCTCCCAGCCTCATCCTCCCACTACCGACCCTTTCCCCTCCACCTACCAATCAGCAACAACTGACCCCCCTTCTCCTGCTTTTGTGTGAGGCGTATCCAACTAGTCCACCCCCTCTTTCACCCTACGCACCAGACTACCCCCCCGATCTCCTTTTCCCCAGTTTTTGTTTTTTATTATTTCATATTTGTTGTTTTTATTTGTTTTGGATAAATCCTAATACCGTGGGTTGTGTTTCTCATGTTTTTCGCGTTGTCTAGGGTGTTCAATTGTTCTGTAGGGTGTTTTTTTATCTTTTTGTGGAAGTGTCATTGTGTCTGCACTTGGTTTGAGGTAGGTGAATTCCCATATTTACTTTCTAAAGCACTCTGTTGATACTTGAATTATTATAAATAATTTTTATTTCACGAATAGTGTGTTTATGATACCTTTTCCTAGCTTATTATGATGTTTTAGAACTAATAGGTGTTGTGAAAAATAATTTTTTAAACAATTATTTGTTATGCCTATTTAGTTTCACACCAAATGATGTTTGGGTATTGTTTTTTTCTAAATTGTAAAACAATATTTTCACCCCGTGTATATTTTTAATTAATATGAAATTGTGATTTACATACTTTCAATGTATTTACTTAGGTTTTTGTGAAAAATTTATGATGATGAAAATTTGTGAAGTATTTCTTTTTGTAGGGCTTGATTCCTATTTAAAATGTCTATGCTCTTTTAAATTAGAAAGGGAATTTTTATGAATTTTATTATTCTATGTGACTTTTTGATGGTATTGTTTGGTTGGATAATATGGTTTGGATAATTTTAGAGCTTGTGTACATGTTAAAATGCTTTTAAAGGGGGTTCTATGGTCCTGTTAGGGTTGTTTTTTATTTTACAAATGTTGAAGATGGTTGGGTTTGGTTTCTAAATCAAGTGATGAATTTGTGGAAAATGTTTTCAAATGTTTTCTTGGGTGGGTGGTTTTATATAACTTTTTGTTTTTATGGAATTGATTTCATGTGTATCTTGGAAGGTTCGATGAGCCATTAGATGTTGGCACATCCATGGGTGCACTAGGTGCACACATGGACGTGCCCTCAAATAAAGATGGTGCTTTGAACTTTTATTTTTCTCGAAACCTCAGTTTTTTATGAGGTTCTTGTTTTCTATATGTTGTTGGTCTCTTCGTGTGGCCCATTAAATTATTTTGAAAATAAATCCATGAGTATATCCCCATTTGGCTTTTGGTGTATGTTTTGTTGAGTGTGTGGTGTAAAGAGTCATTTGGTTTGCTTTAATTAAATTTTTCATAGTATTACTAAAGACTTTTATAGTAAGGCTTTTCAAAATTAGAACCTAGAGGCCCATTTGGGTTTTCTCACATAAAAAAGTGGTGTTTAGAGTTGTTTTAAAATATCTTGTGAAATAATTTCATAAAGTATTTTGATTATGTAAAACTAAAGGCCTGGTTGACAACTTCAAGTGTTTTATAAAGTGGTTTTGATAATCTAATGATGTGATGGCCCGATTGTCACTTTGTATGTTTTACATGTATATATATATAAGTACATGGGGCCCTCTTATCTAGGGTAATCTTATATGGGTGAATTCATAGGACACGTCTATGTTTGGGGTAGGCTAGTGCGGTGATGGCATAGTAAGGTGATCCACGCATGTGAGGACATCATATATACACAATATTATCATTATAACCCCCATGGGTTCCTAGACATCTTTTAGTTGACCGAGTGATGGTTTATTATCATCCCCTATTAGACGTGTTGGTACCCACTGGTAGGTATAGAGGATAGATGGGGAGTTTTGCTGATTTATTTTTCCGCGAGGGCAGCCAGTTGGTTATAGAATTATGAACTTCACCATACTCTGGTAGGTGTATCTAAACCGAGTATGTCTAGGGTTATTCTAGGGATGTTTAGGATCACTCAATTTTTACTAATCATTTACATTTATTATTTACTTTCAATTTCACTAGTTTATTTCCAGCCTGAACTGTTTACCTTTTTTATTTTATCACACCTTTGGTATCACCTATTTTGGTTTTCGTTTTCAAACAACAGTTGGTTTTGGAAGAATGATTTTTAAAATGGTGGAATTATTTTTATTTTATTAAAACGTGAAAACCCCATTTTTTATATCTATATTTTAAACTTTCATTAATGGTCTGTTTCATGGAAGGAAAGGCATGGATTATATGGTGTTTTTCTACTAAGCATTTCCATGCTCACCCCTATGTTATCTCTTTAGTTTTAGATTTCATTAGTTCTGTATCGCTCTCGAATTGAACTTGCTTTAGAGATGGGTGGTGACCTAGAAGGTCACATGGAGGCATGTGATGCTTATTTTTCTTTCTAATGCTACTTCTACTTTTATTACCAATTTTCATTTATCTATTTATCTTTTTTCCATGGGCCAAATCATTCCCAATGGTTAAATTTTGGTTCCCGTCACTATTTTCCATGCCGTGGGGATTCGAGAATGCCCCTCAGGACATGTTGTGGACTGGATCGGGTGACCGGTTCCAATTCAAACCAGGTTGGTTCATGACAAAATGGAATTAGAGAGGGCACTTGTTATTTGGGGTGTCTGTTAGATGGATATTAGTACTATTGAGACTCGAGAGGTAGGTATGAGAAGGGTGTGATGAACCCTCTCTTATTCCGAACCTCAAGTCTCTAGGGGCAATTTTGGAATTGAGTCCTTTGTCTCATTCTGATTTGTTTTATATTGAGGGATGACAACAGAGGCAAGCCTATGTTACATCGTGATTTCACATGGATTAGTGACCCATTTTGAGTCTAATTACATGGTTTAAATTCACCATATTTGTTGATTCTTACTTGAGGCATGACCCACTACAATGTCACTAGGTTAAGAACGACTAATAGTCCCTCAATCTAGTAGTTTTATACTTGTTGAGTGTCATATGGGTTCTGGTTGGGGTAAGTGAACTTTGGAAAATGAAAAAAATAATTTTTTAAATAAGAATGATTTATTTTAAATGGATTTAAATTTGTGAAATGAGTTTTAAAATTGAAAGATCTCGGTCTAAAAATATGGTGTTTTCTTCGAATTGGTAGAGAAATGGTTTGAGTTAAACATCAAGTACTCTTTATAAACGTTTTCACATATGTGGGGATGCATGGAAAGTGCATGTTGGTGTGTGTGGATGAAAGAGGAAGAAGACATGTGAAACAGTTCGTGGGATTTCACGGGTGTGTACATGGAATTAAAGGATTGAATTTTTTTTATAAAGTGATTTTAAATGGGGAAATGTTATTGGAAATTTAATTTGGTTTGAAAAGTGGGTTTGGTGTATAGAAAGTGGCTTTGAAAGAAGTCAGTTTTGAAATATAAAAATAATAATAGATTCTGAGAAGGGAATCTTGGTTTGTGTTTGTATTTCATTGGTTTTTTATCCGGTCATTTTGGCTTAGGATGTTACTTTCAATTATAATTTGATTTGATATCAGTTTCAGATTTGTGTTTTATATGTTGTTAAAAAAATTTCACCCAGAAAATCCTTCAAGGTTTCTGATATGTCATGCATAGTTTTTGTTCCATAATGGACATTTACTATCCTTCATGGTGATAAGGGTCTATTAGAGGAAGAAGAGTGGATTTAAGAGTTCGAGCACATCTTTAGGGTATTGGGAACTCCTGAAGTTGTTAAAGTGTGTGTTGTTTTGGGTCTATTCGGAGGTCCAGCTCTGGAAGAATGGGAGTTTTTCTCCCCACCATCATTACAAGTTGGGATGATGTGGGATGTCTTTAAATTCATCTTCGTCTGATGGTTTATACCAAAAGAAGTGAAAAAAATGAAAAGGGAAGAACTTATGCAAATTCAACATGGCCAACGGACGGTGAAGACATATGTTGATCATTTTAAGGAACTTGTGTCATTTTCCTAGGATGTTGCATCATAGGATTTGATAAAGATTTATCTCTTCGTCAGGGGTCTTTTTCCAGAGTTCAATGAGTGGGTCTTCCCTTATAAGGAACATCATTTCGGGAAACTGTTGGATGAGGCGTCCCTAGCTGATTTGGTCTCGAGAGCACAGATGGTTGGCAATCCAACGTATCTAGTTGCTTGTAATGGTTCCCCATCTGGAGAGTAGGGTGTGCAAGAGGGACCTGTTTCTAAAGCATCCTCTGTAGTGGTTCTAGTATCCATTTTGACAGTTTTTTCAATGGTGTTCCATCAGTGTGGACGTTTAAGGCACACAAAGCCATCATATCACATCCCTTCGAAGATGTGCCATTGTTGCGGGTGTCAGAGTCATCTAGAGAAGATATGTAGGAATCATCATATGAATAATATGTTGTGACCAGGGTAATATAGTGCCTAACTATGAGGTAGGAGATGCTTCAACCATCAGATCCCCAACCACAGGTTTTGGGGTGGAGCTCACACACAATCCGGAGTTATCGGGGGTGTGATGCCTTGGTCCTGGTTTTTTGTTCCATGTTGAAAATGGAACATTTAAAGTCTTTTAATTCTTGTTTTTATGTAGTTAATGTTTTTACGTTGTTGTAAGATCATTGTTTCATCTTGAAGTTATGATGGAATCGTTCTATTTCAATCCAAACAGTTCTGTTTTTCTAATTTTTATTTTCTAAATCATGTGTTTTTAAAGCGTGTTTGGAACTTATATGGATTGATCTCTATTTAGTTGTGTTCGTTTGATAATGTAAGTTCATATGGAGGAGTCTATGATTATAGTTATTCTCGGGTTTACTGCTTGGATTAAGCTCTTCTCAATGGTTTTTCTCTAGTGTTCGGGGTTTTTGGTCTGGGTCAAGAGTTCTATATTTCAGTGGAGGTGTTGTTTCGTTCGTGCTATAGAAGTTAGTTTGGGTTGGTTGGGATTTCCCACAATGGCTCCCCCTTTCTGGGCTGGTATGTTTGGGTGTTAAATTTTTTCTCTAGTTGAGTTTTTTTGGTGGGGAGAACTCTCTTGGGTTCTTCCATTCTCTTGTGTTGTGGTTTCTTTCAGTTTCAATTGGGCATAGATTTAAGTTCTGTCTATCATTCAGCTGGGGACTTTTTGGGGGCAGAAAGTGTTTGTGGTGTAGAGAATTATCACACACCGACCTTTAATTTTTTATTTTATTTTATTATTTATTGTCTTTGGTTACATGCATCAATGTTTAAGTTGGGTCTCAGATTAAAAAATTTGACGTTTAATTACTTTGGTGGGTTTCAGACCAGTGCTCGGACACCGCACAATTGGTAGTAGCCACACTGTCAGCCCAGGTGCCCGTGTAGATGTCTATTGTTCGAATTAAATTAATTTTTATGTAAATGAAATAAGTTAAATGTTTAAAAACATAATAATAATAATAATATTGTGTATATAATCATATTGTTATTATTAGTAATTTTTAATAATATTATTATTTAAAATTGTTTTTAATATAATTATCAACAAATTTTTATCAATATATTTATTATTTAAAATGAAATGCTTATAATTATTACTATTAGTATGATTGTAATTATTATTCTTAATATTCAAATTTTATTTGATGTTATTATTATTATTATTGTTATTATTATTATTATTTATATTATTAATATTAATATTAATATTTTTATTGTTGTTGTTATTATTATTATGCATATTATTTTTATTTTTTATTTTTTATCAATATTATTGTATTTATATTATTATTATTATTAAGAATATTATTATTATTATTGTATTTTAATTATGTTTTATATTGTTGTTGTTGTTGTTGTTATAATAAAATGAAAAAAAACCCTAATCTACATGGTGCCCCCTCCCCCTTACCTGTTGTGTGCAATGGTGCCCCCTGCCCTACCCTTTGTGCACATGACAACCCCAAGTAGGCGACCTCCCTTTCGATTGGCCACCCCTTCTCCCATCCTCGCCGCTCCGCCCTGCCCTCCTAGTCCCCTCCTCCCAGTGACGTGCGTCGGTCCCCTCACCCTCTTGGTCTGCTCCCATCCTTTCCCTCGCACTCCCGACCTCACCCTCCGCCTACCAACCCTCACCCCTCACCCCCACTACCACTACTTATATGCGAGGCACACCCAACCTGGTCGCCCACTCCTTCCCGCTACGCACTAGTCCATCCCTCCCCCTGCTCTCCTTTGCTTTGGTTTGTGTTTTTTTATTCCATATTTTGTGTTTTTATTGGTTTTGGATAAATTTTAATACCACAGGTTATGATTCACACGTTTTTCTCATTGTATAGGGGATGAAATTGGTCTGTTGGGCGTTTTTCCTCTTTCTATGGAAGCGTCGTTGTGTCCGCACTTGGTTTGAGGTAGATGAATTCACACATTTCCTTTAAGAATCACTTCGTTGATACTTGAATTCTTTTAAATAATTTTTATTTCATGAATCACGTGTTTAGGATATCTTTTCTTAGCTTGTTATGATGTTTTAGAACTAATAGGTGTTGTTAAAATTATGTTTTGAAATAATTATTTGTTATTCCTATTTAGTTTTTCACCAAATGGTGTTTGGGTATTGTTTTTTTTAAAAAATTTCACACATGATTTTCCCCCCTTTTGTATTTTTAATTAATATTAAATTGTTTCTCACATACTTGTAGTGTATTTACTTAGGTTCGTCTGAATATTTTTTGATGAAAAAAATTGGTGAAGTGTTTTTTGTAAGGGTTGATGCCTATTTAAAGTGTCATTTCTATTTAAAATTAGAAATTGGATTTTTATGAAAGGTTTTTTTCCTTTTGATGTTTTTATGGTATTTGTTGGTAGGAGAATTTTGTTTGGATAATTTCATAGCTCGTGTGCATCTTAAAATGCATGTAAATGGGGTTTTATGGTCCTGTTGGGGTTGTTTTATATTTTCCAAATGTTGTGGATGGTTGGGTTTGGTTTCTAAATCAAGTGATGACTTTATCGAAAAGGTTTAAAAATATTTTCATGGGTGGTTGTTTTTATAGAACTTAGTGTTTTTGCATAAATGATTTCATGTGTCTCTTTAAAGGTTCGATGCGCCATTAGATGTTGGAATACCGATAGGTGCACTAGGTGCACCCATGGATGTGGCCTCAAACGAAGATGGTGATTTGAATTAGTATTTTATCAAAATCACAGTTTTGATGTAGTTCTTTTTTTATAGATTTTGTTGGTCTCTTAATGTGGATCTTTAAATTAGTTTGAAAATAAATCCATGAGTATATGCATGTCTATCTTTTTGTGTATGTTTTTTTGACTGTGTGGTGTAAGGAGTCATTTGGTTTGTTTTTATGAAATTATGCATAGTATTACTAAAGACTTTTATGGTAAGGATTTTGAAACATCAAACCTCAAGGCTTGTTTGGTTTTTATTATTTAAAAAATTGGTTTTTTGAGTTTTTTAAAAGTGATTGTGAAATATTTTCAAAAAGGAGTTTGATTATGTAAAACTAAAGGCCTAGTTGACACTTCAAGTGTTTTGTAAAGTGGTTTTGATAATCCAATGATGTAATGACCTGGTTGGCACTCTGTATGTTTGAAATGTATATATATATATATATATATGTATGTATGTATGTTTGTATGTGTGTGTGTATATAGTGTGCTCTTATATAGGGTATACCTGCATGTGTGAATACATCGGACACATTCGTGTTTCGGGTAAGCAAGTGCGATGATGGCATGGTAAGGCGAGTCACGCGTTCAAGGGACTCCTAATTACACAGTATTATCAATATAACCACCATGTGTTCCTGGGAGTATTTTAGTTGATCGAGTGCTGGTTACTTATAGGCCCTGATTATATGGGTTGGTACCCACTACAATGTATAAAGGCCAGATAGGGAGTTTTTCTGGTTTCTTTTGTTGTGAGGGTGGCCAGTTGGTTATAGAATTAGGATCCTCTCCATACATCGATAGGTGGTTCTGAACCAATCACATCCAGGGGTCTTCTTGGGGTGTTTAGGATCACCCATGGTTACATAATCATTTACATTACTTGTTTACTTTCCTTTGAGCTAGTTTATTTGCAGATCACACTATTAACCTATTTTATTTTATCACATCTTTGGTATCACCTGTTTTGGTTT
This sequence comes from Viscum album, assembly GCA_963277665.1. Classification (NCBI taxonomy): domain Eukaryota; kingdom Viridiplantae; phylum Streptophyta; class Magnoliopsida; order Santalales; family Viscaceae; genus Viscum; species Viscum album. Next base: position 274,291,148 of record OY728165.1, on the reverse strand, counting down.
TCATTTTCAAATGGTAGTTGGTTTTGGAAAAATGATTTGTATTTGTGTTGGAATTTAAAAAGGGGGAAATAATTTTTGTTTTATTAAAATTTGAAAAACCCTATTTTTATATCTGTATTTCAAACTAGCATTAATGGACTATTTCGTGGAAGGAAAAGTATGAATTATATGGTTTTTTTCTACTAATAATTTTGGTTCTCACCCCTATGTTATCTTTTCTGTTTCAGGTTTTGTTAGTGTTGGATCGATCTCAGAGCGAAATTAGTTCAGAGTTGGGTGGTGACCTAGAAGTTCACATGAAGGTATGTGATACTTATTTTTCTTTTCACTGCTAGTTTTACTTTTATAGTCAATTTTCATTTAGATTTTTATCTTTTTTTTCCTGGGAAAAATCATTCCTAATGGTTAAATTTTGATACCCAACACTAGTTGTCATCCTGTGGGGATCCGGAATGCCCCTTGGGACATGTCGTGGACCGGCTCGAGTGACCGGTTCAAGGTCGACCTAGGTTGGTTCTTGAAAGAAAAAATAATAATGGTGATATCAAAATCATAGTAATGGTACTCATAAGAATTAAACATTAAATGTCATCATTGGGGATTTTGGGCCACCTCAAGGCCTTCGGGCCACCTCAAGGATTTTGGACCACATAAAATTATGCTTAATAGACTCGGAAGACTCTATAAGGAGAAAACTACATATGTTGATTTAGAGAAGGTGCATTCACCATAACAGAAGGTAACATATTTGGAAGAAAGATAGGGTATGGAATTGCCATCGGGACCAGCCTATGCATGCACAAGTGCCTAACTAAACATCCATGCGAAGGTGGAGAGCTGACATCCCAATGTAGAAGCTGGGGAGGAGAAGTTACAAAGTAGTTATAGTTTGGATAAATTCCTATAAGACCTATAGGTCATGTAATGTCACGAACTTTGGGTTATGTAATCTATAAGCCTACTGGCCTTGTAAGGGTTCCCCCTAATCCCTTAAAAAGGGGGATTATCAAAAGTAAATAAAAATTAGGCCTTCAGGCCACTCATGTGTTACATATAATCAGTTAACCTTTAGCTTTACAAAATGTGTTGGAGGGATCTACCAGACCCACTTTTCTTTGGTTTATAATGTTACCACAAATCATTGATTTATAAAGGAACCACCCATCAATAATCCATACATATGTCCATCTACCATATAACAAAAAAACTATTATAAGCCTTTTCTTTTTAATGTAACACCCCTAAAAATCATCATTCCTTTTTAGATTGTGTAACACATGGAAGGGAGATGGAATTCAAGAAATTCACTAAAAATTAGTCACACTAGTAAAAAAGTATTTATCATTATAACTTTTTTACAATGGTTATTTATAACCGACATGAAAAGGTTGTGTTTATTGCTTTATCACATCAGTTATATAATAACCAACATGATAACGAGGCCTTTTCAAGTAGATTCTATAATAATCGACATGATAAAGTAGTGAAAGCTACTTTTTCACGCTGGTTATTATATAATCGATGTAAAAAAGACTATTTTTATCATCAGTTATTAGATAACCAATGTTATATTCCATTTTAAATTTTATTAATCATCATTTTTAATCATTTTGGGGATATTCATTCTCATGAACGTAGAATTGTTTCTCTCATGTGGAATACCTAACCCTATTTTATTTTATCCCATGGGATCCTATATTAGATTTCCATCCTCATACATGCTAAGGTTTTTTTATCTCATTGTTGTGCATTTTATCCTCTGGTTTCTTAAGTAAACCTCACACATCAAACCTATTTTCGGTCATTTAGTGGTGTGAAATCCATAACTCTTGATTTTTTTGGATTATGGGGTCTCAAATATCACATTACCATCTTTATCAAACCTTATTTTTTTTCAACTGCATCATTTCATGTTTCAATATAAATCTACCCATCTCAAATCTTTCATTATTATCTTAATTTACATTAGGCACGTGTTTATTTAAATATAAAGCTATGTTTAATGAATAATATATTTATGAACTATTTTAGATCATACATTTCTTCACATTATCATAATATTTTAGTGTTTATACTATATGTAAATGTGTTTTGACTGAATTGTTTCACAAATCTTTATACTGCATCACATCTTAAATTTTTTCATTGAAACTCTAAATTTTTTTTATTTGGAAGATATTTGTGTATCATTCATTGTTTATGGATCAAGTTCCATGTATATGGATAAATTTCAATTTGTGTTAGGCACTTATTAGTGAATTATTAATCTTAAAATGTAATATATACATATATTTCAATTTATATATAGTTCAATATACAATATCATATAATTAGGGCATATGTATTTCAACGCTTTCATTATGATGTAACTGTATTATTATCTTGAAAAATCATATATTAAATATTTAGTTTGAATATTTTATGTTACAATCAATATAATACTGAAATTATTGGTTATTACACAATTAGAACTATCAAATTTTTCCTTTACATATTTTTTAATATATCTAATAGAATGGGAATTAATGGTGAATGAGAGCTTTACCTAATTCATGTTTTAAAAAAAATAACATTATCTAACATAATTAGACATGTCATGTTTTAGTTAAATATCAAGATAATTATGTGGAATACATGGGTTATTGGAACCACTTACATAGTTATTCATGAATTACTATTCCTTTTATGAATGAGATTATGTTGTGATCAACATCCAAGTTGATATTTAGGATAAATTATAAACATTTAGTTTCTTATCTAAATAATTTTATAAAGTATATGGTAATTTTAGGAATAATTTTTATAGTTTAAGGTTATAATAGGCCATGAAATTCAAAAATTGATATCACCATAGTCTATATAATATTTAAGAATTAATTAAAAATCCATCAACAAATTCACTTATGGTATGCGAATAGTCCACCCTCATATTCTAAAGATGAATAAAAACAATTGATTAAAAAAATAATACCATCACCAAGGATTCAAAATAACTACCACTATACACATTATACCAAAGAACTAGAATATAGAGGGTTTATAGAAGACAATAGTATATGATTCAATATCCAAAATTAAATAACACTGAGTACCTCTCCCCATTTAATATTGAAACAAATGTTCCCTTCATTAATAATTGAAAAAATGAAAATAATAAGACACTAAACGAAATGAAAAGGGATAATATCCATTTATATGAACCACTTTATGAAGTCTCTATTTTTCAAATGGAAAACTAAAATTCTACTCATGTAATAGAAATAAACTTGGGTAATTTGGTCCCTTCTCCAAGCTATCTAAGTGGATTTGGGTCAATAATATTCAATTTCATGTTTTATCTAATTTCATTCAGATGAAAATGAGAAATGAGAGAATGGTATAACTATATTTTATTTTTTAAATTACTTCCATTCATTTACTTTTATTATTTAACAATAATATTTAAACTTATATTCCCTTATTGTTTAGAATTTATAATTATTATTTTCAAATTCGCATATATTTTTTTAAATTTCAATTTTTTTACTTCCAAATTATGACATATTTGATATAAATTTACTTTATTTTCTATTTTATTATTTTATTATAATTAAAATTAACATTAAATTTCATATACAATGTTATTAAATTTTTAAACATTATATTCACTATTATTGAAAATAATTGATACATTTTACTGATGAATTATACCACAAGTGTTTTTTCTTGATTATCATTGAAATAATCTAATATTTCCTCCTCTTACACTCTTTTATCACCAATATATTCTTTTGAAAAGATATTTATTTTTTATTCTTGTTATTGATAATAATGAGTCAAAGTTGAATTATGGAACTTTGAATAAGTTATTATTTTGGGGCAGGCGTTGATGATTTTTTGTAAATTTCCAAAGGAAATGTTACAAACAATGAAATATTTATCTTTCATTTCCTAGATTTTTTAAATATAAAGAAGTTGATGAGTACAGATATCCAAGTTAATTTAATTTTTAGTGGTTTTAATCCAAGTAATATCCCTTGTATTTTTCATAGAGAAATTGGGCATAATTATGGATCTATTAATGATGACACTTTTCACGATGATAAACTTGATCAAATTGAAGAAATTATATATGATATTAAAGTAGAGGAAATTGAGAAAGAAACGATAATTGAGAGTATGTATGGTGATGTTGAAAAACCTTTGTATTTGAGTTGTATGGAATTTACAATTTTATTGACATTGTTAATATTGATTAAATTTAAGTAAAAACATTGATGAAGTGACAAGACTTTTAAATAGTTTATAAAATTGTTGAAAGATATTCCTCCTAATGAAAATGATCTTCTAGATTCACATTATAAGGTGAGTAAAATACTATTATTGATGGGATTAGGTTATAAAAAAATAATTTTCTACCTGAATGACTGTGTTCTATATAAGTAGAAATATGAATTTCTATCAGGGTGTCATAAATGTGGAACATCACTATATAAGTTTAATGAAAAATCTTAGGCTGATTTAGCAGTTATAGAGACCCCTTCCATAAAATTTTGGCATCTTCATATAATTTCTCATTAGATTTATTTATTTTAAAATTCACATGATAAAGAAGGTTAATATGTCAATAATTTGAGTGTATATTTGATGAAAAATTATGATATCCATCTGATTTTTCAGAGTGCGTAAAAATTGATCAGTAGTTTCCTACATACAGAAATGAAGTTAGAAAAATCAGACTTAGAGTATTCATGGATCGAATTTATCCTTATCAAATACTTAGTTGAACACGTAGTTCATGACCTTTTTTGGTAATTTATAAATTATCTCTTAAATATTGTATGATGTGAAAATGTGTCATGTTGAATTTAATGATCTATTGAAAAAAATAGTTTGGAAATGATATTGATGTTTTCATGTCAACATTAATTGGTGATTTGAAACTTTTATGGGAGGATGGTATTAGGGTGTATGATTCTTATAAAATGTAATATATTCAACTTAATTTAATGATTATTTTCACTATGAATTAATTCCAACATATAATTTTTCTATGGATACAGTGTTAAGGGGCAAAAGGTTGTCGAATTTGTGAACAAAAAACTTCATATTACCAACTGCATCATGGGAGAAAAGTAGTATAAATAGTTAATCAATTTTTTTCTGTAGATAAATCTTATAGAAGATTAAAAAACGAATTCAATTGCTCACATAAATTTGATATTTCTCCAAATAATTTATCCATTGATATTTATTTTGGGAGGGTAAAAAACATTGATATGATACTCAGAAAGACATATAAATCTGGTAATGATAGAAATATTTGGAAGAAGTGGTCAATATTTTTTGAGGTAACATATTGTATATATCATGAGTTTAAATATAAAATTGATTTCATTCATATGGAGAAGAATATATATGATAGATTTATTAGAAAAGTATTATATATTTAAGGAAAGAATAAATATGGTTTAAATGAAAGATTAGACTTACTCTCAATGGGAATACATTTGGAGTTAGTTGCCACTCCCAATGGAAGGGGGAAATTCCTACCCCTAGCTTGCCACATAGTATCCACTAGGGAGATAGTTAGATTTTTTAGGGTCTTCATGATATCAATGTACCATAGGGTTATTCTTAAAATATATTTTTTTTTGTTTCTTTAAAGTATTTGAAGTTGAAAGTTATAAAATCTTATTATTGTCACGTCATGATGCAATAAATCCTACTAGTTTCATTTCATGGAATATTTATCATATGTTTTAGAATTATTATCATGAAGGTGATTTTTTTTTTGACTCAATTTTTAACTAGGTGATTGATCTTAATGATTTAGAAATTTTGAAGAACAAAGTTGTTCCTATACCTTTTCAATTGTAAATGCATCTTCCTCCATATTTTTTTGATATCATGGTGCATTTAGTAGTTCATTTGGTGCAATAAATAAATCTTTTTGGACCTTTATATATATGTTGTATGTATAATTTTTAAAGGTATATAAAGATATTTAAGGGGTATGTTTAAAATCCATATCGACATAAAAAATCCATTGTTGAGAAGCATATTTCTAAAGTGGTTGCAAAGTTTTGTACAAGCTGCTAATCTTTAGTGGAGTAGATTGGTTGGCTTATATCTAACCACAAATGAGTTAATTATGGGAGAAAGTCGATCTAGAACTTGAAAATAAAATCGATTATAGGTGAATCATTAAATAAAGTACATTTATACATCTTTAATAACATAGATTATGCTGAACCATAAGTAATATTTATATTAATTTATTGAACCAATTTTATCCAAATAAGAAAGAAATGTTGATTTTGAATGAGTATAAAAAACTGTTTTCAATGTTTTAAAGAGTCTATGCTTAGTAGATCACATTAATAGGAAACATTGATATGGTTAGTGGGAGGTAAAATATTAAATTTGATAACATGTTCTAGGAATTGAATTAATGGTTATACATTTCATACGAAAAATGAGGACAATAGAAGTAAATTTCAGAAGAGTAGTGTATTCGTGTTCGCATAAGTAATGCATTTTTTGAGTTCTAAAGATAAAACGTAATCTCCACATAAAGTACAAATTATAGAGTCATTGATGAAATATGGGAGGTTAATAACATGAATATTAATATTCCAGTGTTTAACTGAAATTGTTTTATCGATAAAAAAGTGGCAGACATGATGAAATTGGGATAAAACTAGTTAATTTGAATAGATTTTAATACAAAACTAATAATTTTATAATATAAATACATGAAAAAAATTTCTATGTAATTGATCAATCTGATATGAATCACTATATTGTTTTATAATGAGAAAAATAGTATTTTGGTGATGATAAACTTTGAGAATTTGATGATTTAGGTGAGATTCCCACTTCTATGGATATATTAATAGATAAAATGTATGAGGCCATAATTGACATGGTTTTCTCCATACAGAATGATCATAATGAATGAATTTGGGAAAACAATCCTTTAGTAAATTCCTAATATTACAGGTGACATAATTTTATTTCTCATTTACTTTTTTAAATTACATAAAATTTTAGATATTTTAATTTTATTTTCTATTTTAAAATAGGTATTATAACTTAAAATTTAAATTGTTTGTTTACATTAGTTTATTTTTGTTTAGTTTACCATGTTTACTCTTAAATAACTTATATATTAATTTATTTTTTTGAAACAAATTATTTTAAATCTAATATGTTAAATAAAAAAATATTGTATAACAGTATATTCAAAATCACTATTTTTGGTGTAAAAATGATTTATTAGGCAAGAGAAGTTTTACTGTTCACAAACCATTTTTGTATTTTTTCCATTAATTTATATATCATTTCATCTCTAATTAATGTTATTAGAATTTATTTAACTATATCAAATTTAAAAAAAATTAATTTTGGTTTATTTTATTTAACTTTTTTGTTTGATGAACTTTCTTTATTTATTTACATTAGTTTGTAATAGTTGAAGTTTCATATTTGTGTAATAATTGTTAGTTGATTTTATTTTTGGGATAATGATATATAAATAAACTAATCCAATTCATACTTCTGTAGATGATCATACTCATAACTATGGGAAGGAATGTAAAATTGTTCCTATTGATGAGCCTCATCCTTCTTTACAAGATAAATCTACTTCCATGGGTCCAAATAAGAGTTGAAGGGTTCGTAATCATGGAAGCACACATTTACAAAAAATATCATATTACCACATATAGGAATATAGGATACTGGTATAATTTTATAATAATGATATTCTAAGAGGTCTAAATTCAAAAAAAATCAAGACTATTATTATAGTGTAGGATAAAATCTAAGTTATTATTTTGATTGATGATTGGAGAAGTGTAAAAAAATAGACAATATCTCACTTGTGGGAGAAAATTTTGGTAAGATCATTCATTATCATTTTACTTATCCTGGAATGTTTATAGTTATATATTTTTCAGCATTCTTATTAGATGACATATGATATACCCGATACAAGAGGAGTGTGGAAAAAATATTTATCATTGGATGCTAGGATATGGAGTGAATTTAAATAAACCCTGCCATAAGATTTCATTTTTTTTGTATAGCAAACATCACAATAAATGTGATATATATCCATTTATAGATGAACATACATGGAATAATTTTTTTATATAGAAGACAAGAAGTGTTTTTGGTAAATATAATTTTACCTTTTAGAAGTTTGTTTATATTGATGATCTTATTAATGATTTATTTATTATTTATTTATATGTAATTTATATAAATCAAGGAGATATCATCAGGAGATCCTATCTAGAAATTTATACCCTCATAATTTATCTTAGAGAGGGTATACGTTACTGGAAGAACAAATTATGGATGTAAAATTTGAAAAATTGAGAGCTAGGCCTTTAGGATCTCCAGAGGTTGACCCTATCCCCCACTAAACATGAAAAATGGAAGAGGTAATAAATGAGAAAAAAAAGTTGGTATCTTATAGAAGAGTCAATGGTTTTATCTAAATAGAATATAAGATGTTTAGTTTATTTATTTATTTTATTTAATTTAATTATTTATATATAGTGATCCATTATGGTTTTTTTTCAAATATTTTATACAGGATTCTCTTGAGGAGAAGGGAACACATGGGGTCTTTATAGCTGAGGATACAAATGATATTTTAGCTATAACATTAGGAGATCCTGAACACTCAGGCCATTTATGAGAATACCCGACATGTGTATTAGTGAAAAATGAATTTCCATGTTCTATAACATCATAAATGGAGGATTTTTATAAAAAAAATTAATCATTGGAAGATAAAGTTTTGGATATTCCTGTGAAGGTGTAGGATAAGATGAGAGATTCAATACAGTTTATGTTTGAAGAGATGCAAATATTGTTTCAAACTTATGATCCCACTCCTCCAGCTCTACCTGTAGACCCCAATCCTTCTTATCCAACTCCTACACCCTCGTCCAAAGATTCCCAGTCATTGTGAGTTATATTTTGATGATCCAAAAAATAATATTATTTCATATGAGATGATATTTATTTATTAGTGATACTATTCATCATAAAAATATATATATATAGATCATCATAGGGTCATTTTACATGATATTATATATATTTTAGTAGAAATTCCATTACATACAGACGAGGTGACTTCAGTTAGACAATTTATCTGCCAATTTTTTGGTTTGTCCAACTCGAATATTTTGACATATTATCATAGAGGTATATATATATTATCTTTTATTTCATTTTTATTTTAATTTTTTTAACATTTTAATGTTTATATATTTATCTATTTTATTGAAGGTATACTTTAAAGTTAAATAAATACTATATAGATAATAAAAAATAAAAAGTACTACATCATATAAAAAGTATATTAGTCTTGATAGATTGTCAATATATTCAAAGTTGTTTTTGGATGTTTATGAGACTCAATTTAAACTTGGTGTTTGTGGGAGTGTAATGACTTTGGAACTTTTGAAAAAAAATATCAGGGAGCTTATAACTAGAGGTCAGTTGGGCATAAGAATGATGCAATTTTTTTCCATGCAATTCGATTAACAATTTTTTTATTAGTTTAATATTTTGAAAATTTATACTGATGTCTTTTTGTATTAGGTATCTTTATAAAATTTACTAATGAGTATGAAAAAATATATTTATATAGATTTATAGTCCCATGGTTTATTTCACCTGTAGCGATGACAATGATAGAAGTAAAAATAAAACATTATATTCCTGAAATATTTTAAAAGAATGAAATTATTCAGTGCATGATGCGGAATTATCTTTAATAGTATGAAACATATATCTAAAAAAGTGTTATATATATCTTAACATAATAACCATTAACATTTAATTTTCTTTTATATCAGTCACAATTAGATGTTTGGTGTTTTTTTCTAGGGAGATGGAACTTTACTAACTATTTTCTATCCATTGTGTAGTGTAATAAAATTTTATAAATGTATTAAAAACATAAGTATGAATTTTTGAATACTTGTTTATATTATAATTAATTTTTAATTTATTTATTTATATTTTTTTTAAATAGAGAATGTAATTTCTATAGAGTTACCATAAAAAATAAGAGTGTCATTGTAGAGACTCGGGTTTTTGTCTTGTCAGACATTGAAATATTCCTACGAAACATTCTAGAGCTAGACATGAAGACGACGTGCGATTCTGAGGCCCGGTGTGCCCTGAATTAATTTTATAAAAATATTATGTATTTTTATACTATGCACGTGGCGGGGGTGTGTTATCTACTATAAGGTAGCTCAGAATAGGAATCTAAGGGAACAGTTGCGTCCGGAGCATGCCGTTTACCATAGGTAAGGTGTAAACATTACGGGCACGGGCCTGGTGTGAGAAAAGCCACCGAGGGCATTTTCGAAAATAAATGGAAAAGTTTCTTTATGAGCGTAGCCTCAAATAACTCCTGAACGGAGTCTCAGATAGAAATTATGAGTGCGCCGTTGTGTTCAGATTGTCTTTTTTACCCTAGGCGTGACTTAATTTTAGTCGGCGTTGGGTGCCGGGTCAGAGGCATGTTGGAGGGGAGATAAAACAAAGTTTTTATTTAAAAAAAATTAAAAACCAATCATCTCTCCCCCCTCTCTCACCTTGTATGCGTATGCGACAACCCCCCCCCCCTTCCGTATCTTCACTGAAGAGAGCTGCAACCGTCTGTTTCTGGTGTCGATCGTCAGCAGATCGAGCTTCAGGGCGTCACAGGCGTCGTTCTGCACCCGAAGCTTCCGCGATCCGCCAACAGGTTGGCGGTTTGAGATTTTAAATCCTGGATCTCGATTGGGTTGGTTTTTCTTTGTTTTGAGCCTGCATATGTATAGATCTAGTCTCATGGGGTGTGCATATAACGACCCTAAATTTTGAATAAATCTTGTTTCTTAATTTTATGTGTTATTTTATTTTATTTTTATACTCAACAAAAATGTTTCATTTGATAACATGAGTATAATTAAAATGAGACCATTGGGTTTTGACTGTTATATGACCATTGGTCAATATGACCACTGGAAACTAAACGTTTTGATTATTGTCTCTAAATACAAGTAATCTTGGTTAATTATTATAGAAAGAAGATTAGATGGCCTCACCCAGTAGTCTTGGACCGATTGAAGCCCATCTAACAGAACTTGGGAAGGAGGTAGCACCACTAGACTTTTCTCTAGGCCAAACCCAAACCGAACTTCATCGTGTAAATCTAGAACGGAATCACCTTCGCGAGAAGTTCAAACTAATAGAAATTACTACTCATGCGATGTTGGCCGAGCCTCCCTCGGATTCTCTCACCTTAACACACCTTACACTTAGGTCCTATGCTGGTGTGATAAGGGGCTATGTAAGGAGACAGTAACTGCCTTGTGTAATCCTTTGTTTTAAATAAAAATTGGGATTTCTTCTTATGATGACGTTTTTGACTTTTCAAATGTCTGGATAAATATAGTATGCATATTTTTGGTGAATTTTAGAGAAAGGATATCTTAAAAAATGTTTATGTAAACCTTAAATAATTAAAAATTTGTAATGATTTTCAAAAAATGGTCTTCTGCAATTTTGTTTAGTACAAAATTTATAGTCTAATAAGATCAACTTAATTTTTGATGAATAGTAAATTATGAATAGTGATTTTATGCTTAGGATTAGTAATGTGACCAAATGGATTATTAATCTCACTTAAAGAAAGTATTAATATAATCTAGGCACCTTGATTAAGTAATGTGATTCAATAAAATGGTTAAATAACGGTTTCATAAATTATTATTCAAGTATTAGTTTTTTCGGGTGAACAGTGTTTTTTAATTAAAAATTAAATTAAAAATATTTAGAAAATTATTTTTATAAAATTTATTTCATTTTTGAACTCAGAGCATCGATATTATGTTAAGGTAATTTTTGGGGATTTTTCAGAAAAAATTAATATTCAGTGAATAGTGTATTTATTTAAAAAATAAATTAAAAATATTTAGAAAATTATTTTTATAAAATTGAGTTCATTTTTGAAATCAGAGGATTGATATTTGGTTAAGGTGAAATTTTGGGATTTTTCTGAGAAAGATGAATTTTCAGTGAATAGTAAAAATACCGTTTTAGGGTTTCGGTATGTTTAATGACATCATAACTGTGTCATGATGATTCCATGAGATATTTTATGGGTTGGCAGACCAAAGGTGATGAATTATTGTATGGGGGGACCATGTGGCCTAACTCCATGGAAAATACCATGGGGGAGCCCATGCTTTTGAGAAAACCACTTGTGAGGTGTCCCTTGGCCATTAATACTTTGTCCCCTCACTTTCCCTCTAAATACCAAGCCATCCTCTCATCCATTTAGACTCCCCACTCTCCCCCAACGAATTTATGGTCTCATTACCTCCCAAGGGGTCCTCCCAAGGTTCCCCCAAGCCCTCAAGGTCCCAACCTTTGAGTTTTAAGAGTTACTTTTTAAGGTAAGGGATCCGACCTCTCTCTTTCTTTTCAAGTAATCTCTTTTATGTCATTTATTTTGTGCTCCATGTTCTTATGATAAAGGATGTTCTTTTATAATCCTATTACTTCCCTTTTCATGTTCATATAATTAGGGATCCCCTCTTACTCTGATCATTTCATTTTATGAAAGGTTAAGTGGCGCCGTTAGGCTGCCGAAATTTTTGTAAGAGATTCTTTCAGCCTTCTCATTTTCAAGTTCTATTTTCTTGTCAAGTCTTTCAAGTTCCTTTTTATTATGTTGGGGTATGATCTCTATATCTACCATACTGATATTTTATGATCATATGCTGAGAGACCCCATTTTATCTCTTCAATTCAGTATTTTGAAGTTTTAAGTGGCGCTGTTAGGCTGCCGAATTTTTAAGTGGTTCTTTCACCCTTCTCGTTTTGATGTTCTACTTTCATGTCAAGTATTTCAAGTTCATTTTTATTATGTTGGGGTATGATCTCTATATCTATCATACTGAACTATTATGTTCATATGATGAGAGACCCTATTTGATCTCTTCAATTCATCATTTTGAAGTTTTAAGTGGCGCCGTTAGGCTGCCGAATTTTTAAGTGATTCGTTCACCTTTCTCATTTTTCAAAGTTCTACTTTCATGTCAAGTCTTTAAAGTTCATTTTTATTATTTTGGGGTATGAAATCTATATATATCATACTGATCTTTTATGTTCATATGACGAGAGACCCTATTTGATCTTGTCAATTCATTTTTTTTTATGTTTAAGTGACGCCGTTAGGCTGCCGAATTTTCATAAGAGAAATATTATTTTTGTCTTCCTTTAATGTTCTTCATTTCATATGGTAAATCTTTCAAATTTCATTACCATGTTCAAATATCCTTCATATTTTGTCGCTCTACTGTTTTATGGGTCATTTATGAATGTTTGACCCATGTCCCCCCTCTTTTCAATGTTTTCTAAAACCCTGAAACGTAGCCGTTATGCTGCCAAATTTTTGTCTCAAAATGCCTCTCTCTTTTCTCAAAATTATTTTATGTTATTAAGTGAATACTCAAAGATCTTATTTATATAGGGGTATTCACATATATATATATATATATCAAAATGTTCTATTTTAAATTCTGGTATTTACATACATGAAACTCGCTTTCCCTTTCCGTGGGTTTAAAGTGATATAAAGATCATGTCTTTAAAGCAGTTTTTAAAACGTTATGATTATGAAATGAAACCCATTTCTTTTAGGCTATATGGGTTGTTTATGAAATGATTTATGATTATATATGAGGCTCACATGATAATAAAGACATTTCAAGGGTGCTCCCAGATAGCGCTCCAATGTATTGGGTAAAGACTTAATCTCTAGAGATGAAATTTTAGACTGATATCTTGGTGAATAACCTTGGTAATTTTTAATGAAACCTTGGGGATAGACCTTAGTGAAACGAAATTATTGTCAATATTAAATTTTGTAGCCAAATATTCATGTTATGAAAAAATTTTATTTTTATTATGATATATCTCATGATTTCTTTCTCATGCCTTCAAGTTCTTTTCATGACCTTATTGAAGTATCTCAACTTCACATGTAAAATGTTTCTCTTGTTTCCCTTACTGGGACTTCTGCTCACCCTTTCTTTTGATGTATGTCCCCAGGTTAGGAGATGCAGTAATGAACCTAGGATGAACATGAGGAGAATCCTTTCAAGTGTTTAAGAAGAATGTTTTATGTTTTCATGTTTTAAGTTCCTGGTTTCCAAGACACTAAAACTTAAAGATCCTTGCTTTTGTAAAATGTAATGAAAGTTTATGTGATAAAAAGGTGGGATGCTATAGTGAAGATGCCTTCTAATGCATTTTTGGACCCCAGGGGTGCCCCCGACAGCTCTAGGAAGGTCCACCGACACGGCACTCGTGCGGTGGCGAGCCGTGGGGATGGAATCGGACCGCTGCCCCCAACAGCGGTCCGACCACCAATTAGTGGCGACCCCCGTGGTGGGGGGAGGGGGAGGGGAGGTTGGTAGTGCCGCAGAAGTGCGGTTCGCCTGTCGGAGCAGCTGACGGTAGTGGCGGACAGGTCGGCTGGCCGGACCGGCCCGTTCAGGCCGGTCCGGCCTTCTTCTTGTACACGGGGGTTTTAAAACCCCCATATTGTGCTCCCTATAGATCCGAATCATGTGTCATCTATGGCGACATGACCCTGGAAATGAGGCGAATCTTTCAGTGTGGGTCATGGGTTTCAAAGTTCGGGATTGTAGCCTCGGTGCTAGAAACGTCGAATAAAATAATGATATTTTATTATTATTCAACTTTGGGTCGTTGTATCTTCTACCCAGAGTGTCTGATTGATGTGTAATCAGTGGAGTTGAAGCCCTGATGGTATGAAAGAATTTTCATGTTGGTTTTCAAGTGTTAGGATTGAGTTTGGGGTGCGGGCCCCATGAGGCTGGGTTTGGGCATTTACAGAGAAACCCAACTTTCTCATGAGGAGTCTTATTTTTTTAGATGAATAGTCGATCCTGTGTGTTTTTTCAAGAGGATCGCAATGGTGTGATCCGCTTGATGTGTTTCGGGATTGTGGTGTGTGCCCCACCCGGGCTGGCTTTAGTGAATAATACCTTTTTCATCGGGTGTCCGTTTGGGACGATCGAGTAGTTGATCTCATGTGTTTTTATGAGGGGATCGTAGTGGTATGATCCACTTGATGAGTTTTGGGATTGTAGTTTGGGCCCCACATGGGCTGGCTATGGTGAATAGTGTCTCTTTCACTGGATATCCGTTTCGAGTGAGTAAACAGCCAATCCTGCATGTTTTTCCGCATTGATCGTGATGGTGGCCTCGGTATTGTCCTTGGAGGTGTGCAATGTGGAATTGTGTCGGGTCTCATGGGTTAGCGACATTTGGACCAGCAGTGGTTGAGGGTACTCCCTTGGTTCGTTCCTATGAGGATTCACGCGACATCACAACCTTAGTATAGGTTTGTGATCATCTCGATGGGATGTTTAATCTATTAGATTTATGGAATCCCTCCGTTGGGCCTGGAGTGGGATCCTCCAGAATCTTTTCCCTAGATTGGGTTCTTGGTATCACTGTGACTGCTTATCCATGGGTTGCAATCCTCTATCTAGTAGTTTAACCCAGTAGGGTTTGTGGAATCATTTGAAATATGATCCCCTATGTAGTGGGTCATGCTCAGTAGGGTTGTGGCATTGTCAATTATATGACCCCTTACTCAGAATGAGGATTATAATAGGGTTGTGGTATCGTTGGTTATACGATCCCATACTCAGCGTGTGGTGTCGGTAGGGTTGTGGCATCATCAGTTCGATCCCCTACAACATGAGATGTACCTGATAGGGTTTCGTTATCGTTGTGACCATCATGACATGTGTGGCGATCCTCTATCCGAGTGATGTGTTTCTGAAGAGCGCCAGATCAGATTGTGGTATCCCCCAGCGGACCCTGGGAGTGATCCCCTATCTATGAGATCTTTGTATACCAGTGTGGGTTATGGTATCCCCTATTTGACCCTAGGAGTGATCCCATATCCGAGGAATTTGGTGTTTTTTTGTTTCAGCAAGGTTTCCTCAGTGACGATATCTGATGAGCGTGATCTCTCAGGTAAGCATCTGGCATGCTTGTGTGGGACCTGATGGAGTTTGTCTCTTGGATGAGTGTCATCTGGGATAACTGTGACCGTGGAGTGTGCTCTCCTAGTTGTAAACTGTTTCTGGTTATAAGGTCGGTACCTCATGTGGCTTGGTGCATGAGCTGAGCATATCTAGATGTTCAAGGTGTATGTATGGGCATACACCTAGTTTGAGATGACTAGTTGTGTTTAACTAAATATGGTCATGATATGGAGTTTCTCTCTCATCAACGTTCCTTATGGCTCGGATGAGAGGACTGTAGCCTTTCAGTTGTTCTCTATTGTTTTAGGTTTTTGGGGTGCCTACTAAGTATCGTTATACTCACCCCTGTACGGGCTTTGCCCGCACATTTTTGTCTTGTGCAGACAACAGGCCTTTCGATGGTGTCCCTGGAGGACATAGAGCAGGCAGAGTTGAGTGAGCGGGACTGACTATGGAGTCTTACTGGAGTTGTGTCTAGAAACTTTCCGGTGGTGCTTTTGGCAGCATTTCCCTCCTTCTTAGCCGGTAGGATACTTTGTGGTTTTCTTTTTGTGGGCCCTGTTTTACCCTT
The DNA here is from genome assembly GCA_963277665.1 of Viscum album. Taxonomy (NCBI): domain Eukaryota; kingdom Viridiplantae; phylum Streptophyta; class Magnoliopsida; order Santalales; family Viscaceae; genus Viscum; species Viscum album. The sequence continues at coordinate 274,274,480 of OY728165.1, read as the reverse complement.
TTGTACTTCTGTTGTACTCTGGTTGTGGGATAGTTGTATGCATGTAATTACTTTTCAGTTTTATATATCTCTTCACTATTTCCTGGAGGTGTATATGGGTGTGTGTGTATAGGTACCTTCTTCTAATGCCTCCCATGTGTGTGATAGCCTACTCGGCACTATAAGTCAGTCCCTGGACTATTGGAGGTAGGCTTGGGGAGTCACGACTCAAGCCCCGTTGGGTTGGGTCATAATAGAGTGGTATCAGAGGAGGTTTCACCTTTGGGATATCAGAGCATAGTTGGTCTAGCTGTGAGTTTGTTTTTGGAGGCATAACGGTAGTGTCAAGATATTTCAAGTTTACCTTTCATGCTAGAGACTCTAGTGTTGGTGTGGCAGCCGACGTATCCATTCACCCGGACTCTGAAAACCTTCTTTTCGACTCGAGACATTTGTACATTGGTCACAGGGGAAAAATAATGGGACATGCACCATATAAGACTGGGTTTTGGGTTTTTTCATTTCCCTTATTGAGTCATCTCTCCAGATATACTCTTTGACCATGGTTCGTCTTGGTTGTATTTCAGGATGCCTCCACGACGATAGCCAACGAGGGTTCCGAAGTTGGATTGTGGTGAAGATCCACCCCAAATAGTGGCTGTGGACCAGGGAACATGTTCTAAGGCTGGACCTCCAGCGGGTCTGCCAGTTGAGCCACCACCAGTCGAGCAGCTGGTTGTGCCGACAGTGCAGGATGAGGTTGTGCGCAGGCTGAGTGCGCTTCAAAAGTTCCATAGGCAGTGACCTCTGAGGTTCCGAGGTGATATAGACCCTCAGGCATTTGATGACTGGCTCGAAGTATTCACTCATGTTTTTCACCTTGTGAGGATACCTCCAGATCAGATGGTGGTCCTAGCGGCGAGCCTTCTGCATGGTTATGCCAGGCGACAGGGGATCCTAGTGACACAATCCCACAATGAAGAGACGCTCATGTGGGCAGAGTTTGAGCGGTGCTTCAGGGAAGAGTTCTATCCAGTGACACTGAGGTCAGTATGGATTCAGGAGCTTCTACAGCTTCAGCAGGAGGGTATGACCGTGTCTGAGTACTCAACGAGGTTTACAGACCTATCGTGCTACTCCCTGGATATGGTTAGAGACCCATTCTTTAGAGCTAAAACCTTCGAGCAGGGTCTACACAGGGACATCATGGAAAGTATGGTTTCTTTGTGTTTTCCCACCTATGCTGGTGTGTTAGAGTGAGCCTTGGTGGTGGAGAGCTTTCTGGATGAGAAGATCCTTCCTGTTAGTGTTGGGCACGCGAGAGCTGAGACTTTGTCAGTCGGATCGACATCTGGTAGCCGACGACAGACTCAGGGGCCCAGACGTGGCCGATGTTTCAGGAGGTGACCCCAGGATAGAGGATTTGAGGCTCAGGGCTCATAGGGCTCGCAGAACAGTTTTTGTCAGCCAAAAGAGAGGCGGTGTTACGCTTGTGACAGTCAAGGACATCTTGTTAGAGATTATTTGACCCATCGTGGTGCTGAGGGGGAGTTAGTCGATAGACCATCTTGGCAGAGGAAGTGCCTCGAGTATGGCAGTCCGCAGGGCGGCAGACGTGGCAACGGAGCTGGTGCAATAGCAGGAGTTGGTAGGCGGTATCAGATACCACCGCCACCTCCCCCAGGTTGTCCACGCCGAGCTTAGGGAACTGGTGGCCGAGGGCAAGGATATCTGCAATCCTTAGAGGATATTGACCCAGAGGCTCCGCGGATGGTTAGAGGTATGCCTTTTGTGTTTTCTACTTTATGCAGTAGTTTGATAGACACTGTTTAGCGGTACTCTTCCATTTCCGTTGCTTGCTCGAGTTTCGTTCAGGGACTTGGTAAGACCTTGTGTGGGTGTTGTTGGGCATTCTTCCAATGTGTGAGGAAGATGGATCCTTCCCCCACTGAGACACATTTTTTTTGTCGTGGTCAATACCATATAGGTGAGTCAGTGCCACCCAAAGCGGTTAGTGTTGATGTGTGGTGGATGAGTCCCTCTGACTTATGTGTTCGGGTAGGGGTGTTTGTTGGCGAACTCGCTGGTGTGGGAGACCCAATTGAGAGTCCAGTTAATTTACTTGTGCTTATATCATTTCGGGGATGAAAAGTTCAAAGGTGTTGAGGATGTAGTCACTCAAGTTGTGTCCTTGTCAGACTTTGTAATATTCCTACAAATATTTCCAGAGCTAGGCGCAAAGACGGAGTGCGATTCCGAGGCCCGGTATGCCCAAAATTAATTTTATAAAAATATTAAGTATTTTTATACTATGCACTTGGCGGGGGTGTTTTATTTTTCTAAATTTTAGCTCAGAACGGGAATATGAGAGAATAATTGTGTCCAGAGCATGCCGTTTACCCTAGGCGGGGTGTAAACTTTGTTGGCGCGGGCCTGCTGTAAGAAAAGCCACCATGGGCGTTTTCGTAAATAAATGTAATAGTTTCTTTACAAGCGTCGACTCAAATAACTCCTAAACAAATTCTCAGATCACAATTCTGATTGCACCGTTGCATTTAAAATTCCATATTTTGCCTAGGTGTGACATAATTTTAGTCAGCATCGGGTGCCGGGTCGGAGGCATGTTGGTGGGGAGATAAAATGAAGTTTTTATTTTTTTTTAAAAATTAAAAACCAATAATCCCCCCCCCCCCCTCAATCACCTTGTATGTGCGGGTGACGAACCCCCCCTCCCTTATCCATTTATTCACCGAATCGAGCCGCAACTGTCCGTTTCCAGTGCCGATTGTCAGCGGATCGAGCTTCAGGGCGTCGTTCTGCACCAGAAGCTTCGGTGACCCGCCAACAGGTAGGAGATTTGAGTTTTAATATCCTGGATCCCAATTTGGTTGGTTTTTCTCTGTTTTGAGCTTGCAGATGCATAGATTCAGTCTTAGGGGGCACACAGATGCCTTCATATGCACATTTGGACCCCTAGGGTGCCCCCACCGGTCCTCGGAAGGTCCACCGACGGAAGCTGGCCGCAGGGATGGAATCAAACCGCCGCCCCCTGCGGCGGTCCATCCTCCAATTAGTGGTGAACCCCGAGGTGGGGGGGGGGGGGTTGTTAGGCCGCATGCGCACGCTGTACCGCACCCTGGCGGCGACGGCCGACGCGGGTCGGCCGGTTCAGGCCGGTCCGACCCTCTTCTTGTACATGGGGGTTTTGAAACCCCCATCTCTTGCTCCCTAGAGATTCGAATCATGTTCCGCCTATGGAGACACAACTCTAGAGATGAGGAAAACCCTTTGGAGTGAGTTCGGGGGTTTTAAAGTTCAGGATTGTGGCCCGGGTGCTAGAAACGTCGAATAGAATTATGACATTTTATTATTATTCGACTTCGGGATGTTGTATCTTCTACCCAGAGCGTCTGATTGACGTGTCGTTAGTGGAATTGAGGCCCTGATGGTATGGTGGAATTTTCGTGTTGGTTTTTGGTTTTTGGTACTGAGTTTGGGGTGCAGGCCCCACGAGGCTGGGTTTGGGAATTTTAAGAGAAACAAAAATTTCTCACCATGAGTCTGATTTTAGAGGATTAATAGTCGATCCGGTGTGTTTTTTCAAGAGGATCGCAATGGTGTGATACACTTAAAGAGTTTCGGGATCGTGGTGTGGGCCCAACCCAGGCTAGCTTTGGTGAATAATACCTTTTTCACTGGGTATCTATTTGGGACGATCAAGTAGTAAATCCCATGTGTTTTCCTAGGGGATCACAGTGGTATAATCCTCTTGATGAGTTTCAGGATCGTAATGTGGGCCCAACACTTGATGGATATGGTGAATAGTTTCTTTTCACTGGATGTCCATTTAGAGAAAGTAAACATCCTATCCTACATGTATTTCCACATGGATCATGACGGTGGCCTTGGTATCAGCCTTGGAGGTGCATGGTGTTGTGTTGTGTCAGGTCGCTCGGGTTAGTGATGTTTGGACCCGCATTGGTTGAGGGTACTATTTTGGTTCATTCCTATAAGGGTTCACGTGGCATCACAACCATAGTATAGGTTTTTGATCCTCTTGATGGGATGTTTAATCTGTTAGAGTTGTGGCATCCCTCTGGTGGTCCCGGAGAGGGATCCTCTAGCATCGTTTCCCTAGATCGGGTTCTTGGTATCACTGTGACCGCTTATCCACGAGCGATGATCCCCTATCTAGCAGGTTAACCACATAGGGTTTGTGGAATCATTGAGAATATGATCCCCTATGCAGTGGTCCATGCTCAGTAGGGTTGTGTCATTGTTGGTTATTTGATCCCCTACTCAACATGAGGATTATAGTAGGGTTGTGGTATCATTGGTTATATGATCCCCTTATCAGCGCACGGTGTCAGTAGGGTTGCGACATTGTCAGTTAGATCCCCTATAGAGTGAGATGTAGCTGATAGGGTTTTAGTATCATCGTGACTGTTGTGACACGGGTGATGATCCTCTATCTGAGTGACGTGTTTCTAATAAGCACCAGACCGGGTTGTGGTATCCCCCCAGCGGACCCTGGGAGTGATCCCCTATTTGTGAGATCTTTGTATACCGGTTTGGGTTATGGAATCCCCTAGAAGACCCTAGAACAAATCCCCTATCTGAGGAATTTGGTGTTTATGTTGTTTCAGCAAGGTTTTCTCAGTGACGATATCGAACGAGTGTGATCTCTCATGTAAGCATCTGAGATGTTTTTGTGGGACCCAATGAAGTGTATCTCTCGGACGATTTTCATCTGGGATGACAATGACCATGGAGTGTGCTCTCCTTGTTGTGAATCATTGCTGGTGATGAGGTTGGTACCTCATGTGGCTTGGTGCATGAGCTAAGTATATCTGGATGTTCAAGGTGTATGTATGGGAAAATACCTGGTTTGAGCTGACTAGTTGTGTTTAGCTGAGGATGGTCATGAGATGGACTTTCTCTCTCATCTAAGTTCCCTTTGGCTGGGATGAGCGGACTGTTTCCTTCCAGTTTCTCTCTTTTGTTTTGGGTTTTTGGGGTGACTACTGAGTATTTTTATACTCACCCCTACACGGGCTTTGCCCGTACATTTGTGTCTTTTTCAGACCCGAGGACTTTAGACGGTGTCCTAGGAGGACCTGGAGCAGGCTGAGTTGAGTGAGAGAGTCTGACCGTGGAGTCTTACTGGAGCTGTACCAAGGAGGTTTCTGGTGGTGATTTTGGCAGCGTTTCCCTCCTTCTGATTAGGTTGGACACTTTGTGGTTTTCTTTTGGTGGGCCATGTTTTTTCCTTTTGTACTTCTGTTGTACTCTGGTTGTGGGATAGTTGTATGCATGTAATTAATTTTCAGTATTATATATCTCTACACTATTTCATGGAGGTGTATGTGGGTGTGTGTGTATAGGTACCTTATGCTAATGCCTCCCATGTGTGTGATAGCCTACTCATAGCTAGACTCCAACCCCTGGCCTATTAGAGGCAAGCTCGGGGAGTCACAGCTCGAGCCCCGTTGGGTCGGGTTGTGACAATCATGATCCTATATGTAAAATAAAAGGTGAATTTTCATTTATAATTTTTAACTTTTGAATATAATACTTAATAATATTATTTTGAATAGAAAAATTATTTTAAACAACATTTTTATAAAGGGGAATGTGTAAATAAATGTGGATATTATGTTTTATGATTTATTTATGAAACAATTTCAACTGGAAAGGTTACAAACAATCAGTAGGTTAGATTTTATTATAAAAATTTCCTTAATGTTTCATTCTTTTTATTCAGAATACATGTTAAATTATTTCCTTTTAATTTATCTCTTTTATATGATCCTTTCCCTTAGGGTGCATAGTATTTGAGATGCTTAAAAATTGAATCAATGAATCTTTTCACAGGTTTGACTAGATTTTAGTTTTTTTGTGTATATATTGTAATCTTTAATGTTCTAATTGTATGTGTGTTTTTTGGGTTGGATTGATGTTTTTTCTTCTTGTTTTCTGCTTTTGTTCTGCTTACTTTTCTATTAGTTTTTCTACATGTCTGTTTGTATATTCTAAGGATATGAGGAATCGAAATAAAATTATTCAAATAATTTTTTTCAAGTCGTTTTGTGTGAAAAAATGTGAAAACCCCATTTATATTGGTTTTTCATGCCGGTTATCACATAAACTACATTAAAGTATAATATTTAGTGGTTTTAAAAATCGGTTATCAAATAACTAACAAGAAAAACCACCAGACATGTATTTTTCAAGCTGGTTATAAAATAACTAACATGAAACACAAAAAAATAATTTATTTAAAATATCAGTTTTATTAACCGATGTTAAAAACTTATTTACAACATCTCCTGTAATAACATTGCGTACTAACCGATGTTAAAAAGAAAAACAATATGCATGAAAAATAATTTTTTGTACTAGTCTCATAGTCCATCCATAGAAATGACAATGAAGGTATTATTGAAAAATATATTTGTTGAATCATAGTAATCATTAAATAATGTTAAGATAGATTGACATACCATTAAAAGAACATTTAATACATTTTTTTTTTGAAAAATAAGGGAAATACCCTTTTTATTTGGTAATTTTGGATTAAAATATATATGTAGATGGAATGCTATAATGAGTAGATTTTAAGATTAAAAAATTTCTTTTTTAATATTAAAAGAAACTTTGTTTATTAATCTTAAAAAATCATATTAAAAAAATCCTCTTATGTATTTAAACAAAAATCAGAGAGGCCCTTAGGTGAAATTATAAAGATATCATAATCAGGTTGATACCAATATTATTATAATGTCATAGGTCAAAAATGTATGATTCTACCTTAAATTGTATTGAATCATAATTAGAGTAACTAATTTAATCTTGGTCATAAAAATCATTTTCTTTGTGTAATGAAAAAAGTATCATAATCAAAGCAATTAAGAAAATAAGATTACAAATTGAAAAAATTAATATATTAAAGAATTTACTTTCTAATACAATAGTAGTGGAAATTATAATACAAGTAAATGAATATTTAATTCTTTTAACACAAAGATAAGGATATCTATAACCTAGTATAAATATCCTTTGATTTATACTTTAAATAATGTTTGTATTACCCACACTAGGGTGATCCCTTGATATGAAAATCAGTTTATATCTACCTATACAAGAAAAACCCTGAAACGATTATTGACCTATATCTTTCTATCTATACAAGAAATCTATTGAGAAAGTGTTTGGCTCCTCTATTTTCCTAGCCTTCGAAGCCCTCGATTGTAATAAAAACAATAAATATCGCACTAAGAAAGTACAAACTCTAACATTACAAGGATAAGGAATAATTTGTTCACTTGTTTAACCTTTAGTGCTCTCGCACATAGTATAAAATTGAGTAGAGATCTTTCACATTGTCGATTGTATCATCTAACATGTATCAAAATGATCAAATGACCTGGTTTTTATAGGTATTCTTCCCAAAGGTCATATTGATCTTCATTAATCATATTTTCTATGAGATTTTTGGGAATACCTAGACACCTAGAAATCCAAAGGTCATATCAAAACTGAAATCATGAAATCATTATGATTTAAAATATTTCCATACATTATGATTAGGTTTTTTGGATATGACAAATAAAGTTAAATTAGTTCGATGACAATTGTTATGAGTGTCAATACAATTTGTATAAATATCATTTTTAATTTGATTATGAAAATCTGATCAGTGTGAAAGACTAAAAAATTGATTGGAAATAGATTTCCAAATTATGTGTATGATATAAATAATATCCAATCATGGTATTATAATCATGGAAGTTTTTGTTAATAAAATTTTTATGAGTATGAGATTTATCTCATGCATACTCATTATGAAAAATGTAATGATTAAATAAAAAGTTATTTTTGTAAGTAAAAATACTTTATATAAGTATGGTAAAATGTAATATGTTTTCTTAAAAACATTATTAGAACACTTTGGATATGAATGAATTTAGGAATTAAATATTTATTAAAGAGTTTTTTATTTTCAAAAAAAAGGAATGGAAAATTAAATAAGAGAATTTTGACTTAAGAGGTAACATTTTTCATAAATTTCAATAATATTGTAAAAACACATTTCTTTATAAAGTACCATGGAATATTATAAATTATTATTCAAATAAATGAATAGTCATGATATAGGAAAATACTGTTTATGCCATAAATATTAAAAATAAACCTTATTTTCAAATATTTGTAAAGATATTCAAAATTTACCCATATAGAAAATGTGAAAAAGTTATCTTTTATAAATTTTAAAAGAATGTCAAGGTTCATTGAAAATGTTGGTCTAAGTGAGTATCTCAGTAAGGGGGTGAATTGAGTACCCAGTAAAAATTTCTGTTAAAAATAGGTAAAAATATGATCCCCCTAATTATTTAAATATAATAAGTTATCCAAAACAACAGATTGATATAAGACTTGACATTGTAAAATAATTCAAAAAGATTGACTAGGTTTTAGTTAAAACAGTGTATAGTTTTACTTAAACCTTTTAAATAAATTCACTCAATAAAAAACATATATAAACACTAATTAAGGTTAACTATCAAAAAGTGGTTTTTTATGGATAGAAACAATTTTAATTTTAAAGATTAGAAACAAAAAAAAACACAGAGGAAAAATGAATACAAGAGGTTCAGTCTCAAGCTAAGACTTAGTTTTATCCACTTATAAATAACTTGCTTCCAAGAATTTTATATAAATAGAATCTTTGATCCATTACTTGGATCGGTTGTAAAAATAGTATGTCAACTGGCCAGACCACACAAGGACCTCTTCCACATTAATCGTGGTTAAAAAGATAACACATTCCACACAAAAACCACTATAATAACACATGGGAAATAGGTAAAACAATCCCCACATATACCTCTACCATAGTAATCATGTGAAAAAGGTAAAATAGTGTTTGAGAAGATATATAAGTATCTTCCAGTTTAAAGTAGAAGACTGTGTGTGTGAGTTAAAATACAAAGTATACACACACTTCTCGTAATGTAAAATATAATAAAAAATAGAGAGTGTAAAATTTTATGAAGTAGTAGTATTGTTATGTATGATAATATCTTTAACTCATGACTCCTAGAATATAGTTTGAAAATGAGGCTCGAGTCATGTTTCTGATATTTACATTGGAATAAAGTGTCATATAATTCTTCTATTATGACTATAAGAATTTATACAAATGTTCAATGTTCTTCACTTTATCTACATATGATCACTGGTGTAAATTATTATTATAAGGTACACTTCAAAACAACTAATTTCTCTTTACATTTATGTTTACTTTATATTCAGTACTTTGCATGCATTGCATCATCTTCACAAGGAAGTCTGATTCAACATTTTTTAGAAACAAGAAAAGAGTGTCCCCCAGATCCTCTACTCCTCATACTAAAAGTTTGACACAAAATTTAAATCATCTATATATTAAAATTAAATAACAATGTTTAAAATAATTTTTGGGCATTAAATTCAATAAAATATGAATTATAGGTATTTAATTAAAAATAAGTATAAAATTTTAGTGGCAAGTCTTTAGAATGGTGACACAATCTGGCGGTGGCTTATTTTAACGATCACACAACATTTTCGGTTAGTCATTAGATAGGTGACACTTTCTAGAGGTGTTTATGTTTTGTGGTGAGACACACTTTGGAAGTGTCTTGATCTGGAGGTGACTCAACTCGGTGGTGGATTAATTTAGTACTTTTCCATAGTTCATTTCTGGTGGTGACTTTACTATAATGGTGAGTCATCCTCTAGTAGTGATACAATCCATACTTTATCAAAATTATATACTGGTAGTGACTCAATGAGACAGTGTGCGTTTCCAACACCGGTCTATTTTTCATGATGATAGTGAGATATTTTCTAGTGGTGACTCAACCTCAAACCTATGTCATTGTATGATAGTGACTCATACTAAGGAAAACTTCTTCCAATCTATCTCACATGATAAAATGTTAATAGAAAACATAACGCACATTAGTTATCATAATAAACATTATTTTTTAATAATTAAAACAAGGGTGTTAATAACTTAAAATAGGTTCCAATAATCTCCCTGTTTTTGATGTTAAAAAATCATGTCATTTTATACAATATGTTTTCTTAAGTAAAAGATATATGGTGTCAAATGAAAAAAATAAAAGAGTATCGAAGGTAAAAAGAAGATATAGTGTAGAAAAGGAATAAACCATGGAAAAAATGGAATTTTATAAAAGTTATTAACATAGTAACCTATGTTAGAGATAATCAAGAAAATAAAATAAAATAACAAATAAAACACTATAGCATCAAAGAAAATTAAACATAAATAATAGAAAAGTAATAAAAACCAAGAGTACTGTTAGATTTATTAAATGAATAGAAATAAATTCCATAGAATATTTCTATCATTGTGGGTTTATCAAAAAGTTCATAATAAAATATAAAATGAATAAAAAAATAAAATTTGAATAAGTTAATTTTCATTAGAAAAAAACCGAAGATTAGAAAAAAAAATCACAGTAAAAAAGTTTTACAAAAACATAAAAAACATCCCAATAAAACACCAAAGTCTAAGATTAATGATTCTTATTATGTTGTGTAGAAGGAATAAAATGATATTTTTCATTTTCCTTTTCTGAGGTAAAGTCTATAGCAATTGAGGCTGGGGTTTCAAAAGGAACACCTATAAGAACATCTGTCAGAGAATGAGGCTATATAATGATGACTGGTCTGAGGTGATGAACAAATTCTCTAATAGATAAGTCAAAAGTATGGAAGTGATATGGAGGAGGTGCATGAGGATCTATGGTAACTCTTGATTTGAATAAATCTAGAGTATTAGCTAGAGGGTTCAGATGAGCTATAACAGGTATAGCTTCATAAGACACCATTGCAGTTTTATGAACATACAGAAACAATTTAATCTGGTTTATAAAATTCATTATGATATTGCTACTTATTTCCATTACACAAAAAAATATTTCTTTTCTTCTATAAACCGCAGAAGAACTGGAGTCATCACTTTTAACTGGTTCACCTATTCCTTGAAGGCTTGTGACACATGAGGCATTCTCATATTTTTATCAAGAAACACAAAATGATAATTCACCCCATGCTTGGTGAAAATTCTAGACAGATATTACTTGATAGATTTTGTCATAGTTTCTATTCCAGAACTATTTTACTACACATATTACCCAATTATCATATGGGAATAATCATTTTTATACTAAAAAATCCACAAAGTTTCCTCCAGTATGGAAAGAACATCACTAGAAGTATCTCAAAGCTCTTCTCTAATAACTGTTATTAATAGATCAACATCAACACCATGAGGCGAAGCACTATAAATAGAGGCCATAAAATGAATATTTTAATTTTTTTATAATAAGGCTACCGTTTAATCATAAATAGAATAATATATATCCTCCATAGTGGATTTTATGGACTGCAATTCATTTTCCAACCTTATATTTTCTATTTCCACTTCTTTGATATGATGCATCATTTTTAGTTAAATGTATTGAATCAATAGATCAAATAAATATTGAGAATCCTTTTCAATTAACTTAGTAATTGTGGCAGGTTTATTTCTCATCTTCACATCATACTATGACAAAAAAATTCACAAAAAGAATTTAGTTCAAAATAAGGGACAACATACATTAGAACTGTAGAAGAAACAGGAGTTCCGATAGGTGTAGCAGGATTAGACATAGTAAACCCACCAAGAAATGTCTCCAACTATCTTTGAGCATTAATCAGTCCAAATAATCTTCCATTAGTATCCGTTGTTTACAGAAAAATAAGTTCAATATTATTTGGTGAGCAACTAGAAAATAGATCCTACACTTTGAACATAGGGACAATCCTACTTTAACAATATTTAACATGTTTAATAGTAGAAGATTCAAAAACTATGGAATTTTCCACAACAAGAACAACAAAAGCTATTTCAACAGATTTCTGAACATCTAAACTTTGTGTAGCTATAGTCTAATCCAAACTTGTATGGTAAACAATCATTTTCTCATTAATGGATTGCTAAAAAGTAGAAACAATCTTTATCTTCTCAAACATAGGCTGTTCAAAAGTAGTATAATCATAAAGTATAAGTACATTACCATCTCCATCAATAGTAGAAACTACATGATGACTTTCCAAACTTGGGGATTTCTCCCCTAAACTGATTCTTCTTTTTCCACACTTACTGATTTAGCCACAAAACATGAACTTTCTTTAAATTTAGAACCAGATACTAGTAGAGAAACAACCAGATCTCGAGGTATATCTATATCCTCAAATCTAACTTGACCACCAGGTCCACCAGAATCTCCATCATCATCACTTCCATCACTATTTTCTTTTCCATCATCTTCATCATCACCATCTTCTTTATAATCATCCCCATTCTCTTCATTATATTAATAACTTCTCTTAAACTATTATTCACATAAAATATCAGTTTTCTCCTCATCTCTTTATTCCTTTAAAATATTTTCTCTTTTATATAGAGACTAAGGTAGACTATTTCATCCATATTTAATATCAGGATATTCTCATGAATAATTAGGGTCACTTCTTTAATCCACTTGAAATTACTCCTCTACATTTACACTAATAGATGGTTCTTCTTTCTCATGAGAATCATAATACTCAACTACTTCATTTATTTACAAACTCATATCAACAAGGTCTCGCGATCATAAAGGATGGCCCATAATATTTAACTCACCATATATTTTTTCATCATCAACCACCCTTTTCTTTTTTCCATGGCTTCCAACTTATTCTCATAATTCTAGAAATTATTTTATTAATGCATAAACCACCCTAATATACTATAGATTCTACATCTTTACCACCCAAACCCTTGTTTTTTTATATCACTAAAATAAACTTAGGATATATATAATAATTTGATCTATAGTTTGAATTACTCATCTCTACCATATGAATCATAAAAAACCTGTACAAATAAATATTGAAAATTATTTTCATAAGGCGTGACAAGAAAACATCTTGGTACCTCAATGTGTAAAAATATCATTTTCTTGGGAACAAAAAAAAATGAATGAACTTAAAAATAAGAATACACTCTACATCAAGTTCTGATGCAATCGATCTTCAAACTATTCAATCTCTAGTCTACCCAGTAAAGGAATATTCACAAACAAAATCATCACTATCTTCTGGAATCATTCCTTAGTAGTCATTAAAAATACCCTCATGTTGAATCTTTAAACATTCTTCCCACTAACTTGAGGGAAAAAACCTTTTGGGAATTTATTCTTGGTCTCACCTAGTCCTCATTATCCTCAAATCTATACTCTATGAACTGATAAAACACATATACCATCATAGGATAAAAAGTTCTATTATTAAAAGAGAACCAATCCATGCATCCTTGGTTTTATATAACTTGAAGCACTAAAGAAATACTTAAAAGTAACCACTCTATATGAACTTATTTCTCAGGTACTGCAACCTTCTTCGAAAGATCTAGATTTAGAGGCTTTGATAAAGAAGATGAATGGATCGACTCACCATTTTGTTTCTTAGTCATACATGACTCATCTAGATAAGAATATAATGGTCAATTAATTATTCCCATAGATATAAGCTCAATTGGTTGGGGTTAAAGTGATTAAGGTCAACAGTCAAGAGGTAAAGGGTTATAACAAGTTTGACATCAGAGAATTAAGTATTGAAATTAGATAGGTTTGAATTTATACCATTTATGGATTTTATTATTTTAATATTTAAAATCAGGATAAAACTGAAAAGTGAAAATTAGAATCTAATTTGAATCATGTAAAAATTTAAAACAATAATAAATAAAATTAGTAACGATGTATTAAAATATCCAAGTGAAAAATAGAAAATGAAATAAGGTCAATAGTGAGATGCCCAATAGTGACACATCCAACAATGAGACATCTAATGGTGAGCCATCTAATGGTGAGATATCTAATTGTGAGAAGTATCAATGGTGAGAAGTATCAATAGTGAGAAGTATCAATTTTGAGAAGTATCAATGGTAAGACATCTAAAATGGTGAGATATTCACAACAATGACTCCCAGAAAGTTATGCTTAACCAAAATGGATCATACCTAACTCATGTTTGATCTAATTTATTCTCAATGAATTCAAAGTCATAGTAAAGATATTTTTAATATGATTTAATATACTAATGTATTCAAGAGTGATATAATCTTATTAAAAATGGTGTCTCAAAAATTGGTACCTTACATCAATATTATTTGTTCTAGAATGTGATACATGATTCTTGGAAATATTTATAGAAATTGTAATAAAAAAATTATAGGGACATGTCATAATTGATATCCATAGTCTAGTAATGTGTGCTTAATCCAAAAAACTTGTGCACAATAGCTACTTGAAGCAATGTATTCAGCTTCAATAGTAAATAGTGAAATAGAATTTTGTTTCTTACTGCACCAAGAAACTGGTGACTTTCCAAAAAAGTGACATGTTTCAGAGGTGGTTTTCTATCTAACTTACATCCAACAAAATTAGCATTATAATGACAAGATAAGTCAAAATATTTTCCTTTTGGATAGATCAATCCTAAATTGGAAGTATATTTGGGGAGTTTAAACATTCATTTTATATAAATCAAGTGTTACTATTTTGTATGTTAATGAAAATGAGAACTCATACACACACTAAGCATAATATCCAATTGGATAGATGTAAGGCAGAGTAGACTTCCAATCATACCTCTATATCTGGTTTCATGCATTTGTTTCCCAACTTCAACAAGATCTAACTTATATATTGTACTAATAGGAGTATCACAAATCTTAGTTCTATCTATATTAAAATGTTTTAAATGATACTTAATATATTTACTTTGTTTTAAAATAATTCATTCTTTATTTTGAAAATTTTGAAAACCAATTTTTTTTTAGTTCACCCATTAAACTTAATTCAAATTCATTTTTCATCAACCTTGAAAAATTATTACATGAATAATTTTTTGAAGATCCAAAATTAATATCATCTACATAAATTTGTACAACTAAAACAACTTTTGAATTTTTTTTGATAAAAAGGGTAGGATCAGCTATACCTTTTGAGAAACCTTTTGCAATATGAAATGATTTAAGCCTATCATACCAAGATCTAATGGCCTATTTCAGACCATATAAATATTTTGTTAATTTGAAAACATGATTTAAAAAATGGGGGTAATGAAAACTAGGGGTTGTTCAACAAAAACATCCTCAACTATATAATCATTTAAAAATGTACTTTTGAAATACAGTTGATTTAGTTTGAAATTAGTTGAGATGCATAAGAAATCAATATTCTAATGGATTCAAGTATGGATACTGGGGAAAATGTCTCTTTATATTTTATTCCTTCTTCTTGACTAAACCATTATGTAACTAGTCTATCCATATTTCTTATAATTATTTCTGATTTATCAATATTTTCTAAACACCTATTTAGTTCCTATAGTTAAGTGGTCCTTGGGTATATCAACACGTTCTCATAATTTTATTCTATAAAATTTATTTAGTTCTTATTTCATATCCATTACCTAGAATTCATCATTAATTTAATCATTATTGTTCTTTCATTCAAGTTGTGACATGAGTACTTGTTGTTCAACCTAATTTCATAGAGGATCTCTAGTTTGTGTACATATATCTAGGTTTCCAACAACATAATGTAAAGTATGGTACTTAAGAATCTTAACAAATCTAGAATAAGAGAGGTTGGTCACCTTAGGGATCTCTACAGGTTTAGGTTCATTATCTATAATTTTTTTAGAACACGATTATTTTTCTAAATCCTTCAAAGAAGCATTGGTACATTTGGAATATGAGTTCAATGAAGTTGAATCATCCTCAAGGTTCTATAAATAGTTTTGGGCCTCATGTGGATATATCTATTCAAACTTGATATGAACAGATTATTTCGATGTCTTGGTCCTTTTATTAAGAACTCTATAATATTTATTGGAAGTTGAACAACCTAGAAAAATTTGTTTATCACTTTTTGAGGAAATTTTTTCACGATTATCCTTAGTGATAAAAATAATTAATTTTCAACCAAAAAATCTAAAGTAATTTACCTTAGTCTTCCTACTATTCCAAATCACATAATGGGTTTATTCAAGAAATGTTTAATTAAAAGTCTATTGATTATATAACAGGTTTTGTTCATAGAATCTATCTTAAAGTAGATATATAATTTAAATTCATTTATCATAGTCTAAGATATCTATTGAAGTATTCTATTCTTTATTTATACAAATATATTATTCTAAGGTGTCCTAGGATCAGATAAGTTTCGACTATAGCCATTTTTTGAGAAAAATTATTTAAAATCCTGATTTTCAAACTCACATCCATGGTTAGTTCTTAAGGTCTTAATTTTAAGTCCACCTAAGTTTTCCATAGAAGTAGAATACTTGGTGAAATAATAACAATCTTCAATTTTGTGATCTAAAAGGATTACCCAAGTATACCTAGAAAATTCATCTAATAGTACATATACATATTGCATCCCATTTAGACTAGAAACTCTATAAGGTCCCAATTAATCCATATAAACCAACTCAAGAGGTTGATAAGTTGAAAATTCTTTCTTATATTTAAAATAAATCTTTTGTTGCTTCCATTTTTTGACATGGGTGACAGAATTTATCATTTCCAAACTCAAGTTTTGGTAGATACCTGACTAACCCTTCCATAGAAATCTTCCTAAGTGAGTGAATATTATATTGACCTAGTCTCATATACCAAATCCAATATTCTTTATTAAAGGAAAAAAGAGGGAAACCTTTTAATAAATTAAATAATTAATATAAAAAATGTAAAGATTTTCATTCATTAAAGTAGTAAAAAATATTTAGAATAAAAAACATTCCATGAATTATTTTAAAATTTAAAATAAAATTATTCTTCACATAATTGTATGATTATTTGAATGTTATACTTAAAATCATCAACAAGTAGTACTTTGGAAATTAAAATAGAATTGTTGTAACCAATTTGGACAAGGTCAATGATATTTATTTTAGCATTATCAATAATGGTGACATAAACACCACCAAACATTATTAGGACCTTGAAAATTGAGCAGTTTACTATAATATGCCATGAAAATACATTGTCCATGTACTGTATACTTTTACAGGAGGTCTTCAATTAGCTTTACTACAAAACAAAATTTATACAATGAATGATTTTTATAGCCATATTTTCTTGGGTCCAAAGGTGTGAGTAATAAGGGATTTAGAGAACCACATTTTATTAATAATTATCTTATAAATAGACTATAATAATTTTTAAATAAACACTTTGTTTGGTCCTTTTGAAAAATAATTTTCAGAAGAACTTTTGGATTTATACATAGGTACAAAATGTTCTCTTAACTATTCTTCTCTGTCTAGGTTGATATCTTCGACCTGTAACATAATTTATAGAAATCTATTTAACTAGAATCTAAGTAAGAATTTCTCTTCCATTGGTAAAATTTTAAAAAACTTTATTATATGTTCATTAGATAGTTTAAGTTGAGTATTTTCCATTAACAAAAGATCATTTTTCTCTTTCCCTGTAGAAAGTTCAGATTTAGTATTAACTGATAAACAATGTTAATTTTTCAAGACTATATTTTCCCTTAAGTTCATTAAATGTGTCTTAAATCATTATACAGTATTCAAAAATTTCTTCTCGAGACATATCATCTTCATTTTTTCACATCTTGAATTACTAGAATAAAGAACAAATGATATAATAGGTACCTAAGAGACATTAGTCATGAAGAACATGTTGTATTGTTTAGAATTTTCTTCAGGAATAGAGTTCGAATCAATGGAGGTATCCTCAAAGGAACTCAAAGATTCATTCATGGTTTTATTGAATTTTTATCCCCATCCTCATTTTTATTTTTATATTTTAATTTTGGACAGTCTTCCTTAACATATAATTTATTCTTTCATTAATAGATGGTTATCTCATTTGAAATTTCATAACTTTTCCAATCATTCTTATTGTTTCCTTTTCTATCATAATTTCCATTATAACTAGGATTTATAAAAAATTTCTTCATCCTTTATAAATTTTTAAATCTTCTGGATAGATGGGCAATTTCCTCATCACTTTCACTGGAACTTTCAACTTGTATCCTTTACTTTTCCTTTTCCTTGGATGCAGTAGACTTGAAAGTAAATAATTGTATTTTAGGTTCATCCTCCTCTTTTCTATTGACTTTGTATTTTTCTTAATACATCATTAACTTACTAATTAATTCTTTTACTAGTAGTTTTCTAATATCATAGTAGTCTATGATTGACATTGATGTCCCTCTCTATATTTCAGGAAGACATCAGAGTAGTCTCATAATTTGATCCTTATCAGATGCTAGATTTTCTATAGAGCTCAAGGTGTTCAATATTTCATTGAACTTAAGATACATATCATAAATTAATTCCTCTGGACTCATCTTAAAATTATCATACTTAATAGTATATGTAATCAATCTCATTTCTTTTACATTGATTGTTCCATTATGAGAAATTGTTAATGTGTACCAAATTTAAAATGATGTTTTACTATCATAAATTATTTTAAATTCCTCATCTCCTAAGGTAGAATACAGGGCATTCATATGTTTTCAATTTTTATTTTAGGCTAACATTGTAGTATCATCCCATGTAATCCTATAATCCTTAGGTAACTCATACTTATCCTCAATAGCAGACATAATCTCAAAACCCATACTTTCAATATGCATTTCATTTAGATCTTCCACTGAGAATAATTATTTATATTGCAAAATTGGTATATTAGTTTCAAAAAATCATTGTCTATTATGAATTTAAAGAATTTAATATATAACTAATATAAATTTAAGATATTTAAAGAACAATTAAATTCACTATTTAAAAAGTTGTGAAAAAAATTGATACCAAAGTTTAAACCTTTAATACTAAATATTGGTCAGAGTGAGTATCTAAATAGGGGTATGAATTGAGTACACAATAAAAATTTATATTAAAAAAATTAAAATAAGATCCCCAAATTAATTTAAATTTGACTAGTAAACTAAAACAACCGATCAATATAAGACTTGACCTTTTAATATATTTCTCAAAGATTTATTTGGTCTAAGTTAAAATAATGTATAGTTTTAAATGAACCTTTGAAATAAATTTATTGAATAAAAAATATATATAAACACTAATTATGGTCAACTATCAAAGTATTGGTTTTTGATTGAAAATAAAAACAAATTTAGTGTTAAATATTAGAAATAAAACAAAAAAAATCGTGGAAAAATGAATACAAGAGATTCATTATCAATCTAAGACTTAGTCCTATCCACTTGAAAATCAATTTATTATAAGCATTTTATATAAAACAATTGATCCAAAACATGGATCAGGTGTAAAATAGTAATCCAACTTTCCATGCCACACATGGACCCCTTCCACAATAATCGTGGGGAAATATATAAAATAGGCCATACACAGACCTCTAACAGAAGACATGGGAAACAACTAAAATAAGACACACCCAAAACTATGCCAAAATAATCATAGAAAGACAGGTAAAAGAGTTTTTTAGAATAAATCTAATTATATTCCATTTTAAATTAGGAGATAGTGTGTGTGTGTTAAAATATAGATTATAAACACATTACTCATAATGTTAAATATAATAAAATAATAGAGTGATGAAAGGTGTAATAATTATTAGTTTTACTTTTTCTGATAAGCTCTATAACCCATGAATCCTTAAGTGTAGTTTGAGAGTGTGGATCTAGTCAGTTTTATCACATTTTTAGTGGAACAGAGTTTTGTAAACTTCTATTCTGAATTTAGGAAGTAGTCCAGATATTCAATGTCCCTGACTTTTTCTACAGGTGATCACTGGTATAGATGCTTCATCTAAGGAACACTTCCCAACAACTCATCTCTATTCACATGTATGTTCACTTTTTGTTCATCACATCACATGAATTACATCATATGCATGAGGGAGTCTTATTCAAATTTTATTACCAGAAAGCAAAGAGAATCATCCAAATACAATACTCATTTTACTGCAAGCATTACACAAAATTTTATACATCTTTATTGAGAAATTAAAAGAAAACCATTAAAATATGGCGATTAAATTCCCTAAAATATCTATTAGATAAATTTAATTCAAAATAAATATAAAATATTAACCGTGAGTCTTTAGAATAGTGACAGAATCTGGAGGTTACATCTTTAAATGGTGACACAACATTGGTGGTGAGTCCTTTGAATAGTGAAACTTTTTAGTGGTGTCTATGTCTAGAAATGAGACACACTTTTGTGGTTTCTTGATATAGCAATGACTTAGAGTTTGGCGGTGACTCAACTCAGTAGTAGATTAATTTAGTAATTTTCCAAAATTTATTGTTGGAGGTGAATTCACTCTGATGGTGAGTCATCCTATGGTGTTGATACAATCCATACTTTATCAAAATTATGTTCTAGAGGTGACTCGAGTAAGTGATGAGTGTTTATAATACTTAGCCATTTCTCATAGTGATAATGAGATATTTTTTTTTGGTGGATCAACCTCAATGGAGAGTCATTGTCTAACAATGACTCATATATAGGAGAAATTTCACCAATCTATCTCACATGATAAAATTATAACAAAAAACATAACACACATTAGTTATCATAATAAACATGATTTTGTGATCAACAAAAAAATGGTGTAAAAAACCTTAACAGAGGTTTCAACTGAAAATAAATTTAATAAATCGTTTATGTTATGAAAAATAACATTATTTAAATAAGATAAAAAATATGGAGGAAGATTGTTGTTAAATGTATTTAAAAACATTAAATAATGTTTTTAAAGAAAACCCTTTTGACCTTTTATATCCAAAAACCATTTAAAATAAAGAACATATGGAGGAACATAAAATAAAATGAGTATAAAAATATTCATTATATTAAATTTCAAGATTCATTGTCCACACTACATAAATGAATTTTGGTGAATCAATCAAAAACATGTATCAAGTAATTAATTTTGAGATGATAAACCCTTGAAACATGGGAAATGATACGATCAAAAATTTATTTAATGAATGAATATAAACATATTCTATACAACCCATAATTTCCGTTATTTTTTTAAAAAATAATGGTTAAATAAGTAGAGTACATAAAAAATCATACTTCCAAACATGAATTATTTCTCAAAGAATAAAAATTGAGACCATAAAAAAACTTGTAACTTTTATAAAATTTGAATAAATATATCATGAATGAGATAAATACATTAGAACATTCAATATAATGATAAATAGTCATTCATGATATAATATCCTTACAGGAATCATGTCTACATTATAAAAATTAGTTGTTTTATTTTATATGACATGTATCAAAGATAAAATATTGAGATGGATAATCCTTACAAATATTGTATAATTGATTATAGAATTAATAAATAAAGTGATTATAAGTAATAATTATAAAAGAAATAAATAAGTGGAAATAAAACATAATACAAAATACATTTTTCACACATAATCAGGGAATAACATTGTCAATGAAGTGTAACTATAACTTAATGAATAGATATTTAGTTAAGAAAACCCTTACCTCAAGTCTTGAATCACTACATAAAGATTCTAAATCGTTTATAATAAAATTATATTATATATTAAGTCATTAAAGTACCTTATTCAAGTTTAATTTTTTTAATTAAACCATTTAATTCATATAATTCATTTATTTCAATAACATATTTATTTATTTAATAAGTTAAGTCCACGTTTGGTGTTTTGAAGATGTTCATTTCATAATTTTAAAATTAATTTTGGAGGTTGAATGATCTCAAAGGGGAAATTGTTCCATTTTATATATAATTATAATCACTAAATAATTATCATTTTTATATATTTTTTACAATTTTATAATCATCCATGATATTCATACATGAAAAAACAAATAACATAGCTTCATAGAGGTGGTAGTCCACAAGTACATACGAACAACATTATCATTTTAAAAAATATGAATTTGTAAGAAAATAGATGGAATATTATCTTTCTATAATGATAATTAAATCATTAATGTCATATATATTCATTAAACCCATCATTATAAATTTTTGTGAGAGACGGTGATTGGAAAAAACACATCGCTTCATGGAGGTCATAATCCAAATGTACGTAGGAATGAAGTTTTTGTTCAACATTTGAAGGAAAATAGAGATCAATAAATTTTTTAAATTAAAAAAATGAAATATCATTATATGGTTGATACTTATTTTATTATACTGAAATGGTTGGGTTAGAATTCATGAAGGAAGAACAATAAGTAAAATGAAAATGATCGGTTTAGAATTTTACCTCTTCTTTGAAGAAACTCTCACAGATCATTTTTTTTGACCCTTGGGATGGTAT
The DNA here is from genome assembly GCA_963277665.1 of Viscum album. Lineage (NCBI taxonomy): Eukaryota > Viridiplantae > Streptophyta > Magnoliopsida > Santalales > Viscaceae > Viscum > Viscum album. Next base: position 274,252,044 of record OY728165.1, on the reverse strand, counting down.
TTTAAGAAGAATAGAACCTCTATAATGTATCTATAGAAATTAAGAAGTGGTTTTTATGGGGTTTGGATAACATAATTGGCTCATGATGTGAGAGGAATAGAGGAGTGCTTTTGTCCATATATAAGAAAGTAGAGGGGCACCCTCCAAATTAGATAACATATTGAATTAATATAGATTAATTTTAATTTTTATGTGGATAAAAATTGATGTATTTTGAATATAATATGATTATGAGTTGATATAATTGCATAAAATAAAATTTATACTTGTTTAGGTGATTTTTTAACCCTTCTATCTTAGTTTTATCCCATTGTTAACCCTTCTAATGATTACAAGGATAACAATGTTTTTTTAAAATTTTAAGCTAAAAAATGATACTATAAAAGGAAAAAATGATCAATAAGAGGAAAATTGATGATATATATAAAACATGAAACCTTAATCTTTCCAAATATATTATTTTCATGAATTTAATGTCTTTTAATAAAATATTACTTAACATAAAATATACTTAATTTCATTTGCAGGACTACTCATATAATTTATATTAAAAAAATCAAGATAGTAATGTAGTTTGAATATAAAATTTTAAAACATCAATAATACTTTATAAATATTGTAAAAAAATCATAAAACCCAATAAAATAAACAAAAAATATTACATTGTATGTTTTTAAAACCATTCAATTCAATTTTATACTACTTGAACATGCATCGTTTCGGTGTTTCTTAAGAATTAAATGTAATTATTCCATAAAAAAAATTAAAAATAAATAACCATGTAAAAAAAATCTTCAATATTTCAAATACCCACTTAGTATCAATTTTAACCACCTTTTATCCCTATGAAAAAATATTTGAATTATTAAAATAAATCGTGCGACCTTTTTCATTTATTTTATACCTAGAATAAGTTTCATATCATTAACAAGGAAAAATGGAACCAAAGTGTGATGTATTAAAATACTAGATTCCTATGGTCAAACCAAACTCATATAATCATAATAATGAGGGTGTTATATTTATTTTTAAATCCTTATCAAATTACTTTTAACCTAATTAACCAGAGTTACCATTATTGAGGTCCCAAATATTTAACATCATTTTAATCCATAATGAAAAAAATAAATTTATATTTTTTATATTTTTTGGAAATTATAATTAATAATTTATAATATATTTTCTAAATTTTAATCCATATAATTTTTTGAAATTAATTTTATAATACTCCCATAAAATGGAATAAAATCAGTTTTATAGAAAAATGCAGTATCAAGTATATTTTTTTCATTTCCCAAATTAAGACTAATTTCCATTACAATGAAATAAATTGTATTGTGTTTAATAAGAATAAAATAATTAAATTTTAAAATTGATTAAAAAAATGGGACTTTGTAAATAATTTATTAGAAAAGGAAATTTTCTATAAAATCTATATTTTTTAAATATTCACCGTAAAATAATCTTAAAAAAACTCATAATATCATCCTATGATAATTTTAATATGATTATATCGAAAATAAAATCCATTTTATCAAATAAAATTTCTAAAAGTTGCATAAATTCATTGTTCCATTGCCCCAAAAAAAGAAACCAAAGTCATTTTTGAAGAAATTTTTTTTTAAAGAATAAAATGAGTACAAAAAATCAAGTTCTTTTTTACTAAGAATTAATAAATAATTTTTTATTTATCACGAACATTATATATATATATATAATAAATTTTTTCTCCTATTCATATCCCCAAATTCAATGCCTTTATTATAATACTCATATTTAAAAATATAATATTTTTTGGTTTTATTAAGACAAATATAGAGTGTTGTATACGACATCAAACATAATGTTCTACTAAAATGTCAGGGTATTATAGATTACTCTAATGAAATAACAAAGAAGATGGTTTTATGAAAATATATCTCACTTGTTTATTCATTTCAATGTGTTCCACCTTGAAAATATATGGTTATATATTTTCATTGAAAAAAGGGTATTATACCTCATTGTCACTACTAAAAAACATGCATTTAACTACACTAAAATTGGCCTTAATATGTGCTAGAAAATCGCTGACTACATTAGTACAGTAAAAATTCTATGGATTATATATGTGCTAAAAAAACACTAAAAATGGAAAATTTATTAGCATAAATAAAAGAACTAATTAATCATACTTTTATCAGAACTTTTAAAAGTGCTCATAAAAGACCCCATTTATCAGTGCTTTATTTAGCACTGATAAATAGACCCTTTATCAGCACTTTTAAAATCAATACTAAAAGTTTGATTTATCAGTGTTTTTTAATACGCTGATAAATATTAACTTTATTAGGGCCTATATAAGAACAGATAAATTAGTATTTTAGGAGTGCTTTTAAAAGAACTGATAATGGTAAAAACTATAGTGTAATGCTGCAACACACTACATCACCCAAAACAGGTGTGGTGTGCTACAACAACACACTACATCAGTAGAAACAATAACAAAAGTTACCAAAATAACATACAAATACTAAATTTAAATGAAATAAAATCTCCAATACAGATATAAGAAAAATATAGCACTATTATAGATTATGTCAATTGTTTTTTACTAAAATTAATGTAAATTTTGAATAAAAAGGTGCACATGGAGCCATACCGGTCACACAAGGAGTCTAATTTCGGTGTTACTAATTAATAAACCTCCCAAATGACTTATGGTTCATTTTACTAAAGTAACGAAATAATTGGAATGCATTTTCTTAGTTTTGAGTTTTTCAATTTTTTTTGATTAAAAGTAATGCCAATTTTAAATAAAAAGATACACTTTGAGTCATACCGGTCACACCATGTGTCGGATTGAGGTTAGGATGATCCTTAAACATTAGCAATGATGTATGGATCATTGTACTAAATTACCAAACAAACCGAATGTGTTTTCCTTGTTTTGAGTATGTTAGTTTTTTTTTTCGCTAAAATTTATGTCAATTTGGAATAAAAACGCACATAGAGTCATAACAGTCACACCATGAATTGGATTGAGGGGAGTATTAATTATAAATGTCAAATATGATTCATGGATAATTTTACTAAAGTATCAAAATAATCAGAATGTGTTTCCTAAATTTTGAGTACGCCATGTGTGTTTTTTACTGAAATTTCATTTTAAACTGGAAACATACACTTTGATCCATATAGGTGGTATGGTGTGTGGGTCTGACACGAGAATGATTTTTACCTGTCAAAAATGAATTATGAATAATTTTTCTAAATTATCAAGACAACCCAAGTGTGTTTTCTCGGTTGTTAGTGAGTGACACTTTTTTTGTATTCAAATGTTACTTTTAAACTGATAACGGACACTTGGAGTCATACCAGTCACACCGTACATCAGATTGAGGCACGAGTGTTCCTTAAAAATAAAAAATGATGTATAGATCATTTTACTAACGTACAAAAACAATATGAATGTTTTTTCTCAGTTTTAAGTATGTCTATTGTTTTTTCACTAAAATTAATATTAATTTTGAATAAAAAAAGATTCACATGGTGTCATACTAGTCACACCGTGTGTCAGATTGAGGCATAGTTTATTGTTACACATCCTAAATGACTCATGGATCATTTTCGAAATTTATCAAAATAATCATAATGTGTTTCCTTGGTTTTTAGCACACCATATGTGTTTTTTTTACTAAAATGTCATTTTAAACTGGAAACACACACTTTGAGCCATACATGCGGCATCATGTGTGGGTTTGACATCATACTAATTCATAAACATCAAAAATTAATTATGAATAATTATACCAAATTATCATGACAATTAAAGTGTGTTTTATTGGATTTCAATGAGTGATAGTTTTGTATGAAAATGTAAATTTTAAACTAATAATGAACATTTGGAGTCACACCAGTAACACCATGCATGTGATTGAGGTTAAGGAGATCCCTACACATCAAAAATGATGTATGGATATTTTCCATAATGTACCAAAAAAATACTAATGTTTTATTTTGTTTTTGATTATTCCACATGTGTTTTTACTAAAATTTCATTTTAAAATTGAAAGACGTAAAATGGATCTAATCGTAATTGGAAAGTGTTATGTGAACTTTTAAACAATTTTTCTCAAACAAAATCATGGTATGATCCTTATTATACTTCATATCCAAACAATCTTATTGTTTTCAATCCAAATATTAATATCCTCCTCTACTTGTGTATTCTCCTATAACTCCTTTTCCATGTTAGTCCTTGACTCTGAATCTACCTCCACCTTCATCTCCTCCTTCACCACCTTCTCTGCATCCGCCTCTGCCTCTGAGATTGTTCAACAGTTTTATTGTTTGTCGGTTAGTGATTCTAAACAAATTTATTTCCTCCATTACTATTCTCCTTGAGGAAGAAATAAAAAATAATATATAATAATTCAAACACTAATGCTTCACACCCTAAATATCTTTCAAGGGTAAAAAATTATACTATACCACAAACACATCAGGTAATCACCTAAATTTTTTGTCAGCATACAATCTGACAAAAAGTACATTTCTCACTCATCTCGAAAAAAATTTATTTCTTCTTTTGAGAAAATATTTTTTCATAAATATTGATAGTACTAATAAAATATAGGAAAAAAATTATTATGAGATATATTTAATGAAATTTTAATTGACTTTGAAAATTACCTATTAGGGGATGATGGTATTTTTAGGATTTATGATTTATCTAATAAATTTGAAAACATAAAATCCACAACTGATTTCATTGTCTTGTTCTGGACACTACAGAAACATTGACCGAAATATGTAAATTTTTTGAATTTTTTTATAGTTAAATCATTATAAATATACCTCAATTTGTTTATATTTGTAGTAATCCACATGCTTTAGCTTTTTAGACACTGACTTCATGCCATGATCTATCCTGTATTTAGAAATCACCCTATCATAATAAAATTCTCATTAAAACACATATCAAACATACAATTTGAAGTTTATCTATAAAATGTTGATTTTAGTGTCTTACATATTCACAATACACATCATGTGTGGTTGGTTTGTTTGAAATCTATGAATTAAATCCAAAAAATAAATATTCGGGGTGTCTATGTTGGCTGTTATCGTCATCCAATGCTTCCTAAAAAACAAAAAAATTAAGTAATGAAAAAATTAAAAATATATTTTATATGATTAGATCATATATTTTTACACTTGAAGTGTAGGAATCCAGAAGTGTATGTCATATGATTCTATTTTATTAAATTCTTTGAGTAACTCAACTTTTTCTTGTTAATTTCTTCCTCATTCAAAGTATTTTCTGATGTATAAATGATACTTGGATTAATAAATCCAATTCATGCTTCACATGATCTTTCCTTTATTTATTTGTAATATAAAATCTTGTAAAAATATAAAAATTTGTTAACATTAATAAAAATATTTACTTCACTATTTGGATAGACATATTATGAAAAATGAAACTTATGTATGTATTCAAAACTAAGACACCCAACCATTCATGCTTTAGAATCTCATTTATATTCTCAAGACCAATTCCATATGTAAAGGAATATTTATATATTTCTTATTTATATTCAATGTTGTACATAGTTTTATCTTTAAATGTGGTTGATACATGAATTTGTAATGATAATAAATATTTTTCTAGAACTGGAAGGGAGAAGGTACTCTCAGAAGGTCATTCTATTTTCTTGGTCGATTCACTAGATTTTATTGATTCGACCTTTAATTTCTCTACTAAATTATACATATTTAATATCATACCTCATTTCAGAACTTTTATCATCAACTGTGAAATGTTTTTCATATGAATTTTTTTAAAGACATACGTCATGTATCTTTATAAGATTAGATTGCCATTATATGAAATCTACAATACCAATTTCTACTGTTGTAGTATCTGGACCATCAAGTGGAACATATGACTCAACATTTGGCTCATAAGATACCTCAATCCCCAATATCATGAGATTTTTTGGTTAGGGGTTCATTGTGTAGCCAGTATCCCAAGATATTATACATTGTACCAATTGTAACATTGAAGTACGTGGGTGCTGACAGATAAAAATCACATATATCTATAACCTATATAATTTTTGTAATACAAAGTTATTGTAAGTTGTTTGATTCAAATTTAATAGAAAGATTAATGAAGAAATTTATTACCTCATGAAAGGTATAAAGTTTGGGGGACGACTAGCCTCAAAACTAGTCATATAATTTGGATCATTTACAGAGATTTGCTCCACCACCAGTTCACTTTGATCCTTTTTTTATGCATTGTTCTATCAAACCAGAACACAAAATAATATCTTTAATTGAGTCTATTTGTGTCTTCATTCATCTCATTATATTATATATATATTCATGTGGTTTTATCTTCTCATAATAAGTTTAATAGACTCCAAAACCTAATCCTATAATGTGACCATATTGTTCAGGCCACTTCAAAGCTACTAAAAGTTACTTTTCTTCTGGTATGAATGTTTCTGATTCTTGTTTCTAAACCATATAAGAAATATGAATGTATTTATTTTTATGTAATGTTGGTATAAATAATAACAAATTACAATTATTTCATACTTACACATTATTCCCATACAGATTTTTTGTTTTCATAAACTGATATACTATACTTATCTACACGATCCTGATTCCATAACACATGACATAGGATGGAAGTGGCTTCAGATTTTGATTCATAAATCTACATATAATCAAAGGAACATATGTTTTTTCATATCACATAATTAAACTTTTATTATTGATTAAAAATACATTCCAATTTATCATCTAATTAATCATACCCCATCCTTCCTTTGTAATAGGGGTACACTAGTTTTGATGGAAATTATTTATTTTCCTATCTATTTTGTTGTTTCATAAATTAACCAATTTTGAATCAATTTAGATAAAATAAATAATTTCAAATAATATATTATCGAACATAATTCACCTGAAATTATTTCTCATTGTGAATATTTCTAAATGTAGTCCATGTTTCTTGCTTTATAATTTGTACAAAACTAAGTGGTGGGTCGGGCTTTATTTTCCCCTTAGCATCCCTAAGATGTAACTTCATCAGAAGCGTCCAGAATCCTCTATAGTATTTTAAAGGAGCCATTAAGACAAATTTGTGATGTAAATATTCTAAAATAAACGAATTCTTCAAAGAATAATGAAAACTAAACCAATTTTTCATTATATAATTTTTTAGTGAAATAGAAAAAGTATATTGTAACATTAGAATTATATATTTCTAAGTATTTCCTTCATTAAAGGGTGGACATGAAACCATGAGTCAATATCAATCAACAAATTCACTCTCATTATGACCCCAAGATAACTAATGAATGTTGACATGTTGGGGTCAATAGGTTGGTTGTGATGATTTTGACCAACCTAAAATTTTATACTCGACTTCTTTCATGGATAATTTTATTCAAAAATTTTATGTTGCATCATTATTGTTTTTTTTCATTTTCTAATAAATATGTTGTTGATCCCTTAATAATTATTTAGTTCATCATCAATAGTAGGTTCTTGGTTAGTATTGGAAACATCATCATGTTCATAAGAAATTGTCTACATGAGTAGTTAAACATTTAATTTGTCTTGAATAACAACAATGCAATACACTTCATGCATAAAACTCCATAATTGGATGCATCTTGCATGAAAATTATTACTGTCTTGAACATGGATATAATAATTAAATAATACAGTACAACTAACCTTTACTACCTTTATTTAATCCATCATTAAATTCTTTATTTATTTCCATCTCTTGATGATATATTTGAGGCTACTCATTCCATCTTTCAAACTAGTCTCTCTCCCAACACTATTTGGTAGGTTTTTCATCAATGAAATTTGGAACCACAATGATGGGAGGAAGTCTAGTTTGAAAGATAGGGTTAAAAACATCCTCAATATATGGAATACAATCAAGCTTCTAATGATTAAAGTGTCCTAGTAACCCACACTAATAGAATCATTCTGAAAGTCTCTTCAATTTAAGAGGAGTTGGAATAACTCCACTATAATGGTCTTGAATAAATGAATCTCAAACACCTATATTGGAAATCACTTATGTCTACTCAAGGATTACACACCTTAAAATTTTGGATATTTTTTTTATCCTCCATAATATCCCTCTTATAATGTGCATACCTTTAAAGGATGAATTCTTCAACTTATGTTCAGTATTGATCTAAATTTTTTTTACGCTTATAAATGAAATGAATACTTTCAATGAAATCATAAATTTATTATTATGATATATTTCCATAAAATTTTAACGGAACCATATATAATTTCTATCATTGAAAATTCAACCACATAGCTTGAAGTATATATACTATTACCTCTACGAATATCTTACATTGCAATTGATAAAGATATTATCAGTAGTAAAATATAATATTGAAGAGAGGTATACCTATAACAAAGTATTCTATCCTTTGAGGAGATTACACTAGCCTTAAATCAAAAAACTATTCTTGAGAACACTCGATCACCGAAGTAGTGCAAGAACCTTAACCTAGTGACAAAGAGTGATCAAATAAGAAGAGAGGTTTGTCTATGGAATGAAACAAATGGTTAATTACAATTGGGGGATCGTATCACTTTCTAGGGACTCTAAGTTTAAAAAATATTCCTTGAGAATTGACCACCATCTCATGGAAACTAATAATTTCATCACATCGGAGTACTTCTTTCATTGAGTGTTTAAATAAATGTTTGAATCCATCTATGACACTCTTTATGATTTATAATTGATGAGAAACCATTTTATAGAAGTATCCAAATTCATTCATACAATATCATATATTTAATTCCCCACAAAAATATATGTTGGTCCTATATTGTATCCTCTGATAAAAGTATATATAAGCTTAAATTTTAATTTATGATTCAAGGATATTAGAAAATACGATATCTCTATTTTGTGCATTTTGTACATGGATAAAAAATTACATGACTTATAGGACATAAAGATCCAAACCATCAAGAGTATATTTTAATCAATTTTTGTTCTCCATACAGATATTCACTATGTTATATGTCTTTTCAAATTATTTTTTATCATATGAATTAATTATCTCTCTATCTTAATTAGTAAATATATTAATAAATCACATCTTATAGTTTTTTGATCAACAATCCATCCATGGATAACTCACTTACCAATGGGAAATACAATCTTTATATATTGTTGTGTATTTCTAAGTCCATTTACCCAATGATTTCTCAACTCTATCCAATCTAGGAAATTTAAAAAAAGAGAGCATACTTTTCTAACCAAATAAATTCCCCATAACTCTTTGTCACCCATGGTTAAATTTTAATAATAATATTTAATTAATTAAAAAAAACTCTCACCACATGAATCACTAAAATAATTTTTGGAACGCGACTAATTAATTCAATATTATTTTAATTCATTAAAATATTAGTCATCAAAATCACAAATTTAAATAACCCATTTCATGGTTTAAAAATTTACATGAATAACCAAAATCCAAATAAACATGTTTTAATGATTTTTACACTTACCATGGTCCCTATATGTTCATCACCCATAAATAAGGGCCATAATTTGTTATCCCATAATCCTTAAAAACGCTCATAATTAAGTATTTAGAATCTATAATCTAGTATATAAGATTAATTCAATTTGAGAAACTACCTCGATTTTGGAACCCTATAATATTCCAATAAGAGAAAAAGGTGGGGGATGAGAGGTATCCTTGTTAATGTAGAGAGAAGAGTAAACCATCTTGGTGGGTCTTTATGGAAAAATGGGATGGACACTCAAATACATATAAAAGGAGAAAAACGATGAAATAGAACCACACTCATTGTATTTCAGTAGCGATGAGAAGAAATGTAGGGTTTTTCATATTTAAAAACACTGAAAAAATGAAAAATGTGGAACCCAAAACATCAAACAATGATAGTGGAAGAGTAAAGAATAACAAAATTAGATTCTAGCACTGATTAATCAGAGTGAGTGTAAAGGAGTCATGACAGATGTAGATATGTTTCATGAGATCATGAGAATCACGAGTGACTGAGTCATGGTTAGGGTTTTTTTAAATATACCATGAACAATTTTAATAGCTCTTTTAGAAAATCACTGAATAATATCCCTTTTATCATCACTAAATTTATTAGTGGTGATAAATTTTGAGCTTTATCAGCGCTAAAAATGTGCTGATAAAAGTTGGATTTATTAGCGATAATGTTTTACCAGTAATAAATATATCTTTTAACAGTACTAAAAAAGAACTGAAAAAAGTTTTATAATTATAATTATTTAAATAAGTTAATTATAATTTTATAATTATGGAAAAATTATTATAATTTTATAATTATATATATATATATATATATTTATTTATAATTATATAAATACTTATTTAAAAAATATTTATTATTTATTTATAATAATTACAAATATAGTAAATATACATTTATAGATATAATTATTTATAAATATTTATTTACAAATATATTTTTAACATTATTAATAGATATATAATCTTAAATAAATGCATATTAAAAATGAGTGAAATTGTATAATTTAAAATGAGTACACTTTAGAAATATTGAAAAAATGGATAATTTTTCTAATTAAATATACATTATTAAAAATATAGATATATGTATATATTTATATATATTTAAGTGGATGAATACATATTGAAAATACTATAACATAGTAAATTAATATTTTAAAATAAATAAATAACAAAAAATGATCAAATTCAAAAATAAAATAAAAAATAAAAAAAACATTAAAAATGAATAACCTAACTATAGTATTAAAAAATTTACTAATTAGAATCAAAATATATATGAAATGTATCATTTTATAATGAAATACTAAATATACTAAAATTTCAATAAATTACATAAATTTTAGGTGTATGTGTTTCTAAATATTACGTAAATATATTTGTCTGTGAATTTGTGTATACAAATTAATTAATATATATATATGTGTGTGTGTTTACATGAAATAATTGCAACACACAATGTTTTATATAGGTTAAATTGGAAAATAAAACATTAAAATTGAATAAGGCATTAATTTGTTTATATTAACATTTTATATATATTATACTTATTAATTTTATATACCTATATTTAATATATATTATTTATTAATATTTATAATATATATGTGTATATTTAATTTATTCATTTTTATTAATAATTATTTAATTAATAAAATGTTTCATATTTTTCTTAATTTAATCAATTTATTTTTATTTGTTTATTTTTTCATTTTATTCTAGACCTTTATAAGTGTTAAAAAATCACTACTAAAGGGAAAGTTTTATCAGTGCTAAAAGAACACTGGTAAAGGTCACCATTTATTAGTTCTTGAAATAAAGCACTAATAAATGTTTCCCTTATCAGTGCTAAAATAAAGTGTTGAAATTTTTTACCTTTTATAAGTTCTAAAAAAATCCCTGATAAAGAATTTTTTTTTATCAATGTTTTTTAGCACTGATAAATGGCTTCAGTTATCAGCACTTATTTTACCACAAATAAATAAGAACTTTATTAGTGAATTTTTCGAGTTCAAATAAATTAAAGTGCTACTATAAATTTGTTTTGTAGTATTGTGTATTAGTTTCCGTAATGCTATACCAGGATCAATTTACGATAAATAACGTTTTTTATATTAGGTAATAACATATTTGGAATCCTAACATCATTACTAAGGTCATCAAGTAGGTGATTCATTAGAATCACTAGGGTAAAATCCTTCTTTATTAAAAAAATTCTCTATATCATCTAAATTAATTGAAACACTCTCTTGTTTATTTCTATGAAAAATAATAAAATTTATTTTGATATTGAATTACCATTTTATTTCGAGACTTGTTAATGGTAAAATAGAGTCTCTTGATTTTCTTTGTGCAATATTTTGGTCCTAACTACAAAATGGAAACATGCTACATATGAACTCCTCTATAGGGCCTGGTTTGAAATCTTTCTACTCCTCTATTGATCTCCTCTCCAGATGGTTGGTATCGAAAGACTGCTACCTTATTTTTTGGACCAAAAATTGGATTGGAACCCCACTAATGGACTCTCTATTGGAATATGAGTAATCGAGACTTATTCATTTTGATTTTTGAGCAGCTGAATAACCTACACTCATTACCTATGTAAATTAAATCTATTGTGAACAACTGCTATTTATTCCTCCATTCAAATTTTTAGGTATGGAATCCTACAACTAGTGGCATGCTCACATCCAATAAGTTTCACTCTAATCTTTCGTGCTCAAATCCTGACTTGTAGTGGCTTCACAATTGTCACAAGAGCTTCATATACCCCTCATGCTCTGTTCTAGTTTTGCAGATGTCATGTGGTAAACTCCAAATTAATGAATATTTGTAGTCTTGTGGGATTTCACTATACTCTCCATGTGCTCTATGTCATCATCATAGGGACTGAATTGATCATATTTTTCTGAGTTTCTCCACGACTTCCTCAATTTGGAGTTCTTTGTTTGTCTTCTTTGAAATTCACATGCCATAGATTTATTCCATCTAAGAATTTATCAAAAGTTGGTCAAGTTTGTCCATTTCCTCTCAGCTTTTAATTCTCTTCATGGTGGGATCTAAAGAATTGATTTTTATTTTATGGTATGCTCACAAGAAATGGATTCATGAATAGGATAATTTTGTTTCTCAATAGGCTTTGAACCAAATGTTAGTTATGATTAGAGAAGTGAATTCCTTTTAAAAAGGGTTTCATCATAATTTAGTTCATGAGCTTTCGGTCTTCATGAACCTTGGAATATGTGGTAAATTTTATCCTCCCTACAACACATTTGATGTTTTTTGGAAATCCCCTTTTTTGGATGGATCAAAATAAATACTGATGGTCCATCTAGAGGTAATTTGGTTTCTTCATGCTATGGAGTTGTGTTTAGAGACCACCATAGTGATGCTTGTGGTTGTATTTATGGGTTTTTTTTATTTTTCCTCATTGAGGTTGAAATTTTAGGTGTTATCCATGGTTTCGAGCATAGTAGAAGATTTGGTTGGAAAAATATTTGGCTTGAATTCAACCATTCATTCATTGTTTATACCATTATACGAGCCTTTGTAAATATCTCATTGAATCTTACTACATGATGGATCATTTTCTTAGAATATCTCTCATCCATTGATTACATTGTTACTCATGTTTATAGACAGTCTAACTTGCTCACGAATTATCTTTACAACAAGGGTAAAAATGGATATGATATGTCTTGGTATAATCAGATTCTTGATGATCTTTTTCCTTTTCTTTAGAGGGACAAGTGTAAATTTACTTTCTTTAGACTGCTGTAATCCAGAAATTTTCTGTTAATAAAGAGTTTTTATCTTCTGGTAAAGACTTCATTATCTATTAAAAATGCCTTTATGTCTCACATATTTTTTAATTCATACACCAATGTAAATTCAAGGTCATTTTACTCACACACTATGATTTGTTTCACTGCTATAGGATGATCCTCCTTTAAATTTTTTCAATACCATTCCACTAAGAATTTTTTTTGATTATAATATTACCAATTTTCATATATATAATGGTTTCTTGAAATTATTTTATAAAACAACATTGGGTCAATTATATTCCATCTTTCTTCCTTCTAAGGTTGGTTCTAATTGTAATTAGAGTTTTCATATCCTTCAATCATTCATATCAATATTTTTCATCAATTAATTTGTATATTAATTTTGATAAATTATTGTGTGATCACCTCTTTGAATCACTTATGGCCTAAGAAAATAAATTTTTTCTTTGTTCATAGATATTATAAACTTTAATATAATCATGTTTCCAAACTCACCATCTGGTCCTATAATCCCACCTTTAAATATGATATCATCAACATAATTGATTACCATGAAGTAAACATTCATTAATCATTTGAAATGTAGATTTATATTAAAAATAACAATATTAAACTAAAATTTCTATAATTATATATTCAATTAATAATTTGTAGCTCATGTTTCTTTATTTAATATATATATATAGTCTTTTTGAAATGAAAAACCTTATATCCATCTTTTCAATGTGGAAAAAACATACAGTTCTTCATTATAGGACTCTTATCTTTGAATAACATTTAAGAATTCAATTTAAAAAAAATATTGAACATGAATCCATTTTTAATAATTATAAGAGAAAATAATCACATTTGATTCATGTATTTAGAGTAGTGTTAATGTATCCTAAACATTAGTGTCATAAATTTTAACTTACTAATTAAATAATATCTTTTCCCTATTTTAAATAAAATTCCCATATTTTCCAAGATTATTATTTAATACCCATTTCAATACAATGTAATTTTGATTATTAGGCCTCTATATAAGTTCCCATATCATTTTCTTTTCAATTTGGCTGTGTTTTTCATTCATCGATCTGACCCATAACTCATCCTTTCATAAATTTTCAACATTTTTTAACACAATATTTATTAATAAAATAATATTCTAAACATTAATCATCACCTGTGTTTTTGTAGGATGATTATCAATAATGATATAGAAATATTCAATTTTATCCCACATTCTATATCATTTACTTATTAATTGTCTATCCAAAAATAATTACTCTTCCAATTCATTTTCATAGACTCATTCATGTTATATTCATTATATAACATAAGAAATTTAATCATGATAAAGTTTTTGTCTACCAATCCTCTTTATGTTTGATTATTGCATTTTATTTTTAAATTTATCTTAAATAATGTTCACATTATTGCTCCAAATAATTATTTTTGAGTCTTATTTAAATGATATTTTTTTCTATACTCACGATTAAATAACCAAGATACATATCCTCATCTATTTTATCCTGATATTTTCATTACATTTCCCTTTAGTTCATGATGTGACACTTTATTGAAAATATTTCAAAATTATTTAGAGTTTTTTCCTTTTTTTCAACATATAATATAGTTTCACCTTATATCATGGTCATAACTAATATATATTTGAAATATATATAAAAACAATAATCAAATACTTCGAATAATTCCTTGATATTCCATGACTTATTTTTTTCTTTATTTTTTACTATGTGGTATTCCCATTAGACTACACCTATTTTTGGTAAAATTATTGTTGGAGTTGGTGGCATAGAACCAACTACTTTGTACTTTCTTCATTAATAAATACCTTATCACATCTTGACCGTTCTTTTATATGACAATGCATGTGATAATGTCCTAAGGATAGTTGTTACACTAAAAGGTCATAGCGGATCCCTTCTATGATGAGAACCCAGAAGTGCCATAACATTATCCTTGAATATATGTTTTATGGACTGATGATGTTATTTAAAGAAGACAAATAATACATGGTATTAAGGGTGAGGACTCATAAAACATTGAGGAACCTTCTCATGGTGTGCACCCTTGGTAATATCTAGGAGGATATTATGAGAACAAGACCCACCAGTAAGAAATCAACATTTTAAAGTGTAATTGGATGTTCCTATCTGCAGACATGTGTATTGGTCCTTAAACATTAATACTATTATTAATGAGTATTACAAATTGTGCACTTAGATGTACTGATAAAAACTATGATGACACACTATTCAGAGCAAGGTAGGATATGTTGGGTGTGTCACAAGTAATACTGCATTAATAGATAATGCGAGAAAGGATTTTCTCCTTCTGTTACATAATGGAATTAAATATCTCAGAACCTTTGATGGAATTGATATAGCCTAAATAAATCCATGGCCATTAATTTAATGGGAAAGTTCAATTTTGGGAAGTCAAAGAAAGAATAATTGAGCACATGGGTTGATGGAACCAACATGAAACCTTCTTGATTTGAGATTTCAAGACAAAGGGATTACATTACATGGTAACTGTTCATAGGAGGTGACACGTCATTGCGGCGTTAACTTCATTCTCCATGGGTTCTTTGGCGTGTTGCTAGATACTAACCTTGGACTTTAGGTAGACTCCACCTAATGCCACTGAGAAAGAGGCATAGAGGGTTACACACAATATGTTTTTCAAAGTATCTCAGTTAAATATTAATTTAACAAGTTGAATAAAGGTTATTCATGATTGTGGTTTAATAATTATTCAATGATGTCTAATCACATTTATTTCGACACTAATGATTCGAGAGAATATATAATGGGGGAATAATATATTTAATAGTGGTTAATGTAGTAATATTTATTTATGAAATAAATAGTCATTATTCAAGGTCTACAAAATAAGGTGGAGGAACTAAAGAGAATGGGAAAACAAAATTACACACTGTGTATAACAATATACATGCCGTGTAATTTTTTTACGGATTTTTGAGAAATACTATTATTTATGTAATTAAATAATATTAGGTGTAATTCGTTGGGAGCATATCAAGTAATAATAATAGTCAACTATTATTATTATTATACATGGGGTCTTGTTAATAATTAAATGAAATGAATAAATTCTTTCAGGTAATTAATTCATTTAATTATTCTATGTAATTAAAATACCAAATATATGGTTCTCATTAGCCTAGCCATTTTTGGGATTTTTGCACAACAGATCTTGAAAAATCTCTCAATCCAAGAGATAATTATTTTCTTCCGAGAATGATCTCAAGCTAAGAGAGAGATCCACATCCACTGGATCAAGGAGAGTGCTTTGCAAGAAGCTCTCAAGGTGATCTAAGGCGGACATCACAAGCGAATTCTCTTTTACGCTAGCACCCAGAGATCCCTTCGACGACATCCCTAGATACATGTAGAATGGTTGGATCACCTCTAGAGGAATCCTACACTTGGATTATATGACACAATGACATATCACATTGGATCATGACCAGAAACATAAACAGAGAGATAATTTCATCAAGGTAATTCTTATCTTTTAATTAAATTAATTATAACTAACATATGATGATTTACTCTATGGTTTTAGTACTCTCTTTCTTTCATTAATTATTCATTATATTCCAAAGATCCAACGTTTTATTATCGTGATAGATCTCTGATTGATCATTGTTAAGGGAAAAATTAAAGTTGGGTATACCCACCAATGCACTTCTGCTGCACCCATAACCTTCAAGTGGTATCAGAGCGGTCATATCGTTGATTATAATTATTTAGTTTTTTGTTTGTGAATTACAGATTTAATAATTTAGTTGTTTCCATTGAAGTTAATCGTTCTATAAATTTGAAACTTGATATTTATTCTTCCTATTTTGTTTCTTGTTCACCTTACAAACACGATTTTTTCTTTTAATTTTGATTAAAATAAAAAAGAGGATTTCATCTGGAGGTCCCAAAGCTTCCTATCCATACAACACCAAAACAAATGACAAGTATTCGACAGTACATGCCGTGTAGTATAGGTTTCATGCACTGGGACAGTCCGCCAAACCAGGTCGTGTCATTGGATTCTATCTAAGTCTTTAAGACTTCGTGTGTTGACCAAGAATAAGTGGAACACAGTTTCTAGACTACACGTTGTGTGGCCCATTAAACATGGTGTGTAGTCCCTTTGGGTTTGGGCTAGACCATGTATCTTGTACGCAGATTTCCTGGATGGAAACTGTGTAACACAGATACTACATGGCGTGTGTCCCACTAAACACACCGTGTACTCTAAAGATTTTCAAAGTACATCTACACTTCATGTCCTCAAGCGTGTATTTCGTATGGACGGTGAACAAAAATACACGTCGTGTAGTTAGAACTGAACACCGTGTACTCATCCAAATTATGCATATTTATTGAAATTTATTATTATATTATAAAAACTCTTGAGATTTGTACCATAGTGTAGGCATAAAGTTGAGGCACATCACGTGATTGGTGTTTAATATATATGTGTTTAGTTTAACATCTGTGTAATGTTAATTTCTAATCATTGGGTAGTTATGGACGAGAATTACCCATGTTTCCCCGAAGGTATAAGTTACATAAAAAGATAACTTTAAATGAATTTATTTCTTTAAAATTATGATGGATGATAATCTCAAGGAAATTCAGAAAAAGGGTTTAAGAAAAAAGGATTGATTAATTAATGATAATTAATTGATTTCACCGTGTTTTATCTTAAAAAATAATGATTAATGAAATGAATTCCTGTTTAATTTATGTGCAAATTTTGATGCATGTGTGGATGGTCCTGAGCTAGACCAAGACCTTTGTATGGGAATTGTTTCATTTAATTTGTTTATTTAAATTAAATTTTTTGGCCTGTGAGCCTTCTCATCATGAATATGTAGGGCCAACGTACCGAAGGTTTATTTTATGTAAAATCCCATTTTACCTCTCACCTACAAGTGAGATAATGAATATGAAATGTATGGAACTCCCAAGATAGTGGAGGCGGCTCAAGTTGGGAGTCAAGGTGAAACCAATCCAAGGAGATACAAAGGTGGACAAGTGGAAAGCTGTAAACACGAACCTAAAAGGTTCAAGGTGTTTCTCCCATAGGTCTTGGGTTAGTTTATCAACCTCTAGATAAACTTACCAATATAACAAGCTCATGATCATACCATTTATTTTATTTTTGTCAGTTGCATGGTTTACTTATTATGGGTGTGTTTTTGTGATAACATAATTAATGAATTAAACAAGAATGAAAGATGAAAATAAAATAAGACTGACCTATGCATAAATATTATCTTAGACATGCTTAATCACTTAAGTATACCCCACTTAATATTAACAATCATGTAATCAAAGATAATAAAATAAAAATTTACATATAAGGATAAAATCCATCAAATAAAATATTAAGTTGGTATAACCTTCTATAACCTTTTTTAGAATCGAACCATAGTTCAAAGTGCTTGACCAACCCTAGTTGGGGTGCTTTCAATTATTGGGAAATTCTAATTCAAGGTTTTGAGTTGAATTGATTTTTTTCACATTAAGGGTTGACTACCACAATAGGACTTGGTGTGACCAAGAGGCAAAGGTTGAGGATATCCAAAATTAAAGGATTTAAGGATTGGGGAGTCCACTCAGTGGATCAAGGAGCTATGAGTTAATGTAGTTGGCATTTGTAATTCCTACATAAAACTATTCATGTTGCTTGACCAACCCTAGTTCGGGTAATGCGAATGTAAATATGGATCCTTTCCACTAGAATATTCATGCAACAAAATATTCCTAATTCAATGGTGAGGGCTATTAGATTTCGATAAAATAGTGGGAGACTAATAAGTATTAATTTTATTATTTGTCTCAGTTTTATCATGATAAAGTACTAAACCTTTTATCATCTTAATTTTTAGAAATGGAAAGAAAAATTACTTCAAAAATATCATTGAGAAACATACTCGAGAAGGAAAACCTTCTCAATAGAACCAATTTTCGGGAATGGATGAGGCATTTACTCGTCATCCTTCTCTATGAGAGGAAATTGTATGTACTGGAAGAGCCTATTTTAGTTGTTCCTAAAAAAGAGGCTAGTGATGAGGAAATATCTATCTATATGAAACATATGAATTGTTCCAAAGATATCTAGTGTTTCATGCTATCAGACGTGTTTAATGAGCTCTTGAAGGAACATGAAAACATGGACACATATAGCTTGATGTCTCACCTTAAGGATCTCTATCAAGAGAAGGTGAGACATGAGTTCTCCAATGCTTGGTTCACAACTAATCATGGAGAGTCTACGCCAGCTGGTCCTCCCATATTCAAGCCTATTGGCATCATTGAATGTATGGACATCTTAGGGATTATGTTCCAAGATAAGTTGCGTACATATCTCATCCTATCATCACCACCCAAAAACTTCTCTAGAATTATTTTCCACTACAACATGAGCAATAATGAGAAGAGTCTATTAGAAATTATGACCATAATGCACTAGGTAGATAAGGACATGGGTGTTACAAACCTGTAGTCCTTATGGTGAATAAGAAAAGGAAGGAAAAGGCAAGGGGGCCAAGGATTCATAAATAGTCTGAAAAACCTAAGAACCATCCCTCCAAGAAGGGGAAGATCTAGAGGTAGGGAATGGAATGGGAGATAGTATGTTTTGAATGTGGAAAGCAAGTCAACTGGAAGAGGAAATGTACTTAGAAGTGTGGGGATGCAAAAGGTTCATTCGTTATCGAGTGTAATATTTCCATTTCAACACATTGGGTATTAGATACAACTTATAGGGATCACATATATATTGAAATTCCGGAACCAACTTGATTTAGAAATATTACCAAAGGAGAGTTTGATCTTCAAGATACCAATGGCGTGAGGTTGGATGCATTGGCCATTGGAAATTACCATCTCTCGTTGAAAATTGGGATGATATTGGATTTACATAACTGTTATTATGTGCATAGTGTTACCAAGAAAATAATGTTTGTATCATGTTTGGATATGGATGCATTTAATTTAAAGTTTATAAATAATGGTTTCTTATTTTATAAGAACAATTTATGTTATGGTATGGAGCATTTAAATAGTGTTTTTATGAATAAAATTACAAAAACATGTGTTGGAAATCAATAACTATAAAAACTCACATGAATCATACATCACCTAGTTGTGGCATCACCGTCTTGGTCATGTACATGAGAAGTGCTTAAAAAATCTCTGCCAAGATGGTTATTTAGACTCTACTGAGCTAAAACAACTTGATATATGTCACACATGTTTACAAGGTAAAATAACCAAGCCTCCTTTTAGTGGACAAGGTTAAAGGGCCACAGAGCTTCTAGAATTGGGTCACACAGATGTGTGTAGACCATTTCTAGTAGAATCTAGAGGTGGATATTCTTACTTCATTACTTTTTCTGATGATTTGAGTAGATATGGATGTGTCTACTTAATAAGGTATAAGTCAGAGTCCTTATGGAAATTTAAAGAATTCAATAATGAAGTAGAGAATCATCTTGGGATGAACATAAAGAAACTTCGATCAGATCGAGGTAGAGAATATCTAAACAAGGAGTTCATCCACATTTTACGGGATTCTATGATTATATCTCAACTCACTCATCCTTATACACAATATTGGAATAGTTTTAGTGAAAGTAGATACTACACCTTGTAGGACATGGTGAGGTCGATGATGAGTCATGCAGTTCTTTCGTTATCCTTTTGGGGATATTCATTAAAAACTATTTCATATACATTAAACTGAGTACCATCTAAGGTGTAAAATGGAATTACCTTCAACATATGAAATAAAAAGAAACCCATTCTGTTTCACAAATGTGTATGGGGATGCAGGGCATGTGTTAAGGCCTTCTCAGGAAACAAACTAGCACCTCTGGGCATGAAGTGTATATTTATAGGATATCCCAAGTAAACGAAAGGATATTACCTATATAAACCTTCATAAAATAAATTTATCATTGCCAGATAAGCCATCTTTCTTGTGAGTAGCACATTCAAAAAAACTATAGTGAGGACAAGATTGACTTCAATGAAGTTAATGCTCAAGATACATAATAGTTGGTACATGAACATGTTCCATAGGTCACTGTGAAAGATGTTTCAAAAACATAAGTACAGTTTAAGAGCTTAAGAGAGGTAAGGGAACTAGAGAGATTTGGTTTCCTAGTCACCAAGGATGGAGAATCATTATTATTGGACAATGATGAACCTCTCTCTAATAAGGAAGCAGTAGACAGGTCAAAAGCTACAAGATGGATGAAAGCTATGAAATCTGAGATGGATTTCATGTATCAGAACCATGTATGGGTTCTGGTCGATGATCCAGTTGATGTAAATCCTGTTGGATTTAAATGGGTATTCCAGAGAAAAATGTACATGGAATTTCAAGTTAGAACCTATAAAGCAAGGATAGTGGCTAAATGATTCGGAAAGCATCAAGGAATTGACTATGATGAAACCTTCTCGCTAGTTTCCATGTATAAATCCATAAGAATCATACATGTCATAGCATCTTACCATGACTACAATATTTGGCAAAGGGATGTCAAAACATCATTCCTTAATGGGAACCTTAAATAAGATGTCTATATGACACAACCAGAAGGGTTTGTGACACTAGGTGAAGCCAAAATGGTTTTCAAGTTTCCGAATTCCATTTATGGATTAAATCAAGCATCTAGGTTATGAAACATTTGATTTTTTGAAAAAAAGAAATTGGCTTCATTAAGAACGAATGTGAGCCATGTGTTTATAATCTATTTAATGGGAATGTAGTTTTTATCCTAGTAGTATATGTTGATGACATATTGCTTATTAGAAATGATGTATTAGTCTTACAATTAGTTCAGGAATTGTTGAACAAGTGTTTCTCTATTAAGGACTTAGGTGAAGCAGCCTACATTCTACGGATCAAGATCATTCATATAGGGTATAAAGGGTGAGGACTCATAAAACATTGAGGCACCTTCTCATGGTGTGCACCCTTCTTAATATCTAGGAGGATATTATGATAACAAGACCCACCAATTAGAAATCCACATTTCGAAGTGTAATTGGATGTTCCTATCTGTGGACATGTGTATTGGTCCTTAAAATTTAAGACTATTATTAATGGGTATTAAAACTCATGCACTTAGATGTATTCATGAAAACTATGAAATCACACTGTTCGCAACGAGGTACGATATGTTGGGTGTGTCACAAGTAATACTCCATTAATAGATAATGCGAGAAATAATTTGTCCCTTCTGTTCCATAATGGTAGAAAATATCTCAGGCCCTTTGATGGAATTGATATATCCTAAATAAATCCATGTCCATGTTATGTAATGGGAAAGTTCAATTCTGGGATGTCAAAGAAAGAATAATTGAGCACATGGGTTGATGGAACCAACATGAAACCTGCTTGATTCAAGATATCATGACAAAGGGATTACATTACATGGTAAGAGTTTGTAGGAGGTGACACGTCATAGCAGCATTAACATCATTCTCTATGGGTGCCTTGGTGTGTTTCTAGACACTAACATTGGACTTTAGGCAGACTCCACCTAATTCCATTGAGAAAGAGGTCTAGAGGGTCACACACGCTATGTTTTTCGAAGTATCTTAGTTAAATATTAATTTAACCAGTTGAATAAATATTATTCATGATTGTGGTTTAATAATTATTCAATGATGTCTAATCACATTTATTTAGACACGAGTTATTCAAGAGAATATATAATGGGGAAATAATATATTTATTAGTGAGTAATGTAGTAATATTTATTTAAGAAATAAATAGTCATTATTAAAGGTCTAAAAAAGGTGAAGGAAATAAAGGGAATGGAGAAACAAAAGTACACACTGTGTATATAAATATACATGCCGTGTAATTTTTTATGGATTTGTGAGAAATAGTATTCTTTATTAAATTAAATAATATTAGGTGTAATTCATTGGGATCATGTCAAGTAATATTAAAAGTCAACTATTATTATTAAACATGGGGTCTAACTAAGAATTAAATGAAATGAATAAATTCTTTTTGGTAATTAATTCATTAAATTATTCTATGTAATTAAAATACCAATTATATAATTATCATTAGCTTAGACATTTTTTGGAGTAGTTCACAAAAGATATTGAAAAATCTCTCAAAGTAAGAGATAATTCGTTTCTTCCAAGAATGCACACAAGCTACAAGAGAGATCCACATCCACCGGATCAAGGAGAGTGCTTTGCAAGAAACTCTCAAGGTTATCTAAGGTGGAAATTGCAAGCGAATTATCTTCTACACTAGCACTCAAAGATCCATTCGATGACATTTAGAGATACGTGGAGATTGTTTGGATCACCTCTAGAGGAATCCTACACTTGGATTATATGAAACAATGACATATCACATTGGATTGTGACTAGAAACATCAACGGTGAGAGAATTCCATCAAGGTAATTCTTATCTGATAATTAAGTTAATTATAACCAACATATGATGATTTAATCTATGGTTTCGGTATGCCCTTCATTTCTTTCGTTGTTTTTTGTATTCCGAAGATCTGGAGTTTTATTGTCGTGACAGATCTCAGATTGATCATTGTTAAGGGAAAAATTATAGTTGGGTACACCCACCAACACAATTCTATTGTTCCCATAAACTTCAAGTTATATTATAGTGGTCATGTCGTTGATTATAATTGTTTAGTTTTTTGTCGGTGATTTACGCATTTAATAATTTAGTTGTTTCAACTCAAGTTAATCGTTCTATAAATTTGAATCATGATATCTATTCCTCTTATTTTGTTTCTTGTTTACCTTATAGACATGATTTTTTATTTTAATTTTGATTAAAATAAAATAGAGGATCTCATCTGGAGGTGTCAAAGCTTCCTGGCCATACAATACCAAAACACACGACAAGTATTCGGCAGTACACACCGTGTATTATAGGTTCCTTGAACCGGGACGGTCCGCCAAACCAGGCCATGTCATTGGATCTTATATAAGTCTTTAAGACTCTGTGTGTTGACCAGGAATAGGTGGAACACAGTTTTCAGATTACACGATGTGTGGACCATTGAACACGTTGAGTATTCCCTTCGGGTTTGGGCTAGAACATGTATCCCGTACACAGATTTCATGGATGGAAACCGTGTAACACGGTTACTACATGGCGTGTGTCCCATAGAACACTCCGTGTACGCTAAAGATTTACGAAGTACATCTACACGCCATGTCCTCGGGCATTTATTTCAGATAGAAGATGAACAAAAATAAATGTTGTGTAGTCTGAACTACACACCGTGTACTCTTCCAAATTACACAGATTTATTGAAATTTATTATTATATTATACAAACCCTTGAGATGTGTACCATAGTGTGGGAATAAAGATGAGTCACAACATGTGATATGTGTTTTATATATATGTGTTTAATTTTACATCAGTATAATGTTCATTTATACTCATTGGGTAGTTATGGACAAGAATTCCCTGGGTTTCCTCCAAGGTACAAGTTACATAAAAAGATAATTTAAATGAATTTATTTGTTTAAAATTTTTATGGATGGGAATCTCAAGGAAATTCAGGAAAAGGGATTAAGAAAAAGAGGATTGATTAATTAAAGATAATTAATTGATTCAATCATGATCAATCTTAAACAATAATGATTAAGGAATTGAATGCTAGTTTTATTTATGCATAAATATCGAGGCATGTATGGATGGTCATGAGCTAGACCAAGACCATTGTATGGGAATGGTTTCATTTAATTTATTTTTTAATTTAAATTTGTTGGCCTGTGATCCTTCTTCTCATTAACATGTAAGGCCTACATTCCCAACGTTTCTTTTATGTAAAACCCTATTTTACCCCTCACCTACGAGTGAGATAAAGAATATGTAATGGATGGAACTCCCAAGCTAGCAGAGGTCGCTCAAGTTTAGAGTCAAGGGGAAACCAATCCAAGGAGATATAAAGGTGGATAGGTGGAAAGCTGTAAACACGAATCCAAAAGGTTCAAGGTGTTTCTCCCATAGTTCTTGGGTTAGTTTATCAACCACTAGAAAAAATAATTAACAGAACAAGCTCATGGTCATACCATTTATTTTATTTTTGTCAGTTACATGGTTTATTTATTATTGGTGTGTTTTTTCAATGACACAATTAATGAATTAAACAAGAATACCATATGAAACTAAAATAAGACCCACTTATGCGTAAATATTATCTTAGACATGGTTAATCACTTATTTATATCCCAAAAAATATTAACGATCATGTAATGAAAGAAAATAAAATAAAAATTTACATATAAGGATAAAATCCATCAATAAAAATATTAATTCGTTATATCCTTCCATAAGCTTTTTTATAATCGAACCATAGTTCAAAGTGCTTGACCAACCCTAGTTGGGGTGATTTCAATTATCATGGAATTATAATTCAATGATTTGGGTTGACTTTACTTTGTTCACATAAAGGGTTGACTGCCACTGTAGTACTTGGTGTGACCAAGATCCAAAGGTTGAGAAAATCCAAAATTTAAGGATTTCAGGATTAGGGAGTCCACTCAGTGGATCAAGGAGCTACGAGTTAATGTAGTTGGCATTTGGAATGCCTATATAAAACTCTTCAAGTTTCTTGACCAAACATAGTTTGGGTAATGTGAATGTAAATATGAATCCTTTCCACTGAATATTTAGGCAATAAAATATTCCTAATTCAATGGTGAGGGAAATTATATTTCAATAAAATAGTGGGAGACTAATAAGTATTAATTTATTTATTTGTCTCAGTTTTATCATGATAAATTACTTAAACTTTTATCATCTTAATTTTTAGAAATGGAAAGAAACATGAATTTAGACATATAATTGTGAACCATACTCGAGATGGAAAACCTTCTCACCAGAACCAATTTTCTGGAATGGTAGAGGAATTTATGTTTCATCTTTCGCCATGAGAGGAAATTGTGCGTGCAGGGAGAGCCCAATTTAGTTGCACCTTGAAAAGAGTCTAGTGGTGAGAAACTATACCTCTATATGAAACATATGAATGATTTCACATATATCCAATGTTTCATGCTATCAAACATGTCTAATGAGCTCTTGAAGGAACATGAAAACATGGATGCGCATAGCATGATGTCTCACCTAAAAGATCTCTATAAAGAGAAGATGAGACATGAGATCTCCAATGCTTTGTCCAGAACTAATCATGGAGAGTCTGTGCCAGTTGGTCCTCGTGTATTCAAGATTATTGGCTACATTGAATGCCTAGACATCTTAGGGATTAAGTTCTAAGATGAGTTGCGTACAGATCTCATCCTATAATCACTGCCCAAAAACACCTCCATAATTATTGTCAACTACAACATGAGAAACAATGAGAAGAGTCTATTGGAAATTATGACCTTAATTCGCCAGGTAGATTAGGACATTGGTGTGACAAACCCGTAGTCCTTATGGTAAATAAGAAAAGAAAGGATAAGGCAAGGGGGCCAAGGATTCATAAATAGTCTGAATCCCCAAATCACCATCCCTCTATGAAGGGGAAGATATAGATGTAGGGAAAGGAATGAGAGGCAATGTGTTTTTCATGGGGAAATCAAGTCCACTAGAAGAGGAACTGCACCCAGAAGTATGGAGATGCTAAAATTGCGTTCGTTATCGAGTGTAATCCTTTCATTTATACACATTTGGTATTAGATACATCTTGTGGGGATCACATATATATTGAAATGCAGGAACCAAGTAGATTTAAAAATATTGACAAAGGATAGGTGGATCTTCGTGTTGCCAATGGAACAAGGCTGGATGCATTGGCCATTGGTGATTACCATCTCTCATTGCCAACTAAGTTGATTTTGGTTTTAAATAACTGTTATTATGTGCCTAGTGTTAACAAGAACATAATTTTTTTATCATGTTTGGATATGGATGTATTTAATTTAATGTTTATAAATAATGGTTGTTCCTTTTATAAGAATAATGTATGTTATGCTATGGCACATTTAAATAACGGTTTGTATGTATTAAATTGCAAAAACCATGTGTTGGTAGTCAACAACGATACAAACTCACATGACTCAAATATCTCATAGTTATGGCATCACCATATTGGTCATGTAAATGAGAAGATCTTGAAAAAGATCTACCAAGATGGTTATTTAGACTCTACTGAGCTAAAATAACTTGATAGATGTCACACATATTTTCAAGGTAAAATAACTAATCCAACTTTCAGTGGACAGGGTGAAAGGGCCACAGAGCTTCAAGAATTAGTGCACACGGATGTGTGTAGACCATTTCCAGTAGAATCTAGTGGTGGATATTCTTACTTAATTAATTTTACTGATGATTTGAGTAGATATGGATGTGTCTACATAATAAGGTATAAGTCAGAGTCCTTAGATAAATTTAAGGAATTAAATAATGAAGTAGAGAATCATCTTGGTATGAATACAAAGAAACTTTGATCAGATCAAGGTAGAAATTATCTAAACCAGGAGTTCATTCACCTTTTACGGGATTCTGGGATTATATCTCAACTCACTCATCCTTATACACCATAGTGGAATAATGTTAGTGAAAGGAAAAAACTGAACCTTGTTGGACATGGTGAGGTCAATGATGAGTCATGTTGTTCTTTCATTATCCTTTGGGGATATTCATTACAAACTGTAGCATACACATTTAATTGAATACCAACTAAGGTGTAAAATGGAACTCTCTTCAACATATGAAATAGAAAGAAACCCATTCTATCGCACAAATGTGTATGGGGATGCAAGGCATGTGTTAAGGCCTTATCAGGCAAAAAACTAGCACCCTGGGGAATGAAGTGTATATTTAAAGGATATCCCAATGAAAAAAGGATATTACCTATGTAAAACCTCATACAATAGAGACATTGTTACCAGATAAACGATCTTTCTTGGTAGGGAGCACATCCTAAAAAATTATATTGGGGCCAAGATTGACGTCAATGAAGTTAATGCTCAAGATATATAGGAGTTGGTATAGGAACAAGTTCCATAGGTCCCTGTGAAAGAGGTTCTAAAAACATAAGTACTGTGTAGGAGCTCAAGAGAGGTAAGGGAAATAAAGAAATTTGGTTTCCTAGTCACCAAGGATGGTGAATGATTATTGTTGGACAATGATGAACCTATCTCCTATAAGAAAGTAGTAGAGATCTCAGAATCTGCAAGATAAATAGAAGCTATGAAATCTGAGACGGATTTCACATATCAGAACTAAGTATGGGTTCTGGTCAATGAGCCAGTTGATGTAAATCTTGTTGGATGCAAATGGGTATTCAAGTGAAAAATGGACATGGAAGGTCAATTTAGAACCAATAAAGCAAGGCTAGTGGCTAAAGGATTCAGAAAGCATCAAGGAATTGACTATGATGAAACCTTCTCGCTAGTTTCCTGGTTTAAATCCATAATAATCATACTTTCCATAGCATCTTACCATGACTATGAGATTTAAAAAATGGATTTCAAAAAAACATTACTTAATGGGAACCTTAAAGAAGATGTCTATATGACACAACTAGAAGTTTTTTTGACATCAGGTGAAGCCAAACAGGTTTTCAAGTTTCAGAAATTCATTTATGGATTAAATAAAGCATCCAGGTCATGAAACATTCGATTTGATGAATCCATAAACGAATTTGGTTTCATTAATAATTAATGTGAGCCATGTGTTTATAAGAGGTTTAATGTGAATGCAGTTGTTATTCTAGTATTATATGTTGATGACATATTTCTTATTATAAATAATGTACTAGTATTATAGTTTGTTAAGAAATGGTTGAAAATGTGTTTATCCATTAAGGACTTGGGTGAAGCAGCCTACATTCTAGGGATCAAGATCATTAGTACTATATCTAAGAGGCTAATTGGACTATATCAGGGTACATATATTGACTAGATACTAAATAGATTTAGTATGAAACAATCTAAGAGGGGATTGGTTCCAGTGTCACATGGACTACATCTTTCTATGAAAATGTGTCCTCAGAAATAATAGGAGAATGATAGAATGAGTAATATCCCATACACATTAGCTATAGGATCCATCATGTATTCCATGTTATGTACCAGGATTGATGTTTCCTATGCACTAAGCATGGTAGGAAGATATCAAGAATATCTAGGGGAACAACATTGGAATGTTTTTAAGACTATCCTTAAGTATTTGATAAGAACTAAGGATATGTTCATAGTGTATGGAGGAGACAATGAGATTTTTATTAAAGGGTATGATAATACTAGTTTTCAAGAATATCATAATGATCTGAAGTCGCAATCTCGATATGTTTTCTGTCTCAATGAAGGAGCTGTGAACTAGAAGATTTCAAAGCATCCAGTTGTTGTTGATTCTACAGCAGTGTCTGAATATTAATATCTTCTAATATAGCCAAGGAAGCAGTATGGATTCGGATGTTATTCCAATTCACTAATGTGGTTCCTATTAGTAAAGATCATATCACATTGCATTGTGATAATACTATTGTGGTGGCACTTGCAAAAGAACCATGGTAACATCAATAAAAAAACACATACTTCGAAAGTATCACTTCTTGAGGGATTTCTATCAAAGGTGTGAAATTTTAGTGAGTGGAGTTTCCACAGAAAAGAATGTGGCAGAACCCATGACTAAAGGCCTGTATCATCAGAAGCATGAATATCATGTAAGAGATAGTGGGTTAAAGGTTGTTAGCAGTTGTATCTAGTCCAAGTTGGATTTTTTGGAGTCGGTGGCCTAGAACAAACTACTTTGTACTTGATTCATTAATAAATAACTTATCACATCTTGATCATTCCTCTATGTGAAAATTCATGTGATAATTTCCTAAGGATAGATATTTCACTAAAAGGTCATAGCGGATCCCTACTATGATAAGAACCCAAAAGTGTCATAACACTGTTCTAGAATATATGTTCTAAGGATGGATGATGTTATTTGAGGGACACAAATAATACAGGCCATTAGGGGTGAGGAATCATAAAACATTGAGGCACCTTATCATGGTGTGTTCCCTTAGTAATATCTAGGATTATATTATGAGAATGGGACCCTCCAGTAACAAATCCACATTTCATAGTGTTAGTGGATGTTCTTATATGCGGATATGTGTATTGGTCTTTTGAATTTAAGCTTATTATTAATGGGTATTACAACTCGTGCACTTAGATATATTGATGAAAAATGTAATGAAACACTATTCGTAGTGAGGTAGGATATATTGGGTGAATCATGAGTAATATTGCACTAATAGATAATGCTAGAAAGGATTGTTTTCATTATATTCCATAACATAAGTAAATATCTCAGGACCTTTAATGGAATTGATATAGCCTAAATAAATCCATGGCCATGGTAAGGAATGGGTGAGTTCAATTCTGGGAAGTCAAAGAATGAATAATCGAGCACATGGGTTGATGGCACCAGCATGCAACCCACTTGATTTGTGATATTGAGACAAAGGTATTACATTACATGGTAAGCGTTTGTAAAATGTGACAAGTCATTGCAACGTTAAATTTTTTCTCAATGGGTTCCTTGGCGTGTTACTAGATGCTAACCATGGAATTTAGGCAGGTTCCGCCTAATACCACTGAGAAAAAGGTCTATAGGGTCACACACTAAGTGTGTCCAAGTATCTCTATAAAATATAAATTTAACAATTTGAATAAATATTATTCATGATTGTGGTTTAATAATTATTTAAGGATGTATGATCACATTTATTCCAACACTTGTTATTTGAGGGAATATATTGTGGGTAAAATAATATATTTATTAGTGAGTAATGCAGTTATATTTATTTAAGAAATAAATAGTAATTATTCAAAAGTCTAATAAATAAGGTGGAGGAAACAAAAGGAATGGAAAAACAAAAGTAAACATTGTTTATATTAATACACATGCCCTGTATTTTTTTATGTATTTGTGAGAAATAATATTATTTATTTAATTAAATAATATTAGGTGTAATTCACTGGGTTCATGTCAAATAATAATAATATTCATCTATTATTATTAGACATGGGGTCTTACTAAGAATTAAATGAAATGAATAAATGTTTTCGGGTAATTAATTAATTTTATTATTATAAGTAATTAAAATCCCAATTATATAATTATCATTTGCCTAGCCATTTTTGGGAGTTGTGCACAATGAATCTAGAAAAATCTCTCTATCCAAGAAAAAATTATTTTCTCCCAAGAATGATCTCAAGCTACGAGAGAGATCCTCCTCCACCGGATCAAGGAGAGTGCTTTTCAAGCGGATCTCAAGGTGATCTAAGGAAGACATTGAAAGCAAAGGGTCTTCTACACTAGCACTCATAGATCCATTTGGTGACATCCAGAGATATGTGGAGGATGTGTGGATAACTTCTAGAGTAATCCTACACTTGGATTCTATGACGCAAATACGGGTCACATTGGATCATGACCAGAAACATAAATGGAGAAAGAATTCAATCAATGTAATTCTTGTATTTTAATTAAATTAATTATAACCATCATATGATGATCCTCTCTATGGTAACAAGACTCCCTTCCTTCCTTTCATTCTTCATTCTATTCTGAAGATCCAACATTTTAGTATCATAATGGAACTCATGTTGATCGTTGTTAATGGAAAAATTAAAGTTGGGTATACCCACCAGCGTGCTTCCTCTGCGCCCAGAACCTATAATTATCATATATAATTTTTCTATTAAATGAATATTTTTTGTAATTATCTAATTCAACATAGGTGTTTTATATGTCATTTTCCATACATATAGAATTTATCATCTTTCCACTATCTTTATCGTCTCTCCATTGATATATTTTGATATAAAACACCACTACCTTCTTTATTTACTTGAATATGATACATTTTATCCTTTTTAAGTCATTAATATTTAATATAAAATACCAATATAATTATGTGACCTTGTCTTTCATGTGAATCCATACCTTAGTGTGAATGAAATCAAGAATGTCTATAACCCATTTACTATTTTTCTTCTTGGTACTACAAACTATATTTCCACTAATGAAACCATCACAAGGCATTTTTAAGTCCTATTTAATATTTGGAATACCAATTTATGATTTAATAAATCAAATAATCTCTATGTTTTATTGATCAATTTTTCCAAGATATCGATTCAATAGGGTACTGTTTTATTCTACTATTATAAAACATGATCTCTCAATTCTGTATAAATGGTATATATTTCTATTAGTTCCCCTTTATTTCATAAAGGAATAACTATATGTTTTATTGATTAGAAAACCAATTTGATATAAGGTAATATAAATCCTTGATGTAGAAAGTTATATTACACTAAATTGATTATAATTAAGTACATCGATAAAGATTCCATTTTTATTTGTCATGCCTTCTATGTCATGACCTGACCTTCCCTGGGCCAGGGACATGGCCATTTAACCCCATGGGTCTCGTGTAATTTCTTGGATGAATTCCTAGACAACCATTGGAAATTATTCATGTAGTCCACTTCTCAAACAAATGACTATCCACATAGGCCAATTCATGTTCTTTCAGTGAGCTTTGTACTCACTCAAAGGCTCCTTGTAAAAAAATATTTTGAGGTCACCCATCATAACACTACTCCATGCCAAGAATGCTTAACAATAGAGTTTTAAACAATTATGATATTGAAAATAAATTTTCACCATATATACATGGGTATTAAAATTTAGTCTATTATGTCTCTCTTTTTCAGGAGTGTTACACTCTCCACCCATTTAATTAACAATGTCCATATTATGAGCATTAAATATAAAAATCGAACAATTTTACTACACTTTTGGCTGTGTATTGGATATGATACCATTTTTCATGACCCAAATATTTTTTTTAGGAAGTTTTCCATCTGACCCCTAGGGTCTTCTATAATACAACAATTTCCTTCTGAACACACAATAAGATATTTCCCACTAGGATCAGTTATTTAACTAATGGTTGTACCCACAAGATAAAATTTGTTATTTTAGTGTGATTTTTACTCACAAAAACACACCCTAGTAAATTTCCTATGAGTTCAAAAATCACAATTATTACTCCAAGCCATGCACGTATAACTATGGAGTTCTAATTAGGTAGGATCCAAAAAATAATGTTTCACCTTATTGACAAGGGTTATACTAATTAGTATTTTAAGTCAATATTTTCCTAGGTTACTATTATATCCCCCCTAAAAATAAAAAATCCCTCATTATAGGACCTATAAATCAAATCTAGGAAATGCCATTGTACTTCCATCTTGCTATTATCCCTAAAACCATTTTTCACAACCACACTGTTTCATGGCTATAAACATGGTTGTCTATCCTCACTAGTCTCTAGTAATACCTTAGTTTCCTTCACAACACACCACATGATATAACCCACCAGTGTCATGTATCTTAATAATTATTTCTCCAATATGTCAACATATGTTCTTTTATTGTGCTTTGTCCTCACTCAGACACACCCTGGGAAACTTCCCATGAAGTCACCCATCTAGACACTACTCCAGGACAATCATGCTTAACTGTGGATTTCAAATTTCATAGTCTCCAAAAAATAAATGTGAACATTTTTTACATATTTAAAAACATTAATCTATTATGTATCAATTTTATAGGTTTGTTACATCTATAGATAAAAATTATCTTCACTTCCATTATTTCAAAAGAAAAGTCGCTTCTCAACTAAAACTTCTAGTCTACCTAATTTATCATATTATTCAATAAGACTACATTTCCTATAATGTAGGATAAAAAATAATTATCATATATGAGGATACCTAATAATAACATATATAAATCTTAAATAATTTTATAATAATATTCAACACATATAAAAATTATACACTCCCAAGGAACATAATGGTTTATTTTCATTAAAGACTAGATATATAATCAATATATTTCTTAAATTATCATCAAATATGACATAAATAAATTCATATTATTACCCATCTATATATATATCATACTTATATCCTTCCATAAAATCCTTGGGATGTAAAACAATATTAAGTGTAAGTTTAGATAATCAGTAAGGGTAAACAAGGGAGATATAAATTATAAGAGAGCATATGATGATCATAGGGGTATGATAATATAATTACATGTATGATCTCAACTTAAAAAATTTATAATAATAAAATATTATATATTAATCTCAAAAATTAATTCATATATATAATAATGATTAATAACAATTTTAATTCATTAATAATCATTCAATAGACATAAAATAATCATGTGGGATCATAAGTATAGGAAATCATAGTCCTATGAACATAGGTATTCACAATCATGTCCTATAATAATAATGTGATTATATCTAGAAGAAATTATAATCAAGAATAAAAATGTGAAAATATTTATTAAAAACCATTTCCATACATATTCTAATGATAATAAGTAGAATCAATCGTTCTCATGCATCAAAATTTGAACAATACATCTCAAAATCAAGTCCACTCTTATCATCATCATCTCATGTGATATATATATACTTCATTACCCAATGCATTAGAGAGTTATAATGGATCACCCATATCATTATTATAATGCATTTAAATATACACCACATGATCATAAAAAAATTTATAATTTCAAGATAACTTATTTAACATTCTTGTTTTTATAAGCCTTTATTGGTTTTAATTAACAAGATTTTTATTTCAAAATTTAGTAATTTTAAAAATTATTTTTAACCATTTGTATGAAATGGGATTTAATTAAAGGTAAATTCACTCTAACCATACATATTTTGGTTATTTAGGAGTTGTGTATGGGTAAATCCTTTTTTTATGAGTTGTGTAATGGTACATCAGCTGCTGTGTAAGGGTAAATGAAATTTATACATATTTTGTAATGATAAAGTGAATTTATATATACTATTTCAGGGTATTGAACTTCATGTGTAAGGGATAATAATATTTTTTAAGTGTATTTTATGGTTAATTACCTAACTTATAATTCAATGTATGGGTTAAAAGACTTTTCTATATGCATTATTAGGTTAAATCCCAAACCGTGAAGAGGTAAGACTCTAATTTTAATGGACGTGTAAGGGTAACCTGGTGATGCATGAGGGTAGGTAGACTTTTACCTAATATGTGTAAGTTTTATATACCTTTTCCTTTGTATAAAACCCTATCATTTCATGAAAAATATGATCTATTTAAGGGAAAACCATGTTACCCTTATGCATCTCCATTTTTTAGGAAAACTTGTTTTCCCCTTAATTTTTTTCTCTTCTTCCATTGATCAATATTGTAAATATTTTTTTTAATTTAAATGACTAAAATAATTAAAATTAATTTTTAACATGAGTAATTTTCTTAACTTATATTATTCAATAATTTAAACTTACAACAATGAATAGTATCTTAAAGTACAAAATAAATTATGAATTTAATATGTGGGTTTTAATACTTAGAATCTGTACAAAGATTTATTTTTAGAAAATATCCAAAAATTGATAATTTTAATTATTGGATATTATATTGAGAGGTTGAAGCCATATAATTATAATTTTTAAGGTTTTTAAATCCTTCTTTGAACAATTTGGAGTATTTTGAGTTTGACGCATAATAGAACCCTCGCCCTCTCTCTTCCATTCTTGAGACCTTCATTTCTGGAGGGGATATTATTCCATGTAGTAAAATAATTTTTTATATTGACCATATTCATTAATATTTTATGTGTTATATTTCTGATTAATTAAATGGAAGTCATAATTAATTTCATATATGATAATAATCTTGAATTATAAAACCCCTAGTTTTTATGAATTATTATTTTCAAATAAATTAAAATTCTTTGATGGATTGCATTGAATGCTACATCACGTTAACCTTGATTTATATGTAACACCAAGTTAATAATGTGTTACATGGAATAATAATTTATATTTCATTTCACACAACAACAAGCCTCTTTGATATCTTTTGTTATACGCAAGACCGGGTTTCACTGAACAACAATATACTATTAATATTACGAATTAATGTGATAGTTATACCTTAGCCGTTGGAATGATGGGAATGAATAAAATTAACTATATTATCAAAATATATTGTTTTCAAATTATTATTACTTAAATATTAATTATAAATAAAATAATAATCATTTAAAATTAAATTAACTGTTTTTAAAAAAATAACATCTTTTCTAAAAGATAGTTTAATCGTGCTTGGAACAAATAATTTAAAATTAAAATATACCAATTTTAGAAATTTCATTTGAAAAAATAAATTAAATTTTATAAATTTTTATATAAAAAATATATTAGGGTAAATTATTATTATTATTATTTTTGAAAATTTTCAATTTTTAATTGATAGTGAAAAATATTGAATTTTAATTGAAAATTACATTTTTATCTAAATAATTTATAATGTTAAATTATAAATTGAATTGTTTTTAAAGTAAAATTATATATATTTTATATTAATTAATTAAATTTAGTTCATTATAATCCTTTTCAAATTTTATTTAGTTAAAAAGTATTTCAAGAATTTGAACATTTTCACTTTAAAAATCAGTTTTCTCATCACGTCTACAGGATTAATTTTTAACTAAATTCTTCCACTTATGTGAGATGAATTTGAAATAATGGATACCATATTATGAATCATCATAATATATAATTTATAAAAAGTAAAAATTATTTTTTTGCCAAAATTATTTTTGAAAAATTCTATAATTAATCACGACGATTAAAAGAAAAACGAGTTTACAATGGGACTAAAAATTAAACATAAGGGGATAAATGACCTAGAAAATTTTACAAAACACATTTTATGGAAGTAATTATACCATTAACAAATTAGGATATATTTTTATGAGTTATTAGGATACTATTCCATGAAAGTGACCCATATAATAATTTATGTAAAGAAAAATATAGAAAATGTAACTTTTAGCCTTTTAATTTCTATAAATCACTGAGATAAGAGAAAAAATCACATTTTTAGTAAAAATATTATTTAAAAAGGTAAATGGGGTTTTTATCGTGTTAATTTATTTTATTTTTTTTGAGTTTAAATAGTTTCTTAAAATTCTTAAGAAATTCCAACACATGAATTATTTAGTTAATAATTAACTAAAATAAATGATACTAAAAATATCAAAAGTGAAGTAAATTGAATGAATTACTATATTAAAATAATTTTAAAGATGAATAAACAATTTTACATTGGAATTCAATCAATATATTCAAATTCAATCATTGTATTTATATTTTTAAATTCAAATTAAATAAATATTATGAAAATTGACATTAATGTTATTTAATAATAAATTATATTTTATTAAATGATTTAAAATTAATTAAAATCATTTATTCTTCAAAGTGATTTTTAATTTTATTATATATAATTTATGTCCCATTAATGGACCAATTTATCTTTTATAATGATTATATGAACCCCTAAATAGTGTAAACTTTTTTAGTACGGTTAGGGTTAATACTTCTTTTTTACGCACTACATGCACTTCTATTAAATTTAATTTCCAAAATACATGATATTTTTCTTTTATAAATTAGATGTCATATTTATAATTATTTCTTCCAAATTATGTAATAATTTACAATTTAGTTTAGTCTTAATGAATATGTTATATAGGTTATCAAACTAGTTACCTTAATAAAAACCAAAATGGTAAAAGTGGGGAAACATAGATGTTAAGGAAAAAATTTATAAAAGTTAATTTATTTTTGTGTGTTATATGTTTTTATGAGAAAAAACCCTAACCTTCATTTTATATCAATTTTTTAGACACATTAGGTAAGTTATACCTTCTAATTGTGAAAACTATTGATTATTTACAAGAATTGCACTCCTCCTCAACTATAAAAGGGCACTCACTCTCCCCCCTTATTCACACCTATAAAGTCATTTTTCTCAAAATAAATCATTATTTTTTTTACAAAATTCCATCCCCTCATCCTATAATCCTTAATTTGTTATGAAATCAATCCATGGAATGCCTTTTGTGAAATCCAAAAGGAGATACCTGAAGAAGAGGTAACATTCATCAATAAACATTTTTGTTTTATTTATTCCTCAAACCCCTTCAATTATTTTTATATAATACTTATATAATAAAAACATTTTATTATCTATAATAATATTTTTTATGTTCATTTTACATCCTAAAACCACACAAAATTCCATAAAATGGCTTATGAAATCATTGTTCGTGTGTACGACGGACTACCTCCTCACGAACTGACGTTGTTCATTTTTCCATTACCACCTTTCATGGTTGGGAATGATGATTAAAATAGTAATTATATATGATATATATGATATTTATGATTTTATTATGCTTCTATCATTATTAT
Source organism: Viscum album (assembly GCA_963277665.1). Lineage (NCBI taxonomy): Eukaryota > Viridiplantae > Streptophyta > Magnoliopsida > Santalales > Viscaceae > Viscum > Viscum album. The sequence continues at coordinate 274,213,250 of OY728165.1, read as the reverse complement.
ATAACACATACCTTTACACTTTACATTTTTTGGAAATATGATAATGTCATTCGTGTGTTTAGATGACTACCACCTCTCGAAGTGATGTGATTCGTTCATGATTTACATGAAATGTATGAAGGAAGAGTTTAATAAAAATATTTGATATATATAACATAACAATTATACTAGAATGAATATATATATACTATCTACATTTCTTTCTTTCAATATGATAAGAAAATAGAAACAATGTTGAAGTGTATGTATAACTTATCGTCTCCATGAACGGTGAATTTCATTTCCAATTTCTGACTTTTATTGATTATTATAAATACATATATAATGAATATATATTATATTTATTTCATGGTAATAATTACTCATAATATTAAATCATGATTAATTTATGATAATAAAAAATATAAAAAATAATAACTTATATGAAAAGTGAAGCTGTTGTTACCTGGAAGGCAACTTTATCATAGAATTATTAATAAACAAGTAATAAAAGGTTATAAGAAAATCAAAGATTGTATAATATATAGTAGTATTTTTTTAGTATATTTATAATAGATTGATATTTATTTTAAATGAATTTTTAACATGTATGAAATAAGTCACGACTTAAGGTAAGGGATTTCCATCTCACTTTTTACTTTTTTGAGACAAATGTTATATTCACCACATATTTCTTCTATGTGGTGTATATACTTCTTATTAATTTATTTTATGATTATTATAATAAATTTTATTTTTATTTACATATCTATTTTAGGATCTCACATTCAAGGGGTTTATTGTTCAAAATTAACCAAATTAGTATTGGATTTTTGTCTCAATTTTACTTCTTTGAGATATATGTTATGATACCCACCTATATACTTTCATGAGGTGTATATACAACCCATTTGTCATGTAATATCATGTATTAATATATCCTCACTATATTTTATGTTCTGTTTTATTTTATTTCTTTATGGAGATTATGATTCAACGTTACCAAAGTCATAATGATTTTTGTAACCACCTATTCATTTATTAGGATTGTTTATGAATAAGTATCAAATGTTTAAATATAATTATATAATTCTCAATATTTCTCATGAATATTATTCTACTCTGGTTATCCGTGATATCTTCAAGTAATGGTACCATTTTCCAACTCTTTAATACAAATTATAATTATGAAAATGCTTTTAATCAAATATGACTTTATTTCTCTCTTCAACCAGGAACCTAATTTTTTCCAAAACAAATTTTTTATAAAAAATTTTTTAAATGAAATTTTAATATTATTTTCAAGGAAAAATATATTTAAAATGTTTTATTTTTTAAAAATTATATTAAATTGTTTTCAAATAATTATTTATAATTTTCTAAGGATATTTAAGAGAGAAAGGTTTTCAAAATGTTTTATACATTAAGAAATGTTTTTTAAATGGAATGGACATTTTCCTTAATAAATATTTATAATTATTTTTAAAAATTATTTTACATATAAGGTGAAATTCATTTGTGTTACCTATTCCTTACTTGGGATAATATCTAATAATACCATTCATATTCTTTCTCTGAATGGTTAATAATTTGATAGAATAATTTTTAGGATACCCATTTCTATTCAATGGGTTATACCATGATAAAACAGTTATAAAAAATGCTTATTTTCATGGTATATTCTAGGATGAAATGACTATGCACACTTTCTCTTGTCTAAAAGTTATGATATGATATAATGTTTGTGATACCCATTTAATTTCGTGAGTTATGACATAATGAATGTTTATGGTCTTGAGGGACACATAAATATAGTTTTTATTATTTGATGGGTGCAACCTATATCTCCCTCTAATGCATTAAGTAATGATATATTTTATATGATCTTAGTGGGTTCATATGTGTTTCATAAAATAAAAAATATGAGGGTACATGTAGAGACCTTAATTTTTTCATTGTAAGACTTTTAAATGTTTCTGTATATATTTATAGATCTAGGTGTTGACATGGCATGCGATTCTATGGCCCGGTGTTTCTTGAATTAATTTTATAAAAATACTAAATACATTTTATATTGAGAAAAAAAGTTCTTAAATAAAATGGGATAAATATAAAACAGAAGCTCGTATAAAAAATCTAAGACCTTGGTTTAGTTTAGAACACTCTACTTACCCTAAACACGACATAAAATCAGTCAACACATGGAACTTAGACTCCGTGCTCATGGTTGGTATGTTTAGAGAAATAATTAATTATGAAATTAATTAATTAAATAATTTAAACCCTAAATTAATTATACAAATTTAAATTAATAGGAAATTGTCCAGGGTTAGCCTCATAATCATGGAATCACAAAAAATATCTTATTACTCCTTCCATTCGCAGATCATATTAGACACTGAATATACTTTGGACCAAAGAAAATTATGATGCAGTGAACACAACCACATCCATCAATCTTTAGAAAGAACATTATTCATTAATGAACAATCCAAACTCTAGGTAGGACTCTTGAATTTGGTGATTTATTCCCTTTGGATTAAATTGATTTATTATAACAACCCCTTCTATAGATCTGTGCTAACTTTACCTTTTCATGTGCCTGAGTACCATTTAAATTTATTTATTTAAATTTTTTCTAAACCTAGATTGTTGTTCTTTATTTTTGGAAAATAATGATTGTATAATGATGTTTAATCCTTGGTTTGTATGATTTTAACCCTTATTTTCATTATATTACTCACTGGTTTTACCCCATAGTCCTTTTTTGACATTATCAGGAAGTACTGATCCTGATCAGATCCCTAGAATAATAAAAAAAATTGAATGAGGCACAGATCGATGAAGTATGAACATATTAAGGATGTTTATAGTTTTTGGTTGATCGTTTCACCAAAAAAGGATGAATATATTTTGATGAAAGGTAAAATTTTTATGAGTTTAATGGAATAACTTTGATGGATGAACATAGGCTGATTTCTAGAAAATGAATGCCAAAATCTACGATTCTTTGCCAGATCCACCATTTTTAGATCGTGATAGGCCCGGATCTGAAGCGTAAAGTCATTGTTTGAGGCGCCAGAAGTGGATCTAGAAAATATGGTGAAAACTCAACTACATAGGATTTATAAGTATGAAAAAATAGTGTGTATATCCCTTTGTGGCAACATCTAGGGTATTAGAAATGATAATGATGACACGGTGGGTTTCCCACCTACAGGACATGTAACCCTTCCTCGAATGAAAAACTTGTGTGGAGGACCACATGAGAGAGAACCTGTGTGAAATTACATGGCATGGTACAATACCATGTACCCGAGTACATTGGAATGAGGTCATGTATAGGGACACATGGTCATGTACATAGACACAAGGACATGTACATAGACATGACCACAAGTACACAACCACGGTCCTGATTATCTTGGACAAGCTGTATAGTCTACTAGAACAACATGTACTACTATATGGGATTGGAGTCATGTTCCAACCATGGACATGGCTAGGTGGTGGAGCAGGACCACATGCCATGTGGGTCCCCTCACATGTCGTGTGCCCCTTGACCTCTTTTAATTAAACATCATTCATCTATTTCTCATTCATTTGAACATGGATTTTGTCTTTTGAGTATTCTATATTGAGTTTTTTTACATAGAATGTGATGGTCTCCTTGTTTGTGGATTTTGAGATAGATGTGAAATATTTTGAGTACATATTCTATTTAGGTAACTCTCTATGTCGATAGTGATTAGGTAGAATCCTATGATACTACCAAGTTATTCCCTCTAGTAGACTTGGGCAGTGGATTCCATGAACTTTAGATTAGAACCCCCCATCATCATGTTCATGATGACTCTATAGGAACCTTCTAAGTAGAACCCCATGAGGTACTAGGGTATGGGTCCTTAATGAATAGAGTGGAACCCCCATGTGATACCATGGTGTGAGTCCTCAAATTTCGAGTGTAACCCTATTAGATAGGGTGTGGGTCCTCGATGACTAAATTGGAACCCCCGCTGTTACACCAGTGCATGAGTTCTTGACCTATAGAGTGAAAACCCCTATCACACCAGGGTGCGGGTCCTCAACCTTACCGAGTCGAACCCCCTGTTGGATAGGGAATGACTTCTTGTGACACTAGATTGTAAAACCCCATTGAAATGGGAACGGGTACTCTACATGATACTTATAGAGTGGAATCCCCCTCACGCACTATGGTACAGGTCCTATACTTTGAGTTTGTTCCCACTTGACTCTTCAACAGAGTGACAAGTAATGGTTTGACTTGGAAGATTACTTCTAGGAAGACGCGTGAGATACTGAGCATCATTTATGGAATTTTGGAAATATTGGAAACTCTTCTTTCTTATGATGATTTGTGACTTGGATATCCCCTTACTCTCTGGTTTGCAATTATTTTGACTGAGTATATATATATACTTTCATCTATATCCACACTATTAATTTTTTTATGCTTACTCCAAGAGAGGTGAAGACGTGTAAGGTATTCCACATGCTTTCCGTGTTTATCTTATCATGGTTGTATAAGTATACAATCCTACTACAAGTGGAAAAGAATAGATTTCTAGTACATCTACTCAACAGGTCAAGCCCCTTTTGTTTGGACGAGGTTACTTTCACTCTTGGTTTGGGTTGAAATGTCTCTCTTTGACTGTATCTGGCATAAAATATCTTTTTTTTGTATATCTTAATTTTCTTCCTTAATCTTTTGAGAAATCCTATTGGGTATGTATGTACTCACCCATGCATGGTCTTTTCCCACACATGTTGTGTCTTATGTAGATGATGAACAGGTCAGTAGTGACTTCAGAGGAGCCTAGGGATACCAGGTACTTTAGACCGTGTATGGTGGTTTTATCATGGGATTTAGGAGATAGGATATATCAATAGTTTACTTTTCTATTTTTTTAGGTTGGGTCATATTTCTAGTTGGTCATGTATTTTTCTCCTTTACTTTTTAGTTTACACTACCATACTCCTGCACTATCAAGAGGTTTTGAATGTACAGTTGATCCCTTAATTTATTATTCTTTTAATTTTACTTACTGTGAAATTTTACTTCGAGATACTCATGTGTGTTTGAAGATACTTTGTAGAAGGCCTCCCCATGGGTCGGGTCATGAGAGATTGGTACTGTATTTGGTTCAATCCTTGGGATGTTTTTCGGACTAGTCCCCTTACAAAGATCTTGGTTGGGTTTAGGAAAAAAATGTCAAAGTGTCTCGAGTGTGACTCTCATGTTTGGGAGTCTAGTGATATTTTGGGTGGCTAATGTATCCATTTACTCGGACCCTGAATACCTACTCATCGACTCACCATGATGATACATTTTTTGCAGGTATCAACGACACATACATTATAGAGGATTGAGTCTTTGAATATCCATATTGAGTCATCTCCCCATAGTTTCTAATATATATATTCTCATCTGAATGTGGTACGTATTGATAAATCTCAAGATGCCTCCCTAATGATAGCCATCTAGGATACTATCTCAATATATTTAGGACAACATGATGAGCGATGAGGCCTTGGTTCAGAGTCTATCATATGTCCCCTTCTTCTAGGGGGGGGGGCTTGTAGAAACACCTCAACCTATTGAGAAGCTAATCATTCTAGCATAACAGGCTAAGGATGCATGTTGTCTTAGTATACTCTGTGATTTCTAGTGGCATAGGCTATGGAAGTTCTAAAGTGATCCGGATCCTTAGGTATTAGAGGATTGGATAGATTCGGTGGTCTATGTCTTCAATATCATTTGGAACCTGACAGATCTAGTTGTTGAATTGGGAGCTAGACTTTTCTACGAAAAATCTAGGTGCTCGTGGATCCTTGTTACACAGATACATAATGAGTCGACACTCTCATGAACTAACTTCTAGAATCTATTCCATGAGTAGTATTACCCCTCCTTTTTCTGATCAGTTTGGATCCAAGAGCTTCTGGAGCTGCAGCAATGAGGGATACCAGAGGATGAGTATTCAGTTAGAATTACAAACATTACATGGTACTCTATTGACTTGATCTAGGATGGATACTTCTAAGATTTGATGTCTGAGTGGGAACTCTGTAGAGAGAAAAAATTTAGTGTTGTGACTTTGTGCATCTCCACCTATGTTGGGGTGTTGTAGTAGAAAATAACTATAGAGAGATTTATTTCATAGAGATTTTAGATAGATGGATTTGAAAATGGGAATACCAAGACTGAGTCATCTGTAGTAGCTAATAGAATCCAGGTACTAGGATCTTGATGCAGGAGACCTCCCCATGACTAGACTTAGACACATGTTCAGAGGCAGTGCAGATCACTAGGTCAGCCTTAAGAGGTTTTGTGCTTTACTTGTGATGGGATAGGTCACATAGTTCAAGATTTCCTAAAAAACATGCCAAGGAGTAAAGATGGTTAGATGATAGACCGCCACTACAGAGGTAGCTCCATGATTATGGATCTCCTAAGGGAGGACAGGGTGGTCCCTAGGTAGGTGAGGCTAGAAGATGGGGATGAGGAGATATGAGTGGTGGGTGATGCTTTGAGATCCTTCCACCACCACCCCCAAGAGGCACACATCAGGCTCATGGAGCCAATGGTTGGGGACGCAGACAGTTGTAGGATTTTTAAGGTTTATGACCTTGAAATGAAATATATTAATAGAGGTATGATCTGTGTTTATTCTACTCTTGCATCGGTCATAGTATACACATGTTTCATTCATTCCATTATCTATATATTCTTGGTGAAAGATCTAGAGCTCCCAGTAGAGGCACTATCCCAACATCTTTGTGTTAAGGTTCTTACATGGAATGATTATTCAGTATATTTTATCTACCATATATAACACCCCAATCTTCCATGGTATGTTTCCCTTTGAATAATACAGTAGCATGTGTTGTGCGCAACTTCGAGTTCTGACACACACCACAACCAATCAAACTAGCCGTTATGAATAGTAATAACCACTTTTTGAAATTTTATGAATTTTATCTTTCAAAATGGACTTCATTTTTGTATTCTAAATATTGAAATTATCCTAGGGTGAAATTTTGGTATTTTTCAGAAAAATTTCATATTTTGATGAATAGTGAAAATTACTAAATTTTAATTAAAAACAACTTTTTTAATAGAAATAATTATTAGTGATAAATTATGAATTTTAGTGGTTTTAAAGTATATTTATAATATATTTATACAATTTAATACAATTTTGGTCATTTTACATAATTTAACACTTAAACCGGGCATAAACAAGTGTCAATCTTTTGACAGTTATTTTTTCTTAAAAACATGCTTTTTGTTTTGACAGTGGGAATTGAATTTAAATTACATTCTGCCACTTCTATGTTTTGAATTAAAAAAATGGATTCCATATTTAGAATCAGGAGGTCCAAATTTTGTAAATAGGTCACTTTTATTTTTAGACATTTTGAATAATTAATTCGGTAAATATTTTATTTACCATGGTTAAAGGGTAAATCCGGTAAATAAGGGTAAACAATAATATTATAATAATACTAAATTACCCTAAAACGTGTCCTAACCCTATTGGTTGATACATGTTCAACAATGGGAATATTTGGGTCGATTTTGGGACCCCATGGATCCACTTGTAAGTGATAATGACACTTTATATTAATTAAGTTAAAGTAAATAAAAAAATGACATATGCATATATCTTTTAGAAAAACAATTTTTTTCATAGGGTTATATATGTTATCTTTTAGACTATAAATATTAACTAGAAATATAACAATATTTCTTAAATAATGGTATTTTTTTTATAATTTTTAGACATCTAATGAACTAAATTATTTATGATAGAATAATGATGTAGTGTTTACCTCATTAATAAATGATTTAAATAAATAAGATTATAAAGACTAAAATAATACAGAAATCATGTCCAATTATTATTGGATGATTTCATTTCGATCATTAGTCATATTTTCTTTAACGGTAATGATTTTTTGACCTTTATAAACCGAATATCATTATATAATAAAATAATATTTTCAATCCTTCCTAAAGAGCCCCTCCTCCCCCTTATAAAAGGACACCACTTATAACTAATTATTCACACCTCTAAAGCCTTTTGGATCATCCAAACTCTGACCAATTAATCTACTTACATTTCTATCCTCCTCCTAGAATCCTTATCTTAGGCAGAAAGCACTTCAAGAGTCATTTATGGTTAAAACCAAAAGGAGTTACCCAAATTAAAGGTAACAATTTCTCTTAGCTTCTTTTCTTTTATTTTACTTCTCCAACCCCTAAACTCTTATTATTATTTTCTTTGGTAACAAAACCAGTATATTAAATATACTAGGATATTTTTATGAGAAGTATTTGAACTACACCAAAACACACCTCCATCTAATGGGTGAAGAACATAATGTTTCTGTGGATGGCAACCAAACGCCTCACGAAACGATGATTGTTCAATTATCTCTTACGGCCTATCATTGTGGCCATTATGATGAAACTATTATTAAATATGATATTAATGATATTTATTTTATATATAAGCTTCTGTAATTCTATTTTATAGAATTCCATTATTCACTTCATGTTTAGATATATATACGATAATTTCATTTGAGGAAGTGCGGACTACCGCCCCCTCAAAGTGATATGACTCGTTCATACCATACATGGAACGTATAAAGTATGGTGTTAATGAACTTAAGTAACACAAATAAGATATTATATTATACTGGAATAATAATATACCTATTTATCATTTTGTTTTGATTCCTTTTAAAATGAAAAATGAAATGGAAGTAGCGTTCGTGCGTACTTACGGACTACCGTCTCCACAAATGCGATGAGATTCATTCCCCATCATATCCATTCAAGTCTATTTCTCATTTTATGATTAAAACTGATGTTTAAGTACTTGATATCATTCTTGATATTAATAAGATAAAACCTATCCATAACAAACACAGCTTATGTAACAAAACATATAAAAATAAAATGAGTAAGTTAACACCCGAAACGATGATAATACTAAGATATTTTAAAAAAACAATATTAAAAGATTATTTGTGATATCATAATTATGTATATTGTTCTTTTATAATTTAATAAAAAAAATTAACTATTATACAAGAGGTTAACATACCATCGACTAAGGAAAAGTACAAGGTAAAGTTTTATTTCACAATCTCTTCATTTTCTGAGGTTGTTTATACGTAAATATCTACTAGGATCTGTTTATCATCCACATCCATGTTTCTTGAAAATGTATTTCAAAACATTCTTACTATTTTACAGAATATGATTTAAAGTCATTTATACCATTGTTTGATTTTTTATAAGAGTTATAGAGGAATTTTTACGTTATTTTCCAAACAAGGTCCTTTTTAACCTTTTCGACAAAATTAAGGTATGAATGGATTTTTTTAACTTATACGGAGGGTGTGGATATTTTCCATCGTTATAAAATCTTCAAAGCTTCCCTTACAAGATTATAATAATATTTTCAAAGTAAATGTTTTATTTAATAATTATGTGACTTTTAATTGATTTCAAAAAAAGAGACATTTCTCTCAAATAGTTTTGATTTCATCAATGTCAACATCCTTTGGTGGATTTTAGGCTTATTTGAAGTTGATTTATTATGATACAAAACTTACATATTGTATTGAAGGTTTTGTGATATGTTTGACTGTGGATGTGTTATTTTTAGACCATTCTTGGTTTATGGAGAAAGTATTTACATTTCATATTCTAGTTTTAATACGAATGTTTATATTATGTTTAAACCTATTCATATGAGGAATGTATTGAACTTAGTAAGTGACAGGTGGAGTCCGTTATAGCTCCTAGATGAATTGGTAGGTCTCATGAGTCAAAATAGTGTCTTGGCATGAGGCCTTGACAAAATCTTATTTGTCGTCTTGGCACGAGGCCTTGGTTACGTGGTTGTGATAGTCTGGCATTATGCATTCCATAATTATGATAGTGGTTATTGATATTGCATGTGATTATTCGACTAGAAGAATATCCATGTGAATAATTAAGTGGAATTATTTGAAGGTTCGTGTTTAAAAGGCTTTTGTTTTATATATACATTGACTTAAATGTTTATGCTTATTTATGATAGTTTCCTCTATATTGTTATCCTTACTAAGCATCGGAGTTCACCCCTTTCAATGTTTTATTTTCCCAGGATGTGAAGAAGTATTTTATGAAGGACATGCATGGATAGTATGAGGGGATATAAAGACAAGATGTTGTTGTAGTTTTTTACATTATGATGTAATGTAAACTGTATGAATGTATCTAATGATTCCAAGACTACTAAACCAATCGGTCTTTCAAGAATTGATCATTTGTGATCATGCCAATGTTATATAATAATGCACCAAATTTGGGTAACTGGGGTCGGGGCGTTACAGTTGGTGTCAGAGGAAGATTAGTACAAACCTTAGAAGCTAGATTTAGATAAACTCTGATTAGAGCACATAGACCTAAGATAGAATTTGAGGATTAGTATAGAAGAACTTCCTAAAATTTTGGTATTGTAGAGATTTTGTGAGTTTTCCGAGAAATACATCCCTGTCTAGATACGAGCAGGTAAAGGTGGATCTTGCATAGATGTAACTAGCGGTAAAACCCGAAAACACCACTTTGAGCTAGACTCGAACAAGAACTGGTGCATCACAATGGGCCTTGCTACACTCTTGGTTACGAAACTCTCGGAGGATATGCTTAGGATAATTCTAATATTCTTTAAAAACCATTATGAAGGGTTTATGAGTATATACTTCCTCATAGAAAACAATTTTATGATTATGAATTATATCCATAAATAGTTCAAATTATGTTAAGTTTTTTTACTAGTATGGAATTATGTATTTTGATTCAAAAACTAATCTAGTTTATGCCATTGTTTTGAAATGGTGCCTAGTGGGAGGAATGGAAACCATATAAATGCACACACTCCATGTAGGTATTTCCCTCCTGCTCAAGATAATTATAGTGGAGCCGGCAATGCAACTGGTGCTGATTATCTAATCACCATACTGGGAAAAATCACTCAGGTTATGAATAATAACCTTACCCGTATGGAGCACCCAGATCCACAGTGTGGAGGATCAATGTTAGATCGTTTCATGAGGAAACAAACACCAACATTCAATGGGATTAAAAATCCCTTAGTAGCTGAGAAATGGATAAATTCCTTAGAGAAAATATTTCATGCCTTGGGGAGTAGTGAAAGATAAAAAGTTATCATGGTAGTTTACCGCCTCACTGGAGATGTTGACCAATGGTAGTCATTGATTCAAAACACAAAAATAAGATGATAAAGTATCAAATATGGAATGGGGGGATTTTGAATAGAATTTATTATAAAAATACTTTCCTCGTGACCATCAAGAAGATATGGAATGCTAATTTTTGAGTCTGAGACAAAAGGAGGATGGGAATGTTGTAATGTATGAGGCTAACTTTACCTGGTTAGAGAGGCATGATTCAGATTATATACGTAACCCAAGGAGTAATATTGATCGTTTCATTGATGGGTTAAAACAATTTCTCTATCGAACATTATTCTCCCAATCCTTCTCATCGTATGAAGATATTGTCCCATGTGCTATCAAGATAAGAAAGGAATTCTCTAAGTCATATGACTTTAAAGAAAAGCAAGAGAAGAAAAGATCTGCTGACCACTCTGGGAATGGAAATAAGGGGAAGAAGGGAAAAGTTTAATATCCATCCTACAATAAATGTGGGAAGAAACACCATGGTACTTGATTGAAAGGAATGGGAGTCTATTACAAGTATGGTGAAAAAGGACACCAAGATCGTGATTGCAAGGGGAAGAAAGAAGCTACCGATGTTCAATGCTACAACTGCAGGGAGATGGGACATTATGCAAATGAATTTCTTAAGTGGCATGGAAACTTACCTTAGAAAAGGCCAAGGGATAATGTCCAATCTTATGCTATCACTACTACTGAGGTAGACGCTCTGAAAGATGTCATGGAAGGTAATTTAATGGTTTCCTCAAGTTTAGAAAATTCTTTATTTGATTCAGGATCATCGTATTGTTTCATATATTCCCAGTTTTCTAAGAAAATTAGATATTTCCAATTTGATTTAACATGGGAGTTTTCAGTCAAAACTCCTAAGGGAAGTATCATTGCTATAAAGTTCCGTGAATCAGTCCCCATTAGGGCATATAAATGTTCTTTATCTTTGGATCTCATCGTCATACCCATGATTGAATTTGATATAATCCTCCTTATGGATTCGTTTTTGGACCATGATGCGAAGATTTATTGTAAGAAGAAGGAAGTTACAATTTTTTATGATGATGATAAGGAACACCTTATCCTTAGAGCAGAATCGTCACCACCTAATTATTATCTAGATCCACCCCCAGTAGCTCAACTAAATTCAATTATTAGGGAGGAAGAGAATGAAATAACTATGGGCGAGGAAAGGAATGTTCAAATAGGGGATGTACCTATTGTGAAATAATATGTAGATGTGTTTCTGGAAGATTTACCTGGACATCCTCCAGAATGAGAAATTGAGTTTTCCATTGATTTAATTCTTGGATCAAGGCCCATATCGAAGACCCCTTATAGAATGGAAACTGTTGAATTAGTGGAAATAAATAAACAACTAGATTAATTGAGTAATAAGGGATTTATTCATCCATGAGTTTCTTCATGTGGAGCCCCTTCTATTTTTGTTAAAAAGAAAGATGGATCTATGTGGCTGTGAATTGACTACAGGGAGATCAATGCTATAACAATAAAGAAAAAGTATCCCCTACCTCGTATTGATGATTTATTTGACCATATTCACGGATAACAATACTTTTCAGAGATTGACCTTTGATCTGGATACCATCAGTTGTGTATAAAGAAGGAAGACATTCCGAAGACATTAATTCGAACTAGGTACGAGCATTATGAGTTTACAATAATGCCTTTTGGATTGACTAATGCACCCTCTGTATTCATGGATCTAATGAATAGAGTTTTCAAGTAATATCTCGATGATTTTTTGGTGGTATTTATTGATGATATCTTGGTATACTCCAAAAGCTACAAGGATCTTGAAAATCACTTGCGCATTATCCTGAAGACTCTTAGAAGACTTGAATTATATGGGAAGTTTAGTAATTGTGAATTCTGGATTCAAGAGATTTATTTTCTTGTCCATATTGTCTCTAAGGATGGAATCTCTTTTGATCCTTCTAAGAAAATATCAATCCATGAATTTCCAGCACCGATGAGTATAACCGAGGTACACAGTTTTATTGGATTAGCAGCTTATTATCTGTGTTTCATCCAGAACTTTGCCCGATTGGCTAACCCATTAACGAAGCTCACACGTAAAGGGGTTAAATTTGTTTGTAAAAAAGAGTGTGAAGAATGTTTTGAAGAAATTAAGAGAAGATTAGTCAATTATTCTATATTGACTCTACCATCGGGGAATGATGGGTTTGTTATTTATAGTGATGCTTCAAAGAAAGGACATGGTTGTGTCCTTATGCAAAATGATAGGGTTATTTCCTATGCATCACGAAAACTAAAAATTCATGAGCAAAACTATCTTACTCATGATATTGAGTTAGCTGCTGTAATTTTTTCTTTGAAGATATGGATACATTATCTCTATGGTGAAAAATGTGAGATTTATACTAATCACAAGAGTTTGAAATACATTTTCTCATAGAAAGAACTCAACATGAGGAAAAGGTGATGGCTTTAACTACTCAGGGATTATGATTTCACGATACACTACCACCCGGGGAAGGAAAATAAGGTGGCAGATGCTTGGAGTAGAAAATATCATGGAGTTTTGAACATGATGAAAATTGAAAGGGATCTTATTTTCATGGATCTAGTGAAGATGGATATGGGAATTACCATGGAAGGTAAAACATTAACACTTTTTCAAATGGTTTCCAAACCATCTTTACTAGAAAAGATAAAGAGTTCTCAGACTGGTGATGAAGAGTTTCAAAAGAAGATTAAAGCTGTGAATGATGGGAGATTGAGAGAAATTGTGTATGAAGAAGGAATTTTGAATTTTGGGAAGAGACTTTGTGTTCCTGATATACCTGATCTAAAAAAGGAATTGTTAGATGATGCTCATAGTTCCAATTTCTCTATACACCCTGGGAGCACCAAAATGTATAGATATTTGAGGGAACATTTTTGGTGGAATATCATGAAGAGGGAGATTGCTGATTTTGTGTCAAGATGTATGGTTTTTCAACAAGTGAAAGTCGGAAGGAAATATCCTGGAGGAGTCATGCAACCTCTTCCCATACCTGTGTGGAAATGGGATAATATTACGATGGACATCATCATGGGGATACCAAGGACTCCTAGAAGGAATGATGCAATATGGGTCATTGTTGATCATCTTACCAAGTCATCACATTTTCTTGCTATAAGATAAGATCTACCACTTGAACATCTAGCAAAACTATATATTAATGAAGTTTTGAGACTTCATGGAGTACCCTTATCAATTGTTTCAGACCGTGATCCCCGTTTTACATCACGATTCTGGAGAAGTCTTCAGAAGGTCTTGGATACTGAACTTAGTTTGAGCACTTCTTACAACCCCCAAACTTATGGACAATCATAATAGACTATTCAAAACATAGAAGACATGTTGAGATCTTTCTCATTTGACTTTCAATATATGTGGGATAAATATTTACCTCTGGTAGAATTTTTCTATAACAATAGCTTCCATTAGAGTATTCATATGGCACTATATGAAGCGTTATATGAAAAGAGATGTCGCACACCAACCTGTTGAGATGATGTTGGTGAGAGAAAACTTGTTGGCCCTGAACTGGTGGAGGAAACGATGGAAAAGTTAAAAGTAATCCAAAACCACATCAAAGAAGCTCAAAGTAGGCAGAAGAGCTATGCCGATAATCGAAGGAAGGATTTGGAATTTCATGTAAGAGATCATGTTTTCTTGAAGGTACCTTCATGTAAGGGAGTTATACGTTTCGGTAAGGAAGGTAAATTGACTCCCAGGTACATCAGAACTTTCGAAATTCTAGAATGAATTGGGGCTATAGCTTACCGTTCACCAATGCCGCCAAGTCTCTCCAAAGTTCATGATGTGTTCCACATATCACTGTTGAGAAAATGCATGCCTGACCCAACGCATGTACTCACCTATGAAGAATTAGAACTAGAACCCGATCTATCTTATTGCAAAGTTTTTGTCAAGATTCTTGATATGAGATAACAAGGGTTGAGAAACCGGACGACCCGTCTAGTAAAATTTCTATAGAGAAACCATAAGATGGAAGAGGCAACGTGGGAACCCGTAGAACTTATGATGAAGAACCACCCGAGTCTTTTCATTCAGTAGTATTCTAGAAATTTCAAGGAAAAAATTAATTTAAGGAGGGGAGAATGTAACACCCCAAGCTTCCATGGTATGTTTCCCTTTGAATAATATAGTAGCGTGTGTTGTATGCAACTTCGACTTCTAACACACACCAAAACCAATCAAAATAGCAGTTATGAATAGTAATACCCACTTTTTGAAATTTTATAAATTTTATCTTTCAAATTGGACATAATTTTTTGATTCGGAATATTGAAATAAGCCTACGGTGAAATTTTATTATTTCTTTGAAAACTTTCATATTTTGATGAATAGTGAAATTTACAAAATTTTAATTAAAAAAACTTTTTTAATCAAAATAATTAATATTGATAAATTATGAATTTGAGTTGTTTTAAAGTTTATATAGATTATATTTTTACCATTTAATACAATATAGTTCATTGGACATAATTTCACATTTAAACCAGACATAAACAAATGTCTATCTTTTGACAGTTATTATTTCTTAAAAAAACGCTTTTTCTTTCTACAGCGGGAATTGATTTTAAATTAATTTCTGCCACTTCTGTGTTTTTAATTAAGAAAAATAGATTCCATATTTAGAATCAAGAGGTCCAAATTGTATAAATAGGTAACTTTTATTTTTAAACATTATGAATAATTACTTCGGTAAATATTTTATTTACCATGGTTAAAGGGTAAATTCGGTAAATAATGGTAAAAAATAATATTATAATAATACTTAATTACCCTAAAACGTGTCCTAAACCTATTGGTTGATACATGTCCGACCATGGGCATCTTTGGGTCGATTTTGGGACCCCATGGATCCACTTGTAAGTGATAATGACAGTTTATATTAATTAAGTTAAAGTAAATACAAAAATGACATAAGCATATATCTTTTATAAAAACAATTTTTACATAGTGTTATATATGTTATCTTTTAAACTATAAATATACATTAGAAATATAAATATATTTCCTACATAATGGGTTTTTTTATAATTTTTATACATCTAATAAACTAAATTATTTATGACACAATAATGATGTATTGTTTACCTCATTAATAAATGATTTAAATAAATAAGATTATAAAAACTAAAATAATACCCAAAACATGTCCAATTATTATTGGATGAATTCATTTTTATCATGAGTCATATTATATTCAACTTTAATGAGTTTTGGACCTTTATAAACCGAATATAATTATATAATAAAAAAATATTTTCAATCATTTATAGAGAGCCCCTCCTCCCCCTTATAAAAGGACACCACTTCTACCCAATTAATCACACCTCTCAAGCCTTTTGGATCATCAAAAATCTGACCAATTAAGATCCCTACATCCCTATACTCCTCCTAGAAGACTTACCTTATGAATAAAGCACTTCAAGAGTCCTTTTTTGTTCAAACCAAATGGAGTTACCCAAATAAAGGTAACGATTTCTCTTAGCTTCTTTTCTTTTATTTTACTTCTCCAACCCCTAAACTCTTCTTATTCTTTTATTTTGTAAAAAAACCAGTATCCTAAATATATTAGGATATTTTTATGAGAATTATTCAAACTACACTTACACACACATCTATCTAATGGGTGAATAACATATTGTTTCTGTGGATGGCCACCAAACACCTCACGAAACGATGATTGTTCAATTATCCCCCACCGCCTCTCATGGTGGCCATTATGATGACACTATAATTAAATATGATATTAATGATATTTATTTTATATATAAGCTTATGTAATTCCATTTTATAGCATACCATTATTCGCTTCATGTTGTATATATATACGATAATTTCATTTGAGGAAGTGCGGACTACCACCCCCTCAAAGTGATATGACTCGTTCATACCATACATGGAACATATAAAGGATGGTGTTAATGAAATTAAGTAACACATATAAGATATGATATTATAATGGAATAATAATATACCTATTTATCATTTGTTTTTGATTTCTTTTAAAATGAAAAATGAAATGGAAGTAGCGTTCGTGCGTATGTACGGACTACCGTCTCCACGAACGCGATGAGATTCATTCCCCATCATATCCATTCAAGTATAATTCTAATTTTATGATTAAAAATAAAGTTTAAGAACTTGATATAATTCTGTATATGAATAATATACAATCTATTCATAACAAACATAGCTTATGTAACAAAACATATAAAAACAAAATGAGTAAGTTAACACACAAAACGACAATAATACTAAGATATTTTTGAAAAAACAATATTAAAAGATCATATATGATATAATAATTATGTATATGGTTATTTTATAATATAATAACAATTTTTTAACTATTATACAGGAGGTTAACATACCATTGACTAAGTACAAGTACAAGGTAAGGGTTTATTTCACAATCTCTTCATTATCCGAGGTTGTTTATACGTAATTATCTACTGGGGCCTATTTATCATCCACATACATGTTTCTTGAAAATTTATTTCAAAACATTCTTACTATTTTACAACATATGGGTTAAATTCATTTATACCCTTGTTTGATTTTTTATAAGAATTTATAATGGAATCTTTATGTCATTTTCCAAACAAGGTCCTTTTTAACCTTTTCGACAAAATTAATTTAAGAATGTCTTTTTTTGACTTATATAGCAGGTGAAGCTATTTTCCAACATTGTAAAATCTTAGAGGCTTCCCTTAAAATCTTATAAGAATATTTTCGAATTAAATGTTTTGTTTTATAATAATGTGGCTTTTAAATGACTTAAAAAAGAGATATTTCTCTCAAATAGTTTTCATTTCATCTATGTCAACATCCTTTGATGGATTTTAAGCTTATTTAAAGTTGATTTATTATGATAAAAAACTTCCATATTCTATTGAAGGTTTTGTGATATGTTTGACTGTGTATGTGTTATTTTTATACCATCCATGGTTTATGGAAAAAGTATTTACATTTCATATGCTAGTTTTAATACGAATGTTTATGTTATGTTTAAACCTGTTCATATGAGGAATGCATTGGACTTAGTAAGTGACAGGTGGAGCCCACTATAGCTCCTCGTTGCATCGGTAGGTCTCATGAGACAAACTAATGTCTTTTAACAAGGCCTTGACAAAATCTTATTTGTAGTCTTGGCACGAGGCCTTGACTATGTGGTTATGATAGTCTGGCATTATGCATTCCATCATTATGAAAGTGGTTATTGATATTGCATGTTATTATTCTACTAGTAGAATATCCACGTGATTAAGTAAATGTCATTATTTCAAAGTTCATGTTTAAAAGGCTTTTGTTTTATTTATAAATTTCCTTAATTGTTTATGCTTATTTATAAAAGTTTCTGCTATATTGTTATCCTTACTAAGAATCTGAGCTCACCCCTTTCAATGTTTTATTTTTACAGGATGTAAAGAAGTATTTTATGAATGACATACAAGGATATTATGAGGGGATATGAATACAAGATGTTTTGTAGTTTTTCACTTTATTATGTAATATAAACTTTATGAATATATATAGTGATTCCAAGGCTACTAAACCAATCGGTCTTTCGAGACTTGATCTTTTGTGATCATGCCAATGTTATGTAATAATGAACTGACTCTGGGTAACTAGGGTTGGGGTGTTACACCAGAAGTGCGAGCTATCACTTGATAGAGATAGGTTCTCGTGGGACATTTTATTCTTCACGATGGAACCCTATGACATCATCTTGGGTGTGGATTATTTTTTCACAGTCTAAGGATAGATATATTGTCACTATAGACAATTAAGATTCCAATTCACTGATGGGATGATATTATCTTTTTATGGAAAGAGAGATCTCATGGTAGGGAAAGCATGTTTTGTGATTAGAAGGTTGAAACCCATCACCCATCAGTTAGTGACTTTAACCCGTGGTGAAGTAGTCTCTTTAGGAATCTAGATTCCATTAGTTTTAGAGGATTATATGCACATTTTCCCTGAGTACATTTTGGGAATACCTCTAAGAAGGGAGATAGATTTTTTCATTAATTTTCATCCGAAAAATGCTCCAATATCTTCTTTGGCATATCTGATGGCCCCTACCAAGCTCTGGGAGCTGATATTATTATTGGAGGACCTCAATTAGAAAGGTTTCATTAGACCCAATGCGTCCCCTTGGGCATCTCCATTATTATTTGTGAAAAAGGAAGACATGAGGTTGTGACTTTACGTGGATTATCATCACCTAAATTAGGCCATGAAAAATAATAAGTACCCCTTATTGAGGATTGATGACCTCTTTGACAAGCTATGAGGTAAAAACTGGTTCTTGAAGATCGATCTCATGTATGGATAGAACCATTTGAGTGTTTGTGAGGCTAACATTCTAAATTTTCATTTTGACGTCACTAAAAACACTACGATCCAGTCCTGTTTATGGATTTAGTGAACTAGGTCGTTATACCATACATAGACTAGTTTTTTATTTTCTTCATCAACGACATAATCATCTACACTATGTTAGAGGAAAAACATAGGGAAACTAGGTACTTTGGACTGCATACAATAGTCACAACTAGTAATTTAGGGGATAGGATCACTTATTAGTTTACTTTTTAATTTTTGTCTGGTTTGGACATATTTATGGTTGTGCATGAATTTTCCCCATTTACTTTTTATTTTACACTACCATACTCTTTTACTATCTAGTGTTTTTGCATGAATTTTTGTTCCCTTAACTTTTTCTTCTTTTACTTTTAATTCCTATGCACCTTTGCATTGAGATGGTTGTGTGTGTGTACAAGTACATAGAGAAAGGCCACCCCATGTTTATTATTCCTTCAGTGCTAGTATCTAAACCTGGAATATTGAGGTGGGTTTGGGGTAGTTGAGGTTCGATCCCTAGCTTGGGTCAGGTCTATATTTTCAATGATAGAACCATCTTTATGGGAAACTCTCGAAGTTTCAGTTTTGGATATGTTAGGTTCACTTTATAAGTAATTTCATCTCTAATAATAGTTTATACATTGACCTAGTGAATATTTATTTAGTGATTACTTAGGATCCCCCAAATAGTGTGTCAGATGTGTGAAGATTTCTTGGTTTCTTTGGGTACTACAGAAGGTTTGTACCAAAATTCCCTAGTATTGCAGACCCTTTGACAACACTAGAATGGAAAGGGAAGTCGTTTACCTGGTAAGAGTATCTCTATAGGTACTTTGAGTATTTTAGGATGATGATGATGAGTTATCCAATGTTTATACTACCAAAGGAAGGCATGGAGTACATGGTTTATTTCTATTCCTGAAGAGCTGGGCTCGACTGTGTGTTGATGCAACGATAAGCAATTATCAACTATGGGTTAAGGTAGTTTGGACTCCATGAGAAGAAATATGAAAATAATGACCTATAAATGGAAGATATAGTGTTATCTATGAGGATGTTGAGTGACTACCTTCTAGGGGAGTACGTTTTGGTTTACTCAGACCATCAGAGTATCAGATACATCTTCACTTAGAGATATTTGAACATGAGACAACAGTGTCGGCTGGAGTTCCTATAAGAAAATGGTATTTAGATATTATATACTCCCAATAAGGGAAACATGGTAGCATATACCCTTAGTATTAAGTCCCAAATTCACTTAGTGCTGGGGGATTCAGAGAAGTTGGCCTCCTTGTAGGTGAACTTAGTAGAGAAGAAGGGTAAAATTTTTCTTCAGTCGATGGTGTTGACCCGTATGATTTTCAAGTGTGTGAGAGAGTCCCAATTGGGATACATATACTATAAGGTATTACATGATCATATATATATAGGTGAATCACCATATGGATATTCTAAAAGAGGTAATCAAGTCATCATATTCTTTTAGAGAATAGTATTCCCAACAACATTACGGGAGGAGGTGATGTGAGAGTTCCACACTTCTCCCCAAGATTTACATTCTGGTGTGAAGAAGATGTGTATATATATTTAGTGGTTGTTCTGTAAGTCCTACATCTGATGAAGCATAATTGAGTTCTTCTCTCAGTGCCTCACCTATAAACAGGTGACGGCTACACACCAAGTTCTATTCATTTTATTGTAGACCCTTGAGATTATAGATTGTAAATAAGACATCATATCCATGGAATTTGTGATAGTTCTACCATGATTAATGAAGGTCCATGACACCATCTGGGTGGTATTAGTCCAAATCATGAAGTCCTTGCACTTATTTTATATTAGGTATAAGAGTTCGGGGGAGATTTTTGGGCAACTTTATGTATGATAGATCATTCACCTTCATGGGGTGACATAAAATATTGTCTCTGGTCATGATATGTGGTTTATGTCATGATTGTAGGAAGGCCTATAAGAGGCATTCGAGACCCAAATGAGGATGAGTACAACCATTCACCCCCAAACTAATGGGTATATTGAACAAACTTTCCAAGTGTTGGAGGATATGATGAGGGCTTGCATGTTAGACTTTGGCCAAAACTGGGATGAACACTTTCCCTTGGTATATTTTGAATACAACAATAACTAACACTCTTCTATTACCATGAAACATTTTGAGGCCCTATACAAGAGACCCTATAGGTCACCTTTGTGCTAGAAAGAGATTAGTGAAACATATCTTGTGGGCCTAGTGACGGTGTAGGTAATGATGTAGAAAGTCTAGATCATCCATGAGTAGATGAGGACGACCAAGAGCCGACATAAATCATTCATTGATAACTGTTGTAGTCATGTGGAGTTTGATTAGGGAGACCATGTTTTCTTGAGAGTCTCCCCATGACAAGGATTTTGAAGGTTCAGCTGGGGAGGTAAGCTATCCCTAAGGTTCATTGAGCTGATTTAGGTCGCGAAGTGGGTTGGTGAGGTTGCTTACCACCTCACATAACCCCCATAGTCGGGGCATGTGCATGATGAAATCCATGTTCCACAAATGAGGAGATACATTCATGACCACACACACATCATTGAATGAAGAGATATGGAAATCAAGGATGGATCCACCTTTATAGAGAACCCTGTGTGGATAGACCATCCCCTTGGTCCATGTTTTGTGAAAGCATGGGAACATGAAAAAGAGTTAATGGGAGTGGGAGAGTTAGGTGTGGTCTTAGTATCACAATTTGTTTTTTAGATTTAATTTTTGAGGATGAAAATTTAAAAGGATGTAATTATGAAGATACCCTATTTTTTCTTGTAAGTATTTTAAATATTTCTATATATATTTCCATAGCTTGGTGCTGTGAAGAAGTACGATTCTGAGGCCTGATGTACCCAAAATTAATTTTATAAAAATATTAAATATATTTTATATTAATAAGGAAGGGTTCTTAAAAAATACGATAACTATTAAATAGAATCTCTGATCAGAAATATGAGACCTCAGTTGAGTCTGAAATGCGATATTTACCCTAGGTGCAAAATAAAATCGGTCGATATGGGGCGTTCAGACTCCTCGCTCATTGGAGGTACATTTAGTAAAATAATTAATTGTTAAATTCATTCATTCATTAATTTAAACCCTAAATTAAATATATAAACATACCTGTAGTGAAAATTAGATAGTTTTAACCTCATAATTACAGAATCTTCAAGGATTATATCCTTCATCCTTCTGATGGTGGATCACATCAGACGATGCTGAAACTCCAGATCATCACAGATCATGATACAAAAAATGAGATGTCATATATCAATCATTGTAAAGAATTTTATTCATCAATAAACAATAAAAAATCTATGTAGGACTCGTCAATTTGGTGATTTATTCCTTTTGACTAAATTGATTGAGTATATCGACTCCTTATATCAATATGCACAAATTACAACATTTTAATGCACATATTTACTGATTTAAATTGATTTATTTTAAGGTTTTAAAACTGTAGATTATCGTTCTTGATTGTTGGACAATAAATATTACCCAATAATGTTTTTTCTATGTTTTTCTCCCTAGTTTGGTTCATGTTCTTCATTGGTTGGACCTTGCAGTCCTTGTTCGATGTGGCAGGTGGTACCGAGCCTGATTGGATCCATGGAATCACAATGAAATCGTGAAATAGAAATAGGTCAATGTGGTATGGATTGATCAAGGTTGTTTACAATGTTTTGGTTTATTATTTGACCAAAAAATTGATTAATCTTCACTGACGGTAGGTACGATGCGTACAAGATGAAAAATAGAACTCCAATGGAAAAACAAAAACATGTTTTTTTGTGAATGATGGCTGAAATCCATGATTCTCGGTCATATCCCCCATTTTTGGATGGATATATGGTTGAATATGAAGAATTTTTCCTTGATTGGAGATCAAATAAGTGGATTTGAGGATCTGTAAAATTTGGTGAAAAATCAGCTACACAACGTGTATAAGGATGAACACACAACATGTATCCCCCTTAACGATAGTGGCTAGGGCTTTGGAATAGTTAATAATGACACGACGTGTGTCCCTCATAAATGATGTGTACCCCTTTCTAGGATGGGAAACCCATGTGGAAGATCACATGGGAGTGAACCCCTATGGATGTTCATGGTCAGGTACACGACTATATACCAGAGTACATGGAAAAGAGAACATGTACATAGACATGGGGTCATGTACATGGACATGAGGACTAGTACACAGACATGGAAAGAAGGACATGAACCTAGTCTTGATTCTCTTGGAAATACCATGTAGTCTACCTTAATAGAGTGTACTACTACATGGGATGGGAGATGTGTACCAACCAGGGACACTACCAGGTGATGAAGCCAGACGACACTCCATGTGGGTACCCTCACACACTATCTACCCCTTGACCTAATTTGAGGAAACTTAAATCATTTTTATCTCTTATATTTAAACTCATATTTTTTACGTGAGTAGCTTATCTTGAGTATTTTTCTATGTAGAATGTGATGGTACTGTCAGATGAATCTTTTGAGATATGATGTAAAATGTTCTGAGAACATCTTCTATTTAGGATATGCCTGATGATAAAAGTGGTATGGTATAATTATTAAAGACTACCGAGTGGTTCCCTATAGTAGATATGGCTATTGGATTTCTTGACCTTTAGAATGGAATCCCCCCATCAAAATGGGCGTGGGTACTCTACATCTACCTTCCAAGTGGAAACCCCCTAATGTACTAGGGTGTGGGTCATTAATGACTAGAGTGGAATCCCCCCTAGTGGTTACCAGGGAGTGAGTCCTCAACTTCCAAATGTAACACTCTATCAGATAGGGTGAATATCCTTGACGACTAGAGTGGAAACCCCCTGTCACACTAGGGAGAATATCCTTTACCTTACTAGGTAAAACCCCACATCCTATAGGGCACAAGCCCTTGTAAAACGAGAGTAGAACCCCTATTATCATGGGAATGGGTCCTCTATAGATAGTTATAGAGTGTACCTACCATCTCTAATGCACTTGGGTGTGTTTTATCTACTTAGATTTTGTTCTCCACTCTACTTTGTGACACAGAGAAGTGGTGTGGTTTGAATTGGATGGTTACTTAGGGGAAGACATGTGATATTTCGGGCATTATTGATGGAATTTTGGAACTTTTAGAGAATCCTCCTCTTAGGCTGATCTAGGAGATCTATAACCCCTTAATCTCTCATTTGGTGTTATTTTTATTTATAATATCTATATATATAATTTATTCTATATCCTCACCTTGTATTTAGTTACTCTCATTCCAAGAGAGGTGAATGTGCATGGGGTATGCCATGTGCTTTCCATGCTTAGCTTATCATGCTTGGATGAGTCATATATCTTGCTATATGTGGTGAAGACTTGACATGTAGTTCATATAATCACCATTTCAAGACCCATGTGTTTGGAAGAGGTTACTTTCACTCTTGGTTTTGGTTAAGATATTTATCTTTGATCGTATCTTTCATATAATTTCTTTCTTTACTATTGTATCTCTTACTTCCACCCTTCATCTTTCAGGACATCCTACTGGATATATATATACTCACCCCTATAAGGGAAATTCCTGCATATGTTGTGTCTTATGCAGATTACGAACAATTTTACAATGACTTTAGTGGATCTGAAGGACACCTAGTACTTTTGACCACATACGGTGGTCATAACTTTAGATTCGGGAGTTGGGATCTCTTAGTAGTTTACTTTTATAGTTTTTTTAGGTTGGGACATTTTTCTAGTTGGGTGTGTATTTTTACCCTTCAATTTTCAGTTTACACTACCATACTATTGTACTGTCCAGTGGTTTTTCATGTATGGTTGTTCACATAACTGACACTTCTTTTAGTTTTACTTCCTCTATACTTCTGCATCAAGATGGTCATGTGTGTGAATATAGGTACTTAAGAGAAAGGCATCCCTATGTTTTTCATGCCTTTAATGTTTTTCTCCAACCCCTGGCCTATGGAGGTTGGCTAGGGTGGGTGTATATTGATCCCCAGATTGGGTCAGTTCATGATAATAAATTTTTTTTACACATTCTCAAAGGTGTGGGTACATTGGTGTTTCACTAAATCCCAAAAAATAGGGTACATATGTGGTCATCCCAACCCCAAAGTAGGTATATTGGTGTTTATCCCAATAATAACATGTTATGAATTTCTTGGTGGGTAGAATTTCTATAAGATTTTCTATGATTATATATATTCCCCAAATTCTATGTCCAATTCTACCATGGATCATGTCCTTTTATCCCCTTATGACTCATGTCTTATGAACTTAATTATGTATGCCACAACTCATGATTATGATCTTTGATATGAAGGGTGTGGTTTTCAAATGTTATGATCATGTTATTTTACTTTTAGATTCATGTGTTTGTTTATGTATCTCCTCCATTTACACTTAAATATAATATAAGCTCACCCTTTCTAATGTTTCATTTCTCCAGGTTATGAAGAAATTTTTGAAGTCAGAGTACTAAATGTGATGATATAGGTGGGAAACATCGATGATATTTCACCATATTATCATAATGTTTCCAAATAAACCAAAATATTATGGTCCTCAGGAATATTTTTATATAATGTAATGAATATTCATAAAAAATGTTGTAATATCCATGTATGTTAAGAATGGGACTCTATAGTTGGTACCAATGGAAATGTTTAGTTAACCTTTGGAAACTACGATAAGAAAAACTCAGTGAGATCCCTAAATACCTATTAAAGGATAAGTTTAAGGATGAGTTGAATTATTAGAAAATATCCAAGAAATTTAGAAAGGGACAAAGTAATTTATTTTCTCGAAACACAATCATTTCTTTATACAAAAATTGGATGTGGCTCTAGCATTGATTTACCTATAGTTATAAACCCTAAATATAATGTATTGAACTAGACTTGATCGGAAACTTGTGCATGACAATGGGTCTTACTGCACACTTAGATTGAAACTCCCATGGGATATAATTTGGAAATTCAAAATCATTTTACAAACCATCAAGAAGGCTTTAAATAGAATACGACTATGTATAACCTAGGAAAAATATATGGTTTCATAGATTAATGAAGAATGTGTCATGATTTAGACATCCTAAAAGTGATTTTTCATTATTATTTTATTTCCCACTATGATTATTTTTTCTCACATTACGCTTTTTAGTTTTATTCAATGGAGGGAACAAAAAGGAAAAGGGTTAACATTGAATGTAATGGACAATTTTCTAATAAGTATCCAAATGGTATGATGACTAGAGGAAGTGATGTTATGATTATTCCTAATAAATTTTCTTGTAACATGATTAATAATGAATACCTTAACCAACTATTAGAATCACCAAAAAAGTGAAGTAATTAATTTCATGAGAATTCATATATTAGAGACAATAGTTGAAAGAAGATTAAATTTCATTTGTGTCAATGATGTGGAAAGAAATACCCAAGTGGTTGTTTTAGACGAATAGAAATTTGTTTTGAATATAAAAAAATAAGGAAACAAATAAAGTATCTACAAAGGAAAAATTGAATCTTTAGTTAACACAATATATGAGAATAATGGACTCCCTAAGATATCATTGACTACTGAATTCTTTAAATGTGGAATGTATGGGCACTGTTAAAATTAATATCCCATGTGGGAATCTCCTAGAGATAATGAAAAAATTGGAATGAGTAATGGTTATAATATGGATTATAAAGAGATAATTAGTGACATATAAAAGGAAATAGGTATTAAATATTAAGAAGAGTAAGTCTAGTTAATGTCTTAAGGATTAGGGGAATAATATAAGTGTTTATGTATTGGAATTCAAAGATTATGTCACATAAATCCTGAAATATATAAGTATTGTTCAATATAAATTATTAATTATGGATGAAAAATAATATGTTTAATTATGATGATGGACTAGAAAAGCGATTTAATGGAAAGGTGATATTTCCTTATGTTCTTGATTTTTGAGACAATGATGTTGGGATACAAATATTTTGGATTTGAATAAGTAATTTGCATAGTACTGATTACCTTGGAACTGATTATTGATCTGTTAAAAAAGTGTAATATACTATCATGGATAACATTTAATTTTTTTTTTGTATTAAAGTAATATATTCAATAATCTATATTTTATATGGAATGAAGAAGCATTCATATTTTTTGTAAATATTTTTGGTGATTCAGGTAATTACTATATTTCAAAAGAATCCATGATTAAGGTATTCATATGTTTGGTATGTGAAACTCAATAGGTAATTTATGATAAATAGGGTCAATGTTAAGCATATGTTGAGAAATTTAGTGATATTCTTTATGAAGTTTAGGATTTTTATATTTCAAAAGGGTTTAAGTGTTAACCATTTATGAATATTATGATCCACCTGTGGTTTAGAAACAAAAAAATTACCAGTATTTCTTAGACTAAGAGATAAAGTGAAAAATAATCAAATAATAACTGATGAATGAGATTATACTTATGAAATGGAATTAATTCAAGTATTTATATCTCCTTGTGAAAATTATCTATCATTAGGAAAAGGATCTTGGAACAAAAAAGTTATCCTAGAACCTTCATTTCCAAAAATTAAAATGGAACCTTAAATGATCACTGATTTATGGTTTTTTTATTGTTAAATTTCTATGAATCTTCAAATTTATTATGATTAGTGATCTCTATCACTCTTTATAATTATAGACAATTTTATTTCATGCCCAAATCTTCACTTCCCACCTATGTTCTCATATGTGGAATGTTAGTTATGAATTACATTGGGTAAACATTATATTTCTAACTTTCCATTTTTAAAGGAAGTTTTAGTATTCATTTTTAAGATGTTGGATTCTATTAAAAAACCTTAAATTTTTAAAACATTGATGACCTAGAAATTTTTTGAAGGGAGGTAGAATTCAACACCCTGATTTTTTTATGAGTTATTATTTTTGAAAAAATTAAAATTCATTGATCGCTTGCATTACAAAGTACAACAAATTAATATTTATTTATAAAAAACACCAATTTAATATTTTTCTATATGAAATACTGAGTTATCCTTTATTTCACATAATAATGAATTTTTTCAATAGCTTACGTTACATGAAAGTTTGGGGTTTTCTGAACAATAATATAATATTATTAGTATTATTTATTATGATAGTTATCACAAAGTTGTTGGAATAGAGGGAATGATTAGGATTTACTAAATTATGATGATATATATTTTTCACATTTTTATTAGTTATAAATTAATTTTAAATAATATAATAATCATTTAAAACAAAAATAATTGTTTTCTAAAAATAAAACCTTTTCCAAAAGACTATTTAATCGTTCTTGGTGCACATAATTTAAAATTAAAATTTAAAAATTTTAAAAAAATTATATGAAAATATAAAATTATTTTTTAAGAATAATATCAAAATTATTTTATGGTGATTTTTTTGGGTTTTTTCTGAGGAGTTTAATTTTCGCATGAATAGTGATAATACAAAACTTTAGTTGAAAACTGTATTTTTTTCTAAATAATTTATAATTTATAAAAATATATTTAATTTTTTTAATGTAAAATTAGATCAATTTTATATAAATTAATAAATTTTATTTCATTTTAATCATTTTCATATTTAATTTAGATATAAAAACATTTAAACTTTTGGAAAATTTTACTTTAAAAACCATATTTATTATTACATTGGAGGATTAATTATAAATTAAATTCCACCATTGATGTTAGTGGAATTTGGAAAAATTGATTCAATATTTGTAATAAGCATAATATATAATTTCTAAAAAGGAAAAAAATAATTTCTTAACAAATTTATTTTTGAAAAAAATTGTAATTAATCAATGTAGTTTAGAGAAAAACGAGTTTACCAAGGGACTAAACATTAAACATAAGGGAAAAATGGCATAAAAACTTTTCAAACACCCATTTTATAGGAATATATCTACCATTAACACCTTAGGATCTTTTTTATGAGTTAGTGGGATACTATTCCATAAAAGTGACCAATATAATAAGTTAAGTAAAGAAATAGAGAAAAAATTTACCTTTCTACCTTTTAAATTCTACAATTATTTTAGATAGGATAAAAACATCATATTTCAGTTTAATATATTATTTTTAAAGGGATAATACTTATTTATGCTAATAATTTATTTTAATTTTTTGAGATTAAATAATTTCTTTAAATTCTTTTGAATCACCAACACATGAATTATTTAGTTATTAATTAACTGAAGTAAATGATACTAAAAATATTAAAATTGAATTAAATTGAATATAATATTGTATTAAAATAATTTTTAGAATAATATATCTTATTAAATAGGTCTTAAATTAATATATTAAAATACTATCATTGACTTGATATTTTTAATTAGGATTAAATAAATAATGTCAAAATTGACATCAATGTAATTTTAAAATAAATGATATTTTATTAAATGATTTAAAATTACTAAAAATATTATCTTATAACTAGTAATTTTTAAATTTGAATAAATATTAAATACAATATATTAATGGACTAATTGGTCTTTTATAATGAACATATTGATCCATAAATAGAAAAAGCATTGTTAGCACGGTTATGGTTAAAGTAGCATTTTTGCGAACTACAATCACATGTGTTAAAATATATTTCCAACACACATGAGATTTTTTATTTTATAAAGTGGATATCATATTTATAATAATTTATTCCATATTACCTAAAAATTTTCACTTTAATTTAGTCTTAATGAATATATTACATAAGTTAGAAATGTATTTACCTTAACAAAAACCAAAATGGTAAAAGTGGGAAAATCATAGATGTTAAAGAAAAGATTTAGAAAAAATCACTTATTTTTATGTTATGGAGGTGTTTATCAAAAAATCAACACTAGACATCAATATTATTCAATTTTTTAGCCACATGATGTATTTTATACCTCTTAACAGTGAATAATTTTGTGTATTTACAAGAATACCACTCCACCTCAATCATAAAAGGATACTCACTCTCCCCTCATCTTCACACCTCTCAATCCATTTGGATCCACCAAAACCTAAAAAAGTAACTTCCCAACATCCCTAAACACATAATATAATCCTTATATTGAGAATAAATTTTATAAAAAAGATGATAATGAATAATATCATATTTAGGTATTGCCTTTTGTTGTTAAGGTTGTTTGAGAAGAAAGGAAATCACCTCACTTTGTACAAGTGGATAATTGGACTGACCATTGTATTTAGGAAATCAGATTCAAAATTATTAAGAAATAAATTAGATTAAGAATAAAAATATTTTTCTAGAATAAAATTAAGTTACAATAATTTCCATGGTAAATCTGACTATGTTAAAGGTGATCAATCAAAGCTTAAATATCATGATAGATGGAGTTCACAATGAAAGAAATCGAGTGGTTTTGGAATGAAGTGAATTCTTTGTATAATTTGGTTGAAGCTTTAATGATATATCAATTTTTTTATTAATAGATTTTGGTGACAAAAAATAAAAATGGGATAAATTTACAATGTATACTATAAATTTGGTGTTGTTTCTGAGTGATTGCGAAATTTGTTGGGTTAAAAATTTGAAGGAAGAGGCTAGAATCGTGAAATTTTTGCTTTTCTTGGAATGAAACATCATAAAATTGGTCAAGGAATGGGTTTTAAAAATTATGAGATGATATTCATTAATATGTACAACATCACCAATAGTGACAGTAATCTCCATAATTATAAGAAGTGGAGCATCACGTGTACATGATGGTTTGACAGTGATCTCTATAACAATGAAAAATATCAAAGGAGCATCGTGAATGGAGGATTTCCACAAAGATATTTTTTACGGATCCAAAAAATATACTAGATTAAGCGGAACATCACAAATGGTAAATCTAATAAATATGATGTTACACCGACTTCTTCTGTGGAAAAATTAATCAGAGAAAATCAAGAATTTCTCTTATTTTATGAAGGTAGAGGAGCTCCATAAAATTGGGTTTCTATGTGATCTTGAGAATCAAGAAAAGACTACTTAAGTCTTTATTGATAACAATGATTATATGTATTGGTTAATTAATGATTATGGGGTATTTTATGATGAATTAATGAGCTTCACGAAGGTGTCTTGTTCTATAAAGGCCATTTTCTTTGTGATGGTTGTGAGCTTCACAAGGGAGTTTCACGAACAATATTTTTGAATAATTTTTTAAAGTGAACAACAACTGGGGTATCAAATTGAGTATTATTAAAAGTACAAGAATTTTTTACCATATTCTAGGTAATAAAGTGAAGATCTTTTTTTAATGAACAAATTTGTGAAAGTTGGCGAAGAAGCATCATAACATTATATTGCATTATTATGTGTTAGAAGAAGCTCATACACTATTGGATTATTTTCATAGTGCTACATGACTATAAGGACATATCCTACTCATTATATTTCATAAAAAAATGATTTTGTTTCTAGTGTATTTTATGGTATTTGATTATTTGCAATCCATACCTGGTACGTAGCTACTCTTGTTAAGTAGTGATCTTTTTGAATTATTGTGTTCTCGTGGAAGTGTATTTGGATTGTGTTCAGCAGGGAAAAAATATTTAATAGAAGGATAAAGTTGTTTAATAAGTAAGGAAATATAAAATAAAAATATATCATTGATTCAACCTCTCTCACTATCAATTATACCTGAATCCTAATTGGTAAACTTCATGAAATCCATCCAGGGAAGTACTTTAGTGTAAATATAAAAGAGATACCGGAGAAGTGGTAATGTTTATTAACTTTTTTCTGTTTTATTTCTTCATCAAACCCCTTAAATTATTTTCATATCAGGTTTATATGACACCCTATATATCTCCCATATAATTATATGTTCTTATGTTGAGGTTATTACCTACACAACATGCACAATTCCATAAAATGTGTTATGAAATCATCATTCGTGTGTACGACGGTCTACTTCCTTGCGAACCGATGTCATTCATTTTTTCCATTACCACCTTCCAATGTTGGGAATAATTATGGAAGTAATATTTATATGTTATATTTATTATATTTATTATTTTAATATTATTATTTAATTATTATATAACTCATACCTTTATTCTTTCAACTTTGTGGGAAAATGATAATGTCGTTCATATGTACAACAGACTACCGACTCACGAAGTGATATGATTCATTCATGCTTTACATAGAATGTTTTAATGATGCATTTAATATAAATATGTGATATGTATAAAATAAAAATGATACTATAAAGATAATATATATATATATATATCATTCACTTTTCCCTATTTCAATATGATAAGAAAATGGAAACATCGTTCATGTGTATGTAAAACCTTCTATCTCTAGGGATGGTGTATTTAATTTATTATTTATATCATTTAAAGATTATTATAAATACATATAAAATAAATATATATTATATTTATATTATGGTTATGATTATGGAGATCATGAAATCATGATTAATTTAAGGGAACAAAAAATATAACAAATCAAAACTTATATGAAAGGAAATGTTATTTTTACCTGAAAAGAATACTTAACATGGAATTGTTAATAAATGAGTAATAAAAGGTTATAATAAATCATATATGGTATTAAATATATGATTTTTGTTATATATTATATGTATAATAAACTTATATTTAATTTTTAGGAGGTAGAGACATGTATGAAGGAAGTCAATACATAAGGTAAGAGATTTCCATCTCACATTTTACAATTGTGAGATACATGATATATTTTACACCACTTTCTTATAAAAGGTGTATATAATTACCATGAATTCATTTTGAGATGATTCTACTAACATTTATTTTTATTTAAATATTAATTTGAGTATCTCTCTTTTTTAGGGTTTATGATTCAAAATATACGAAATCAATAAATCATTTTTGTCTCTATTACATTTCTCTCAAATGTATTGTAAATTACCAGACAAATTTGTTCCATTAATTTGTTGAAATTTTGTGTTTGAGGTATTTTGAGAGGTAAAGGTGACTTATCCCCAATACTTTCCCAAATTTTCATGAAACGATGTCACAAAACAGTGTCACTTCCTTTTCCAAATTTTCAAACTATTTTTTGAAATAGTGTCACAAAATAGTGTCACTTACTTTACCAAATTTCCAAACTATTTCTTGAAAACATGTCACAAAATAGTGGCACATAAAAAGTGGCATAGAAATAGTGGCATAAAAATGGTAGCACAAAATTGGTGGCACATAAATGGTAGCATAAAAACTGTAGTACAGAAAAGGTGGCACATAAACAGTAGCAGAGAAACAGTGGTACAGAAATGATCACACATAAATGGTAACACAGAAATGGTAGCATATAAATGGAGGAACCAAAATTGTTTCATTAATAGTTTTTCTAGAACTATTTCATTTCCTTTTTCAAATTCCCAAATTTTTCCATATTTCCCGGTTTTTCCCTTTAGACATATTTATTTGACGTAAAATCATTTAAATGCATATTTAAGTGGATTTGAAACCATTTCAAGGTTGATAAATCATATCTTTATTTTTTCAAAACATATTGAGGCTTTTAATTCGTCAAACCACATGGTTTAATGTGATATTCTTTTAATGGAAATCCAGCATATTTTAAACCACTCCTCCATTAAATATTCTAAAGGGACAAGATATATTCCTACCTTGTTCTTATTTCCTGTTCCATGGTGCATGATCCTCAAACATTTCCCTTCTTCCCATAGGATTTGTGTGATCAAAATTTCCACCATGTATTGGTTCCCCTTAATGATATTCCTACTGCAAGCACACCCACTGTTTTGGTGAAACCAATCTGTATCGATATGTCTTCTATATATGGTATGATCTACCATTGTTGTTTTGTGTTCCTATCCTTCTGTTTCTCCTTGCCCTATTATGAAATAAAATATCTATGTTCCTAATAGATTTTTCTTGGGTGATGGATAGTGTAGTGTTATCTCTACATCCTAAGGTGGATGTAGTCTTCTAAAAGGGGTGATTGTGATCTGTTTTATTGGACTGTTCTCTTAAAAAGTGCAACGAAAACTTTTTGAGGTATTGGATTCATGGATTCTCTATTCTTTTACATGAAACTTTAGAGTTTCCATGTTTTATCCCACTAGATCACATTTTAATTGGCATAATAAATATTTGAACTGAATAAATAAATTGGTATTGATCATATGTTATTGCCTCTTGTTTTTCTAGATAGTGTGATATCTATGATTTCCTGGTTTTTCATATCGTTCTTGATAGAAATGGGTAAATAATGTAAATTGGGATTAATTGTAATTATTTTTAAAAAATAAAGAGGCATGTAAATTAGTATGGTTTTTTTAGTAATCATGTTTAATTGAATTAATTGATGAGCCAAATGCATGTAGTTGATTTCAGATAATGAAATAAAGGCATGTTAGTTAACTATTTAATTAATTTGTGATAGGTTACTGTTTAGGTTTCCCATAGTTGGAACCTAAAAATAATAAATCGTTTAATTCTAGATGGATTAATGAACCTGTTGTTTGATAAAAGATAATACCTAGTAGGTTTCTTAGTTACCATCTTGCTTGTAAGACTGAGTTCCTTGTGCTTTGGATCCATGAGTGCTCATTATGTATGAAAGATGGATTCAATGTTTAAGGGCCAAGAGACCAGTTGATATGATGGTTTTTTCCTGATTCTTGTGTTGTGATGTAAGCCATGATGTATGTTATGAGAATTGGTGGTAGGGAGGCCCGTTGGTTGTGGTATCATTTGATTCCTATAGTGTCTAGATGCATCATGTTATGCATGTGGGTGTCGGGGAGGACACCAGAGATGATAAAACTAGTTTTATATTAATTATTGGATTCTTGTTGAATATTTTTGGTTATTTATCTGATTTACATTCCCCATTGCTCAAGGAATCTAGTCTTTCTTACCCTCCTTCCAAAAGGGGTGAATAAACTTTAGGTATTCCATGTGCTTTCATGTTTAGCTTCATGAGAGAGGATATATCTACTCTCCTACTATAGGAGGCAAAGACATTATGGGTAGTTCATCTACTCACAGTGTTGATCCCCCTTGTGTTTAGTATCTTAGAATGTTTTTCTAGAATTAATAAGAATATGGGATAGTAATAATGTTGTTAATAAATAATTTAATAAATGATGTTAAGCAATAGGGTTATAGCTTACTGGGATGTAACGTTGGGGTAATATTTCTGAGAAGTTATGGAATTGGTTTAGTTATGCATGGAGGGCATGAAACTTTACTGTGATGTTAATAAAACGTAATATTTAATTAATAATGGTTAATTAATGGTTAAATAATCAATTTACATAAAGTGAAATAGATAAAATGGGATAAAGTAATCTAATATAGTTCTTTAAATGTTTGTGTGCTTAATGGATTCCTAGTCTTATCTATGGTCGTTGGGAGTTCGAGAGACGTTAGCTGTAGTTGTGTCTAAGACTAGGTTATTTCCATAGCGTGGTTTTTAGCTATAGTATATTATATACTTTTTGTGTTTCTATACACTACTCCACCTTTTCATTTAAGGAAACTGAGAGCCTGCTGATTCTGAGCCCTGGGGGGTGTTTTCCCCAATATTCTGATGAGAGGATGGATAGATAACTACCCCCTTTGGCCCTAATCTATTCTCTAGGTATTTACTTGTGTTGGTAGGAACAATGGTTAGTTTTCCCCATATATGTGTGTATATATTTTTAATGGATTCTCGATATTCAAACACATGTATTCTGGATATATTCTCCAATAGAATACTATAGGTGTAACGTGTTTAGGCTATGATGGAATGAGGATCCTTACTCAATTCATGGGATGTAATGTCCTGAGGTATAATTATCAATGTATGATACATGTTATGAAATATGTGGTGAATCCTGGAAACTACCTGGTTACTTTGGTTACATGGATATAGTGGTTTTGTTACACGAGGTGCATGTTGTGGTGCTTTGGCCAAGTGTCAGTGGGAAACCCTTTTTTGAAAGATATTCTTAGGACATGTGATGTTGGGGAAAAGTATAAAATAGGTAGGGAAGTGGTATGGGGTACCCTTGATATTATTTATTATATTATATACTTATGTATGTGATACTTGGTGAGAGTATCCATGGTGAGACTGGGAACATAGTATACCTGTTTAGGTGGAGAGTTAGTTTCACTTATTGTTTATTGTGATTTAACATGCTTTATTTACTTTTTCATGACAGTATTTAGGGAGGATACTACTATGTATATTATTATACTAAACCTACGTATATATAAACTATTTTCAGGTCACTTGGAGTAGGTGGTAGATCAAGCTGGTTACTACTACTTTGGGGTTGTAGGAGTTGTCATGGCTTCATGGTCGCTACCGTTTTACTTTCTTTTGGCACTTGAAGTTTTCCCCTTCAGTTTTATTATTTCTTTATTGATATTACATATATGTACTTGGGGTTAATTTTATAGTGAATTCAAAGTTGTAGTTGGTTGGTTTTTGTTCTATTTATCTCTTATGCATGTGTTCTCTTAGATGGTAATGCCTCCTCTTTATGTTTTTATTATACCCTCAATGCTAGTCGCCAACCTAGTGCCTACTAGAGGTGGGACTCAGGGGGTCACTATATACCTTCTCACATTGTCGGCCCAGTAGGGGAACACCTTGTGGGGAGGGGGTCTTTATAGAGTGCTATCATATGGTAGTTTAGGTATAAGATGGATTTTGGTGTTAGGCATAGGTAATGTTGCATGGGCTGGTAGGGAAATGGTGTCAGACAAGTTTATAAATTTATGTAAACACTGGAGACCGATTTAGACATAGAATTTTAGGGCCCCATGTGATATGATGCATAGAACATCACGTTTATAGTGACTTCTAAATGAGGTGATACTAGTTTGAGGGTAGAGACCTAAGAATGGATCATGCATCATTCTCCCTTGTGCCAGTGTTTGAATTGGTAGACATTGATATGGTTTAAACTAAAATTAATAAGAGAAAAAAAAATTAATTAATGATTATTATACCGTATTTTATGTTTAGGATCATTAAATGTTTGTTATTTTGTAGGTATTAATCCTGGATGACATCCTCGTCAGGTTCATGCAGAAGATGTATAGTAGGCCACGCTAGCAGATCACATTAGGGTAGAGGTTGATGATGATAAAACTTGGAGGAGGAAACTCTGAGAGTTTCAGTGCTAGAGTATATAGAAGTATGAGGGCTCATTTTTATATGAAGTCCCAAAAGACTGGTTATAGGATGTTTAGATAGCCTTTAGTTCAATCTATGCTCAGAAAGATCACTTGGTGTCTTTGGTTGTGATGATGCTACATGGGGTAGTGAGGCAGTGGTGGTTTTTGTTCCTTGGGGATCGCAAGGAGTCAAATATCTCATAAGAGAAGTTCCAGGACAAGTTTAGAGTCAAGTCTCTTTCTTAGACTGTGAAGGATTCCAGTTGCTGGGAGTTGATTACCCTTTGGTATGGAAGCTTCTGTGTGTGAGATTCTGAGATCCATTTCAGGAACCTTCTATGATATGATTCAACCTATTTCAAGATGAGGAGGCCAGGGTGAGGTATTTCAATGAGGCTTTGTATCCATAGATCCAACGTCAGGTCACCCCGTTTCTACTAAAGACAAATCTTGAGGTATTGGTGAGGGTAGAGGTCGTCGAGAGGACATTATCTAGAACTGGATCACCACGAGAGGGGAGTCATCAGGATTCCTCATGAAGTAGATCTATGGTCCGGGGTTCATGGTTTGTAGGGAAGAAGAGTTTTCATTCGGTCGTGGGTAGGTCCCATCCCTCAATATCTCATTTCTATGGGGGAGGCGTCTCTCTGGGATATTCCAAGGGATCAGGTGCTTGTTTTTCTTATGGAGGATGAGGTTATTAGTAGTGAGAGAACCCAACATTTCAGAGCAATCAGCGTGTGTTAGGTGTTCTATATCAGGTTCCTTTGTTGAGGTAGTTCCATCTGAGGTAGTAGCAGTAGGTTGCACTAGTTTTGGATTAGTAGAGAGAAGATGGGGTGAGCAGGGGACAACCCTCGGACACTCCCCATCCTCATTGAGCAAAGCACGACCATGGTGGGGGTTTTTATCAGGGTCAAAGAGGTCTTGGAGCAGGTCATGGTCAGCTTCAAGCATTAACGTTTTCAGGGCCATGAGAGCTGGACATCACTTGGGTTACCCTTTTATTATTTTCTACTTGGGTGTATACCTTGTTTGATTCAAGAGTGATTCACTCCTTCATATCACCTTCACTTTTACATTTTTTCGAACTTGAGTTAGAGAGGTTTCTAATGCCCTTGGAATTGACTACACTAGTTGTAGGTTGAGCTGACATGGTTGAATTATGTAGAGACTGTGATCTAGTGATGGGTAAGCACCGCTCTTAGAGATATTTTCTATGTTTATGGATACAAACATATGATTTCATCTTCAACATGGATTGGTTGTATTTGGTGCAGGATATCATGGATTCGTTCAGTAGGTAGGTGGTGTTCTTCTATGCTGATGGAGAGCCAAAGGTTTTTTTTGGTGAGCGAGACCCTCAGATGGGTCAGAGGCGTGTTCCAACCTTGTCATTCTTGATGGCTGAGCTAATGCTAAGTTCTTCATTAGTTCAACAATTTTTATTTCCTAAGGTCGTAGAAGAGTACCCTGATGTCTTTCTATAAGAGATTGTAACATTACCCCCTTAATGAGAGATCAAATTTGGGATCGAGCTATAGCCATGAGTGTCTCATATCTCTACTTATCAATATAGGATAGCCCCTTATGTGTTACGAGAGATATGTATACATCTCGATAGTTTTTTACAGTGTAGTTTTGTTCAGATGAGTGTGTTACCTTGGGGTGCACCAGTTTTGTTCATGAAGAAGGATGATAGAAGTTTGTGGTTGTGTATTTATTATCATCACTTAAACAAAGTGACCGTAAATAATTACTATCCTCTTCCATAGATTGATTATTTATTAGATCAACTGAAGTGTTTAAGTTGGTCTGAAAGATCTACCTGCGGTCAGGATACCATTAGATTCGTGTGAAGGATGTGGATATCCTGAAGACTGATTTCTGTTGTCATCATGGGAATTATGAGTTTATTGTATTGCCATTGTGTGTGACAAATTATCCAACTATTTGCATGGGATTGATGAAAACCAGGCTCCGTGAGTTCTTAGCTAATTTCAAGGTGGTTTTCATCAATGACATGCTTGTGCACTCCAGGTATGAGGAGGAGCATGTAGAGCATCTGCATGCCATTTTGGGAGTTCTTTGTCAACAACAACTATTTGAGAAGTTATGGAAGTGTGGTTTTTGGGCTCTAGAAGTCCACTTCTATGGGTATGTTTTATCCCAGTATGGGGTAGCTATGGATCCGTTGAAGATAGAATCAATTGTGTCTTGGGAATCCCCCAAGACATTGGCATAGGTGAAAATTTTCCTTTGCCTCGCAGGCTATTATAAGAGGTTTGTATTTTATTTATCTCAGGTTGTAACTCCTTTAATAGCATTGACTGGTAAGGATTAGGCATTCATGTGGAATTATTTGTGTCAAGTAGATTTCGAGTAACTAAATGAGAAATTTGTCAGTGCTCTGGTTCTTTGTATGCCAGTAGAGGGAGTTCAGTTTGATGATTTCTTGGATGCTTTACATCTGGGGTTAGGATGCATTATAATGAAGTAGAGATCAATTTTTTATTACAGGTCTCGATAGTTAAATCCTCATGAATGTAGCTATTCCTCTTGTGATCATAAGTTGGAAGCCATGATTTTTTATCTGAAGTTGTGGAGACATTATCTCATTGGTGAGTGCTTTATGGTTTTCACCAATCATAAGATCCTGAGGTATGTTTTATCCTAGTGTGAATTGAAGTTATGGAAGTGTCAGTGGATGGATTTCTTATAGAAATACTACTTTAAAATCTCATATACACCTAGAAATGGTGATATTGTGGCTGATACGCTAATCAGAATGTCACATAGTGATGTAGTGTGTGAATCTTGTTATTCCAGGAGATTAATGGAATAACTTTAAACATTTCATATTGATATGGGAGAAGTCAAGGGTATTGGTTTTATTTCTAGATGATAGTGAAATCATCTCTAGTGTAGCAGGTAGAAGAGTCCCAGTTGGGGGATCTTGAGGTGGAGGTCTGGAGAGACAGAGTTTTTTGTTTTGAGGCTCTTTATGGTTGTTCTAAGGATGAACAAAATCGGGTGTTGTATTAGGGAAGGCTTTTTTTC
Source organism: Viscum album (assembly GCA_963277665.1). Classification (NCBI taxonomy): domain Eukaryota; kingdom Viridiplantae; phylum Streptophyta; class Magnoliopsida; order Santalales; family Viscaceae; genus Viscum; species Viscum album. Next base: position 274,172,278 of record OY728165.1, on the reverse strand, counting down.
ATTTGGTGATGTATGGGACGGTTCTCAGAGACTTCCATAGTTTACCTTTATTGGTGCATCCTGGCATGAAAAAGATGTACCGAGCCTTGAAATGTTATTTTTGGTGGCTTAGGCTGAAGCGTGCTGTTGCAGAGTTTGTGTCTCGATGATTAGTCTGCCAGAAGGTGAAGGATAAAGACCTTGTTCTCGATGGTTTTCTCTATCCATTAGAAGTCCCTTAATGGAAGTGTGAGGACATCTTGGCGGGCTTTGTTACTGGTTTATCTCAAGATCAAAGAGGTTATGATGTTATATGGGTGGTGGTGGATCATTTTACGAAATCATCCCACTTCATAGAAATCAAGGAATCGATATTATTAGAGGTTTTATTGAGGCAATATATGGAGGAGGTGGTGAGACTTCATGGAGTCCTGAGGATGATCATTTCTGATTGAGATCCTTATTTTAACTCCAGGGTGTGAGAGTTTTTCATCATGATTTCAGTTCTCAGTTATTCCTTAGCACTACTTTTCATCCGTAGAAGGATGGTAAGACAGAGCGGACCATCCAGACTCTTGAAGACATGTTGCGATCTTGTATCCTAGATTTTGTGGGTTTATGGATGAGGCACATACCCTTGGTGGAGTTTTTTTAAAACAATATATTTCGCTCCACTGTCGATATGGATCCATTTTAAGCCTTGTATGGTTGACCTTTTCATTCTCCATTATGTAGGACTGAGGTTAGAGATTCAGTGATTCTTAGACCGGAACATGTACAGAATATGACAAAGATGGTTCTGGTGATTCATGAGAGGATGAAGAAAGCACAGGATCAGAAGAATTCATATTCTAATAATAGTATGATACCTTTGGAGTTTGATGTTGGTGATAACGTGTTTATAAAGGTGACTCCCTATCATGGAAAACTAAGGTTTGGTCATGGGAGTAAGATTTCTACCCTGTTTGTTGAGATTTTCGAGGTGTTAGCTCATATTAAAGCTGGGGAATATTGGGTAGCACTTCCCCCATATATGATTCTGATATAATATGTTTTTCATGTCTCACAGCTCCGTAATTATCTTCATGATGACTCTCAAGTCATCGATTGGGGAGAGATCGATGTTGATGATGATGCAACCATGAAGGAGTTTCCTATAGATTTCCAAGATTGTAAGGATAATATGTTGCGTGGGAATTCTATCCCCATGGTTCGGGTCTTGTGGGGACATGGTGGCATGGAGGATATTACATGGGAACATGAGTCGCAGATACATGCTCAGTACCCTGAGTTGTTTAATGTTTATCTTTTTTTAATGATGTTTGGTTTGTGGTTGTATACCTTTATTAGCTATGATATGTATTTCTCTTTTTCTTGTGGTTAGCTCTCTTTTGAGAGGTATCTCCCCCAAGATAGTGTTTAAGAGATATTTGTGGTTTTTGTGTGGTTTCACATGTTCCTTTTTGAAGTGGTTTATCTCCTTTGGTGGTAAGAACCTTGATAGGTATCTCGAAGGGTGGTTGTTCAGACCCATTTATCTATTTCCTATATGGGTTACTTTTGGATTCTCTAGGACAAGAATGTTTTGAGAGGTATATGATGTAAATTCCCAAACCTCTCTGGTTCATTCCTTTTCTTAAATCTGTTGTTTGAGGTGTTTAGGAAGGTCAAGGTTACTTATTCTCAACTTTTTCTATATTTCCAATCTGTTTTATGAAATAGTGGCAAGAAACATTTCCACTTTCTTTACCAAATTTTCAAACCCTTTCATGAAAGGGTGTCACAAAATGGTTGAACAAAAATGGTTTCATAGAAATGATAACATATAAATGGTGGCATAGAAATAGTATCACAAAAATGGTAGCAAAAAAATAGTGGCACAAAAATGGTAACATAGAAATGGGGGCACAGAAATAGTAGCACAGAAATGGTAGCACAGAAATGGCTGAACAGAAATAGTATCATAAAAATGGTATCATAGAAATGGTGGAATAGAAATAGTAGAATAGAAATAGTAGCACCGAAGTGGTGTCATATAAATGATAGAACATAAATGGTAGAATAGAAACGGTGGCCCCAAAACTGTGTCATGAAAAGTGTTTCCAAAACTATTTCATTTCTTTTTTCAAATTTCCAGATTTTTCTAGATTTCACATTTTTTCCTTTTGACATATTTTTTTGATGTAAAATGATTTAAATGACATATTTAAGTGGGTTTGAAGCCATTCCAAGTTCAGAAAATCATATCTTTGATTTTTCTAAAAATCTAGAGGCTTTTAGTTGGACAAACTGCGTTGTTTAATGCAATTTTCCTTTAAAGGAAAATCCATCATATCTTAAACCACTACTCTATTAAATCTTCTTAAGGGACAAAATATCTTCATCCCCTGTTCTTCCTTATTATTCCCTAGTGATAGATGCTCGAACCATTCCATTATTACCATATGAGTCATGCAATAAAACATTCATACGTAGATTGGTTCCCCTTGAAGTTATTCCTGGTGAAAGCGCACCCCATGTTTTGGTGAAACCAAGTAGTATTGATTAGTCTTCCATAAAAGGGATGATATATTGTTGTTATTTTGGGTTTTAACCCTTCTATTTTTCCTTGAACTATTATAAAATGTGATATTCATGTTCTTAATGATGTTTTCTTGGGTGTTGGCTTGTGTGGTGATATCTTTGCATCCTTGGGTGGATGCAGTCCTCCAAGAGAGGTGATCATGATCTGTTTTGTTGGACGGTTCTCAAGAAAAGATCATCGAAAAAAAATTAGGTAGGGGATTTGTGTATTCTATATTCTTTTACATGAAATTTTAGAGATACCATATTTTATCCCACTTGATCACAATGGAATTGACATAATAAATATTTGAACCGGATAAATAAAATGGTATCGATCATATGTTATTGCGTCTTGTTTTTTCTATATAGTTTGATATCTATTCTATCCCTGTTTAGCATGTCTTTCTTGATGGAAATTGGTAAATAACATAAACTAGGATTAATATTAATTATTTTTCAAAGATAAATAGGTATATAAATGAATCTGGTTATTGTTGCAGTAATCATGTTTAATTGAATTAATTGATGAGCCATAAGCATATTGATGCTTATTGATAATGAAATAAAGGCATGTTAATTAACCATTTAGTTAATTTGTGATAGATAATTTTTAGGTTTTCTGTAGTTAGAACCTATAAATAATAAATCTGGTAATTCTAGATGGCTTAAAGAACTGGATTTTTGATAAAAGATAATGCCTAGGAGGGTTATGAGTTATCCTGTTATTTTTAAGGATGAGTGCCTTGTGCTTTGGATCCATCAGTGCTCATTATGTATGAAGGCTGGATGCCTTGTTTAAGGGCTAAGAGCTCAGTTGATATGACATTTGTTTCCAGCTTCTTGTGTTGTGATGTGAGCCTGGATATATGTTGTGAGATTTGGGGGTAGGGTGGCCCATTTTTTGTGGTATTAGTTGATGCGTAGAGTGGAAATATGCATCAAGGTATGCATTTGGGTGCCGGGGAGGACACAAGAGATGATAAATTAGGTTAGATATTAATGATTGGATGCTTTATGAATATTTTTGGTTGTTTATCTTGTTCAATTTCCCCACTACTCAAGGCAGCTGGTTTTTCTTACCCTCCTTCCAAAAGGGGAGAAGATGTGAGGGGCATGCCACATGCTTCTATGTTTAGCTTCTTAATGGAGGATGGGTTTACAATCCATCTATATGTGGAAAATACTTGATGGGTAGTTCATATACTCTCTATGTTGATCCCCTTGTGTTTAATAACTTAGAATGTTTTTCAAGAATGTCTGGTAATATGTGATAGTAATAATGCTATTAATAAACTATTGAATAAATTTTGTTAACCCATGGGGTTGGAGATTGTTGGGATGCAATGCTGAGGTAATATTTCTAAGAAGATGTGGACTTGGTTTGGTTATGCCTACGGGCATGAAACTTTGGTGTGATGCTAATGAAACGTAATGTGTAATTAATAATGATAAATTAATGGTTAAATAAATAATTATTGTAATGTGAAGCTGATAAAAAGGGCTAATGTAATCTAATGTAGCACTTTAAATGGTTGTGTGCTTATAGGATACCTAGACTTATTAGTGGCAGCTGGGAGTCTGAGAGATGTTAGTTGTAGTTGAGTTTAAGACTAGGTTATTTTTATAGTGTGGTTGTGATCTATGTTATATTTTGTACCTTTTGTGTTTCTATATGATACTCTACCACGTTAGTTAGGGAAATTGACACCCCAGGGATTCTGAGCCCAGGCGGGTGATTTCCGCAACATTCCGGTGGGAAGATAGATGGATGACTACTCCTTTTGGCCCAGCTCTCCTCCCTTGGTAGTTACTTGGCTGGTAGGCACATCCGTTAGTTTTACCCATATATGTGTGTAGAGGGCTGTAATGTTTTGTGGATATTCACACACATATATTTTTTATATAGTTTCCTATGGAAAACTATAGGTGTAACATGTGTAGGCTACAATGGCTTGAGGATCCTTAATCAGTGTTTGGGCTCTAATAGCTTGAGGAATAATGTCTCACATATGATACATGTTATGAGAGATATGGTGGCTCTAGAAAACTAACTGGTTACTTTATTTACATGGACGCATTGGTTGTGTTGCATGAGGTTCATGTTGTGGTGCTTTGCCCAGGTGTATGAGGGAAATCCTTTTTGGAGAGAGATGCTTAGGACGTGTGATGTGGGGGAAAGGTAAAAAAATAGTGAGGAAGTGGTAATGGGGTACCCTTGATATTATTTATTATATTATATACACTTGTATACGATACTTGGTGATAGTAGCCTTGGTGGGGCTGGGAACATAGTATACCTATTTGGGTGGTGAGTCAGTTTCACTTATTGTTCACTATTTTTCAGCATACATTCTTTAATTTTAAACGAGAGGCTCTAGGGAGGATCCTACTAAGAATAATATTATACTCACCCTATGTATATTTAAACTATTGTTTAGGTCACTTGGAGTAGGTTACAGATCATGATGGTTACTACTAGTTTGGGGTTGTAGGATCTTTTCGGGCTTTATGGTCGATGTCGTTTTACTTTCATTTGGTACTTGTATTTTTCCCTTTCCTTTGTATTAGTTCTTGCTTGAAATTACATATATATACTTGGGCTTCTTTTATATTGCAGTCAGATTTGGAGTTGGTTGGTGTCTTTCTTATCTCTCTCTTCTGTATGTGTACTGTTAGAGGGTAATGCATCCCATTTGCATGTTTACTATACTCTCGGTGCTAGTCACCAACCTGGGCCCAACTAGAGGTGGGACTTGGGGGGTCACTATCTCCCTTATAACATTTCTAGCCCAGGAGGGGTACACCTATTAGGGATGGGGTCGGACATGTATGTTATGATATACACCTATATCCTTTCATGGGGTGTATATACATCCCCATTGACATGTAATATATTGTATTAATCTATCCTTATGATATATTTCATTTCATTTTATGTTATTCATTTATGGGGATTATGATTCAATATTACCAAATCCATAAATATTTATGTTTCAATTTCTTCATTTATCAAGATTGTTTATGAATAAGTCTCAAATGTTGTAATACCATAACCTACCTCTCAAGATTTATCATGACTATTCTTCTAATCTGGTTATTCAAGATATATTTAAGTAATGATACCGTACTTATAATATTTTTTAATTAATATAATTAATAAAAAAATTAGGAAAATTTGACTTTATTTCTCTCGTCAATCAGAAATATATTTTCATAAAAAACAATGTTTTCAAAAAATATTTTAATTTTTTTAAATGATCTTTTAAGATTATTATCAAGGAATTTTCTTTTTAAATTTCTTTTGTAATGCCCTAACCCCAGTTACCAAGAGTTGGTTCATTATTACATGACATTGGAATTATTAAAAGGAATCAAGTCCCAAAAGTCTGATCAGTTTAGAAGTCTTGGAAAATAGATTACATGCATGAACGTTAAATTACACTTTCTAACATACAACACAAAAAAACATTGATAATGCCATTATTCCCTTAGCTTAACCCTCATCTCAAACATAAAACACTTCTTGGGATCCCGGGAAAATAAAACATAAGAAAGGGGTGAGATCAAATGCTCCGTAAGGATAAAAATACAGTGGAAACTTTTATAAATAAGCATAAACATTTAGGGCAATGTACAAAAATAAAATAAAATACTTTTCAACATAAACCTCATCATACTATGGAATATGTAAATGAAAATAATTCCATTTAATTACTTACATGGATATTCTACTAGTCGAATATTCACATTCAATATCAATAGCCACTTTCATACTGATGGAATGCATAATGTCATACTTTCATAACCACATAGTCAAGGCCTTGTACCAAGACTACAAATAAGATTTTTTCAACGCCTTGTGCCAAGACACTAGTTTGTCTCATAAGACCTAACGATGCATCGAGGAGCTATAGCAGGCTCTACCCATCACTTACTAAGTCCAATGCATTCCTCATATGAAAAGGTTCAAACATAACATAAAAATTTGTATTAAAACTAGCATACGAGATGTCAATAATTTATCCATAAACCATGAATGGTATAAAAATAACACATCCACAGTCAAACATATCACAAAAACTTCAATACAATATAGAATATTAGTATCATAATAAATCAACTTCAAACAAGTTTAAAATCCATTAAAGGATGTTGACATAGATGAAAATGATTTGTAAAACTCTTTGAGAGAAATATCCCTTTCTCATGAAAACATTTAAAAGTCACACAATTTTGGAAGGAAGAAATTTTAAGAAATTTTTTAATCAAAGTGTCCCATACCACTTTGAAACTTTTGAAAGGAATTAACATTTTAAAAACATTCATGTCCATATATATAAATCCTTAAAAACCATTTTGAAAACATGGACATTAATGAGAATGATGTAGAGGAATAAATATTTAAAACATTTAAAATGATGTTTTAGTAAAAAGTAACTTAAAATAATCCCTTTGAAAACTCTTTAATGAATCATGAACAGGGATAATAAATATTTCCTAGTAGATACTTATGTAAAAACAACCTCGGATAATAAAGAGATATTGAAATTAACCCTTACCATGCACTTTCCTTTGGTCGAGGGTATGTTTAACCTCCTCTATGAAGACCGTAGTATGTTATTAAGTTATAAAATAACCATATTAATATTTATGATATCATACATGATTCATTTATAACTTTATACTACCCATTTAATAATAATTTCAATGTTAAATTAACATTTCGGGTAATAATTACTTTCTTTATTGTACATGTTTTAACTTGTTACTCTTGATTGTATCACATAGATCAAGATTTAAATACTTCGAGAATATAAAAAATGATTTATATATCATATATATTTAGAATATAAATATGTATAATATAAATATATATGAAATGGAAAAAACCATTTATGGAGACGGTAGTCCGTATGTACGCATAAACATTGTTTCTGTTTTCATATCGTATTGAAAGGAACTAAGTGAATAAGATATATGTAAGTACACACACACACACACAGATATATATATATATATATATATCTCTAATATAATTATTATGCTATATATTACATACTTATTAGTGATATATATTTTATAATCATCGTTGAATGGTGAACGTGGAAATGAATCTCATCACGTCGTGGAAACGGTAATCAGTACGTACGCATGAGTGAAAATATCATTATATAGAAGGTGAAATCATATGTAATTGGATGTTATATCATATATACAGAATAATTAACATGTAAAATTTATTATTTACATCAGTTATACTCATTATTATACACAACCAAATAATGAAGTGTTTGAATAACAAACTACACTACGATGTGCAGACGGTAAGCCGTACATATGCACGTATGGTGACATGACATTCAAAGAATGGATAGAATAATGAATATGGTTGTACCATATATATAATAACATCAAATTTTATAGAAAATACTAGATTTATTATTTTATTAAGGAAACAATAAATAAAGAGGAATTGGAAGAAGAAATGAACTTGAAAGAGGTGATGAAATATTTACCTCTTCTTTGGGTTCGTCCTTTTGATTTGATAAAAAGGGATACCTAGGTTGGATTTATGACTAAAAGATGGCCTCAAGGATTAAGTGAGTATAGTTTATAGATTATTTGAAAAGGGTTTGGCTAAGCCAAAAGGCTTTAATGGTGTGAATTAGAGAGAAGGGGAAGTTCCCTTTTATAAGAGGGGTGAGGGGCACCTTAGGAAAAGCTAGAAATTTTATTTATAATAAAATATTTTTCGGTTTATAATGGATCAAAAATGTATTATTTAAAGGATATGGTGGGGGTGGGTCTAAAACCACTCAACCAATAGGTTTTCTATTGGTTTGGGTCATTATATTAACCTTATCTTTTAGATTTGACTCTTAGTTAAATAGTTTGACTTTTACCATGTTTCTTTTTTTTATTATATGGTTAATAAACATACTATAAAATTACAAGAGAACCCCAAGTGGTTCATTAATGATAAACCTATCATTATATAAGTATTTTGGCAACACCTTAGATTTTTAGGACTAGTATATCAATTAATAATATAATATTTTTTTTAAAAACTCTTTTATGTCAATTTTGACACTATTTGGTATTTTGTTTTTTCTAAATTCATAAAAGAATTATTACTTCAAAAACATTCATCTAAACAACCCTAACATGTCAAATTAACCTATAAAAATATTTTAATTCATCAAAAGTCTCAAATTACATGTATTTGGGTATTTATAATATCAAATATTTTAGTCATTCATTAATACGGTAATTACTCAATCATCATTGTGTCATAAATAAATTTAATTATTTAATGTATAAAAATTATGAATGAAATAAAATTATGTTGGAAATCGTTTTATATTTATAATTAATATTTATAGTCGAATTTATATTGTCTTTAAATCTATATTAAAAAAAATTAGTTAATAAACTTTGAATTTAACACTTTTAACCCTTCATTAAATAAACTAATAATAAATGTCTTAATCTAATCCAAGTGGACCAAATAGGTTCATATTTTTTACTCCTAAGGTTTTTTTGGTCTAATTATAGTTATCCAATAGAATTAGGACATGTGTTCGGGTAATAATAATATCATTTTCACCCTTAATTACCCTATTTACTTTTAACCGTGGTAAATAAAAGTAAAAAAGTTACTATTCACCAAAAATTATTTTCATATTACTGAACCACATTTTACTTAATGATATTAACTATTTATTTTCGATTTTTTAAATTCAACTCACATAAGTGGTAGAATTTAGTTTTATGAAAATTTGCAAATGCTCCTAGGAGGTGGGTAAAAGAAGATAAAACGTTTGATAAAATTTTATACATCTAATTTTATTATAAAATTACTTCAATGAATTAAATTGAACTTATATAGGTATTATATATATTTTTTGACTTAAAATAAATTTAAATAAAATAAATAATTATTTAAATAAAAAATCAGTTTAAAAAAATAACATAGTGTTTTTTACTATTCATCAAAAATTGAAAGTTTTCAGAAAAATACCCAATTTTTACCCAATTTTTTTTGATATTATGAATTCAAAAATGAATTCAATTTTACCAAATTAAAATCATAGAATCTGAATTTATTAATTTAAAATTAATTCCCGTTTTCAAAACCAAAAAGCGTATTTTTGAGAAATAATAAATATCAAAAGATTGACACTTGTCTATGTCTAATTTGCAAGTGAAATTACTTAATATGACCAGAATTGGATTAAATGGTAAAAATAAAATATATTTATACTTCCAAACCATTAAAATTCATAATTTAACACTATAAATTATTTTTATTAAAAAAAGTTTTTTTCAGTTAAAATATAGTATTTTTCACTATTCACCCATATATGAAAGTTATCAGAAAAACACCAATAATTTATTTAAACTAAATTCTTATGTCCCAATTCTAAATAAGAAGTTTATTTTGTCAAATTTAATATATAACAATTTCAAATATTGGATTTAAAAAGGGTTCTCCATTAACAGGCGGTAAAATTGCATTTTTTTGAAAAATACTTATTTTATCTGAAAAAATGAATTTGATCTTACATTATGTCTAAGAAACTCACAATATGGATTCTAAAATTATAAGGATTATATAAAGTTCAAAATTATTTTAATAATATTCATAACCACTTTTGAACGGCTAGTTTGGTAAGTTATGGTGCGCTAGAACTCGGTGTTGCGTGTTGTGAAAGTTATTGAATTACTTTGAAGAAATAACGTACTATGAAATCTTGGGATGTTAAATTTTTTATGTTTTAAAAAGTTTTTCAATTTTTTTTAAATAATCCTTTATGATTTCACAAGTTTATTTTTAAAGAAAATGTTTTATGTTTTGAGAAGCATTTTTTAAAAAGAAATAATACTTTCCTCAAGAAATGTTTTAAATTATCTTTATGAATTATTTTCTATATAAGGTTACATATATTTGTGTTATCTATTCCTTATTGGGGATATGATCCAAAAACCCATTCATATTCTTTCTCTTAATGGTTTATAATTTGATGGAGTGATGTTTAAGAAACCCATTTTCATTCCATAGGTTATACCATGAAAAAAAGATTATGAAAACCACTTATTTTTAGGGGATATGATCTGATAAAATAATTATGAATCCTATCTATTTTCCATAGGTTAAGAAATGATTAAATGTTTTTGATACCCATTTAATTTGGTGGGTTATGATATGGTGAATTTTTATAATCTTATGGAACACATAAATAAACTTATATTATGTGATGGTTGGGACATATATCTCCCTCCATTACATTGGGTAATGATAAATGATGGTGCTTAGACCAAGACCAAAGATGAGGGTACATAGGTGTTTATCCCAAGACAAAAACATGGGTGTTTATATGAAGCCCAAAAGGAAGGGTATACGGGTGGTTAACCCAATTCCAATGAAGGTACACAAGTGGATTACTAAATCCTAACTTTTTATGTACATATTGGTGGGTATTCTTGAAATAATATTGTCTATGATTATATGTATACCATAGATTATATGTTTTATGATATCGTAGATCATTTCTTTTCATTCCCTTATGACTCATGTCTTATGAACTAAAAATATTTTTCCATCCCTTATAATTATGATCTTTGATATATAGAGTTTAGTTTTAAAATGTTATGATCATTTTCTCGTACCCTTATGTTCATGTTATGCTTACATATCTCATTTATTTACCCATAATGATAATACAAGCTCACCCTTATGTTTCATTTCCCCAAGTTATGATGAATGATTTTATGTTGGATTACAAAATGGGAATATATTTTTGGGGAATATTGAAGATCATTCTCCATATTAGAAGATTTTGTTCCAAGTTTCTAATGACACTAAATTATTATGGTCCTCAGGAATGTGTTTATGTAACGTAATGAATATTCATAAAAATGATATAATATTCATGTATGTTAATCAAGATTCATTAATGTAATTATTAAGAATAATAATATAGAATTATCATATTTAGTTTGGATTATCCAAGAGAGAGAAATTTTTATCTCTTTTGTTGTTTTAATTATTTTTGGAAATAAAAATGTTGGATTTTTCCTTGTAATCATTGACAAGATTTTGGAATTGAAATATATGCGGATGATATTTTGTTGATGATTCATTGATAAACCTTGATTTTCATCATAAATTAATTTGATGTTGTATGTTACTTAACATTTTTTGTCCTTATGTTCGATGTTTTCATTAAATTTTTGTTTATACTTAATAACTCTTTCTTGATATATGTTTTCATGTGGGTTTATGAGTGGCCTTAATATCTTATTTGATTGTGACCATATAGTTGTGTGTATCCTCTCAATATTATTACTTGGTATGAATTTTTGTTCATTTCATTAAAATTTATTTCATGTTATATTTCACAGCCTTAGATCCACGCTTCAGGCGTCAGGATGATGAAATTTTGCAAACCTAGTTAGACATCCCCTTATAGGAGAAGCATGATAATGTGACGAGGGTTGTGTAATATGGATTGTTTGATGGAATAGGTTGGATCATGAACATACTTGTTGTCACAGGACTAGAGGATGCATTGGATTAGAATTTTTCATCTTTCGCTGAAGTGCTATAATTCCATACAGGGGGTTTTCAGTTGTTTAATTATGTTAAACATGTTGAGTGAGACTTACTATCAATTGAGGATAATAACCAACGACAATGTGGGGCATGTCAAGTTACTGAAAATGACCACTATTTGGGTAGGGTGTGCAGTCCTTCTGGTAATGACCACCATAATGGTTTACATGTGGTGTTAATAATAATTACCATCATTAGAGTGGGGAAACTAATGTTTTATTAAGGAAGAACTTGGTTTTACTTAAGTTTACATCCTTACTTGAATAAAGATGAATTATGTGGGACTAAGGTTTGTGGTCAATAGGTAGTGAGAAATGACTCGATGCATGTGTCACTGTATGTTTATCAGATACTTTACTTATGAAAATCCATACACTATTTTATATATTTTGTACACTCATGTGAAGGGTGAATTGGTGGTTTCTAGCTGAGTTTATTGCTCACACCCTGCATAAGAATCTCGTTGCGTGTACAAGCATCATGACCATAGATCTAGAAAAGGGAATGGGTCATATGATGGGGAGTTGAGGATCCATAGGTGTGGAGATAGAGGCAATTTCAAGAAATAACCTATCCATTTATATTTCATTTAATTTTCCAAAAATGATATACTATGTTATTCCTTTCCACTTCGGGAGCTGGTTTATTTATTTTTGTATTATATTTATGCTATCTAACATTATGGTTATTTAATTTTCTAAATTTTTTCTATGATTATTTGTTTATTTAAAATATATTATATTTTTATTTCACCTATGGAATGATACTGAGAATATAGTCTCCCCATTGATAGACTTAGGCCCTCTATACTATTTAGTGGCCTCTTACATATAGGAAGGCACATATGAGGTCAGAAGGCATTCCAGTTTAGACCCATTGGTTTGGGTAAGTGTGTTAAAAAATAGTATCAGAGTATGTAAATTTTTTATTTTTTATTTTAGGACTAATTGGAGACATCATATAAATAATATAGTTATGTGGGACTTTTGTAGGGGAGTTAAAATGTGTATGTCCAAATCATGTGTAATGGACCACCGAGTTTCTATTAACATGATTGTACTTATAGTTTTATGATATTTTTAGTTGTATTCATGTGTAAACTCCAAATCTAGTAAACCAGATCTAGTTTCCACATTATTACATTATCATTAGATACAAGAAATCACTTCCAAATATCTATATAGTTTAGGAGACTTAGTAAAAATGATTCATAGTTGAATCTCACAATAAGTTTGAAAATCATAAAATACAACACAATATTTTCTATGATAAAATCATTATTATTTGTATTATATCCTGTCATATTATTCATTGTAAGCATCCTGGGATATTAGAAAAAAATAAATACAAGGAAAGGCTAACCCCATATTCTCACCAAGGGTTGCATACTTTAGATTTTTTCACAAATAAATAAGTAAAAATAAATATGGAATGGTAAATAATTGAAAACACACTCTGTTTAATCATTGACTTGAGCATAAAATGTATCAATACAAAATATCAATATAGTGATATCATGGATATTAATAACTAAATTCTCAATGAATGAAATTATTTATGTTATACATCATTATCTAAGATATCTTGATATATTTTCTATCCAAGACTTGTTCCATTCTAGTTTAATATAATTGTAGTTATACCCCAAAGACCTATTTAATATGTTTTTCCAACTACTTTGTCTCATAAGAAATAAAGATGCATCAATGGGTTATATAATTATGTGCACCACCAATTATTAAATTTCTAATAAATCCATTATACATTGAAAAAATTATTTAATTCATAAAAATCATTCCTTAACAAAAAATGTTTATATTAACTAATGGATATGAAATATAATTATTTCCTCAACCAGTTAAATAAACTTTTCTAGTAAAACACCATATCTAGACATAGAATAGTGTTTATAAAATAAACATCTTCATGATACAAATAATATAGATATTTTAGATAAATTTAATTTGCAATGAAATATGATAACAATAAATTTAAAGTTTCAAGATAGAGTTAATGACCCTAATATTAATGTGGTATAAATGATGACCACCCATTCATTATAAATATAGGTTTTAATGTAAGTTCATGACTTATGGAGAATAATTTAAAATGAAATAAAAATATTAAAATATGTTTTGTTTATTTTTTTGTTTTTAAAAACATAGAAAACTTTTAGAAGAATCTAAATATCAAAACACTATTATGGTAGAAGGAAAGTTTAGTAATTTCACTTACACCAAAAAACATTACATTAAATTTTTTATAAAGAAAGTAAAAAATGGAAATATTATAAAACATGTGAATTTTTCCTTTCAATCCATTTAAAAACAAAATAATAACATTAAAAATTCTTTAATAAATTATTTGAGTAAATAAAAATTACTTTTTCTAAAATAATTTTAAAAAATATTGAAATGGAAGAAAAATATACCCGATTAAATAGAGAAATAAGTTTAGTAATTCTTTTAGGAATTATGGTTTTTTATTAATGTTGAAAATAGAGTAAAATTATTAATAACATAAGGAAAATGATAAATATCTTGAAAATAATAAGATAAATGGATTTTATGAAAGATAGATTATAATATTCCTTCAATGGGAAATATAATAGATCCCCAAAAAATGAGCTTGTAAAATAAATTATTACCACTTTGAATAATTTTAAATAACCCATTGAAAGAATAAACATTAATTTAAAAATGAATCACCATTATTAAATATATATTCTTGTAATATACATCAAAGGGTCAGTATATACCCCCCATATAAAAATAAATAGGTGCATAATAGCTAATGTTTCTCAATAGAGATGAAATCTCTTAACTAATGTTTGAATAACCTCATAAGTGATTTTACCATCATTTATAATAAATATAAATTTATTATAATGACATATCAAAATCATATAAAAATCTATGATATCATATATGACCCATTTATAATAGTTTTCACCCATTTGTTAGTAATATTATATTATTATCATTATTTTATGTGTTAACTACATTGGTTTTCATATATATTTATATTTTTTAGTTTTGGTAAATGTATAATAATCATGGTCCCATAATATCTGAATTTTATTCATGATATAAATATCATATATGTTAAATATAAAGATATTTTTAGTCAACTATAAAATACGTAGAATGAAAAATTATATGCACCGTTCATTGAGACGTTGGGTCTTATGTACGCATGAAAACTATTTTTAATTTTTAACAGATGAAAAAGAAGAAAGATAAAAAATAATTAACCATTCTAGGATAATTTTTATATCATATATATTTAATTTATACATTAAATATATACTTCAAAAAATATATGTAATGCTAAAATGTAAAATGAATTACATCACTTCATGGAGGAGGTATTTCACACCTACAAACAAGTGGAATTAGTGTTTTCAAATAGATTAGAATTTAGGAAATTAGATATGATATTATCATTATATAATCATAATTATTTAATAAATATCATTTATATTCATTATTTTTATTTTTTATCTCCATCCAAGTAAATTGGTAATGAAAAATGAATTACATGTCTATGTGGAGAAGGTAGTCTGTACGTATGCATGAGTGATGTTTTTAAATTTTATAAAATAAACAAGGGATGGAAAATGATTTCAAAAAAATAATAATATAATATAATTGTATTTGTTATACTTTATTTATTATTATTTTTGTAAATAAATAGATTTCAATGAGTTGGAAGAAGAAATAAACATGAAGGAGTGGGTAAAAATTATTAACTATTCTTACGTAAACATCCTTTATATCCCTTATTAAGGACCATTGGAATGTTATTTTATGAATAAAAAATCCTAAATTAATGGATAGGTATTTTGATAAGAAAAATTTGTAGTTTTTGGTCGAGATATATGGCTCAATGTGTTGGAATGAAAAGAGAGAAGGGGTGACATTTTATAAGTGAGGGGAGTGACACTCTTGGAATTACATAAAGTATTAAATTAATATAAATTAATATTCATGATGTATCCAATTTGATATAATTAACATATAATAAGATTACAATTCAAAATAATATCATCCAATAAATTATTTTACAATTCATTATTATGTTTTCATCCTTATCTCTTAGTTTTACCACCCATTAACGCTTTTGAAAATTACAACGATATCAATATTTTTTACTAATTAAGGGTCAATAAAGATTATATAAAAGGGAAATTGACTCATAAAAGGACCATGTTTGATATATTAAAAATAACCAACTCAATTGGTTGAATATAATATATTTCTGAATTTTAAATCATTTAATAAAATAGTTTGTATTATTAAATTTCATTACTGTGTTTTTTATAAATACATGAAATGTTATATATGATATGTGTCTAACTCATATTAAATTATTAAAAAAATACATGGGTTATAAGATAAGTAATATACAGTATTAATATGTTAATATAATAAAATTACGATGGGTTTAAATATGATTTCAAATTTTTTTCTTCTAGTTAATCCTCTTAGTTATACAATATTAATCATAACTATGGTAATGAATTCTCTAATATTAATGGATATAAATTTTATATGTGAGATGAAAATTTATTTATAAATGGATAAGGTAGGAAGAATTATAAAAATTATCCTTCTAATTTTCAAATTTCAATATTTTATTAATTTTAAATAATTTATTTAAATAATATTTGATAAAAAATATCATTAATATCATTTTTCACACTATTAATTTAATTTGAATTTAAATCCATAAATATAGTAATATAGTTAGAATAAAAACATATTTTACAAATCTAATATCTTATATTGATCTATAAAATTAGTAAGACACTATAAATACTCAAAAAAATTACTTTAAAAAATTTTAAAATAATTTATCTGATTTTTCTACTACTTGTTGATGAAATGTGTCATTGTTACATATGAATTTAAGGTAATTATTTCATCAAGAATATTTTTATATAATTACAATGAGAAAAAAATAATATATTTTATAACTATAAAAAAATATTATCAAAATTGAAATCAAGAAATTGAAATTGTTTACTCTATGTTTTACTTATATATTGAAAAGGTTAACATTTTAAATGGAAAATGAAGTATTTTCTATGTTTGGCTGATTATGGATGAAATATACTCATCCAAGTAAATAAAGTCTGGTTTTGAAATTAATTTTAATCCTTATCAAATTAGTTTTAACCCTAATTAAACCATTTTCCATTTACTGAGGTGATAAATATTATCACGGTTACTATTTATAATCCTTAAAAATAAAATAGAAATATTTTTCAAATTTGAGACTATTTTTTCAAAATATATTATCCATTTAACCCGGTCCAATCTTCTAAACTAATATATATCAATTTTAAAATAAACCTTCAAAATACAATGAAAAATGGTTTTCAAGAAATTATTTTTCTTAAGTATAAAATATTTTTATAAACAATATTATAAAATTAATTCCAATAACCTTTATTGGATTATTAATAATATAAATAAACTAATTTTTCTTTTAAAAACATTTGAAATAAAAAATTAACATTAAAAATTGTTGAAACAAAAATACAATTTCAATAAATATATATATCTTTTAGTATTTATAGAAAAATCAAACTTTTCAAAAATTTATTAAAAATTTATTATATGTTAATTTTGAAATGATGTTTTTAAAATTTATAATATTTTATAAATTATAATTTTTTAAATTTTAATAAATTTATTATAATTTTCTCTGACAAAAATAGATAAAAACCATTTATGAAAAAAAATTATTTTTCAAAAAATATAATGAATTTATTAAAAATTGAATGATTATTTAATAAGTTCTAATCAATAATTTTTTTTAAATAGTACATTTATCTATATGTAATAATTTTGTTAATATTATTCTTTCCATCTAATTGAATGAGTAGGTTATAACAACAATATTTTAATAATTATATTTTATGGTTTTTTAAGCTCGCTATAGTGTATCCTATACTCTATAAAACATAGTATTATACTAAAATATCTATATATTAATTTCTACCCCCTTAAATATAGTTCAACCTTAAATTTGTTTTCTCAAACATAAAAGTTTCATCTCTTTTTGAAAACACTCTTCTTAAAAATGGATAATAAAACTTATTTTGAAAAGGGAACATTGAAAATATAAAGGTTACATGAAATATTAAATATTTGGATTCACATATAAGAATAAAATTAGTGGGAAGTTAAATTTAGAAATAAAGTAGAATACAATCATCTAATAGTGATAGAAAACAGAGTTATGATAATGTTAATGAATACAAAACCATAAATCAATGTGGGTTAAAAAGACCATCCACTCATTAGAAAAGATGGTAAAATAATAACATCTTTATTTTCAATCCATTTCCCTAATGTGGATGGATTAATTTACTATTAATATATCGAACATTATAAAATGTACTTAATTTATTAATTTCAATTTCTTAAGTGGATTTTTGTACTTTTCTTTTCATTGATGAATTTACACTTCATCTCTTACTCCATGAAATGAATATTCAAGATGATTTTTTCATGCTTGAAGAAATCAAATTAAATTTTAATAGATTGTATGATCTATAAAAGAATAAAAACTTATTAAATATATCTATAAATATTTACCAATACCAAATTACTTACCATAGGTTATCCGAAATAGATAAATACATTATTCTCTAAATCCTCAATAATAACAACCAGAGTTCAACTTTATCCATTCCATAAGTAGTTAACCCTAAGACTCCTCCAAATTATTCATAAATAAATTCAAAAAATAAAAATATAAAATATTTTATCACATATTTTATTCCAATATTAACTTTAACATTTATCCCCAGATAATATTATGTACCTTGTAATGTCACATGCCATACATGTGAATAACTGAAAACATTCTAATAACCTGAATCTCTATAAAACATTAATTGAAACATAATAGGTTTAAAAAATAAAATTTATCCCTATCACAAATTATCAAATATATTCCATAATTATGAAATTGTATTAAAATCCATTATAAAATAAATAATTTTCAAAAAAACTAATACATTTACGGCCATTAATACATTCCAATTTACTTAATCAATAACAATAATTTATTTTTCCCAACTAAAAAATAATAACTTAACATTAGTTCTATATTAATGGTTATCATTCCCATAATCATGTTTTCTCAAAATATATCACTTTACCACTAAATAATTTTTATTGGTTGTTCGTACCATTAAACATATGATTTCATATTCTTAAATAAAAACTACTATAAAAAAATTCATAGATGATTCAAGATTATTATAAATATAATACCCCTAATATAAAACTTATACAACATAATTATAAAATCCCAATACATAAACATTTTAATCCTTTCAAATCCGTGATTGGAATAACATCATTATTTTTTAGTCTTAAAGTTAACACTTGGATTAGATAAATGACTCAGATAATACCAAAGTTCCCCACACATAATAAATTTCACAATAAATGGTACCATATGACGAACTTCATATCAATTCATTGAACTCTTTATTTTTCATCATAATTTACTTCCTCTATAACCTTCATTTTCATGCAGAATACATCTTTATCTTCTTTTGATTCATTATCCTATGTACTTCATCCCACATTCTTGACATCAATAAAACCAAAAATTATTTCCACTATGGTCATTACCATATGAACATCCATAAAGTAAAAATTGTCTTTTATTTTATGTGTTAGGAAACCCACCCAAGTTTCTATTTTTAATCATATAATTAAATATCTTATTAAGAATAATAATAGTGGTTTGTCTTCTAGATCCCATCTCATTAATTTTCTAAATATACTAATCATTTCATTGTCCATCACATTCAGCATTAACATGATTACTCTTAGTTCCAACCATTGAATAAAAAAATAAAAAAAAAATTGTGAGAATCAACTGGGTAGTCATATAATCATGAAATATCACTCAAAATATTGGCATCTTCATTTCAATATATGATACATTTGGTTGAACCAAGGTCATTCAAGATCATTATTTTTTAAAATCCTTTATAATGGTTCATATATAAAATTTAATGTGATCCTGGAATATCCCTTGGGAGTTTCAAACTATATGCGTTATAAGGGCTCATTCACCAATCACTAGAATAATGGCCATGATACACTCTACCAACTATTTTTGGGGTTATTAACCCAAGATGTGTATATAACAAAACATACCAACTGAAATTGTACATACATTGATTTATTTTTAAGAAAACATCATAATATGAAAAAATTGTGATGTTATCCTATACTTATACTTATCCTCAAAGTCCTTCATAAAGTTATGTTCCATAATCTATCTAGTTCCCATGGTTTATATTAAAAATTATTGGATACCAACTATAATAACTGCAAATCTAGTAACCTAGAGTTGGTGTCATATTTATTACATTCTCACTAGATATATGTGATCCCATCAAAGTGGATTGAATAATTTATTAGTCTTGATAAAATACATAAATTCACAAATCTCACATTATATTTGAAAAACATAATATAAAACACAATATATTCTTTTATAACCTCACTATTCCCTCTAGATTATCCTTGAATATAATTTATATCAAACATCTTGATATCCTAGAATAATGAAAAAAATAAGAAAATGTTGTGATCAGATGATTTGTATGGGTCATGTATAAGAGAAGTTATCATGAAAAAATAAGGCATAATCAATATGTCATGGTAAATAACTAAAAAAACTTTTCAATTAATCAATAACATGAGAATGAAATGCATCTATGGAAAATATCAACTAAGTGATATCATGGGTTATAATTATAGAATTATCAATAAATAAATTTTTTAATATTAGAGTTCATTATCTTAGAAATCATGATATTTATACTATTAAATCCTTCTTCCAATATAGTTTAGTCGATACATAGGTATATAAAAAAAATCCAATTTAATAAGATTGGTGAACTTGTTTGTCTCTGGAGACCAGGTGATGCATTGGGGGCTATATAATTTTAGGACCCAGTCCCTCTCTATCTAATTATTTTATCATATGTTTATTATTAAATATAATTCATAAAAAATATTCCATATCAATAAATATATGTATTTCATAAAGGATAAAAATCATTATTTCCCCATTCAATCAAATAAATTTCAATAATAATACACCTTATATAGAATTGTTATATTTTTTAAGAAATAAGCATATACATGATACAAATAATATGGATATTGATGAAAAATATGATTTACAATGAAATATTATCACAAAAAATTGAATGTTTTAAGAGGTATTTAATGATAACCAAATTAATAAAAGATATAATATAACCATTGATTCAATAGAAATATTGTTTTTGTAATAAATTAAATTATTTTGGAGAATAATGGAAAAAGTAATTGAAACAGTAAAAAATGTTTTCATTTAAGAATTTAATTTATTAAACCAATTAATAATTTTATTAGAAGATATATATCATAAAAAATCATGGTGGTGAGAATGTCCATTAACATCATATACATTAAAAAGAAAACATTCCTTTTCACATTTTATAAAGAAAGATGAAAATGATTGTTTTTTAAAATAGTATAAATATACCTTTAAAACCTTTTAAAAATTAAATCATAAAACAAATTTTACTTAATAAGTCATTTGAGTAAATAAAATGACTTTTTTTAAAGAAATTCTAAAAAAATATAGACTTTGAAGGAAACTATAACTGATAAAAATGAGAAATATGATCAGTTATTCTATTAGAAATTTATTTGCTTGATTCAAATGAAAAAGAGTTGAAAATTTGGAAATAATTATTAGATATAAAAATGAAAAAGAAAATAAATGAATTTTTTTGAAAGAGATATTATAATATTACTTTAATATAAACATAAGCAATCCTAGAAAAAAAATATTGTAAACTAAATTTTTATGTCTTTCGTAAATTTTAAATAACCCCTTGATATAATAAACATGAATTTAATCTATAATCATAATTAATAAATAAATATACAATTAAATAAATAAAAGGGGTGTTATATACACTACATAAAAATAAATAGGTGCATAATTCCAAATGTGTCTTAATAGAGTTGAAATTAAGACAAAGTCCAAAACATCATGTTCAATTTCCTTGTAAATGATATTAACCTCTTATATAATAAATTTATATTTATTATAATTAAATTCAATAATAATATATGTCACGACCCATCCCCCAGGGCCCGTACCGTGACTACCCCAAGCCCGCCTTCTATAGGCCAGAGGCTAGAGACTAGCACCAAAGGCGTAAATCCCTAAAACTAGAAAGACATTGCCTTTATAAAGTGTAAACACACACAAAGAGTACGATATGGAAGTAAAACACTATGCAAAACTGTATAAAAAAAAGTTCTGAAAAGTAAAAGGGGCTGGAAATACAAGCCCAATAAGAAAGTAAAAGTACAACTGAAGAAATGTAAAGCAGTTACTGGGTCATCCTCCAAGGATTCCCACCTAAAGGGTAGGTACAGATAGACTCCTTATCACACCATGAAAGTCAGTCTCCTCTATGTACCGACTCATCATATGGTCCTCCTCTAGGTACCATCCAGTCCTACTACACTCAGCCTCGGTCCGGACTGTCCGTCGTCTGCATCCAACACAATGAGGTGCAGGCATAGCCCATGTAGCGGTGAGTATAACGATGCTTAGTAGGGACCCCGAGACCCTCAAGGTCTCACAAAATCAAACAAGGATAATCCACAAAGTATGAAATCAATAGATAACCCCACTTAGTTATATGCCCATACATATACCTATGTTATCAAGTAATACATCTCAATAATGAGGAAAACACGAAGTACTGACTCATCTCACATGGGTGTACAGCTTATGTAGAGAGATAGAGACGATCATATATAGCCACTGAATCATCTAAGCTGTCGGACCCACATAGGATCCAGGACCAACAGTTAGAACTTTCAGACCCACACAGGATCCCAGAACGGTAGTTAGAGCTGTCGGACCCACACAGGATCCAGGACCAGCTATTCTGTCAAACCCGCACAGGATCTATGAACATAAGTCAGAACTGTCGGACCCACAAAGGATCCAAGAATAGTAGTTGGAGCTATCGCACCCACAAAGGATCCAGAACCAGCTATTATGTAAAACCCATACAGGATATAGGAATAGAAGTCGGAACTTTCGGACCCGTACGAGATCTAGGAACAGTCGTCAGTGCTGTCGAACCCACATAGGATCCAGGAATTGTTGTCAGTGCACAACCAGCCACAGGGTTCCGAAAATAGCATTCTTGAATCTGGGAGAGTCCCTCCTCAAGCCAAGTTTTGATACGTCAACTACCACTAAGTCCCATGAAATAGTATCTCAAAGGTCCACCTCATCATAGGGGTCTCAAAGAAATAGACGACGCGTCAATCAGACGCCAGATCTGTGAGTTATTATCCTTTTAGTCTTGAGGGCCTAGTTAGATTCGTGTACGATCCAACCTAACAATATCTCATCTAAACCTTGAAATCCAGTGGGGTATACTCAAAGGGATGGAAACGCTCCATGATTTCCAGCGCCACTAACTGATCGTCAAACAGACATTTGGTGCCAAAGATATGGCTAAAGGAAGTAAAGGGTCGGTAGTGGGCCTCAGTTCGGTCCGAATTGGTCGGACCGACTCAGCCCAACCCAGTCTCGGCCAACCCGGTTTGGGTCGACTCGTGCTGACCCAATGGGTCCGGCCTGGCCTGTTGGGCGGTCTGGCCCGTTGGGTTTGGCCTGGCTCGTTGGGCCCAGCCCAGCAGACCACGTGGGCGGTTCGGCCCGGGCTCAGGGCCGGTGAGGCCCGGAGCGTCGCGAGGGCATGACCCAGTGTATCTCGGCCCGTAGGGCGCGGCCGGGCTGGTTCGTCCAGGGCACCGTGAGGGGGCCGAGACGCCGGCTCGGCCGAGAGGCTGAAAGGGGAGTCGGTTCACCGGAGGCGTGTGGGGAGTCCATGGAGGTCGGGAAGCGGCCGACTCGGGGTGGCATGTGCGGAGGCCGGTAGGGCTGTCAGGGAGTGGCTCTGCTAAGCGGGGTGCGGCTGGGCGAGGCACGGCTGGGCGGGGTACAGCTAGGTGGGGCTCAGCGAGGTAGGGAACGGCCCGGCAGGGGGTGTCCAGGCGAGGTGCCACCAGGCGGGGGCGGCCAGGCAGGTGTGGCCAGTCGGGCCGATGGCCAGGTGGCGTGCGGCCAGGTGGTCGGTTTAAGGAGGCTAGTGGGGCGCGCGTGGAGGCTGGGTAGCTGGGAGTCTGGGAGGCCGGAAGGGCGGAAGGCCACGGGCTGACGGTATTCGTCTGGTAGCACTGGAATGTCGCGGGGGTGGTGTGATTCATAGAGGCCGCAGGTAGTGCGACCTTTATCATCACTTCCTTTGTCATTTTATCACCTTATCACCTCGTCGAAGGTCATCAAAAACAAGAACGATGGAGAGGGTCGGGAAATGTTGGTTTGGCCCGCACCCTCCGTGTTTAGGGTTGTATCGTGTGGTTTATAAAGATCATAATAAATATAAACATCAACTCACCCGCAATGAATCCTTTCCAACGAAATAATAAGATTTAAGGAAAGCATCAACATAAAACAGACTCCCTACCTTTGATTCGTCGTTCATCATTCACTGACGAAGTCATAGAAAGTAGACAAATAGAACTGTTGTTTGTTGTGTCTTCCGCACACTTCCAAACCCAAGATGCGTCGACTGTGGAAGACGCTCCACGTCGGTAGGTGTTTGTGGAAGAAGTAGAAGAAGGATCATCGTCGTTGTTCTTCGTTGGAAGAACACGTTCTATGTTATTCATTGGGAGGATTATAACCCTTTCAAGCTCTCCTCTTTCCCAACCTCCACCCAAATTCCAAGTGAAATAATATTAGATTTAGTTGCCTAATATTTCGTTGGCACAAAAATTCAAAAAGAATAATTAAATTAATTAGATAGGCTCCACCTAATTAATGTGATGGGTTGGCACAAAATAAATAAATGGGAGTTGAAGAGGCTCCCCTATATTAATTGGAGCTTGAGGGGTTCTCCACTTTAATGGGGAGTTTCAAGGAGTTAAAATCCCAGGTGGTCCCCACCACATTTATCCTCACATGGGAGGTTGTGTTCGGGTGGGACCTACCACTGTAACCTTTCATGGGAGGTTAAGGTGTGGTGGTCCCACCTCCATCATCCATGAGTAGGTTTTAAGCACCACACACCAAATGGAGGAACAAATAAAATAAAGTGTATCTCACATTATTTTATTATTTTTCCATGAAAACCAAAAATATAACTTTTATTCTCGATCTACTATCATGGAGGTGAAGATCTCCTTAAGAGAATACCCACACTGCAAGTTCAACGGTGCCCTCAGATTTCAATTTCGAGCACTGGTTCAAAAGTTATAAAAACCTGCTCGTACGTTTACTGGGCATACCTGAACTAAACTTCAGAAATTTATTCCGGGAACACCGGGCCACGGAATCATGCACCGTAAATTTTTGCGGGCTCACAAAATTACCATGTATTTAGGAAAAAAAATTCTGCGTAAATTCTAGGTCTTTACATTCTCCCCACCTCAGGGATTTACGTCCCCTAATCTACAACTCGAATTAAGGGACCAAATGGGGGTACTAAGCACGCATCTGAGACTCCCACTCCAATGTGCTCTCCTGGAGGTTCCTGTGATGCCCGCGAACATGCACCAGAGGTATTGACCATCCATGTAGAACTCGCTCCTGTCGATCCTCAATCTCCACTGGAACCTCCGTAAAAGTCGCCCCATCATCAACGTCCAGCTCTCCATGGTCGATGATGTGAGAAGGTTCATACACGTATCTCCTCAGCTGGGATACATGGAGGACGTCCTGCACCCGGTGTAACTGAGGTCGAAGAGCTAATCAGTATGCCACCTCACCAACTCTGATGAGGACCTTGAAAAGTCTGATGAATCACAGAGATAACTTACTTCCTTGGCCAAATCTCTGTAGACCTCATCGAGGTGACACCTGTAGGAAGACGTGGTATCCATCCTCAATCTCGAGAGGCCTCCGTCTCATATCAACATATGAGTAATTCCTACTCTTTGAAGTATTCATATGCTCCTGGATGATCTGCACCTTCTCAGTGGTAGCCCGTACCATCTCTGGTCCCACTAGTGCTGACTCCCCAGGGTCAGTCCAGCATAAGGGTGATCTGCAAGGTTGCCCATAAAACGTCTTGAAAGGTGCCATCCCTATAGTGGAGTGATAGCTGTTGTTGTATGAAAACTCCACCAAAGGTAAGTGATCCTCCTTATTGTGACCGAAGTCGAGGAAACATGCACGGAGCATGTCCTCGAGGGTCTGAATGGTTCGCTTGGTCCGACTATCTGTCTGAGGATGGAAGGCAGTGCTCAAGCAAAGATATGTCTTGAAATCCTCCTATAACCTCTTCCATAGCCAAGAAGTAAATCATGCATCATGATCGGGGACAATAGTCAAAGGTATACCATGTAAACACACAATCTCTTGCACGTATAGTCATCCCAAGCTCTCTACTGAACCCTGCTCTCTAATCGGTAGGAAGTGGGCTAACATAGTGATTCGGTCGAAGATCACCCAAATCGAGTCATGACCCCTAGATGTATGTAGAATACCTATCACAAAGTCCATGTATATCCCACCCCACTTCCACTCTAGGACCTCTAAAGGCTAGACCAAGCCTGCTGGTACCTGGTGCTCCATCTTCACTTGCTGACAAGTAAGGCCTCAAGAGACAAACTTGGATACTTATTTCTTCATCCTCGGCCACCAATGATGTCGTATGAGGTCCTTGTACATCTTCACCACTCCTGGATGTACCTCTAGAGGGGAAGTGTAAAATTCCCTCAACACATCCTTCTGATGTACCACTGGTACCAATGTACATCCTCTGAAGAAGATGACATGCTCCCCACCATCAGAAAATCCATCAGGTTCCTGCCCTATGGATATCTGAGCATGTCGTGTCTCATAGTCAGTGTCCCCATGTTGTTCCCCTCTGACTCACTGATGAAGTGGGGGAGTGACTGTAAGGGTTGTAGGAATGTTTCTCTATCTCTATCCACAAAGGATATCTGCAAAGTGGCCAGCTGCTCCGTTGCCTCACATAGAAACTGTATACCAGATCTCTTGCTGAGAGCATATACTACAACGTTCCCCTTCCCAAGAGTATAGAATATCTTGAAGTCATAGTCCTGGAGGAACTCAAGCCATCACCGCTATCTTAGGTTCAGGTCCTTCTCAAAGAAGATATACCTGAGACTCTTGTGATCAGAGTACATGGTAAACTGTTCGCCCATAGAGATAGTGCCGCCACATCTTCAAGGTGAAGACCACTGCTGCTAACTCCAAGTCATGAGTAGCATAGTTCTACCCTTGTTGCCTCAACTACTGAGAACCATATGTGATCACTGGTTTCTCCTGCATTAGGACCCAGCCGAGTCCAGTCCTTGATGCATCGCAGTAGAATACGTACCCTATACCTTCATCTGGAAGCCTCAAGATGGGGGCACTACTCAGCCTCTTCCTTAGCTCCTGAAAGATCAACAGGAATCTCTCCGACCACACAAAGGGTTTCCCATTCTTCATCAAGGCTGATAGTGGTGCTGAAACACTGGAGAAGTCTGGTACGAACCTATGGTAGTATCCAGCTAAGCATAAGTCCCTCTCTCTTTGAGGAGGTAAACCTAGATACATCTTTTGAATGGATGTCCCCAAACTCTGTCGCTTCTGTTGAAAACTCAAAACTCTTATGCATGAGTTTATCATGTGCTGCCCAGGTTTTCTTTTTCACCAACCAAGGAAAAAACCTTATTCAAACGTTGTAGATAAACCACAACCTCTTTTCCAAATATAGTCAATCTAATTGTGAACTGTGGATGTCAAGTCCAAACCCAAACTAACTTCGTAAGGCCTCAATGCTACCACAAAGAGGTTATAACCGAAACTCTCGCCTCAAAGGTAAAATCACACCATCGGCATATGTATGATTATTGAGTCTCCTCCAGAAGGTATCTTCAGACGTGAGGGTCAATTCAACGGTTTAACCGGAATCTCTAGGTCTTCGATAAGATTCTTGGAAGGAATGATTGGTACCTGTGTCTATTGAAATAGAATCTAGTAGTATACATAGACTATACCTCGAATCATTCCTAGTGCCCTTGGGTCACATTCCTTGACCGCATGCAACTACTCTCTTCCCTTGTCCTCTAGCTCACTGATCCTTGCGAGGTCCAAAAAAATGGGGGGGTGGTTGTAACATGTCGAAAAGTACACCACCTCATGCTGCTCTCCTAACTCTGCTTCCATGTCTACTTTCCTACAGACTCATCATTCCTTAACACTTCCTCTTCCTAAAAGATTTTATATGCCCAAGTCTCTGAGACTGGTTCCAATTCCCTAATTCCCACTGCTAACATTCACTGGATGTATCCGCTCAGCAAAAGAACATTCAACTACAAAGGTTCTCGCTATCACCCTAACATAAGTAGGAATGCATAGAGGAATAAGTGATGGGTCAGATGCCCTTAAACACACCTCACACAGAGGTCTGAGCTCTATAGCACTGATCAGATCGTATTTATCGAGTACCAGGAATGATCACTACGCCTTGATGAATACTCAGCTACCAACATGTCATCCTGCCGAAGCTGTATAAGATCTAGAAAACTCTCATCCACCTCCTTAAGCCAGTCCTCAGCTGCCTATGAGTTAGGTTCGCCTCGGAACATGAGGGGGATCTGATGCTGAAACACATGAAAGGCACTAAAACTATAAGTGTCCTCTATAGGTACTTCCAGTTGTAACTACTAACCAACGGGAAGTGATATTGCTGGCACACTACCCGAAGGTACCATATCAGGCATCGGTCCACATACCAAAGCCTCATCACTATGCGGACCATCCTCATGGTCACTCACTGAAAAAGACTAGTATCTAAGATCACCATATGCTCTACTAGTGTCTCAACTAGGCGGAAAACTCTAGTAATCACCTCCATACAGTCCTCTAATTCTTAGGAATCTGTCTCGCCTCAAAACCTAGAAGGCCTCTGCCGCTGGAAATCGTGCAATTCGCTCAGTCAACGTGCATTGTATGCTAGTCTGGCTGGTGGCATCTGCTTCCCAATGGGTTGTGGTGCTTTTGTTACACCACCTGAAAGTGCCAACATAGTAAGAGGGACCTGCATCGGAGCCTCGTTGCTCGGTGGGCCATCATCGTGTACTCTCTCACAAACCCTAGCTTGTTGTCTACGTAGTGGTATCCTGATAAGGAACAGGTTCACCATGGTCAATAAGTTATACCTGGTGAGATGACTCAATGAGTTCCCAAAGAAGACTCTTGAAAACACACATGCAATCAGTGCTTTCATGCACTGAGTCAGAAATCAGAAGTTAGGGTCCTGGTGTATGGATACTTCAGTCATCATACCAAAACTGGGCTTCTTAAACTTAAAAACACTCTCAATTCCCATAACACTATTGCTTCACAGAAAAGATTAGAGTCCTAAGTTCTACGGCAGAACCGAATCCTCTGATACCAATTTGTCACGACCTGTCCCCCAGGGCCCTTGTCATGACTAACCTAAGACCGCCTTCCAAATGACAGGGGTTAAAGACTAGCACCAAAGGAGTAAATCTCTAAAATTGGGAAGGTATTTCCTTTATAAAGTGTAAACACACACAACAGAGTACGAGATGGAAGTAAAACACTAAGCAAAACTATATAAAAAGGAGTGATTAAAAGTAAAAGGGATCAGAAATACAAGCCCAACAGGAAAGTACAAGTAAAACTGAAAAATAAATACAACTGAAGAAATGTAAAGTAGCTACTGGGTCGTCCTCTGGGGATCCCCACCTGAAGGGTAGGTATATATAGACTCCCCATCACACCACGTCTGTCAGTCTACTCTGTGTACCGACTCGTCCTAAGGTCCTCCTCTGAGTACCATCTAGTCCTGCTACACTCATCCTCAGTCTGTAGTGTCCGTCATCTGCATCCAACACAATAAGGTGCAGGCATAACCCATGCAGGGTTGAGTATAACGATACTTAGTAGGGACCATGAGACCCTCAAGGTCTCACAAAATCAAACAAGGATAAACCACAAAGTATGAAATCAACAGATAAGCCCACTTAGGTATATGCCCATACGTATACCTATGTTATCAAGTAATCCATCTTAATCATGAGGAAAACATGAAGTACTGACTCAGCTCACACATGTATAAAACTTATGTAGAGATATAGAGATGATCTAATATAGCCATTAAATCATCTAAGCTGTCTGACCCACACAGGATCCAAGACCAGCAATGAGAACTGTTAGACCCACACAAGATATTGGAACAGTAGTTGGAGATGTCGGACCCACGTAGGATCCAAGACCAGCTATTTTTTCAAACCCACACAGGGTCCAGGAATAGAAGTCAGAACTGTTAGACCCACACATGATCCGGGAATAGTAGTTGGAGTTGTCGGACTTACACAAGATCGAGTACTAGTTATTCTGTCGAACCCACATAGGATCCAGGAACAGAAGTAAGACCTATCGGACCCGTATGGGATCCAGGAACAGTTGTCAATGTTGTCGAACCCACACAGGATCCAGGAACAGTCATTAATGCATAGCCAGCCATAGGGTTCTGCACGTAGCATGCTTGATTCTAGGAGAGTCCACTCCTCAGGCCAAGTGTCGGTACGTCAACTACCACTATGTCCAATGAAATAGTATCTCAAAGGTCTGCCTCATCATAGGGGTCTTAATGCAACAGATGACGCGTCAATCGGATGCAGGGTTTGTGAGTTATTCGCCTTTTAGTTTTGGGGGCTCGGTTGGATTTGTGTATGATCCAACCTGACCATATCTCAACTAAACACCGAACTCCAGTGGGTTATACTCAAAGGGACGGCTATGCACCATGATTTCCAACACCACTGAAGGATCTCCAAACGGATGTCTGGTACCAAAGATATGGCTAAAGGAAGTAAAGGGTCGGTAGTGGGCCCGAGTCCGGTCTGACCCGGTCGGACAGACTCGGCCCAATCCAGTCTGGGCCTACCCAGTTCGGGTCGACTCATGCTGACCCGATGGGTCCAGTCTAGCCCGTTGGGCGGTCTGTCCCATTGGGTTTGGGTCGGCTCGCTAGGCCCAGCCCAGTAGACAGTGTGGGCGGTTTGGCCCGGGCTCGGGGCCAGTTTGGCCCGAAGGGCATGGCTGGCCCGGTTCGTCTAGGGCACCATGAGGGGGATGGGACACTGACTCGGCCAGGAGGCTACTAGGGGCCGGTTCTCCGGAGGCGCCCAGGGTGCGCGCAGAGGTCGGCAGGCAGCCGGCATGGGGCGACGCGGGTGGAGGCCGGAAGGGCGGCCGGGGAGCGTCTCGACAAGGAGGGTCATGGCCAGGCAGGGCATGGCCAGGTGGAGGGCGGCCAGGCGGGCGCGGCCAGGCGGGCGGCCAGGCAAGCGGGAAAGCAGGCGACCATTCGGGAAGCCAGTTGAGGGGCGACCAGGCGGGCAGCTAGGTGGGCCAGCGGGCTGACAGCCATGAGGCGCGCCACCAGGCGGCCGGTTCAGGGAGGCCAGCGGGGCGCGCACGGAGGTCGGGCAGCCGGGAGGCTGGGAAGCTGGAAGGCTGGAAGGTCGGGCCGACGTGAGCTAGCGGTATTCGGCCAGGATCACTGGAGCGTCGTGGGGGTGGCACAATTCACTGAGGCTACGGGTAGAGCGACCTTTATCGTCGCCACCTTCGTCATTCCATCACCTCATCACCTCGTCGAAGGTTATAAAAAAACAAGAACGATGGAGGGGGTCGGTTCATGTTGGATTGGCCCGCACCCTCCACATTTAAGGTGGTATCATGCGGTTCATCAAGATCATAAGAATGATAAAAAACAACTCACCCACAATGAATCATTTCCAACATAAGAATAAGATTAAAGGAAATCATCAACATGAAATAAACCCCCTACCATTGATTCTTCGTTCGTCGTTCATTGATGGAGTCGTAGAAATTAGATGAAGAGAACCATTGTTCATCGCGTCTGCCGCACACTTCCAAACCCAATCTGCGTCGACTGTGGAAGACACTCCATGTCGATAAGTGTCTAGGGAAGAAGTCAAAAAAGGATCGTTGTCGGCGTTCTTCGTTGGAAGAATGCATTCTTCGTTCTTCCTTGGGAGAATTATAATCCTCCCATGCTCTCCTCGTTCCCAACCTCCACCAAAATTCCAAGTGAATAATATTAGATTGAGTTTTCTAATATTTCGTTGGCATAGAAATTAAAACAGAATAATTAAATTAATTAGATAGGATCCACCTAATTAATGTGAAGGGTTGACACAAAGTAAATAAAGGGGAGTTGAAGAGGATCTCCTATATTAATTAGATCTTGAGGATTTCTCCACTTTAATGGGGAGTTTCAAGGGGTTAAAAGCCCGGGTGGTCCCCACCACATTTATCCTCACATGGGATGTTGTGTTCAGGTGGGCCCCACCACCATAACCTCTCATGGGAGGTTAAGGTGTGGCGTTCCCACCTCCAACCTCCGTGAGGAGGTTTTAACCATCACACACTAAATGGAGGATCAAATAAAATAAAGTGTATCTCACTTTATCTTATTATTCTTCCATGAAAACCCAACATCTAACTTTTATTCTCGACCAACTATCATCGAGGTGAAAGTCTACTTAAGCGAATACCAGCGTTGCGAGTTCAACGGTACCCTCAGATTTCAATTTCAAGCATCGGTTCAAAAGTTATAAAAAATCACTTGTATGTTTACTGAACGTACCCAAACAAAACTTCAGAAATTGATTTTGGGCACACTGGGCCTCAGAATCACGCGCCGTCAATTTTCACAGACTCACAAAATTCCCATGTATTTAAGAAAATAATTTCTATGGAAATTCCGAGTCTTTACAATATATCAATCTATAATATCATATATTGTGAAATTATAACATTTTTTCAGCTTTTTATTATTTATATTTTATTATTGTCATTATTTCAAGTATTCTCTACATTTTTATATATGTTTTGATTCATTAATTTAATTATCTGTATTTTCTCATTGTTAAATAATATCCAAAACTTTATTCATGATATAAATATAATATATATATATATACAATATATATAAATTTATAGTCTTGAAAAGAAAATAGATATAAAAAAATTATTACACTATTCATGGAGATGGTAGGTCATACGTACGCAGGGAAGTTGTTTTCAATTTTTCAAGGATAGAAAAGGAGGAATGAAAATAATAATTCACATAAACAGTACTAGTATTTATCAGAAATATCATATATATATATATATATATATTAATTTAATATACCTTTACATCTATCCATATCAAGAGGAAATGAAAAACAAATCACATAATTTCATAGAAGTGGTGCCTACATGTACATACGTGCGATATTATCATTTTCCAATATATGGGAAGATAATGAGGTAGATATGATATTATAATAAAAAAGGAAGAATTATATCATACATATAATTTATATTCATTTTTTCTATATTTATAATAATTCATGTAAAGTGGTGATGAAATATGAATTACACCGCTATAAAGAGATAGTACGTCGTACAAACACACAAGTGATGTTTTTTCTTTTCTTAAGATAAAAAAGAGGTATAAAATTGATTTTCCCATAATCATAATAAAATATTAGTACATTTATAGTACTATATTTATTATTTTATAAGGGTTAAAATATATTTTGAGGATGTCCAAGAAGAGATAAACTTGAAATAGTCGGTGAATATTCTTACCTCTTCTTTGGTTTAATTCTTTCAGATCCCTTATTTAGAATCCTTGGAATTTTGTTTTTAAAATACCAAAACCTATATTTCTTATATATTGATGCTTATAAAAGAATTGGGTAGTTTTTGGTTAAACTATATCAATCAATGTTCTGCAGTGAAAAGATAGACAGGGTATCCTTTTACATGTGAGGAGAGGGGGAACCCTTGTAATTACATAAAGTATTAAATTAATATAAATTAATTTTAACATATAAATAGATCCAAATTAATATAATTGAAAGATAATATGAGAATTATTATAAATAATCCCATCCAATATAATTTGGACACTTTTTGGTTATCTTTTCACCCATTTCACATAGTTTAAACCCCCGACTCTTTAACCTTTTTGACAATTTCCATGATATTAATGTTCTTTACTATTTTGGGGTAAATAAACTTACAATAAAAGAAAAATCAGCCATTAAATTTACCTTTTTTAATATTTTCAACAATATCCCATTCACCAGGATAATGATAAGGTATTTATGAATTTTAAATCATTTAATTAAATATTTTTTTATTATTAAATATCATTAAGGTCATTTTTTGAAAATACAAGAAATATTATAATATAGTAAAATTATAACACATGTAAAATGGTTCCAAAATGACATTTATTTGAATTTAAGAAAGATATGGTCTTAACCTATTAATAAAATAAAATTTTGATTTTTTTATTATATATTAGTTTATCCACTTGGTAAAACAATATTAACCATAACCATGGTGATGTTTTTTTTTTTAAATTAATGGTTTATAATTTTAATTATAAAGTTCCAATTGGATCAGAAATGGGAAATGGATAAAATTTTAGACCATTTATAATCATAATTGTCATCTTTCAATATTTCTATGTTTTTTAAATAATTTAATAACATATTTTTTGACAAAAAATATAATAAATGTAATTTTTGATAATATCCATTTAATTTAACTTTATATCCTTCATGATAGTAATTGAATTAAAATATAATCCTTTTATACATAAATAATATTTTATATTGTTATTTAAAATTCTTGATACACTATAACTCACCAAAAAACATATTACATTTATATTATTATAAATAATTTACTTAATTTTTCTACTACTTTCTGAAGCACTATGTTAGTGTTGCAAAAGAAATTAAGGTAATTATTTCATCACTAAAAATTAAAAATAAATTACAATGATAAAAAAACATTACATAAAATTTATTACAAAAAATAATTTTTTTATCACCACAAAAAAATATTAAAGATATTAAAAGCAATAAAGTGACATTTTTTACTTTATCTTTTGTATAAATATTAAAAACCTCAAAATAAAATTAAAAATTGAACAAAAGATAATATTATATAATTTTGGATAATTTTGGATTAAATATACACATACAATGAAATAAAGGAAAGTGATTTAATTAGTTTTTAATATAATCACAATAGTTTTAACCCTAATTAACCAATTTTCCAACTACAGAGGTGATAACTTTTAACATTATTATTATTCATAATGCCTAAAAAAGGAATAAATTGACAAAATTTGAAATTCCTTATTAAAATATGGAATCAATTCCTCATGATTCAGTATCTATATGTGGAATAAATTCCTTTTAAGATGAACCCACACAACATGATGAAAAAAATATTTCTAATTGTTTTTATTAAATATGAATTGTTTTCACACTATAATCCTTATAAAATTAATTCCAAATCCCTTAATTAAATTATATATAATATAAGTGAAATAATGTAACTTTTAAACCCATTTAAAAAAAAATTAATTTTAAAATCATGAAAAAAATGGTTTTTTAATAAAAAATTTCATTTTTCACTATTAATAAAAACAAAACTTTTCAGAAATTTTTCAAAAAATCACTCTTGGATAATTTTGACATGATGATTCTAAAAAAGATATAATTTTTATCTGATATAAATTCTAAAATATCCATAAATTAATTATATAATTACTCACAAAAACAAATAAAACCCATTTATGAAGAAAACATATTTTTTAATAGTAAAATGAATTTACTAAACAATTTGTGTTTATTTATTATACATTAATAACTACAATTATACTAAGTATAACCATAATATATATGAAATTATATAATTAAAAATGTGGTTAATCATATTCACACCTACCAATTCAATGTCTAGGTTATAATGGTTGTATTTTAATAATAATATTTCATGGTTCATTTAAGGTCATTTATTAATGTTTGGTACATTATCAAAGATAATATTATTCTAAAATATAAAGATATTATAGTCCATTAATAATGATAAGAACTTATAATCAAATTAAATATACATACCTTTTTATGTGTTGTAGATTATTTCTTTAACATAATTTCTTGATTTGTGTTATTTTTTCAAGATATTTTCTCTTTTATTTGATATATCTTTTTTGGCATTAAAAATTAGAACATGAGTGTGTTGTTGCATTTTTAAATACATGAATATAAATAACATGTAGGTTTGGAGATCATGGATAGTTTCTATAGGGATATATCATGTATTATGGTTAAACCCATATAATAACCATTGTGTGAACTCATAGACTCGTTTGGATCTATCTTAATGGGTTCGCTTTTTTACTGTATTTTCTTTTCGTTAAAGAAGATGTCACCTTACTGTGGTCTTATAAGAGTAAATTAAAAATAAGGATGGAATTCTCTCACAAGGAAGGATGTTCTTAGTTTACCATCAAACATGTAAGATTATATAGGTGATCAATCTCACTCACCTTCTCTTTGGTTTAGGTAGGAAGGCCACATTAGCCTGATGTTTTCTCTTAGTGTCATTCATATTCATAAGAGTTCAAAACTATTATAAAATAATATGTAACTTTCAACCCAATAATTATTAATAATTCTAGAAACGAG
This sequence comes from Viscum album, assembly GCA_963277665.1. Classification (NCBI taxonomy): domain Eukaryota; kingdom Viridiplantae; phylum Streptophyta; class Magnoliopsida; order Santalales; family Viscaceae; genus Viscum; species Viscum album. The sequence continues at coordinate 274,135,420 of OY728165.1, read as the reverse complement.
AGGCCCTTATTATATTGAGGAATTTCTTGAAATCATTTTGGGAATATTTTACCTATTAGATAGTAATAACCCAATATTTTAAAAGAAAATTGTGTTCAATAACAAATACAACATGAATCATAGAGATTAAATGAAACCAAAATTTATATTATATAAGTGTTCTATTCAAAAACTACACATTATTTTTTGGGTGTATTAATATGATTAACACTATCATGAAATATATATAAATTTCTTACTTTATAATAATTTATTAATTAATTCTTATGAAACAAGAAATTATTTTTTTAGTAAAATCATTTTATGATTCAAAAATGTGTTTTATTAAAAAATGGTTACTATTTTTTGTGAGAAATTATTATGATTAATATCAGGAAAATTTAATAATTTTAATAGGTAAAAAATATATCATTTTTAAATTCAACATAGAAAAATTACCTTTTGAGTAATTATTTAGAATATATAGAAATGTTTTATTTTTAAATGAACATTGAATGATTTTAATTTCTATTGAAAAATGTTTTTTCATCTAAAATACATAAATAGTAAAATTAAATTTTGGATTAGTTTTTAAATTTCATTATTTATTTCTTATTAAAAAAATCTAATAATAGTATTTTGAATGAATTCTATACTTGAATTTGGTAGAAAAACATTTTTATACTTAAAATTAATTTTTTTCAAATAAAATTGTTTGTCATCACGTTTAATGGGTTTATTTTTAAATTAAATCTTGAAAATTATAAAAATTGGTTCATAAAAAGTACATTCCCTATTTAGAATCAAGGGGATATAATTTGGTAAAATTAAAATGATTTAATTAATGTTTAAAATAATTTGATAAGGCTTCAAAGTTATTCAAAACACCCTTTATTACATTGGATTGGAATATTTAATATGTAATCATATGAACATTGAAAATATAGCCTTTTACCTTTATATTTTTTCTTGAAATTTATATTATTTTTAGAAAAGAAAAAAGAAAAATGTCCCTTCAATAATTTTAAATTCCATATATATGATCACATAAAAATAAAAATAAGTAATGAATTACTATTAAAAGTTATTTTGAGAAAGAGTAACTTTTTTATGGTAATTTGTTTCTAATTTTTAGTGATTATACAATTACCCAAAATGCATACTCAACGTCAACATAGTGCATGTGTAAATAGTCAAAAAAAGTATGTGTTTTTAAAATCCCTAAAATTAATATTTTTTGGTGTTTTGTTGTTTCCCATGCTATTTTTAGATAAATATAAATTTTATAGATGTGTGAATGTTTTATATTCCAATTATGTTGTTTTATTTAGAACTTTAAAGTCAAATTAAATTAATTGTTGAAAAAATGACACTACTTGTTTTTATAATAAACAATATTTTATTAAATTATTTTGAATTCATAAAAATAATATATTCATCCAATTTAATGTGATATGGTTTAAAATAATAACCATGGTCCATTTATGGGTCATATTTCCTTTTATAGTAGCATTCCTGACTACTATATAGTAAAGACATTAATATCGTCATAATTTTCAAATTTGTTAATGGGGATAAAATAAAGTGATAAGTGTAAAAACATAACCCAAAATTGTAAAATTTTATTTGATGAGGTTATTCAATACCAAACACATCATATATTAAAATTATATAAATTAGGAACCACATTAAAATTAAAATTAATTTATATTAATTTAATAATTTAAGAACGTTCATGAATACCCCTACCCTCATATATAAGAGGGTGCATCCTCTCCTCTTTTCCTCACACCATTTGAGCACTCTATATCAAATTTTTTTACCCAAATCCCTCCTCAAAATCCCATCCATAGTTTTCAAGGTCTTATATGGGGATGAATACTAATCTTAGAGGGTATGAGGTGTATAGAAATGGATGTTGTCCAAATTTTAGGTATAACTTTTAAAAAATATTTTAGTTTTATTTATTATTACACCTATTTCAAATATTCTTCAATCATGTTGAAATAATAAAACTAGTATATTAAATATATTGAAATGTTTTTATTTTAATAGAATAAACAATATCCATCTCTTTATAGCATTTGGGATATTAATCTGTCATTTTTGTGTACGTTAGACTACCACCTCGCAAATCGATGTAATTTATTTTACTTCAAAATCTCTTTTAGTTTTACATAATGATAGATTTAATGTATATATAAGATTTTAATGAAATATTTATCATTCTAGAAAGTTAATATATCATTTAATTAATTAATTTTCAATAAAAAAATAATGATAACATTGTTCATGTGTACATGTTGATTACAACCTACACAAAGAGATGTGATTTTGTTTTCATGACTACATCACATGGGTGCTATATATAAATGTATTTAAAGAAACAATATTATATTTATGATATATTAACTATTATGTAAATATAAAATAATACTTACCTTCTTCTAATCATGTATATGTATAACCTACCAACTCCAAAATTGTAACATTCTTCATTTTTCATAACCATCTCTATGAAAAAACCTACTATATACAATAAATGCCTTTACCAGTGCTTGGAAAAATTGATGATTAAGGTTACCTTTATCAGTGCTAAGAAAAAATATTATAAAGTGTACCTTTTATCTACACTAAAAAACACTGCTAAATGCTACTCTTTATCAATGCTTTTTTTAGCGCTGATAAAGGATAAATTTTATTAGTTATTTTTTTTAAAACTAATAAACCATACCCTTTATTAGTGATTTATTTTTTATAATGATAAAGGGTACCCTTTATCTATGATTTATTATTTGGATAGATAAATTTCATCTTTTATATATGCTTTTTGTAGCACTGATAAAGGTATAGATCGTCGCGTGAGTCCCACTTCATAATAGCATACGGGATGGTGGTCCTTTATATATCATTCTTCCATATCCATGGATTTGAAGCTTGATATTAGGATGGGTTGTCGTGTACATTGCACAGACTTATATGATCCCTCTATGGGCCCATGGGGGCCTTAGCTCACTCTATACATGACCTCGGCCTTTGCCCACATTCATATTCGGGTCCTATAGGACCTGACTCGATCCATTTCAAAATTTTATATACAAAAAAATAAAAAATAAAAGTATTAAAAACAATAAAAATTGAAATAATTAAAGAAATAAAATAATAATTGAATAAATAATAATAATAATAAATTTTAATTAAATTATAATTATTAAAATTAATATATATATATACTATATATATTACTAAATTTTAAATATTAAATATAGATATATAATACGAATAAAATAAAATAATTAAACAAATAAAAATAAAAATTAAGTAAATTAAAATAAATATTAAATTTTTTATTAATTATATAATTATTGATAAAAATGAATAAATTTAATATAAATATAGATAAATTATAAAAATTAATAAATACGATATATTAAATATAGATATATAAAATGATGAAAATTAAATAGTTAAACAAAGAGAATTTAAAAATTTGTAAATTTATAAAAATATTATAAAGTTTATTAATTAAATAATTATTGACAAAAATGAAAAAATAAACATACAAATATACATATTATAAATATTAATAAATATTATATATGAATTATAGATATACATAATTAATAAATTATAATAATAAATAAAAGTTAATAAATTGTAACAATTAAATAAAATTAAAAATGAAACAGAGTTGTTAATAAATTTATTAATGAAATAATTATTTAAAAAATGAATAAATTTCATATATATATATACATTAATTATAAAGTGTAATAAATAATATATGTTAAATATAAATATTGAAAATTAATAAAATGTAATAATTAAAAAAATATTAATGAATTATTAATTTTTAATGTTTTTATACAAAATTTTTCATTAATACATATAATACAAAAATATATTCACATATATTATATATATATATATATATATATAATATTTCCAAAAATATGATTTATATAATACAAAATATTTTTGATTATGCTAAATAAGTCAAATTTTTAGTAAAGAATGATATATAATTAAAAATTAATATTAATTAAAAATACTACCAAATTGTATCGATTAATATAAATTAATTGAGTATCATTTGATTTTTTTATTTATCATATCAAACATTTTTTACAATTCTTTCACACATACATTTACATAATTAATGCACTTTTATATATAACACACACACATAAATTATAACGACCCTATTATTTATAGAATAATACTTTTTCATTTCTATTAATACTTATGAGTAAGATATTAATTTTATGTTAATGGGGACTATTTTTTTGATAGCATACTCAACACGTAACAAGGGGTTTCTCTTAAATCTTACGTTGCACGCAACATTGAGATATATCGAAAAATAATATAATAATACTATTATTTTAAATGGTAGTTAACGCTTAGCTATTGTATTTGAGGGAATGAATAGAGATAACTAAAATATTATTATATATTTATGCTATATTTATTTACATATATCCAATAAATTTTAGAGGCTTAAAATAAGAATAAATCTGATTTTAAGCATGAAATAATATAATATTCTTTGAAAGGTCGATTTACTGCCTTTTGATGGTGAACCCTCTTTAAATATAGTTTTTGTCACTTTTATATGTTCAAATTTATAAAATAAAATTATTTCTTAAAATTGTGAAATAAAAATTTACTTTGAATGAAATTTTGGTATTTTTATGATAAAGTTCATTTTTAATGAATAATGAAAAATACAGCATTTTAATTCAAAACTGTATTTTCATCTAATTTATTTATATAGTTAGATTGTAATTTTTATTATTTTTAAAGTATAATTGGATTATATTTAAATCAATTAATTCAATTATGTCCATTGTAATTAATTTCACATTTTAATTGGACATAACCCCAGGTCATTATTTGGATAGTTATTATTTCTTAAAAACCCACCTTTTGGTTTTGACAACAGGAATTAATTTTAAATCAATTACTGAAACTTATTTTTTTTAAATTTGGAAAAATGGATTCCATATTTGTAATCATGAGGTACAAATTATATAAATAGGTAGCTTTTATTTTTAGACATTATGAACATGACTTCAGTAAATATTTTATTTACCGTGGTTAAAAGGTAAATCTAGTAAAAATGGGTAAAAAAATAATATTATAATAATATTATAATTATTTAACACATGCAATAACCCAATTTTTTGAGATATTTCCTACTATGGGCATCCTTGGGTCTATTTTAGGAGCCCATGAAGCCACTTTGTGTGTGAAAATGACATTTAATTAAATTTAATTTAAAGTTAAGGAAAATATACCCTAAACATGTATCTTTTACTAAAATGATTTTTATATTGGGTTATATAAGTGATCCCTTCTGCTATAAATAGTAATTATAAAGATAAAAATATTTCCTACATCATGGTATTATATTTTTAAGTTTTAGACATCAAATAAATAAATATATTTTTGACACAAGGGTGATGTAGTGATTACCATATAAATGAATGATTTAAATAAATAAGATTATAAATGTTAAAATAATTTTATTTTGAAACCTTTTATAAAATCCATGAAATTTTTGGATTATTATGACTTTTAATATTTTAATTAATGTAGTGTTTTTTATAATAATCAATTTTTTATGTATTTTTAAAAATTCGTGATATGAATAGTATAAAAAATGACATAAAAGAGTTTTAAAAAAAATAATATTTTATTAAATGATATAATTGTACTGAAAATATAAGATTATTCAAAATTAATTAAATAATGATGAAAATATCATTAATATTACACTTGAGGTTCGATTAAAATTTTATAGTAACTATATTAACCATATAATACGAATACACAAGAAGACATGGTAAGAGTAAAATTAGTTAACTAAGGGTTAAAGATAAAAGATAAGGTTAAATTTGAGACCAAAACTTGTATAAAACTTATTTTTTGAGAAAATTTAGAAAAATAATCACTTTATCTTCAAGATAAATTAGCTGGGGACCTTTTAAAATAGAAATTCAATTTATAATAAAATAATCTTCAAAGTCATTCCTAAAGTGCCCCTCATTCCTCTTATAAAAGGGCATCACCTCTAACACTTAAACACCTCTAAAGACCCTTTGGCTCGTCTAAACTCTTCCCAAATAATATTCCAATATCCCTCTATTCCGCATACAAGCCTCACCTTGGGAAGAATAAAATTCAAGAAGTTTGTTTAGCTTAAATCAAAAGGAGTTACCAGATTTGAGGTAATGTCTTCTCTCAAGATTCGTTCATTTATTTTCATTATCCAACCCCATGAAATCTATTTATTACACTATTTTATGAAAACACTAGTATATTAAATATACTAGCATGTTTTTATTATAATTATTCAAACAACACTTACACACATCTCCATCTAATGGATATGAATATATTGTTTCTGTGTATGGTGAACTACTGCCTCGTGAAACGATGACTGTTCGATTTTCCCCTACCACCTATAATGGTGGACATTATTATGGAACTATATTTATATATGATATGTATTATATTTATATTTTCTCTATTCTTATGTAATTTTATTTACAACAAACATTTATTCTTTCTATAATGTGTATATACGATAATTTCATTTAAGGAAGTATGAACTGTTGCCCCCCTCAAATTGAGATGACGCGTTCATTCCATACATGTATCATATAAAGGATGGGACTAATTAAATAATGTAAAATATATATCATATTATATTATAATGTAATTATAATATAACTTTGTATCATTTAGTTTTCATTCCTTTAAAAATGAAAAAAAAAGAAATTAAAGTAGTGTTCATGCGTATGTACGGCTTACCGTCTCCATGAACGGTGCATTTCATTTCTTATCTCCAAATTTTATGGAATATTATAAATAAAAATATAATGAATATATAATATAAATATTATATTTAAATCCTGAATATCATTCTGGTGATAATGGAAGTTTGACCTCATGGAAAATTTGTAATTATAACAAGTTTATTTTTGACTCAAGTATCGAATATCGACAAAACGACCGATATTAACTAAAATAATTATGTAATTTTTATAATGTGGTAATAGGTGATATAAAAGGAATAAAAAAACTTAAAAAAAAGTTTTTAATCAAGTAGAAATTAACTTAAGTTTACTATTCAGGAAGAAAAAGGAACATACATGATGAATCAGACGCAAGGTAAGGGACTTTGTCTAAATCTCCTTTCATTGAGGCATATTTTGATTTATACATTAATTTATTTTATATGGTATATAAAACCCTTTTATTTTTCATTTAATTCAAAAGTAATCTTTTTCAATGAAGAGTTTTACTAAATGATAAAAGGAATGTTTTTTTTAACGTAGGCGGTGACAACGACCTTTCCTCTACCACAAGTATTATTTGGTATTTGGATTCCTTAACAAGATGAAATGTTTTTAAATAGAAAATAAATACCATATACCATTTTTACATATTTTTTTATTTATAATGGTTTTTATAAAGTATCAATTAATTCAATAGCTTGAAATGTTATATTTTTATTAGAATGTCGAACTGTTATCTTTCCTTCATGCTTGTTTTATGTGTTATGATTATGTTATGGTTCATGGAAATTGTTTACATATATGGGTGGTTATTTTATAAACCATGGTTGGGTGAGCACAAGATATCTCTCCAATTCATTGGGTAGCATAACAGTGGTAAACGTTAATGTTTTTCCTAAGATATTTTGGGAATATACTAATGTGGTATTCTAAATGTAACTCCCTACGTAGCTGTGAAAGCTACAATGCAATTATGTTATGGATTCCACAAGCTACCTTTATGATTTATGAATTCTATGTGTCATTCATAAATCTTATGACTTCATGAGTTATGTTAAAAATATTATGTTTCTTAATTGAAAAGTACGATTTCATTGATTTGCATGTATTGATGGACTAATGTTTTATTTCATTATTTTATAACCCTTCTTGAGCCTTTTATGCTCATACCAAGTTTTTGAAATGTTTTTCCTAGGGTATAAGGAAGGGTAAGAGAAAGGATGAATTCAAAAATATTTATATCAAGAAAATAATTCTTGTTTTATTTAAGGAATTTTATTATTGTGAAAAATATTTGGATAGAGTATAAGTGTATACTTTGTATGATTTTGAGATGAAATGTAATATTTATGACCCAATTCTCTAAAAATATAAACCTAAAAAGATCCTTAATGCTAATTATTAACATAATTCAAGATTATGTAATGTTTAATTCTAGGGATTTATAGTTGGTGCCATAGGTCGGTTTAGATAACTTTATAGGTTAGTGTGTTATCTAGGTGTAGGTAAAGGATCCCATATAACCAAGACAGTTATTATCATATGGAAACTTTTGGAGGGTTATGGTAAAATATGTTGTTTGGATAAAAACCTGAATAATATTGATATAATAAGTTTAATGGATTAGAGTAATATAAAAGTTTTTATGTTATCTTTAACATATAGAGGATTCTTTTTTTGAATTATAATATTTAGTTTCATTTTTAAGTGTTTATTATTTTCATATGATTAAGGATAATTTTTCAAGATGGAATGAAAAAGATCTTACACAACCTTATTATACCTTCCTAACAATTTAATCATCATTATTATGGAAAAAGAATGTTCGAATTATTTTGACAGCTTCTTTAGTATTCAAATCACCTGAAAGAAATTGTTTGAGCTATCCAACACAAATTCATTTCTAAAACAAATGTGTGGTTCATGGTATATTTTTCATATGATTTTAAGATCTAAAAATATCCAATTATATTGAAAAGTGAAATTACATAAGTGGAGTGAATGTTTTTCTTTTGAATGTATGACAACATGCCGAAAGGGAACATATTAAAGATTATGATATATGGATTCAAGGTATGATTTATGTTATTATCAATAAATAATGAAGAATATTTGGATTGGTATTTACAAATGATGAGGATATCCGATCTATAGGAATGACGTATTAAGAAATAAGGTGGAAATTCATTATTAGCATATTCTAATAAGCGCTGAATGAGTAAGAAGTCTACATATAAGGTATTAAAGAGTTATGGTAGGTTGTTGAATGATTATATGATTAAAATTATTAATTATATTTTTATGATGTGATTAATTTGGGATGACTTTTTCTAATATGTGTAACCCTGATGTTTGATATGTGAAAATGAAATTCAATAAATAATTACCTTTTCTTATGTGGATATAAGGGATAACCTTATTAGTTCATATGATCTTTTTTGAGTTAATTAATGGTTATTACATTTTGGGATGCAAAATGAAAGGTATTATATAACCTTTGAGGACAGATCAAGTTATGGAAATTTTTGAGGAAATTATCTTATTTTTTAGAATGTTATAAAAATTATATGGTTTTAGAAAAATTAAAACTCATAACATGGGTGACAACCCGTCTTATCCGGAAAGGCTTCATGAATTGAACCCACAACCAAAGTGAGACTAGGATTTATCACCTTCCAAAGGACTACGTGAAGTCCCTGGTTAGTATGAATAATTTTTTTAGTTAATTAGTTCATGAATCAAGAATATGTTGATTTTTGAACTTACGTTTTATCAAATGGATATCCTTAGTATAGGAAAATTATTTGGTGATTAAGTGATAAATGTTATTTTGGAGGAAATTATATTTTTTGGGAACACTATATGCCTAAGAAAAATATAATACTATGGGATTTAATTTTTGGAGTGATGGTTGAAATATTATTTTGTAATAATCTATGTTTTATTGTGGACATATGGCTATTTGGGTTATTTATGGAAATGATTAACCTATCATATAGAATATGTGATTAGGTTAATTACTTTTCAATATGATACTTTAAAAGTAATCAATGTTATTTGGAGATGAATGTTATGATTTATTGTGGAAGACTATGTGATCAAATCCTTCTGAATTTTGGGTTTTAATCTTAGTTAGATTATTTTGAATAATTTTAATGACAATTGCATATTGAATGGTATTTTTTGAACTTTGGGTATTTTTTGTTGAATTTTGGAGATTAACTGTAATATTTATTTTCCTAAAGGATTATCCTTTTGGGGGATTATCTAATCTTGTACTGGCCATTTATTTTGTTTTGGTTAATGTCTAAGGAGAGGGGAAATATATAGTTCATCTTTTGTGGATTATGTGATTATATAAAAGTTGATTATAGCTCTTTTGATGTGACTAAGTCATCTTAAATACTCATTGTTTAGAGAAAAGATGAGTTTGTAGTATAAATTTAGTAATGAATGAATGTCTACATGACATGTAAGTATGTTTCCTTATGTTCTTATTCAAGCTCATAAATAAAGTTATCAACTTTATGAAAATGATATTAAAACAAAAATATTGTTTGTTTAATTTTCTTACTGCAAAATCAAAACACCATTTAACCTATCATAAGTTTTTGATTTTTTGATGGTTAAATTTCTCCTAAAAATGTATTTTATCACTCTCCATCAGAAATTGATGGTTAGTTTTCTATTCTATATCCATGTTTTCATACATGGAATCCTTGTATAGGTTATCATGGGTTCCCTTTGTACTTATCTTTTTTTCTTTTAAAGTGATATTTTTATTCACTCTTTTTCTGATGTGGGATTTTTAATGAAGTTTTCGAGCCCAATTTTAAAATCGTGAGGACGCAATTTTCAAAAGGGGGGAAGGATGTAACAACCCAGGTATTTATAGAATAATACTTTTTAATTTATATTAATAATTATGAGAAATATATTAATTTTACATTAAAGGGGATGATTTCTCCAATAGTGTACTCAACACAAAACAAGGGTTTTCTCCTAAATCTTACAATGCGCACAACTTTGAAATATACCAAAAGATAATATAATAATTTTATTATTTTAAATAGTAGTTAATGCATAGCCATTGTATTGGAGGGAATGAACATATCTAACTAAAATATGATTATACATATTTGTTAAATATCTTTACATTTATCCAACATATTTTAGAGGCTTAAAATAAGAATGAACCTGATTTTAAGCATAAAATACTCTAATATTCTTTAAATGGTCAATATACCGCCTATTGTTGGAGAACCTTTTTTAAATATAGTTTTTTTCACTTTTATATATTATATTTAACAAAATAAAATTATTCTTTAGAAGAGGGACACCAAAATTTACTTTAGATGAAATTTTGGTATTTTTCTGATAAAGTTCATTTTTTTAATGAATAGTGAAAAATACTGCATTTTAATTCAAAACTATCTTTTCATCTAATTTATTTATATAGTTATATTGTCCTTTTTATTGGTTTTAAAGTATAATTGGATTATATTTTTATCATTTAATCCAATTATGGTCATTGTAAGTAATTTTTACATTTTAATTGGACATAAACACATGTCAATCTTTTGATAGTTATTACTTCTTAAAAACCCACTTATTGGTTTGGAAAACGGTAATGAAGTTTTTTTTAAAGAATCATGTTTTTATGTATTTTTAAAAATTCATTATATGAATAGTATAAAAATTGACATAAATGAGTTTTTAAAACAAATAATATTTTATTAAATGATATAATAATACTAAAAATCTATGATTTGGAAAAAGGACTTAAACTATGTTGATAATGTCATTATATTGGTATTTTATAGTAACTATTTTAACCATATAGTATGAATACACAAGACTTCATGGTAAGTGTTAAATTAGTTAACTAAGGGTTAAAGCTAAAAGATAAGGTTATATTTGAGACCAAAAATTGTCTAAAACCTATTGGTTGAGAATATTTCTAACAATAATCACCTTATATTTGAATTAAATGGGTTTGAGACCTTTTGAAATCAAAATTACGTTTTTAATAAAATAATCATTCAAGACATTACTAAAGTTCCCCTCCTTTCTCTTATAAAAGGGAATCACCTCTAACCCTTACTCACACCAATCGGGACCCCTTGTATCATCCAAACTCTTCCCAAATAATCTCCCAACATCAATTTATTCCTTCTATAATCCTCACCATGGTCACAAGGCAATTCAAGAAAGCCTTTTATCTTAAATCAAAAGAAGTCACTCGATTTGAGATAATGACTTATCTCAAGATTCTTTCATTTATTTTCTTTCTTAAACCCCATGAATTATATTTATTCAATTATTTTATTAAAAAAAAGTATCTTCAATATAATAGGATGTTTTTATGAGAGTTATTCGAACTAAACTTACGGACACCACCAACTAATAGATACAAACATACTGTATCTGTGTACTGCGAACTACTACCTCATGAAATAGTCATTGTTCGATTTTACCCTACCACATATCATTGTATAAATTATGATGGAACTATATTTATATATGATATATATTATATTTATATTGTCTCTATTATTCTATAATTTTATTTACATCATACCTTTATTATTTCCATAATGTGTAAATATGGTACTTTTATTTGAAGAAGCGCGGACTACCACCACCTCAAAGTTAGATGACTCATTCATTACATACATAGAACATATAAAGGATGGTGTTAATGAACTTATGTAACATATATATCATATTATATTATACTATAATTATAAAATACCTCTGTATCATTTAGTTATCATTCCTTTAAAAATGAAAAAAAATAAATGAATGTAGTGTTCATACGTACGTACAACTTACCGTCTCCATGAACGGTGCATTTCATTTATTATCTCCAAATTTTATATACTATTATAAATACACATATACTGGATATATATATGATAAATATTATATTTAAATCAGGAAAATCATTCTGGAGATAATGGATTTTTAACCTCATGAACAACTTATAATTATAACAAGTTCATTTTTGTCTCAAGTACCAGATATCCACAAAATGACTGATATTAACTTAAATAATTATATAATTCTTATAAAATAGTAATAAGTGATATAAAAGGAATAATAAAATTGAAAAAAAATTCTTAATGAAGTAGAAATTAACTTATGTTTATTATTCAGGAAGAAAAAGCAACATACGTGACGAATCAGATGCAAGGTAAGGGACTTCATCTCAATCTCCTTTTATTAAGGAATATTTTGATTTATACATGAATTTATTTTATACAGTGTATAACCCCCCTTTGAATTTTCATTTCATTCAAAGGGAATATTTTTCTAGGAAGAATTTTACTAAACAAAAAAATGAATTTTTCTTTTTAACTAACACGGTGACAACAACATTTCCACCGCTGCAAGCATTATTTTGTATTTAGATTCCTTCACAAGACATAATGTTTTTAAAAGTAAAATAAATATAATATAAACTTTTACATATTTTTTTTATTCAAAATAGTTTTTATAAAGTATTTATTATGTTAATATCTTGAAATGTTATATTGTGATTAGAATGTGGAAATTTTATCTTTCCTTTATACTTGTTTTCTGTGTTATGATTATGTTATGGTTCTTGGTCATTGTTTACATATACGGGTTGTTCCATGATAAACCTAGGGAGGATGGTATAGATATTTACCTCCAATCCATTGGGTAACATGAAAGAGGTAAACGTTAATGTTTCTCCTAAAAGATTTAGGGAATATACTGTGATGGGTATTCCAAATGTAACTCCCTACATAGCTGTGAAAGCTACAATGTAATTATGTTATGGATGACACAAGTTAACTTTATGATTTATAATTTTGGTTTGTTATTCATAAATATTGTGATTTCGTGAGGTATGTTAAAGAGATTATGTTTTCTGATTGAAAAGTTTGATTTCATTGATTTTCATGTATTGATGGACTAATGTTTTCTTTCATTATTTTATAACCCTTACTGATCCTTTTATGTTCATCCTATGTTTTTGAAATTTTTTTCATAGGGTATAAGGAAGTTTAAGAGAAATTATGAATTCAAGAGGATTTATATCAAGAAAATATTTCTTGTTTTATTTAAGGAGTTTTATTATTGTGAACAAAATTGGATAGAGTAGAAGTGTCTACATTATAATATTTTGAGATGCAATGTAATATTTATGGTATAATTCTCTAAAAAACTAAACCCCAAAAGATACTCAATGTGAATTATTAACTTAATTCAATATTATGTAATGTTTAAGGCTAGGGCCTTATATAAATATTCAAATAATTGATGAAATCTTATATAGAAAGACATACACTCAATATTTTTTAAATTTATTCAAATTTTAGTATTCATTTTATATTTTTATTTAGTAACATGATTAATTTAATATATTATGTTTTTAATCGGTAATATATATTTATTTATTTATTTTCAATATTATTACAAGTAGGTATTATTTATTCATTTTTAATATTATTTATTTTTTGTTTTTGTGGAATCTAATCATTTTCTAATATTTATTTATATGTATTTATTTACTTTGTTTTAATATTTTAAATATATATTCATCTTTATTTCAATATATATCCATATTTTTTAATAATTTATATTCAATCAATAAAATTTATCAATTTTTAAAATATTTTTAATGTGAACTCATTTTTAATTATTCAATTTCACTCATTTTTAACATGCATTCATTTAATATTATATATTCATTAGTAATTTTAAAAATATAGTTGTAAATAAATATTTATAAATAAATATATTTATAAATGTATATTTACTATATTTTTATGTTTATATATTTATAATTATAAATATATAAATATATATATTTAAAAAATTATAAAATTTTAATAAATTTATTTAAATAATGATTAAATTAACCATATATATATATATATGTTTATATTTATATTTATATATATATCTATTTATATATATTTTTGATATATATATATTATTATTTTAGAAAGTATTTATATAATTATAAATAAATAATTATATATTAAATTAATTATAAATTTTAATAAATATATATAAATAATGAATATATTAACTATATTTATAAATTTATAAATTTATAATTATAAATAAATATAAATTTTTTAAAAATGTATTTATATAATTATATAATTATATATTTATAAAATTATAATGAATATATTTAAATAATAAATATTTTTAATATATATAAATATATATAATTATATAATTATATATAATAATACAAAAACATTTATAATCATATAAAAATATTTATTAGTATTTTTAGAAATATTTTTTTTATAATTATAATTATAAATCCTTTTTCAGTGCTAATGTTTTAGCACTAATAAAGATACCTTTTTTCAGAATTTCATTAGTGTTGATAAAGATATACCCTTTATCAGTGCTTATTAATTTAGAGCTAATAAATGGTAAATTTATCAATGCTTTTTTGGAAGCACTGATAAAACCTTCCCTAATCTATTTAAAAGAACCCCAACCGCACAGATTTTAGTTGTGATTCTAAAGATTTCGCAAAAGTCTACTATTGCTGGAACTCTTCCTTGACTTTTTCTTATATGAATCAATCCTCAAATCCAAGGCATGTTATTTTTTTCTTCTCATCTCTCATTTCATGTTTGTTCAGGTTCCTCGATATGAGCTCCTGTGGTATTTTCTTTGCTCAGTGCTATCATGGGTTCCATGTTTAGTTCATCTACTCCTCATTTTATTCTTATTGATTTAAAAATCTTGAATGATCAACCCCCCCCCCCCCCCCCCCTTGAGTTCAAAAATCCCCTTGCAATTGTTTTGGGTTCCTTCCACAAACTATCTCTTTCCCACTGTATTTTCGCATGAAAACTCTAAAAGGGAATAGGTATTTTTCTCCAACAAAGTGACATTACTTGTGCTATTTCTAATTGGAGGTATAGTGTAGTGACACTTTTTTTTCACTATAGAAACACTACCTTCATTTTTATTTACCCCTTTTTTTTTACAAATTTCGATTCAAATTTGAATTTATTTTTAAAATATAAAAAAAATAGTGTAAAAATGATGCACTGGTTGGAGATCATTTCACTATATCTGTGCTATTTTGGAGTAAAGTTTACAACATTTTAGCGTTGTGGGTTATATATTGTTAAGGAATATTAGACCAATAATTGGTTTATTCCTCTTATTTTTTCTATCTCTGTGCAATGAGTTGTGAAATATGTAAATTTCTAATGTCCAAAATTTTAAGCATGTTCATGGGTAGGCTCTAGTTAGACTTAATTTTTCATTTAATGTGCATTGTATGTTTTTTTATTTTACTACTCTTCATGTATGAACCTGAGTATGGAATACTATCTATATTTTGGTTGATCTAGTTTGTTGGTTTTTGTTACATCATCTCTTGGGAAGATGCATTATTTGTCTTGGTGATTTTGTGTGTGGTGATATTTGTGAGGGTTCCCACTAAACCTTTAAAGTCATTTTCTTAATAATATAAATATTTAATTTTGATTGAATGAGTGGGTTACAATGTTAAAAATAATTTATCCTATGAATATAAATCCAAATGAGGCTTATCCATTACTTTTCAAATACGCTTGTGTTAAATCACACAAGGCCTTCGTTGTGATGCATGTATAGTTTAAAGTTCACTAATGTCAACACAAACAAGGTACTAAACACGAAATAAGAAATAAATAATTCTTCTTAGTATTAAATTATGTGATTATCGAATAAAAATAAATATTTTAATTACATTTTAATGGTATTAAATGTTCATTTTTGATCTTATGGGCCTGAGTTAGTGGATTTTAATTTTGAACATCCATTCTTATCATCTGTGCACTTCATGCCTAATGTAGACCAATTTAGCCCCAATGATTTATCTGATTTTAATGATTGTAATTATCAATATTTTAATTTGATATTTTGGGAACTGTATATACACTTAAATATGAACATTTTTTATTTAGGGATCATTGGAGGATTCATAAAGGAAGATGGAGATATTTGGCAATTAAAGGATAGAGTAGAAGGCAGATTGGACACCATCTCAATGATAAGAATGTGGGACCCACAATAGAAACCCAATGAAGCCCAAATTTCGTGGGATTATAGAATACATATATAGGAACAAATAAGTATTCAGGATCCAATGATAATTTGGAATCCATGATGGAAATTAAGGTGGCCCAAATAGAATATCAAAATCTGGGCCAGAATCTGCGGCCCAAAATATTATCCCACTAAATCGGACATAACTCCCGATTCACAACTCCAAATGGGCCCAAATTTTACAGGAGGTTAGGAGAGAGAAGGTGATACATTGTTTTCTTCTATTTTCCACTCTAATTATTCCATCTATAAGGTCATTTCGACGCGTATGCTCAGTGGTTGCAAGCTGACTTCCACTCAAGTCAAGAGTGTGAAGGTCCACGTTCCACAAGCTTTCCACCGCCCTAGGCCTACCATAATCAAGTGGGATGCCTTGTACTATTGGAGGCTCGACCCAAGGCTCCCAAAATTCCTATTTAAGGTAGTAGTGGTGGAGGATTTTATCATCTTTTGAGATTTCTTTCATTGTAATGTTATGCTGCAATTTTGTTGTCTTAAGTTTGTCTTCCACAAGTAAGTTGTTTTAATTCATCCTTGTTTCTTAATAAAATTTCCTCTTCTCTTATTATTATGTTCTTATCCATATAAATTTTATATCTTTTACTCATGTTGTGAATTTATTCACACCAAACCTTGTGAAATTATTTACACAACGGTGGAGTGATCATTTTCTTTTTATTGTTTTCTTTACTTCTTCAATTCCTCCCTCATGAGTCTACTTCCCGCTTCCATTGAAACCATAACATCAATAGAGGGATAAAAAACTTATGGTTTGATCCATGGGAGTATAAAGGGGATATATTGGGTTTTATTTATCACCCCATTAATGTCTAATCACTTCTTTAATTGACATTTTTATTTTATGATTTCTAAACTCCATCGTCTTCGTTGAATTTAAGGCCACACACTTCAAGTGCTAATATGAACCTTTACCTTGAAGTGCTAAAAACATTGATCCTTCAAGTGCATATGTGATTAGTATTAAAGGGTGTAGGTATTAAACCAGTAAGTGATGATGTTGTTTTACCTTCTTAAATGAACCCATCTAAAATATAAGAAATTGAAATCATTAAAAAAGGAATTAATCCAATCCACCCCAAGTGATAACCTAGGATCAACTCATTATCCTAATTTGAATTAACTTAAATCTATTAGTGATACCTTAAACCCATCTAAAATAAACCCAAGTTTTCCACTTCATAGAAAAAAACAATCCATAGAATGTATGTGTCTGTAGGTTACTTCTTAGGTATCTGAGGATTCGATAACCCAATCTAAACTACAAGGATAGGTCTACCTTCATATCTTGGGTAAATTTGAGCGTGAATCAAATTTTGGCACCGTTGCTAGGGACCCAAGTAATTTATCTCCAAAACCATTATATTATCTCACATTTTTTCTATTCTCACCCAAGATCTCTTATCTTTTCCCTTTATCATTTTTTTTCTTTTGGCGTATGTCCGCCTATACCCGCGATCAATCAAACCATCTAGTTAGCGTGGAAAGTCCTAGGGTTAGGGAGTCAAGTGAACCTAGTGGATTTTTTACATTAGATCATAATCTTATTGATATTCCAAAGTCTAAAATTGATCCCATTTCAATGGAAGGTCTTCAATGAAACCAAATCATAAACCCGAGTGGAAACCAAAATGGGAATCAGAATGAGATAGTCCCAAACTTGGGGAATGCAGTCGATCAAACCATAAATGACTACCTCAAACCTACCTAGACCAATTCCCCCACATGCATTGGACAAAATTTCCTAGAATAATCCAACTACATATTTAAACCCCATGTATTAAACCACCTTCTTACATTGCATAGAATGGAGTCTGAGATGCCCTACCTTCACGTTAAGGAGTTCAATTACATTGTAGAAACCATGTGTACCCCACATCAACTAGAATCAGCTAAGATGATACAATTTACTTTTTATTTAAAGGATCGAGCTAAAAATTGGATAAAAAATTTTATACTATCATCCATCAACTCTTGGGACCAACTACAAATATAATTCTACAAATAATACTTTCCCCACCACAAAACAATTCCACTTAAAAATAATATGCAAAACTATTTTGAAAAAGATGGAGAGTCATTCTATGAAACATGGGAGAGGTTCAAAGACACTCTAAACATTGTTCCACAGCATGGTTTTTCTATTCCTGAACTAGTGAGAATTTTCTATGAAGGTTTGGTTCCAGGGAACAAACAATTCATTGACACGATGTGTAATAGAAAATTTAAAAACAAAGCCCCAAATGATGCTTACGAGTATCTAGAAAGACTTGCTGAACAAAACCAAAAATGGGGAACTTCAACTTATTCGGAAAAGCCACAAAGAACTAATGGAATTAATACACTTATAGAAGAGGAAATATTTAGGGCTAAACTCACATCACTCTCTGGGAAGGATGAAGAGATAGACCTTAGGAAAGTCCATGAAAGCCAAACTGTAGAACCTGTTTTGACAATATGTGACAAATATGACCATAAGAAAAAAACTTTCTAACCATTCCATCCATAAAGTATTTTATTTTAAGGGGAACCCTAGTGGAATTAAATTCTTTGAAATTTAAAAAGCCTCAATACCCAAACAATTTCAACCCAAGGTATAATGACCACCCAGGATTCTGTTGGAAAGATAACCAACAACCTAGCCAACCACAGGGACAAAATCATTACCCCCATCAGAACTACCAAACCCATAACCAGTTCCAAACCCAACCTATCCAATACTAACAGCCACCGGTCCATTTTCAATAAACCATCCCACCTCTAAAATATCCCCTTGGGATAAACCAATATTCTCAAGCACCAAACCAAATCGTTCCATAAAGCCTACTAGAATAACTATGCAAACAAATGGAAATGATGAACTCAGAAGTCTTTTCCCTTAAATAAAAACTTCAAACCATCAAAACTGGAAAGGAACTCATTCCTAATCAGGCAGTACGATCCTAAAATTCAAGGGGAGAGTCAAGTTTTACTCAAAAAACTCATGAACAACTAAAGGCTGTGGCTATTTTAAAAGTGGAAAATCAATTGAGAAACCTGAAAAAATAAGTCAGAAACCATGTGAAGCTTCAAACTATAATGAAAATTAAAATGAACCACAAGATCAAAGTGAGGAAACTGATAACAATGTGAAAGATGAAACTCTTAAACAAACAACCCCACAACCTGCACCATTTCCTCAACACGTGAGGGGGAAAACCAAGCCCGAATTGAGTGAAAGATTGAGGTAAATATTCTCACAAGTCAAGTTTAACATTCCACTTCTCGATTCAATCCAAACCATACCTGCCTACTCAAAGTACTTTAAGGACTTGCACACTTTTAAAAGAAAATTTTCACATAAAAACCAAGTACTTTTGGATGATAATGTGAGTACCATCATTCAAGGGACCATTCCTCCTAAGTTGGAAGGCCGAGGTTACCCTTACATCAATGTTGAACTTGGAGAGATCAAAGTTGTTAAGGCCATGTGTGACCTAGGTGATAGTTTCAATATCATCCCCTATATTGTGTACTGCCAGTTAGGCCTAGAATAGATCCAACCCACATCTATTACACTTCAACTTGTTGATCGTAACATTAGGGTTTCAAAGGTGATTTTAAAGGATGTTCTGGAAAAGGATGAAAACTTCATCTAGCCTGCTGAATTCATTGTCCTTGACAGCCATCCAAACATAGGAAATAAGGAAAAAACCCCAATCATCCTTGGTCATCCCTTCCTTGCAACAATCAAATCTGTTATCCGAGTCCAAAATGGGAACATGACCATCACCTTTAAAAACATGATTCTATACTTGAAAATCTACAATGAAATCTCACAAATAGGGCATGACAAGAACATTCATGAAGTAAACATGATAGGAAGCATTGATAATGAATCCATAGAACATCAAGGAATATTTGATGGATGTTTAAGTCAGGATGAGATTGATTTACTTTGTTCACATGAAGTAAGTTTATCTCCTTGGATTGAATCATTTTCAAATTTATCTTATGATGAAGTCTTAGGTCTAACAATCAGTTAAATCTTTCAGGAAACCACTTTCATGGAGACCACTCCAACTTCTTTCCCTAAATATGATCAAGAAAATATAGTAGCTGAACCTTCTGTATGTGGGGAATCAATCCTATCTAAAACTCTAGGAAATAAAATTAATCTTGATCCAATGTCCCAATATTCTACTGAAATTCTGAACCAACCTGGTCTTGAATTGAAGGAACATCCTACTACACTCAAGTATGCCTTCCTATGGGACAATAAAACACATCCAATTGTCATTTATTCTTCTATTGAAGTCAATCATGATAGGATACTTCTAGATGTCCTTAGAAAACATAAGAAATCTATTGGACGGACCCTTTCTGATATTACTATAATTATCCCACTTATCAAGACTCATATGATTGTTCTGGAATCTGATTCAAAGACATGTCGTCAACCTCAATGGTGAATCAATCCTAATATCATGGAAGTAGTGAGAAAAGAACTTCTGAATTTTTTAAAAGCTGATATCATCTATCCCATAACTAAGAGTGAATGGGTGACCCCAATCCAAGTGGTTCCAAAAAAGTTGGAATCACAGTGATAACTAATGAGGATGGAGAGATTCTTCCAACAAGGGTGAGTAGTGGTTAGAGATTCTGCATCGACTATATGAAGATAAACTCACTTACCAACAAGGACCATTTCCCCTTACCATTCATTGACCAAGTCCTTGAGAGAGTGGAAGGTTATGCCTTTTACTATTTCCTAGATGGGTACTCAGGTTATAATCAAATTGAGGTCTCCCTAGAGGATTAAGCGAAGACTAAATTCACATGTCCATTCAGAACCTTTTCCTTTAAACTCATTCCCTTTGGGTTATGCAATGCCCCTGGAACCTTCTAGCGGTGCATGATGGGAATATTCTCAGACATGGTAGGGGATTTTCTTGAGGTCTTAGTGGATGGCTTCTCTATGTATGGGGATATATTTTAAGGATGTCTGAGGAATGTGGAGAGAGTATTTTCAATATTTGAATAAAAGAATCTGGTCCAAAACTGGGAAAATGTCATTTCATTGTTAAATATGGACTAGTTCTAGGAAATATGGTCTGAGGTAGGGGGATTGAAGTTGATAAATCCAAGGATGGCATCATTTTTCACCTTCCATCACCCAAAATTTTTAAGGAAGTGAGGTCTTTCATAGGACATGTTGGTTTCTATTGAAGATTCATCAAGGAATTTAGTTCAGTCTCTCATCCCCTTTGTGCTCTCTTATTAAAGGATTCTCTATTTGTTTGGATAGAAAGATGTGAGGGTTCATTCTCAACCCTCAAATCCTCTCTCACCTTTCCTCCCATTATCAAATCTCCAAATTGGAACCTCCCTTTTGAACTTATGTGTGATTCCAGTGACTTTTCTGTAGGATCTGTGTTTGGAAAACATTGCAATAAAACTCCTTATGTCATTGCTTATGCAAGAAAATCCTTAAATAATGACCAAATCAACTACACTTACAGTGAAAAATAGTTGATTGTTGTTGTCTTTGCGTTAGAGAAATTCAGGTCCTATCTCTTAGGATCACCAATCATTTTCTTCACTAACCATTCAACCCTAAAATAACTTTTCCAAAAACAAGATGACAAGGCTAGACTAATTAGGTGTGTCCTTCTCTTACAAGAATTTGATCTCACAATAAAGGGGAAAAAGGGTGTTTAAAATGTTGTAGCTGATCACCTCTCTAGGATGGAATTCAAAGACAAATCAAATCACCTTTCTGTGTCAGATTCATTTATTGATGAACACCTATACTTTGTGAGTGACTGCCCTTGGTATGTTAACATATCCAACTTATTAGTTACATGAGTAATTCCAAAATAATTAGGGACTAAGGCTCTAAGGAAATTCCATTCTGATGTTAGGCACTATGTGTTTGATGATTCATACCTCTATAAGTTCTCCCTTGACCAAGTCATTAAGAGGCGTGTCTTAGAATCTGAACAAGAGTCCATCCTTAAATTCTATTATAGTGAGACATGTGGAGGTCACTTTTCCTCTAAGAAAACTTTTTCTAAAGTTCTTCAGTGTGGTCTCTTTTGGACCACTCTCTCAAGGGACTCCCAAAGCTGTCCTATGTGTCAACAAGTAGGGTCAATCACAAAAGGAATCAAATGCCACTCACTCCCATCTTAGTGATTGAAATCTTTGACTGCTGAGGAATCGATTTCATGGGTCCCTTCCCAAAATCAAGGGGATACCTCTACATCCTTTTAGCTTTTGATTATGTCTCAAAATTGGTGGAATCCATTCCCACCAAGTATAATGACCATCATGTTGTGATTAAATTTATAAAAGATAACATATTTTCTAGATTTTGAATTATTAGGGCTATAATCAGTGATCGAGGAACCCATTTATGAAACCGTCCATTATCTTAACTCAGGTCTAAGTATGGGATTTATCATAAAGTTTCTACTGTGTACCATCATCAAACCAATGTTCAAGATGAGTTATAAAATAGGGATATTAATAATATTCTTGAAAAAAATATCAATCATGCTTGGAAAGATTGGTCTAAGAAACTCTTGGATGCTCTTTGGGAATATCGTACAATATACAAAACCATCCTAGGAATGTCACCATATAGGTTGTTTTATGGAAATTCATGCCATTTACCTGTTTATATTGATCATAAGGCTTTTTGGGAAATTAAGAAAATAAAAAATGACCTCTCATTGGCCGGAACAAAAAGGAAATTAGATCTCATGGAACTTGAGGAACTAAGGATGGAGGCTTATGAAAAATTAAAGGATCAATAAAGCTAGAGTTCAAGCATACCAATCTTGGAATATCAATGTCAAAAATTTTGAACTGGGAAAATTTGTGATGATATATAGTTCAAAACTTCATTTACACACTATAAAGTTAAGTTCTATATGGTCGGGTCCTTTCATAGTGCATCGTGTGTACCCCCATGGGGCAGTAAAGATTCAATATACCACTACTGGTCAAATTTTCAAGGTAAATGGTCATAGGTTAAAACCGTTCATTAAATCATTCAATAAACAGGAAATCGAGGTTGAGTTAACTGAGCCAACCTATGAACCAGGAAAAAATTGAAAGATTTAAGATCCATATTGGGATAACGACATTAAACAAAAGTGCTGCATGGGAGGCAACCCATGGTTTTCATGTTTCCAATATTTTTTTAATCATCTTTTTTTCAAATAGTATTATTTAATCATTTTGATATTTAAAAATAAAAAAAAATCGAATGTTGATCTGTTTTTATATTATGAGTATGGATGGGTATGAAAGGGGAGCACCATATTCATCTGTGTCACGTGGTGTGATCCTTGAGTAATACCTTACCCAAAAATTTAAAAAGAATACAATGTATCATCAGTTCAATTTATTTTTATGTGTTTTTAGGTTAAAATAAAAATAAAAATAAAATATTAATAAATAAAAAAAGGACACTTCATAGGTCATGCGTCAGACCCTATCACAACCGGCGAAGACACGGGGAATCGAACCTGGGACCGAAGGGAGACAAGTGCGCGCACTTACCAATAACCTATGGCTTATTTTCCTTCTTTATTCTATAATTTATATATATATATATATACTTATATTTTACTTTCTTTATTATATAAATATATATATATATATAGTTTTTTTGTTTTTTGTTCGTTTTTTTTTCACTAGGGAATTCTTAGAGTGACATCGAGATCAAGGGATTAAAAGGGAGCAGTAATAATTTCAACTTCAACCACCAGGTGACTTAATTCCATGATCCTCATTTTCAATTTCCTTTTTGAACTCTCATTCTCTACCTCTACCCCCTTCTAAATTTTCTTTACTTTAAACACTGGGGACATTGTTATTTTAAGTTGGGGGGAGATAAAATAAAAAATGCTTTTGTGTCAAAAAGATTAATGATTTGAAAAAAATGTGTGTCAATGGAAAGAAAAATTTATTTAACTTTGAACATGGTAATACACATTTCACACTTTGAAACTGAATATCAAATAATTTATCATGCCCCGATTCGGATTTTAATCCTTATATAATTTCATGAGCTTTGATTTTGGAAATTATTGTTGCCCAATGTGATATTTCATCATTTATATTTTCATCCAAATAAAAAAATATCACAATGCATGTCCTTTGGATAGTGGGGTATTAGTTGGAGTTCATGGGGTCCCCCAAATAAATATCATGGGTTTTGCGATCATTTTATTTTTAATATGAGTATTCAAAAAAAATTAAAATAATAAATTGTGCGTAGAGAAATGAAATGACCTAATGTGTGGTTTTCGGCACTTGGGGATCATGAATCCATAGTTTTCTAGCCCAGAGTTAGTAATTTTATCTCTATTTGTGGTAATTTGAATTTTTTTTATTGAGTTAACTCGAGATGATGCCCAAGTATGTGGGCCTCACTTGGTTCCCTAAGGTCTTTGATCCTAGGAGTCATTGGCAAAGTCTCGCTACAGGGGTGGACTCTTTTGAGTGAAATTTCAATTACCATGGAAAAATTGCAAAAAAAAACAAATAAATAAAATAAAATATTTTTTTAATACTCATCTTATCATTGAAATTTGATTCCTCCTAGAACTTTCATCATTTCCCTCTTGAATAAATATGAACCCCCATGTGTAATGTGATGCACAACACATCGTCACTCTTAATTGATATTGGATGAAATATGGAGATGAATTTAAAAAAAGGAATAGGATTTGGATTTGGATATGATTATTAAACTATCTTGTATTAGAATATTTTAATGGTTTTCATTATTTTTTTGTATAAGGGTTTTTTATGATCATTGTGTATTAAAATGTTTTTTGAAAAGGAAATTCGAATTTCATATTGTTGAGATACATTTTTCTCGGGACTAGAAAATATCAAGTTGGGGGTGTTATTAGCCAATAAAAATACATATTTTAATTACATTTTAATGGTATTAAATGTTCATTTTTGATCTTATGGACCTGAGTTAGTGGATTTTAATTTTGAACATACATTCATATCATTTGTGCACTTCATGCCTAATATACACCAATTTAGTCCCAATGATTCATCTGATTTTAAAGATTGTAATTATCCATATTTTAATTTGATATTTTGGTAACTAGATATACACTTAAATATGAACATTTTTTATTTAGGGATCAATGGAGGATTCATAAAGGATGATGGAGATATTTGAAGATGAAAGGAAAGACATCTGTAGAATGCTGATTGAACACGAACCCACTAATTAGAATGTGGGAACCAAAATACAAACCCAATAAAGAAAAAATTTAGTGGGATGATATAATACATATATATGAACAAATAATTCTTCAGGATATAGTGCTAATTCATATTCCATGATGGAAATTAAGGATACCCAAATAGAATATCAAAATCTAGGCCAGAATCTGCGGCCCAGAATATTATCCCACTAAAAAGAACATAACTCCAAATTTAAAACTACAAATGGGCCCAAATTTTACAAGAGGTTAGCATACATCTATATATCCACTTGTTTATTCTATGTCACACTCTAATTACACCATCTAGAAGGTCATTTCGATACATCTATTCGGTGGTTCCAAGCTGGCTGCCACCTCGGGTCAAGAGTGGAAAAGTCCAAGTTCCACAAGCTTTCCACCACTATAGGCCTACCATAATCAAGTGGGATGCATTTTACTATTGGAGGCTTG
Organism: Viscum album; assembly: GCA_963277665.1. Lineage (NCBI taxonomy): Eukaryota > Viridiplantae > Streptophyta > Magnoliopsida > Santalales > Viscaceae > Viscum > Viscum album. The sequence goes on along the minus strand of OY728165.1, from coordinate 274,108,818 downwards.
ACCCAAGGCTCCCAAAATTCTTATTTAAGGCAGTGGTGGTTGATGAGTTTATCATATTTTGATCTTTCATTCATTGTAGTGTTATGTATTGATTTTGTTGTCTCAAGTTTGTCTTCCACATGTAAGTTGTTTAAATCATCCTTGTATCTTTATAAAAGTTCTTCTTATTTTATTATTCTATTCTTATTCATCTCACTTTTATACCATTTCCTAAAGGTTTGAATTTATTCACACCAAGCCTTTTGAAATTATTCACACAACGGTGGAGTGATCATTTTCTTTTTATTGTTTTCTTTACTTCTTAAATTCATCCCTCATGAGTCTACTTCCCGCATCCATTGAAAACATAGCATAAATGGATGGCTAACCCACTTCTGGGTTGATACAAGAGAGTAGAAAGGGGCTGTATTGGATGTTATTTATCACCTCATTAATGTCTAATCACTTCATTAATTACATTTTTATTTGATGATTTTTAACCTCCATCATCCTTGTTGAATTTAAGGCCACACACTTCAAGTGCTAATATGAACCTTTACCTTGAAGTGCTCAAAACTTCAATCCTTAAAGTTTATAGGTGATTAGTATTAAAGGGTGTAGGTATTAAACCAGTAATTGATGATGTTGTTTGACCTTCTTAAATGAACCCATCTCAAATATAAGAAATTGAAATCATTAAAAAAGGAATTCATCCAATCCACCCCAAGCGATAACCTAGGATCAACTTGTTATCTTAATTTGAATTAACTTAAATATATTAGTGATACCTTAAACCCATCTAAAATCAACCCAAGTTGGCTACTTCATATCCAAAAACAATCCATAGAATAAACGTGTTTATAGGTTACTTCTTAGGTCTCTGAGGATTCCATAACCCAAGATAAACTACAAGGACCGTTCTACATTCATCTCTTAGGTAAATTTGAGTGTGAATCACTAGGTAAAGTATTAAACATCGAATTATCTACAAGAAATTATTAGTAATAATAAACCAAAGAAGGCATAAGGTGTGACTAAAACTCCAATTAAGATGTTATAATAGAAAAATTGAAAGAATATCACTTAAGTAAATTTCCTCAATTTAAAACCCAATTTGGTAAGGGCCTTTGTTAAGTAAAATAAATCATTTAATGTTATTATGAATATGTATAACTTTTATTTCGTAAAAATGATGTTTTATGCTTTTTATCTTTAAAATATACAAATAACGTGTCATGTTTGTAATATAAAATTATGATTTTGTAAAAAAATTGAAGAATATAAATACTTATGGTTTTGGTTGCATGAAAAAAATACTATTTATTTAAGTTTTTTATATAAAACCAAATCCATACACAACTCTTTAAGAAAAAAAACACATTTTTTACTTAAAATTCTTTAGTTTAGTTTTAAAAACAAATCAAGTTGATGATACTTAATAAGTTATCATAATAAATAATTCCTTCACACTTAATCAAGACATACAGTATCTCATCACTGATGAAATCAATAAATCATGTTTATGTATTGTTCATTGACTTATAATTAATTTAGGTCATATTGAAAGGAAATTTGTTTCATTGTAATACAAGACAAGGTATGAAATATAATAATTAACTAAGCATATCCATTCCATCTAAACACATGATTTAAAACTAAATTTAGGTTTACTAAAAGTTATCAATTTGTCAAAAAATATATATGTACTAAATATTAATTTCCTTTCTTTCACAAAGTTCTAAGGCATGTGAATATTAAGGTTACTCTATCAAAATAAATTGAGGTAACATAACCCAAATACATGATAACTATATTCCTTTATTAATCTTAAAATGATTTGGATCTTATATAATATATATTCATGAAATTATATAAATAAATTAATTTAAATAATTAAAAAAACATTACCAAAGTTTGATTTCATAGAATATATAATTTTAAAATAATAAAACATGATTAATAGACTTTACATGAAAAACCAAACATAAATTTGTAATGTGAACGACAAACATAGTGAATTTTTCATCTTATCACACCCAATATCATGAAAAAACCCAAATTTGGTCATCCTCTAAATAAATTTTCACTTAAATTACACAGTTAATATAACAACCCTCCTCTTTATTACACAAAAAACCATGATTTATTACATAAAATTGACTTGATACAACATAGAAGATCGAGATGTATAGTGTATTTGGGGCTTAGGATCATTATATAACGACTTAAAACAGGAAATAAAACATATTTATTGAAAACTTATTTTACATGACCACTACATTCCCTCGTACATAGCATTGCATGGGATAAACAGAGGACATTCATAAGAAAAGGGTGATCTATAAAGCCCAGTAAGGGAATAAACATGGAATAACATGAGTAATACAATACATGTTAAACAATAAGAATATCAATGGAGCATAAGATAAACATGATCATAAAGGCATGATAAAGCATGATAATTATAACATGTAAATGTTGCAACAACACTTAACATGGAATTAGCATGAGTCAAGGCTCATTGCACATGGAGAAAGAGTAAAACCTCATTGCAGATGAAGCACAAGTAAAACATCGTTTCACTTGAATTAGAATGATTCAACACCCATTTCACATGACGTATCATGATACTATACTTTACCCAATCCATTGGAGTGCTACCAGGGCACACCCTTCTTAAACATTTTATTTCATGTATAAGTGTGCCACATGGATCATATAATATGGAATCAATCAAAATCATAAGTTATTCCATGATTAAATAATTTGGAATAAATACATGAAATTACCATTAAATATTTATATGTGCATAAATGTGAACACCCTTGATAGAGACATGGGTATGGTATTCACTACACAATGATCTTGGCTTGGAAAAATGCGGTGCAATTTCATCAACATAACGGCATGACATAAGGATTAAGAAAAATTGTTGATGAGATAGAAAATGGTGTCTCATAATATTTACACAAAATTGAAAGTAAGGGGGTCATATAGATACATGTCCCAAAAAAATGTAATGGAATTTAGATGCATAAAACAAAATAATTACTTGGATGTAAAAGAGGATAGATAAATCCCTCTTGGAATTTCGGCATTATAATGGGTGTACATGGGAGGCATTAATGAGATAGAAATGGGTCTCCCATCATCCAAAAATAAAGAGGACAGTATGGGTGAGGTTTTAAATCATACCCCAACATTTTTAATTAAAAACAAAAGGGCATAACAACTTAAAGAAAATTGTACAAAAAATGGGAAAGGTAGAAATTCCTTACTTTAAAGTGTGATCCCAATGGTTTGGGAGAGGCTTGAGAGAGGCTTCTTGAGAGCTTGGAGCACTATTATAGGATTATAGATAGGGAATGGTAGGTTTTTATCTAACTCCAAAGGCGTTGAGTGAAGATGAAGTGGGAGCTTGGGTGGGTTTATATAGGAAAGGGGAGGGAATTCTTTATTATTTTGGTTTGGGTCACCACACATTAAACTAATCAATACCACAAACCATCCCGTAGTTTTTCCCAAGGTTTTTGACAAAGGGGAGTGGAAAAAAATATTTTATAAGGCCAATTTCCGAAATTCTTAAAATAATAGGGTTTCTTAGGTGGAGATGAGTCACACTCTCATGGAAAACAATTTAAAAAGAAAAAATGTTTTGTAAGTCTTGGAGGGTCCACAAAAGCTTTGTAAAATAAATTAAAAAAATCTAAAATCACAATATTTTACTACTAAAACATATATTGGCCGAACATAATGTTTATAGTATTTTATTACATCACTATTGGGTCATTATGATGTCATTAAATGCATTATATATTTAAACGATATTTAATTTTTACCCAAAAATGTGACATTCTCAGAAAATTATGAAAAAGTCACCATTGGATAATTTTTATGTATTGATTACAAAAATAATATTAATTTTATCTAAATAATTTTATAAATATGTGAATTTTTACTTTTAAAAAAAACCCGACATTTACCGAAAATTCATGGGTTTTGACAAAAAAAACTTTCAAACATTAATAAAAATTAAAATTTCATTCGTTTTATTTTATATTTAATAAAAAGTAATTTAATTATAATAATATTTAATTCAAATAATATTTAATTAAAATATATATTAATTCATCAAAATAGATTTTTTAGTTGAATATAAACTAAAAATACTATTTGTGCTTTAAAAATATTTACAAAGTAAAAATAATAAAATGAATGCACATTATTTATACAAAAATAATATACATAGTCATAGAGCTAGGGTCTTGTTACATAACCCCTAATAACACCCGCATAAGACCGAAGGGCAAGGTGTGAGATGGTGATAGACTCTTGGGGTGGCTCGGATAACATCGCTTGGGTGGTAATCTCTATTAACTTCCACTTCTCCTGTAGTCGGTTCCGCTCAAGCTTAACATATTCAACCTCAAATTGGGCTTGGTCAAGAGAAAATCCCAATGATTCCACATCCTTTTTTAGCTCTAAAAAATGGGCTTTGTATGGGGAAAGTCTATTGGATGAGGTCATCGTTTCCTTTTTCTGAGTAAACTGGATTTGTTAAAGCCCTATATCTATACTAATAATGTGATCACTGTTCAATGGCTATATTATCATTGATCAAATTTCATAATGGTATTTTGAAATCCAGAAACATAAAACCAATTAATTTCACATTTTATATAACCATAATAAGACATTTAATTAGATGATGAGGAATTTCCATTAATGAATGTTTGGGTCGTTACAATATTCCCCCCTTAAGAAATTTCACCCTCAAAATTTCTTTTTCCCACAATAAAACAGATGTGGTTAACTCTTCTTCATCACTTACTCTGATTCCCACATAACTTTTTCAAACTTGTGGTTTCACCACAACACCTTGATGAGGAGAATTTTCTTATTTTGTATAACTTTTTCTCTATGATCTAATATCTTCACTAGTTTCTCCTTGTAAAAAAGATCATCCTCTAGTTGTACTACCTCTGAAAAGAGTACATGTCAAGGGTCTTGTATGTACTTCCTTAAGAAGGATACATGAAATACATCATGTACTTTGTCCATGGTTGGTGGATGTGCTAGTCGATAAGCCACATCCCCAACACGATCAATAATCTCGAAGGGGCCAATGTACATAGGAATTAACTTCCCTTTATTTTCAAACCTCATGGACTTATTCCATGTAGATATGAATAGAAATACCATGTCTCTAACTTTAAACTCAAGGTCTCGTCGATGGTTATGTTTATAACTCTTTTGTCTACTCTGGCCTGCTTTGATATGCTGCTAAATGGTTTTCACCTTCTCCACTATTTCTTCAACCATTTTTGGTCCTAGAAACTTACGTTCACTAACTTCATCCCAACATGTCGGTTTTTTTCACCTATTCCCATATAGGGCTTCATAAGGTGTCATTTGGATGCTCAAGTGGAAACTGTTATTGTAGGAGAATTCAACCAGCTGAAGATGTTGATCCCACCCTTCTTTGAAGTCCATAGAACAAGATCTTAACGTATCCTCCAGTGTATGAATAGTTTGATTATATTGGCCATCATTTTGAGGATGATAGGTCATACTGAAGTTCAGTTCATTATCTAGAGCATGTTAAAGACTCATCCAAATCATAGAGGTGAATATTGGATCTCGATCGGATACAATATATAGTGGTACTCTATGTAACCTGACCACTTCGCTGATGTATATATGTGCCAGTTGATCCAATGAGAAATCATCCCAAATTGAAATGAAATGTTCAGACTTTATAAGATGATCCAAAACAACCCAGATTGCATTATTTCCTTTGGATATATTCAAAAGTCTGGTGAAAAAGTCCATGGTGATGTTATCCTATTTACATGCGGGTATGGGCAATGGTTGCATCATCCCCTTAGACTTTTGTCTCTTAGCATTCACTTGTAGAAAGACCAAGCACTTTGATGTAAATTCAGTTATCTCCTTATTCATATTATCCCACCAATAATGCTCTCAAATATCTCGATACATCTTCTTATTTCCTAGGTGAATAGTGAATTTTAAACTATGTGCATCATCCAAAAGTTTCTTCTTCAACTCTGAACTTGATAGAACACATATTCTATTCCCAAATCTCACAATTCCCTCTTCATTAACATTTAACTCTGAGGATTTACCTCTTCTGATAGCTTCCACTATCTTTTGAATTCTGACATCATCCTTTTGAGCATCCTTTAACTTTTCTAAAAAGATACGGTTGAGCAATCATTTGTGAAAGGATTGATGATGTTCTCTTCTTTATGATTCTTATATCCATCTTCACCAAATCTAAGAAGATTGTATCATTCTCAATTCTCATTAATGATAGAATCATTGGGTTCATTCTACTTAGAGAATCTTCCACCTTGTTTGTTTTCCTAGGGTGGTAGTGGAATGAGTAGTTATATTCTTTGATCATATCTATCCATATTCATTGGTTCATGTTCAACTCTTTCTATGTGAATATATACATGAGGATTTTTGTGATTCGTATATATTTTACACTTCTCCCGAAAGGGATAATTCCAAAAAAAATTTAATGAGAATATCACTATAGCCAACTCCAGATCATGTGTTGGATAATTCTGCTCATGAACTTTCAATTTCCTTGAAGAATAGGCAATGACTTTTTCATTTTGCATCAACACATAGCCCAGGACCTTCTTCGAAGCGTCACTAAATACCACAAAAAGTTCTCCACCTGTTGGTAAAGTGAGCATGGGCATAGTGATAAGACACCTTTTTAACTCCTTGAAGATTTATTTTCATTCATCACTCCAAGAAAACTTTACTCCTTTCTGAGTTAGCTTGGTAAGAGGGTTGGATAATTGTGATAAATTTCCCGCAAATCATCAATAATATCCATCTAACTCCAAGAATCTATAGATATCCATTATCAATGTTGTCCTCGTCCATCCGTTAATTGCATATGTCTTGGAGGGAACCACAGATATCCCATTTCTTGTGATGATATGGCCTAAGAATGAGACCTCCTTCAACCAGAACTCACACCTGTTACACTTTCTATAGAGATTCTATTTTTACAAGGTCTCTAGTACAGTTCTTAGATGCTCCTTATGACCATCCTTGGTGTTATTGTATATTATAATATTATCTATAAATACTACCACACATTTGTCGAGGTAATACCTAAAGACTCTATTCATCAAGTCCATGAATATTTCTGGAGCATTAGTGAGTCCAAAAGGCTTTACTATGAATTCACAGTGCTCGTATCTTGTACAAAAAGAAGTCTTGGGGATATCTTCCTTCTTCACCCTTACTTTATAATATCCCGACCGCAAATCCACCTTGTAGAATTATTGTTCTCCACAGAGCCGATTGTACAATTCATCGATTTGTGGGAGAGGATACTTGTTCTTTACCGTGATTTTTCTAAGCTTGCAATAATCGATGCAAAGGCACATTGGTCCATCTATTTTCTTGATGAAGAGGACTGGTGCACCCCAAGGTGAAGCACTTGGGAGTATAAACCCTTTATCCAGATTCTCTTTTAGTTGATTATTCATCTCCTCAAGCTACACAACAGCCATTATATACATAGTCTTGGATATTCACAACACCCCAAGAATAAGAAAATTCCCTCACAATAGGAATGTCTTCAAGGATGGTTGCCTCCTTAGAATCAATCATCTGAGCCAGATATGCTTTCTCATGGGGATATAATTCCCATGCTTGAGATGATAGAGATAAAGAAGATTCATCTTCCTCCTTTCACTTGTATAGAATTGGGGGTCGATTCTCTATATAGAGAGTGATTTCCCTCTCACAGCAATTTATGTTGGCTCTATATAAGGAAATCCAATCAATTCCATGAATTTCATCAATTTTCATTAGTGGGAGTATGATGAGGTTTACCAAGATATTAAATCCACATATTATGATAGGGGATGAGTTACATTCATGGGATGAAATTATTTCCCCATTTTCCATACTTACCGACATCTTTACTTCCATGATTTGTGGTGGTGTTGGGATTGTTCTACTAAACTTTTGGGATATAAAAGAATGCATAAAACCTAAATTAAATAGTTTGTTCTCGAATGAATAACTAGCGTACCTGTCACCACTTCGTGGTCGGGGTTCACTTTGGTAGTAGTGATGGAAAAAGCTCTCCCTTACTATCTTAGAGGTTGTTGGTTGCCTCTAAAAACCCTTGTCTTAGGGAACTGATTTGTAAGATGCACTGGTTCTTTGAAGTTGTAGCAATGAACAATGCGTTGAGTTTCGAATGGAGTGTTCCTCTACTCTGTTGTAGATGTGGGTTTTACTTGCCAGTAGTTAATAGCTAGGTTCCCTTCTCTTCCACACTTAAATCATTTCTTTATCCCCTTTAGGAAATTTTCAGGGACCTTCTTTCCACACCTTTGGCAAGTGGGGTGCTGGATCTTTTTAGCACCATTGGATTTATCCATCGTACCACCAGCATTGAAGTCCACCTTATGCTTACTATCCCCATAATACCCCTGAGATTATCTGATCTCCATTTTGACCTTGAGGGAACATCAGACAGTATCTTCATAGCTGTCGAAGTCACAGATCACCTGCACTTTCTGAAGGATAAGTTTCAGCCCACAAAAGAAGCGGTCAACCTTACATTTGGGGTAATGAAAAAGCCATAGGCGTATCATGCAAGCCTTGTGAATTTTTCCTCATATACTCTGACATATTCATCATCTTTTTTCTTGAGGGAAAGGAAGTCCCTTTCTATCTTAAGTCTAGGGGTGCACAGAAAATATTTATTGAAAAACATATTCTAAAAATCCTTCCATTCCAACACCTCGATATCTTCCTCAGGATTTGTATTTTTTATCAATGTCCACCATTTATCAGTTTCACCTTCCATATGATAAGCATCCAGAAGAACCTTCTTCTGTTCGTAACATTGAAGGATGGAGAATATTTTTTCAATGGAGTTGATCTATTATTCAGTGATTGAGGGATCAGATGATCCATTAAAAGTAAGAGGCCTTTGTCACAGGAAGCTCTTGATATCAACTTTTTCTTTATTAGGGGTGGTTGATCATTCCTCTTGACCCATGTTTATATTAAATGCTTGATTTAACTGAGAGAGAAGAATGAAAAAGTTCGTGATTCGTACTCCCATCAGATTGGGCATCTCATTTTCACAGTTATCACATTTATCTTCACATCGATTGTTAGCCTGAGTCCTCCTATTACTGGCCATTGGCAGGAATAAAAGGAAAGTTAAGGGTAACACATAAAGGGTAATACAAGGACAAAACTGATAACATATAAATAACTTTTATTTTCATAACTTATGAATCCATAGGCTTCAATATATGATATTCATGATCTAATTTCTAACATATATTCTTAGGGGAATTTTTTTCATTCCCTTTATAAGGGTTTATAATAAGCTTGTGAATTTACCAAATTATATCCCCTGGGATTGTTGTAACCAAGAGTGTATCAATGCCTGTTGTCGTGCACCAATTCTCATTTGAGTCTGGCTCAAAGTGGTGTTTTCGGGTTTATCCCTAGGATATATTTTTTCCAGAGCCGCCTCTACCTGCTCGTACCCAGACGGAGATGTATTTGCTTGATAAACCACTTAATCAATAATCACCAATACTTAGGAATGTTTTTATTATAATTATTATTGTCTTTAATTCTTCACTAGGGTTTCTTAATCCTAATCGCAAAAATAACTAAACCTATCCTCTGATACCGACTATAACAACCCTACTCTTTATTACACACTAAAACATGATTTATTACATAAACATCACTTGATACAACCTAGAAGATTGAGAGTTCTAGTGTCTTTGGGGATTAGGATCATTACATAACAACTTAAAACATGAAATAAAACATCTTTAATGAAAACTTCCTTTACATGACCACTACATTCCCTCGTACTTAGCATTGCATGGGATAACCAGAGGACATGCATAAGAAAAGGGTGAGCTATAAAGCTCAGTAAAAGAATAAACATAGAATAACATGAGGAATACAATACATTTTAGAAAATATGAATATCAATTGATCACAATAGAAACATGATCATAAAGGAATGATAAATCATGATAATCATAAAATGGAAATGTGGAAACAACACTTAACATGGAATTAGCATGAGCCAAGGCTCATCACACATGGAGAATGAGTAAACCATCATTGCACATGAAGAATGAGTAAAACCTTTTTCACTTGAATTAGCATGATTCAACACCCATTTCACAAGATGTATCATGATATTATACTTTATCCAATTCATTTGAGCACTATTAGGGCACACCCTTCTTAAATATTTCATTTCATGCATAAGTGTGCCACATGGATCACATAACATGGAATAAATCAACATCATAAGTTATTACATGATTAAGTAATGTGGAATAAATATATGAAGGTACCATTAAATATGTATATGTTCATAAAGTTGAATACCCTTGATAGAGACATGGGTATGGTATTCACTACACAATGATCTTGGCTTGGAAAAATGTAATGAAATTTCAGCAACATAAGGGTGTGACACAAGGATTCATAAAAATGGTTGATGAGATAGAAAAGGGTGTCTCATAATATTTACATGAAATGGGCAGTAATGGGGTCATATAGATAAATTTACCAACAAACATAGTGTAATTTAGATGCATAATTTAAAATAATTACTTGGATGTAAAAAAAGAGAGAGAAATCCCTCTCAGAATTTCAGCATTATAATGTGTGTGCATGGGAGGAATTAATGAGATATAAAGGGTACTACCATCATCCAAACATAAATAGGACAGTATGGGGAGGGGAAAAATCATACCCCAACATTTTTAATTGAAAAAAATGGAATAACAACTTAAATAAAATTGGACAAAAATGAGAAAAGAATAAATCTCTTACGTGGAAGTGTGATACCAAAGTCTTGAGAGAGGCTTGATAGAGGATTATTAGAATATTGGGGAACCTTGGGAGGATTATAGAGAGAGGATGGCAGGGTTTGGACGAATTCTAAAGGCTTTGAGTGAATAGGAAGTGAGATCTTGGGTGGGTTTATATAGTAAAGGAGAGATAATTCTTTATTATTTAGGTTTGGATCACCACACATTAAAATAATCAATACCACAAAATAGCCCATGGTTTTTTCCAAAGGGGAGTGGAAAAAAATATATTATAAGGCCAATGGCTAAAATTTATAAAATAATAGGGTTGCTTATGTAGAGGTGAGTCACACTCTCAAGGAAAACAATTTAAAAAGACAAAATGTTTTATAAGTCTTGGAGGGTCAACAAAAGCTTTGTAAAATAAATCAAACAAATCTAAAATCACATTATTTTAATTCTAAAACATATATTGGCCAAACTTATTGTTTTTAGAATTTTATTACATCACTATTGGGTCATTATGATGCCATAAAACACATTATATATTTAAACAGTATTTAATTTTTACACAAAAATTCGACATTCTCAGAAAATTATGAAAAATTCACCATTGGATAATTTCGACGTCCTAATTAAAAAAATAATATTCATTTTATGCAAATAATTTTATAAATATGTGAATTTTTACTTTTAAAATAAAAACCGGTATTTACCGAAAATTCATGGGTTTTGAAAAAAAAAGCTTTCATACTTTAATAAAATTACAATTTCATTCATAAAATTTTATATTTAAAAAAATTAATTTAATTATAATAATATTTTATTAAAATATTATTTAATTGAAAAATATATTAATTCATAAAAATAGATTTCTTAGTTTAATATTAACTAAAAATACTATTTGGGATTTAAAAACTATTTACAAAGTAACAATAATAAAATAAATGCACATTATTTATAAAAAAAATAATGTACATAGTCATAGTGCTAGGGTCTTTTTACATAACCCCTTATAACACTCGCATAAGACCGAAGGGTCAGGTGTGCAATGGTGACAGACTCTTGGGGTGGCTTGGATAACATCGCTTGTGTGGTAATCTCTATTAACTTCCACTTCTCCCATGGTCAGTTTTTTTCAAGCTTAATGTGTTCAAGATTAGCTTGGGCTTGGTAAAGAGTAAATTCCAATGACACAACCTCCTTTCTGAGCTCCAAAAAATTGGCTTCGTATGGGGCAAGTCTACTGGATGAGGCCATCACTTCCTTCGTCTGAGTAAATTGGATTTGTTAAAGCCCTATATTTATACTAATCATGTGATCACTGTTCAACGACTATATTAGAAAAGATCACAATTCATAACAATATTTTAAAATATAGAAACATAAAACCAATGAAGTTCACATTTCATATAACCATAATAAGACATGTAATTGGGTCAAGAGGAATTTTCATTTATGAATGTTTGGGTCGTTACAGTTTCACATGTCGACGCGCAATGTCATCGCTCTGTCACAATTTCTAAACAACCCAAATCCTCTAATGTTCTTATAAACACCCAAAAAAACGTTAAAACTCAAAACATGGTGTATGTTCATGGGGTTTTCCTTGCTAAATACCAAATCCCCTATTTTTTAATCACCCTAGGTACTAGAGCACCTCATATATGACTCACACTAAGATAAATTAAAATCAAACCTAATACTGATATCACACGCGTACTCTATCTAACACCTAATTATTTTTTGGAAAATAGCATTAAATATCATTAATATTTGTAAAACCTTATTGATGTTTATTATTTACTAAATTGTATGGAATTTGATAGGATAAATATTTAGTATCTTGTGTGATATTAAATGAAAGTGGTTTTTTATAAATTAATAGTCTCTTAATTTAATATTGAATGATTCCCATGTGATCCTTACTATTGTGGTGGGTATTCCAGGAAGATAATGTTAGGAATGTTTTGTTCTATATAAAAATGGAATCTATAATGATAACACTAACTAAACATTGGTGAGGTAGGGATACACTTCTAGTGGTGTAATCATATACCCTTGGCTTCTGGACCTAGGTTAATGTGGGCATCAGGTATCCATGATCACTGAGAGTGTGTGGACCCTTGAGCATTGACCTAAATTACCTGAAATTCATTTATCATGGTTCTTCTATATAAATTTATAATTTAATAATGTCTTATAGAAATTTTTTTATTCTTTTTATCTTTATAAAAAGATTATGAAATGTTTAATAATAATAATTTTCTTTAGAAAATGTGGTGTTCGGCATATCATTTTTATTCTCATGCCTATTTTAAATTTCAATAATGGAAAATGAAACTTTTTATTAAATGTTAATGTGGGGTTTGAAATAAAATTTTTTTTTTCCCTTAAATTTAGAAAAAATGGATTTATTGTTTTGAAACTCAGGAAGTGATTTCAAAGTGAACTATAAATATTGTAAACATTTCAATATATAAATATTTCCATGGAAATGGTTTTAAAATTTTAATTTATTATTGATGTATTATGAATATGATTTTAAATTTTTTTACTTGAAGGTAATGGGTTTAATAGAAAAGGGGGTTCCTATCCCATTAATTGATTTGAAAAAAAATAGTCAATTTTCATGTGGGATTAAAAAAAGGATTCCATTCAGGGTTTTAAAATTTCAAAAAGAATCCATTTGAATTCTGAAAGTGGTTTCGAGATGATATTTGTAATTTTACAGTAATATGTGGTAATTTTAAAAGTATTTTTCTCTTTAAAAGTGTTTTGTAAAGCTGTTGGTTTCAATATGAAATATGGATTTTAAAAAAATTTGTTTAGTTTAAAAAAAAAGTGAGTAATTTCATAAAGGGACCTAAAAATGAATTTTAAAGAATGTGGTTTATTGTTATGTTTTGATATGGATGAACAAAATTTTAGTAAGTTTTAAATCAAAAACCATTAAGGATTTGGTAATATTCAAATCAAAATACGTTGAAAGAAATAATGTTAAATATAGCTTTAAATTCAATTACTAAAGGGTGAATGAAGAATTAATATTTAAACTAGGTTGTGTGTAATTGATATGAAATAAAATAGGTACATAACTTTAAATATGTCTCAAATAATGAAAATTGATAAAGATAACTATTGTTTCATTTATAAAAAGGAATAATAAACCTTTAACAACTCATCTATCAAACCATTGTGTGCTGGAAGAAAGTTTTATGCTTTAAGAAAACAATTAAGAAATTTTTTATTATGATTCAACAAATCCAAGAGGAAAAAAATTTATTTTTAAGGATACAATTTTCATCCTCATCGGATTCATCTCTTGAAATTTTATTATTGCATTTTTTTTCTAGAGACTCAACATTGATATCTTATAGATATATACCTATGTTACTTGGTCTAATCTGAGAATTAGTCATCCCATACTGGGTACCATTGATCATTTTTAGTTGGTTATTTGTCTTTTCTTACTAATTGGATGGATATGAATCAAAATTGGTTGAACACTAATTTTATGAAAAAATAGTTTAAAGATATAGATAAAGATTTTATCAAGTTTTCAATAGAGAATTCATATAACCCTTCTAAAATCATTTTTCTATGTTTATATTGTTTTTATTTAAGAAGAATTAGTCTAGAATAGTTGGAAGAACTCATTATTTGTTATAGAATATATAAAAGTTATATATGTGGACTAAACACGAGAGAAAATTAAATGTGCACACCAATTTGGATGATACTATGGTTTATGTATCATTTGATATGAATACCACTGTAAATGATGATGAATATCCTATAAAAGAAATAAAAATGGAAATTGAAGATGACCTTCATGATTTTTTAATTTTATTTTAGAATTTAAATAGTTATGTTAAGAGACCATTGTATATTTATTTTACTAAATAATCAACATTTTCACCTATATTCAAGTAATATAATTTCAAACTTGTAATCAGATAGAGAGGCATGAGCTTTATAGAACTACTTGGTCTCTTAAATGATAGGCTACCATAAGAAAATGAACTCATTTAATTAACATATGATGATAAATTAATGCTACATTCAATGTGAATGATCTCTAAAAAAATACATTATTTTATAAATGATTATATATAGTTTCAAAATAGCCATGAATCACTCGTAAAATTCTCTCAGTTTGTCAAGGATTGATGCAAGAAATTTGAATGAAGTCCTTAAAAAGTTATATGGTACTTTCCTATCATTCCATGGTTTATAAGACTATATGGATGTCAGGAAATCGCAAGACAATTGAAATGGCATGTAGATACAAGAATTAAATATGGGAAGCAATGTCATACAAAAGATTCTTCATAGTGTAATAAAATTTATTACAAGTATCCTGAATTTGGAAATGATCTGAAGAAATTCCTTCATGTGGTATCTATAGATAGATGAAATACTTTTGGTGTACAAAGTAGTACTCGTAGTACATGGACTATCATGATGGTAAATTATAACTTTCTACCATGGTTATAAAAGAAGTGAAACTACATTATGTTGTCTCTATTTATATATAGGAAAAATTAGCATGGTAATTATATTAATGTCTATTTGGATCCATGGATTGATGATCTGAAATTGATGTGGGATACATGTTTTACATTGTATGATGGTCATAAAAGTGAAGAATTTACATTAAGGTCCATGTTATACTAGACGATAAATGAATTTCTAGTTAGTGGAAATTTTATAGGCTATATAATTAAAGGAATGTCAGGGATACCTTTTGGGAAGAAATCACACACTTAGTTTAGTAGAAACATTCCTCGAAGTCTTTGGTTTTTGGACATTAGAAATTTTTACCTCGACGATATAAAAACTAATCCCAGATGACAATATTCTACATGAATACCAAACATGACACAACACCATCTCCAATAATGTGTGTTCAAATATTTGATAAACTAAAATATATTGAATTTTTTTTAACCATTTCTGAAAAACAATAAGAAATCTGTTTCAAAAAATGGGTCATTTTTCTTTGAATTAATGTATTGGAATTTCTTGTACATCATACATTTTCTTGATGTTGTGCATGTAGAAAAAAATGTATTTGAAAGACATATTATCACATTAATAAATGTTCTTGAAAAAAAATATTTCATCAAGGATAGGTCGTACATGAATGATATAGTGATAAGGGAATATTTGGAACTAGAGAAAGGTAGAGTGCAAACTTTTCTTTCTCTAGAACATTACACTTTATCCAGATAGGCAAAATTAGAATTTTTAATTTTTCTTATTTATGTATAATTTCAAAATGGCTATTCATAAAATATAAATAATTCATGTTAATTACTAATTTTATGTTACATGAATTAAACTAACATGACTATCATGTTTTGATGTAATATTTGATGTATGTTTCTTTACATTACATTCTACCTGAAAATGTACGACTTATATTAACCAGAATCTGCTTCTTTTTTAAAGCCATATGTAGTAAATTTATATCCCGAGAAAAGTTTATAATCATGAATAAAACGGTTCAAGTCATTTTATGTTAATTAGATATTTTCTTCCCACCATATTTATTTCATATAATGGACTAACAGATGGTTCACTTAGTTAGAGAGGATCAACTATGAGGTAATGTCCATTACAGATGGATGTACCCCATTGAATGGAATTTGATGATTTATAAAGGGTATGTCAAGAATTTAAGTTAGCCAGAAGGTTGTATTTTATACCAATATATTTTTAATGAAGAATTTGAATTTTGTAGTAATTACCTATCATATATTGATAGCATCAGTTTCTCAAAGTCACTTTATAGTAGATGCCTTATGGAAAATGGAATTTTTGGAAGAGATGTTGTGATAATCACCATGAGAAAGTAAGATCAAGCACACCATTACATTTTATATAATATTGAATATGTTGATCCATACATTTAGGACCACATAGAAATTCTTAGGGATTTTAATCCTTCAAGGGATGAAGGATAGATATAATGTACACATAATCAATAGTTTATAGGATGGTTCCAAGATCATATTTATAAGGATTCTTCTGAAAATCCAAATTCAATTGTCAAACAACTTTTACAGAAAGATATGGGACTAAATGAAAATATTATATCTTATAATGGGATTTTAATTAATGGTTATAGTTTATTATGAAAAAACACAATGACTGTAGTACGATGAAAAATAGTGTATTTATGCTTGTCAAATAAGTGATGCACATATCTAGTTTTGAGGATAGAAATCGAATTTATGAGAATATATTATATTTAAGAATTATATAATAGATATAAGAGTTATACTATCAAACATTTTTAAGTTTCTATTTTATATTTAAGATGGTTTAACAATAGTAGAGTAGTGAATGTTGATGAAGTGGGCTCCGTGAAAGTGGATTTTGGTGTGGAAGGGGAAAATGATGAGTAGTTCATAATGGAATCACAATCAGTGCAAGTATTATATGTCTTAGATCCAGTAAAAAAGAATTGGTCAATTTTCCCACTAGAAACTAAAATAATAATAAGGTCAGATGAAAATTCAATTGAGGATGACCCTTTTATTATCTTATCACAATCATTTTATGGAGGTCCCAATGTAGATAATGTATTTTATATTAAACAGGAGAAAAATGATGGGATTTGGATTCTCAATAGAGGATACAAATACCTTTAACCATAAAAGAAGAATGAGAGTATGATTATAAGGTTAATTTTTTTAATATATTATTATTTTCATCATAATATTATTTTTTCTCAGTTGTATTAAGATAGTATATATTACATGTATAACTACTCATGCAGGGAATGTCTTCTGTACAAGACGATGTCACTAATCCTGGGGAAGAACAGACTGTTTATTCTATAAATGCAAAATTATCAAGGGATCAATAACATGTTGATGATGAAAACAAGAACGATGAAACATCATAATGTTGAATAAAATTGATAAAGAAATAATTAAGGGTATACAATTTAATTTTTGATTGAATCCATGTGGCCAACTTGTTGACCCCAACAAGTAAATGTTCATTAGTTATTTTGTAGTCACAATGAGGATGAATGTGTCGATTGATATATATTCATAGAACCATGTGAAACCTGTAAAGAAGAAAACCATTTGGAAATATATAAAGGTAATTTTATGACATCCTTTCCAAATTTTACTAAAAATTTATATAGTGAAACATTTATTTAATTTTATTTATTCCTTTTAGAGATTTTTAGATGATTTTAATAATAAATATATCTTAAAGGATTATAGAAAATTCTATAAAGGCTTATAGACTCTTATTACCATGTTATATATTAGGGATGCTAAGGGGAAAGTAAATCCATATCCACTCGTTTGTTATATAGACATTATGAAGTAGGAAACATGGGTTGCTTCATCAATCATTGTGATGAGAAATAATTTTAGGTGTACTATAGTCGATGATATATTATTTTAAATTATTTATTTTCTCTAATTTGATTCAAACTTTTTAATTTATGAAACAATAAATGAGTTATGAAAATAAATAAGATGAAACAAAATCAATGTACCTCTACTGCAAAGTAGGGATGGGGTACACTTCATTAGAGAAGAAATTTGTATGTGTTTTAAATCAAAAATAAAAGTTTTACATGATATGAAACAACATTTTTTTATTTTTTTTATATTAATATTGATGAATCAAAATCTAAGGCCACTTCCATCCCACATCATGTGCTATGGATGGAAGATCACATAAATAAGTAGGGAAAACTGGTTGATGAAAACAAAAAAACAGAATGGAAACATGTTCAAGTATGACATAATATTAATTAATTAAGATTTATAATATATTTACATTAAAATAAATATTTATTTTTATATATTTTTTATAATATTTATTCACTAGAATCGATAACGACCATAACAGAAGAAAAAATACATTTAGTATCTTTGAAGCGGCTGGAACAATATGGTCTCATTATAGGAGTAGGTTTTAGAGTGTCTCTTCAAACAAATTTTGAGGTGAAAAAACTAGAAGAAGATGCATATAAGATGTTGAATGTAATGAAAACTCAAAAATATTACTTTAAATATATTATTGTTTTGTATGTTTTGAAAGACCAATATATGAGAAAGCATCAAAGAAAAAAGGTGGCGGAAAAAATATCCACACATAAAATACCAAATGACCCTGGTAGCTTTGAGGCTAGTCATTCCCCTAAACCTCATAGCTTACCCTATTTAATCAAATTTTTCATTACTCTATATCCTAAATGTGGATAAAATATCTTATGATAACTTTATATTAGAAAAATTATACAGGGTAAAGTTTCATGTGATTTCTATCAATCAACACACACATGATACCTTTTTGTCAGGGGTATGGTGTATAATATCCCAATAGATAATATACATAATACAGATTCCCAAAATATAACATGATGGTGTGTATTGAGGTAACTCAAGATCTAACCATTGATTTTATTATTCCACTTGATGATCCATATATTACAACGACCAATGATGTTATTGGATATTTTTTAACATGGATGTATAATATTATAAAGATACATAAAGTATGTATTTAAAAACAATCATATGAAAAACATTTAATATTTGATGAAAAGAGGTCCAAATTTTTGTATGGTGTAATAGAAATATTAAGAGATGGGAAAATAGAAGGTCAGATCAAGACAATCTAGTGAATCAACCAACAAATCCAAAGTACCTTCAAGGAGTACCTTCTCCTTTCCAGTTCCACATCAAAAATTATTATCATTATAACTTCATGCGGAGACTGTATCTAAATATGGAGATATATCATAAAATATACATGAATAATAAATATTTTTAATGTTCATTGTAGATGTAGTTGGTCTCGAGAGTTTAAATGAGATTATAAAGTTTGAAGGGATGGGAGTCTCAGTTGTGAATACATTTATAAATTACATTTTCATAATAATTTTATCAAAAAAATGATATAATATGTTCATTAAAGTTAATAAATATACATATTTTCTACATAAGTTTATAATACTACTATATAAATGGAAAATAGTGTGATGCATGATTTGGATTCATTTATACATGTATCATTTCTATGCAAGAAACTTTTTTGAGAATAATGAAATTGATAAGAAAATATTTGAATTTAATGATTTGTTTGGGGAAAAAATAATAGGTGACAAACAATTTTTTATGCATAAAATTCAAGTATAAAAATTTACAATCTAATCGCATAAAATGTATTTTTATTTTTTAATCACTTATTTGGTTCTGTTTTTTATGAAGCACTTGATGTAGATCACACTAAATTTGGATACCCTAAATATTTATTGATCCAAGGAAGGGATATCGAACAAACCAACCACTAATTTTGTGTATTGTAAATTCTCAATAAAATTTAATAAATATTTTATAGATAAAATTTTAAATATATGATTCAGTCTATGTTTTAACAATATTCTTTATAATAGGGTGGTCACTAAATATAGGCGAAAAATTGTGTGAAGTTGGGGATTGAATATAAAAATATTTTATATTACAATAAATGAAAAAATATTAAGGTATATATAGAAATATTTAACTGTCAAAACATATTTAAAAATAATTTATTTCTTTTGGTCAATGTTTCGGTAGTGTTAGAAGAAAAATAATATCAATGATTGTGAATATTATATTTTAAAATTTTTGAGTGAGATCATAACGCATCAAAATAACAAAATCTAGAAATAGGTAATTTCCAAATTTAATTAAAATTTCATTAAAAAAATTTCTAAATCTTTTTTCTATATTTTCTAAGTACTAACAAGATTGAAGAAAAAATTCATACTCAAAATAAGAATTAAATTTGTTTAGAGAAGAGTGGGAAGCGTACCTGGTTTGAAAATGATTTCAACATCAAATTTAGGTGATTACCTACTATTTTTTGATCTCATATTTGATATGACCTTAAAAATGTATTTCGGGTTTGATGAATTAGTATGATAATTCTTATATATTATTTTTGATATATTATTCTAGTAGAAGTATAACGAAAAAAATCAATTCTTTTAGAAATAGATAAGAATAATACATGGTGTAAGAATATATACAATCATCATAAAGAGGTAACTTATTAATACATATTTATTTAATTTTCTCATCATTTTATCTATTTTTTTGTTAATTTATTTATAATTTTTATTTGATAATTATTTTTTTAAATATACACATTAGTTCAAAACAATCATCACATTCTCAAAACTGAGAAAACAAGATTGTATTTTTTTCAAACTTTAGGGAAATAATTCATAAGTCATTTGTGATGTGTAGGAATTTACTTCACACCAATCTGATACATGATGTTTTTTGTATGACTTGAAGTATATATTTTTTTAAAGTATCATTTTAGTTTAAAACATACATCAAATAGTCAAAACTAATAAAATAATCTTGGATTATTTTTAATCATTAGTAAAATGATACGTAATTTATTCGTCACATATAGGAATTGAAAACAGATCAATATAACACCCAATGTGGTAATTATGGAGTGAGGTACATGTTTTCAATTCAAAAGTTTCTTTTTATTTTAAAAAATACATCAAATTTTCATTACTAATAAAAAGATTAGATTATTTTCAAACACTAGTAAAAAAATCCATAATTCATTTTTCATGTGTAATAATTGACCGCACATAAATCCAAGGCATGATGTGATCAATATGACATAAATTACATGATTTCAACATAAATTTTTCATTTTAGTTTGAACGCATGTCAAAATATCCATAACCAAGAAAATGAGGTTGTATTATTTTCAAAATGTAGGGAAAATATCCATAATTAATTTTTCATTAGTAAAAATTAACTGAACACCAATTCAATTCATGTTGTGACTGATATTACTCATATTGTGTGGTTTGAGTTTAAAATTGACACTTTAGAAAAAAAATTAATGTGACATACTCAAAACATCAAAAACTCATTTGGATTATTTTGATAAATTAGAAAAATTATCCCTCAGTCATTTGTGACATATAAAAATCAACCATACCTTAATATGTTACATATTGTACCCATTATGACACAAATTGTGTGTTTTTAGTTTAAAATTTACAATTTTTTAGTGGATTTTTTTCATATTTATGTTTAATTTACTTCTTTATAGTATTAAAAACATAATAATATTTTTCTTATATAAGTGGTTTATTTTTCTTAAGTTTTAATGGTTTATTCAAATTTTATTATGCTTGTGAGAGATTGGACTCTGAGAATCCAACTGAGATAATTGCAATAATGAAATGGGTAGAAAATGTATATAGACATAATGAAAAGGTGAATTTCGACTACTTATTTTATTAATTTTGTCATAAATTTTAACAACTATTTTTAATTAAATTTCTTGAACACATTTATCTAGTAATTATATATTTTTTACAAATCTTTTAGGAAGTCATATTTTTCCTTTAACTATCTGTAACCTGAAATAAAATAGAGAACATGGTACTTTTGGATGAGGAATTTCAGGAAACATGGGGCTTCCTCTTCAATAAAAATGGAACATTTATTTCATTTATTTTTTGGTGTAGACATTTTAATGAAATAAACGCATCATGTACTCAATCATCTATACCTCAATCTGATAAAAAATTTCTCATTATGACTCAAACTGAATTTTTTTAGTTTATAATTTACATTTTAGTTCAAAACAAATATCACAAACTCAAAACTGAGAAAAAACATGTGTATTATTTTGAAAATTTAGTAAAATGATCTATAATTTATTTACGACATGTAAAAATTATCCACTCCTCAATCCGACAAAGGGTGTGATTGGTATGACTATAAGTGTGTCTTTTTATTTAAATTTGACATTTATTTTAATAATAAAATAAGTGAAAAACTCAAAACTAAGAAAATACATTTGTATTATTTATATACTTTACTATAATCATACATAATTCATTTTTGACATGTATTAGTTTATTCTACCTTAATCTGATGCACAGTGTTCCCAGTATGACTCCAATTGTGTCATTTTATTTAAAATTGAAATTATGTTTAGTATAAAAGACAAGTGAAATGATCAAAACTAATAAAAAAATCATATTGTTTT
Organism: Viscum album; assembly: GCA_963277665.1. NCBI lineage: Eukaryota > Viridiplantae > Streptophyta > Magnoliopsida > Santalales > Viscaceae > Viscum > Viscum album. The sequence continues at coordinate 274,085,905 of OY728165.1, read as the reverse complement.
GATAATTTAGGAAAAATATCCATAAGTCATTTGTGTCATGTAGTAATCATATACACCTTAATATGATTCATGGTGTACCCATTATAACTTAAAGTGTTCATTATATATTTACAATTGACATTTTGGTTCAAAAAGTGTGTCACTCACTAAAAATTGAGAAAACAAGATCATATTGTCTTTATAATTTTGTATAATGATTCACAAGTCATTTTTATGTACATGGATTAGTCTCACATCAATAGGACACATGATGTGATGGATATGACTCAAAGTGTGTGTTTCCAGTTTAAATTGAAATTTTAGTAAAAAGGAAAACGTTATACTCAAAACCAAGAAAATTCATTCTTATTGATTTAATATATTTTTAAAGTGATACATAAGTCATTTGTGACATGTAAGAATCAACCACACCTCAATCTGGTGCAAAGTGTGATCAGTATGACATGAAGTGTGTCTTTATATGTAAAAGTGACATTAATTTTAGTAAAAAAGACTAGTTACATAGTAAATTCCATTAAAAATTATATTGTTTTGAAAATTTATTAAAAATATCCATAAGTAATTTTTAACATGTAGTAATTATCCTCACCACAATATAATTTATGATGTTACCATATAACTCCAATTATGTCTTTTTTTTATAAAAATGATATTAATTTTAGTAAAAAATACAAGTGACAAACTAAAAACTAAGAAAGAACATTCATATTGTTTTTATAATTTATTAAAACATACATATTTCCGTTTTGATGTGTAGGAATCATCCACACCATGATATGATGCACAATGTGCCTAGTGTGACTCAAATTATCTCTTTTTATTTAAAATTGAGATTAATTTTAGTATAGAAGAAAAGTTACATACTCAAAACTAACCAAAATAATTCTTATTTTATTGATAGTTTATAAAAATAAACCATATCTCATTTTTGATCTTCATGAATTATTTTCACCTAAATACGATTAATGGTGTGGCCGGTATAACTCTATGTGTGTGTTATCATTTTAAAATTGACATTTTAGTTCAAAAATTATGTCACCCGCTGAATACTAATAAAAAACTCTAATTATCCTAATAATTCATTAAAATTATTGACATATCATTTTTTATGTGTAATAATTAGTATCACATAAAATTGATGCATGATATTATCAGTATGACTCAAAGTGCTTGCTTTCAGTTTAGAAGGACATTTTAGTAAAAAATAAAAGTGACATACTCAAATACCAACAAATACATTCAGTTTGATTTGATACTTTAGGAAAACAATATATATATCATTTTTTTGTGTAAGAATCAACTAAACATAAATCTGATGCATGGTGTGACCAGTATGACTCCAAGTGTGTCTTTTTATTTAAAATTGACAATAATTTTAGTAAAAAAGAAAAGTGACATAGTCAAAACCAAAAAATGCCTTCAGATTATTTTTATACTTTATTAAAATGTTCCATAAGCCATTGTTTCTGTGTATGAATCATCCTCACCTCAATCTGACACATGGTGTGACCGGTATTACTCCAAGTGTGTCTTTTTATTTAAAATTTACCTTAATTTTAGTAAAAAAGACAAGTGACATACTCAAAACAGAGAAAACACATACATATTGATTTGATACTTTTTTAAAATGATTGATTATTAATTTTTAAAATATTGGAATTAGTTACACCACAATACTTGTCGCATCATTCCTGATATAATTCAAAGTGTCCATTATCAGTTTAAAATTTACATTTTAGTTAAAAAAGTGTGCCACTCACTGAAAATTGAGAAAAAAATACTCTAATTGTATTGATAATTTATAGAAATGATTCATAAGTCATTTTTGACATGTATGAATTAGTCTCACATCAAACCAACACATAATGTGTCTGCTATGACTCAAAGTTTCTATTTCTTACTTAAAATGATATTTTAGTAAGAAATTTAGGTGACATACTCAAAATTGATCAAATGTATCCAGATTATTTTGATACTTTATAATAATGTTCAATAACTCATTTTCAATATCTAGTAACTAGAAACACCACAAACTGATGGACAATGTGACCATTATGACTTCAATTGTGTCTTTTTATAGAAAATTTACATTAATTTTAGTAAAAAAGAGAAGCGACAACTCAAAATTGATAAAAAAAACCTTTGTATTGTTTTGATAATTTATGAAAATGATCTATAAGACATTTCTGACATATATGAATCAGGCTCACCTCAATCTAATGCACGATGTACCCAGTATGACTCAATGTGTCTATTATTATTTTATAGTTGAAATTTTATTTAAAAAAGTGTTCAACTCACTGAGAACTGTGAAAATAAATTCAAATTATCTTAATAATTTACTACAATGATTCATCAGTAATTTATTAAGTGTAGGAATCATTCTGAGGTAAAACCAACAGACAATGTGACCGGTGTGACGCAAAGTGTGTCTTTCGAGTTTAAAATGGAATTTTACTTAAAAAACAAGTAGCATACTCAAAACCTAGAAAACACATTAGTATTTTTTTAACATTAAAAAAATGATCCATAAGTCACTTTAAACATATACAAATTTACATCACATTAATATAGAACATTATGTGGTTGGTATGACTTTAAGTGATTGTTTTCAATATATAAGCATCATTTTAGTATAAAACACATATCACATCACCAAAAAAGAGAAACAAGAACACATTTTCTTCTCTTCATTTTATTTTCTATTACATAATTAATTTCCACATCATTTTTATATTATTATTATATAGTTAATTTTAATAGAGATATAGTTTGAAGATGAAAAAGAAATGGTGTGACCTAACAGAATCAATCACAACTCAATTTAATACACAATGTTCCTGGTAAGACTCAAAGTATATTTCAAAATCAAAATTTTGTGTTTAATTTATTTATTTATAGTATTAATAATATAATAATTGTTTTCTTATATAGTTACATTATTTTTATTGATCTAGGGTGTTTTGTTCAATAATTTTACAATCGAGGGTTGGGGCCAAAGAGAAAAGAACCATTATGCTTTTTAATGTATGTGATAAAATATACTTACCCATGAAATTTTAAAAACCAATGTTTGAATTATTTATTATAGTGTTATTTTATTTTATTTGTTTTGAAAATTTTATTTCATTTAAATTATATATTTTCAACCTTCTTTTTATATTATTTATATTGTTTTAGTGTGCTCTAAATTTAAGATCACACTTAGTATTTTCCATTATGAGTGTTACTAAAAGTGCTGATAAAGGGGGTAATTGATATGCATTAAAAAGTGTCAATAAAGGGTCCCCCAATAATTTTTGTTTTTAGCACTAATGAAGGGTACCTTTATTACTTCTTTTTTAGCGATGATAAAATGTGCCTTTATTATAACTTTTCTAAAATTGATAAAATCCTAGTGCATTTAATCGTGCCTTGGTAGTCATCATTTTTTTTTCACTGAAAATGGATAATTTTAGCACCGTTAAAGGCCTATTTTGTATTAGTGAATCATTTTATAATGGTTTTAAAATTAAAATTAATATATAAAATTATAATTATTTCATTATTATTATTCTAGAAGTGATATAATTTTTTTGATTTGACCATATTCAACCTACTAATGTCATTTTAGATATATGAGTCAAATATCATCAAAACATCCTATGAGAAATTAATTGATTAAATAATTAAATATAACATGGAAATTAATAAAAATAAAATTTATAATAAAATTCCAAAATGTTCTCAATCAATTATGTAATCAACGAAATATTTTTATTTAGGTTGATAAAAAATGTACGTGGTGAATCTTACTTGAGGTAAAGGACACTTTACCTTAAAAACTTGTTTTAAATGTTTTTAACTATATATTTTTAAAAATAATTTTATACCATGTCCATATTATTAAAATTATTTTATTGATGTATTTATATTTAAAAATAATAATTATAAAGAAAATTATATTTCTCTTCTTTTACATTCAATGAATGGTTTTCAAAATGAGTCATTTTAAATATTTTATACAGAATGTTTTGTATTTATTTTCCAATGGAAAAAAACAATATTATATTTTAGTATATATGGAGTCAATGTATTTTTCCACCACCAGAACCATTACTTGATTCCTTATATCCCTTTATAATATTCAATGTTTTCTTTTAGAAAAACCTCATTCCCTTTGTTATTGGAATTTTAGTTTTAAAAATATGGTTTTAAAGGAAAGGGATATATAAATATCTGATTTTTTATATATATTATTATGATATAAATGAAAGACTATATGTGTTCCATTCATGTTAAGTTTCTTAATTTTTTTATGATAGGTGAGCATGATATATCTCATGATGACGGGTTATCCCAATATATCTCAAAATGATAGGTGATCCAAATATAGTTCTCATGTTCATTGAGTTATTGGTACATTCTTTAGATAATTAAGTTCAAAGTTGAACATTTTATTTTTTATATTATAATGGTTGTATTAAGTTTATTTCCTGAGGAACCTTCATGATTTTTCAATACATTCTAATTATTTATCATGTAAATCATTTGAATTCAAAAGTTAATCTAATGATCTTTTATTTTAAAGGAATTATTACACCTTTTGAGTAAAAACATATATTTTTAAGAGAAATTTTTTAATAGGTTCTCGTATTTTTTTAGGAAACAATCGTGAATATTATTTTATTTTATTATTTATTATAATGTGTTTTATTAAAATATTTTGATAGTAAAGATGATTTCCGGAGTAAATAACAATTATTTGACATCAATGTTTATTATGTTAAAGGGAAACACTATTTTATGAACTTGTAGTCCTAAAATGGGATAAAAGGTCTCTTATGTTCTCTTTATATGTCCCTTACTAATCACTTTCCACTAATCCCATGTTTTTTAATGTTTTTTATATGGTTTGAGGATGATTAGAAACCATGATGATTTCAAGTTGAAAATCATAAATATTTTTCCTGAAAAGAAAAACTGATCTATTTTAAAATCATTATATTATTAATAAAATGACAACTATGAGGATTATTCAAACATATAAGGTGTAGGTTTGTAATGTAAGAGTTTTTCACCTAATTCTCTAAAAAACTGAACCTAAAAATATCTTTAGAATGTTAGAAAATGAATTATTTTAAAAAAATAAAATTATGTGTTGAATATGGATCTAGTCCTTAATGTTGGTATTAGAGTAGGGGTTTAGATACCTTTAGAGGTTAGAATGTTATTTGATGATAAGTTAAAATCCTTATATAACAAAAAAAATTAATTTATTATTGATAATTATTTAAATTTAGGGTATTGGATAACAATTTAAATCAAGTAAGAAATAAAGAACGTGAATTATTATAGTATTATAATGATTTTATGATATTTTATCAACCCATATCGATTATATTCCTTTTAATAATTTAGTTTACGTTTAAATGATAATCTATTCAACATAATAGGGGTCATTTATAAAATTAATTGAAATAAATCTTTCAAAACTCTATTTTCCCTTCTAGATGATTCTATAATCACTATTATTAGAAAATATTATTTAAATTATTTTAATATATTCTTAGGTAATCATATTACCTACAAGAAAATATTTGATTTATCTAAAAAATATTTCATTTATCAAAAAATTATGGGTTATAATATTTTTTTTATTTGATTTAAAAATATTAACTTTTACATCTCTCTAAAAAATGAAAATACCACAAATGAATTAACCATGTATTTTTTGTTTATTGCTCACAATGAAAATATATTAAGAGAATGTCAGGAGTGTAGGCTCTGGACATAGCAGAAGCATGAGATGGTTCATGCCTAATTTTTTTTCAGGATCAATGATCAATCAATGATTTACACAATGATAAATGTTATGATCAACAAAATTGAATCAAATAAAAGCTAACAAGAGATAGAACATCAAAAACAAGTGCATGATCATTGCATATTATTTATAATAAATTTAATTAATTAAGAATTACCTTGTGGAGATTATTTTTTCATTGATGGATCTGAAAACATATTTTTATTTTATCATAATTCTATTGTAGGAATCAAGAATTGATTCCCTTTAGCGGTGATCCACATGTGTTCAAAAAATCACTGAATTTCGCCATAGGAATCTCTATGGGATATCATGGTAGATCCTATTTATTGTTTCGTTCACATTTGATTGCCTTGAGAACTAATTTCAAATAACTCAACTTGATCTCTCTAGACTCGAGAGTGGGAGTTAGAGGAAGATTACTCTCCATTCTTAGGAACGTTCTTAGAGAGTTAGTTCTCTAGGGATTGAGAGGATTCTCTCCGGCTATCGTTGTGGACAACAACAAAAATGAATTATCTCTATAGGAAAATAATATAATTGAGTTTAAATACCGCTAGGGGTTAAATATAAATATTTTCACAAGTTCACTTTAATTTTTATTTAATCCCTTATGGAACCCCAGGTCAAAATAATAATAATATTATTATTATTTCCTTAAAATGAACTGAACATGAAAATTTGATTAAATATTATTTAATAAAATAATATTTAATATATATATTATTTCTCATAGGACCTAAAAAATTATTTCACTATTCCTCTAAAATATTCATCGGGTCTTGAATAATGAGTATTTATTTGAGAAATAAATATCACTGCATTATTCACTAATAAATAAATAAATATTATATTAACTATATAGAAAATAAAATTTATTAAATATTTCACCCATATAATATTCTTTCAAAAAAGAGGTGATAGAATATATGTGATCAAGCATACATGAATAATTTTTAAACGTCATGTGGGAATAATATTTATTCAACATGATAAGTAATAAATAATAATATATTATTTAATTAAGATTATAAATACCCATAGTGTGTGAACCTCTAGGCCTTTTTCTTAGTGGCATTAGGTAAAGCAGCATGAATTCCCATGTTAACATCTATCGGCATTCCATGTCACCCATAGAGAGATAAGTTTATACCATAATGAAATGATACCTCATGCAGATGTTTATTGCGTAATATAATCCATTTATCATGATATCTCTAATCAATATGGTTTCTCATTGGTTCCATCAACCTATGTGCTCGATGTATAATTCTTTGAATTTATGGTAATAGAACTTGCCTATAGAACACTATATCCATGGATTTATATAGGATATATCATTTCCATAAAAGGGCTTAAGATATCAACTTTAGTTAAAGAGAAGAAGGTAAAAATCTTTTTCCACATTATTCCTTAATTAAATATTACTCATGACATACCAAACATATCCTACCTCGAGGTGAATATATTTAATCATGGTTTTCATCAATACATAAAAGTACACGCCTCATAGCAATCATTAATCATAATATTAAAGTATAAGGATCAATACACACGTCTGTAGAGATAAACATCCAATGAGACATATAAATGTGGATTTCCTACATGTGTGTCTCATTCTCATAATATCCTACACTTCATATTATCAAGGTTGTGCACCATGAAAAGGTGTCTCAATGTCCTATGAGTCTCTTCCCTTGATATCATATATTATTTGTGTTTCAAAAATTATATCATTCAGCTACAGAAAATATTTTTATGAATCATTTCATAGCACTTTTGGGTTCTCATCATAGTGGGGAACTACTATGACCATTTTTCATGACTGCTATTCTTTGTATATTATTACATATTATGTTACGTAGAAGAAAAATCATGATATTAAAAGGATTTTATTAATATTAAACACTATTAATACAATTTATCCTAAAGTATATAGAATTTGTTTCTATGTAATCAAGTAAAATAGACTCCCACTTTCACGAGATCTAACTGCTAGTGACCTTTAACCAACTAGATCTCACATGGTACTCATGCTTTTGATAAGATTGGAATTTAGTTAACGGATCCACCATGTCCTCTTCTGTGGGTACTCTACTTACTAAAACATCAACTCTATAATAAAAATACCTCAAGAGGTGATTATTACAAAGTATAATATTTATCTATTGATGTGGTCTTTGCTCTTTTTCAAGAGCCACTATTGTAGTATTATCAAAATACAATGTGATGGGGTCTTTGATACTATGTAACACATAAAGCTCATAGATAAACTTTCATATCTAAATGACTTTCGTAGCTTCATAAAAAGACACTATAGACTCAGACTCCATGGTAAAATCAGAGAAAACTGGCTGTTTCAAACTCTAACAGCTCACACTTCTTCCATTGAGAGAAAAAACAAATCTTGGCAAAAACATTAGATTATTCTGATCTATATAAAAACAAGCATCAGTATGTCCCTTGATGATCAATTCCTCATTTACTCCATACACCATTAAAATATCCTTAGTTCTTCTCTGATAGTTAAGGATAAACTTAATAATAGACCAATTTTATTCTCCTAGGTCATCTTGACATATTCCTACCATTCTCAATGCATAGGAATCATCAAGTCTAGTACCCGAAATTACATGACATTATTGGATCATGTTGAATTATGAATATGATTATCGTATATATTTTTCTATCTATAACGCATGGTTCAGGAGACAACCCATCACCTCTTTCAAGGCTAGATATCTTGAACTCAAAAATTGAAGAAAACAATTGTGCAATCTCGATTATTATCCTATTTGATGTCCTAGTTAGTATGAAATTTTATTAACTTAGACCATTTAATTGATAAATATTAATTTTATTTTTGGAATAATATTATTGTATCAATTATTTTTGAATTTTTATGGATTCTGGGTATTTAATAATACTTTGGGAGACATTTATTGGGTTCTAAGAGATGGTTTTGGTATATTTGTCCCTTAAGTTTGACATGTATGAAAATTATTTGAGGAAGAATTCCCTTACATTTTTTGGACACAAGTTTAAAGGAACTAATAAAATTTACGAGTTATATGATATTTTATGTTGAGTTAATTATACATTATTACTATTTAGTAACATATAATATATATGACCAATGGATTGAAAATTCATTTTGTGGTTATTTGATTAATTTTATTTTTAAGAAATTCACTATATTTTTGTGGAAGATTTTATGATTAAGGTAAACATCATATTATTAGATAAGATTGGATTTTAATTTATGATTATTTTTAAATATCTTTAGGAAGAAAATAGGAATTTAATTTTTCTTTGTAATTATTTAGGTTATTTATATAAATGATTATCATGTTATAGAGACTATATGATTTGGAAATTTACATTTTTTTGGAATATGAATTTATTAGTGTCTAATGTTGATTGGAGATAAATGTTAAATTTATATTAAAATAATATGTTATCCAATCCTTTTTATTTTTGTGTTTTTAACTTGGATAAAAATATTTAAAAGAATTTTAGGCTATGTTATTTATTATATAATCTAAGATGAACTTTGGGATTATTATATAGGCTTTATAGATTAATTTTTTAATTCATAATATTAAGGTCTATTTATTTTAGGAATTATATTTCCTTATTAAAACTATTTTTTTTGGTTAATGTATAAAGACAATTTAAATAGCTTGTTATCATTTTTAGATTATGTGATCCATTATAAATTTATTTAACACCTCAAACAAGAAAAATTCATCTTAGTATATTTTGTTATGTTCTGTGTATATATGGTAATGTAATTTCTAAAATCTTGGAAAAGAATCCTGAAACTAAAATTTTATCACATTATGTGAATTTTTTATGAATTAATTATTTTTTATAATCTCTTTGTTTTACAGATTTTTGGAAATTAAACTTATTTTAATCATTAACATTATTTTCATCAGTGATCTCTATCACTCTCCATTGTTATTTAGACATTAATTTTTCTCCATGTATATATTTTCACTCCCCTGTAACATATCCTATTTGGAAACTTAGTTTTGTTTTATTCCAATAATCCTTCATATTTACCTTTCCATCTTTTCAAGAGGATGTTTTATTAATCCTTTTTAGGATATTGGGATTCAACAAAGGTAGTTTTAAATTTGAAACCCTTGATTAGCGATCTCAAGTTAAAATTAAGAGCATGAAATTTATTACAATGGGAGAATGTAATATCCTAATATATTAAAAGAAAGTTCTTTCAAATATCGTATACAACACACATCACCGATAATAAACTTACTGTGAAATGTTATGATTGAAATTTTTAGTTATAAACTATTTACTAAATTTACAAGTATGAATAGTTTTAATCTCATTATGAAATATATATAAATTTCATACTAAATAAAAATTTATTGATTAATTCATATGAAATAATCACTTAGTTTTTAAGACAATTCATTTGAGTCTTCAAAAATATGTTTTCTTCAAAAATGGGTTTTATTGATTTTCATGTGAAAAACTAATAATTAATTTTGATTTATTTTAGAAATTAATTTTTACAAAAATCATATCATTTTTTAATTTAGAATAAAAAAATTAACATATAATTAATTTTTGAGTTTTTTCTAAAAATAATTATTTTTAAATAAATAGTGAAAAATGATTATTTTATTCAAAATTATCTTTTCTTTTCAAGTACTTACTAAGTAAAATTATATTTTGGATTATTTTTAAAATTACATTAGCTTATTTTGATTAAATAAAATCTAATTTTGTTTTTTAGAATTAATGTTATACTTGAATCTGGTATGAAATTTTTTTATACTTAAAAGGCATTTTTTTAAAAAATCGTAGTTCATTTATTTTTAAGGGTTTTAAATTAAATTAAATTATTACACTTCTATAAAATGAATCTAAAAATTGGCTTCCATATTTGGAATCACGATGTCATAATTTGTTAAATATCTTCCATTTAAATTTTTAATACCACAGGCATGGTTTCAAATTAACTCAAAAACTTAACTTAATTTCATTGGTCGGGTCTATTTTTCCCAAAAAACATCAAAACATATAAAATGATACTTTTTTTATAATTTTATTTTTAGCATTAGATAAATTTATATAAATAAAAAACAAAATGTCACTCTATTTCTTTTAATTTCCTCTTATATATTCACATAGGGGGAAAATAATTTTTCAATTAATCATTAAGGTTATTTTGAGAGTAATAAATATTATTTTTATGTTAATTTATTTATAATTTTTAGTTATTATATAATTATCTTAAATTATTACACAACAACAAAACAATGCTTACAAAAGGAGTACAAAAACCAGGCAAATGGTTTTAAGAACACTTAAAGTATTATTGTATGGGTGACTTAAAGTGTCCCATGGATTTTTTTAGTTAAATATAAAACATTTGGGATTTTTCAAAGGTTTATATTATAATTATATCTTTTTATTAATTAATTTAAATTCAAAATAAATAAATAGTTAAAAAATAACATTAATGATATTTTATGATAGAAAATATTATGTTAAATTGTTTAAAAATCATAAAAACCATATATTCCATCAAATAAATGGGTTAAGGTAGAAAATATTATTTATAGACCATTTATAGGTAATTTTATATTTTATAGGAATTTTTTCCCGAAAGTATAAAAAAAATTGATATCATTGTAATCATCAAATGGTTTAACGATAGTTAAAACCAAGATATAAGGGTAAAAATATAATCTAAAATTGTAAAAATTTAATTAGATGGGAAAATTCCAACCTATATGGATTGTATCTTTGAATTATATCCATTTTTATCCACTTGAAAATAAAAATTAATTTATATTAATTTAATAATTTATTATATGCCTAAAATTTCACTCACCACACTTATAAAAGGAAACCTCCTCTCCTATCTTCTTTATTCAATTTGATCACTACAACTCTATCATTCCTTGACCAAATAACATAAAAAATCTCTTCTCGTGTTTTTTAGGCCTTACATACATCATGTAATACACTTATATATATATATATATATTATTTTTATTTATCTTAAGGATTAATTTTTAGTCTCCTAATGTGTTTTTACTCACACCCTTCATGGGTATCTCAGTGTGTATGAAGCATTTATTACAATGGATCTAGTGAAGGGAATGACCCCTATACTGGGGAATTGTGGATACAGAGGACTAAAGATGGGGGTGTTGTTGGGATATACTAATCCCAATTATATTTTATTTAATTTTCCACAGATGATATACTCTAGTTTGGATTTCCACTTTGGGAGCATTTAAATTATTATTATATTAGAGTTTTCCCATATGTAATTTTTTTTATATTTCCCCATGTTTAATATGATTATTTATTTATATATAACCAGATATATTATTATTTCACTTATGAAATTATTATGAGAATATATTCTCCCTAATGAGGGAATTAGACCACCATTCTATTCTACAACCTCTTTCATATGGGGAGGAATGGATAAGGTCAAGTGGAACTCCATTTTATACCCAATGGTTCAGGTCAAGGTTTTATAACTTCGTATTCAAATATATAAAAAACCAAAAGGAATAATTTTAAAACAAATAAATATATCAAAGGAATAAATAATATATTCAATTTTGACAATGTATAATGTTTATGTACTCTTATATCAACTTTTATAAAACATTATCTTGATGAATTAGAGAAAAAGTAAATAAAACATTATTGAATTATGATCCAAATTTGACAATATCTTAAAAAAATTAAGCCAGATATACTATTTTTTTAGTATATTTATGTGGAAGTTTTCAATAAAATCTAAAGGAAATACAGATAAAAGTTATAAAAACATTTCATGTTACCTCATAGGGAAATCAAAAAATGGTTTATTTTATAATCTGGTAAATGATTTTATTCATAAAAGTTTCTCAGATGCTATTTTTTTAGGGAATATTTCAGAGAGAAAATATACTTCTAAAATATTTATTTTCATAAGATATTCCTTGGTTTTGTTTTATATCATGAATCAAAATTTTATATCACTATAAAATTTATAAGTAAAATATATAGAATTTGGATGATTTTGTGCTCAATTGTTGTAAATGCAATACACACTCATGGAGTTTGGTTTCAATTTCAATCAAAATTCAATATTTTTTAATAATACCATTTGTATATAATAATCTAAGAACCCATATCATCCATAATGAGAAAATAAAATCTATTGAAGAAATAATTTTACTATGTCTCTAACAAAAAAAGAAGATATAATTCTTGATATTATGAAAATGGAAAATAATTTTGCCAATAATTTTACCAAACTATTTACATTTGATAGATTTAAATTTATTAAACATATTTTTTAAATGAACATACTAATCTTATATTCAATTCACATTCTATTTAATAAATCTCTACATAATGAAAAAATCAAATAAAAAGGGAAACACATCATTTAATTGATTTTTAAAATTTATTTCACTTTGTTAAAGTCCATTAAATGTTTAATCTAATAGTTTATAAATATTTATTTAATATGTATATTCTTTTAATTAATATAATATCAATTAATTAAAATCATAGATGAAAATGTCTCTTATTTTTTATTAATCTACATGAATTACTCTTTATAAGGGGAATTCTTATTAATTCATTTTTAACAAAATGTAATAGATATTTCTCAAATGAAGAAATTATAAATATAATTCTTAAAAATTATTTTTAAGACATATATTTTGGCCAAGATATCTTACTGTAGTCACTTTCAACCATTTTTACATCAAATAAAAAAAGTATTAAATAGACAATATCTTAACAGATTATTTGATGAAAAAAATCTTAAGACATTTAGTCACACTCATTGTCTTTTTTGATTATTTTTCTTCTACATATATTTTTTTCAGTTGTTGTATATATATGAGAGTTTATTAGATGAATACAAAAATTATATCCTAGAATATTAACGTTTTATCGTCATAAATAGTCAAATTATCCAATCTAGCTAAAGAAAACTCATGGTTATTTAGTAAATAAGTTGATGTTCATTTTTTATAATAAAAAACTGATGTTTTTTATGGATATTATTTATAAGATACAAAGTATATGTGAATAATATGATATTAAACATATAAATTAAATATAATAATACAATTCCCTCAAATTTCAGGCTATATAGTACTTTAGTTTTGGTGTTTCTTAGTTAAATTTTGATTAGATTTTGGGATGTTTTACAGGATTAATCGGTGGCTAAGATGGAGTTTGTGAATTTTTTTGTAATAAATGGGAATAAAAATGCCTATAGTTGTTGTAATGTAATACTATAATCCCACCTTGGTGAAATGGGTATGATGATATTCTTGTGGTCTGGGATGAGGTGTGTTAGATTTCTCTTGTACAAAAAGAGATTACCTACATGTTATAATAGTGGGTGTGGAATTTGTAGTGATAAACATGGAATTTCAAAAACCCATAGGGAAAATAATTTTGAATTAGTTTTGTGGTGAGTCTTGTATGTTTAGGCACTATATATCATATCTAGTGATAGCTCACTACACTATGGTGTAAGGTGTATGGTGTAGTAATGGAAAGAAACTTGTGTTTTGGAACTACCATGTAGTGGATGATATGATAGAGATTTAGTGAGAATAATTGTGGTGTATGATATATAGCGTCAAATTCCTTAAAAACATTGTTCTTTAATAGGAGGCACTATGGAATATAGGGAGTTCATAATTCCATGGTGAATTCCTTCAGGTTTCCTCCATATAAAGAAGGCTCAAGTTTCCTGGGACAGGATTTTGGGCTCTTCATCATGGTCCAAGATAAGCCTTATGCCTCTCTTCACCCATCATCAAAAACTTGATAATTTTAAACCCATTTTATCTATAATAACAATAGGATCTATTTGGGATCATTTTCACCCTCTATATTTAATCTATATCTATTAGTTTCAGTAGTCCTCCTTGTGTAAGTAAAAATTGAATTCTCAATATCATCAAGTTCCTCTTCTTGAATATTTTTTATACAATCCTCAAGTGTTGAATTAGGGATAGTTCTTGGGTTAATTGGTGCACATTCCTGATTTGGAGATAAAACATTTAAATTAATGTCAATTAATAGGAAGTAGGATATACTTACCATATATGGCCCTTGTATAAGGTTTATTGGCATGGTTTGTATGTGAGTTTCGTCCAAGGCCTTAAGAACTATTATGTGATATGGTAAAATTATGTTTTGAATATAGTGTGAATTTTTAGCCCATGATACATATAAATTATAATATATGTTTGTTCCTATTTTTATTATTTCCTATAATGTGTTAATTTTTGTCCGGCATAGCTTTTTTATAGTACCAATGTGACAAGTGTGGTCATCATGGCATTGTTATCACTAATAGGGTAGAATTTACTAATACGACATGTGATGAAGATGATGATAAAACCTATAGATAGGGAAAGGTTATGATGACCTTTGGTCTTAACCCAAGACAAAGGATGGGGTATGAAAAACTTATGACCCTACCAAATAAATGTAGGGTAATAATCACCTAATGGACTAAAATGAGACTAATTTAGGGGTGATACAACCTTGTGATCGGACCCACTAGAGATAGGGTCATGATTGCCTTGTGGGATGTCCCAAGGATGAGCCAAAGATGCAAGGACATTTTGGAATAACACGAGGATTTTTTTTATATGGTTATTAATTCAATACATGTTTTGAGATTTTTGTTTAATTTTATATGTGATATCATATGAAACATTCCTTCTGATAAGGATGCAAATCATGTATAGTTGTTTCTTATTTCTATATAGTAATAATAATAATTTTTAGCATTTGATTGTTTACTTGTTTTTTTATTTTCTTTACATCATTAAATACACGTTTATATAAATGTGCATTTTATGTTAAGGATTCCATGGTGGTGTCCCACTAGGTTTATACTCACACCCAAAATGGTATTCTCAGTGAACATAAAGATTTCATGGTTTGGTATACAATTAAGTGAAATTTCCCTACACTGGGAGCTAGGTATGTAGATCTTGGTTAACAAATGTGATGTGAGGATATACTCCAAACTATCACATTAGTGTTTTAGATTATTTTATTTGGTCATCATACATTGGATGAAAAAACACATTGGGGGTATTTTTTATTATTTCTTATGACATTCATGACATTTATTTTATCATGATGGTACACTTTTTTTATCTCTATATAGTTCTAGGATGTTTATTTACACTTTTTTATTCAAGTTTATTATTATTATTACCAAGGGTATGATCATCCCATGGAACTGTTCAGACCCTCATCACTAGTTAATAATCTCTTGCATAAGGGGTAGCGCACATGAGGCCATGAAGAACTATCAACTAAACCAAGTGATTCATTTCTAGGTGTTAAAAATTTGTATAAGAGTACTTTTTCAATTTATTTTATTTTTGACTATTTTTGGGAGTAATGTAGAAAAGTGATAGGATATGTTGAACTCGGGTAGGGGAGTCATGTGGGTCCTAGATAGATTCTTTGTAACCGACCTTAGAGATTCCATTAATGGGGTAGTTTTTATATTTTAATGGTGATTATGATTACTATTATTCTGTTACAATTTTTAGATTTGGTTGAATTTATTCATCACGACTAGGAATGTAGGTTCACATATCATGCCAATGGTTTCTTTTCAAAATTTCAACTTAATTAATTAAATTCTATCTTGTAATCTATGATCTCTGATTCTATGATATATCTATAATAAAATTTTAATTAAATTAATATATTATGAAATGATTTGTTATCTGTATATCTCTTTGAATATTGTGAAGTTAATAGAGAATAGGGTTAGACCTTGGGAAGTTCTATGTGGGGTATACCATAGAGATATTGGTATCCTCCTTGGACAGGTCTTTTAATAGAAATATCTTGTCTAAACATATAAAATAATTGATTTGATAACTTAATTAAA
Organism: Viscum album; assembly: GCA_963277665.1. Classification (NCBI taxonomy): domain Eukaryota; kingdom Viridiplantae; phylum Streptophyta; class Magnoliopsida; order Santalales; family Viscaceae; genus Viscum; species Viscum album. The sequence continues at coordinate 274,069,157 of OY728165.1, read as the reverse complement.
CTACTAATGGAGTTTCTAAGTGTTCATTTCGAATTTTAGATAATGCAGCCTAGGAGATTCCTTATAGAGATAGCTGGAAAAAGAGCTAGAATTCCCTTTCAAGGGAGGAAATTATTTTCCTACTAGCGAATGTGTAGAATAATACTGGAAAGTATTCCCCCACAATCTCCCTCATGGTTCAAGTAGTTTAATTTATTATTCCTATATTCTTTAAGATAGTGACTATTCAAGGCTTACGATCTCACAAGATGATGGTCGATTATGATTAGGATTTACAGCTCCCCATCCTCTATACAACCAAAGTATTGGAGGACCCTTGGATTATAAGTATTATTACAATATAAAATTTATAATATTTGATATAGTTTAGATAATTGAGAATCAAAGGGGTAAATCTGGTTACTTTCATTCTTTGGGGCCCTACTATGAGATGTAGGTGTGTCATAAAATTAGAGGGGATACATGAGGGTATGACTTGGGAGACCTTCAAAAATCACATCTTTAGAGATTTTTTCCTAGATAAATTAATTCTTGATTGATCCCATGATTTTATATATATTTACCCAGGAATGATGCTGGTGTATTCATATTATAAACAATTAAATTTCTTCATTTGGATCCTCTTATGGCTAGTAATGAGGCGTATAATGCATGAAAACATGAGATCAGCCTTTGAATAGGGTTGAGGTTCTAGTTAGGTTCATCGTCCAGAAGACATATTCTAAGGTGTTATGTAAATATCTATCAATTTACAAGGGTATGAAGACGTAAATCGTAGCAAGATATCTTCTAGCCCTTTGTACATCAATGAGATGGACTACTAGAGATATAGTGGGATCCATTGATGGTAGTATGAAGGGGACATATGAGTAGGTATGAAATGGTGGAAGTAGGTATTCATAGTGGATTAAGATTCCTTCCACACTCTATATGGAAGGATGTGTCACTCTATACTTCAATTATAGATAGAGAAAGAACTATCAAAAGTTTTTTTCCATAATATCAAAATAATTTTCATTGATGTAGCATTATGTATATTCTATAGCATTTCTATTCAATATACATGTGGATGGTTATTCCATGGGATTTTGGGAAGATATATAGTATGAGTCATGGGATTGTTAGTGGATCTCAATAGAAACCCTATATTCCCTAGGGGTTAGGGTACTGGCCGAAATGGGCCTCTTGTGGATAATGCTGAGGGACCGATTTTGGCATAGTGTTTATTATTGAACAGGTTTTAGCTAATGGGGTAGAGGGACCTTATCAAGTTAGAGTTACCATTATGATTACGTCTACACATTCTACAATTATTTTTTATACAACATCTTCCAATTCAATTATAAATTCTTATTTCCTTACAGGGTTAGATAGGCCAATTTAGTTATCTTCTAGAGTTCTCTCTCTGAATACACCCTTGGAGAATAAGCTTGAACATCTCTAGAGATTTCTAGAGTTTCCAATAGTAGATTTTTTTACTGAATTTTCTTTGGGGGGGGGGTTATGATTTTAGATATTTTTAGCATTGATGAAATATTCAGCATGGATTGATTCACAAGCCATTTAGAACAAATGCACTACTACAGGAGTTGATAATCCTTTACTATAAAAAAATGTTAATTATATTTGAATTGGTGAATGAGATGTTATATATTGTACAATAGAACTATAATTAATCCAAATTGAGGTTATTATAGAATTGGTAGCAGGTATAGTTTTTTATTATAGAATAGGAAGTATCTCCCTCTTCTTATCCTCTAATGGTGAATCATTCCCATAATTGTTTTCTAGGATATTTCTCCGGACTTCCTCTAGATAGATGAATTGTATTTGAGATCAAACTCATGTCAGAAGTTCATAATATATTAATTTCTCTATATCATATAACCCTTTTTGAGTTTAAAGAACTCTAATAAAAACATGAGGATTTAGATTTTATGTGAATTATCATACTAAGCACTACCCCTTGGTGTTGTAATTTTATTTTTTTTAGGAATGTGTATGGAAGCCTTTAGTTGTGCATGGACTATAAAAAGTTGAATCAGGTCATTCTGAAGAATACGAACCTATTCAGTAGGATCAATGATTTGTTTGAATTGTTTATGGTATCCAACTGGTTCTCTAATATTTAATTATGATCAGGATACCACCATCTATAGGTAATATAAGAGGACATATCTATGAGATTATTTATGAGATGGTATGGAGTATAAAATTATCTTTTTATTAAATTTATAATGAAGAATGACCAAGTGCTATTATTTATTCTCAAGAACATAAGAATCCATCCAAATATTGACTCTTTCATCATTATATTCATTAATCATATACTAATATACTAATAGCCCCTAGATATTCATGCTAGTAACCTTAAGATCGTGTTGATTACACTTCAATTTCATATGTTTTTACTATGATTTTATAGTGTAAAGTTTCTATCTAATAGGTTCACTTTATTAGGCTTGTGATTTTAGAGGTACAAATATCAGTTGATCCAATGAAGGTACGGGAAATTATTTATTGGGAATACATTATTAATGTGATTAATATTAGAAGATTCTAAGGTTTAGTCGGGTAATATAGATGGTTCATTCAAGACTTATCCCTTTTGGAAGTTCCTATGATTTTTTATACCACGAAGAGAGTGAATTTTGAGGGTAAACATCATTTTGGAGAGTCCTTCCTAGATTTTTAGAGGATAATGAAATCCACATCGATTTGGATATTACTTGATACCAGTATTATATATGAGTTTTACATTTATGCCTTAGTTGTTGGATTAGGATCTATTTTGATGTATATAGATTAGGTAGTTTTTTATGGGTTTCTTCAACTATAACCTCATTAGAAGAACTACCCAACGAATGACTTGGAGTTGAAGGTTATGGTTCATTACTAGATTTTTTGGCATAATTTTATCTTCATGAAGTGGTTTTTCATCCACACGGACCATAAGACCTTTTGTTATATCTTCTCTCAGTGGGACTTGAATCTATGGGTGAGGAATTTGTAAATTATATACAAAATTTTTACATTTAGAGAGATTATAAACCTGTAATGGTTAATTTTATTATAAATGATTTTACTAGGAAGATATAGGATCATAGAGTGACACCTTCAGAGTAGTAATAGAGGTTTTGTGTTGGCATAATGGTTAGTGGGTGAATCTAAAGATTAAGGGGTGATGGAATTTTACCACTTAGTTAACATGTTTTACATGGTAGACCATGTGAAATATAATGAGGAGTTTTATTATGAGTTTATAGTTACCTATAATAGTTTGTGAGGATTTACCTAGCTCTAGGATGGTGAATAAATTGGGAAAATGTGATCTAAGTTCACGGGTGAGTTGTGGTTCCAACATCCAGAGGGCAGATCTAATGAAAGTCTCCCATGATTCTCAGTGGGTATTGAACCCAATATCAATGAAGGTGTATCATGATATTAGAAAAAATTTATGATATATATTTATGAAGAGGGGCGTTATGAGCTATATCTCTTAGTTTCCTTATATATTAGAGGACTAAGTCCAAATATTAGTGACCATGTGGAATACGTAAACCTTTTATAGTAAATGTGTGAAATTGGTTTAAAGTGTAATGGAATCTCTTATGGGGTTACCCAAGACCCCAAGAGGTCAAGATACTATGTGGTTTTTTGTTGATTTGATGATAAATACAGCACATTTATCACTGATCTAAGACTCTTTCCATAGATTATTTGGTCAATCTCTATGCTTGAAAGATAGTGAAACTGAATGGAGTGACTATAATTATAATAGATGATTGAGAAAATTATTTCACATAAAATTTTTGGAAATTATTTTAGAATGTAATGAGGACTAATTTTAAGCTAAGAATGATGTATCATCTGTAGACTAATAGATATCAGAGAGGACAATCTTGAATTTTTTTATATGATTTCGGAATAAATCATGGTTTTATGTAGAGCATGGGATGATCATTAGAAATTAGTAGGGTTTTCTTATTTGATTAAAATGATACAATTTGAGTCTTTTTTTGGATGGTATTATTTATCACTTATGTTATGGAATGAGGCAAGTGAGCTAACTATTATCGGGCCAAGTTTAGTGTAGTAGAACTCTGATTCTGTCTAGTTGATTCAGAAGTGGTTGATTATAAATTCAAGTAGGAATTGATCATATTAAAATTAATAGAGATGAAATTTGGTGTTCATCTTGAGTGAATAGGTTTTTTATATATATCAATTCAGTTGGGGAATCAATGATTTTAGATGTAGGGAATGTTGGCATCATGGTTTATGGGGCCATTTGAGATCATTGAGTGTATTAGAATAGTATCCTAAAGAATGAATCCTACACCATGGTGTCACGGAATTCATAACATGTTCTATGTGTTTTAGATTTGGCGATATGAGACTGATACTTCAAAGGTGATAAAAAATGAGGACTTTTATTTAGAAGTAGATACATCATTAGTGGAGCAACCGGTACAGAATGTGGAACAATGTGAGAATGTGTTGAGGGGGAAGTTGTTACCACTTCTTCAAGTTAAATTATAGAATAGACATATCCAAAATAATACATTGGATTGGGAATAATATGTTTGGGATAAATTCTTTATGTTGTATGAGAATACCTCTAGAGACACTTCTTAAGGATTAGAAGTCATTAAATAAGGATATCTATAATGCCCTCAAATTTCATGTTTTGTTGTACATTAGTTTTGGGGTATACTAGTACACATTAATTATTATTTTGGGAAGTATTAAATGGTTATGTAATATAAAAGTTATATTTTTAGAATTTTAGGGTGTATCATGGTTAGTTAAATGTTTGTGGTGGTTTTTATTCTACACTAGAATCATGTTATACCATTGAACCAACAATAGTAGAAAACACTACATCCTGGAACTATTGAAAAATTTGAAATCTAAAGATACTTTATTCATTAAATTATATAAAATTAAAATTTAATAATTTGTATTCTACCTTATTTAATTAATTTTTTAATTCCACATATCCCAATTACCCTAAGATGATTTTTAGACATTTCTTGAAAAAATTGATTTTTAGTTGTATAGTAATAAAATACTAATTTTTCTAGAAATATAAATTTATTTTCATTATCATAATTAAATAATGAATTAAATTATTTTTAAAACATTTAAAAATTACCATGTTGTATTTTTAAAACCCATGTTTGACATTTTGGAAACTTATGTAATATTTCACTCCCAAAAAACAATTTTATGCACTTATATGAAATATTAATTTTTTCACTTATAGGAATTTAATTTAATTTACCTAATTAAATATTTAGTAATAAAATTTCCATATTAGTTAATATTAGAAAAATAATTTTTTTGCATAAACATAAGTCTATAACAATTATTGTTAATTACTGTGATAATGGTAAAAAAATATTTATCGTAGAGTGGTTTTATTAATATTCTGTAATATTTATGAGAAAAAATAAATTAACCAATTAAAAATAAGGATTATAATATATTGTTTATATCTATAAATTAATAAAATTAAACCCATTAATATAGAAATCAATAATAAATATAATTTGTGACACATAAGTATGAAAACGTCATTTTTCTACAAGGAACTATTTTTTATATATTAAATGATTTAATTTAAAAGATATTTTTATCATATTTAGAAATTGAATTGGATTAAATAGAGGGGACATATAGGTTTATCATAGAAAAAATCATTAATAGGTTTTAACTTATATTTTTAAGAAAATGTAAACATCTTAGTTAAAAATTTGTTACCAATGTTAAAATCAAAATGGAAAAATAAAAAATAATGGGTAAATAACTAATAAATTTTTTTTAAAAAATAGAACTTAATTTTTAAGGATTTATATAACCATGTATTAACTACAATTTCTTTAAACTTTTTAATTCATTTAACCACTATTAATGTAATTATATTAATGAAAAGTAAGGGGTATTCAAAAAAGTGTCTTTTTAGAATTATAAAAGGGACACACTTCATAAAATTATTTCCACACCAATAGCTTCTAATTTTATATTTAAATGATTTAATTATTACATCCTAGAACCCTCTTGTGATTCCCTAGGTCTCTATTTACCATTATTTAATTTATGGGCTATATTTCTATGTGTATTTCAATTAGAAATATGAATCTCACAATGTATGTATTACCCTTTTCTTAATATTTTTTTCTTAATATCTCACTTCCTAACCTATTTTATTCATAATGATACAATGGAATAAATATAATTATTATATTTGGATTTGATTATATTAATGGGGAAACAATTATTTATTCCCCTCTATCTATTAAGAAAAAAAGTGTCGTTAGAAAGTGTATGTGGACCACCGCCTCCACGAATCGACACCTTCTATTTTTTGAACCAAATATCATGGTTGTTTTTAATGGTAGTATTAGAAAAATATGATATATAAAATTTAAATTTTATTATGAAATTATAAATAATCATATACCTTAATTTTCTATCATTATTCAATAAATTAAAATATTAACTTGTATTGTTCGTACTATTACCTCCATGACATAACATGTATCATTTTGTATATAGTTTCTTCCTTATTTATTAAAACCTAATTAAAAAAAATTAAAAACATAAATTTATCTAAATAATATAATTATAATTATATAATAATGATATCAGATCCCAAATGAACCACTATCATAATCAAAATCATTCATTTATTATAATATGTTTTCTTATATTGGTTTAACCATCTATTTGAATGATGCTAAAAACACTATAAAGAATGACTATATGAACATAAATAAAAAAATATTTTTATATGTTAATAAGTAAATAATTTTTATTTATTGTTTCATTAAAGGTAATATTAATTTCTTAACTTATTATTAAAATATCATCATTAATCTCTAAAATTACCAAAATAAGTCGATATTGATTCCACATTCACACAACATATCTAAAAATATAATAGAATGAGATAATAAATTTATAAATGTATAAAATTTATCTCTTATATTGAATTAAATCATCTATTAATGAAGAAATTTAGTACAATATTAAATAACAACACCGCTATTACAAAACAAGTTCAAAACGAGCATGAGTACTTAAATTCGATATAGAAAATAAATAATAAAAAACTAAAATAAATGTGGATAATAATAATAAATGATGTTAAAAATGGTTATAAGTATTAATTATTCAATTAAATAGTCTATTATGATAGTTATAATTATAATACTATTTTTTCTTACATATTCATCTAAGCGGGATTAATGTTAATGGTTTTTCATTTGTAATTCCTCAATTTATGACTTTTTTTTTGAATTATTAAATTAATTTTATTTATATGGTGTATATACTACATATTTTAGATGTTATATCATGAAATTAATATATTCATGTCATTTTAATATCAATTTTATGACCTCTATTTCATGATGTCTTGATTGAACTACTACCCAAGTCAGTAGTGGGTTTTAATTTCTCAATTTTAAATATTTGGGGCTCATGATATATTCAACACTTATTTTCTTTTATATGGTGAATACATTTACATGGAATAATTTTTACCATATTTATCATGAATTTTAAGGCATTTAAAATTATCTATGTTTATCCCACCCTTATATTATTTTGTTTCAAGAGTTACAAAAACTATTGTGAAACTCAATATTTTCCATTTTGGAAGACCATCCAAGATTTGTTAATTTAAAAGTGTGTATTTTTTCATAAAAAATATATCCAAATCTTGATATTGGAATGCAGATAAGGATATGACATATATTCTATTAGTGTAAATACCCTAAAAATAAGTTTTTTGATCATGGAATCCATCATCAATCTAATGCACGATGAGTGAGCCTAGGAATACACAACTATCTCGACACTACCAAGGGATATGCTATGGAATATTACCACACTATTTATAAACAATGTTGTAGTATTTTTCCTACCACTTCCTCTGTATTTGATCAATGAAAACTATTCAACCGAATTACTATATTCTTTGGATAACCTAGAACATTAAAATTACTCTCTCTAAAATGATTCACTAATAAGGTTGCATCCTATTACATTGATAATTCCCCCTGACATCTAAGTATATTAATAGATGTTCCCATAGACATCCAAATTATTCAATTGAATATAGAATTATTTTTTCACTATTCTTCGATATGTGAATATTAATATTTTTATTCAACTATATGTTACTTATATAATGTTATGAAATTTTATATTTATTCTTATCATGAATTAATTTTAATTAATTAGGTTATGGTAGGGGCCTATAATTTTATATCCCCTAGATGCATCAATATGTTTCATGAGATGAAACATCTTCGATTTTGGGGAATACCACTCCCCATATAAGTATAGTGTCTTATCCCAAGGCCTTTACCACATGCTTGGAAGTTTAATATTGTGAATCTAATCAGTATGAGATCAATGATTATAATTATACATTATTTAATTTATTAGCATGGATATAGAATTCCCTTGGTTTCAGTTGATTAAGGATTCTTGTTGTTTATTTATTCTGTCCATATCACACGTGTCATGATTATGTTAGGATATCTTCTATTTTATAGTAATCATCACTTAGAAAATTATCTCATTCTTATTTTTTACCATTTATCCAGGAAACATAGAGGATAAATATGTGTAATTTAAAAAAATATGATGAAAGGGATGGTAATGTTCTTTCATTGTGTCTGTGCTACAACATATGTCATTAAATATAATGTTTGTTTATACATAGTATTCCCAAAATACTATGTTGTCATATCCTATATAAACTCTTAGATTATGTAACAATAATGTAATATAAATACTTGATTATAGTTTTTCAAGTCTCATTTGTTACAGTTTATATTAGGGAAATATTAATAGGATCCTTGGGGATTAGATTTATAGGAACCTAGTTATGTAGAATAACTAATATGAAAATTCCTCATGAGTTCTTTGGAAAAATATACAAATTACAATAGGAATTATATTTCACAATTAAATTTAATTAGATAATTATGTGTACACCACTTTAAAGAGATGGAGACTAACATGAGGAATAGGAACCGTATCAACACTCATATTCAATGTACGAATTTTCTTCTCGATAAATACAATGAAATTATTATTATTTAAGGGGGAATAAAATCCATTATTTTAAATTGGGATACATCTCCTCTGGATTATTTTCTTAAAATACCTCTAGTATCACGTGTTTATGAAATAATGGGTGAAGGGTAAGAGAAAAATTGTCAATAAATGGGAAGGAAATCCTATGGATAAAATTTGTTTCCATTGTAAAAATATATATTGATTTATTCATAGAGAAATTACTTGGACATCCACTTAAGTATTATGTTGAGTTATCCATTAAACTCATTCTTAGTGTAATAAAAATATCTAATTCTCTATTTATAATGTTACCAGTCGAGTTGGTGGAGTTCAAGTTATGGTCGTAAGAGCTGTGTGATATGGGATTTATATGACCATATGTTTCACAATGGGGAACCTATATTTTGATTCATGAAAATGATACATTCCCCTATGATATTATTAATCAATTATAGTGAGACTAATTTCATTACTATAAACACAACACCAAAATATTTTAATATATACTTACATTTAAATAAGTTAAATCTTCTGGTAACTTTCTAAAAACACAACACTTAACATAAATAAAACCTTGACATATTTAGATAAAATATAAATATTTAAGCATGAACATTAAAACCTAGACATTTAATTAGAGGTAATGAATAATATTTACCACTTATGAAATTGCATTTATAAAGAAAATAAAGGATATATTGAATATGAATGAAATTCAATTAGTATATCTATAATGAATAATAAGATCATTTATTATTTAGAAATGTTTTTTTAAATGTTATTTTTATTTGATATTTGTTTTTATTTATAAAAACGTATTATTAATGATGTTTTATGTTTTATATTAATTATTGGTAAGAAAAAATTTATTTAGTAAGTGATATGAAATATTAATAATAACATTTAATATTTGAAAATGTAATTTTTCCAATAAAAACATGTTTCCATTATATTATATGATTTTAATCCAAATTTGAATTTATAAATGTTTTAATTTTAATCAGGATAGATGAAAATAATTATTTTTTTCTAATAACAAAATTTTCTTATGATTAAATTTTTTCTTTTCCCAAAATGATTTATTTTATGTTAAAAAATAATGTTTTTGTTCAAAAAATTATGATTTCATCAATATATAAGTGTATCATAGAAGGATAAAAATAATTTTATGTAATAAATTATTAATTTAATAAATATAATTATGATTTTTTACACTATATTTGATTATAAATACTTTGTCCAACATTTTTAGAACTAAATTAATTTTTTTATTTACCCAAAATAGTTTTCATTATTTTATCTCATTGATGTATTTTTAAGGTGAGATTCAATTTTTTCTTACCATGAAAGGATCATAAATATTATTTTATATTTTATAAAAAAATTATGTCATGAGAATTTATAATTCTAAAAACAATGTCTTGAATTTATATTTTAATCTAAAAAACACACATTTTTCTAAAAAACATTTATGCGTTATATCATCCAATATTAAAATTAACTTCTCAAACCCTTAGAAATTTTATATGATAAAATTATTTCAAAATTTAAAAATCCTAAGGCTAAAATTAGGGAAAAAATTCATTATTAATCTTTTCATTAAAAATAGTTACTATGGATAAAAGGTAATTATTAAACTAAAAACTAATTTGGGTAAAAGTTAAAAGGGTAAAAGAGATAGCCCTAAATCACTCAATGTTTTCTACAAAATGATTTTTTTTGGTTATTATGGGCCAAAATTAAATTTAAAATCCATTTTTTCATTTTTGATCCATTTAACATTTAATAGTAACATTACATTATTGCAAATATAATAGTTACATCCAAAACTACCCATCAATTCAATGATAAAAATGTAACACTTTAACCACATAAAAACTACATGTACATCAAAATTATTATTAAAAATATGATACATTAATTCTCTTATATTCCTATATAAAATCCATAAAATTATATTATCCTTTAGTTTTCTTTAGGTCGTCACTTCAATGAAGTTTTCTAGGTGAAAAGTCAACCTTCCAACATGATAATTACATTAACAAACACATTTCATTTAAATAAATACTTCCCAAATAATATATAAACTTATTAATATACACAAATTATAATAATTATTATACTAAAATTAAAAAATATTATTATTTTTAAAATATTTTATTACTTTCCATCCTTTAAGAGATACCAAATGTTGTTCGTGCCTATATGCAAGCTATTCCATCCACATTGTGATTTTGTTAATCTTACATCAATTAATAATGTGGGTGTAATTAATGATGGATATTATGAATAAATATATTTTCAATATCAAAAATATAATTCTTAAAATATAAATTTTTATATACCTTCACTTTATCCATTCATTGACAAATTGAATTATTAATCATTTATATGTGCAGACTACCACCTCCTCTATTGTTGAATTTAGTTTAGCTTCACCGCACCTAATTGATTTCCACTAGAATGTATTTAATAATAATATATTATTTTTATTAATATTTTAACCCCCTACATATTTCACATTAGCATTACCTAAATAAATAACCGTATTCATAAAATTATCAAAACAGGTTACCATTTGGGTCGATTTATTTACCTTTGTAGAAAATATTGTATTGATTATGTCATAAATAATTTTTATATTTAATTTAGTGGTAAGAAACACTAATAATTATATATCAAATATTTTATAGTGATTATATAATTCTTTTGTTAATATTTAAAATATTTATTAATATATCACATTTTGATTGTTAAACTCATCAAAAACTTGTTCATCGTGATTTCTATTTTAACAAACCATATTATTATATTTCATAAAATGATAAATAGACTAGGTTAATAATTAGAAAAAATAATGATTATTCAATCCTGAATGTTCTTTTAATGATGAAATTTAAACCACTTAATGATAATCAACCCCATCTTTGTGATATTTGTAAAAAAAATTATCCAACAGTTCTAACACTCAATTATGAAAATAATATTTAATTATATAATATATTCATAAATATGGTTATAAATTAATTATAAAATGGTATTATATTTATATTTATTCTATGAGATGATTTATTAAGATAGTTATTTTAGTTATACAGAAATTTAGATCATAGTCGGGTCAGTTGAAATAAAAGGTAAGGGTTTTACATCTAAAATTCCTATCTTTGAGGCATGTTTGAAAATATGATCCTATATGGGGTATATAATTACTATTTTACATATAATATTATCAATTATATTTTAATATTTTTATTTTATGTTCAATTATAATACCTCCCTTTCATAGGGTATTGATTAAAATGGTACCCCAGCAGTAAGGGTTCCTTGTCTCAAGATGTATATCTTTGATACATGTTTAAGTTGTGCACTATGTTTCTCTTTTATTGGGTATTTAATACACATGAATGTATTTTGATAATAATTATTTAATTTAATTTAACTTATTATACAAATCATGTTACCTAATTCGAATGGTTATTGATTCAATTGTTCCCTAGTAGTATATATTTTTGGCAACTCAAATTTCATTTATTAAGTTTTGAAAATTATTTGTATTTTATTTCATATAGTTTGGGAACATTATACCCTTTGATTTTATTATATGGTATTATATCATTTTTTTAGGGATATGCATTCCTACTAAAAAAACCTTTTTACAAATATTTCTCACTTCATGGGTTATGACCTTTGAAATAGTTCTTCTTCCTCGAGATGGATTATCATCATGTTATTCCATTATTTACTTAAACACATACCAGAAATCCATATTATTTTTATTATAAGTGATTCTTAATATAATTCTACTACATTTATTTTTTAATAAAACATTGAAAATAATTTGTTTTTTATTTTGATATGTATATTTATTGACTACTCAATAAATATTATTATGTATTATTTTTATATCCACCTTTTTCTATGGATGGGTCAGGATTATCTATCTATTTTATTGATATAGGGAAAATTATTTGTATTTTTTATATTTTTATTCATATATATATATATATATATAAATATTGACAAAGTTGATTATGTATTTTTTACTAATTATCTCATATGATGATTGTATTGGACATAAACGAGTGACAAGTGGGTCCCAAAAATACACAACCCCTAGAACAATTGTTGGGTATCGTGATACAAACATGTTTAGATATTTTTCTATATACCATCATAGAATAATATATTTCCTTGATGGTAAAATCATCATATTCAAGATCCTGATTCCTTGGATTAGATTATGGAATTAACTATCTACCATTATACATTTCATTCTTAACGAACAAATTATTTCTATCATACTAATATTTTTATTTATTTTACTATCCATAGATATATTATACTCTCATTTTCAGTTCATTATCCCATTATAATTATTATTTATTCATTTAAAAATATTTATGTCATGGTTATTCCATTATTTATTTTCTTTAAATTTAGCTTTACAATAAATTTAATCTCAGTCCTTCTTATGTTTATATTTCCCTAGGTTTTGAACAAAAGTGTGAAACATTATATATATAACATGATATATTATATGGATAATTTGTTGGAAATGTTGAATAATTATTATTGATTAAGTAGTTTTTAATATAACCGTAAAATGTTCCTTAGTTTAGAGAGGCATGGGATTATTTAGTTTTTTATAATTCATAATTCTATAAATCTATAAACCTAAAAGTTATTGGGAGTATAAATAATGATATATTTGTGTTCAGTTATGTAATATTGGGACAGTTATTTATGAGATTCTATAGTTGGTTTCAAATACATTATGTGAAGTATGTTATTTAGGAACTAGATCTAGGATCATGGGTCCATGGAATTATAATAAGAAATATATATCCTTAACCACACATTAATAAATTATTTAATCAAATTTAAGGAGCTTGATAGTTTGTAATATTGATAGCTATACTGGTTATCATCATCTAATGGTGAAGAAGGATAATATACATAAGATGACATTTGAAACAATTTAATGGATTCCTGAGTTCATGGTAATGTCTTTAAGATTTACTAATTCTATAAGGCCTCAAACTTAAACCTTACTTAATCTTGAGTTATTACAAGATTACATATTGAGGATCTTTTCAGGTTTATAGTTTTAGAGAATTATATCATAAAACATTCATTACATTCCACATTTAAACAAAGTGGTTATATAAAAGATAGTATTCATTTTTTCCATCAACGGAATCATATTAAAAATAAAACATGGATTTTTTCTTGACACTTCCTTGACACTATCATCATATCATGTACCCCACCCTTGACCTGTGAAAAACATTTCAAAAACATTGGATGAGCATAAAAAGCTCAGTAAGGGATATAAAAATATGGAAAGGAAACATGAGTACACATATACATAAGAATCAATTAAAACATACTCTACTCATAAAACATAAGGACTTTAACATACCTCATCAAATCATGAATAAATCATAGAAATCATAAGACATAAAGGTAACTTGAGGCATTCATAACATTCTTACGTAGGGAGTAACCCTCTTGGTTATGTTTGGAATACCCATCACAATATATTCCCTAAATCTCTTCGTAGAAACCTTAACGTTTAACTCCTTCACGTTACCCAATGCATTGGAGAGCTATATCGGGCTCACCCGCCCTTAGTTTATCACGGAACCACCCGTCTTCGTAACAATGCCCAAGAACCATAACATAATCGTATTACATAAAACATGCATAAAGGAAACATAACATTTCCACATTTTAATCACAAGATATCAATACAACACATTGATATAAAAACATTATGAAAACCATTTTAAATACCAAAATAAAAGAAAAGTAAAACATGGAATTTATTTTTCTTTTAAAAAAAGGTATGGCTTGTAGAGGAAGCCGAAACTCAAATAATGGTCATGGCGGCGAAAAAGTCATTGTCGCTGCATACGTACAACAAAAACATTCCCTTTTTTCATTTAGTAAAACGCTTCGAATAAAAAAGATTCCTATTGGATAAACGTAAAAGTCAAAGGGGTTTATACATCGTATAAAAGAAGATTGTGTATAAAACAAAATATGCCTCAATGAAAGGAGATTGAGACGAAGTCCCATACAAAGATCATTTTTTAAAATAAAATAGATATATTATGTATATTCATTTTTATCAACTATTTCCTAAACTGTTGTAAAACTCAATCATTTCTGTGGTGGAAAACCCATATTAATTTTTGAACATGTAAAAGTTTGTATAGTTTCACATAAAATAAATCACTAATTTAATAGAGGAAAGTAAATTTAGATGTCACATATAGTAACAAAGGGGTAATCACCTTGAAAATGTAGGTTTATAATCAATTTATTAATCCCTATAATGTATAATGAGTGGTCCTAAGACTATACACTTTGCAATAAAATAATGGGGTTAGTATTTAGAATATTCCAAATATAGTTATGAATGACGATGAAGGATTTATCCTATGAATGAAAAGTGTTGAACCTAATTACTATCTTCCATGTATTTTCCATCACAATGAAAGTACTCTCACCAATATATTTATTTGATAATGGTACTTCCTATTACTCTGATGATAACCCACAACTTCTAATTTGATTACATGATGTTTTACTAGATGTAAACATTAATTCTTTAAATGAGGAAGAATTTTTTTATATAGTTTTCAATGTATAGATATTTCTATTTGAAATCAATGAGAATTTTCATAGGTAATGGTATGAAATGTCTTATTAACTCTTATAGTCAAGGAATTAAACATAATCAAGTGATGGTTAGGTCTCATAATTATATCATCCCTTGATGCATTGATAATATTTATGAGACAAAATAGATTGAGTTTTGGTGTATACCTCTCCCCACATTAGTATAAAATTTTGGAACAAGGCCTTCACAATATATTTTGATGTCCAACATTATTAGTTCCAATAGTTTGAGATAAATGATTATTTTTATTATATTTTTTATTTATTATCATGGATATAGAATTACCTCACTTTCAGCTGACAATGGATTCATGTCATTTATTAATTCATACCATATCACATATTCTATGTTTATGTTATGTTAGAAACTATCCTATATTACTCTCTATTGAGCATTTGATATCATAATTATTATTTTTCTTTCCTCATGAAACCTATAGGATAACAATTTGTAATATTTAGGAACATTATTGGAGGAATAATAATGTAATTGTAATATGTTAATTTTGTATCTTATATTTTCAAATATAATACATGTATATATATAGTCATCCAAGACTATAAATCTATTAGGTCTAATGGGGACTATTTTATTTTGTAAAAATATGATAATTTCATGATAGAATCTGGGTTTTTAGAATAATTTTTTTTATAAATATATCTTTAATGAAATGTGTAAGTCAAGACTCTTATGGTCTCAAGAATAGTGTTTTGGAAGTCTTCCTATAAGAAAAAATATGACCTATATGTCGTAGAAGTGGGTGTGTCGTATGAAGGTAGAAACACCATATTCAAAAACATGTAAGGATAGGGAATAATTACTCTTTAGTGGGGTGAAGCTTGGATGTGTAGGTGCTATGGATTACGACTAGTGAGAGCTCACTACCCAACGATGTACGAAGTGGTAGGGGTAAAATGGTTTGTGTTTTGGAACCACACTATAGTGGAAGCAAAGGTAAAGGTTCATTATAGGTAATTATATCATGAAATCTCAAGTTTCAAAATATTTGGAAACATGATAACACTTTGACTAGGGGAACGATGATGTGTTTTTAGTACACAATGTTGGGATGAATGGTTTCAGACTCACTCTATATAAAGAAGGCGTGAGCTCCCATGGATCAATTTTTTTCTCTTCCTCTTGATCCTAGGCATCCCCATGCCTCTCATCACTCTCTATATATTCCATGAATATTTTAAACACTTTTTTAACAAATATTTGATCTAGATCTATTTAGAAAAATTTTCTCCCTCTTGATTAGATAATGATTTAATGTGGAAGTGTCTCTACTGAGGTAAATCTAATTATATTATATCCATCATCCTATTCTTATTCTTAGATCATGATTCTATAATTCTCATGTTATGATTTGGAGATTCATATAGGGATATTTTTTACATATAATGGATTAATCAATGGCTCATAAAAATTTAAATTGTAACACTTGAGGCAAGAATTCCATACCATATATAACCCTTGTATAAGGTTGATTGGAATAGTATGCATTTTTTTATGTATACATTTCCATGAGAACTATTGTGAGACATATTATTCATATTATTATCATATGGTATGTATGTGTGTTCCATGATAACTATATTTTATGTGCTAGATTTATTCCTTTGTATTCCATTCCTTATTATGAGTTAATAATTTTTTTATGTAAGTGTGTATTTGGTACCAAAGTTGAAAGTAGGATTATCATTGTTTAGTTACCCATTAAAGGGGATCATATTCTAGTACAACACATGATGATGAAAATGATTGTACATGAACATAGGGTAGGGGATTGATGTACTTTTAGACAAAACATGAGATTGATAATGGGGTATGATGCCCTTGTGGCCTAACACAATAAAGGCATAAGAATAACAACCTTGTGGCCTGACTTGAGAATGATCTAGGATCGTGATAACTCTTGGCCTTACCTATTTGAGGCTGGGTCATAATGTACTTACGATCTATCCCAAGGTTGATATAGGGGTGTGATGACCTTATGGAATCACCCATGGATTTTTTAGATATCGACCTTGATCTGAAACCTATGTTGGACTTGTCCTCGGATTTGATATGTGATTATGTATGAGTCATTACCTATATAATGGAGATGAATTAGGTATATTCAATACTCATGGTGGGTTGTTTAGCACATGATTTTTCATTATATAATTACTTTTTTTGTTCATTTACTTTCTATCATGACATAAACCATCATATATATGTTCATGTTATGTTAAGGATGCATTGGTTGTGTCTTACTGGGTTTATACACACACAATGCACTGGTATCTCGATGTGCATGTAGATTTCATAAGAAGGGATCCTGCATAGGGAAACAAACCTATACCATATAACAAATCAGGTGGAGTTTTGAGGATATTTGAGATGCTTCGATAGACATTGGACAATTACATTAGTGTTTTAGTTTATGTTCATTAGTTATTATATATTAGTTGACCTACCACCTAATGGGTCTTTTATGTTTATATTGAAAGAACTTGAATTCATTTATTATTATATGATGATATGCATTTATTTTATTTTATTTTATTTATTTTTTCCAGGATTTTTATTTACACATTATTGTCATTATGGAGTAAGTCTATTATTGTCGAGGGTACATCCTCCCCAAAACAATATTTAGATAGTCACCACAAGTTGACAACCTCTTTTATATGGGGAGGTGCAGATGTGGTCAAGTAGCAATAAAATCTAGAGGGATTTAGGTTGGACTGTTGTAAATAAGGTCACATGTGACACGAAATAAAAGTTGAAACATATTTTTTATTGAACAATTTGACCACATCATCAAGATTAAAAGAATTTTTTGAGGATCCAAATAGATTCTGAAGTATCAAAATAAACTAGAACATATGATTGGGCAATTATTAGAGGAATATATTTATAATTTTGTATAGTATTTTATTTTTCATTAATTGTATCTTTTTCCTTGATTATTTTTTAAAAATAAAAAGAAGTATAAAATAAAGAAAAATATAAATTCTTAATAAATTTGTTTCAGTTGGAGTTTTTTATCATAATTTGGTTCAAAATGGGATAAATTTTAAATTTTTTATATATTAGGATAATTTGATATTTATTATTATATTTAATATATTTTCCTTTAAAAATAATGATAAACACTACCAGAATTCCAATTTTTGCAACGGGATATTTGAAACGAGATCTCGTCACAAATAGACTTTTGAAACAGGCCCCGGTTGCAAATAGCCCGTTGCAGAAAACGGCGTCACAACAAATATTTTTTGCGATAGGAATTTTAACCGTCCCAAAAAACCTCTCGATTATATACATTATATACCCAAAAACCTTTTGCGACGGGCCCATCACAATTAGTTATTGCGATGGGGAACTTACCCATCGCAAATAGCCTTCTAATTATATACATTATATACCCATAAAGCTTTTACGATGGGCCCGTCGTAAATACTAATTGTGATGGGCCCATTTTCCCATCGCAAATACTAATCTTAAAAAAAGTATTTCACTTATTTGCGACAGGGCCCCATCGCAAAAGACCCCATCACAAATACTAAAAATAAATAAATAATAATATTATTATGATTAATGAAAAAAATTCATTATTATTATAAAAAAAATAAAAATATGAAAAATATTATTAATATTAGTAAAATAAACAAACATTAAAAAATATAATATTAAAAAAAATATTTGATAAAATTATGATTAATAAAAAATTAATATTAATATTATTAAAATAATAAAATAATAAAAAATTATTAAAAGATTCAATATTTTCAAAAAAACATAAAATATTCATAAAATATTATTATTATTAGTAAAATAAAAAAATATTAAAAACATAATACTAATAATAAATATTAAAATATTAAAAAAATTAAATTATGCAATATTTCCACCAATATAAAAGACAGAAACTGTAAATAGTTCATATTATTACAAAACATGAATTCAAATGTTTTTAATATAAAAAAAATCAATGGGGGTTGTCTGGAGGAGGTGGAGGAAAATCCATACCTAAACTACAAGTTAGACTGCGCATGTACTCTATCTGCTGGTGATACTCCTGCTACCATCGCTACTCCAATCGATGTAGTTCCTCCTCGTGATGCTACTCCTACTACTGTTTCCACCAACACATCTCTTTATGCTACTTCTGCAAAGTCTCTATAAGCTCAGCCTAAGTTTGCAACTACTCCTGATACTGTGATCCAGAAGATGATGTCTCTCCATGAGCTCTTATCGAGCTGGACGCCGACATCGCAACAATATCATAATAAGTACCAGGAGTCAAATGAGAGCTGATACCAACTACTCGACCCTTCTCAATGCCATACTTAGTCTCTTTCATTCATGTCACATCATCGAAATGGTGAGCACCGGTCTGCTCAGTCGTCTCATCCTGACCCTCTGCATGTGTTTGAGAGGTCGTAGCCTCATATGAATCCATCAATTCCAATTTAAAATTAAAATTGTGAAAATATTATATTCAGTTAATTGTCGAACTTAATACTAACCACAATCTGATGTTGGTGATCTCCTCTAATCTCTCTAGTGGCTGGATCATTGTACACCCTCCGATAAATGTCGAACTCCGTAATATCGGGATGCTCTACAGCCTACAGAAATATAAAATAAACTGTTTTTATTTAATGTTATATAAAATATTTAAAAAATATACTTACCACATACTCTCTATGTGAACTGGATGTACGGCTACCATCTTGATGTGTCACCTCCTGTCTCCCCTGGTTCTACCGTCCCACTGAAGATCTCCTCTGAAATCCATCACCCAACAATTTTAAACATAATCCATCTAAAATGTGAGATGATATGTACTATGGTCGATGAGATCTACATGAATCATCAAATTCTATCACTCATGCTTTCTTAATGGTTGTCCTTCTCAAATTGTGAAAAAACGGATGGAAATGGTCAGGCATAGAAACCTGTCATGCTGCGTGGATAGCGTCGTGCATGCTATCATCGATAGGATACCATAAACCCTACAAATAATTTATAATATCAAGTTATTTATAAAATAAATTTCAAAATAAATATTATTTATTTACGTACCAGCCAATGATAAAACATGTCGCGTCGCAATTCAATAGTAATGTGTTCCCATGTGATCTATGGCTGAGAAAAATAATTGTGCAACATAGCACTCCCGTGTCTAATAGCTACATGCGAAAAACTATGAAAAAGGAATAAATAATCAAACACTTAGTATATATATAAATAAATTAATGAAATCTAACTAAAATATATAGGTTATCATACATTCGTGTGTGTGGATTGAAACCAAGATGTGGAATTCGCTCGGGGATAGGGTCAGAAATCATTTGTCATGCAAGACCACACCCCCTCCGCGTACCCCATGAACAGCCAGTAGGCTGAGGGTCAGATGATCCAAAATATCCCTCATCCAATGGTAGGTCAGCCTCCTGCAACTCGCGATATATATTAGGGTCCATCTGAAACACAAAATGACTGCTATTAGCAGATAGTTGAAAATAACTATTATATATAGATATATATTAGTTATGGTTATAACCAGCATTTAACTGTGTCAATGTTCATCTTCATCCTCTTCTCCATAGATATCAATGTCAATGTCTTCATCTTCCTCCTCAGCATCATCAATATCCATATGAGATTCAGTTTCATCATCTCTTATCATTTCAAATTCATTTGTAACATCATTAACATCTTCATCACCACAGATCATTAATTGTGGGGTGTCATCATCGATATTCACGTCTCTTTGTGAATCAGATGGATTTTGAGTCGTCTCTTGAAAAATTTCAATTCCTTCCACTTCAGCGGAACCACATTCAGTTTGAGTAAACTGATTTTCTCGAGATTTCATTTTTATTATTCTCCACCAATCACTCAACTCTCTTGAAGTAGCACAGTACATTGCATAATAACTTTTATGTGCCTATTGAGCCAGTAAAAATGGTTCATTTACTGTAAGAAGACTTTTATATTTAATTTAAACGATTCCATGAGTCGGATAAACATGCAAGCCTCTCTCAGTATCCAACCATTGACATTTAAACATTGTTATATAATTCTATCCTAGATAACACAACTTAATAATTTCATCCAAAATTCTATAAAAGTCAACTTCAGTTTCTCTGTGATGTGATCCTCTCAAGAAAACTCCAATGTTCATTGTTTTTTTATTCCATGTATGCATTTTTATGAAATTGAAAACCATTCACCACATATGCATTATATGATTTAACCATTTTGGATGGTGGGTTACTCAATATACACAGTCGCTTATCAATTTTATGAGAATATTAAGACACCTGAAATTTTTTAAAACAATTATCAATATAATAAATAATAAATGTAATTTATATTAAACCATCAATAATTTATGTTACCAGTTTTTGAAACCATTGAGGAAAAAAAATTGTCTACATTCTTCAAAAGAAGCTGTTGTAAGTTGTGGAAGTTGTTTCTTGATATGATTACCATATAACCTAAAAATAAAATAAGTTTAAATACTATAACATAAATTATAGAATAAGTGATAGAAGCACTCACAAGACAAATGATGTCATTTCTTTATAGTTGAGCAGAACATATGTATGAGCTCTCTGATGTTCATCATCTGAAATCTATCGTTCATAAACTCTACCGAAACCAAGATTTGTCTGATTAAAAACTATTAATTGATAGTCCATTTCATCACTAACATTTCCCTTTTCTCGTCCCATGCGATTTTGTTTTTATGGATATTGAGATTCAAAATAATGAGAACAGAAAAAAGTAATTTCCTCTTGCAAATATGCTTCAGCAATTGAGCCTTCAACTGATTCTTTATTATGTACTTTTTTCTATAATTTCCGCATGCATCTCTTGAATGGGTACATCCATCGAAATTTTACTGGACCTCCACATTTAGCTTCATGTGGAAAATGTAATATCAGATCTTCCATTGAGTCAAAGAAAGGCGACGAAAATATTTTTTCCAATTTACATATAATTACAGCAACATCTTCTTCTATTTTTCTTAGCACATCATAGTCTGTTGTCACTACAAAAATGTCTCAAAAATAATATTATATGTCTATTATCGAATCCCAAATCATAGAATTCAACAAACCTATAAATCCAATCAGCATTAGTCTTTCCACTATAACATGAAAATCATGACATTTTAATCCAGTAATATAACCATTCTTAACACATCTGCCCAAATTGGAAGCATAGCCATCTGAAAGTCTCAAATATAAAATCCACTAACAAAATAATAAGAGACTCTCTTTGGAAATTGTATAAGCAGCTTTTGGCTTCATTAACATCTGTGATTTGACATTTTCAAATAGTTCAAGTTCTGGTCTCCTGCAAATTTGGGAAAGATCTAATCGTGCCTTTAAAGTATCTTTGGTCTTACCTGGTGTATCCAAAACTGTATCAAATAAATTATCAAAATAGTTCTTCACTATATTCATAACATCCAACATGTGGAAGACCAACAAATCAGACCAATACAGAAGATCCCAAAAAATGCTCCATTTTATCAAATTATGTTCTTTCCAAAAACCATGAATTTTCTGTTGGTTTACTATTGGTCCAAATATGATGGTAGGTAATGAAAATACAACTGATTTTAACTATGTACTAGAGATCATCATTTTAGGTTCATCCCTTTCAATTGTACCTTTTCTAAAATGATATTTTTTCCTCCAAAAAGGATGATCAGTTGGAAGAAATCTATGGTGACAATCAAAATAGCAAGGTTTTTTCCATTGAAAATCATAAAGGATTTGTTGTCTTTCATACAGTAAGGACATGATTTTAGACCATGTGTACTCCAACCAGATAACATGCCATATGCTGAAAAGACACTAATCGCCCACATCAATGCATCTTTTAATATGAAATTTTGTTTCGCAACAACATCATATGTATTAACACCGTCACTCCACAATGCATTTAACTCATCAATCAATGGTTTCAAATAAATTTCAATATTATTTTTTGGATGTCCCGGGATTAATAGAGTCAAAAAGATATAAGGTTCCTTCATCAACATCCATGGAGGCAAATTGTATGGAGTTATGAAGACTGGAAAACAAGAATACTAACTACCATGATAAGCAAACAAACAAAAACCATCAGTAGAAAAACCCAATCGCACGTTTCGGGCTTCTATAGCAAAATATGGGTGCATATGGTTAAAATGATTCCATGAATCACAATCATATGGGTGATTCAAGCTTTTATCATTTGAAATCTTGGTTTTGTGCCATAACATCATTGACTTTGTGTTCTGAGACATAAATAAACACTGAAACCTGAGTGTAAGGGGGAAATATCTCCACTATTTTACTAGAATCGATCTAGACTTCCCTGGTTGAGCTTCTTTATACCTCGATTGTCCACATGTGGGACAACTATCCAATGACTCATTTTCACCAGAATATAAGACGCAATAATTTGGACATGCATGAATATTTCGATAACTAAGACCCAGATTACGAACCATCCTCTTCCTCTTATAGTAATTTTCAGGAAACACATTTCTTTCAGGTAACAATGTTTTAACCAAAGAAAATATCTGATCAAAACAGTTGTTCGACATTGAATTATCTGATTTAATAGCCATAAATTTTGAAACCACTTCTAATTTTCTTGTCTTTCAACTAGGATATAATTTATCCTCAACATACCTCAACAACTCATAAACTTTGGATGGTGCCAACTCAGGAGTTAAATCAATATAATCATGAGTTTCAGTATGTTGCACAGATGGACCTGCAACATCATGTACTAAATTTTGAAATTGTGATGGATCCAGAATCAAGTTATTAGGATATTCTCTGGAACTGTGTTCACTATATTGATACCTAAAAAACATAATCTGGTGGAAAACCAAAACGCGAGAAATGTCCCCCAACCCTGTCAATTATGTCAAACGTTCTCAGAGCACATTTTTTATAAGGACACATAATTGTGCCTTCTGAAACATATTCTGGTTTTGATGATGCAAATACTAAGAAAGCTTCAACACCCTAAATATATACAGGATTTAAACCAGAACCATTTGTATTTATGTGCTGATTTATCCAAGCGTGATCATCTAATAATGACTGATTCGGACTTCCTTGTTCCATATTTTTCTACATAAAATATAAAATCATCACTGTTTTTGAATAATTTGAAATTATAAAAACACTATCTGAAAAAATAAGATAAATAATTACAACTACTACTTAATAATTACCATTAATTAAGGGCAACACAATTTTCAGTGGATTGACGGCTGCTCTTTTGTCTCATGGCTCATTTACTTGCATCTTTCTCACATTGAAATCACAATGAAGAATCCGGTCCCAGGTATGCATATTCATTCTCGTATGCACGAGAATGAATATGAGTACCTCCGACCAGATTCTTCATTGTGATTTAAGTGTGATAAAGATGCAAGTAAAAGAGCCGTCAGACAAAAGATCCCCCTTTTCATTGATGAATCATCTTCTTCCAACTGGCACCGCCTGAAAACATTATAAAAAATATGATCCTACGAATGCATATCCAATCTCGTGCATACAAGACTGAATATGTCTACGTAGCAACACATTTTTCATAATGTTTTGATTCGGTGAGATTTTAAAGGAGAAAATTCATCGAGAAAAAGGAGTGTCGTCAATCCACAAAGAATTTTTCCAAGTTCTTAAAATTTATATAATTTATTAAAATTTATTCCTAAATATTCCTAACTATTCCTAACTAATTATTACTAATTATTATTAATTATTTCTATTTATTCATATTTATTCCTATTTATTCTTATATATTGCTAATTATTACAATTTATTGCTAATTATTAAAATTTATTTCTAATTATTACAATTTATTGCTAATTATTACAATTTATTGCTAATTAGTACAATTTATTTCTAATTATTACATTTTATTGATAATTATTACAATTTATTTCTAATTATTATAATTTATTGCTAATTATTACAATTTATTGCAAATTATTACAATTTATTGCTAATTCTTAAAATTTATTGCTAATTATTACAATTTATTGCTAATTATTACAATTTATTGCTAATTATTCCTAATTATTTCTAATTATTAAAAATTATTCCTAATTATTCTTAATTATTCCTAATTATTTCTAACTATTCCTAAATATTGCTAATTATTCCTAATTATTGCTAATTATTCCTAATTATTACTAATTATTACTAATTATTACAAATTATTACAATTTATTACTAATTATTACAATTTATTACTAATTGTTATTAATTATTATAATTTATTACTAATTATTAATAATTATAACAATTTATTACAATTTATTACTAATTATTACTAATTATTCCTAATTATTGCTAATTATTGCTTATTGTTGCTAATTATTGCTAATGATTGCTAATTATTGCTAATTATTACTAATTATTACTAATTATTACTAATTATTACTAATTATTACAATTTATTACTAATTATTAAAATTTATTACTAATTATTACAATTTATTGCTAATTTAGCAATACTTAGCAATACTTAGAAAAATGAAAATTGCTTGAATAATGAACGGAAATTTGGTAATCATCATTGTGGAGATGATTAAAAATTTTCCCTTCATTATCCAATCATTTTTCGTTTACAAATTATTACTAATAAAAAAATTATATTATCAGTATTTGTGAAAGAAAATATATTAATATTATTAAAATAATAAAAAATTTATAAAATATTAAAATTATCAATATTCGCAATAGGCTTTTCTCTATTTTTAATATATTCAAATCTCAAAGGGTCGCCAATTGTCAGGTCATGTGCAATAAAAAGTTTGTGTCAGCCATGCCCAATGTAAACTCTATAATTGTCCTTGGATGGTTGATCACCTCGCAAGTAGTGTTGAAATAGTACGACCAAAGTAATTCCCTTCTCATCTCTAAGAATCATCTCTCTCCCTTTACATATATAATTCTTCCTTAAAAATTTGAGGGGACATCAGTATCTTTCCCTAAAATTTTTAAGGAAGAATGGTCTATGTAAAGGGTCATGTGAGATAATTCTTATAGATGAGAAGGGCTTGACTTGGGTTGTCCTATTGTAATGCTACTTGCAAGATGATCAACCAAGCATATCTAATTATATTTAATTATATCTATTTATATCTAATTATATCTAATTATTACTAATTATTACTAATTATATCTAATTATAATAATTATTACTAATTATAGCTAATTATTACTAATTATTACTAATTATATCTAATTATTACTAATTATTACTAATTATTACTAATTATTTCTAATTATTACTAATTATTACTAATTATTACTAATTATTACTAATTATTACTAATTATTACTAATTATTACTAATTATTACTCATTATTACTCATTATTACGAATTATTATGAATTATTATGAATTATTACTAATTATTACTAATTATTACTAATTATTACTAATTATTATTAATTATTACGAATTATTACTAATTATTACCAATTATTACTAATTATTACCAATTATTACCAATTATTACCAATTATTACCAATTATTACCAATTATTACCAATAATACCAATTATTACCAATTATATCTAATTACTACCAATTATATCTAATTATTACCAATTATATCTAATTATTACCAATTATATCTAATTATTACCAATTATATCTAATTATTACCAATTATTACTAATTATTACCAATTATTAATAATTATTACCAATTATTACTAATTATTACCAATTATTACTAATTATTACCAATTATTACTAATTATTACCAATTATTACTAATTATTACCAATTATTACTAATTATTACCAATTATTACTAATTATTACCAATTATTACTAATTATACTGAATTATTACTAATTATATTGAATTATTACTAATTATACCGAATTATTACTAATTATACCGAATTATTACTAATTATACCAAATTATTACTAATTATACCGAATTATTACTAATTATAATGAATTATATCTATTTATACCGAATTATATCTAATTATACCGAATTATATCTAATTATACCGAATTATATCTAATTATACCGAATTATTACTAATTATACCGAATTATATCTAATTATACTGAATTATATCAAATTATACCGAATTATATCTAATTATTACTAATTATATCTAATTATACCGAATTATATCTAATTATACCAAATTATATCTAATTATACCGAATTATATCTAATTATTACTAATTATATCTAATTATTACTAATTATATCTAATTATTAGTAATTATATCTAATTATTACTAATTATATTTAATTATTACTAATTATATCTAATTATTACTAATTATATCTAATTATTACTAATTACCCCTAATTATCTCTAATTATGACTAAATTCTGCTAATTATCTATAATAATCTTTAATTATTGCAAATTAACACTAATTATTTATAATTATCACTAACAATATCAATTTCTTACTCAAAATAAATATTAATAAAAATCAATTTAAATCTAATTTAATTACAACTAATAAACGAAAATTAAAATTAATATAAATAAATAAAATAAATATAAAATATAAATAAAATATAAATACCTTAAACTTTGATATTCCGAAGGTATTGGGGCCTTCCAATTACTCCCGTATAAAAAAATTTAACTAAAAGAATTTTTTTCCTTAAAACTGGATAATGAAGAGAGAGGGAGAGGAAGATCTGAGTGATTTGGAAAACAAAACGAGTGGGGGTATATATAGGTTAGATTAGTTGTGACGGGAAACCCGTCGCAAATGGTATTTACCGCTGCCGGGCTTTTGCGACGGGGACACATCCCCGTCGCAAATACTCTTCCCGTGTTTTGGTGCGCAAACCGCGCCAAACCTATTACGACGGGTCACCTATTCCCGTTGCAACTAACCTACTATTTGCGACGGGAAAAGACTCCCGTCGCAAATACGTATTTTGTCGGACCTTTTATGACGGTATATATTCCCGTCGCAATTAACCCGTCGCAAAAAACCACTTTTCCCATAGTGAAAGTATTTAAAAATTAAATCTACTAAGATATTCAGGGGATTTTCTTTTCATTTTTTTCACCATTTCAATTATTCTTATGTGTTTTGTGCTTTACAAAATGGGGGTCACTATTGATCTAATGAGCCAAATTCATTTTTTTTTGAAAACCACAATAAATTCAGTACTAAATTGATTTAGCTTGAGTTTTTTTATTTTTTATGTTTTCATAAAATTATTTTCTGATAACTATAATATATTAGGAATTGATAATGTTTGTGAATATATGGTAGTCTGAACTCTTATGAGAGATTAAATTTAATTTATTTCGAGCACTATAGTAGTGGTGAATAAAATATTAAAAAGATGAAGCTACATGATGAGTTAAATGGAAGATAACATAGATTTCATTGATGTTTTTATAATTGAGATTTATGTTTGTGTAATTTGATAACTAAATTTTGATAAAACACTGTCTGTAATAAATCCACCATTTTAAGAATCAAAAGTACACAAATTGAGATCTCAAAAAAATCCTAACACTACATGATGTCTTCAATAGTTTGTTGAATTAGAGTACTTTTAGTGTTTTATCTTTCATAGTGTTTACTATGAGGTATATCTTTTGAGGCTTTATTCCAATGCTCTTAGTATTTATCTTGTAATTGTTATTTTGTTGATATTGGGTGATCACCTTATTTAAGGGATAAGTATAATGAGAATTTAATGATAATACATGATCACAGGAATATAGTATTAAATGATAGATCTCATGTTCTTATAGTATTTGGAAGAGTGGTAATACAGACAACTTTAGTCGAGGGATTCCATGTATTGGATGACATTTAATTTGATAGGTTTCAAAGTCAGATATATCTTATGGTAGTTTTAATTTCATAGATACATTGGATATATTTTGATGATTTACCTTAAAATTTGGTTTGAAATTGTGGTTTTGAATGTATCATATAAATTAGTATTTGGTTTGTAAACCTAGACTCTTATTTAGTTTTTAATTATCCACAATCCTAATTTTTAATTAATGTTAAATTAATTTTTGAATTACCACTATAATTACATTTCTTATTTTAAATATATTATTTCTATAATTATATTTCATAAAAATTTAACAAATTTATTTATTCTACACTTAAAATATTTGATATAGTTTATATTTCAACTACATGAACCTATATTCACTCTGATCAATTATTGGATCGTTATATAATATATTTTATCAACATATATTTGAAGGGATGGAAAATTAAATGTTAAATTTTAAAACTGAAATTCATCCTCCCTCTTATAGATTACATATATTACATTTTATATACATCCATGGGACAATAGATCCTGTATGCCAGCCTAAGTTAATACAAACTTTACTTGAGCTTGCAGAGTATGCCAAAATTTTGTTCCAGTACAAGAACTTCATGTTTCCCAAAGTATATTTATTCCCCTAAATCCCCAAAAAGGAACATTTTCCTAACAAAGAATTTATCATTATTTCTATAGTCCATAGAAACCAAGATAATCATAATCCAAATATTTGTGGGTTTCACAATAAGAGAGAAAATCAGAGAAAAATCCCATATTAATGATTATTGGAACCCCTTTAGAAATAGTTATTCATTATATAGTACACTACCATTTAATTTACCATTTATAATATAATCCCACTTTTTATATAGTTCCCATTTTACTACCAAGATATGTGTTTCATTCCATGTAATAAAAATATCAAAGAAATATTACGATTCAATCATCTCTAACTCCTACTACATCAAATTAATGGGACTAGTCACCTCACCCATGATATGGGGTTCCCTTACATTAGAGAGAAATATAAAGTTAATATAGGAATAAGAATGATGCATAATACTAATATAAATTTTAGATCACCTCAAATCTAGAGGTTCTTCTCCTTTCAGATATTTCACATTAAACAAACTTCCCTAACTATTCGTTTTCCTTGAGAACTCAGATATACCAAACCTTACAACTTCTAGAACCTAATCAATATCCTCAATATTAGAACTTTATTTCCCCACTGAGACTCCATCTCTTATCCGCCCTAAATGGGTTGGAGCCACACATCCTATTATCAGCTTAGCCTTAACCCAATCTATTTGTTCTTAATTATCAACAGTATGTGACACCTATTTTTGAATGGTATATGGTTCTCCTAATTGAAAAGGACATTCCAAAATCTAATAGCCTCCTCTTGAATAATATCTCACAATATAAAACCATTGATTTCT
Organism: Viscum album; assembly: GCA_963277665.1. Lineage (NCBI taxonomy): Eukaryota > Viridiplantae > Streptophyta > Magnoliopsida > Santalales > Viscaceae > Viscum > Viscum album. The sequence continues at coordinate 274,038,096 of OY728165.1, read as the reverse complement.
TCTCTGTATCCTACAAGGAAATATGTTGGGGACATTTATTTGAACATTTACCTACACATTTGATTAATATGGCATATTCGATATAACTAGAAAATTATGCTTTTGTAAAGTACCCCTTCTAGTCATATGATAGTTTGTATGTAAATTATAGTACTAATACATTATATTTACTTTGATTCATGATTTGAGACACATAGTTAACAACATCAGCCCTTGATTCCTTAGAAAACTGAAACTTAACCTCATAGACCATGAACTCTCATTAGGAATATAATTCATTTGTTCCAAAACACAATTTTTCTTAGGTTTCCTAGGAACTTCCTTCTCTATCTAAATTTCATTCATCAAATAAAACATCTGAAACTTGTTTCCTCCATACTCATCACTATAATCAATCCAAATTCATTTTACCTTGATTTTAATCTTATCTTATACTATGTCAATCCTTTTGATGAATATCTAGATTACCTCAAATTTTTGTTGAGGAAAACCTCACATTCCATGTAAAATAATCAAAAAAGTTAATTTAATGTAGTTCAAACCTATTAGATTTATCTTGATATGATCCCAATATGTCTATATAAACCATCATGGTCATCTTATACTAAGGCGTTCTTACATTAGAATTCAACAATACATTCAAATACAACCCTTGAATTATTCCATTTTATTTTCCAAGCACCATACTCTTAATATTGAACAATATATTAATATCTACAGTCTATAGATCTATTTTACCTATGTTACAAAAATTTTCATTCCATGACTTTTTTATTTGAAAAATAATTTGTTATTTATTTATCCAATATGCATGATACCTTCAGAAACACAGGCTAGGTGAAACATTTTGTATTTAAAAATGGAAACACTAACATGAAACCCTATATAATCTTCTATAAAATATCCAAAATCATGGTACAAAACCCCACATAATTAAGTAGACCAATAAAAATAAGGTTCTTATGTAGTCTTTGGATATTCCAAATGTCTAAAAATATTGTAAAAAATATCTTTTATTTCTCATCCTAATATAGCTTTTTCTAATAACATAAAGACAACTCTATATACAAGTTAAAACTTTATAAGTCTTGAAGAAAAATTATTTCACAATAATAGAAAATTGGATATTGATTTAAATAATTAACATTGGTCATGGATCCATGAATTCAATAAACACATGACACAAAGAAAAAAATTTCAAAATCCCCTTTATCTGAAGGGACTAAAAACAATCCCTAAGAAAAGAAATCTATATTTTACCCCACAATTGAGATAATCTAATAGTTGTTGTCCTTCATTTCCAAAATTACAACATGTCGAGTCACTTAGACAAAAATATTTTTCATGGATTTTTTATCTTATATTTTCTCCTCCTATCTTATTAATCCTTAATGAAAAGAATCCCATGTCTTCTGATAAATTTATTCCTATCATATATATTTATGAGATATACTTCCTCTAGATCTCATTAATAAATATCATGTCCAAAAAATCATCTAATAATAAGTTATTATGTCTACCATAGTTTCCCACAATGGATACCAACACAAAACATGATTCTTTATGTGATGAGAAAAGAATCAATAATCATACTCCTTTATAAAAAAGCACTCCAACAGACTCCACTGATAGTGGATCAAATTAAATCCATTCAGTCGAATGTCAAAAAACATTTCTTCCAACATCCATATATCATAATATAACCTCAATGTGAAAAAAAAATTCATCACATAAGGATACTAGTACATGTTTAGAATCATAGAAATTAACTTTATAATTGTTCCAATATCATGAATGTTTAAGTACATGTCAACATCCCAAATCATCTCAAAAATTCTAAGAGAATTCATATTTAAGAATTCCCATTAATTATTTTCTATTTAATTTGGATTATTATGATCTTGTAAAAGATTAATTTCTCTCTATAATATGTATCCTTCTAATTAAATCTTCTAAATTTACAAAATTTATTCCATTAAAATCCTTTATCCTAAAATTTATCCCTTTGAAAGACATCATATGAAGTCAGAAAAGTCCAAATGAATTTAAAGAAAATATAGATCATATAACTCATGATTTCTAGACATATATGTCTTTGATTCCATTTTATTTCCTCAATCTAATATTTGATACCCATTGTTTCCCAAAACACAGAACTATATAACGAACTAACATCTTGCCCACTGATGTGGAACAAGGAATAGAATGGTCTAAGAGAAATATGGTGCCACTTGATGTTTTCTCCTAAATCAAGAATAAACACAACAAAACCACACACCCAAAACTCTGCCCTCAATATTATCAAAGTGACACTAGAAGCTGACACTACAAGAAAAAAATTTAATAAAACTAATGAAGAAAAATAAGGAATAAACATAGTTTAAACAATATACTATTCCATGGGAAACAAAAAACATCACCAGGTAGGTAAACAAATGATATTATAATGGATGATCATCATAAAATTATAATCTAATAAATGATATTTTTTTGACTAATTCACTTTTACAAAAAATATTATAAGTGAACCATCTCCATATATATAGTAGATATAATTCTTTAATCCCATTTACACCACAAAATGATAGTTAGGAGAGAGAATTTTTCATGGATCCAATCCTCATGGTTGTTCAATCACATTATCAAAGGATATCACTATTACAACTAGATCACCCGTTAAAATATGACTCCTTTAAAATACCCTAGGAAATGTCATTTAATCTCATTATCATCATATCACACAATTTCAATCAATTAGAAGAATATATCCTTCACCTTCAATATATATATCATCAGGTGAATTAACCAATGTTGCTACTACTATGATCTGGACACCTGATTCTGACAATTACCTCAAATATATCAGGTATAATTGGTAAGAATCATATGTTACATGTTATTTATGAAATAAAATCTTATTTAGAAAAAAATTATGAAACTATGAATAAGAGTTTCAACATAGGTTTTTATAATTTATTAGATATTTTATATTACTGTAATTTATTAGGGGATTATTTTTATGGTTGTTATAGGTGGGGGTTGAGTATTAATTCATTATAATATTTTATTAAATAGAGTTTATTTTGGTAAAGAGGAAAATGAGATGAATTTTTGATGTAGTGGTGACATAATATGAGAACGACATGCTTTAATATTACTTCATGACTATTCTTGATTTTAATATAGCTAGTGCATCATAGTATCCTACTAGATGAGTATGATATTTTCCAAGGGATATTATTTTGTATGATTACATGGTTAATTTATATTGATTAATAAGAGATATGTATGAAAATATCAAGAGGTATTTGATAAAAAATTAGTTTCCATCATGATTTTTGTTTTATAGTTTTTTGAAATGTTTGATATAACCTCACATGATTTTAGGAAATGTGTGATATAAACACTCATTATATTTTTATTATCAATTATTATTTCACTAGTTCATTTTATTTTATTAATGAGATGAATTTTAAAATATCTCAAGTTATATGGGAACCCTAGTGATTTTTTACTTTTATTAATGATGATTAAATGTTTTTCCCTAAATTGTTGATGTCCATATATTTTTTCCCTCTTAAAATATTTTTTAGGGTGTTTAGATTAACTGGATGAGATTTTAATATTAGAGTTGATTTTTTAATGGATACGGCTTTTGGTACATGTGTTAGGTTTTAATACTTTTTGTACGACTTATCTTGATGGAATGGGAGAAGTCTATTTTTATTCTAGATAGCCATCCTAATGATGCGGTTAAATTTTTTTCTTATATCATTACATTTTCTAGGTTATCCTGTGTATTATATTCCACTTTAATTTTCCCTTAATAAATTTATATATTTTTTTAGAACACTTGTGCTAGCATTCACTTCATTACTCACTTATAGGAGCTGAGGTATTTGGTTGGTTCTATAATGGTCATTAAATTCAACCCCATTATTCATAAATCAGGGAACATTATTTTCAAATGTGTAATTTTACCAAGGAGAAGGTATTTTGAGATTTATACCATGATAGTTCATGGACTGAATGGTAATTAGGGTAGTAGCGTAGGACTCCACCAGGAAATAGATCAAGGGTGGCTAAAACTAGATGGACAATCTCTCCGATATATAATACATTTTTTTATTATTTTTCATATTTTTTATACTAATTATTTTCCTCTACACATAAATTAATAATTTATTTCTATATATAACATATATATTATTTTTTTCATATTGTTATAATTGACTATTGGATGCCACTTCTAACCCAATTATTATTTCCAAATATTATAGGGTGTTGGAAGACACATATACAATAAGACATTCCAAATTTATAATAAAATTTTGTATAGATTTAGTTTCTTTATAACATAAGATAAATCATTCCCAAATAATCTATTATGACCCAGATTCTGTAGTATTCAAGTTCAGATCAATGGATGGTCCATTCAGGATCATTATAGACATGGATGGAATATTTCACCATTTATTAATTCATTTTTGGTATATCATTTATACATTATATAATCTATGAATCACATATTTAAATATGTAACACAAAATTTATGACATGGTATGAAAAGTTCACATATATTTGGTTGGTTATTATAATTTTTTTTATATTCATTGTTATTTTAGGAGTATATCATTCACTGTCAATTATCAACTTATTTTTTTATTGTATTTTGTATTGATGGTTTTTATGTCAATTATGGTAGAATATTCTTCTATTATGATTCATTAAACCCTTCAATCTATTGATAAATTTTAGGTCATTGAGGAGAGACTTGGAGGTAATATGGAATTTTGGAATGGGTAAAGTGGATAAGTTTCAAGTAGGAATGTTTTATCACCATCATTCCTTGGACTATAGTTCTATAAGTTGAGATTTAATCATTTATTTCATTATACATTGATGTTAATAGGTACTTTACCACAACCTTAAACAAGATATCTTTAGATAATTTCTACTTTATTAATAATAATTTAATACAAAAATTAGAAACAATATGTTATTTGAATTTATCAACATCATATGGATTTAAGGATAATAGAGGTTATACCAAAAAATCATGATGAATTGAAGAAGTTAGAATAGTATTTATTGGATAAAATATTTTTATAAAACATCCATGTTAATATCAGTGTTATAAAAATATTAGAATATATATTTTTTAGTATCCTACACTAATTAATATGAGGATATAGATAAATCTTCAATATAGAGTGATATGTTTTAATAAAAAAATAAAAAAAATCAATATATATCATGTTGTTTTGTTTGATAGGAAGATAAATAAAACAATATTAGTTACTATAAAAAATATGATGGATTAAAAGTTGTTTTGTGATAAAAACATCTACTATCAGAAATGTTTTGTGTGAACATCTCCTGACACCTATTTTAAAAAACTCAACAACACTACTTGTTATATGATCACCATAGAAAAAATCTATGTGGTTAAATATAACATAAACTATTATAGTATTTATTTTTAAAATTATATGATTTTAATCCAACAACTTATTTTTTAATAAAACTTGTCTAAATATCATCTAAGATTCAAAAACATCAACTGGATAATGTTGAGAAACATGCATCTCTATTTTGCTAAAAATATAAATTTCAACTAAATAATTCTTATTATTTAATTAGTTCAAATTATTATAGTTTTCATGCCAAATTACACTTTTAACATCCCCATATTGTAATAATATAATATAAGATTTTATGATATAAGGTGAGATAGCTTCTACTATAATGTTAATTAAGGGTATAACCTAAATCCAGGGGGATTCCAATTATGTTTCTAAATATCTAAATGTGTTGTATATATCATAAAATAGAATCAATTTAAAAGAATTATCTTAGATATAAAAATCATTATCATAAATTCAAAACATAAATTTTAAAATTTAATACTCTTTTATTATAAAAAATCTATTTAGTTATTCTTATTCCCTATGATTTATTTTTGAACCATATTTATGTTTATGAATAACATTTTGGGAGGATAACCATTTTAAAAAATGTGGGGGGAAAAAATGAATACTTTATTATTTTTTTATTTCTTACAGTGTGATATATAATGACCTATTCATTTAATTTGTTGTGGTTTTTGAAATTTTTAGTATATTTGAAAAAAAATTATAATGAGAGTAAAATTATACTTCTTGATCTATGAAAGAACTGAACAAAAAAATAGACCACTTTGTTGATATTAGAATGGTTTATTTACCCAACTGGTGAATTCCACATTATTATGAGATAATTAGTATTTAAATTAAAATTTTCAGGTCAAAATTAATTAAAGGATATTTTTTGAAAATTAGTATTTATCGAATATTTGATCATATAACATAACATCTTATAATAGTTTACTCTATAATAACCAGAATGGTTTATAATGTGGCCTCATACATGCCTACCTATATATCAAATGTTTTAGAATGGAATATAGGGTCTATGATATTACTATGGGGAGGAAATATCCCCATATCAAAGTAGCAATAACTATAGAAAATTAAAAACAATATATCATCCATCATAAATAAATAGAATATGTGGATAAAATAAAACATAAAACAAGCTATGTTAAATGAAATTTAAATTAAAGTAGTCATAAAAACTCACTATCATTACAATATAAAATATTTGATCACCTATTTGGAAGATCTCATATTTAAGATAGATAAAAAATTAAGTCACTGAGTCTCTACCATGGTCTTTGAGCCTCACCATTTCCCAATCATTGATCTCACATCATTTATCCTAATGGATCGAGAGAGACTAGGCCCCTACCCTACCCAGACCTTTGGTAGGTGAATTCTTCTCATGTACCGATGTTTCATGTCCATCTGATCATAGTGTGAGTACAACTTGAAAAGGCTCTGCTAATGTAGTCATATGTAAATATTAAAGTGTTGTATGGAAACATGATATGATCAAAATAAATAAATACAACTTTACATGCCTAAATAAATAACTAATGTTGATCCTAATGTTCTAACAAGACAACATAGATCTACTATATCATATTTGGATGGAGTCAGAGAGTCTCTGACAATGTCAAATAAGCATTCCAACTAGATCAGTCCCTCAATAGATTTACAGGAGAACTTCATAAGCAATCTAGTAGAATCATGCGCAAAACCTCTATCATGGAAGGATGTACTAGGAATAAAAGAGTATTATGTTAAATGGACTAATCCTATGAGGGTGAACATTAGCGTCCTATATTATATTGATCCCTCAATGAGTAGTATGTCCCACCCAGATCATCTCACATATAAATATCATTGGGTGGAAGTGCATCCCTCCTTAAAAATCTCATAGTATTCTGATCACTAAGGGGGAAATGATTCACTCATTAATTATATAACATATACATATCATCAGTAATAATATTATTCTTAGGTGCAAGTAGAAAATAATATTGAACCATAGGTAAAATCCTAGAATCAGAGGAATTCTATATAGACCTGATATTTAAATCCTTAGGTCTTTACCAAGGTATTTATAAAGATCTATATACAGATTCCAATGAGAAATTACAAGTCAATCACCAGTATTAGTATCAATAGTTGGATCTTATAAGCATATCCTTTTTATGAATTAGTATTAGACTTGTGGTCAAATCTAAGAAGTACCTAAGTCATCCCATACATATATACCTATATATATTGGAGTAAAGTACATCCCCCTCCTATATCTCATCTCATTATCACTTCTAGTTCTAATGCGTCTCTTGAAATCCTTACTACACATTTCAACACACACCCTATACAGTGTTAAAAACACACCGGGGAACCCTCTTGGGTCCCACTTGGCATAACATAACATAGTAACCCATAAGGTTCTTCTGTATTACTCACAAATCTTAGGTCAATACATATCACATAGAATAAATCACATCCCTCATTTTTGTCATGATCACATTATATCCTCATTGATCTCAAATGGTGTGAATCACTAGTTTCACTCTATAAAGTTCACATAATTCCCATCTCACATCCTAAGGAAATATGTGATCATTCATCTTAACTAAATTATATATAAATCCCCATAGTCATTCCTACCTTTTTGTCATTTACCAAAGGTGTATAAACACTCACCCCTTCTCTCATCTCATATTACCCAATGAATGGAAGGCATCTCAATGTTCCACTATGGAATACTATGTTCATGGGTTATCATCCATTAATTATCCCCACTAAATGGGTATATGGGAAACATTCAAGGTTCTCTATGATCTCTATGTCCTTTTAAATATCAACCTTTAGGGTTTAATTACCACAAGACACTTAATCATATTCAATACCCTAACTATCGGTGGCTAACACGTCATGCCAGTGCACAAAAGATGCTCAAGGCCATTTATACTTTTTTTAATGTATTCATAAAATGCTAGTTTGAACTAATGAATTTTTTTAATTTAAATAGGTCAATAACCCATGGTTTTGATACCTCATGTAACATTACATATATTATAAAATATAATTTACTAAAGGGGGTATGTTCATTGGAACACCTACATTAATTTTTTAGTTCCTTCTTTTAGGAGTATCTCATAAATTCTTACCTATGATCATACAAGTATTATATCATCTCTTATGTAGTTTTCCCAAGACATAGTTCCGAATAATTTATTATAAACCATTTATAATGTTTCATTAAATTTATTTATAATAACTTGTAATTTATTTGTTTATTTTAAATTAGTTATAATTTCTTAAAGCTCTCTATTTAATCTTGTTGCACCACAATAATGGCCAAACACCCTTGAAATGGTCTTTAGTGCACTCCTAACACAACCCTAGGAAAATGTTTTATCACATGACACCAAATCAATTGTAAATTCCACTGAATTTTGGAGAAAACCCTAAATAATGGAACACAATGATTTTCATACAATGAAACAGTGTGTGATAGTTTGGAAAAATCATCATGATATGTCATCTAGCTAAACTATCGTCTTTTCATAATTCCATGATGCTTTTATTGAGTTTGTATCAAAAACCTAACCATATTCATAACAAATTGATGTCTACAAAGGGAAAACAAACTAGAAATAAGGAGTGTAAACATACCTAGAATCACTATAAAAATGAAAAATGTAAACACCACTAACCAAGGGTGGTTGACAGATGGATGTGGACGGAAACAATTTTCCAAAAATGGCCACACAAAATCTGCCTTCTCCCCACACAAAATCTTCCTTATCTCATAAATCATGAAGAACCCTAACACACATAAAAAACTTTCCCTAATATAAAGGAATCCAATAAGTATTCATGATATGAAAAAGGTCAGTAATGGTGATAATCCATATCACCGGATATTTTCATGTCATTAGACCCATGGTCATGGCATAAATCAACTATTAAGAGGTGTCCCCTCACCCAAATCATATTTATGGGGTGAATAAAGGTTTATGTTGTCAATAGACCTATGTAAGGTTCCTTACTTAGCCAGTAAATAATCATGATATGAACAATATATCATGATGTTAATGGCCTTATGTAGGTGTCATTATTCTAGGATAACCTACTTAATAATGTTACCACTAGTTTATTTCATAAATCTACCAAGGAAGAGGAATCATCCTTTAAACATCCTCCATCATGGTGTGACCAACACCCAACTTTATATGATGCATTACAGCAACTGAAATTTCAATTGCTATCCACCCCATTCATTCTTCAGTAGGAGAAACAAATGTGGCCCCATTTCATATCCAAAAACATGTCATTGAGATTTTATAACTCTCATATTCCCAATATAAATTATGTTAATCGTAATAAACCCTCAACAAAGTCTAAAATTTAAACTCTCTTTGGAATTAAAAACCCCAAAAAATAGGGGTTAACTACCTCTCTATTATACCACTTCTCTTCCTCAATAATCCTTAGTTGAATTTCAACCATAAACCCCAACTAACAACTATCATCAATTACCAATTAAGTAATGATGTTCTATCCTAGAATACTTAATAATGTTCAATTTTACATCACACATCATGAGGTGAATTATTCAGACAAAATAAAGAAACAACATGTATCCGTCTCTAAAACACCTTGAAGACACCTACCTATGATCGTATATCAAAAAACACCATGATACTATTAATTTATTCATATATACATGTATGTCCCTCCCCTCCAAAATCCTATAATCAGAAGCTGATTCTGATCCATAGTGCTTTTAACCATCAGAATTTTATACCTAAACATGTTTCCAATCATCCAATGACTATCTTGGTGTGGTTTTTATCTTACTACACTTTTTTATATAGAAACAAATAGTCAACACCCAGTGATTCTTATAATATTTAATTTTGAATTTAATTAAATAAGCCCCAACCATCCTTGTTGGAAGCTCAAAATTGACATTTTTTACTCAAAAATCCAAAGATGATTCCTAATGACCATATTTCTTAACCAACATGGCATACCCGATGTGGTTTTTACAACAACATATTGCAATTATATTCTAAATCCCTAGTTAAACCTCCCCTGGTAAACATTTTAATAAACTCTTAGTCATATCCACCAATAAGATGTCTTTATCACCTCATAATGATTCCTAAATTAGTAAGGCTTCCTGAATCCATCAATTATCCTAACAATAATCCAAAAACTACTCTTTATTTTATTATCCATTTGGATCCTCAACTTACCAAAACACCTACCACACTCCAAACCAAATCACCAGCATAACGCCAATTCGAAACACCCTTATATCATGACCATTTCACCTATATCCCAATTAAATGCATGAAATCAATCCAGTATCACACATGAATCCCAAATCTAGTATTCTACATTGATCTAGATATAATAAGACTTTCTATATTATGGGCCTACATGTACTATCTTGAAAATCCATTGACTTGTATCATCACAACTATGACCCCACCCACACAAGGGTGGTACCTCCATGACTCATTATCCAACTATTAAAAAAACAATTACATAACATGTCCATCACACTCATATCGAAATTCTAACATAATCCCTCTCCAACTACCCATTTCTAGATCTTGGTAATGTTATCCCCAACACTTTCATAATTTCTCATGTATCATGAGGGTCACACACATTCATTGCCAAAGGTTCACTCCCCTGTATATGGTTTCCAATATACCACTCTTAGTGTGTAGCATCTATAATTTTTATACTCACACCTCCCTTATAGTACTTATCAAAGAAAATCTTAGGTTGAACATTCCACATCACCTCGATCTATTTTTGATGTCACCCCAAACCATCATGTGAAATCCAAAAATCTCATCAAGGATTCATGTGATTCATCCTATAATTCCCCAACCCCAGTTACCCATATTCAATTCATTATTACATAACATTTTCATGATCACAAGAGATCATGTCCCAAAAGACCTATCAGTTCAGTAGCCTTTGAGTTACTAAATATATACACAAGTTTTAAATTACATTATGAAATGAAAAAAACATTGTGTCTCCTTTAAAAAATTCATATCCCTTAGCCTATCTCTGTAGTTCAGTCATAAAATACTTCTTTGCATCCAAGGAAAAATAAAACATAAGAAAGGGATGAGCTCAGATGCTCAGTAAGGATAACAATATAGCAGAAGATAACATAAATAAGCATAAACATTTAAGCCAATGTATAAGACTAAATCACAAGAATTTTAAACATAAACTTCAGTATAATTGGGAAAAGACAAATCAAATAATTTCATTTAATTATTCACATGGATATTCTACTAGATTAATAATCACATTATATCATTAGAAAATCTTATAATGATGGAATGCATAATGAAAGACATCATAACCAAATAGTCAATTCCTCATTCCAAGACTACAGATAAAATTTTTATCAAGGCCTTATTCCAAGACACTATTTTGTCTCATAATACATATCGATGCATAGAGGGGCTATAGAAAGCACCACCCATCACTTACTATGTCCAATGCATTCCTCATATGAAAAGGGTGAAAAATAACATAAACATTCGTATTAAACTAACATACTAAATGGTAATAATTTAACCATAACGATGAATGATATAAAAATAACACATATACAGTCAAACATATCATAAAACTATCAATAAAATATGGAATATTATATCATAATAAATCAACTTCAATTACAAATAAAATCCAACAATATATGTTGACATAGATGAAATCAATACAAAAACTATTTGAGAGAAATATCTTTTTCTACTTTGAAGTCACTTAAAAGTCAGATAATTATAAAAGAAAACATTTATTTTGAAAATATTCACATAATAGAATAAGTGAATATTAGACGTTTTAATAATAATGGAAAATATCTAAACCCTCCATATAAGTTAAAAAAACATTCTTTCCTTAATTGGTCTAAAAGTTCATAAAGTTCCTTGTTTGGAAAATGATGGAAAGATTCCTTTCAAAACATTTTATAAAAAGTTAAAAAAGGGTATAAATGACTTTAAAACATATTCTAGAAAATCATAAAAATGATTTTGAAATACATTTTTAAGAAACACAGATGTGGATGATAATGAAGTCCTAGTAGATACTTACGTATAAACAACCTCAGATAATAAAGAGATTGTAAAATTAACTCTTACCTTGTAATTTTATTTCGTTGAGGGTACATTATCCTCATGTATAATAGTTAAATAAATTTTATTAAATTATACAATAACTATATACATAAATATGATATCATATATGATCCTCTAATATTGCTTTGTTAATAATATTTTAGTAGTATCATTGTTTCGGGTGTTAACTGATTCATTTTCCTTTATATGTTTTGTTACGTAAGTCATGTTTATTATGGATAGGATTTTCTGGATTCATATCTAGAATGATATTAATTTCTCAAACATTATTTTTTAATCATCAAATGAAAATTATTCTTGAATGGTAATGATGGGGAACGAAATCTCATCGCGTTATGGAGAAGGTAAGTTGTACATACGCACGAGCAACATTATCATTATATTGATGGTGAAATAGTATGTAATTAGATGATATATTATATATATAGTCATTGAAATGTTATATTTATTGTTTAAATAAATTATAATCATTATTATACAAATCTGAATAATGAAGCGTTGAATAAAAAACTACACCATAACGTGGAGACAGTCAGTCATACGCATGCACATATGGTGACTTTGTCATTCACAGGACATATAGAAAAATGAATATGGTTTTACCATATTTATAATAACATATAATTAATTAGTTCATAATGGATTTATTATTTTACTATGGAAACAACAAATAAAGAAGAAGTAGAAGAATAAAAGAACCTTGAAAGAGGTGATGAAATAAATACCTCTTCTTTGGGTGTTTCCTTTTGATTTGAACAAAAGGGATCCTTAGGTTGGATTTATGATAAAATTAAGGCCAATATAATGAATTGAGGGTACTTGGAAGGATATTTGAGCAGGGTTTGGTCGAGCCAAAAGGCATTGGAGGTGTGAATTTAAGAGAAGGGAAATTACCCTTTTATAAGTGAGGTGAGGGGCACTTTAGGAAAAGCTTGAAATATTATAAAATTATTTTTTGTTTCCTAATATCTCAAATGGATTTATTTAAAGTATAAGGAAATTATGAGTCAAAATACTCTCAACCTATATGTTTTAGACACGTTTAGGTTACCATATTAACCTTATGTTTTAGATTTAACTCTTAGTTAAATAGTTTAATTTTTACCATGTCTTCTTGTATTTTTATACTACATGGTTAATATAGTTACTATAAAATGAAAATCGATCCTAAATTGGTATATTAATGAAATTTATAATATTATCTAATTCATTTTGATAAATCTTAGATTTTTGAGAATATTATATCATTTAATAAAATAGTATTAGTTTAAAAAACCCATTTTTTCAATTTTGACACTATTTAGTATTTGGTTTTTTTGAAAGTCATAACAACTTTATTCCCTTAAAAAAATACATTTAATAAACCTTAACATTTTATATTCACCTAGAAAATTATTTTATTGAATCAAAATTTTAAATTAAAATTTATTTTAATATTTATCATATCAATTATTTTAATCTTTCAATAATATGGTAATTACTGCATCATCATTGTGTCATAAATAAATTTAATTATTTAATATCTAAAAGTTATAGATAAAATATCATGATGTAGGAAATATTTTTATCTTTATATTGAATATTTATAGTAAAATTTAACTTATGTATAACCCTATATTAAAAATTGTTTAGGTAACAAAATTTAAATTTAACACTTTTAACACTTCTTTAAATAAAAAATGATAAATGTCCTAATCTAATCCAGTTGGATCAAAAAGGGCCATATTTTTTTACTAAGGTCTATTTTGGTCTAAATAAATTTATCCAATATAATTGGGACATGTTTTGGTGTAATTTTATATTATTATAATATTATTTTTACCTTCCATTACACTATTTACTTTTAATCATGGTAAATAAAATTCAAAAGTTGCTATTCACCAAAAATTATTTTCATCATATTGAACCACATTTTATATACTTATGAAAACCATTTCTATCATATTTTTGAAGTTAAATTCACAGAATTAGTAAAATTAAATTTTTTTTAATTTGCAAATATTCCTAGAAGGTGGGTAAAAGACGTTAAAAGGTCCAAAAAAAATTTATATATCTAATATTATTATAAAATGACTCCAATGAATTACATTGGACTAATATAGGTATTATGTATCTATTTTGACTTTATAATAAATATAAATTAAAAATAATTATTTAAATAAAAGGTTGGTTTTAAACAATAACATAGTGTTTTTCACTATTCGTCAAAAATTGAATGTTTTTAGAAAAATACCAAAAATTATCCCTAAGATAATTTTAATATTCCAAATCAAAAAATGAAATCTATTTTTTAAAATAAAATTTATATAATTTCAAAAGGTAGGTATTACTATTCATAACTTCTTTTTAAATGGCTAGTTTGACTGGTCGTGGTGTGCTTGAACTCAGAGTTGTGTATATCGTAAGATATTGTATTATTCAAAGAGAAGCGTACCGTGGAAGCTTGGGGTGTTAAATTCTTCCCTCCAAATAATTTAATCCTCTAAATTTCTAGAATATTACTGCAAAAAAATATTTGGGTGGTTCTTCATCATAAGTTCCTCAAGTTCCCATGTTGTCTCTTCTATTATATGGTTTCTCCAAAGAACTTTTATCAGAAAAGTCGTCTGGTTTCTCAACACTTGTTCTCTAGTATCCAGAATTATGATAGGATCTTCACAAGAAGAAAAATTGGGTTCCAAATCTATTTCATCATCGGTGAGTACATGTGTTGGGTTAGGCTTGTATTTTCTCAATAGTGATACATGGAACACATCATGAACTTTGGAGAGACTGGGCGGCATTGCCAAACGGTAATCTACAACTCCAATTAATTCTAGAATTTTGAAAGGTCCAATGTACCTGGGACTTAGTTTACACTTCTTTTCAAATCATATAACACCCTTCCATGGAGTTACCTTCAAGAAAATATGATCTCCTACTTGAAATTCCAAATCCTTCCTTCAGTTATCAGCATAGTTGTTTTGCCTACTTAGTGCTACTTTGATGTGGGTTTGGATATTCTTCACATTTTCCATTGTTTCCTCAAAAAGTTGTGAGCCTATGAGTTTTATTTCACCAACATCATCCCAACAAGTTGGTTTATGAAATATCTTTCTATATAACGCTTCATATGGTTACATATGAATACTTGAATGGATGTTACTGTTATAGGGAGATTCTACTATAGGTAAATACTGATCTCGCATACCTTGAAAGTAAAGTGATAAAGATCTTAACATGTCTTCTAAGGTTTAAATAGTATGTTTTGATTGTCCATCAGTTTTAGGGTGGTAGGTAGTGCTGAAACAAAGTTCAGTACCTAGAGATTTCTAAATAATTTTCCAAAATCTTGATGTAAAATGAGGATCTTGATCAGAAACAATCCATAGGGGTAAACTATGAAGTCTTACAACTTCATTAATATATCATCTTTCTAAACTTTTAAGTGTTAAATATTCTCTTATAGAAAGAAAATATGATGACTGGGTAAAACGATCAACAATGATCCATATTGCATCATTCCTTCTAATAGTCTTTGGTATACCCGTGAATAATTCCATTGTAATATCATCCCATTTCCACTCAGGTATGGGAATAGATTGCATGACTCCTCTAGGTTGTTTTCTTCTAGACATCACCTATTGACAAATCATACATCTTGACACATAATTATAAATCTATATCTTTAGGTTTTCCCATAAAAAATGTTCCTTTAATACTTTATACATATTACTGCTACTAGGGTGTATAGAGAAATTGGAGCTATAAACATCATCCAGAAATTATTTTTTTAGATTAGGTATGTCGGGAACACAAATCCTCATCCAAAATTTCAAAATTCCATATTCATATACGAATTCAATAAATCTCCCATCATTCAAAACTTAAATTTTCTTTTGAAACTCCTCATCATCATTCTCAGAACTTTTTATCCTTTCTAGTAAATATGATTTGGAAACCATTTGAAATAGTATTGATGTTTCACCTTTCATGATTATTCCCATATCCATATTTACTAGATCCATGAACATAGGATCCATTTCAACTCTCATCTTGTTCATAAATCCATGATCCTTATTCTCAGTGGATATTCCACCTTATTTTCCTTCCTCAGGTGGTACTGTATTATGCAATTACAATACTTGAGTAGTTTAAGCCATATCCTTTGAATCATGTTAATTTATTTCTATGAGAAAATATACTTCAAACTCTTGTGATCTGTATATATCTCACATTTTTTACCATAGATATAGTGTCTCCACATCTTCAGATAAAATATTATAGTTGATAACTCAAGTTCATGGGTAGGATATTTTTTTCGTGAATTTTTAGCTTCCATGATGCATAGGTAAAAACCCTATCAATCTGCATAAGGAAACAACCAAGTCCTTTCTTTGAAGCATCACTATAAATAACAAACCCATCATTTCCCAATGGTAGAGTCAAGATAGGGTTATTGATTAATATTATATTCAATTATTCAAAAAATTCTTCTCACTCTTTTTTCCAAACAAATTAAACCCATTTTTGTGTGATCTTGGTTAATGGGTTAGCCAATCAGGAAAAATTCTATATGAAATTATGATAGTAACCTACTAAACCAATAAAACTGTGTACCTCGGTTATATTCATCAGTGCTAGACATTCTTGGATTGCCCTTGTCTTTAAAGGATCAACAGAGATTCCGTCCTTAGAGATAATATGGGTATGAAAATAAATCTCCTAAATCCAGAATTCACACTTGCTAAACTTCCTATATAATTCATTTCTTCTAAGAGTTTTCATAATAGTGTTCAAGTGATTTTCATGATCTTCATAGATTTTGGAGTATACAAAGATATCATCAATAAATACCACTACAAAATCATCAAGATATTCATTGAAAACTCTATTCATTATATCCATGAAAACATAGGGTGAATTAGTCAGTCCAAAAGGAATTACTATAAACTCATAATACTTATACCTAGTTCTAAATACTATCTTTCGAATGTCTTTATTATTCACACACAACTGATGATAATCAGATCAAAGTTCAATCTTTGAAAAATATTGAGATCCATGAATTTGATCAAATAAATCATCAATGTGAGGTAGGGGATACTTATTATTTATTGTTATATCATTGATCTCCATGTAGTTAATGCACAACCTCATAGATCCATATTTCTTCTTAACAAAAATAACAGGGTCTCCCCATGAAGAAAAACTAGGGTGAATAAATCATTTAGTACTGAATTCCTCTATTTTATTCTTCAGTTCTACTAATTCCACAACGGCTATTATATAACGGGTCTTTGATATGAGCCTGGAACTAGGAATTAGGTCGATGGAAAACTCAATTTCCCATTCTGGATGATGTCCAGGTAAATACTTAGGAAATACATCAGCATATTCTTGAACAATAGGTAAATCCTATATTTGAACATTCATTTCCTCACCCATAGTTATTTTACTCCCTTCCTCCCTAATAATTGAATTTAGTAGAGCTACTGGGTGTGGATCTAGATGAGAATCATATAGTGATGTTTCTGCTCTAAAGATATGTGATTCCTTATCATCATTAAAAATTGTAACATTCTTTTTCTTATAATAAATTTTTGCGTCATGGTCTGAAATCCAATACATATCAAGAATTATATAAAATTCAATCATGGGTATGACAATAAGATTCATAGATAAATCTTGTTTATATTCCATAATGGTAACTGATTGACAAAACATTGTTACTATGATAATTCCCTTAGGAGTTTTTACTGACAACTCCCTTATTAAGTCAAATTGGAAGTATCTAATTTTCTTGGAAAATCGGGAATACAAGAAAGAATTCATTGATCCAGAATCAAATAAATCATTGTCTAAATTTGAAGAAATGATTAAATTACCTTCCACCACATCATTCATAACATCAACCTTAGTAGTTGTGATCGTATAAGCTTGGCCTTGATCCCTTGGCCTTTTTTGTGGTAAGTTTCCTTGATTCTTAAGAAATTCATTTTCATAATTCCCCATTTCTTTAAAATTGTACCATTGAACATCTACATCCTCTTTCTTTTCCTTGAAATCACAATCTTGGTGGCCTTATTCTCCACACTTATAACAAACTCTCATCTCATTTAGGAATGTACTGGGGTGTTTCTTCCCACAATTACTATGTTATAGAAAGTTAACTTTTTCATTCTTCCACTTATTTCCTTTTCTAGAGTGTTCAACAGATCTATTCTTCTCTTACTTCACTTTAAATTCATAAGACTTTGATAATTCCTTTTATGTCTGGATAGCACATGAGTTTATATCTTCGTATGATGAGAAAGATTGTGAGAATAATGCTCATTGGAGAAATGGTTTTAACCCATAAAATAATTGATCAATCTTAATTCATGGGTTATGTATATAATCTACAGAATGTATTGTTAAACTTGTAAAGTTACCCTCATACTTTGCGACATTCTCATCCTCCTTTTTCCTTAGACTCAGAAATTTCATTTCTATATTCGCTCGATGTTCCCAAGGAAAGTATTTTTCTAATAAAAGATCTTTAAACTCCCTCCATTACATATTTGATACTTATTTATCCTCCTTTGTGTTTTGAATTAAGGACCACCAGTGATTTTCATCTCTTGAGAGTCGATAAACTTCCATGATAACTTTTTCCCTTTCGCTGCTCCCCAAAGCATGAAATATTTTTTCTAAGGAACTTATCCATTACCTAGCTAAAAATGGATTTGTAGTCCCATTTAATTTTAGTGGTTTTTTCCTCATTAATTGTTCTAACATTGATCCTCCATATTGTGGATCAGGGTTATCTATACGGGTAAGTTTATTATTCATAACCTGAGTGAGTTGTCCTAGTATGGTTATAAGCTGTTCAACACCAGTTTCATCACCAAATCCACTACAATTGTAACACCCTAAGATTTTACGAAAAATATTCTTTTTTAATTTCATTAATGTCTTGTGTTGTACGCTACACCAAGAGTAGCTTACACAACATGCATCCTTGACTTGGCTTTCATTACACGCAAGCGCGGCCTTCCACGAGAGTGTGTGTTGTACGCAATACTGAGTTTTTCTAATCAACGATATGCTATTAAAATATTATTAAAACTAGCCGTTATGAATAGTAATAACCACTTTTTGAAATTTTTTAAATTTTATTTTTCAAAATGGACTTCATTTTTGGATTCGGAATATCAAAATTAGCATAGGGTGAATTTTTGGTACTTTTCGGATAACTTTCATATTCTGATGAATAGTGAAAATTACTAAATTTTAATTAAAAAGAACTTTTTTAATAGAAATAATTAATAGTGATAAATTATTAATTTGAGTGGTTTAAAAGTATATTTAGAATATATTTTTACAATTTAATACAATGTTGTTCATTGGATGTAATTTCACATTTAAACCAGACATAAACAAGTGTCAATCTTTTGATAGTTATTATCTCTTAAAAACACGCTATTTATTTTGACGATGGGAATAAATTTTTAAATTAGTTAATGTAACTGATATGTTTTGAATTTGGTAAAATAAACATCATTTTTTAATTCATAATATCAAATATAGCTTAGGCCTAATTTTTGGTATTTTTCTAGAAACTTTCATTTTTTTGATGAATAGTGAAACCACTAAGTGGTTGTTAAAAAACTGAATTTTTTCATAAAACTTAATTTTACCGCTTCTGTGAGTGGAATTTCAAAAATCCGAGAGACACGGTTGATGTCAGTAAGTAAAATGTGGTTCAATGAGATGAAAATAATTTTTGGTGAATAGTAACTTTTTACTTTTATTTACCACGGTTAAAAATAAATAGGGTAATTAAGGGTAGAAAAGATATTATTATTACCCTAACACATGTCCTAATTCTATTTGATAAGTGTTATTCAACCAAAAACAACTGTAGGAATAAAATATGACCATTTAGGCCCACTTGGATTAGATTAGGACATTTATTATTAATTTATTTAAAGAAGGGTTAAAATAGTTAAAATCAAAGTTTAATAAGTAAATCATTTTTAATATAGAGTTATACATAAGATACATTTGACTATAAATATTAATTAGAAATTTAAAAAGATTTCCTACATAATGATAATTTATTTGTAATTTTTAGACTTTAAATAATTTAATTTATTTATGACATGATTATGATGCAGTAATTATCTTATTAATGAAATATTGACATAATTGATCTAATAAATACCAAAATAAATGTAATTTGAGACTTTTTATGAATTAAAAAAAATTTATATGTTAATATGACATGTTAGTGTTGATTTAATTAACTTATTTTGAACTAATCATTCTTTTATGATTTTCAAAAAAATCAATTACCAAATAGTGTCAAAATTGACATAAAATAGTTATAAAAAAAATATTATATTATTAATTGTTATTATATTCCTAAAAATCTAAGGTTCGGCCAAATTACTTAGATAAGGTTATATATATTAATTATAAATAACTTGGGGTTCTTTTGTCTTGTTATAGTAAGTTTATTTACCTTATATTGTAAGAACACAAAAAGACACGGTAAAAGTAAAATTATCTAACTTAAAGTTAAATCTAAATGATAAGGTTAAAATAGGAACCTAAACTTGTCTAAATTCTATTGGATGAGAGGTTTTTTACCCATCCCCACATTAGCTTCGAAATAAATCAATTTGGAGCTATTTAAAACCGAATATGACTTTATAATAAAATAATATTTTTAGTTTTTTCAAAAGTGGCCTTCTCCTCCCTTATAAAAGGGCACCTCCTCCCTCTCTTCCTCACACCACTTTGAGCCTTCAAGCTCGGAAAACCCCTGTAAATATCTTATCTCCACTTCCCTAGAAACATCTTAGAGGTCTTGTTCTTCTTCAAAGACCAATTTTAGTGCCCTAAGAGGAGGTCTCAAAGAGGCGCTTCAAAGAAGAGGTAATGCCCGTTACCGATTCTTTCATCTTTCTTTCTTCTTCCACTTCTTATTATTTAGTTGTTTCATTATGAAGTAATAACATCAGTATCACTAATATAATGATATGTTATTATAAGTATGAAACAACCTTATTTCACCATTTATCCATCCTACGGAAAATGAAATCACCACGCGTGCGTACGTACGGAATACTGTCTCCACGCCATGGTGTAATCTATTTTCCACCACCACCTTACATGGATGGGTATAATGGTGTAAATAATAACTATATATGATTATTTTAAAGTGATATTTATTCTGAAATAGTATACATACACTCCAATACAATTCCACGATCATGGGAACGATATCATCGCTCGTGCGTACGTACGGAATACCGTCTCCATGATGTGATGTGACTCGTTATACATGATATTCATTGTATAATGATTATATAAATGAATTGAGTGGATGAATATGATATATATTACACTAATACCATTCTGTAAATGAGGTATCTATAACATAAAAATAAAAATAAGAATTTATTCGACAAAACGTGCATAAGAATTAAAAGTAATAAACACCCGAATAACAAGTAGTAATGAAATATTACTAATAAGAAGCTAAGAATATGACCATATGTGATATCATAAAAATATGTATGATTCTGGAATAAGTCAATAACATTATTTAAATCATTATACAAGAGGTTCAGACACTTACGAAGAAAATCAGACCTAAGGTAAGGGACAATCTCGCAATCTCAATTTTTATCCGAGATTGTTTATACTTTAGAATTTACTGGGGAGTATTTTATCATCCATATCCATGTTTCCTCAATATGTAATATTATTTCCATCCACCTACAATTGTTTAAATCCAATTTTACCCTTTAGTGAGTTTTTAGTAAAATATATTAAATGAATCTTTTGTCGTTTTTCATACGAGGTACTTTTTGACTTTTCCGACAAAAGTACGAGAAGAATGTTTTTTTTTAAATTATATGGCATGAATGGATTTTTAAAACATTATTTCCAAGAATCTTCCTTTACAAGTTTTCAAGTTTATTTTTAATCAAATTATTTTAGTTTATAATTGTATGACATGTTAAGAAAGGAAAAGTGCTTTTGAAGTAGAAATGATATTTTCCTCAATAATGGAGTTCAAGTGTTTTATCAAAATTATTTTCCATCTAAGATAATAAAGGGTTCTGTTTCTATCCCTATTATTACATTGATTTGATTATGTTGTGATGGAATTATTTTTATGAATTCCTTTATCTTATATGAGTTGTTTTATGATTTCATGATGTTTTAGAATCCCATTTTTATTATATGGGTTATGCTATGATGTATGGTTTATGATTTTGTGGCACACATATGAATGGTATAATTATGAGACATGCGGGACCTATATCTCCCTCCAATACATTGGGTAAAGATTTTATATATCATGAGATAGACATGGCTGGAACGGCAGGTTAAACCGATTCAATGAAACAGGACTGAAATGAGGAGTGAACTCGGTTCAGAAATGGACTTTGTCCACTAAGATAGTCTTAGTAATGAGTCTTGACTAATAAGAAATGATTTTCTATGATTATGTGTGTATGACACAAAGATTCATGTTGTAAGTTATGATTATTGGGATTACATTTCACTACTATGATTTATCCCATGTTATGAAATTATGATCTCTTTTGCATGGTAAGATTTTCAAATTGTTATGTTCTTATGAATATGATGTGATTGATATTTCTTTTCTTTACCCTTACTGAGAATTTGAGCTCACCCTTTTATGTATTCTTTTTCCCAGGATATAAATAAAGGTTTTAGGTAAGAAAAAAAGGGGAAGATATTTATGGTAGATGTTGAAGATCTTTCACCACAATTAGAAGATTATATTTTGAGTTTCCAAAGACACTAAACTACTACGGTCCTTGTGTGTGTGTTTTTTTGTAATGTACTAAGTATTCCGAAAAATTAATGTAATATCCATGTACGTAAATCTTCGAGTCTCTACAACAATTTTCTTTAATAGGTGGAAAATATTCACATGGATTATGTGAATTGATATGGTTTCTATTCCTTTCACTACGTACCATTTTAAAACAATGGCATACACTAGATTAGTTTATGAATTGTGATGCATAATTCCAAACTTTTAAAATACTTAACATAAATTGAATAGTTTATGCATATAGTCCATAATCATAAAAAATGTTTTCTTTGGGAATGTATTTACTCATAAATCCATCATAATGGTTTTTAAAGAAAATGTGAATTATCCTAAGCATATCCCATAGAAGTGTCAAACCAGGTGCGCAGTAAGGCATGTTTTCATGTACCAGGATACCCCAAGTTAAGCACGAAACTCCTTTTCAGAGTTTTCACTCCTAGGTACACATATGCCAAAACCATGTCCACTTGTAGTATCCATATAGGGATTTATTGCTTTTAAAACACACATAATATCTACATTTCCAAAAAAAATTGATGTTCTTCTATACTAATCCTAAAAGTCTATCTTAGGTTAATTTTCTCTAATAAGAGTTTTTTTAAATATAGTTTCCAAGGTATTTACTAAAATTCCTCTGATACCAACTGATTCACGCTCAAATTTACCCAAGTGGTAAAGGTATAACGGTCCTTGTAGTCTAGCTTGGGTTTTCGAATCCTCAGAGACCTAAGAAGTAACCTATAGACACGCACATTCTAAAGACTATTTTTGGCTAAAAAGTGGCCAACTTGGGTTGATTTTTTATGGCTTTCATGATTGTTTGGTATAAGTGTTTTTGGTGATCATTGTGTATTAAAATGTTTTTGGAAAAGGGAATTCAAATTTCATATTGTTGAGATACACTTTGCTCGGGACTAGCAAAACTCAAGTTGGGGGTGTGATTAGACACTAAATGAGGCTAATATTCATTGTTAATATATATAATATTCATGTGATTTATTATTCATAAACACCATTTTAGTGAATTTTACACTTTGAACATCATTTCACATTATGATTGTAATTTTTTCTTAAAATGCACTATTATGTGGTACATTTTTTAACATCATTTAAAGTACCCAATGATTCATCTGATTTTAAGGAATATAATTATACATATTTTAATTTTATATTTTGGGAAATTGACCTACACTTCAATATGAACATTTTTAATTCACGCTCAAATTTACCCAAGAGAAGAAGGTAGGACGGTCCTTGTAGTTTATCTTGGGTTTTCGAATCCTCAGAGACCTAAGAAGAAACCTATAGACACGTACATTCTATGGACTGTTTTTGGATATAAAGTGGCCAAATTGGGTTGATTTTAGATGGTTTTAACGAAACTCTAACAGATTTAAGTGAATTCAATATAAAAGAATGAGTTGATCCTAGGTTATCACTTGGGGTGGATTGGACGTATTCCCTTTTCAATTATTTCAATTTCTTATATTTGAGTTGATTTAATTTAAAGAGATCAAAAAACTTCACCACTTACCAATTTTATACCAACACACCATAATATTAATCACCTATACACTTGAAGGAAAAATGTTTTGAGCACTAGAAGGTAAAGGTTCGTATTGTCACTTGAAGTGTGTGGCCTTAAATTAAACAAGGATGATGGGGTTTAAAAATCATCAAATAAAAATATCAATTAAAGAAGTGATTAGACATTAATGGGGTGATAAATAACATCCAATACAGCCCCTTTCTACTCTATTGGATCAATCCATAAGTGGGTTATCCCTCCATTAATTCTATGGTTTCAATGGAAGCGGAAAGTAGACTCACGAGGGAGTAAATGGAGAAGTACAGAATACAATAAAAATAAAATGACCACTCCACCATTGTGTGAATAATTTCACAAGATTTAGTGTGAATAAATTCACACCTTGAGGAAATAGTATCAAAGTGAGATAGAGAACAACAGAATAAGAGGAGAAGAAGAAATTTTATTGAGAAAATAGGATGAATTAAAACAACTCACATGTGAACGAAGAACGTTACAAAGACAAATTGGCAGCATAACATTAAGATGAAAACAAAGCTCAAAGATGAAAAAATCCTCCACCACCACTAACTTAAATAGGAATTTTGGGAGCCTTGGGTTAAGACTCCAACAGTACAAAGCATCCCGCTTGATTATGGTTGGCCTAGGGTGGTGGAAAGCTTGTAGAACTTGGACTTTTCCACACTTTACCCGAGGTGGCAGCCATCTTTCATCCACCAAACAGACACGCTTGGAAGGCATTCTAGATGGAAAAATCAGAGTGGTCCATAGAATAATAAAATGGATCCACGGATGTCTTATAACCGACTGTAAAATTTGGGCATATTTGGAGTTTTGGTTTCCAAGATATAATCATATTGGTGGGATTTTTTTCTGGGCCACAGAATCTGGCCTCGAATTTTATCTCCAAATTGGTACGCCTTAATGAACACCATGAATGCCTAATTAGCATTGTATCATGAATAGTTATTTGTTCCTATACATGTCTTCTATTGTCCCGCGAAATTTGGGATTCATTGGTCTTGTATGTTGGGCCCCACATTCTCATTAGTGGGATTGTGTCCAATCTAACATCTCCAGAATTGTTTCCTTTCATCACAAAATATCCCCATCTTCTTCCATGAATTATCCATTGATCCCTGAATAAAACATGTTCATATTAAAGTGTAGATAAATTTCCCAAAATATAAAATTAAAATATGTATAATTATATTCCTTAAAATCAGACGAATCATTGGGTACTTTAAATGATGTTAAAAAATGTACCACATAATAGTGCATTTTAAGAAAGAATTGCAATCATAATCTGAAATGATGTTCAAAGTGTAAAATGCACTAAAATGGTGTTTATAAATAATAAAGAACATGAATATTATATATATTAACAATTAATATTATCCTCATTTAGTGGATAATCACCAACTATAATTCCCCCACCCTAGTTACCCAGAGTCAGTGCATTATAACATAACATTGGAATGGTCAAAAGAGATAAATTCCCAAAAGACCTATCAGTTTAGTAGCCTTAGAAGTACTAGATATATACATAAGTTTTACATTACATTATGAAATGAAAAAAAATCATTATGTCTCCTTTAAACATAGTCATATCCCTTTGCATATCCCGGAAGTTCAGTCATAAAATACTTCTTCATATCCTGGGAAAAATAAAACATAAGAAAGCGGTGAGCTCAAATGCTTAGTAAGGATAAAAATATAGAAGAATCTAATATAAATAAGCATAAACATTTAAGCCAATGTATAAGAATAAAACACAAGACTTTTAAACATAAAATTCAGCATAATATTGATAATATAAATCAAATAATGTCATTTACTTATTTAAATAGATATTCTACTCAAGAAATAATTATATATAATATCAATATCTAATCTTATAATGATGGAATGTATAATTCCGAACATCATAAACACATAGTCATGGTCTCGTTCCAATACTAAAAATAAAAAAAAAATGTCCTCATGCCAAGACACTATTTTGTCTCCTAAGACCTACTGATGCATCGAGGGGCTATAGCAATCCCCGCCAGTCACTTACTACATCCAATGCATTCCTCATATGAAAAGGGTGAAACATAACATAAACATTCGTATTAAACTAAGAGAAGACATGTTAATACTTTAACCATAAAACATGAATGATATAAAAATAAAAAATCCATAGTCAAACAAATCATAAAACTATCAATACAATATGGAATATTGTATCATAATAAATAAACTTTGATTAAACATAAAATCCAACAATATATGTTGACATAGATTAAATTGATATAAAAAATATTTGAGAGAAATATCTCTTTATACTTTGAAATCACATAAAATTCACATAATTATAACAAAAAAAATTTATTTTGAAAATATTCAAATAAGATTATAAGGGAATATTTTATGGTATTATAATGGAGAAAAATATCTTCACCCACTTTATATAAGTAAAAAATATATTTTTTCCTTAATTTTCCAAAAAGGCCATAAAGTACCTTGTTTGGAAAATGACAGAAAGATTCCTTTATAAATATTTTATAAAAAGTAAAAAAAGGGTATAAATGACTTTAACCCATAGTCTAAGAAATAGTAAAAAAAATTGAAATACATTTTTAAAAAACACAGATGTGGATGATAAATCAGTCTAAGTATATACTTACGTATGAACAACCTCAGATAATAAAGAGATTGAAAAATTAACCCTTGCCTTGTACTTTTCCTTAGTTGAGTGTAAGTTAACCTATTTCATAATAGTTAAACCATTGTTATTAAATTATACAAGAAATAAATACATAAATATGATATCATATATGACCCTCTAATATTGCTTTGTTAATAATATTTTAGTAGTATCATTGTTTTAGGTGTCACCTGATTCATTTTAATTTATATGTTTTGTTATGTAAGTCATGTTTGTAATGGATAGGATTTATTTTATTCATATACATAATGATATTAAGTTCTTAAAAATAATTTTTTATTTATCATAAGAAAATTATTCTTGAATGGATATGATGGGGAACGAAATCTCATCGCGTCGTGGAGATAGTAAGTCGTACGTATGCACGAGCAATAATATCATTCTATTGATGGTGAAATAGTATGTAATTGGATGATATATTATATTTAAATTATCATTAACATGTTATATTTATTATTTAAATCAATTATACTCATTATTATACCCATCTGAATAATGAAGTGTTGAATAACAAACTACACCACGAAGTGGAGACAGTAAGTCGTACGTATGCACGTATGGTGACTTTTCCATTCATAGGATAGGTAGAATAATGAATATGATTTTACCATATTTATAATAACATATAATTTTTTAGAGGTTACTAGATTTATTATTATATAATGGAAATAAAAAAGAAAGAGGAAGTAGAAGAAGAAAAGAACCTTGAAAGAGGTGATGAAATAATTACCTCTTCTTTCGGTGCTTCCTTTTGATTTGAACAAAAGGGCTCATTGGGTTGGCTTTCTGATAAAATTAAGGCCTCTAAGATGCATTAAGGGTATTTGGGAGGATATTTGAGTAGGGTTTGTCCAATACAAAAGGCTTTGTAGGTGTGAATTTAAGAGAAGGTTAAGTACCCTTTTATTAGAGAGGTGAGGGGCACTTTAGGAAAAGCTTGAAATATTATAAAATTATTTTTAGTTTCAATAGATAAAAATGGATTTATTTTGAGAATAAGGTGGGTATGGGTCTAAATCCTCTCAAACATTAGGTTTTATACATGTTTAGTTTACCAAATTAACCTTATTATTTAGATTTAACTCTTAGTTAAATAGTTTAACTTTTACCATGTCTTCTTGTATTTTTATACTACATAGTTAATATAGTTACTATAAAATGCCAATAGAATATAAAAATGAAATATATAACATTATCTAAGTGATTTGGAAAAATATTATATTTTTAATAATATTATATAATTTAATAAAATAGTATTTGTTTCAAAAACCCAATTATGTCAATTTTGACACTACTTAGTATTTGGTTTTTTTGAAAGTCATAAAAACTTTATTCCTTCGAAGAAGAAAAAATTAATCAACCCTAACATGTCATATTCACCTATAAAATTCTTTCATGGAATAAAATGGTTCAACTTAAATTTATTTTAATATTTATAATATCAATTATTTTAACCATTCATTAATAAGGTAATTACTGCATCATCATTGCATCATAAATAAATTTAATTATTTAATGTCTAAAAATTATAAATAAAATACCCTAACGTGGGAAATAGTTTTATATTTTTAATGAATATTTATAGTATAATTTATCTTAGGTATAACCCAATATTTGAAATATTTTAGTTAATATAATTTGAATTTAACACTTTTAACACTTCTTTAAATAAAATATAATAAATGTCCTAGTATAATCTAAATAGATCAAAAAGGACCATATTTTTGTATTAAGGTTGATTTTCGTTGAAATACACTTATTCAATATAATTAGGACATGTTTTGGCGTAATTTCATATTTTCATAATATTATTTTTACCTTTAATTGCACTATTTACTTTTAATCTTGGTAAATAAAATTTAAAAGTTAATATTCACAAAAAATTATTTTCATCTTATTGAACCAGATTTTACTTACTGATGAAAATCGTTTCTGTTGGATTTTTGAAATTCAAGTCACAAAAGTGGTAAAATTACATTTTATGCAAATTTTCAAATTTGCTTAGAAGGTAGGTAAAAGACGTTAAAAGGTTCAATAAAATTTTATATATCTAATATTATTATAAAATGAATCTAATGAATTACATTGGACTAATATAGGTATTATTTATCTATTTTTAATTTAAAATATATTCAAATTAAAAATAATTATTTAAATAAAAATTCAGTTTTAAATAATTACACAATGATTTCCACTATTCATCAAAAATTTAAAGTTTTCAGAAAAATACAAAAAATTAATCATAAGTTAATTTTCATATTCAGAATCCCAAAATGAAGTCCATTATAAAAAATAAAATTTATAAAAAACCAAAAGGTAGGAATTTCTATTCATAATTTCTTTTTAAACGGCTAGTTTGATTGGTCGTGGTGTGCCAGAACTTGGAGCAGCGTACAACGCAAGCTATTGTATTATTAAAAGAGAAGCATGCCCTGGAATCTTGGGGTGTTATAGATCCCATAAAAATTACATAAAAAACATCGATCCCTTTACCTCACACAACCAATCATCTATTAAGAATTTGGTAGGATTCAAGCCTAACTAATTCATACTTGACCTTAGACATCAATGATTTTACCATAAATCCATATTGTCACTAATAATCCTTTTTTAAAGAATATTGACCCTCAAATGAGTTTCTTTATAGGTACTTTTCCACTATAAAACTTAGTCTCATACAAAATCAAGGGATATACAATATTATATGACCCGATCACATCAATAGACTCATATTATTATAAGATACATGTCCTGGAAACTAGGGTCATAATTATAAACCACTTACAATGCTTCCATGAATATAAGTTTCATGTATTATAAAGAACCATTTTTTCTCCTCAATATCAAGAAAGATTAGCCTAACTAACCAAAACCTTTCACACGATCACCCTTCAACTAAAATTATCAAAAAAAACTAGTATCTTCTACCCAGGTGTTACTCATCCTTGATTAAAACATCATTGATAAATACCCATTATCTCATCAGGAACCATTCCCAAAATCAAAATGGTCAGGAATCTAGCTGATCCTATCCTCAAAAACTTAGTTTGATACCAAAATCATCTTAAGTTATTATAACAAAAAATTATAAGGCATTCCTATTCATATACTTATTAGATATTAGCACCTGCTATTCTCTAATCTCAACTCAAATCTTTATCTACATTCTCGTCTCAAAGGAACACACAATCCTAGTCTAACACTCTTCTTGGGTTACCATCATACATGACTCATCTCATCTCATACATAATATATGGCTCGTTATTATCCCAAACTACATCATAATGGAACTAGGAAGTCCAATATAGCCTATAAATAAAATCTATCATAGGTTATAACACTCATGTAACATCACTAATCATGTCTGAAACATCACCCAACATATCACAACCAAAACCCCACTCTATATTCCTCATATACATATACAAAATGCCTCAAATATTGAACCATATCCCCTCAGGGGAACCAACCTATCACCATGAATCCACCTATGTGACTTCCCCCTCAATGACCATAATCTCATCTATGTACATGTATAGATATAAAAATGACATCGTTTTGTGGTGATATGTGTCGATAATTCCATATTGACATGATCTGGTGAAGTAAATTTTCACGAAGATTCAATATTGGAAAACACCATATGGGTTGTTATCAACACAATGAATAATGGGAAATGATTTTATTCACACTAAATGGGCTTATTACTAGGGAATATAATGCCCAGAGTGACCCATTAGGGTCATTTCACATCCCATACACAGAGGGACTATATAGTGATCATCATTGAGAATCCCTCCATAGTATCCACATGACCTATTATCAGATGAAAATATATTGGGTTATAAAATGTATAATTCCACCAATAATTCATATGGTAAAAACTATATAATTTTTATTGGAACATTAAAAAACTCAACCCTCTATCATTAGTGATATCATTCACAATTGAACACATGTATTTCATGTGAGTCCGGTTTTCCATGAATTATACATATACACATGCATATTTCCAACACCTTGAGAGATAAAATTCGTAAAACATAAATCAATGAACTAATGTGTGTCATGATAGGTGAAATCATAAAAATGTAAAATAAAAACCAACAATAGAAATTCAAAATACTAGGTGATAGGGATTTCCCGTCGAGAAAGGTGTTCATGAAACACCAATTCAAGTTCCATCAAATGCCCAGATGAGGCATTGATTTTTTTCTACCGTACCCTAAATAGTGAAAACAAGTAAGGGATTAAATGATGATACAATATGATGTATCAGTATAGTTAAATCTATAATAATGAGTCTAGTTTCTATATGAACTCAAGTACACCTCTCTATATGCCTAATGTAGCTGACTACCAGCATGGGTCTATAGTAGTAACATGGAGGGACTATACCTTTATATAAGATTATCAATAAAAATGTAAAATAAACCAAAAATTTCTAATATGAAATAAACATAGTTAAATAAAGTAATTAAAAATAAAAATTTATAAATCAAATAAAATATGAAATAAAGTAGTAATATAGTCTCACAACCATTCTAGAATACATAAGTTGATCTCCCATTACGAAGATAACATATACAAGAAAAATAAATCAAAAAATATCATAAGGATGTATATGAATCCATAAGTCTCGTATCATCCCAATATCTAATATCATCTAATATATCCCTCTCGATAATGCAATGCTAGACCTTTTCTATACTTGAACGTCTGATTAGTGATGTCTGCCCAAGTACCCATGTACTATTAATTCCTTAGAAAGATATGAGTATAACTTAGTATGGGACAATCAATGTATTCCTACACAGAATGAGTAAATTATTGAATGTTTAGGTTATATGTTATAAATAAATTAATTAATTTATATAAACATAAGTAAATATCCATTTTCATTCATTAGGTACTAATGTGACACT
Organism: Viscum album; assembly: GCA_963277665.1. Taxonomy (NCBI): domain Eukaryota; kingdom Viridiplantae; phylum Streptophyta; class Magnoliopsida; order Santalales; family Viscaceae; genus Viscum; species Viscum album. Next base: position 274,005,477 of record OY728165.1, on the reverse strand, counting down.
CAAGATTAATTATACATGCTTAGACTAGTGAAAAAGTCTCTTTGAGAATATCATATAATCATGTAACTATTATAAAGACCTGAACTGATTACTTGTATAATTTTCATGAATCTAGTAGTATCATACTCAATAGATTACATGTTATCTAGCAGTATCTGGGGCAATGACTAGATCATAAGCGATAAGACAAAGGCATCCCATGGTATACTGATCACTTAGGCAAAGTGCGCCATAGATGGATAATCTCATATATACCTATCATTGTTGGGATGGGGGTAGTGTTTCCCTATTAATAAAAAATTATTACATAGCTCACTCTATGGGGTAGTGCATCTATCCCATTTCATCCCATCAGACATAAGCCGATTTTTAGAACAAAGTACTAGGTAATCGTATTGACCAGTAGACCAATTTCTAATGCCTTGGGAATTCTATATAAAATTAATGTTCTAATACAATGGTATTTACCAAGGAATTATTATAAACTATAATTCCAATTGCAAGAATCAATTATAAGTAATCCATTAGTTTTAGGATCAAAAATGTATTCCTATGATCACATACTTGGAATCCAATAGCATTAGGCTGAATTCTAATTCTTGGAATCATCCCAGGATTATAATAGAACTATATATATATAACTTATAGGGTATTTCATACCTATAATGATATATCATCTCACAAAGTATTTGGGTTTAAGGTTACACTAGAAATAAACACTACCCATTTACTCACACACCATCTATAGGTTCACATCTTGTTGGGGAACCCTCTGCAATCCATAAGTCCAGGTCATAAAACATATACCAACTGGGGTTCCTTGGTCTCACTATTACTTCTCTAGTTAGGACCATCCACTTAGATGAAATCATGTACCTTAACATATTTATGGTCAAATTAAGGCCTCACTATCCTAATAGTGAAGTCCTCCTTCATACCACTATAGAAAGTTGGCATAATTCCCATCCCATATTCCATAATCATCCTAGGTTAGTCGTATCAGCCAACCTATACATAAATATCACCCCAAGTATTCCTACCTAGTTTTAAATTACCATAGGGGGAGGATCACTCACCCTTTCTCTCATCTCAACTATCCCAATGACTCTAATCCATCTCAAGTGTCGAAGAATTACTATTAGGGTCGTTCATTCTCATATCCTAAAATATCCTTACCCAAGAGGTCTAAGGGATCCTTTAAAAATTCAATAAGATCACTAATATCATTTAAATATCACCCCTTAAGTTGATATTATTATATAGAACATTATCAAAATTATGTCCTTAGATATTGATGGACAAGGCATCAAGAAAATTCACAAGGGTCCATCATAGCCCATGGAACATTTGTCAATTTATTTGTAAGAATTTATTTTTAAAAAAATATTTAATTGAAATTGGTCAATTGACTATAGTTGTGAGACCATATATCATATGTCAAATATAATAAAAATACATTTACTAGAGAAGGTTTATTCAAGGACCACCTACTTAAAATCTAGAGTTTCATCTTTTAAGAAAAATCCAAATACTCCCACCGATGGTTGTCCTTGTCTATGATCATATCCTATGAAAATTCATTAATATATTATCATAAATAATTAATTATAAACCATTTATAATTAACTATTAAATTTAATTATAAAAAATTATATTTTTTTCAATTAAAAAAAATTAGGAATAATTTCTTATAGCTCATTATAATACCTCATCACACCGAAATAATGACCATACCCCATTAGAAGGTCGATAGTGCACTCTCAAAACCACCCTAAGAAAAATCACAAATAGATAAAAAAATACTAAATTAAAATAAAATTAGATAAAAACTATAAATAAAACCAAAAAGTGACATACCTTCAATGAAAATGGTGTGTCATATTATGTAGCCAATATCTCGAATGTCATCTTGATATTTCATATAGAATCCCCAATATGCTCACTAATTACACATTTATATAGTGGAATCAAACAAAAATACCTAAATGAAATCATAATGAATAAAAACACATTTAAGGGGGGAGAAATTATAAGTAAATAGTATGTGAAATATACATAAAATCACCATAAAAATGAAACCTGAAACACCCAAAACTGAGGGGGATCAAAGGATGGATGTGGAGGAGAATAACAGATAAAAAGGACCACTCCTAAGATTCCTTCTCCCCTAAATTACAATGATACATGACCCCAAAATGATCGAACTATCCCCAATAAAAATGACACCCTGCACTATCAAATGTGTTACCCAGGTGGTTCATAGATTGAATCTATATTGTTAGACATTTTCACGGTGTGGAAAACATTTTCATAGTTTGAACCACATTTCAATGGACTGAATCACCTAGGAAAAAAATTCCAGCCTAATTGAAACATTATTCAGGGTGTGAACCAAGGTTTATAGAGTAAATGTCCCTATATAAGGAACATTCCTTATCCAATCCCTATTCATGATGCGAACTAAATTTCATGGTGTGAATAGCCCAACCTAAGGGTCCTTCCACTTGGATGAATTCATTCATGATATGACCCTTAATTAATGATATAAAACACTATAGGTATGGGATTACTCCCCCAACCAACATCCTTCATGGTTTGAAAAGAACTCTTAACCCTATGAATTTCTACTGTAACTAAAATGGAAGTTACATTCCACTCCATACCTTCTTCAACTTCAACCCAAGAACTTGAACAACAAATTGAGTGTAATTCCATGTCCAAAAGAATATCATTATGATTACACAACTATAATATTTATAATATGGATCAATATTACAAAAAACCCCATCACTAGAATCAATAATTAATATTCCCTCTAGATTTCATAACCCAAAATGACTAGTTATTTTTTAACTGAAACTATGTAATTTTTTCTAATAAATTATTAATAACTTAAATATTTTTGTATTTAATTAATGTGTAATAATTATTTAATATAAATAAATTATTTATCAAGATAATTATTTTATTATTTGGTTTATTATAATTTTATTTTTTAAATAAATAATGAAAAATAAATTAAATAAATTCTAAATCGTTAGTCCAATATGTTGAAATTAAAATGCACAAACACAAATATACACATATGGATTTGCATATGTGTGTCTCTGTTAAAATTTTTATAAGGATAAAAAATATTATAGGATTTAAGAACAATGTATCATTTTAATAGTAATTATTTTATGAAATTATAAAAAAAAGAATATTGTTAAAAGAGGGAAAGATCACAGAATAAGAAGGGAAATAATATAAAAAATGTGAGAACATAGGTTTAGTAATGGTGCATATGGGATAAAAAATCCCATAATTTTTTATTTATATCTGTAAAACTATGATATTTTGGTATAAATTTCCATTTAAAAAATAATATTTTCAATATATTGTTTTAGTTGAAACATTGAACTAAAATGAATGATGATACAATATATTGAGATAAAAAATTAAAATGTAAGATAAAAATTCATACTGTAACACCCTGAGATTTTAAAATATGAATATCATATTTGATATCATGTATGAAAAAACAAATAAAAGAGTAGAAGGGTATATAACATCATGATAATTTACGACATAATTATTTTTTAAATAAATTTAATATCATTGATAGCTTCAAATACAAACAACACATGATTTCAAGGAAACACAATACATTATTAATATTTTATTATTTGAACACTACCATTATAACCTAAATATTAAATTAGAGGGTATGAATATTAATAACTAAATTATAAAAATTATATGGTTTACACAAGTGTAAAATAAAAAAAATGATACATATTGATTAGAGAAAAAATCAGAACCATTTGAAATAAAAATAAATTTTTTCTAAAAAAAGATTTTTTTATAAGGTAGTTTAGTCACACGTTGAAAACATAATATATAATTGATTTTTACCACCTTTAGAAAATTTATTTTACAAAACAAAATTTATTTTTAAAATAATCATATCAAAATTATATTAAGGTGATGTTTTGGTATTTTTTGGAAAAGTTTCATTTATTTATGAATAGTGAAAAATAATAATTTTAATTAAAGAATGAATTTTCATTTCAATTATTTATAATGTAAAATTATATTTTTACCTGGTTTTAAAATAAAATTATTTCAATTTTATACCAATTAATCTAATTTAGTTTATTTTAATCATTATCAAACTAAATTTGGATATAAAAACTTTGTAATGTTTTTAAAATTTTCTGATTAAAAAGCCTCTTTCTATTAATATCATGGGATTAATTTTAAATTAAAATTTTACACTTATATGAATGTATTTTTTTCATAATTATTTACATATTTTGATTCATAAATTTTTTATCAAATAATTTATACTTATTTTTTTACCATAATTAATATTGAAAAAATAAAAAAATATTTACCAAGGTTAAGGTAAAAATAGATTTACCAAGTGTTAAACTAAAATCATAACTATTAAATTAACCTAAAAAATTGTATAAAATATTTTATCTATAAATATTTCGACCTTATTGAGTATAATTCTTGGTAATACTTCATTTTTTACCCTTTTTTCATGAGAAAAATATGGGTAGACCTTTTTCTTTCAAAACATTACATGTATGCCACTCACATAACTTATAAATGGCCATCCCATCTCTTATATTATTTAAACATTAAAACCCATATGGTTTGTGAAATAACTAACCAAATAACTTCCCATGTACCATATTATCATTATAGAATACATTTTTTCGTATAAAACCAACTTATGATGGATTTGATGCAAACCTATTGAGGATACTTGAAGAAGAGGTAATATTCATCAACGATTGTTTTTATTTTATTTCTTCCAAAACCTCATTAAATTATTTTTAAACCATTATTAATTAGTAATAATAATGTATTAGTTATAATTATATGTTTTTATAGTAATTTAATGACCTGAAACCATCCCTAATTCCATCAAATGGTTTACAGAATCATCAAGTGTTTGTATGGCGAATTACTGCCTCATAAAACTATGTGATTCATTTTTCCATTCCACCTATCATGGTTGCATATTAGAAAGTATATAAAGAATAAATATGATATTTATAATATATTTATATCTTTTTAGTCATTATATAATATATAACTTATTACTTTCCATTATTTATGGGATTCGATAATTTCCATTGTGTGTATAGTGGACTACCGCCTCATGAATTGATCTGATTAATTTTTCATTAAAGCTTTACATGGAAGTTAATAAGTATAATGATAACGAATATATGTAATATAAATGAAATAATTATTATATTACTGAAATAATTATCATTTTAAATTTATAATATATCATTTTCTTTTTACACTAAAAAAGGATAATGTTGTTCACGTACGTGTGGACTACCGCCTTCACGAAGTGACGTGACTCACTTTCATCACCACCTAACATGGATGATATATATAAGTATATTTAAATAAATAATATGGTATATATGATATTATTATTATTATTTATATATAAAATACTACTTATCTTCTTTCTAAAATGATCATTGAAAAATAGAAATGTTACTCCTGCGTTCTTACAACCTATCGTCTCCATGATTATAATATTGTTAATTTTTCATAAATATCATTCATGTTTGATTTTAAAATCATAATTTCTGTAAAATTATGATAATTATTTCATTATTATTATTCTGGATATCATGGAACTATATAATATGTGAAATAACTAGGTCTTTCCTAAAAAACACGCATGACAAAAAAATACAATTAACACCTAAAACAATGAGAATAATGAAATATTATTAATGAATGGGTGATAAAATACAATAAGGGGGTAATATATGCTATATTAAATATTAATATGGTTATTTAAAAAGTTAATTAAATATTTAAAACCACTATACATAAGTTTAGAGTATGTTCAACCAAAAGGAAGGGTGAGGTAAGGGTTTCTTATCTCACTTTTACTTCCATGATACATACACTATATTCAGCACTTATTTATATTTTGTGTTGTATATAATTCCCTTTTTGTATGCTATAAAATAAAATAATTTATTTTCATTGTATTAAAATTTTAATTTATTTTTATTTTTTCATGTGGCATATGATTCGGATGTTACCGAAGTTGTAAGAGTTTATTCCAAAATCACATCACTATTTGGGATTGTTTTGTTTAAGTTTCCCTTGGGGGGATTATTTGATATTTATTTCTTAAAATCCATATATTTTTTTATATATCATTCATTCATTAAAATTTTCATTTAATTGTACCATTTTATTCTCGGTCATACTTAAAACTATTGATTTTTTTTAATAAAACCTCACATTATTTCCCTCTTTGGTTGACAATCCTTTTTCCTATAATACCATATTTTCTTAAAATTTATTAAAAATGTTTTAGCATTCTAAAAAATATTTTGTAAAGGAACTTTACCCATTTTTGTACTTTTTACAAAACTTTTTGAAAGGAAACGTCTTGTATTTTTCTGAATTAGTCACTTATTTATCCTTTTTACAGTACAAAATGAATGTTCTTTCTAACTTGTATGACATGTATAGAATTACCCACCATCAAGATTTTCATATCTTTAAGGATTAATTTATAATTTTACAAGGTTGTTTTTAAATGAAATCTTATTATATATATTCATGAAATTTATATCTTTTAAAAATGATTTTCAAATAAAATGATTTTAAAAATATTTTACAGATATTATAGTTATAAAATACAAAAGCTAATTTCCAAAGAAATGTTATTTTTCTTAAGTAATGTTCTAAGTGATCTTCCAAATTCATTTTATTACCAATAAAAAAATCTTTGATGTTACTCGTGACTTAGTGGGGATATACTCCAATGAAATAATCCTTATTATTTCTCAATATGGTTTATAAATATTTTGATTAGGGATGTACTATATTGATACTACTAAATTTACTCTGGATGGTTTGTGATTAGATTTATTGATTATGGAATGTTTTTACATTTTATATGTTAGTTTAAATAATGAATTTTATATGAATTATACTTCACACACTTCATATGAGGAATGTGTTGGACCTTGTAAGTGATGGGTGGATCCCAATATACCCCCTTTATGCATTGGAAGGTCTAATGAGACAAAATAGATATGGTTTTGGATGAGGTATTACCCATTTATATAGATTCCTTGGAAACAGCCTCAATAGTATTAGATGTATTTGCATAAGCCTCGATGATATTATATTTCATGGAAAAAACATCTAATGTATTTTTTAAATGTCCAACATTATGCATTCCATCATTATGATTTCAGTTATTTATAGTCCATTTTATTATTCTGTTAGTTAGAATATCCATGGAAAAATTTGAAACTAATTTGATTATTAATAAGTCATTATTTTATCATATTTTATTCCTTATATTATATCCTTAAGTAATTAATTAAATATAATGTGTTTCAATAATTTATCTTTTCATATTTATAATTCATTATTTATTCATTGCTTATACTATATGATTATCCTTAATGAGAATATAAGCTCACCCATTTCATATGTTTTATTTTCCAATAGATTCTAGGAAGTATTTTATGATTTATACGTAGGGATATACTAAGAGGAATAAGGTAATTTTCAAATAAAATTCATTGTGCATTTTATGATTTCAAATGTAGTGTGAATTTCAGTTATGTATCCAGTTTACTAAGACTAATTAACTATTCAGTTCTCTGGGATGCAATTCCTTGTATCTTATGCCATTTTAATAAAGTAGACATGAGTTATATGATACTAGGGTTGGGTTCTCTACATTTGGTATTAAAGTAAGTTTATTAGAAACCTTGAGAACTATATTTAAGAAAACATAGATTAGGGAACATGACCTCATGATAAAATTTGAAAACAAATTATAGATGAACATCGAAAACATTTTGTAAGGAATATATTATATGTTTTTTCATGGAAATGCATCCCTATATGGATACTAAAAGTGGGAATGGTTCTATAACTAAGATACCTAGGGGTAATAAATCTCAAAAGGGTGCATTGGGATTGATTCGATCATCACCAGGTGCAAGAAAATGTTCCTTAATGTGCACCTAGATTGAAACTCCCAAGGGATATGCTTAGGTTAAATCACATTTTCTTTAAAAACCATGATTAAAGAGTTGACAATAAAGATATTCCAAAAGAAACCATGTTTATGATTATTATATTATCTATGTTAATTGATTCACTACTTTTAATTTTATAAATTATGTTTAATAATTGAGTGATCTTATCTATTGTATTCTATTATATAGAAATGCTGCATAATAGAAGGAATTTGAGTTGTATCAATTCACATAATCCATGTAAGTATTGTGATCCTAGAAGAAAATGAAGTTGGTGAGGCGGTGCAGCTAGAACTAACCAAATTATAACAATATTAGGGAATTTGACTCAGGTTATGAGTAATAAACTTTCCTGTCTAGAGCAGCCTACTGATCCAACACATGTTGTAACATTGTTAGAAAACTTCATGCCTTAAAAACTTTAATCATTCAATGGAACTAAAAATACATTTTTATATGAGAAATGGATAATTTCTTTAGAGAAGATATTTTTTTCTCTCAGAATTAGTGGAAGGAAGAATGTTTTCATGGAAGTTTATCATCACTCAGGAGATACATATCAATATCAGTCATTGATTCAAAACACCAAAGATTAGGAATAAATATAATTCATAGAGTGGAAGGATTTCATGGTAGTATTCTTGTTAATTTTTTCCTAGTAATAAATTAGCATACATGGAAAGAAATTTCTTGAGTCTAAGAAATAAATAAGAGGAAAATATTGATATATATGAATCTAATTTTACAAGGTTATCAAGAAATTCTATGGACTATACATGAAATCCAAAGAGAGAGATTGAAAGTTTCTTAAATGGGATTAATACAATATTCCAAAGGTCACTAGTCTCCCAAAAATTATCATAATATAAGTACATAATATCATGTGGTGTCAAGAAAGATAAATAATTCTCCAACTCAGATGGATTTTAAGGGAACCAAGAGAAGAAGAGGATGGCAGAGAAAAAATTGATAAAGGAAAGAAGGTAATAGAGGATTTTTCAACATGTGATACTTGTGGTAGGAAACAACATGGTACATGATTAAAAAGAAAATAGGTTTACTTCATACATGGATAATAATTCTACCATACCTGCGATTATAAGGTAATAAAAAGAATATACCAATGTGAATTTGTTCCTGTAACATACCACACCAATATACCCTATAAAAATGGTAACCAATATAAATTGTCACATACCTGAACAGTGTTACCAATCCCCATAGGTAGACGACTATCACCAAGACATCAAACAAAAACAATAGGGAAATATTTCACATAACCTTAAGCAACAACATGGAATATATATACAAAACATAAAGAAACTTTAGATGATACAAATATATTCCATAATAGATAAGGAACAATGAAGGTTATATAACTAAAAAAGGTATAAAATAATATCTAATTGAAAACTCTAACTACAATAGACTATAAAACTAAACATCTACTCCAAATTCTCCATGTGATAACATGGGTAACCCTCCATCATCTCACCACCAGTTACCCACCAGCTGACAGAAAACCTTGTGGCCTCACTGTGTTCCCTTTCTTATCCATACATCAAACAAGATAAATAGTTCTATGCACCACCTAAGGGGTATAATGGGTGTGAGATAATAGTATCATTAGGTTCCAACAAAAGTATTACATATCAAGTATCTCAACAATAATCCAAGCATCCACAACATTAAATAAAATAATACATGATAACAGTTTAAAATTTTATATCAAAAGCATGGAAAAACAATTTAATTTTCCCTTTTTCCATATTTCCAAATAAAATAGGTAAATATATTATAAGAAATTTCATTACTTTATGTCACATCAGATATATCATGTCAAAATAATTTATGCATTATATAACAATCCAATCCATGAAAGGACAAAAAAACATTACAAGCTAAAAGAAAAAGAACTTCTAATATCACATGAGGGATCACACTCAGTCAGGATAGCTTGGAAACTCTTACCTAAAATAGAAAATTGTGTACATATCAAGACACTTGAAATATGGATTCATTATATAGAGAATATGAATACCCCATAAAGTGAACCACCCAACAGTTTGACCAAGTCCTTAGAACAACAGTCCTAGAGAGTAGAGGAAATCCCCATGAGAAAACCCACCAACAGTGGATGATACTTATTATTTTACCTTACACCTATGTACCAAAGGCTTCCTTTGTGATGTATTTTCTAAACTAGTTCATCAAAATATTTCATTATTTCATTCTTTGAAAACCATTTGCAAATGATTTGTAAAAACCTTTTCATTAACCTAAACCTGGGGAAACCCATCTTCTATAAAAACCATATTCCACCCAAAAAAAGTAGTCATGTCATTCAATTTCATTTAATAAATAAATTTATCAAAAGAGGAAAAATGAAATTCACAAACACTGGCTAGAGATATAACCACATACCTCAAAACATATATTCATACATGCCCACGATGAGATCCACCCACAAGAAGAATAAAATGATGACAAAGGTTTCCTTAGAATCAATCTACACAAATTATAATTTATAGAATTCATCAAGGGTCGATGAATAGGATAGAATACCTATACCTCAAAGTACACACACCTTTCAAACCACAAACAACAAAGGAACATCCTTCAGAACAAGATTTCATAATAAATATAGAAGAGATACAAAGGAAACATCACCATGGATCCACAAAACCAATAGAAAAATGAAATGGAACTATATTGATCAAATGAAATGAATAAATGATACGAATTAATTACCCAAAAAGATTAAACCCAACCACAGAGGTGATGAATCACTGAAAAAATCAATCTAGATCGAACTGAGGCTTCTAAAATCATTGGATAAGAGCTCTAGTTTGAGAGGGGAGAGATATTTGGAAGAATAAATCAACATGTCATCTGACAAGCACCTTAAGATAATTATTCATGACAATTACATGGATTGTAATCCATTTACATGGTTTTTAATCCCTGAGGATCACATTCACCGAAAAACCCATCACATATTTATCAAAAACCAATATATTGACATTACATAGCATGTAACTCTTACACAACGACTATCATTTCATGATGTGTACATAGCTCATGATATGAGACTGAAATCCATGTTACATTATGTACCCCAGTACACTATGTGTAAATTTATTACAAATAGAGATAACTATATGTTCTTAGACAACATCCCAAAACACCTCAGGCCTTCTCCAAACATAGGGAAAACCTCACAAAGGACTTAACACATTTATAGCCAAACTCTATTAATTAAAACAATCATAGTCCCTAAACATTAGGTCATTTTTATCATAAAATGTTATTTATCCTAAAGTATCCCAATATGTACAAAATTAAATAAGAAATCAATAAAATAGAATGAAAATACCTGAAAGTGAGTAATGAGATGTTAAAAACTCCCTACTATAAGACATTCCATCCCCAGGAAGTTATGTAGAAGAATGAAGTATGGTAAATAAGTGAATACACTGCTCTCTGATCAACGAATTTCTCTCAAAAGTATCATGTTAATGTGATATGTACCTCTATAACACTTTGATCAATTGAATAAACTACCCATATAATACTTTCATTTGAGAGTCAAAAATATAAACTGATTTCTCAATAATATAAATACATGGATCTAACTGAATATCCTCCCAAATCAAAACATGAGAGTGATGAAGATGATTTTTACTAAGATTTGATATGTATAAAACATAATTAATCCCTATCAACTAAGATAACAATTATAACTAATAAGAAACCTTCCCTAGATTCTCATTAACCTCAAACGGTCTAACATTTGTTAGATCTAATATTCCCTATTTTCAAAGCCAATGGTGACCTAATCGACGATACAAATTCAAGAAATCTCGATTACTTAAGAAAAAATAAAAAGGACAACACCTTTGATCTTTATAAAACTTCCTCTAACTCTGTGTTGTAACCAAATGCTGGCATATATCATGAAACCTTGAATACTTCCCTTGAACTAAACTCAGCCTCACTAAATAAGCTCCACCCACCACTTCCCAAAAAATATGTGATCTGCATGGGAGACCATAAAAATCCTCAAAATGATTCATTCTGATTAATGAATGATAACAATTATTATCATAAAAATCAACAAGCCCTAGATAACTATCCCAAGATCCACAAAAATCCAAGACACATACATAGAGCATATCCTCTAGGATCTGAATAGAGTGGTCTATCTGATCGTCTATCTATGGATGGTGTTATCTACTCAATCTAACTTGATTCCCCATCTGCACCTAGAGACTCCTCTATAACCTCAATGTAAACCTAGGAACCTTGTATGAAACAATGGTATAAGAAACCCCTTTTAACCTCACAATTTTATGCATATACAACTTATTGAGATCCTAAAAATTATTGGTTTCCTTTATTTGAATGAAATTAGATGAATTTTTCAACCAATCAATCACCACACGGATAGAATTTCTATATCAAGAAGTCTATGGTTATCCAACAACAAAGTCCATATATAACTTGTCCCATTTCCAAACCATCACTAGAAGAGTTTGAAGAAAACCATAAGGTTTTAAATGTCCTACATTAATATGTGGGAAGGTTTAATAGTGGGATACATAATCGGTAATGTCAAGATTCATGCCCAGACACTAGAATCATTGTCTCATTTCATAATACATATTCATAAGGTTCGAATGATTCTATCATGAATAAATGTATAAATCAATAAAAAAAAGTTCCTCATAGATACTAGGATGATAAAATGATCCCCAAAACTGAGAATATCATCTAAAGAGAGAGAAAAACTAGATATGGTCTCCCCACCATATAAGGTTTATTGAATTCCTCTGAACTCGACATCTTATAGGCGACTCTTCTAAATATCCTCAAGAAGAGATTATGATGACTAAAAACTGGTCAAAACCATTCTTGAAACATCCTCATGAGAATGAAGATGCAACAAAGAAAAAAAATTATGGTTCCACTCTTTCTTAGATTTCAAAACATCATGTGATGAAACTTTCATACATAGAGTGTCTACAATGACATTCCCCTGCCTTGGGGTGTAGGCAATATTATAGTTACACATCTAAAGGTATTCCACCCACCACCTCGGTCTAATATTCTAGTCCTTCTAAGAAGAGATATTTCTCAAACTATCAGGGATAGAAATGACTATGAACCATTCCCAAAAAAGGTAATACCTACAAAACATAAGCATATTTATTAATTTTGAAATTTATATGTCATGAGTGGAGTAATTATTATCATGATATCATAGATACTGATAATTTTAAGCCACCAGATGATCATCCATCATGAGAAAATAACCCAAACCAGTGCCAGAAACATCATATAAAACCAAATGCCCCTTATTGGGATTAATTATGATAAAAAAAGATATGATATCAGAAATCATTTCATCTCATCTAAATAAGACTAGAATTTTTTATCCCATGTGAATTTCACCCCTTTTCGGTAAGAGTGGTAAAATATGATACCAACTTAGATAAATCCCTAATGAACTGTTGATGGTATCTAGCATGAACAAGGATGCTCTAAATATCAAAGACATTTTGTGGCTCTTCCCATGAAAATAAAACCATCACTTTCTCAGGATAAACAGGTAATCCATTCTAAGAAATCACGTTCCCTAAGAACTTCACATATTGAATTTAGAAATTTCATTTTAAAAATTTTCAATAAAAATGGTGACTCTTTAGGATTTCAAAAAGAAACTCAGATGGTGATTGTGTTTGTGATAAGATCTTGAGTAAACCAAAATATCAACCACAAACACTACCATTAATGTTTCTAGATACTAATGGAATATCTGGTTCATCAAATCAATAGAATATACTTGAGAATTATTCAATCCAAATAGAATAAAAATATATTCATAACGTCCTTACCTTATCTTTAAATCATCTTCAATATATAAAACTCCTAGAATTTGAGCTTATTATGACCTGACATAAGACCAATCTTTGAAAACCACTTTCCCCCCCTTTAACTAATCAAATAAATACTTCACATGAGGTAAAGGATAGTTTTTCTTAACCATTACCCAGTTCAACTTTTCATAATTCACACAAAATTAGATTGAAACATATTACTTATTGGAAAAGAGCACCAGGTATACTCAAGGTGAAACACTAGGGTGAACAAAAAACTTCACCACCAGAACATCCAACTGAATCTTGATCTCTTTCAGTTATACTAGTTCCATATGATAAGAAGGTATCTAAATAAGTATCATACCTTCCACCAGGACCATCATAAAATATATCTACCTTTCTAGAGGAAGCCTAGATAAATTATCTAGTAAAAACTCAAGAAATTCATGATCAATAGAGGGAAGAATAGCTACAAATGAGACGTCATTGGGAAAAAACTGCTACAACAGGCAACAAAATAATGAGCTATGGGTAGGATGGTCTCGGATGACCATACCTTATATCTCACTCTCCCTAAAACACTAGTGTGATCCCATTATCCACAAGGAATAAGGTTCACCAATGATAACAATCAACCTCATCATGATGTGAAATAATAAAATCCATCCCAATGATGACATAAAACATTTCTTGATCAAAAACAAGAAAATATCATACTAAGTCTGCATCACCTATAGATAGCGTACAAGATGGAGATTGACCTTGTTCTAATTCCCCTTCCTAAGATGTGTCTCTAACTCCATAAAAAAGTACATAAACTCTATTTTAAAGTTTATAACATCAACAAAATGGCCAGATATAAATGAGTGGTAGGCATTGATATCAAATAAATGAATCATTTGTGAGGATGAAATAAATATAGTACCTCTCACTATCACTAGACCCACATCTACCTCATCCAAAATATCATCTATTAAGTGATTGTGATTTACACCTAAAGCCTATGGATGGATCCTTGTAGTATTTTAATAATATGACTATGTCACCATTTCCTTTGAATCCTAAAATCCCTAACCATATAGAGGTGTAGAAAAAACATGATAGAAACACCATAGACTGCCAAAAAATCCACAACTATTACACATTTTAATAGGTGAAGGAAAATAATTCCATATGTTTCTAACCTTAACATGCTAAAATAAAGTCAGAGACACACCACTAGCTATAACTAGAGGTACTAAATAGGCATGATACTGCAAACCACCTCCACCACTTCTGGGATGATCTTTCTACTTCCTATTCTTTCCTGGAGAACCACTGATGTTGTCACTAGGTGGAATATGAGGATCCAAATATACAACTTTTACCACCATATTAATCTATTCTATCATTTCCATATCTATTGTATTTTTATAGGTCAAAATATTCAGCATAAATACCTTCTATATGATATTCATTTGTAAACCCTAAAGGTACTTATGAGATTTCATCTGGCCATTTTCACTACCTATAGTGTAAAATGAAACAACTCAAGAAACTAATAGGTGTACACTAACAATGAATAATATCCATAATAAAAAGAGGGGGACTTTAGAGACTTTTCCATCATGAGTGACTCAATAAAAAATGCTCTAAGTATAGAGTCTTGAAACACTTCTATTCCAATACCATGTTCCTATCCACCTGCACCATGGAATCCCACTAATTCTTGTTGGGACACTCATGTATGAACATTGAAAGATTTACCTTTATTTTTACTAGTGTATCCTAGAATTCAAAGATATGATCAATAAATTCAAGCTAGTCCTCTGCCACTTGAGGTTCATTGATACCTTTAATGGATGGTGACTTCTCCCCTAAGAACTCTTTTGATCAATCTCTTTCTCATAAAGATATTGGATGTTCCTTAACAACTGCATTCTAAGATTGTGGTATATTTTTATCAACAGCATGAATTTCCCACATTATATCCTCAATAATGTAATGATCTATCGGAGGATTCCCTTCAGAAGAATCAACTACACCCTATTAAGGGACTCACATAACACATCTCAGAGTCATACTGCTACACAGAAAAACAAAATAAATTATTAGAAAAAAAAATAAAATTCTTAGTTAAATCTATAAAACCCAAAAGAATAAACTAATATTAACATAGAGAACTCAAAACGGGATACACACATCCCAATATCCCACGTAAAATAATGTCTCATCATTAAAATAGATGTCCATAAACTCACCACAATATACCTCTAAAGTCTTAAAAATATTATCTCTAGTCTATGAAATATCCCAAGATAAACAATATTGTGGGAAAACCACCTTTTATAACAATTTTTAACAAACCTAACCTAGATAACCTTACAAATTGGTATCAAAATTGAAATTTCACAAACCATAGGGGCATTCCTGATCCCAATGGGCTAGAGACTAGCACCCAGGCATGAAACAACAACCATAGAAAATTATTTATCCCAAAATGAAACAACAACATTACATATATATTCACAATAGAAAGAAACAGTGGAATATAAAAATATATTCCATAATATATAAGGAAAAACGGAAGAAATGCAACAAAAAAAGTTAAAAAACAATATTTAAGTGACTAGTACAACTACAAAGGACTACATAACCAAAAAACTACTCCAAAAATTCTATGTGATAATGTGGGCTACCTCCCACTATCTCAGTACCATCTACACAAAAACTTAACTAACAAAAAAACCATGTTACCTCGCTGTGTCACCTTGACTTTCCATGCATTGAAAGGCATAACTAGAAATATTCACCATCGAAGGGGTATATAGGGTTTGAGCTAACATAATCAGTATTTCCCCCAATGTGTTCTATATTCTACTCTATAAACAATAATCCAAGCATTATCAACTTTGAATAAGACAACACATGATAACAGTTTAATAGTATTTATATCAAAATCATCTTAAAACTATTTAATTTCCCATTATTCACATTTCCAAATAGAATAGGTAAATTCGTTTCAAATAATTCCATAATTATATATCACAACAGATATATCATGTCAAAATTAATTATTCCTCACAAATAATATCATATCATATCCATGGAAGTACAAAAAAAATAGTGTAAGATAAAAGTAGAAGTGCATGTAACATCACGCCCGAGACCACAATAGGTTAGGATAGCTAAGAAAATCATACCTAAAATATAAAATCACATACTCATAAAGAAACTATACATATTCATAGATCTTAGAGAGAAGAGAAACATCCCAAAAAAGTGAACCCTGTAACTGGTCTAACAAGAACCTATAAAAAAATCCTAGGGATAAGTGGAAATCCCCATGAGAAAACCCCCCAGAAGTTGAAGCTTCATTTTATTAAAACAAAATTCTACACACACACAAAAATCAGTCATATCATTACATTTAATTTGATAAAATAATTTATCAAAAAACAGGATCAATGCAGTTCACCAACACATGCTAGATATGGAACCACCTACCACAAAACTTGGGGTTGTACACACTCAAAAAGGGACCAACTAACGATAAGAATGCAAACAATGATAAAGGATGCCCTGTAATTATTCAAACATCTTAAAATTGATCCAAATCATAAAAAGGGTCAGAGAATAGGATATATTAAACATAACTCAATGAAAACACACCTACCACACCATAATAAAAAAATTAATGACACCCAGAACAAGATCACACAATTGATATAGAACAGATACAATGGAAGCATCACCGCATATACACAAAAATAATAGCACAATGAAACAATGCTATGTTGATCAAAATAAACAATGTATTAGAAATAATTTCTCACCTTAAGAGATAAAACTCAACCACAATGGTGATTAATCGCTGAACGAATCAATCTAGATTGAGCTTAGGCTCCCAAAATCACAAAATTAAAAGCCCTAGGTTGAGAGGGGAGAGATATGTGGAAGAATGAATCAACATATTAGTCAAGAAGCTCCCTAAAATTAATTTTTTCAACACTTACATGGAATTTAATCCATTTACATAGAATTTAATCCATGATGACCACATACTCCAAACCATCTCTCTTTATTAAAAAACAACCTTTTAACATTACACAATGTGTAACACTTGTACAACGTGTAACTCTTACATGGAGTGTATTATTTCATGATGTGTATTCATCTCATTAAATGATACTGGATACCATTACACATCATATAATATGATTAAATGGTGTTTAAATTTCCCAAATATATTAAAAACCAATGATTCTTACATGAAAACTGAAAACACCTCGAGCATCCTTTGAAATCAGGGAGAAACCCACAATTCTATTAACACATTTATACTCAAACTCCATTAATTGAAAAAAACATACATCCTCGAAAATTTGTTCATTTTTCTCCTAAAATATTCTCTATCTACTAAAATCCCATGAAATTCCCAATAAAAGATAAATACAAGCAATGAGAAGGAATATAACACCCTAGAATGATAAAGGGTTCAATGACTAAATGATATGACCCATGTTAACAAGGTGCACCTTTCTTTTCGGGATCCTATCTGATTAGAACTCTACAGTTAAGAATTCTTGGCTTGGAGTAGTGATCCGGATGGGTGATCTTCTGGGAATTTTCTCAAGGTGTGTGTGAGTGAGGAAAAAGTACACTAGAAAGGACATGTGTTGGCCTATGGGGATAGTCATTACTCAAATGACCCATTCAGCACGTGGGTAGGCCCTAGAGTGGGCTCCATGTGTATTTGGGGAAACTGGAGGTACCTGGAAGGCCAGGACCTGATGTACATGTAAAGGCGGGGTGTATGTGCTATCACTGGGACCCAGTTGTCACATTTGGTATCAGAGGTGGTACCCTGCCTTAAGTGTGGTGCACTGTCTGGGTTGAGATTTAGGACCCAAAATGAGGATGTTGTGCTCTAAATGGGGGGTGAATATAACACACTAGAATGATTAAGGGTTAAATGAATAAATGATATGACTCATGTCAACAAGGTGAACATTCCTTTTCAGGAGCCTATCTGATTAGAACTCCATAGTTAATCATGTTTGGCTTGGAGTAGTGATCAGGATGGGTGACCTTCTCGGAAGTTTCTTAGGGTGTGTGTGAGTGAGGACAAAGCACATTGTAAAGGACATGTGTTGGCTTGTGGGAATAGTCATTACTCAGATGATCCATTTGGGCATGTGGGTAGACCCTAGGGTGGGCCCCATGTGTCTACAGGTCAACTGGCGATACCTGGTGGGCTAGGACCCAACGACCATGTAAAGGCAGGGTGTCTATGTTGTCATCGGGACCCAGTTGTCACATTTGGTATCAGAGGTGGTACCCAGCCTTAAGTGGGTTGTACTGCCTGGGTTGAGATTTAGGACCCACGATGAGGTTGTTGTGCTCTAAATGGAGGGGGGTGAATATAACACCCTAGAATGATAAAGGGTTAAGTGACTAAATGATATGACTCATTTTAACAAGGTGAACCTTCCTTTTTGGGAGTGTGGTGCACTACCTGGGTTGAGATTTAGGGCCCACAATGAGGATGTTCTCTAAAGGGGGGTGAATATAACACCCCATAATGATAAAGGGTTAAATTACTAAATGGTGTGACTCATTTCAACAAGTTTCACCTTCCTTTTCGGGATCCTATCTAATTAGAACTCCATAGTTAATCATGTTTGGATTTGAGTAGTGATCAGGATGAGTGACCTTCTGGGAAGTTTCTTAGGGTGTGTGTGAGTGATGAAAAATCACACTATAAAGGACATGTGTTGGCCTGTGGGGATAGTCATTACTCAGATGACCCCTTCCGACACTGGGTAGGCCATAGGGTGGGCCCCAGGTGTTTGTGGGGAAGCTGGAGGTACATGGCAGGCCAGGACCCGACGACTATGTAAAGGTGGGGTGTATGTGTTGTCATTGAGACCCATTTGTCATAATAAAAATACCCAAAATCAAGTAACATGATATTAAACATCCATAGTAATGATATGGGTCACTATGAAAATGGATTCTGAAAGCATCAGGGGAAAATACCTCAAAAGGTGATAAGTGGCCAAAGTCAAGCTTATTCTATTACTACAGACAAAGTTGAATGATTACTCTGCTTGTGCATTTGGATCCAGGACATATATTGTAAAAATATTAATGACATTAATAAAATTTATACTGATTTTACTACATTAATAATTAATTCAGAATTTGAAATATTATGTTTAATGGTACTGACAACAACAAAAATGATTTAGTGGCAACTTGAATTTCATGGGAAACACATGATTGAGGGAATGATATCACTTAAGATGTTCCTAATGTTGAGATAATGATGTTGGGATAAAGAGAAGATTGAGATGGATAATATAAGTTAGATATCACTAACTACCTTAGAACTAATTAATGATAAGTTCATTTTGGAAATTTAGTAACCTTATTTCTAAAGTTGTGGATCTTATTCTTTTAGATTTCTTATAAGGTTAAGAATTTAGGAAATGGTTTAAGTAGAAAATTGTATGAGGTATTATAGAATAAGGTATTATATCACTATATAAATATTTCTTCATATTGGATAACATGTGATAACCATTTTGTTTTAACAATAACCAGAGTTCAAAATAATTACTTCTCATTCTATTATAGATCTAAAAATCCATTAAAATTTAATTTTAGTGATTCATGAATAAAAAAATAATCTTGGATATTCATTTATTATAGTAATAAATGAATTGGAAAATGATATAATCCCAACCAAAATATGAAATTGTTCTTATAATATAGAATTATATTAATTAAGTATATTTTTATATATCCTCAATCTAGATGTTAAATAAATTCATCAATTTATGGAAAATAATATTGAAAAAAAAATTATCCTAATAACTTCATTTATGTTGAATCAATGGTATTTAAAATCATAAAAAATTTATGATTTTCAGGTCTTTAACATTCAATTGATCGTTGAATTTATTGTGATCAATGACTAATATTACTGTCTATAATTATTTATTCTTTTCTTCCATGTCCATATCTTCATCTTCCACTAATGTTCTCCTTTATAGAAACTTGGTAATGTGTTATTCTATATGAGATTTGTGTTTCCCTTTTATCTTATCAAGAGGACGTTTTTAACCCTTATCATGATGTGGAATTTCAATAAGGGTGTTTCAAATGATAAACCCTTTCTTTTTGATATCATGATTAAATTAAGAGGGAAAAATTTCTTTAAGGGGGTAGAATGAAACACCCTGTAATTTTAAAATATGAATATCCTATTTGATAGTGTATATGAAATGAAACACCAAGTATAGAATAGAATATCTGTAGAGACCCTAAGGTTTACGTACATGTACATTACATTACTTTTGCGGAATACTTAATACATAAAAAAAACAGACACACAAGGACCGTAATAGTTTAGTGTCTTTGGAAACTTGGAACGTAATCTTCTAATCATGGTGAAAGATCTTCAACATCTCCCATAAAGATCTTCCACTTTTTGTTTCCTAACCTAAAACCTTTCTTTTGATCCTGGGGGAAAATAAAACATAAAAAAAGGGTGAGCTCAAATGCTCAGTAAGGGTAAGCATGGATAAAATAAAACATACCATATACATTGGAACATAAAAACATGAACATAATGTTTAAACATTAAAATCTTGAGCAGCGACATAAAACATAAAAGTACATAAGGCATAGATCATAATGGAACATAAACCATGATAAAATAGCATGGGAATAAAACATGTAATTGTGGCATCCATTAAGCACATGTAATGATTTCCATAGTAGCCAAGGCATTGCTGCCAAGACCATCTTAGTGGACAAATTCCCTTTCTGAATCGAGTTAACTCCTCGTTTCAGTCCTGTTTTACTGAACCGGTTTAACCTACCGTTCCAGTCATGTCTATATCATGAGATATAAATATTTACCCAATGCATTGGAAGAAGATATAGGTCCCACCCATCTAATAATTAAATCATTCTTACTTGTGCCACAACATAAACTTAAAACATTCATCATAACCTAAAGAATAAAATGGGTTTCATATCATATCATCATCACATAATCCATATAAAACAAATAGATATTTCATCATAAGAAAAGTGAAATCATGTAAATCATAGATACATTATACTTGAAACATACACATATGAAATAATTTCATCTTATATGGAAAATGGTTTTGATAAAACACTTGAAATGAATTCTTGAGGAAAATATCCTTTCTTCTTGAAAATCATTTTTTTCCACAAAATTCCATGCAATTTTAAAAGAAAGAGATTTTTTTGATAATAGTAATGAAATATTTGTGTGGAACCTTCATGAAAATAAGGCTTTATAAAACCGTAAAAAATCCGTTCGTGCCGTATAAGTTAAAAAAAACATTCTTCTCGTACTTTTGCCGGAAAAGTCAAAAAAGTACCTTGTAACGTAAAAAAAAGAAAAATTCCTTACATACCATGTAGTAAAAGTAAAAATGGGTAAAAAGGAAGTTAAAAATTCATGAAAACATTTTTATAAAATTTGGACATGGAAGATAAATATAACCCCAATAAATACTTACGAATAAGCAATCTTGGATAAAAATGAGATTTGCAATATTATCCCTTACCTTATGTCTGATATGCTTCGTATGTATCTGAACCTACTGTATAATTATTTAAATAATGTCATTGACTTATTACAGAATCATATTCATTGTTATGATATCATATTTGGTTCACTAAGGACTTTATATTACCCGTTCTTTTGTAAATTCCATGTTAAAGAGTGTTTTGGGTAAAATCGTTTCATTTGTCGTCCGTGTTTTGACTTGTAATTATTCATATGATTACTTAGATCACGATTACATAATTCCATAATATAAAACATGATTTATATATAATATATATTCAGAATATACATATATATAATAGATCGATAAATGGAAATAAATACACCGTTCATGGAGACGGTAGGTCATACGTACGCATGAACGCTGTTTTTGTTTCCTTATTGAGTTGAATGGAATTAAGTAGATGACATACATATATTAATAAATACAGTAGCTTTATAATGTCATATATTTCATTATTATTGCTTATATATACTTTATAATCATTCTTAAATGGTTAACATGGAGAATGAATCTCATCGCGTCGTGGAGACGGTAGTCCGTACGTACACACGAGCGATGATATCATTTCCATAATTATTGAATTGAATTGGAGTGGATGATAAAATATATAATAATCAGTATGATTTTATAATAACTATGTATAGTTATTCTTTACACCATTATACCCATCCATGTAAGGTGTTGGTGGAAAAACAGATTACACCACGGCGTGGAGACGGTATTCCGTACGTACGCACGTGCGGTGATTTTGTTTTCCGTAGGATGGATAGAAGGTGAAATGGGGTTGTCTAATATTTATAATAACAATTCAGTATATTAGTGATACTGATGTTATTACTTTATAATGAAACAACTAAAGAAGAAGAAGTTGAAGAAGAAAGAAGCTTGAAAGAATCGGGAGAAAAAATTACTTCTTCTTTGATACGCCTATTTGAAACCTCCTCTTAGGGCACTAAGATTGGTCTTTAAAGTAGACAAGAACCTATAGGATGTTTATAGGGAAGTGGAGAAGATAATTTGGCATGGTTTGGCCGAGCTTGAAGGCTCAAATTGGTGTGAGGAGGAGAGGGAGGAGGTGACCTTTTATAAGGGAGGAGAGGGGCACCTTTGGAATTCTAAAAAATATTAATTTATAATAAATATAACCCCACTTAAAAACATCCAAAAATGACTCATATTCTAAGATTATATGATATAGGATTGTAATCTCATCAAAAAATCAAATTTAGACATGTTTGGTTCTTATTTTAATCCTTATCATTTTGATTTATCCTTATTTAATCTATTTAAGTTTATTTGTGGTAATAAAATTCTAAATTTTAAATTATAACAAATAATTACTTATTTGTTGTGAATTTTCCATAATTGTTTACTTTATAACATTATAGACAATATAAATTTAAATTTATAATTTTTAAATATTTTTTTTATTTTTAAACAATTTTATAATATGTTATTTTTATAAAATAACAATAGTGTCATTTTTGACAGTATTCATTTTTTTGAATTTAAATAAAACATATAAAGAAGATATGTTCGAACTAAAAGCTTTAATATATTAATAAAACTTCATATGTATCTATAAAATTAGTGGATCACATTAAATAGTTCATATAATATTTATTTTATTATTTTTAAAACTATTTATTTTGTTTATCTCTTAATTAAATAATTACTACAACATTTTTGTATAATGATTTAATATACTGATTTTTTGCATAACAATTTAAAATAAAATCCTATGATGAAGATAAATATATTACCTTTCACAATAATACTTGTACTTGAATTTATCATCTTAAAATCACAATATTTAAATTTTTATATTTATTAAATTATGAAGGTGACAACTTTGGCATCATTTAAATTAAAATACTTTAAGTGTCATAATCACTTTTATAAGGATCTAAACGGTTATATATTAGGTAATTGGATGATTAAGGTGTATATATACACTACCAATAAGTTTTGGTCAGGTTTGCGGGCCTTTTAATGGGTATTATTATTTCCATAAAAACTATATTACTTATTTTCCACTTAATAAATAATTTCTGTATCATTAATGTATCACCTTTAATGACAATTATTTAATCCCTAAAAATTCTAAATAAATTATCATGATGTAGTTAATTTTATTAGATTTCTGGAGACTATTCATGTTCAAAGTTTTATGATGTTTATCACTAAATTAAAATTATTATACTTATAAGATTTAAGAGAGTGACATGTTGTCACTTTTTTTGGTTTTAATAATAATTAAATTATTTTCATGGTCAAAAGTCCATAAAATGAATCTAATCCGACCCTTAGTTGATATGGGTTTACTTTTAGCCATCCAATAGAATTTTGGCATGTGTTAGGGTAATTTTATAATATTATATTTACCCTTAATTGCCCGATTTACCTTTAACTATGGTAAATAAAATTTACCGTAGTTACTATTCATAATTCCCAAAAATAAAAAGTAGCCTATTAACATAATTTGGACCCACTGATTTCAAATATGGAATCTAGTTTTTCAAATTCAAACCACAGAAGTTGCAGAAATTAAATTAAAATTAATCCCATTGTCGAATGAAAACGGGTTTTTGTTTAAAACATTACAAAAGATTGAATTGATTTAACCTATGAATTCAATGTAAAATCAATGCTAATGACATACATTATATTAAATGGTAAAAATATATTCTATTTATACTTTAAAACCATTCAATATTATAATTTAACAATATAAATTATTACGATGAAAAAAGTTGTTTTTATTAAAATATAGCGTGTTTTTACTATTCATCAAAATATGAAAGTTACCAAAATAATACGAAAAAGTTATCCAAAGTAAATTTTTATTTCTCTATTCCAAAGAAGAATTTTATTTTGTCAAATTGAACTTATAAACATGTCAAAAACTAGATTTAAAGTGGGAGTACCATTAAAGGTGGCAAAACTTCATTTTTTGAAAAATACTTATTTTACCCGAAAAATTTATTTTGTTCTTATACCATGTTCTAGAAAATGTGTAAGGTGAATAATAATGTTATAAAATCCAAAATTTAGTTAATACTATTAATAACGTCTAGTTCATAATAATATTATAATAATATATCGTTGTTTAGTAAAACCCGATATTGCGTACAACACACGCTTTCGAGGAAGGTCGCGATTGCGTGTAATGCATGCCAAGTCAGGGTTGCGTGTTGTGAAAGAATCCTTCGTTGTTTCGTATAACAGAATCCAACCATATTTCATTTATACATTTAATATATATATATATACACTCAATGTTGCGTAGAATAACTATTATCAAAATTGTGTGTAACACGATCCAAGAATAATGTTGCGTATACTGCAAGCTAATACGGTGTTACGTATAGCGCAAGGTAATCTTGGTGTATCATACAACACAAGACATTAATGAGATTAAAATAAGATTTTTCATAAAATCTCGGGGTGTTACAATATCACACCCTGAGAAATTATGACATATTTATTTTTAAAATAAATGTAATCTCTTTGACATATTTCATTGCACAGAATATTGGGTTCGAACAAAGCACAATACTTTATTAAAATGTTATTGTTTGAAAATATCCATTATAATCTAGCCATTATATAAGATGATATGAATAATAATAACTAAATTATAAAAATTATATAGTTCAAAAAAGTATAAAATAAATAAAATGTATATATATTAATTAAATATATATTTAGAACCATTTGAAATATTTTTTGGAAAATAATATTTTTCTTTAAGGCAGTTTAGTCATGTTTTGCACACATATTTTATAATTAATTTTTAACAATTTTAGAATTTTTTTATAAAATAAACATATATTTTTTAAATCATCATATCAACATTATATTACATTAAATCTTTGGGATATTTCTGAAAATTTTAGTTTTTTGATGAATAGAGAAAATACTAACTATTTATTGAAAAATGCATTTTCATTTAGATTATTTATATCTATATATAATATTTTTGATTTTTTTAAAATAAAATTAATTCAATTTTATATCATGAAATACAATTTCGTCCACTGGAATCATTTTAATATAAACTTTTTACATAAAAATATTGTTAACTTTGGAACATCTTCTCGTTAAAAATTACCCGTCTCGTCGTATCTATGAGATTAATTTTAAATTAAAATTTTCTAATTATATGAATAGAATTTGGAAAAAAAATATTCCACATTTATAATCATAATAATTTATATTATTTAATAAATTCATCTTAATTTTTTACCAAAATGAATAGTGAAAATAGTAAAAATTATTTACCGAGGTTAAGGTAAAAATCGATTTACCGGTGGTTAAACTAAAAATATAAGAGTTAAATTGGCATAAAAATTATCTAAAATCTATTTTATGGCCATATTTATACCCTATAATATATAAGGATCTAGAATACTTCATTTGGGACTCCAGTTTCATGTAAAAAACTTGGTTAAAACTTTTTGTTTTAAAACATTATAGGTGTGTCACTCACCTCACTTATGAAAGGCCAACCCCTCTTTTATCTTCTTCACACATTCACAAACATTTGGTTTGCCATGATATGCCTAAATAAATTTCCAACACGTCTTCTCCTATCCTAGAACCCATATATTTTCACAACAACAAAATAGAAATTTAACAATGTTGGCCTTTTTCAGCGCTGGTAAAAAGTTTTAAAAAAAGGTGTCCTCTATCGGCGCTAAAAAACGATAATAAAGAGTACATTCTATGAGTGATAAAAAAATTAA
Source organism: Viscum album (assembly GCA_963277665.1). Classification (NCBI taxonomy): domain Eukaryota; kingdom Viridiplantae; phylum Streptophyta; class Magnoliopsida; order Santalales; family Viscaceae; genus Viscum; species Viscum album. The sequence continues at coordinate 273,978,202 of OY728165.1, read as the reverse complement.
AAGATAAATGGTACCCTTTATTAGTGATTCTTTCACTAATAAGGGATAACTTTAATGAGTGATTATTTTAGTGCTAATAAAATGTACCCTTTATCAGCGCTTTATTTTTAGTGCTAAAAAAAGGTTCCCTTTATCAGTGCTTTATTTTTAGTATTGATAAAGGGTATCCTTTATCAATGCTAAAAAAGATATGATAAATCTCCCAAATAAAACTTAATACTTAAACAAATAAATATTAAGAATGTTTAAATTTTAAAAAATATTAAAAACATTATTAATTAAATAATTACTAATAAATACGAAAAAGTTTAAAATATAAATTTATATATATTAAATGTTAATAAATAGTATATATTATATATATATATATATTTAAAATGAATAAAATGAAATAAGTAAACAAATAAAAATAAAAAATTAGTAAGGTAAGAATAATATAAAACATTTTATTAACTAAATAATTACTGACAAAAAGTAATAAATTTAATATACAAATATATATATATATATATATATATATTATAAATATTAATAAATAGTACATACTAAATATGGATATATAAAATGAATAAATTGTAATAATTAGAAAAAATTAAGAATGAATAAATTAAAAAATTAAAAAAGAATATTATTTATGAAATAATTATTAATAAAAATGATTAAGTTTAATTTTTATATATAAATACTATAAATAGTAAAATTAATATATATTAAATATTAATATAGAAAATGAATAAAATGTAATAATTAAAAACATATTAATGTCTTATTCATTTTTTTGGTTTTTATACATAATTATTCACTAATATATTTAATATAGAAATATATTCATATATATATATCCATATATATATATATATATCCATATATATATATATATATAATATTTCATAAAAAATTATTAATATAATAAAAAATATTTATTCTTACAATAAATAAGTCGTATATTTAGTAAAGAATAGTTTATAATTAAAAATTATTATTAATTAGAATTACTGACTATTCACATCATGTGACGGACTTATTTTAATGTCATTTTATTTTTCAATTTAACATATATCAAAAATGCGTTACATTGATTTCACACATACGAATATGTAATTAATGAATTTTTATATACAACTCACGTACACACACAAATATTTACATAATTAATGAAATCTTCTATAGAAATACATACACCTAATATTTATAAAATTTATTTTAATTTTAGTATTCATTTTATAATTTTATTATAACATGATACATTTAATATATTATGATTTTAGACAGTAAAATTTATTTATTTATTTTTAATATTATTATAGTTAGGTATTATTTATTCATTCTATATATATATATATATATATTGTGAATTTAATAATTTTCTAATATTTATTTACATATATTTATTTACAATGTTTTAATAATTTATTTAAATATATATTTATATTTTTTTAATAATTTATATTTAATTAATAATACTTATCAATTTTTGCATTATTTGTTATGTGTACTCATTTTTAATTATTCAATTTCACATATTTTTAACAAGCATGATTTTAGGACTATATATTCCTTGATAATGCTAAAAATATATTAGTAAATAAATATTTATAAATAATTTTTTTTATAAATGTATATTTACTATATTTATAAATTTACCTATTTATTATTATAAATAAATAAATGTAATTTTCTAAAAATATTTTTATAATAATAAATAGATAAATATAAATATTTAAATAATTATAAAATAATAATAAATTTATTTAAATAATGAATATATTTACTATATTTATATTTATAATTATATTTATATTTATTTATTAAATAAATAAATATAGAAATATATGTAATGATATAAATAATAAATATTATTTTTTAAAAAAGTATTTATATAATTATAAATAAATAATTATATATTTGAACATCACTGATAAAATGTATCTTTATTAGTGATTTTTTAGAAACGTTGATAAAACTCCCCAAATCTATTTAAAAGAACCCTAACCACGACTGATTCAGTGGGGATTCTCAGGCTTTCATGAAAGTCCCCAACTGTTGGCGCTCCTCCGCAACATTCTCTCAGATAAATCAAGGCTCGAAACCAAAGTATATTATTTTATCCTCCTCCTTATTTGTCTATTTATTTTTTGGGTTCCATGGGTTGCATTATTACATTTTTTTAGACATGAAGAAACCTGAATATCATCAACCACAACTCTAATTATGATTGGTCTCTCTCATTCTTCCTCATTATTTCCAATCTTATCGCCACCTTCACTCATTGTTATTTCCATTGTTAGAGCCACCATTGTTACCATCACCGTCGTCATCGTCAACTTATCATTTATCTTCATCCTCTACTATTGTTTGTCTTTGATAGTTTTCTTTGGTTTTCAATCAATGTTCTGCTTTTTTCACACATCCAAGGTCTATTTTATTTGATAATTTTTTTTCTTGTCATTTTCTTGAATGATTATTTAATGGGTGTTATAAATCATATTGATTTACTTATAAGTGGCTGTCTAAGGTATGTTTAGTAGTTTATATCTTTAAATTAATGATTATTAAATGAGTTTCATGACAACTAAAGTAAGTTTAATTTTCTTGAATGATTATTTAACTGGTGTTATATTTGAGAAATGATTTTTTGATGAATGGGTGTCTTATAAATCTTCTAATGCTTTTCCAAAAAATTGAAAGTATGTTTAATTTACTTATTAATATTTTTAAAGCATTTAATGTATGTTTAATTTATCAAATGTGTGTTTTCATGATTAATGAATGTTGTTTTCTTTCATTTTGAATGGGTGTTTTAAAGGTATAATGGACTATTGAGTTTGAATATGGGGTATTGATAATATATATTTAAATGATCATCATGAGAAAGTTTTGATTCTGTTGATTATGTAATTTTAGTATAGGAAAATAGTTTAATAATTTTGTTTGAATAATATAATAATAATATAATATTTTATTAGTGTTACCCCCAATTATTTTCATTTTATATTTTAAAATTTTTATACAATTATTCTGGGAATTTTTCAATTTAACTGTCATCAAGTACTATAACTATTTCACCAAAAGACATGATCTATTCCCTAATGAAACTTTCTACATCATCTCTAGTACTAGAGTACACTAATATTTATCATTATAAAATGATATAATAATGAGGAGAAAGTTACAATTTATTTTTAATATAATTAGAAAAAAATAAAATTATCTGCCTATTTAATCATGTTCATAATATATATCACTTTATATTTACTACATAAAGTAAAATTTACATTTTCAATATGCTGTATGAAATCATATGCCTCCTTTTGCATCCTTATCACTATTGATATTGTTTCCATCACAAATATATTATTCCTAATTTATTTTTATAATTTATTTTTATAATTTATATTTATTTATATATTTTGAAAATAATAATTATAGGATTATATAATTAAAAGAATGAACAGTTGAGTTGCATTTATAGTAAACCTTTTAAAATCAATATAAAGATTTGTTATTTTTTTGGAATTTTTTCTGAATAGATTATAATTTAATAGGTCTAAGGTGAAATATTTTTTTGAAATTCACTGCCTTTATTTTATTTTCAATATATTTTTCATTTCATTGATTTTATTTTTGTTTATAGAAAAGGGGGTTCATATTCCATTATGTGATTTGAATAAAATGGTAGATTTTCATGTGGAATTAAAAAAATGGGTTTCAAGATGGGTTTTAAAAATGAAAAAATCAACCTTTTGAAATATTGAAAGTGGTTTTGAGATGATATTTGAAATTTTAAATTAATATGTGTCACTTTAAAAAGTTTTGGTTTCTTAAAAAGTGTTCTGTAAAGTGGTTGGTTTCAATATTGAATTTTGAAAATGTTTATAGTAATAAAATCATTAATTTTTTATCACTAATATCTTTCCCAGAACAATTTTTTTAGTCATCTGTTTATTCTTTCATGGACTATAGGGAAGATTATTTCTAAGCTTTATTACTTTTATACAAACTAAGATCCTTGACATAGTGTCTAAAATAAGCAGGACTAAGAAATCATGAATTGATTTCTATAAGGAGAGAATATTGTAGTCTTGGTGAAATAATTTTTCTATTTGGGAGATATTAGTTCTTTTAAACTTTATCCAAGGTGATTATGTATTTCAAAACATTGTGAATGGGGAAAGGGGTATAAAATATTAAGGTAATTGTTAAAATATATCATATTATCATCTCATCTATCAAACAATTATGTTCCTCAGAAACTTTTCTGCTTTAGGCAATAAACTAAGAAATGTTGCCCAATGCTTTTCCAACTCCCAACCTAAGAACATTTTAATTTAAGGATATAACTTTCAACCTCCTCAACTTCATACCCCAAATAGTTATTATGGATTTTTTTTTCTTGTGTCTCATCCACCATCTTCTTTGGACATGCACCTATGTTTCATGAACTACTATAAGCATTAATTATCCCATACTGGGTACCAATGATCATTTTAGTTTATTTTAGAAGATAAATCCTACCACAATGGAATTATTATATTCTTATATTCGATAACCCATTTCCATAAATGAATACTAAAATTTAAAAGAATCAAATGTTTGTTCTCCTTATTATAATTATTTATTACTTTCACCTTTGATAATTAATATCTTATATGTATTTATTTATTTTTTTTACAAAATGAAAAATTTTATGAACAAAATAGGATAGATATGAATTGAAAATGGATGAATAATAATTTTATGAGAAAAGATATGAATATGGAGTAAAATTGTTCATCATTCTTGAAACAGAGCATTCATAAGACCATTATTGTGACGTCCTGAACCCGAGTTCCACTTAGAGATTCCCCAAGACCGGTTGGACACATGGCCTCAAGAAAATCTCCCTGAACACCAAAGGCTTCTAACTAGTAGTGGGGACCTAGAGTGTGTTTGGGGGGGTTGTTCCCTCATTACCAGAGTGCATTTGATGAATATGATATCAACTAAATAGTGTATTTGGTATAAAAATAGATGTCACATAATAAATAGTCCGGAAAACAAATAACTGAACAGCTAATAATCATATAAAATAATGATGATGATGTATGTCATGTAACTATAAAACGATAAAACATGTATATAAGGTATCATGTATAACATGTTATACAAACAATGGAAAAGGAATATGAAAAATATCCAACATCCTAAGCTCCATCTCGGTCCTCTACTACCCAACACCATCCTAATTCAAGTAATAAATCAAGTGTCCAAAGTAGGATGCTTACCTTTTTTGACACCTGCATACATGTAATCTGCTTGGGTACCAATGGAAACCCTGTTAAGGTGTGAGATAAATCAGAGTATACCACCACCAATTATGTCTATAACATCTAGAATTTGTGATATAAATTGAAATAATGTTCTAGTATGCATATTTAAATGTAAATCCATACAATAATATAAATACCCAAGTACCTACTTTAGCCTCAGTTGGTGTCTGAACATGTAACAATTTCATTAAATAATTATGTTCTTATTTATAATAAGTCGCATTAGTTTTAAGCTACACTGACATCTAGAAAATATATTAATAATAATAGTAAAGGTTCCAAGTTCTAATAAGGAATCCATAATGATGATAACAATGAAATGGATCCAAGGTAATAACCAAGGAATCCTTGAACTAAGGCGTTGATCCTACTCATTAATAATCTATATCTTGGCTAAAGGTGAAAGAGTGTAATCCAAGGGGAATCACCCAAGTAATTCCACTGTAATATAATTCTAACCGAGTCTAAGGAATTCATCCATGGTAAAATGGGATAAGAAATGATAAGGAACAAGGGTGTATCTAAGGCACCGTATGTTTGTATATGTCATGATGAATCCATGGAGTGTATCCAATTAATCCTATAATAATAATAGATGGATCCTATGGTGTCATAATGGGCATCTACAAGTAGAAAAATATCATGTTCCAAGGTGGGTATCAACCTTGGAAATTAGCATCCTCGAATTAGAATGGCTTCCATGAGTGCTCGATGCATTACCTCAAGAATCCAAGGAAATATTGAGTCTTCCCACTCCTATAATACAATCAATGTACGTATAAAATAGGCACCTTTAACTTTATTAATTAATTAATTAAGTACATGTAATAATTATTCCATTTAATAAGTCATGGGGTTCATTCCATACCTTTCATTAGTGTGAAAAAGATAATAGTACATGCAACCATTTATTTCATTAAATATTTAATTAATTTGTTCTCTCATTTATGTTTCATAAACATGAAAATTAAGGTGAAGGACAAGAAACCATGTACAATTCCTATATAATAGTCTAGGAGAAGTGATATCAAAAATATACATTCCAATTTACCATTTAAAGATCCGTTGATTAATTTAAAATACTTAACTTAGAAGGGTCAACTGGCATGAACATATACAAGGATAGTCATAACCAATTCAATAGTAATATTATTAAATAAGGGCTTACCATTAGTAGGGTCAAGCCATAGTGCACCCGAACGATAGTGTAAACAAACATGTCAAACCACTAAAGGCATAAATATGGAAACACACTACATGTGACAAATAGAATTGAGGTTGTAACCTCTAACAGCATGAATAACATTTATAAAATAATCTATAGAACATGAGAATAATGAATATAGGAAAGTCATATAAATTTAATAGATGATACCCAAAGAAATCAGCACGCACACAATAATGAAAATTTAAAAAATGTTGAAACTTGAGGGATGAGTTATAGACCACCTACCACATACCCATAAGACTCTCCTCATATAGTACCAACCTATAGTTTGGCCTGGATTAGAAGTGATCTAAAAAATGGAATAATTCCCTAAAGACATGGCATATGAGCCTACACCTCAATAAATTTATCAAGTAGAATAGAAATGAAGAATGACTAAAAAATAATCGAGATCTTACCAAGATGAATTCAACGAGACAAATGGTGCTTTGATCAGATTCTATATAGATGAAAGAGATCAACTACTACTAAAGAGGTGTTTGATAGATCCAAAAATCATATGGGATCCTTTGCTATCTGATGAAGGGAAATTAGATAAAGGAGGTGTGTTAAAACATTTAACTAAGGGAGAAATAGTCATTTTACCTAAAAACCATGGTTCCACCATTTGGTCACGCATTTTTAAAACTTTGATCCAATCATACGTGGTATGATATAAGGAGGGGTACTTTAAATGGTTAAGATTTAGGGTTAGAGAAACCATACACCAATTGTGAAAAAACCTTTGCTAAAATGTTTGTAATATTTTTACAGGTGTATGGTCCCTAGAGCATGGTTAGGGAGAACCATAAACCCTGTTTCACCCCATTGTCTTGCCCCACATGGTTAGAGACAACAATGTTTTCTAGCATGCACAATTTATACTAATCTTGCAACCAGCATGTTTCTCCCATAAAGCTTGGTTCCAAGCTCCAAACAAGACTCAGACACCCTAGAGATAGTAGTTAACTCATTAGGCATCCGTATTAGTTCCAAAATAAATAATTAGACCAAATTTAAAATGATTTATACCTAATATAAAAACTAGGTTCTTATAGGTTTCCCCCTTATAAGAATTTTTCCCCAAGTTCACCTTCAAATGGTAGGAAAATTTCATCTGAGAACAACTGTGGCCATCAAAAACATACGCCAGCCTCTCACTCCCAAGTATAATCCTATAAGTGGATGTGCTACCATTGTACCCATACTAAAGGGAAATACTAGACACAGTGAGCCTTCATGCACCAGTCAATGATTCATATTAAAAAACTCATAGAATGAATCATTTACATCTATGTCGACCTCTTTGGGGTCAAAATTGTTGGACAGGTTGGCATGATAATGAAAAAAATGTGAAATGTGGAAGACATTGTGCATGGAATGATACCTATGAGGTAGTGGCAACCAATAGGATATCGACCCAACTCTCTCTAAAATCTCAAATGGCCCAACATAATGAGAAGAAAACATCCCTTGCCTTTTTATCCATCTATTCCAAATCATGGGTGATACCTGTAGGAAAACATGATCTCTAACCTCAAACTCCATAGGTCTTAGACGATGATCAACATATGATTTCTATCTAGACTAAGAAATATACATATGCTTGATGATTAGTTGAACTTGATCTGAATTATCCTGAATGAGATGAGTACCTAGTAGGGATTCTTCACCTACCTATAACTAGCACATGGGTAAATGACATGACCTACTAAGAATTCATCAAAGTATCCATATGAATTATTGACTAAAATCTATTTTTATCGGTTAACTCTGTGAGAGGGATATCCTTCTATAAAGAACCACCAAAGTCAAGGATTCATTCTTAGAGCATTTCCTATAAGATCTATGTCATCTATTATGAATATCCATCAATATAAGTGTGAATGTATGTGCTCAAAATCACTTGTGTACCCATATCCTTTCGCAACGCTTTCTAGAACGATGATGTGAAGAGAGCATCCCTATCTGAAATGATAGCATAAGGGACCCCGTGTTGTTGGATGATCTCAGAGAAATACAATTTTTAAATATCATCAACAGGGAAATTATCCTAGATAGAAAGGAAGTTAGATAATTTCTTCATTTGGTCAATGAATACCCATACAACATCACTACCTCTAGGTGACCTTGGTAAACCGTCTACAAAGTCCATGGAAATATCTTCCCATTACCATTCTAGGATTGGAAGTAGTTATTACAAGCCAGCAGGTTGCTAGTACTTTGTCTTAACCTGCTGATAGGTGGAAAACCAAGTGATAGAATCTGGTATCTAATGTTTCATCCCATAACACCAATACAGGCATCACATATCTTGATACATCTTAGAGATGTGTAGATGAACAGCCCACTGATAAATGTGGGACCCCCACATTAGTTCTTCACTCATATCTATAGTAACCTAGAAACATCCATGTATACATAGGATATCTTCTCTATCTAAAAACCAATACGTAGGTGGGTAATCTCCTGAAATACTCTCATAGAGAACCAATACCTCAAGATATAAGAATTTTGTACTCTTTAAATTGTCAAGGAGTGAAGAGGTAAATTTTATGTCTGAGAGATTATAATTATCATGACTATTAGGAAACATCATATGTAGGTCAGAAAATATGGAAATCAATTTTCATTTGTCAATAGGTTCTCGTATGTATTGTGCCTGAGTTTTCTGGATCAGTGCATCCGCTACCGCATTTCCTTATCATGGCATATAAGAAATCTCAAAATTAAAGGACTGAAGATATACAACCCATCTATCATATATAATATTCAATTAATACTGAGTAATGATAAATTTTAGGATCTTGTGGTCTGTATACACAATAAAGTGATCAACCAAAAGATAGTGTCTCCAGAAACATAAGGCATTGACAACTACTACTTGCTTGAGGTTGTGAATTTGGTAATTTCTCTAATGAGGCCTAAACTACTAAGATCTGTATTCAACAAATATATCCCCCCTATATTATCACTGAACCTAAAACATTTTCGGATGCATCATAGAACATTGTATATCCTCTTCTATGATCTAGAAGAACTAGAATATGTGCTCATATAAGACTCCTTTCACCTTCTAAAAGGTTTTATCACACACTTCTGATCAAAATTTCATAACACCCTTCTTTGTAAAACCAGTAATAGGAGAAGAAATACATGAGAAGTCCTATATGAAATTCCTATAATATATATCCATACCCAATAACGTATGTATTTCAAACATGTTCCTGAGCTTCCCTCGGGAAACCAAAACACTCATGTTCTTTGGTTCAATAGATACTCCTAATTCTGAAATAATATGACCCAAGAACTGAACATTATAGATATAGTATTGGAAGTTATAATGATTGGAATAATTCTATTGTTCTCTCAGGGTACTCAAAATTATCTCAAGGTGCTTAGTATGGTCACTATGACTGTGAGAATATAATAAGATTTCATCCAAAAATACTATCATAATAGAATCTGGATAGTGGTGAAAAACTTTATTCATCAAGGCAATGAAAATGATAGGCACATTTGTAAAATCAAATGACATAATTATATACTCATATAGACTATACATGGTATAGAAGTCTATAGGGGTATGTCTAAAGGCCCGAATCACACATGATGATAGCCTGATCTAAGTTCAATCTTAGAATACACCCTTGCTCCTTAGAGATGGTCCATAATATCATCTATTTGAGGTAGTGGAATCCATTTCTTTACCCTAATATGGTTCAACCGTATGTAATCCATTCATAGATGAAGGTTACAATCTACCTTTTTGGTGAAAATTATGGTTAAACCCCAAGAGTATGTGCAAGGCCATATAAAACATTTAGCATAAAAGTCCTCCAGCTACCACTTAAGATGATGGAGCTCAGTTGGTCCCATCCTGTATGGAAGAATAGACACTAGAGATACTCCTAAAATGATATCAATTATAAACTCTACCTTTCTTAAAAGGTAATATAGAAAAAATAATTGGGAAATACATTCATGAAATGATCTACAAACAAAGGGAATTTAACATGATGTAAACCTTGATCCTCCACCAAATGATTATCAATATTGGACTTCAGTCCACCTAGAACATGATTCTATAGTCTATCTCTACTATCCATGACATCCATCTCACCCATATGTATATAACACCTTCCCTATGGTGATTTAAATGATACCCTATAGTGATAACAGTCTACAATGGAATGATATGGGACCAACTAATACACCCAGATAATGAAATGGAAGCCTATAATCTCAAGAACAAAGCGGTCCCACAAGAAGAGGTAAATACTTAACTTAAGGGGATAGTCCATGATTTGGAGTATTCTCTCTGAACGTAGTCCGAACAACGTATCTAGGGTCCTTACAACACAATAATACTATACATCCAGGATGGGACTTCCCACGATAGATAAAGATGTGAAATATTGTGAAGCAACCATACAAAAAAACTAGTCAATAAAGTGGAGGGTACTAGAATATTACCTCATACTATAGATGGCCCTTCACTATGATCCTTGGGTATCAGCTATAATTCATGAAACTAACCTGATCCAAAACCTTGTGATATAGTTAGACTACCCTGATCATGACCACTCTACTGGTGCTACTGAAAATATAAAGTCTAGCTTATATCGCCATGAACTCTTCCACAGTCAGTCCTGATGGTGCTACTCCAACTCCCCTATTGACATGGAAAAAAAATATCCTAACCATGAAGGTGGAGCTGGTGTGGGAACTCTTCCACTAGAATATGATGGAATGGTCTGACAGAATATCTGAAGATTGCCCATATGTCTGCAAGCCTGATACTACAAAGGGTATCTATCATATTAAGGCTTTAGATGTACCTTTCATCCACACTGATGGAATGCGATGAAGATTCCATGACAATTACTCTAAAATCCACTTCTCTGACATAAAACCTTGAGGGAATTATATATACTACCAAAAGAACCGCTAGTCTTCCTCAGAACTGATCATATGTGCTCGGTACTATTGCATTCCCTCAAGTTTCACTATGTGATAAAATCTTGAATTACTATCTCAAAAAATGTTGGTAAGAGAAATAAATTCACCTCAGTACCAATAGAATACTGAAGCTAATCCTCAAAGTGTCAATCAAAAAAAAGATCATCACTGACTAGAAGTGGGTAAAATCACTACAACTCAATAAAACATACAGAATAATCCATAACTAGTATAACACCTTTCTGTAGATTCATGAACTCTCTAGATCAGTCATCCCTTAGTGTCTATGGAAATAATTAATCATAGAAGGAAGCCTAAAAATCATCCCATACCATGCCCTATTGGAAACCATCCTAGGTAATGACATACCACCAAGGTTTGGCCAAAAAACACAACATGTAGATGAAATGATTGACCCTCCACTCTGAAGGTGTCTCTAGATGCACAAAGATATATATATTGTACTAAAATGAAGACATATCATCCTATCAACTATCGTCCCCTAAGAATGTTGGAGGAGGCTAATTCTAGAAACCACGTTCTAGATTGACCATCATAGGAGAAGGTCATAGAGCACCCTATATTAACTAAATCATATATAGAAAACTCTCACATAGATGAGCATCAGTTCCCAAATCAGGTGTAACAGGAAGTTCCCCAAGTGGAACTCCTGGCTGTAAGACTTACAGCTCAGGGGGCACCATGTTTAGAGCATGGTTGTTGCCAACCTCTTAAATCATGACCTATGGACATTGTGGTGGAATATCTCTAAAAATGCCCATAACATTCCTTATAGAGTGATTTGATGTATGTAGATAGAAATAAAAAAAATCTAAATGAAAGTAATGGGATCACTACCCATGTTATAATACCCCAACTACCTACTTGGAAGTCCAGGTATTGGTAAGCGTTCTTGTATAAATTACAGGGGTTATGATAACTGAAGGTTCAATAGTACTTTTCCTCTTCATTTACTGAAAACCACTTCATTTTATAAGTCAAGATTCACATTTTTTATGTTTTGTTTTCTTGTAAAATTATATCAAAGTTCATTTAAATTGGGTCTCACTTCCAATTAAATCTGTTCCCATACACTATATCGTATAAATCAACACCCATTTTAAATTTATTCTAATGGATCAACTCGAAAAATTACACATAACAGCCCAAGAGGGACCATACACCTCAGGAATGAAAACTAGAAATCACTCAATTGCAGCCAAGCAAGAGCTGAGGTATATATATAAATATGTCCCACTCAACAATCATAGGAAAATAAATTCAAGTAGTGAAATGCACATATATGGGCTAGAATGTGAAAACTAGATTCTTATAACGATGCATGTAAAAATAAATCATTTTACTCATCTCATCGAGTTAGGGATATATATAATACTCAATCATAAGGATAAAAACTATTACATAGAATTTGAATCACCCATAGGTTAAATGATATCAACTTTAATAAGAAAACAGAACAAAAATTATAATTCATGAAACATTGAATTTACCCTGAACAAGGATTAGATGTTCCCAATCACAATTTATAACCAAGTTCCAAAGGATTCCTAATATCCTATCTATTTTTTCAAAATAGAAAAGTAGTAAATGAATCCTATGATACCACTTTGTGACATTCTGAACCTGGGTTCCACTCAGAGGTTCCTTGAACCCTATTGGACACATGGTTTTAAGCGTATCTCCATAAATTTCATAGGCGGTTGACTAGAAGTGAGGTCCTAGGGTGTGTCTATGGGGAGAATATTCCATCATTATCAGAGTTTTTTCACAAAAAATAAATAAGATATCATGTAAATATTATAAGTAGTATAATAAATTAATTTTATAGAAGATTCAAAAAAGAATAATAATTAACTGAACAACTGATTATCATATACAAAAGTTGATGATAGTGTATTTCATGAACATATAAAACTGGAAAACATGGATAAAAGGAATTATTAATAACATTCTATATAATAGAAGAAAAATTAATCGAAAAACTAATCAAGAATACCTAGCTCTAGCTTGGTCATCACTTCCCAACTCTATCCTAACACAATAAATCAATTAAGTGTCTGAAGTGGGATGCTTTACCTTTTCAACACCTACCAACAAGTAATCCTCTTGGGTAACATTGGTATCCCAGATAGGGTGTGAGATAAATCTTAGTAGGACACCACCAAAGACATCTATAACATTTATTCCATGTGATACAAATTGAAATAGTGTTCCAACACACATATATAAAACTAAAGCATTATAGTAATATAATTATCCACGTACTTGCTTCAGCCTCAACTGGTATCTGAACATGTAACCATTTAATTAATTAATTATGTTCCAGTTTATAATAAGTCACATGAGGTATAACTTTCACTGACATCCTAACATGATATTAATATTAATATTAAAGGATCCATGTTTAAACAAGTCATCCATGATGATGATGATAATGAAAGGGATCCAAGGTAATAACAAAGTAACACTTAAACAAAGGGGTCGACCCAACTCAGTAATAATTTGTATCCCAGATAAAGGGGTCAGAGTGAAATACAAGGGGAATCAACCAAGGCATTCCACTACAATATAATTCTAACTGAGTCTAATGAATTCATCTAAGGTAAAATAAGTTAAGAAATTACTTGTCCCATGGTTGTATCTAAGGCGCCACATGTATGTATACATCATGATGGACCCAATGAGTGTATCCAATGAATCCTATAATAATAATGGATGGAACCTGAAGTTTCATATAGATAATCCTAAAGTAGTCAAAGATGAGGTTACATGGTGGGTATCAACCATGGAAACTGGCATCCTTGAATCCGAATAGAGTCCATGAGTGATCAAGGAATTCTACCGAGAGTCTAAAGAAAACTCAAGTCAGACCAATCCTATAATAATGTCATGGTATGTTTATAATATTCACCTTTCACATAATTAATTAATTAATTAATTTCACTTAATAATTATGCTATTTAATAATTCAAGGGGTTCATTGCATACCTTCCATTAGTATTATAAGTCTAATAGGACATGCATACAATTATGTCATTTAATATTTTATTACATGGTTCTCTCCTTTAACTTTTATAAAACAGACAAGGCAAGCTCATAATGATCAACCATGTATAATTCATTTATAATAGAAAAGGAAATTGATATAAATAATATACTTTACAATTTACCAATTAAAGGTTAATTTATTAATTTAAAACACTTACCATATAAGTATCAAGTGACACTAATATATAAAATTATAGTCAACACCAATTTAATAGTCATATTATTAAGGAAGGGATTAACATTATCTAGGTCAAGTCATATAGCATCAGAATAGTGGTTCATACAAACATTTCAAACCAGTAAAGGCATAAATATGGAAACACCCTACCTTGGATGGATATAATTGAGTTTGTAATCTCCAAAAACATGAATAAAATTTATAAAACAAATATTTATAACATGATCATGTTGAGTGTAATAAAGGAATATGAGTTTAGTAGGACATGATTGATCAAATAGTTACGCACAAAACAATGAAAATTTATAAAATGACGTCACTTGAAAGATGAGTTATGGACCACATACCTCATACTTTTATAGCTCTCCTCATCCAGTATCAATATCTATTTTGGCTTAGATTAGAATATATCTGAGTAATGGATCAACACCATTAAAATAGGGTATATTTTCATGATTCCAAATATATTTATTGAGGAGAACAGAAACAAAGAACTATTAAAAAGTAATCATGATTTTACTAAGAAGAATCCAATGAGATGAGCAGTTCTAATATTAAACTCAGGATGGATGAATGGGATCAAATACTACCACATGTAGTTTTGAGAGCTCTAAAATGAGATATGAGACTTTTTTCCACTATAGTGAAATGAGAGGAAGGTGGTTTGTTAAAAAAACTAATTAAGGTATAAATGGTAATTTTACCCAAAATCCCTGGGTAATGTGGTTTGGTCCCACAGTTTTCAAAACTGTGAACCAACCGGGTACCATCTACTATAAGAAGGGACACTTTTCATGGTTAGGCCACACACTTATAGAAATTATGTGCCAACTATGAAAAAATGATTGATAAAATGTATGAATTTTCTTCATTGGTGTGTGGTCACTGGTGCATGGTTAGGGAAAACCATGCACCCTAATTCACCCCATTATCCATCCCTACACTATTAGGGATAATTGTATTTCTTCCTTACATAGTTTCTACTAACTATATGACCAACCTATTTCGCCCAAAATGCTGGGATTCGAGGTTCTAACAAGACTCAAAAACCCTGGAGACACCCATGAACTCATTAGGAATTTCTATTAGTTAAAAAATAAATAATTAGACCAAATATAAAAGTATCTATACCTAAGAATAAAATTGGGTTCTGACACATCTCAAACATTTTATCAGTGTTTATGTTGTTATTTTTTATGGAAAATTAGACTGAAAGATTTGGATGGGCATTTCATTTTTCACAAATTATATCAAATATATAAAATTTGGACTAAAAATGAAAAAACCTGAACATTCACACTGATTGGGATGATACTATGGTGTATGGATCATTTGATATGATTTCCACTGTAAATAATGATGGAGATCGAATGGAAGAAATGAAAATGGAAATTCAAGATAAGTTTCATGATTGTCCAAAATTATTTGAGACGTTAAATAGTTTTTCTAAGATACCATTGTATACTAGTTATAAGAAATACAAAACATTGTCATCTATATTGAAGTTACATAATTTTATAGCTGGTAGTAGATAGCATGACACCAGCTTTACAGAACAATTTGGTCTCTTAAATGATATTCTACAAGAAGAAAATGTACTTCCATGTAGAAAATATGATTCTAAATGAATGTTATGTCCAATGGGAATGATCTATAAAAAATACATACTTTTCCAAATTATTGTATATTGTTTCACAAGGACCATAGATCACTCAAAAAATTCCCTCGGTGTGGTGCAGATTACTACAAGAAAAATGAAAAGGTCCTTTGAAAATTATATGGTACATTCCTTTCATTACACTATTTAGAAGACTATATGGATGTTAGAAAACCATGAGACAATTTCCATGGCATTTTGATACAATAATTAAATATGGGAACATACATCATCCATTATATTATCCTCAGTAGAGGAAAATTGAATATGAGTATCCAAAATTTGGAATTGAGATGAGAAACATTCATTTTGCATGATCTATAGATAGAATAAATCCTTTTGGTGTATAAATTAGTACTCATATTACATATCTCATCATGTTGGTAAATTATGACTTTCCTTCATGGTTAGGCATATAGCACAAATACATTATGTTGTCGCTACTTATATCTGGACCAAAGAAACCTGGTAATGATATTGATGTCAATATGGATCCATTAATCGAAGATCTAAAATTGATGTGGATGTAGTAAAATTTTAGAAATTAATAATTCACATTGATGACCATGTTGAATCGTATGATAAATAACATTCTTACTTTTGGAAATTTTTTAGGCTATAGAATTAAAGGAATGTTGGGGTGTCCCATTTGTGAAGAATGCACACACACAATTTAGTTGAAACATTCCTCAGTGACTATGTGTTTAAGATATCATAATTTTTTTTCTCAATGACATAAATATTGATCCTGGATGACAACATTATAAGGGAATATGAAACAAGGTTCAATACCATCTCCACTAATGGGTGATCAATTGTTTGATAAAGTAAAAGGTATTGACACTATTTTTGGAAAAACAATTTTCAAGAAACCTTATAAAACACATTTTAAAAAAAGATCAATTTTATTTGAATTACCATATTGGAATTGTTTATATTACAAAAAAAATTATATTTGTCATGCATGTAGAAAAAAATGTATTTGATAGTGTTTTTGGAACATTACTAAATGTTCCTGGAAAAGAGAAATATAGCATCAAGGATAGGTTGTACATGATTGAAATGGGGATAAGGGGAGAGTTGGTTCCAGTTAATGGTGGAATTTACTTCCTCTAATAGCTTCTACTCTATCCAGATAAGAAACATTTAAATTTATCATTTTCAATAGTGGTGTAAAATTTACAGAGGGGTATTATTCAAATATCAATAATTTCGTGGAAGTGACTAATTTGAAGTTATAGGTACTAAAATCACATGACTTTAATGTTTTGATACAATATTTTATGATCATTGATTTATGTTTAATTATTTCTAACAATGTATGGCATACATGAACTAGACTCTACTTATTTTTCAAATACATCAGGAGTATTGTTATAGGCCCTTTGAAATTACCAATAATGAATAAGGAGGTTGAATCCATATTATATGAATTAGATATGTTCTTCACACCATTATTATTTGACATAATGGTCCACCTGATGGGTCACTTGGTTAGAAAGGTTCAACTATTTGGTCCTTTTCATTACAGATTCATGTACCTCATTAAGCATTATATGAATATTTTTAATGTGTATATCAAGAATCAAAGTAGTACCGAAGGTTTTATTGAATAATGATATATTATTGATGAATATGTTAAATTTTATGACAATTAACTTTTAGATTTTGAAAACATCAGTCTCCCAAAGTCTCTTCACAACAAATACTGTATGGGTGAAGGGATTTATGGAAGAGATATTGTTACAATTACCATCCCAGAAAGGGAGCAAGAATACCTTTAAATTTAACATAATATTGAATATGTTTATCCATATGTTTTATACCACAAATAAATTCTTATATATTTTAATCCATAAAGGGTTGGAGTATGGATATCAAATACACATAATCAATAGTTTATAGGATGGTTCTGAGAATATATTTATAAGGAGTAATCTGAAAATCTGAATTCAATTGTCGAACTACTTTCATGGCCAGCCAATGGGAAAAATAAAAAAAAAGTATATCTTAAACATTGTTTTAATAAAAAGTTATATGTTCTATACAAAGGAAAATGATGACTGAAGTATGTTTCAAAATAGTGGAGTTACACTTGTGGAAAATGCAACGAACATATCTTGTTCAAAATAAAAAAAATACAATTTATGATATTTTTTTTATAATTTGGCATTATCGAATAGATATGTGAGTTTTATTATAGAAATTTTCACATAAAAAGTTTCCATTGAAATGGTTTTACAATAAGAGTGTATTAAAATTTGATAAAATGGGCTTCAAGAAGGTGAATATTTGTGTGGAAGGGGAAAAAGGATGACCCATTCATAATGGTAACATAAGCAGTGCAAGTATTTTTTTATCTCAAATCTAAAATACAATAATTGGTCGATTGTCCCATTGAAAACTAAAACAATGGTAGGGTAAGATGAAAATTCAATCAAGGATGACCAGTTCATTGGGAGATCACAGGAATTTCATGAAGATCCAAGTGTAGAAAATTTCTTGTACATTACTGGGGACCACAATTAGGGGTTTTGGATTCTTGATAGAGAAACCAAATCCCTTCAACCTTTAAAAAACAAATAGAGTTAAATAAGACGGTAAAATTATTTTTGAATATACTATTATTTTCCTTATAATATTATTTTTTCTCTACTATATTAACATAATTTAAATTAAATGATTTACTACTCATGAAGACAATGTATTATTCACATAATGATGTTACCCATCCTTGGGAAGAACAATTTTTTTATACTAAAACTACATAATTATTATGGGATAAACAATTTTTTTTAAAAAAATAACAATGCAACATCATATTGTTAAATAAAATTATCAAGGAAATAAGTAAGGGTATACAATTTTTTATTGGATGGAATCAACATGGCCAACCTATTGACCCCAACAAGTCAATGTTCATTAGTTATGTTGGGGTCACAATAAGGATTAATGTGTTGATTTATATAGATTCATGGTGTCACATCTATCCCATAACAAAGGAAAACCTTTGGGAATATATAAAGGTAATGTTACAAAATACTTTATCTATTTTAAATAAAAAATTATGTAATAAAAAATTGAATTAATTTTCATTATCCATTTAAGATTTCAGTTATTTTAGAATAATTTCATAAAAATATTTCTTAATGGCCACTATAATAGTACAAATAGGCTTCCAGACTCCTCTTATCATGTTAAATATTAGGAATGATGAGGGGAAAGTAAAGACCCACCCACCAGTTAGTTATTCACACATTATAGAGAAGGAAACATGGAATGGTTTCATCAGTATTCATTGCAAGAAATAATTTTAGTTTTATTTTAGTTGATAATATATTATTTGAAATTATTTATTTTATAAAATTTGATTCAAAAAATTTAATTTATGAAATAGGAAATGATTGTTGAAAATATATAATGTGCATCAAAACCAATATACCCCTATCTCAAAGTAATGATGCGGTACACTTATCCAACAGGCCGAAGGCCTTCAATTTTTTTATTAAAATAAACCCCCTTTTAATGGAATAAGGGGAGAACCCAGACATAAATGACTTAGGACATACAGAACCTGAAGTTCAAAGAGATAAAAACTAGACAAACAACAGGGAGATTCCACATGCCAGCGTATGATTATAATGAAGCCCTCCACCTTTTCATGACAGTTCAACGAGCAAGTTTCCTGTGTCGAAGCACAAGCTCGATCCGATGTCTGAGGTCATACCCTCTCAAACAACCAAAACCAAAAATCACTGCAAAGATAAATTGATAACTCTAAAACATCCTCTGAGGAATGTTCCATGTAGTCAAGTCTAGGTGCAACACCAACCCACTTGCTCGAAGACCAGAATGATTCGGCCAAGGGAAGATAGCCTGTAGAGACCCGAAGCTTGACGTACATGGACATTACATTACTTTTGCGGAATACTTAGTAAATAACAAAAACACACACACAAGGACTGTAATAGTTTAGTGTCTTTGGAAACTTGGAACGTAATCTTCTAATCATGGTGAAAGATCTCCAACATCTCCCATAAAGATCTTCCCCTTTTTTTCATACCTAAAACCTTTCTCTATATCCTGGGGAAAAGAAAACATAAAAAGGGTGAGCTCAAATGCTCAGTAAGGGTAAGTATGGATAAAATAAAACATACCATACACATTTGAACTTAAAAACATGAACATAAAGTTTAAACATCAAAATCTTGAGCAATGACATAAAACATGGAAGTATGTAAGGCATAGATCACAAAGAAACATTAAGAATGATAAAATAGCATGGGAATAAAACATGTAATTGTGGAAACCATTAAGCACATGATATGATTTCCATATTAGCCAAGGCATTGCTGCCAAGACCATCTTAGTGGACAAAGTCCCTTTCTGAATTGATTTCACTCCTCGTTCCAGTCCTGTATTACTGAACCGGTTTAACTTTCCGTTCCAGCCATGTCTATCTCATGAGATATAAATCTTTACCCAATGCATTGGAGAGAGATATAGGTCCCACCCATCTCATAATGAAATCATTCTTACTTGTGCCACAAAATAAACATACATCATTCATATTAACCAAATAAATAAAATGGGTTTCATAAACATCATCCCATCATCACATAATACATATAAAAGAAATGGATATCATTTCATAATAAGAAAAGTGAAACCATTTAAATCATAGAGACATTACACTTGAAACGTACACATATGAAATAATGTCATCTTAGATGAAAATGGTTTTGATAAAACACTTGAAATGAATTCTTGAGGAAATTTTCTTTTTTTCTTCAAATTCATTTTCTTTTTAAAAAATGTCATGCAATTTTAGAAGAAAATTTTTTTGTTGAATATAGTCATGAAATATTTTGAAGGAAGCTTCATGAAAATAAAGCTTTATAAAACTATAAAAATCCTTTCATGCCGTATATGTTAAAAAACATTCTTATCATACTTTTTCCAGAAAAGTCAAAAAAGTACCTTGTAACGTAAACAAAAGAAAGATTCCTTACATACCATATAGTAAAAGTCAAAATTGGGTAAAAAGGACAATAAACATACATGAAACAATTTTTAGGAAACATGGACATGGATGATAACAATAACCCCAGTAAATAATTACGAATAAGAAATCTCGAATAAAAATGAGATTGTGATATTTCCCTTACCTTAGGACTGATTTGCTTCATAAGTGTCCGAACCGCCTATATAATTATTTAAATAATGTCATTGACTTATTCCAGAATCATACTAATTGTTATTATATCATATATGGTTCACTTATGGCTTTATATTACCCGTTCTTTTGTAAATTCCATGTTAAAGAGTGTTTTGGGTAAAATCGTTTCATTTGTCATCCGTGTTTTGACTTTTAATTATTCATATGATTACTTATATCATGATTACTTAATTACAGAATATAAAACATAATTTATATATAATATATATTCAGAATATATATATATATATATATACATAATAGATTAGTAAATGGAAAGAAATACACCGTTCATGGAGACGGTAGACCGTACGTACGCATGAACACTGTTTTCTTTTCCTTATTGAGTTGAATGGAATTAAGTATATGACATACATATATATACACATAAATCCAGTATCATTATTATGTCATATATTTCATGATTACTTATTATATATACTTTATAATCATCCATGAATGGTTAACGTGGAGAATCAATCTCATCGCGTCGTGGAGACGGTAGTCCGTACATACGCACGAGCGATGATATCGTTCTCATGATCGTGGAATTGTATTGGAGTGTATGTATACTATTTAAGAATCAATATCACTTTACAATAATCATATATAGTTATTATGTACACCATTGTACCCATCCAAGTAAGGTGGTGGTGGAAAATATATTACACCACGGCGTGGAGACGGTATTCCGTACGTACGCACGCGCGGTTATTTCATTTTACGTAGGATAGATAGATGGTGAAATAAGGTTGTTTCATACTTATAATAACATATCCGTATATGAGTTATACTGATGTTATTACTTCATAATGAAACAACCTAATAAGAAGAAGTGTAATAAGAAATAAAGATGAAAGAATCGGTAACGGACATTACCTCTTCTTTGAAGCGCCTCTTTGATTATTCCTCTTAGGGCACAAAAATTGGTCTTTGAAGAAGACCAGGACCTCTAGGATGTTTCTAGGGAAGTGGAGAAGAGAATTTGGCAGGGTTTGGCCGAGCTTGAAGGCTCAAAGTGGTGTGAGGAAGAGAGGGAGGAGGTGCCCTTTTATAAGGGAGGAGATTGGAACCTTTGGAATAACTAAAAATATTATTTTATTATAAAGTCATATTCGGTTTTTAATAGCTCCAAATTGAGTTATTTAGATGATAAGGTGGGGATGGTTATAAATCCTCCCATTCAATAGAATTTAGACAACTTTAGGTCATTATATTAACCTTATCGTTTAGTTTTAACTCTTAGTTAATTAGATTGACATTTACCATGTCACTTTGTATTTTTATATTATATAGTTAATAATCGTACCATATACATCCAAGAGACCCCCAAGTGGTCCATTAATGATACACGTATCATGTTATAAGAATCTTGGCTGAACATTAGATTTTTAGGAATACAATAACAATCAATAATATAATATTTGTTTTAAAAACTATTTTATGTCAATTTTGACACTATTCAATAGTTGATTTTTGTGAAACTCATATTAGAATGATTACTTCGACCAAAGTTAATTAAATCAATCATAACATGTCATATTAACTTATAAAATTAGTTTAATTCTTAAAAAGTCTCAAATTATATTTATTTGGGTATTTATAATATCGATTATTATAATTTTTTACTATTATGGTAATTACTGCATCATCATTGTGTCATAAATAAATTAAATTATCTAATGTCTAAAAATTATAAATAAAATCTCATTATGTAGGAAATCTTATTATCTTTCTAATTAATATTTACAATCGAATTTATCTTATGTATAACTCTATATTAAAAATGTTTTAGTAAATAAACTTTGATTTTAACTCTTTTAACTCTTCTTTGAATTAAATAATAATAAATATCCTAATCTAATCCAAGTGGACCTAAATGGTCATATTTTATTCCTAAGGTTGTTTTTGGTCGAATTAAACTTATCCAATATAATTAGGACATGTGTTAGGGTAATAATAATATCATTTTTACCCTTAATTACCCTATTTACTTTTAACCGTGGTAAAAAAAAGTAAAAAGTTACTATTCACCAAAAATTATTTTCATCTCATTGAACCACATTTTACTTACTGACATCAACCGTGTCTCTCGGATTTTTGAAATTCCACTCACAGAAGCGGTAAAATTAAGTTTTATGAAAAATTCATTTTTTTAACTACCACTTAGTGGTTTCACTATTCATCAAAAAATGAAAGTTTCCAGAAAAATACCAAAAATTAGGCCTAAGCTATATTTGATATTATGAATTAAAAAAATATGTCTATTTTACCAAATTCAAAACATATCAGTTTCATTAATTAATTTAAAAATTAAATCCCGTCGTCAAAACAAATAGCGTGTTTTTAAGAGATAATAACTATCAAAAGATTGACACTTGTTTATGTCTGGTTTAAATGTGAAAGTACATCCAATGACCAAAATTGTATTAAATTGTAAAAATATATTCTAAATATATTTTAAAACCACTCAAATTAATAATTTATCACTATTAATTATTTCGATTGAAAAAGTTGTTTTTAATTACAATTTAGTAATTTTCACTATTCATCGAAATATGAAAGTTATCCGAAAAGTACCAAAATTTCTCCCTAAGCTAATTTCGATATTCCGAATCCAAAAATGAAGTCCATTTTGAAAACTAAAATTCACAAAATTTTAAAAAGTGGTTATTACTATTCATAACGGCTAGTTTTAATAATATTTTAATAGTATATCATTGTTTAGTGAAACTCGGTATTGCATACTACACACGCTATCGAGGAAGGCCGTGATTGCGTGTAATGCAAGGCAAGTCAATGATGCGTGTTGTGAAATATCCTTTTGGTGTAGTGTACAACACAATAAATTAGTGAAATTAAAAAGAATATTTTTCATAAAATCTCGGGGTGTTACATTCTACCCCCCTTAAAATGAATTTCGCCCTCGAAATTCGTCGGGGCTATAAATGGTTCACTACTCGAAATTTTCTTTAATAGAAACCCACATTGTAAAAAGGAATACCAAAACAAATCTTTAAAAAAAAGTATGAAACGTAACGATTACCCAAATAAACTAATCACTGGGTTTCCACATAGGTGAAAATATGGATATAGAAGAGAAATCTAACAATCATGTTATGATGGAGAGTGGTAGAGAACATGGGTATGGAAAAGACAGAAATCACAAAGCCATAAATTGGTGACGATTTAAGGTACCATCTGATTCATCAGATATAAGATCACTAGGACAACATTTTTGGTTTTCAAGATCATTTCCCTAAAGTTGATGAAATTGGAATTAGAAGAAATACTTTCGTGATTTTGGTATAGTCTCACCGTTGGTCGTTATTTGGACAATTTCCACTTCATCTCTTAAACAAATGAAGTTGAATTTGTCATTCGTGATGTGTTAGCAGATCATGTGATAGAATGATGGGTCATTCCATCTGTCTCAAACAAAAGGTTAGAAAAGTTATCAAAACTTACATAAGTCCATCTATAGTGATATTAATCATATATGGTTCCTAAAATGGACTTATACTTCTTATATTATACTAATTAGTATAATAAAACTAGTTTCTACTAAACAGGGACTTCCTGTAGGCCAGTGGTAGGCGATAAAGGCCAGTCGCACTTCAGTTGTGGGTTCGATTCCCACAGCCTTGTCCGACGCGATGGGATATCGCCCGTCCTGCAGGTTGTCCTTTTTCTAAAACTATAAAATCTCATCGGTAATATCGAAAAAAGTTCTATCCTTAAACAATACTAGCATATTTCCAACATAATCCATTCCAATCTTTAGGCTTATCTAAAATACTTCGGTCCAAGCTCATAGTATAAAGAAAACGATTACTTTAAATGTCATCAACCAAGCATGTGAATACCATCATTTGTCCCCCATATATATTGTTGGTCACATTCCAATCATGTGAATACCTTAATCATGTATTCTCTTGAAAAAATGAATACCCATTGAACCTTAGTGAAAACATGAATGCTTTCAAAAGTTAACTCTTTCCACATACCAAAATCCAAAAATTCTATATACTCAAACCATGATATAACCTTCTCCTTATATCAGTCATGAGCTCATGAATAATATCAAACATTTAATCTTCTCCTTATCCCTTCATTATGCGCATATCATCTACATTCCAAAAATATCTGAATAACCTTTCATGGATACTGGTACCATTAATCATACACTTTCAAAACTCAAGGAAAGAAAACAGTGTAACAATCCTTAGATGTCTCTTTATTCCATAGTACCATGAGATTACTTATACAACATTACACATGATAAACATGTAATCATTCCACTACATTCTTAAACCATTGGCCGAGCTTCAACAATTCTTTCATCTCACATATCATTTGTAGTCTCTTCATCATCATCAACATAAATACTACCCATACGACCATGCTGATTCTCTTCACGAGACTTTCCCTTAGGTCATTGGTTTGCATAATGCTCGTACATTCCACATTTAAAACATTTAACCATTGTTGATGTCGTAGCAATACCATTATCCTCATCCATGGTGTTAACTGAACCTTTTCTTTTGCACTTACTGGATTTGTGTCCTTCTTTTCCACACCCAAAGCATCTTCCAGTTCCCTTGAAACAATCTCCCCGATGCCTCTTCCCACATGATTTACATGAGGGAAATTGAACTTTCTTTCCTCTGTGATCATCATGAAACTCCATCTTTCTCTTATTATATGAGTCGGAAAACTTACCAAAGTTGAGATTATTGATCATATTATGAGATTGCTGATTAGGAATAATAACGATGTTTGGACTTCCAAATCCCATTTCATTTGGATTCTCATGAAGAATATCATTCCATTGTCCGTCATATCCTCCATTATCATGAATCTTCCTGTTTCCAGCCATTTTCTAAAACCCAAAAAAGAATAGTGTGAGAGGCAAAAATCATGCTAGGGAAAGCAACATAGTAAATGGGGAGTACCCTCAATATCTAACATCTTAGGTTAAATTCTAATATTGTTACCATAGTTCTAGGACCATATCCTATACGTATATTTATCCTTAGGTACATCCCTAGACATACCTTAGAAATATCTCTAGGGATCTCACTAACGTTTTCACATCCTAGTTTCCCAAGGTTGACTAAACCTTTCCTCTAATACCAACTCTAGAGACCCGAAGTTTGACATACATGTACATTACATTAATTTTGCGGAATACTTAGTACATAACAAAAACACACACACAAGGACCGTAATAGTTTAGTGTCTTTGGATACTTGGAACGTAATCTTCTAATCGTGGTGAAAGATCTTCAACATCTCCCATAAAGATATTCCACTTTTTTTCATACCTAAAACCTTTCTTTATATCCTGGGGAAAAGAAAACATAAAAAGGGTAATCTCAAATGCTCAGTAAGGGTATGCATGGATAAAATAAAACATACCATATACATTTGAACTTAAAAACATGAACATAATGTTTAAACATCAAAATCTTGAGCAATGACATAAAACATGGAAGTACGTAAGGAATAGATCACAAAGAAACATTAATAATGATAAAATATCATGGGAATAAAACATGTAATTGTGGAAACCATTAAGAACATGATATGATTTCCATATTTGCCAAGGCATTGCTGCCAATACCATCTTAGTGGACAAAGTCCCTTTCTGAATCGAGTTCACTCCTGGTTCCAGTCCTGTATTACTGAACCAGTTTAACTTGTCGTTCCATCCATATCTATCTCATGAGATATAAATCTTTACCAAATGCATTGGAGGGAGATATAGGTCCCACCCATCTCATAATGAAATTTTTCTTACTTGTGCAACAAAATAAACATACATCATTCATAATAACCCAATAAATAAAATGGGTTTCATAAACATAATCCCATCATCACAAAATCCATATAAAAGAAATGAATATCATTTTATAATAAGAAAAGTGAAACCATGTAAATCATAGAGACATTACACTTGAAACATACACATATGAAATAATTTCATCTTAGATGAAAATGGTTTTGATAAAACACTTGAAATGAATTCTTGAGTAAAATATCCTTTTTTTCTTCAAATTCATTTTCTTTTCACAAAATGTCATGCAATTTTAGAAGAAAAGGTTTTTGTTGAAAATATTCATGAAATATTTTAAATGAATCTTCATGAAAATAAATCTTTATAAAACCATAAAAATCATTTCATGTCGTATACGTTAAAAAACCATTCTTATCGTACTTTTGCCGAAAAAGTCAAAAAAGTACCTCGTAACGTAAACAAAAGAAAGATTCCTTACATACCATGTAGTAAAAATCAAAATTGGGTATAAAGGACATTAAACATACATGAAACCATTTTTAGTAAACATGGACATGGATGATAACAATAACCCCAGTAAATAATTACGAATAAGCAATCTCGGATAAAAATGAGATAGTGATATTTCCCTTACCTTAGGTCTGATTTGATTAGTAAGTGTCTGAACCTCCTGTATAATTATTTAAATAATGTCATTGACTTATTCCAGAATCATACTCATTGTTATGATATCATATATGGTTCAATTATGGCTTTATATTACCCGTTCTTTTGTAAATTCCATGTTAAAGAGCGTTTTGGGTAAAATCGTTTCATTTGTCATCCGTGTTTTGACTTGAAATTATTCATATGATTACTTAGATCATGATTAATAAATTACAGAATATAAAACATGATTTATATATAATATATATTCAGAATATATATATATATATAATAGATCAGTAAATGGAAAGAAATACACCGTTCATGGCGACGGTAGACCGTACGTACGCATGAACGCTGTTTTCTTTTCCTTATGGAGTTGAATGGAATTAAGTAGATGACATACATATATATACACATAAATACAGTATTATTATTATGTAATATATTTCATGATTACTTATTATATATACTTTATAATCATTCATGAATGGTTAACATGGAGAATGAATCTCATCGCGTCGTGGAGACGGTAGTCCGTACGTACGCACGAGCGATGATATCATTCTCATGATCGTGGAATTGTATTGGAGTGTATGTATACTATTTCCGAATCAATATCACTTTACAATAATCATATATAGTTATTAATTTCACCATTATACCCATCCAAGTAAGGTGGTGGTGGAAAATATATTACACCACAGCGTGGAGACGGTATTCCGTACGTACGCACGTGCGGTGATTTCGTTTTCGGTAGGATGGATAGATGGTGAAATAATGTTGTTTGATACATATAATAACATATCTGTATATTAGTGATACTGATGTTATTACTTCATAATGAAAAAACCTAAGAAGAAGAAGTGGAAGAAGAAATAAAGATGAAAGAATCGGTAACGGACATTACCTCTTCTTTGAAGCGCCTCTTTGAGTCTTCCGCTTAGGGCACTAAAATTGGTATTTGAAGAAGACCAGGACCTCTAGGATTTTTCTAGGGAAGTGGAGAAGAGAATTTCGTAGGGGTTGGCCGAGCTTGAAGGCTCAAAGTGGTGTGAGGAAGAGAGGGAGTAGGTTCCATTTTATAAGGGAGGAGTTGGGCACCTTTGGAATAACTAAAAATATTATTTTATTATAAAGTCATATTCGGTTTTTAATAGCTCCAAATTGAGTTATTTATATTCTAAGGTGGGGATGGGTCGAAATCCTCCCATCCAATAGAATTTAGACAAGTTTAGGTCATTATATTGACCTTATCGTTTAGTTTTAACTCTTATATAATTAGATTGACATTTACCATGTCACTTTATATTTTTATATTATATAGTTAATAAACATACAATATACATCCTAGTGACCCCCAAGTGGTCCATTAATGATACACCTATCATGATATAAGAATCTTGGTCGAACATTATATTTTTAGGAATAAAATAACAATCAATAATATAATATTTTTTAAAAAAACTATTTTATGTCAATTTTGACACTATTCAATAGTTGATTTTTGTGAAACTCATAACAGAATTATTACTTCGACAAAAGTTAATTAAATCATTCCTAACATTTCATATTGACCTATAAAATTATTTTAATTCATAAAAAGTCTCAAATTATATTTATTTGGGTATTTATAATATCAATTATTCTAATTTTTTACTATTATGGTAATTATTGCATCATCATTGTGTCATAAATAAATTAAATTATTTAATGTCTAAAAATTATAAATAAAATCTAATTATGTAGGAAATCTTATTATATTTCTAAGGAATATTTACAATCGAATTTATATTATGTATAACCCTATATTAAAAATGTGTTAGTAAATAAACTTTGATTTTAACTCTTTTAACTCTTCTTTGAATTAAATAATAATAAATGTCCTAATCTAATCCAAGTGGACCTAAATGGTCATATTTTATTCCTAAAGTTGTTTTTGGTTGAATTAAACTTATCCAATAGAATTAGGACATGTGTTAGGGTAATAATAATATCATTTTAACTCTTAATTACCCTATTTACTTTTAACCGTGGTAAAAAAAAGTAAAAAGTTACTATTCACCAAAAATTATTTTCATCTCATTGAACCACATTTTACTTACTGGCATCAACCGTGTCTCTCGGATTTTTGAAATTCCACTCACAGAAGTGGTAAAATTAAGTTTTATGAAAAATTAATTTTTTTTAACTACCACTTAGTGGTTTCACTATTCATCAAAAAATGAAAGTTTCCAGAAAAATACCAAAAATTAGGCCTAAACTATATTTGATATTATGAATTCAAAAATGGTGTCTATTTTAACAAATTCAAAACATATCAGTTTCATTAATTAATTTAAAAATTAAATCCCGTCGTCAAAACAAATAGCGTGTTTTTAAGAGATAATAACTATCAAAAGATTGACACTTGTTTTTGTCTGGTTTAAATGTGAAATTACATCCAATGACCAACATTGTATTAAATTGTAAAAATATATTCTAAATATATTTTAAAACCACTCAAATTAATAATTTATCATTATTAATTATTTCTATTGAAAAACTTGTTTTTAATTACCATTTAGTAATTTTCACTATTCATCAAAATATGAAAGTTATCTGAAAAGTACCAAAATTTCTCGCTAAGCTAATTTCGATATTCCGAATCCAAAAATGAAGTCCATTTTGAAAACTAAAATTTAAAAAATTTTAAAAAGTGGTTATTACTATCCATAACGGCTAGTTTTAATAATATTTTAATAGCATATCATTGTTTAGTGAAACTCAGTATTGCGTACTACACACGCTATCGAGGAAGGTCGTGATTGCATGTAATGCAAGGCAAGTAAATGATGCGTGTTGTAAAAGATCCTTTTGGTGTAGTGTACAACACAAGACATTAGTGAAATTAAAAAGAATATTTTTCATAAAATCTCGGGGTGTTACATAGCCCCAAGCCTGCTAGGACCCTAAATCTTCTACACAAACAATCAATCCAAAAAACAGAAGCCTCATGGGAACCAACCATTAAGACCCACACTTCATATGATCAAATGACCAAAACAATTGTGAAACAACCATTAAGAAGCATCAACTCAAGATCTGGTTCCAAAGATGAAGACAGAAGCATGCCACCACAACCACTAGGAATCTCCAACCACATCCATAGAAAAACAACAAGGAAAATGGTCTAGGGAGCATGAAACAGAGTCTTTGTCGCCTAGGACTTGAAGATACAGTAGCACCTCGAGGGAGGGTCTTCGGTGAGGGTATCTGAGCAGACCAAGCCAGCAATGCCACTCTGTTCAGAACTAGACTGATCGAACCACGGAAGAACCCACACTAGATTCCAGATCGGGAAAACCACAGAAAAAAGGAGGACCCGGTGAAGAATAAGATTATAATGGAGACGACACGGGAGAGAATTCAAAGAAACTCAATTCAAAACCTCCCACAGACCTAAAAAAATCAGAACAAACAAATCCCTCCCCCCTCCGTAGTACTCTGGGGCCGACGCGGAGCTGCTTAGGACCGAAGTTGTTGCCTGCTGCCGCCAATCCAAGAGTCACTAATGAGATAACTCCACCCACCCATATCAAAATTATTCTCTCTCTAAGACTTGATGGTGGTGACCACCAGGCCGACTGACAACCACCGAATAATGGGACACCGACACCGATCCTGCAGAGAAGCTAGAGGAGGGGAGTGAATGAGACCGATAGAGGAAACCCTAGCCCATGAGAGAGAAGGAAAGTCGCCACTTAGAGGCATGGGGTGCACATAACTAGAGATAAAATTGGAATTTAATTTAAATAAACAATAAATTTTTTATGTGATATGAAACAACATATATTCCGCTTTTATATAGAGATTGGTGAATCGAAATTTCAGGTCACTTCCATCCCATGTCATGTGTTATTGAAGGAGGCTTACGTAAATAAGGATGGGAAAATAGTTGATAAAAACACGAAAGAATAACGGGAATCATGTTTAAATATGACATAATAGTAATTCATTATGATTTATAATAGTATTACTGAAAAATGACTATTTATTTTATATGGAATTTATACATTTTATACAGAATAATCAGAAATGATCGTATCGGAAGTAAAAATACATTCAGTAGCTTTGAAGTGACTTGAACAATATGGTCACATAATAGAAGTAAGTTTTGGAGTGTATCTATGAACATATTTGGAGAAGAAAAAAAACACAAGAAGATTAATATAAGATGATGAAAGGAATACAAGAAAAAAAATAGATGTTTTTCAAGATATTATTGTTTGGTCTAGTTTGGAAGAATAATATATGAGAAATGATCAATGTGAACCAGTAGTGGAATAAATATCTTCACCTAAAGAACCAGATGAACCCACTATATCTGAGGCTAGTAATTTCCCTCAATTTCATAATTTACCCAAGGTAATCAATTTTTTTCATTATTGATTCTCATAAATGTTAATCAAACGATATTTGATAACTTTATATTACTAAAATTTTGCAAGGTAAATATGTATGTGTTTTTTATCTATAAACACCCATCCACAACCTTTTTGTGAGGGATAAAATGTATAATATCCTGGGATACAAGATACACCATAAAGAACTCCTAAAATGTCACATGAGAGTGGGGATTGAGATAGATCAAGTGTTGACCATTTATTTTCTTATTCACATGATGATCTAGATATTACATTAGTAAATGATGATATTGGAACATTCTTAGCAAGACCATCTAATATTATAAAAATAAATTAATATTTACTTTAATAAAATTTTATATATTAAATAGCTATAATAGTTGATGAAAAAAGGTTTGATGTAATGTATGTAATTAATGATTGATAATGTGATGGGGATACAGAATGTCGAATCAATATAATCTAGTGACTCAACCATGAAATCAAAAAGAAATTTTGGGAGTACCTTCTCCCTTCCAGTTCCACATAAACATTTATTATCATTAAAACTTCATGAAAAACAAAATTTAAATATGTAAATATTTATTAAATTTCATGTGAATAAGAAATGTACATAACTTTAATTATAGACATAGTTGTTCTTAAGAGTATAAATGTGATTATCAAGTTTGAATGACTAGGAGTCTCAGTTGTAAATACATACATAATGTAAATTTTCATAATAATTCTATCCAAATAGTAATCTAATATATTAATTAAATTTTATACATATTCATATTTTCTACATGAATTTATATTACTACTATATAAAGAGAAAACAATTTAAATCACAATTTGGATTCATTAATCCCTATAAACTTTTTATGCAAGATACTTCTTTGGATAATGAATAAATTCTTAAGAAGAAAGATGTACTAACTAAAGCATTTGAAGTTATTAGTGATGAATTTTGGGTGAAATCGTGTTGGATTCATGCTGGTGGAAATGGGGTCTATAGTGTGTCTCTTGGTTCGAGGTTGTGCTGCGGTTATCTATGGAGTAGGGAATGACATCCAGACAACCTGGTCTTTCTCATTCTGGTTTATTCATCTCCCTTTGTGGATGTGCTCTTTGGGTTCATCTCACATTGTTGGAGGGTTTGGGAAAACTATAACTGGATTCGGCTGTTGGGTTTGTGGATTTGGGATGGTGTTGACGGTCGCACCAATGGGATTTCGAGGAGACCGGTTCTATGTTTTTCCCATATTTTCTGATGTTTTTGTTCCCTACTCCATGGTACCTCAGTCTTCTATTGATGATTTCGGGTCCTGATGTGTAGGTTTGTTAGAATGAATTCTTGAATGGATGTGAATCCCAGTACCGTTTTTGTGGTGAATTTGTGAAGTGGTGAAGTGGTTAAGTTGTGAAATGGTGATGTGGTGAAGTGGTGAAGCGCTGATGTAATGAAGTCATGTATGGTTTCTCACTTTTTCCTCAAAAGTTTTTGTATAATAATAAAAAAAAAATTTCAGTCAATAAACTAATCACATAATTTTTTTTATTTTTTCATTACATGATTATTTTTTTCGAAAGCATTGGATGTTGTTCACACTAAATATGGATGCACCAAATATTTATTTTTTTCTATCCAATGCTTGGATATCAAAAAAATAACTGAAAATGATGTTTATTGTGAATTTTCAATACACTATGTTCTAAATTTTATATATAAACTTCAAATTATATGTTTTACTCTACGTTTTAACAAGAATATTTTTATAATAGGGAAATCACTAAATATAGGATAAATCAAGGCATTAAGTCGATGGATGAACATTAAAATTGTGTGAATTACTTCAAATGGAAACATATTAAGGTATATATAAAATAATTTAGCTAACAAAATGTATATAAAAAAATACTTAGTTTGGTCAATATTTCTATATTGTATGAAACATGATAATAGAAATAATTATGGATATTATGTTTGAAAATTTATGAGATAAAGCATAAATCATGAAAAGACTAGTATCCCTAAATATGTAATTACCAAAGTTAATTACAATTTCTTTAAAAATATTTTTTTAATTATTTTTTTGTCTATATTTTCTTATTACTACTATGACTTTCAAAAACCATCATACTCAAAAGGAAGAAATAAATTTTTTTAGAGATGTGTGGGTGGTGTACATGGTGTCAGAATGTTTACTAAAAACAAATTTAAATGATTACCTTCTTTATTTCTGATCTAGTATAAGAAATAAACATAGTAATATATTTGGGGTATGAATAATTAATATTAGAATGATTTTGTATTATTTTTTTACCTATTTCACAAGTAGAAGTATAATGGAGTAAATCAATTTCTTTAGAATTGAATGTAAACATGGTGTCAGAATATTTATAGAAATCATGAGGAGGTGAACTCCCACTACTTATTTATTTAATTTTCACATCATTTTATCTATTATTTTAGTTAATTTCCTTATCATTTTTAACAAAATGAGACCAATTCCCTCTCTAGGGTTCCAACATGGGTTGTGGTAAATGATAGAATAAAGGAAAAATATAGTGGTTTCACTTTGGTGGGTGGTGGAGTTATTTGGATATTAAATCATTAATTAGATTCATGTTATAATATCAAAAATTCTAGAAAAATATATACAAGTAACATGTCAAGTTTACATTAGTGATATGTATTGACTAAAACTGATTCTTTTGAATTGACATGATGTGAAATTAAATCATCCCACCATTATATCAAATATAATCTCACAATAATTACATGAGTAGAGGTGTTTAACCTATCCTTATTAGGAATATAGATACTTTTTCACTGAATCACCATAAAAAATGTGTCCACTAATTCATCTCTAATATTCACATTCATATTCAAAATGTAAAATGATCAGTTTTCATGAGACCATTAATAAAAAACCATCATAATTTTCAATAATGAATACATGAGAATAGGGATGTTCCCATTTTGGTGAACAAATAAGGTTGATGTTATGTTAGAGTTTATCATCACCAAAAATATTGAAAAGTATATACTAATATATAGCACAATTCAATAATACTTAATTTATTCACTATATTTTAGTGTCACTTAGATGAAATAAAGGGTTATAGTGATGTTTAATTCTATAAAAAATGGATAAAAATTAAAATAAAGTTTAGTTAATTTTGAAAATACATAATGGGTCACACTGAATTGTTTTCTATCAAAGAAGGTAAATAGTTTATCATGGAGTTTTCACATTATACTATAGTGAAAGGGAAATATAGATTTTATTATGTTCCATAAAAACTCTAATGTAAATATTTATTTTAGTTCAATAAATTGACACTAATAGGATTAAACCAATGAATAATATTTTCTTGGAACAAATAAAGGGATATAATAATTTTTAGTATAGTCTATGAATATATAATGTGTTATGCTATTTTTTGGTAGAAAATAAGATGGAAAATATTTATATATGAGTTTTACACCAACCTAAAATGATAAAAGTTTTTATGGTCATTTTTTTATAATACAAGAATATTATGTTATTATAAAGTGATTAAGTATATCATGTTCTTGGGATTGAGATTAAAAAATATATTATATGTATCCACAGTGGGTGAATCAAAAATGTTATAGTTTGTTATCATAGTTTAAAATAGTGGTACTAGGAATTCCAATTATCTTTGACAAATGAGTGTTATAATTTTATGTTGTGATGAATGAAAAAAATAATTAAATGTAGAAACATTAGTGTGAAAAAAATCCTTGATGATGAGATTTATATTTTAGATACATTAATAAAGAAATATCTTATATTTAATCATCATCTATACATAATGGTATTTCATATAGTTTAAGTTCATTTGGTAAGGACCACAATAGAAAGTTTAACTTCATATTATATAGTATAATTTTTTCACTTTTAGGGTCATGTAAGATTGACTAAATTATTTGTATTTTAGTTTTATATTTTCAAGAAGAATTATATTATTGTTTAATGATATATAATTAGAACAAATTTCCTTTTAGAAGACTTTATCATCATTTTATCTACTTTTTTAGTTAATTTACATAATTTTTATCAAATACTTATTTTGTTAATTTTCATAGAGATCATAAAGAAATAATCCTGTTTACTGAATGAAATTTTATTTTTATTCTTCAATGCATTCAACATTCTTGGTTATCAAATTACAATATTTTTAGATGACCCAGAGCCTTGAATTCACTTTAGGATAAAAAACACGGTGGAATCAACCATAACTCAACGTGATACACAGTGTACCTAGTATGAATCAAATGGAGTAGTTTCTATTTAAAATTACAATTTTATTAATGTATTGTATCATAGTAATGATTAATTTATATCTTTATAGTATTATTGACATAATAGTTGTTTTCTTATATAGTTGGATTCTTTTCCTTGAGTCGGGGTGGTTTTTTCGAAGCTACTCATGCTCGTGATATATTTGACATTGAGGTAGTAATTGAGATAATGAAAATAATGAAATGGGTCAAGAATGTATAAAGACATAATATAAATGTGAATTACAATATTTATTTAATAATATTTTCATAATTTTTTCAAATATTTGTAAGATAATTTCCTTATCATTATTATCTAATACTTATTTAGTTTTTTTTCATAGATCTTTTGGGAAGTCATATTTTTCTTTTAACTATCTGCAACAAGATAGAAAAGAAAGAACATATTCCTTTATGAAGGAAGAGTAAAAACCATACTACCTAAAACATGAAGTGTTTTAGTAATCATTATGTAACACCCAAGGATTTCATAGTATGTTATCTCTTCAAATAAATACAATAACTTGCTCTACACACAACACCGAGTTCGAGCGCACCATGACTTACCAAACTAGTCGTTCAAAAAGCAGTTATGAATAGTATTAACTGAATTTTAAATTTCATATACTAAATATAATTTTATCATCCATATTATGTTTTTTATACATAATATAAGAACAAATACAATTTTTCAGATAAAAGAAGTATTTTTCAAAAAATGCAATTTTACCGCCTTTTAATGGAGAACCCTTTTTAAATACAATATTTGACACTTTTTTTTATATTAAATTTGAAAAAAATAAACTTATTATTTATAATTGGGACATAAAAATTTAGTTTGGATAAAAGTTTGGTGTTTTTCTGATAACTTTCATATTTTGATGAATAGTGAAAAATACTAAATTTTAATTAAAAACAACTTTTTTAATAGAAATAATTTATAGTGTTAAATTATAAATTTGAGTGTTTTTAAAGTATCATTAGATTATATTTTTATTATTTAATATAATTTAGGTAATTTTATGTAATTTCTCATTTAAAATAGACATAAAAAAGTGTTAATCTTTTGATAGTTATTATTTCTTAAAAACACACTTTTTATTTTCACAACGGGAATTAATATTAAATTAATATCTGCCACTTTTGTGTTTTGAATTTCGAAAATTGGCTTACATATTTGGAATCAGGAGGTCCAAATTTTTTAAATAGGTAACTTTTATTTTTAGGCATTATGAATATTTACTTCAGTAAATATTTTATTTACCATGGTTAAAGGGTAAATCTGGTAAATAAGGGTAAACACATATTATTATAATAATATTAAATTACTCTAACATGTTTCATATTCCTATTGGTTGATAAATTTACGACCATAGTCATCCTTTTGTCGATTTTTGGACCACTTGGAGCCACTTGAGAGTGATAATGACTCTTTATATTAATTAATTTAAAGTAAAGACAAAAATTACATAAACATATATCTTTTAGTAAAACAATTTTTACAAGGTGTTATATAAGTTATATTTTCAACTATAAATATTAATTATAAAGCTACAAAGATTTTATAAATAATGGTATTTTATTTATAATTTTTAGACATTAAATAATTAAATTTATTTATGACACAATGATGATGCAGTAATTACCTTATTAATGAAATAATCAAATAAATGGTATTATAAATATTAAAATAAATATAATATCAAAGTTTTATGACATTAAATAATTTTATATATGAATATTACATGCTATGATTTATATCTTGTTATAATTAATCAAGTTGTGATTACTTCCACAAAAACTAAATACTAAATAGTGTCAAAATTGACATAACTGAATTTTTAAAACAAATATTATATTATTAAATTATATAATATTATTAAAAATATAAGGTTTGGAAAAATGGATTAAATAATATTATATATGTCATTAATGAACCACTTGAGGTTCTATTGTAATTTTATAGTATGTTTATTAACAATATAGTGTAAGAATACAAAAAGACATGGTAAACGTTTAACTATTCAACTCAGAGATATATCATAAAGATTGGGTTAATATGTTGACCTAAAATTGTATAAAACCAATTGTTTGAGAGGATTTAGACCCATAACCACCTTATTCTCTAAATAAATTCTATTTTAGCCATTAGAAACCGAAAATAATAATATTATAAAATAATATTTTAATTTTTTCGTAAGGTGCCCCTCACCTCTCTTATAAAAGGGCACTTCCCCTTATCTTAATTTCACACCTCCAAAGCCATTTGGCTCAGCCAACCTCTGCCAAAATACCTTCCCAAATTCCATCAAATCAACCTATAGCCCCTAAATTGATCATAAATCCAACCTAAGGAGACCTTTTGATCAACTCAAAAGTAAACACCCGAAGAAGAGGTAATAATTTCACCGCCCTCTTTCAAGTTCTTTTCTTCTTCCACTTCCTCATTCTTTATTGTTTACATACCAAAATAATAACTAAAGTACCTCTTACATAATGTGATATTATTATAAATATGGTACAACCATATTATTTATTCTATACATCCTATAAATGAAAATTTCACCATACGTGCGTACGTACAGCATACCGTCTCCACGTCGTGGTGTAGTTTGTTATTCAAACACTTCATTATTTGGATATGTATAATAATGAGTATAAATGATGTAAATAATAAATAAAACATGTTAATGATTATTTATATATGATATACCATCAAATTACATACAATTTCACCATTAATATAATGATATTTTCACTCGTGTGTACGTACGGATTACCATCTCCACGAAGTGATGAGATTCATTTCCACATTCACAATTCAACGATGATTATAAAAATATATATTATTAATATTTATGTAACATATGACATAATAATGATACATAATAAATATATATATATGTATGTATGTATGTATGTATGTATGTATGTACTTATATATATCTTATTCACTTACTTCCATTCAATACGATATGAAAACAAAAATGGTGTTTATGCGTACGTATGGATTACCGTCTCCATAAACGGTGTTTTCCATTTCATATATCTATCTATTATACATATTTATATTCTAAATATATATGATATATAAATAATTTGTTATATTCTGGAAGTATGTAAATCATGATCTAAATGATATGATCAATAATAACAAGTTAAAACACATACGATAAAGAAAGCGATTATTACCTGAAATGTTAATTAATAAGAAAATAATTATTAAATGGGTAATATAAAGTGATAAATGAATCATGTATGATATAATAAATATGAATATGGTTTTTTTATAATTTAATAACATACTATTCTCATTATAAAGTAGGTTAACATACCCTCCACCAAGGAAAAGTACAAGGTAAGGGTTAATTTTACAATCTCTTTATTATCCAAGGTTGTTTTTACGTAAATATATACTGGTACATCTTTATCATCCACATCCGTGTTTTTTTAAAAATTTATTTCAAAAAATTTTTACTATTTACTAGACTATGGGATAAATTTATTTATACCCTTATTTGACCATATATATTTTGGAAGGAATTTTCCATTATTTTCCAAACAAGGTACTTTATGACCTTTTTGATAAAATTAAGGTAAGAATGTCGTTTTTTAACTTATACAGCAGGTGTGGTTATTCTCTGCCATTATTACACCTTTGAATATTTTCTTACAATATTATAAGAATATTTTCAAAATAAATGTTTTCTTTTATAATTACATGACTTTTAAATGATTTTAAAATAGAAAGAGATATTCCTCTAAAATAATTTTCATTTCATCTATGTCAATATCCTTTGATGGATTTTACACTTGTTCAAGTTGATTCATTATGATACAAATCTTCCCTATTGTATTGAAGGTCTTGTGATATGTTTGACTATGGATGTGTTATTTTTACACCATTCATGGTTTATGGATAAAGTATTGACATTTTATATGTTATTTTTAATACAAATGTTTATGTTATGTTTAAAACTTTTCATATGAGGAATGCATTGGACTTAGTAAGTGATGGGTGGAGCCCGCTATAGCTC
The DNA here is from genome assembly GCA_963277665.1 of Viscum album. Taxonomy (NCBI): domain Eukaryota; kingdom Viridiplantae; phylum Streptophyta; class Magnoliopsida; order Santalales; family Viscaceae; genus Viscum; species Viscum album. Next base: position 273,937,421 of record OY728165.1, on the reverse strand, counting down.
CTCGATTTATCGGTAGGTCTCATGAGACAAACTGGTGTCTTGGCACAAGGCCTTGAAAAAATATTATTTTTATTCTTGGCACAAGGCCTTGACTATGTGGTTTTGAATTCTTGCTTTTTTCATTCCATCATTTCGAAATTGGATATTGATATTACATGTGATTATTCGACTAGTAGAATATCCATCTAAATATGTAAATGGAATTATTTAATTTACATTTTCCATATTATGTTGAAGTTTAAGTTTAAAAGGCTTTTGTTTTAGTCTTATACATTGCCTTAAATGTTTATGATTATTTATAAAAGTTTTCGCTATATTTTTATCCTTACTGAGCATCGGATCTCACCTCTTTCTATGTTTTATTTTTTCCAGGATGCGAAGAAGTATATTATGTCTGAACTACAAGGATAGTCTAAGGGATATGAATGTGGTCAATGGAGACAATGTTGATGTTGTTTTTCATTTTATAATGTAATGTAAAACTTATGAACGTATCCAATACTTCCAAGGCTACTAAACTGATCGGTATTTTGGGATTTGATCCCTTGTGATCATGCCAATGTCATGTAATAATGCATCGACTCTGGGTAACTGGGGTCGGGGTGTTACACATGAGGTTTCCTCTTACATAATAATGGATCTTATTCTATCTTTTCTATATTTTTTGTAGATGGTTGAATTCAAAACATATATCTCATATTCAATCAACCACACCTCAATCTGATACATAATGTGCTCAGTATGAATCAAACAATATTTTTTTAGTTTATAAATTACATTTTAGTTCAAAAAACGCATCACAAACAAAGAAAATAAAATTCATTAATATTATTTTTTATAATTTATTCCAACAATCCATAATTTATTTGTGATGTGTAAGAACCAACCGCACCTTAATCTGACACATGGGGTTTTCAATATGTATCTATTTGTTTAAAAACTAAATTAATTTTCATAAAAATAGACATGTGACATAATAAACAAATCCATTTTTATTATTTTGATATATTAAGGAAATTATATATATGTAATTTTTATGTTTAGGAATCTACCACACCTTAGTAAGATACATGGTTTTCCCAATATGATTCAAAGTTCCCATTATTAGTTCAAAATTGATATTAGCATTCAAAACATGTGTCTCTCACTTAAAATGAGAAAAATCACTCATATTTTGTTAATAATTTATTTCAATGATTCATAAGTAATTTTTGATATGTAAGAATCAGTGTCATGTCAAACTGATACACAATGTGACCGATATGACTCAAAGTATGTGTTTTATGTTTAAAATGACATTTTAGTCAATAAAATGTGACATAATTAAAACCAAGGAAAAAAATATTGTTTTGATACTTTTAAAAAATTATCAATAGGTCATTTTTAACATATCGGAATAAACTACACCTTAATCTGACACACAATGTGACCAGAATGACTCCAAGTGTGTCTTTTTATTTAAAATTGACATTAATTTTAGTAAAAAAGACAAGTGACATACTAAAAACTAGATAAATTTAAATATTATTGTTTTTATACATCAATAAAATTATCCATAATTAATTTTTGATGTGTAGGAATTATATTAACCTCAATATGATACACAATGTTCCCAGTATGACACAAAGTGTCCATTATCAGTTTAAAATTGAAATCCTAGTTCAAAAAGTATCAAACAATAAAAATCAAGAAAACACACTTATGATGTTTTTATAATTTAGTTAAATGATTCATAAGTAATTTTTTACATGTAAAAATCATTCTCATGTAAAAATGACACATTATGTGACCAGTATGACTCAAAGTACATGTTTTAAGTTTAAAATTACATGTTAGTAAAAAAACACAAGTGACATACCCAAAACTAATCAAAGGATTTTTTATTGTTTGGATATATTAATAAAATGATCCATAATACATTTTTTATGTTTATTAATTTGCCTCACCAAAATTTAATACACAGTGTGACTGATATGAATCTAAGTGTGTCTTTTTTACTTAAAATTGACATTAATTTTAGTAAAAAGGTAACTGACATACTCAAAACTAAGTAAACACATTTAGATTGTTTTGATAGTTTAGGAAAATTATTTATAAGTCATTTTTTACTTTTAATAATCATACACACCTCAATATGATACATTATGGGGTTGGAATTTCACAAAGTGTATGTTATGCATTTAAATTTGATATTTTAGTTCAAAAAGTGTCACTCAATGAAAGCTAAGAAAATATTCTAATATTATCTTGATAATTTATAAAAATTATTAATATATCATTTTTGATGTTTAGGATTTAGTATAATGTTAAACCAATTCATGATTTGACCGGTATGACTCAATCAACATGTTTCCACTTTAAAATGAATTTTTAGTAAAAAAAGACAACTAACATACTCAAACCCAAGTAAAAGAATTTATATTGTTTTGATACATTATGAAAATTTTCTATATGTCATATTTGATGTGTAATAATGAGACCAACCTCAATACAATTAATTATGTGACCAGTATGTCTCCAAGTGTGTATTTTTATTTACAATTTACATTAATTTTAGTAAAAAAGGAAACTAACATACTCCAAAGAGAGAAAACACATTAATATTGTTTTTATCCTTTAGTAAAATTATCCATATATTATTTTCGATGTTTAATAATTAAACACACCTCAATATGAAAAAAGGTGTGATCGTTATGACTCCAAGTGTGTCTTTTTATTTAAAATTGACATTACTTTTAGTAAAAGAGACAACTGGAATATTGAAAACTGATCAAACACATTTAGATTGTTTTGATTGTTTTTAAGAAATATCCCTAAGTAAATTTTTATGTGTGGGAATTAGATAAACCTTAATCTAATACACGACGTTCCCAGTATGATTCAAAATGTATTTCATCATTTTAAAATTGACATTTTAGTTCAAAAAGTGTCTCTCCCTGATAACTAAGGAAACATGATCTGATTTTCCTGAGAATTTAGTTAAAAAATATAATTCATTTATGAGGGGTAGGAATTAGTATCACATTAAACTGACGCATTATGTTACCAATATTACTCAAAGTGTGTGTTTCTAATTTAAAATTAAATTTTAGTAAAAAAAGAAAAGTGAAATATTTAAAACTAAGAAAACACATTCAGATTATTTTTATACTTTATAAAAATAATCCATATTACATTTTTCATGTGTAGGAATCAGCTGCACTTAAATATGAAACACAATGTGATAGGTATGACTCCAAGAGTGTCTTTTTATTTAAAACTTAAATTAATTTTTTTATAAATGACAATTTACATACTAAAAACTTAAGAAAACACATTCATACTATTTCAATACTTTATTAAGGCAATACATAAGTCAATTTTTATGTGTTGCAATAATCCAAACCTCAATTTCATACATGATATTCCCAGTATGACTCTTAATGTCCGTTATCTATCTAAAATTTTTATTTTAGTTTAAAAAATAGAACTCACTAAAAACCAAGAAAACAGACTCAAATTAGTGTAATAATTTAATAAAATGAATCATAATTAATTTGAGACATGTGGGAATTAATCTAATTTTAAACTAATATACAATGTGACTGGTATGACTCAAAGTGCATATTTTCATTTTAAAATGACATTTTAGTAAAAATACAATTGACATACTAGAAAGTATGAAAAAGAAATCATATTGTTTTGATACTTTAGGAAAATTATTTATAGGTCATTTGTGATGAGTATGAATTATCTGAACCTCACTCCCATACATGGTGTGACTGGTATGACCCCATGTGTGTCTTTTTATTTAAATTTGACATTAATTTTAGTAAAGAAGACAACTTACATTCTCAAAGATGATAAAATTCCTTCAGATTGATTTGATAATTTAGTAAAATGATCCAAAATCCATTTTTGATGCATATGAATCATAATTACCTCAATTCTATGGATTGTGTGTCTGGTATGACTCCAAGTGTGTCTTTTTTATTTAAAATTGACATTATTTTCAGAAAAATAATCATCTAACATACTCATAGTTTAGAACACGCATTCATATTGTTTTTATACTTTAGGAAAAAGATATATAAGTTATTTGTGACATGTAGGAATAATACTCACCTCAATCCCATACATGATGTTCCCAGTATGACTCAAAGTGTCCACTATCAGTTTAAAATTGATATTTTAGTTCAAATAGTTTCACTTACTAAAATCTACGAAAATGAACTCAGATTGTCCTAATAATTTAGTATAATGATTAATAAGTCATTTTGGATGTGTAAAAATCAGTCTCACTTCAAACCAAGACATGATGTGACCAGTATGTCTCAAAGTGAATGTTTCTAGGTTTAAAATGAAATTTTAGTAAAAAAGACAAGTGACATACTCAAAAATGAAAAAAAATTGTATTGTTTTTGATACTTTATAAAAAAAATTCAAAATTCATTGTGAATTTTTAGAAATCATCTAAATCTCAATCATTTTCATGGTGTGACCAGTATGACTCCAAGTGCATGATTTCAATATATATGTGTAATTTTAGTTTAAAACGTGCATCACATCACCAAAACTGAGAAAACAAGCCTCGATTGTTTTCCCATCATTTTATCTGATATTACTTAATTATTTTCATTATAATTTTATATCTTATACTTATTTATTTAATTTTCTAAGAGATAATTCTTAAAGACGATTAAGAAATGGTGTGACATGCAAGAATCAACCACAACTCAATATGATACACAATGTTCCTAGTATGACTAAAATTTTCATTTAAAATCATCACTTTGTATTTGATGTATTTATATTTAGTATCGATAACATACTAATTTTTTTATTATATAGGTTTATTCATTTTCTTGGGCATGGGTGGTTTATTCGCAATATCATGAATCGGGGCCAGTGGCTAAAGATGGAGGAACATTGATTTTTTTGAATGTTAGTGATAATTTTTACTTAATCATAAAATTGTATAAATAATTTTTTTAAATGCATATAATATAGTGTTTTTTATTTTATTTTTTTGTAAATTTTATTTCATTTAAAATATGATTTTAGACCTATTTATGGTGTTGTTTCTAGTATTGTAGGTGTTATTTATGGTGTTGTATTATTTTAAAACACACTGTGGCATAACCCTTTATCAACACAAATAAATACACTAATAAAGGTATCCATTATAAATTATTCTAAAAGTGTTGATGAAGGATCCCATTATCATCCTTTTTTGGCATTGATAAAGGAACCCTCTATCAATGTGTTTCTAGTATTGATAAAATCCTAGGGATTTTAATCATCATTTGGTATTCATAACTTTTTTTCACTAAAAACGGAAACATTTATCATTTCAAAGGTTTTTTTATAATACTGTTTACATAAATCCATCCAATGAAGGATTTGGTGAAAACGTAAAGAGGATAACCGAATAAGAGGTCATGTTCTTTAAAAAGAGTTTTTATTTTATTTGTTCCTCCACATAATTAAATTATTAATAAACCATGATGATATAATTACCTAAGAATATTACATATAATTAGATATTTTTATAATAATTTAATGACCTATAATCATCCACACTTCCATAAAATGGTTTACAAAATCATCATTTTTGTGTATAGTGGACAACCATCTCATGAACCGGTGTCATTCATTTTTCCATTACCAACTCTCACAATAGGGTAGGATAATGGATATAAAGAATATATATAATATTTATAATATAATTATACATATTTATTAAATATATCATATATAACTTTTTTTACTTTCTATTCTATAGGGGATAGGATAATGTCACTTGTGTATATTGAAAAAGACATCCTCATGAAGTGATGTGAATCATTTTTCACAATCTATTCACATGGAAGGTATTAAGGATAATTTTAAATAATATATTTTATATAAATTACATAATTATAAAATTAATTACATATTTATTACTATGAAAATATACTATACAATTTTATTTTTACACTAAAAAATAATAACAACATTCGTGTATATGTGCACTACCGCCTTCCTGAAGCGATGTGAATCTCTTTCATCACCACACCACATGGATGATACATATAATTATATTTAAATAAATAATATTTTATATATTATATTATTATCATTATTAAAAGATAATATATTACATAACTTTTTTCCATAATGATCATTGAAAATTGGAAATGTTACTCATGGGAATGTACGACCTATCATCTCCATGATTGTAACACTGTTCATTTTTCATAACCATATTTCATCTTTGGTTTTAAAATTAAATTTTTAAATAAATATGATAATTAATTTGTGATTATTTTTCTAGATATAATGGAATAATATAATATGCTAAGGAACCAGATCTTTTGTGATAAAACATGTATGAGAACATAATACAATTAACACAAAAAATAATGAGAATAATAAAATATTGTTAACAAAGAGGTGATAAGATTTCATAAAATTATAATATTTTATATTATAAATATTAATACATTTACACAAAATTTTAATAACATGCTTAAAACTACTATAAAATATTTTAAATTACGTTCAACCAAAAGGATGTGTGAGGTAAGGGTTTCTCGTCTTACTTTTACTTCTATGATATATACGCTTTATTCACCACTTATTTATCTTGTGTTGTGTATATACTGTCAATTTTTTCTATTATACCATGAATTCATTTATCTTTATGGTATTTAATGTTTCATTTAAATTTATTTATTTCATGGGGTTTAGGATTCAAAAGTTAACAAAGTGGTAAAGGTTTATTTCAAAATATCATCATTATTCCAGATTGGTTTATTTAAGTATAAATTGAGGGAATTATTTGATATTTTTGTCTTCAAATAATTAATATTTTCTTCTCTTATGGTTATTCATGAACTTTTTAATGTAATTGTATTTTTTTCCTCTCTTAGGTACTTAAATTGATAATTTTTTTAATGAAAATTCAACGTTAGTTGTATCTTCGTTCGAAAATCCTTTTTCATTATAAAACAATGTATTCTAAAAATGTTTTATAATTACTAAAATTATTTATTAATTACATTTTACCCAAGTTTTAATTTTTACAAAATGTTTTTAAATGAATCTTCTTTTCATTTTAGAATGAAGAACTTTTCTAACCTTTTTACATTGTAAAAGGATTGTCTCTTTTAACATATACGACATGTATAGAATTATATACCACTGTGATCATTATTTATATGAATATTAGTTTACAAATTTTCATGTTTATTTAAATACTTTTTTTCTTATAATTCACGAAATTTTTTAGTTTTGAAAAGTCATTTTCAAAGAAAAGAATTTTGAAAATATATTATGAATTTTCTAGTATTAAAATAAAAAAATGTGATATTTGAAGAAATGCTATTTGCCTCAATAAATGTAAAATTTGATGTTTTAAAATAATTTCCCATATAAGTTGATTTACTTTTATGTTACTCGTTCTTAATGAGTGTGTACTCCAATAATACAATCCTAATTATTTCTCAGGATGGTTTATTATCAGTTTGAATGGGGATGTACTATGTTGATACCATTCACTTTACTTTGCTTGTTTAATGATTATGTCTATTGATTAGGGAATGTATTTATATTACTTTTTCTAGTTCAAATATGGATATTTATGTGCATTATGTTTCACCCCATTCATATAAGGAAGAAATTAGACCTTGTAAGTGATAGGAAGAGCCTGTTATGGCCCCTCGATGCATCAGTAGGTCTCAAGAGATAATTTGGAAATGGTTTTGGCAGAGGCCTTACCCATTTATATAGATGTATTGGCATAATTTTCAATAGTATTATATTTTTTAGGAAGAATTGATGGTATTAAATGTCTTAAAACAAGCCTCAAAGATATGTTTTAGATTTCCATCATTATGTGTTTAATCATTATGATTTCATTTATTGATATTTCATGTGATTATTCGTTTAGTTAGAATATACATTGTGAAGTTTTAATCTCATGTGATTATTTATAAGTCATTATGTGATCATTATTTATTCCTTCCGTATTATTCCCAATTATTGATTAAATTTAACATATTTCTATTATTTACCATTAAATATTGATTATGCCTTATTTATTCACAAATTCTATTGTACACTAACCCATAATGAGCATCTGATCTCACCCATTTCTTATGATTTAATTTTCCAAAGATACTTAGAAGTATTTTGTGATGTATTTTAGGGATATTATAAGGGGAATAATTTTATTATCATGGAAAATTATTTGTCAATTTTATATTTTAAAATGTAATGTGAATTTAAAGTATGTATATAATTTAGCAACACTACTAAACTTGTTGGTCCTTTGGGATGTGATTCCTTATATCTTATACTAATTTAATAAAGTAGACACATGCTTCGTGCTACTGGGTTCGAGGTCTCTACATATACATTATGATAATATAATATAAAAAATAATTAATAATAATACTAGATTAATAAATCCATTGTAAAAAAATAACACAAACAAAAATTTTTATCCTTGGGGTTTCCCCTGAATCTTGTCACATAGACTGTAACTATAGAAAGAAATAAAAGATTTATAAATATAAGATACATGTTGTGAGATATGTGAATAAGATGAATGATTTTAGTGATGTCTCTATGGATTATATAGTAATGAGATATAATATATATGTATATATATATATATATGGTTATTATAAATTTTTTCATTTGATATATTATCATTGTAAATATTGTCAATGGATAAATTTTCACTCAGTTTGAATACATCCAATTGATATATTTATGATGCGTAATTGTTAGTAAAAAATAAATAAAATTATTCAAGAAAATAATAATTAAACAAAAATATAAATTTATTTTTGAATATTTTATTATGAATATAAAATTTTTAATAATTAAATATTTGTAATAATATTATTTTTGTCAATAATAAATGGTTTGATTTATTTATGAAATTTAATCAAAAAAATTTGATACTATTTTCTTTATAATATTTAATTTCTAGTGGATAAATTAAAATTTTCAAGTGGTTTTATTTGAAATCATTTAATGTGAAATAAGTATATTTTTTGAAGAAATGTTTTTAAAAGTACCATGTATTTTTTATATTAATAAATTAAATTGAATAATATTAAATGATAAAAATATTTTCATGTTCTAGTATATAAATTGATAGATAAAAACATATTTAAAAGGTAACTTATATGAAATATGATTAAGAACATTTAATGTATATAATGTTAATTTTCTAAAAAAAATCCAATATATATTATTTTTTCTTTTAAAATAATGATTACTCATATTTCAGAATTGAATTAGATTAAATGGTTTTAAAAATTTTATTCATCACATCCAAATTATTTATGGATGAAATTTTCATTTTTAGTCTTAAAAATAAGTTTTTTAGATAAAATTAAGTTACCATGATTAAGGTAAAAAGGGTAAAAAGAAATAAAATAATTTTTAGAAACATAAAATATAAAAAAAACATATCTCTAAACATGTGTATGAGGAATTTCTCATCTAGAAAATATCCCAACTCAATTATTTTTCCACTTACTATCCACTTTCTTTTCAAAATGACAATATAATACATTAAGGAATGGGAATTTATACAAATTCCACATAAATGTCATCAATAAGAGGATCACTCCTCTACCCATAGAAAAACTATTTTCTTTCAAATAACCCATAAGTCGCTACCCATTTTTCTCTTATAAGTCATCCTTATTTGTTTGGTATTCTCTGGATCTAAGAAGGAATCCTAAATCCTTTATTTTGAAGGAACCTGTATTGAGAAGGAGATAATTCACCAAAGTTAGTACATAGTTCATCGCCATTGTTTTCAATTACATTATCTTATAAGCTATTTATAAATTTAATTATCCATTGTAATTATATTATATTAATATCAATATTTTTATACTAAAATTATATTACTATAATATTACTTAATATTCTTACACATTTCATTAGTGTTCTATGTTCTTGTTTGGTTCAGTTCAGCCACCAAGATAAACACTATTACACCAAATATAATCATTTCCACAATTAAAAATGGTAAAGATATTAATATTACTTATATATGACATTATATTTTAATTTATTCCTTTAATATGATTCTATAAGGAAACCACATTTTAATAATGGTCATTTTAAAATAACATATTTTTATTTATAAATTAACTAAAACATCATTGTCATAAATTTCATTCTCTTATACCATAAAAATATCTACCACTAAAAAAATGTGAAACTACAAAAATAAATGAAGATAAAATATTAAAATAAATTCCATATTAAGGGAATAATTAACTTGATGTCAAATAATGTGTATAGTTATATCTATTACAAAACTATATAGAAATATTCCAGATTACTAATATCTCATGACGAAAATAAACAATAACTAACTATAATATGTTTAATGAATGAATAAAAATGAATTATATGAAAGGAATTGTATAGGATTATGGTTCTTAAATATTTGATTAATATTATTATGTCTATTATAATTTATTTTAAAACGCTTTTGGGGATGTTTAGAGTAATGGTAAAGGTTTTCACATCTCAAATTTCGATTCATTGAGATTTCTTAAATATTTACAACCTATATTATTATATGTTCTGTATATGAAAACCCATAGATGTAATTAACCATTATTTTCATGTAATTTATTGAAATATCATTTCTATCTTAGGTTTTATATTTCAATGGATTTTGATTCAAAATTTAACAATTCATAGGGGTTTCTTTTCTACTGTCACTTTCAAATCAATATTGTATATGTAAGAACACTTATTTGGATATTTTTGTTTTGAAGTTTATCTCTTCAAAAAATATAAATTATAATAATATTTTTATTTTTTGGGGCCGATATGTCTTCATAAAATTTTACCACATTTTAGAAATTAAATTTAAAGTTGGTTTTGAGAGGAGTTGACCTTCTCTCTTTTTTTATTTTGGAATATCTGTTAAGAAAAGTATTGTTTTCAACAATACATATTAATGTTATTTAAAGGGGGAGATTATTGAAAATAATACTCTATCTCTTTATGATAATTTTGATGCTCACAAATACCCTTAGTTATTTTCTAATGATTTTATTTAGTATTTTGTAAGAATTTATTAATTTATTTTACTCTTGATATAACGAGAATTTATTACTTATTCAGAATCTGCTTTAGGGCGTTTTGGAATCACTATTTATACCTTATGTGGATAAATATAGCGCGGAATCTACTTTAGCGCGTTCTGGAATCATTGTTCATACCCTAAGTGGATAAACGTAGCGTAAGGATGAAAAGTGTGTACACTTTTTGAGATAAGAGAAAAGTATGGTTAAACAACCATACGTTTTCAGCAAAGTATAGAAGAAGAACCTTACATTAGGAAGGAACCTTACGTTTTGGTTATCAGAAAAGTATGGAAGGAGAACCGTACGTAAATTCTAAACGTTACGTTTGTGTCTCAAAATTATGGTTCATCAACCTTACTTTTGTAAACAACCATACGTTCTTGGAAAAGTATGGATCAAGTAAAAGTATGGATCTTTTACCTTACGTTTGAGAGTTGAAGAAAATGTATGGATGATCAACCCTACATTTATGTTCAACCTTACGTTGTCAACCTTACATTTAAAAACTATGTCACAAACCCTACGTTTTGAGGCCACGTCATCAACCGTACGTTTGGCGTCGAAAATTTTGACAGATGATATTTTTGTGCAGCGATTAGTAAGCTGATTATTGGGCGGATTTCAAGACGGATTTAAAGTCGTTTTTTAAAAGTATGACTTTGACTGATTCAAAGCCGTTTTATTAATGGATTTAATATCTAATTAAAAGGTCCTTTTTATGCCGAGTCTTAATAGAAGTTACGACTTCTCTATAAATTCAAATTTTTGAATATCGAAAATCAGAAGGCGACTTTTATGGATCTAAATGTGCAGGAGATATACTCAGATTTATTATATATGTTCTCTCTGAAACACAAGGTATGTGTGTGTATGGTGATTGATCTATTATTAAAAAAGGTGGAAAACCGAGACAGCAGAAATTCAAGATTGATCTGTTATTTCAAAAAGGAGCGTCAAAGCCCTGTTTGTTTAATAAGAAGGAACTTGATAGAAGATTCACTTGTTCTGCATCGAATATCTATTGTGGATCTACTACTACTGAATTTGTGAACTATATCTCTATATCTATTGCAACTGGATCGACTCAAAACTGCTTCGTCTTGAAAATCAATATTTCTAGAGACTTCGATCCATCTGCTGTCAATTGCATTCTGTTGAAATTGTGAAGATCAACTTGAAAATTTCTGAAATTATTTTTATTCTTGAGTAACCAGCTTCTCGTTCTAAGTTATGTAGGTTCATGTTTGAACCAGAAGGATTTTTTTTCCATGGATTGTAAAGTTGTCAACTGCCTATACTCAGTTGTGAACCGGTCTATGGAAAAGAAGACCAGATAGTGAAAATCACCAAGCTTGTGGAGTTGAATGTTAGTGGAGTGGACTAGGGGCCTTATGTTCCCCCGAACCACTATACATCTTTGTGTTCTTGTTTTTACTTTTTCCGTTGCACGATCAAATCTGATAAAGTATAAAGGACAGAACTCGTTCAATCAAAGAGTTATTGAAAAATTGCAAAAGTCACAATTCACCCCCCCCCCCTCTTGTGTATAATCTGTAGATTTAGATCCAACAATTGGTATCAAAGGAGGAGCTTCTGATAGAACCTTAGCAAGCTAGTAGAATTTAAGGATTATACAACATAGAATCATGACTGATACATGAGAAGGGATGTCAATGGTCAGAGCACCATATTTTAATGGAGACAACTATGGTTGCTGGAAATCGCGCATGATAATATATCTGAAAAACCTTGGATATAGAGTCTATTCAAAGATTCTGACTCCTTATGAAATTCCTAAAAATCCAGAGACATGGAGTGCTGCTATAGAGGCAGAGTACAATATGAACTCGAAGGCTATGAATACAATTATCTACGGTCTAGGACCAAATGAATTTAACAGATCTTCTCAGTGCCCGATAGCATATGAGATGTGGCAAAAAATAGTCGTAGCATATGAAGGAACAAACAATGTGAGACAAATGAGATATGCAACTGCCAAATTAAAATTTGATACTTTCAGAATGGTTGAAGGTAAAAGCATTACCCAAATGAATGGGAGATTGAAAGAAATTGTCAATAACATAACAGCTCTAGGAGAACCTATCAAGTAGGCTGATAAATATTTAAAATTACTAAGGGTACTTCCTACTCGATGGAATAGTATCTCTTCTGTAATCAGACAATCAACTCATGTCAAATATCTAACCATGAGAGAGCTGATTGATACATTGATGATGTATGAAGCTGAAATGCAAGATGAGGCTAATGAACATAAAGTGCTTATCAAAAGAGAAGATACTGCCCTGAAGGTAACTTCACAACAAAAGAATAGAAAGAAGAAGAACAAAGAAGTCAAAGCTAAATCAGAAAGTTCTGACTCATCAAACTCAGATGAAGAACTGGCTCAGCATTCCAGGAAATTTAGAAATTTATACAACAAGAAAAGAGGCTTCAAAAAATCAACTAAGGGAGATAATAAGGAAGGAAGATGTTATGAATTTAAGAAGATGGGGCATATCAGACCATATTTCCCACAATTGAAGGATGCAAAGAAAAAGAAATTCTTCAAAAGAAATGAATTTGAGAAGAAAGATAAAAAATCTATGAAAGCCACTTGGAGTGTATCTGAAGACTCCAGAAGATCTTCTAAATCAAGATCAGAGAAAGAAGAAGTTAATCTAAAAGAAAACATGTTCTTCATGGCAAAAATTGATGAGGTACACTCATATTACTCCTCTGAATGAAATTCTAAATCAAGCTACACAAATGAAAAACTAGCAGCCTACTGCAATATGCTTGAAGAAAGATATGATTCACTATTTAAGAAACATAAGTCACTAAAAAATAAACATTAATCCATTTCAGATGAAAGAAATAAATTGCTAAAACAACATAAGGAATTAACTGATAAATGCAATTCGATTAACATTAACTATATTAATTTTGAATCAAGAATAAAAACACTACAGGATGAAGTAGAATCTTACAAACAGGCTGCATTGGTTTTTAGAAAAGGAGATAATTCATTAAATGAAATTCTTGGAAAAAAATTCATTATAAAGGAGAGATTTGGAATTGGAAGTAAAGGAGAAAAATCAAAGCTATATAAAAATTATTTTGTTCCTATCTCTAAAAAGGTTAATTGTAACTTTTGTGGGACAAATGGGCATATAGCTAAAAACTGATTCTTAAGACAACCTCAAATTTGTGGTATTAAGAAAGCCTATGTTTCAAAAGGATTATATGATTCAGCTAATTTTAAAAGAACAAAGCAAATCTGGATACCCAGATCATTGCTAGCTAGCACCCCTGGACCCAACAAAATATGGGTACCAAATCAATCTGTTTGAATGTCTTTGTAGGTAGCATGCCACCAAAGAAAAAAAGATATATGGTACATGGACAGTGGCTGCTCAAGACATATGAGTATAAACTCATTGGATTTTTCTTCACTCACTCAAAAGTAAGGAGTACTTGTCACATTTGGTGACAATTCCAAAGGAAAAATCATTGGCATTGGAACTGTTGGAGATCCAAAAACAGTCTCAATCAACAAAGTACTTTATGTACAAGGATTAAGACACAATATGATAAGTATCTCTCAACTTTGTGATGATGGATATACTATTGATTTTTCTAACAATTTTTGTACTGTTTCTAAAGATAAACTATTTAAATTTAAAGCAGCAAGAACTGAAAATGTATATACTCTGGATTTAAATTCCTTGTGTAAACAACAAGTAAACTGCTTGACTACTAAAATAAGTGAATCCTAGATCTGGCATAGAAGACTTGTACATTGAAATGTATATGTTTTAAATAAGTTATCTAAGAAACATTTAGTTTCTGATTTACCTTGTCTCAAATTTGAAAGTGACAGATTTTGTGATGCATGTCAACTTGGCAAGCAACACAAATCATCCTTCAAATATGTTATTAAGGTTTCTACATCTAAACCTCTAGAACTTACTCATATGGATTTTTTTGGACCCTCAAGAGTAGAAATATTAGCTGGTAAATTATATATATATATATGTTTTAGTTTATGACTATTCAATATTTACATGGATTTTCTTTTTGAAATTTAAAAATGAAGATTTTACTTTATTTGAAAGTTTCTGCAAATCCGTTCAAAATGAAAAAGGGTTCAATATAATCTCATTGAGAAGTGATCATGGTGGGGAATTTGAGAATCTTTAATTTATTTCCTTTTGCTCAAATATGGGTATTAAACACACCTTCTCTGCACCAAGAACACCTCCACAAAATGGGATTGTAGAAAGAAGAAATAGAACTATTCAAGAAATGGCTAGAACTATGTTAAATGAATATAGCCTACCTATATATTTCTGGGTAGAATATGTGAATACAGCTTTTTATATAATTAATAGAGTTTTAATTAGACCTATTTTGAAAAATAAACACTATGAACTATGGAATAACAGAAAACCTAAAGTAAATTATTTTAATGTTTTTGGATACAAGGTTTACATCTTAAACACCAAGGATAATCTTGGTAAGTTCGATCCAAAATCTGATGAAGGTATTTTCTTAGGATATTCTGCTGCTTCAAAATCATATAGAGTTTATAATAAGAAGTCAAGGATTATTGAAGAATCAGTTCATGTGAAATTTGATGAATCTGATCCCTTTAAGAAAAGGATAGAACAAATGGATGAACTTGACTCTAATGATAACATGAGACTTGAGAACTTAAAGAATGTTTTTGAAAATGATATAAAAGAAATTCAGTCCAGATCAGAGGAACATGATACTGAAGAACCTTTAAATATATTACCTAGACAGTTTAGAACCATAAAGAATCACCCTTTAGAAACTGTAATAGGTAACCTAGAAACTGGTGTTCAAACTAGAAGAAACTTAGGAAACCTAGTGGAATTCTCTGCCTTCCTATCTCAACAAGAATCCAAGACTATAGAATAAGCTATAGATGATGAAATATGGGTAATAGCAATGCAAGATGAATTAAACCAGTTTAAAAGAAATAAAGTTTTGGAATTAGAGGAAAGACCTAAAAATTATCCTGTAATAGGAGCCAAATGGGTCTTCAAAAATAAACTTGATGACCAAGGCACAATAACTAGAAATAAAGCAAGATTAGTAGCTAAAGGATATAATCAAGAAGAAGGAATAGATTATGATGAGACTTTTTCACCTGTAGCTAGGTTAGAAGCCATTAAAATCTTTTTAGCTTATGCATCTTATATTAATTTTAAATTATTTCAGATGGATGTTAAATCTGCCTTTTTAAATGGTTATTTAATAGAGGATGTTTATGTTGAGTAACCTCCTGGTTTTGAAATTTCACAAAAACCAGATTATGTTTTTAAACATACTAAAGCTCTTTATGGCCTTAAACAAGCACCTAGAGCTTGGTATGAAAGATTAAGTTCTTTTTTTTTGAAAAATGATTTTATTGTTGGAATGGAAGACCCGACACTCTTTAAGAAAACTGTGAAAAGTAATGTTTTATTGGTTCAAATTTATGTTGATGATGTAATCTTTGGATCAACTAATAAAACTCTTTGTCATGAATTTTCAAAATTAATGAAAGAAGAATTTGAAATGAGTATGATGGGATAATTAAATTTGTTTTTGGGTCTTCAAATATTTCAAAAATATTTTGGAAATGTTTTAAATAAAAGAAAATACATTACTGATTTACTTAAGAAATTTGGACTTGAAAACATGAAGTCATTTACAACTCTTATGTGTACTAATATAAAACTTGATTTTGATGAAACTGGAAAATCAGTTGACAAAAAGTTATATAGAGGTATGATTGGTAGTTTGTTATATCTTATTGCTAGTAGGCCATATATAATGTATTCAGTATGTCTTTGTGCTAGATTTCAATCAAATCCTAAAGAATCTCATCTAATTGCTGTTAAAAGGATTTTTAGATATTTAAAAGGAACTATTTTTCAATATCTTCTTTATCCTAAAACTTCTGATTTCAATTTGATTTCATATTCAGATACTGACTTTGGAAGTTGTAGATTAGATAGAAAAAGTACATCAGGTACATGTCACTTATTAGGAAAGTCATTAGTATCATAGTCTAGTAAGAAACAACATTCATTTTCCTTGTCAACAGCTAAGGCAGAATATGTTTCTGCTGGCAGTTGTTGTGCACAAGTGTTGTGGATGAAAAATACTCTTATGGACTTTGGATTTATTTTTACCAATACACCTATTTTATGTTATAATACAAGTGCAATTAATATTTCAAATAATCCTATTATCCATTTTAGAACTAAACACATTGATATAAGGAATCACTTTTTAAGAGATCATGTTATTAAAAAAGATATATTTTTAGAATTTATAAATACTGAAATTCAATTAGAATATATTTTTACTAAACCACTTCCCACTACAAGGTTTTATTTTATTAAGGGGGAGCTAAGTTTATTTAATTTTAAATAATTTTTTTTTTATTTACTTTTATTTTGTTTTTTGAATACTGTTTAAGTTTATTTTCTCTTTCCATATGAAAATTTTATTTGTTTTAAATATATGTAATGATTAGTGATTACACGGGAATCAAGGCTATCAGATCCTTTTCGTCTTCTAAACCATTTCACTTCTATCGAAACCATTTCGAAACCCAAAAATCACACTTCTACTCCTAAACCCTAATCTTCAAACCTCTGAAACCCTAACCTTCAAACCTTTAGAGATTCTTGCAATGATGGTAAGAACTAAAAGAGCCAGTGAAGTCGAGTCAAGCAAGGACAAGAGACAATGCATCGAGGGAAGAAAAATTTTACAGGGCAAGGTAATCGATCTCGACTGGTTATTTCAGAAAAATCTGATTTTGAAGCAAGCGCTGTCATTTCAGAATATTGAACAGTTGTTCAACAGTGAAAATACTGAATTTTTGTATGAAGTATAACTTATATACTACTTCAAATCTGTACAGTTTATCCTGGGAGATACCGAGGTAGTATGATGGCTAAGATAGAGGATAGGGATTTCTCAATCTCATTAGTAGGGATTAGTCAGATTCTTAACTGCCCTCATGAGGGAGTTTTTCATTTTTATTAGAAAAATATTAAAGATTCTATGCATAAATATGAGGACATCATGTCTTTTCTTTTTGGTACTAAGACAATAAAGAAAATGTTTGTCAAGGATTTAGAGCCTGATCAGAAGACTTTGGTCAAATTTATTCAGACTGGAATAGCTCCAAGAATGGCAGAAATGGAGAAGATTTTGTAGCATGATATGTATATAATGTTTCTTATGTTAAGTGATATTAAGTTAAACATTCAAAGATACATGGTAAGGTATCTCAATTACTACTGTCAAAGCGAGGCCCGGATGAATTTCTACCCTTTTGGTCGATTTATTTCTAAACTACTTCTTAAGAAATACATTGTGAGATTAGTGGATTCCCAAGTTACCTGTCATCACAGTAATGCGTTTAATGCAAGAACTTTAAGGAAGGATGGATATTTCTGGAGCACAATTAAAGAAAAACTTTTTCCAGCAGGAGATGAGGAAGACTCAGAGAGTGCTCAGGCTCAACCTGCTAAGTCCAAGGAGGGAAAAGCTGAATCCAGAGTCAGAAATATAGTAAGAAGGATTCGCTTTGAAGTGGAATATGTTGAGGAAGATAGAAGTCATGAAGGACTTTAATAAAAAAGAAAGAAACCTGTCAATGAGGAAGTTACTTTGCCTGCTTTGGAAACAAGAATAGAAGCTTTATTTTCTTATTCTTTTGTAAGGGAAGCTGTTGTTGATAAGACCATGGAAGATGTTACTGAAAGAACAGCACCAGCAGAGGGATCAGGAGTTCCAGAAGAAGCTCAAAGGGAGAATCAGGAACAGATTGTAGCTGATGTTGAAGTTGCATAGGAACAACAGATGGAGGCAGTGCCTGGTGAAGAAGTGGTCAGACCTCAGGAAACCACTGAAGATATTGTTCTTGAAAACCTAGTAGAAGGCCTAGATTATGATGTTTCTGATGAGCATGCTTCTGAATCTCACACATAGGTACTTCAAGAGGATTTTTCTATGGAAGAGTTTGAGAACTCTAAGGAATAATCTGTGGACCAACCTTCTCAGGACAGAGAAAAAGAAAAATCTAATGCTGAATCATTGCCTTTGGTACTTCTGCATCAACCAGAGAATGTGAATATGAATCAAGCACATGGTGCATCTGATTCAAGGCAAGAAGAAGTTGAAGAATTGTACAGAAAAGTATCTTAGTTGGAATCTGAGAATGTTTCTCTGAGAAAAGCCTTAGACTTAGAACATTTGAAATTTCAAAAGCTGAAGGAGTGTACAGTTTCAAGGCAAGAAGTTGAAATTTTTAAAGAGGATATGTTTATTGTTGTTACACAATTGAAATCCGAAATGGATATGAAGTCATATTTATCAAATCAGAAGTAATTTATGGATAAACAATTTGCATTAGTTGCAAATAGTGCAGTTAGTGGATCAGGTACTTCACCTGATTTAATCAAAAGGTTTCATACCGTCACAACTGTGATGAGCAACATGAATGACAGGTTACAAGATCTTCAATGTAACAGTGCTCCTTTATCAGTGTTTTTGGAAAATCAGAAGTTCTTAGTGGATCAACTGACATCTAGTGAACCATCGATCAGAATCCTGTTAAATCAGTTCTCAGAGAAGCTATCAGTGTTTGTTGAAAAAGAGGAAAGGATGCATGAGTTTTTCAGAGTCAATTTAAATAGGGATATTCATATGACTCAAGAGAACAGAGTGCTCATTATCAAACTTAGAGATGGGATGATGAAGAGACTTCGGGAACAGTTTACAGAAATCAAGTCTGCAATCCATAGGAGATAGACCCTGTTGCTTATCTTACCCAAACCTTGATTCCTGTGTATCCCATTGTCATGTATATACTGCTATTTTTGAAGGAAAATTTCCTTAATTGTTTATTTGTTTCTATCTCTATTTGTTTTACTAACTTTATTTTTGATATGATAGAACTCCAGATTTAATTATTGATAAATATTTAATAATAAGTATTTACCTACAGTTCAATGCCACATTAAATGTGTTAAAATCCATGATTTTTCATTCTTTTTTATATCACAAAAGGGGGAGAATTTGGATAAATACAACATCAAAAAGGGGGAGAATTATTTTTTATTTAGAGGGATTATTAAATGAGAAATTTGGATTTATAATTATCTTTTTTGTTGGACAAGTCTTTTTGGTGGAGAAGTTTTTATTTAAAACTTTATGTAACTAATTTTGAAAGTTAAATTTGTTTAAATAATTTTAATTATTTTATGGGTTTTTTGATCATCAAAAGGGGGAGATTGTTGAGAAAAATATTGGTTTCAATAATACATATTAATTTTATTTAAAGGCGAAGATTATTGAAAATAATACTCTGTCTCTTTATGATAATTTTGATGCTCACAAATACCCTTAGTTATTTTATAATGATTTTATTTAGTATTTTGCAGAAATTTGTTAATTTATTTTACTCTTGATATAACAAGGATTTTTTACTTATTCGGAATATGCTTTAGCGCATTCTGGAATCACTGTTCATACCCTACGTGGATAAACGTAGCATAAGGATGAAAAGCGTGTATACTTTTCGAGATAAGTATGGTTAAACAACCATACGTTTTCAGCAAAGTATAGAAGAAGAAACATACATTAGGAAGAAACCTTACGTTTTGGTTATCAGATAAGTATTGAAGGAGAACCGTACGTAAATTCTAAACGTTACGTTTGTGTCTCAAAAGTATGGTTCGTCAACCTTACTTTTGTAAACAACCATATGTTCTTGGAAAAGTATGAATCAAGTAAATGTATGGATCTTTTACTGTATGTTTGAGAGTTGAAGAAAATTTATGGATGATCAATCCTACACTTATGTTCAACCTTACGTTGTCAACCTTATGTTTGAAGACTATGTCACCAACCCTACGTTTGGAGGCCACATCATCAACCTTAAGTTTGGTGTCGAAAATTTTGATAGATGATATTTTTGTGCAGCGATCAGTAAGCTGATTATTGGTCAGATTTCAAGCCAAATTTAAAGTCATTTTTTAAAAGTACGACTTTGATTGATTCAAATCCATTTTATTAATGGATTTAAGATCGAATTAAAATGAGCTTTTTATGATAATTCTTAAGGGAAGTTATGACTTCTCCGTAAATTCAAAATTTTGAATATTGTGAATCAGAAGGTGACTTTTATGGATCTAAATGTGTAAGAGATATGCTCGGCTTTATTACATATGTTCTCTCTAAAACACCAGGTACGTGTGTGTATGGTGATTGATCTATTATTGAAAAAGGTGGAAAACAGAGACTGCAGAAATTCACGATTGATCTGCTATTTCAAAAAGGAGCGTCAAAGCTCTATTTGTTTAAGAATAAGGAACTCAATAAAAGGTTCACTTGTTCTGCATCGAATATCTACTATGGATCTACTACTGCTGAAGTTGTGAACTATATCTCTATATCTATTGAAAATGGATCAACTCAGAACTGCTTCATCTTGAAAATCAATATTTCTAGAGACTTTGATCCATCTGCTGTCAATTGCATTCTGTTGCAATTGTGAAGATCAACTAGAAAATTTCTTTCTAAAATTCTTTTTATTCTTGAGTAACCAGCTTCTCCTTCTAAGATGTGTAGGTTCGTGTTTGAATAAGAAGGATTTGTTTTGTATTGGATTGTAAAGGCTTCAACTGCCTATACTCAGTTGTGAACCGGTCTGAGGAAAAGAGGACCAGATAGTGAAAATCACCAAGCTCGTGGAGTTGAGCATTGGTGGAGTGGACTAGGGCCTTCTATTCCTTAAACCACTATACATCTTTGTGTTCTTGTTTTTACTTTTTTCACTGCACGATCAAATCTGATAAATTATAAAGGATAGAACTCGTTCAATCAAAGAGTTATTGAGAAATTGCAAAAGACACAATTCACCCCCCTCATGTGTATAATCTGTAGATTCATATCCAACAATATCTCTCTTTTATGTATATATTATTTACATTTTTATATGGATGTACTTATCTCTACATTGATAATATGATTAAGTTTATTTTAAAATTTCCATTACACTTTTTTCAATGTAATGAATTAAATATTTTATTATTTTTTATGTAGGAGTCATTTTTTATTTACATTAACTTTTTTTAAAAAAATTGTGTCCAAATAAATTTTTTTAATGTTTTAATCATGAAAAAAAATTATGATTTTATTTCAATTTTTTCAGAATATTACCTTACATGTTTTTATGGTTTTACAATTTAATATCTATTCTAATTAGTTTATAAATTATTTTTCTATTAAAATAAATGTTTTCAGAAGGAAATGATATTACGTTTTATTTTTCCAAGAAAATTTATAATTCTATAAAAAAAATGTTTCCATCGATGTGATCATCAATTAATTTTTTGAATACATAATTGGGGATATAATCTATTGATATCATATGACTTATTTCTATATGTACAATATGATAATATATTATGGGTGTTTTCAATAATCATGTTGATTTTTTACAGGTTAATTATGAAATTATGAATGTTTTCATATATATAGTTTATCTTTATATGGTTGGTGGGTATTTTATGCCACCCAATATTATAGGTAATGTTTTATATCTCATGATATATTATTTTTTCATGGAAATGATTTTGGGTACCTTTATTCACAACATCATTCATGGGCATGATTGCAGATAAGTCTGTTGAAAATTTAGTGGATTTAGCTGATTGTGGATAACTTTATTCACAATTTTGTGTGCGGACATGATTGTGGATAGCTTTGTTCCCAATTTAGTGCATGGACATGACTACAAACAACTATTTTAACATGTTTGTGTATTGACATGATTGTGTATAGTTATCTTCCCATATTTTTATAGGTACATGATTTGAGAGAGATTTGTCTACACATCTATGTGTGGACACAATTGTGGATTTCTATGTTCTCAATGTTATGATACTCTATTATTATTATTATTATTACTCACTCTTAATCCAATGTTTTTTTAATAGACCATTATTATTATAACATGTTCCAATATTCATATATCTCATTTATGATGTTATAGAAAAATCCTTAATCCATGAATAAATAATTAGGATATTTATTTTCTTGAGTACAATTCACTTATGTTATATACATGCGTTGTGATTATGTTCTTATACCTACATGTTTAAATTATTCTCAATTGTCTTCTTTGATTACTATCTGTTATGTTTACACATACTGAGCATTTTTTCTTACATATTTCTTATATTTTCATTCCCCATATTATGAAGAAGGGTATTATACATGATGTGTATAATGGTTCGTCAATTGAGAAGGAAATTTCATTAATATATTAATGAATTATTATGAAATTAAAATATCATATAACTCATATCTAATAAAACCGCACCTTTCAGTTCTGGGATTGTGTGTATTTATGAGATGAAAAGTATAGATTTTGGGAATTATGTAGAAAATATTTGTGTTATAATTAGGTCATATAACTTTATTTCAAAGAATATGTCTAATGTTTTTTTCTAAATTGGGATCTGGGAGTGTAGGTTTAAGTTTATTCAGCTGGTATCAGAGTGATTTTTAGTTACTTCTATAGATTTTAATTAGAGGAAATAACCAAATATAAGATATAATGAACCAAAGGTGATGTATAATGCAACTAAAATGTCATAGTTTGAAATATAAGAGTTTTAATTTTAACAAACCATGATTTTATGATATAAAACTCTATAAATAAATGTTAATTCTTTAATTTATTTCTTTACACACATCACTAAGTTTAAACGAACTATAATATACTATTTAGATATTATTATTTAATGTGATAGTTATAACCAAGATGTTAGATTGGAGGGTATGAATAGGAATAACTAAATAATGGAAAATTTATAGTTTAAACATATATAAAATGAATTCATTGGTTATTAGTTTATTAGAGTTGAAAATATGAATCACTTGAAAGTAAAAGATTTAATTTTTTTGAAAAAAATTACACATGCATGCATATGATTTTAACATAATAAATTAAAATTATCACTATAGGAGAATTATTTTAGTTAAATTTATATATTTTATATGAAATATAATGTTTTAACATTCATCTAATGTTTTTTTCTTGGGATATTATAATAATAAATCCAATTTTTTGCTTAATTTGTTTTTCTAAAAATGGGTTTCATCAGATTTTTTACACATATTTTAAAA
The DNA here is from genome assembly GCA_963277665.1 of Viscum album. Lineage (NCBI taxonomy): Eukaryota > Viridiplantae > Streptophyta > Magnoliopsida > Santalales > Viscaceae > Viscum > Viscum album. The sequence continues at coordinate 273,913,095 of OY728165.1, read as the reverse complement.
TGAATTTCTGATAGTTATAGAAATTGAATAATTAGAAATGGATCCAATATCAAGAATCAATATATCAAATTTTTAAAATAGAACCTTAACTTTTCATTCATTTTGAAAAGTTACCTTTGTAAATTGGTTTCACTTTAGCAACGGTAAAATAGATAAAACATTATTAAAACATTGGGGTAAAGATTTAAAATTCCTTTAAAACTTTCCTTAATACTATTTCATGAGTGTAGGTCAACTATTATAATCCATTCCCTAAAAATATGGCTACTTGGTTCCTAATTCTTTGATTATGAGATTTATATTAATTTAGGAAAATGATAAATACAAAATGTCACTCTCTTGAAATTAATAACTCCAAATTTTTATTATAAGTATTAAAAGAGGATAATATCATTTCTAAATGTATATTTTAAAGAAAAATATTTTTTTCATGGTAATTTATATTTAATTATTAGTAATAGAATAATTACACTAAATTCTTATACAACGTTGAAAAAATATTTATCCAACTAATAGGAAAATAATTATAACTTATTTTATAAATATTAAAATTAATAATATATGTGTTAACTATTATGTTACATTAATTTTAATAAAAAACACATCATATTATGAATTTTTGAAATTTTTTATTATAATTCCATTGTTTTCACTTTGTATTTAATATGAAATTAAATTAATAGTGTAAAAAATGACATTATTGATATTTTATGTCAAATAATATTTTATTAAAATATTTAAAAATAATAAAAATATTGAAATATGACTATTAGAATTATATAATATCAATAATATCATAATATATCCATTTATTATCTAATTGTTACCTTATAATTAAATGTACAACCCATTATCATTAAAAAAGTCATTACAACTCTTAAGATTAAAATTGGTTTACCATGGGGTTAAACCAAAATATAATGCTTAAAATTACATTAAAACCAATATAAATTTTAATTTAGGATGATAGTTTTACCTTAAACTTTATTTATTATAATTTATACTCATTTGGAAGCATTTTTCTTGAGAATAACTTAATTATACAGTAATCATTTTTTGTAATTACAAATGTGTCATTTTCCTCCCTTATAAAAGGACAACCCTTATCTCATTTCTTTACACAAAAATAACTCATATAGCTCAACCAAACCCAATAAAATTCTCTTATAAAGATTTGTATCCACTAATTAGGAATTTTTTTCTTCTTAAGATACAATTACAAGGGTCCTTAAGAAAGGATAAATAGGAGGTCTCCCGAAGAAGAGGTAATCATCTTACCCGACATATTTCAATTTATTTCTTCATATAAATACTATAAATATGTGGTATTCATAATCAAATAATAAATTAAATATCCTAAATATACTTAAATTTTATTATTATCAATAAAACACAGTTATCTACTATCTTTTCAATCAAATGGTAAGTGAACGTATTGCTCGTGCATATGTGTGGACTACCACCTCCACGTAGAGATACCATTCATTTTTCTTCACTATAATTTTGGGATTCATTTATGATTGTTTCATTATTTCTACATAATATTTATGAAATTATTAGGATTATGTAACTATAATATCATATCTACCTTCTTACATTCTAGTCAGTCAGAAAATGATAATGTCGCGCGTGCATATGTGTGGACTACCACCTTCATGATGTGATGTGATTCGTTTTTCCATTACAATATTCATGGGTGGTAATAAGGATTAATTTAATGAATATATATGATATATATTATATAATAATTATTTTATAATTCATTCAATCTATGAAAAGTTTAAAACAACATTCATCCGTACGTATAATCTACCTTCTCTGTGAATGGTATAATTCATTTTTCTATCACTAAATTTTATGGAAGATATATATATATATATAATGAATATACATGATATAATTATTATAAATAATATTATATATATCATTTAACTATGATCAATTTACATTGACCAAAACTAAAAAATATTAATTATCAGAAAAAATGTAACAGTTAACACTTAGAAACTATGATTTTAATATGAAATTACTAATAAATAAGTGTTGAAATGTTATAAGTAGATAATATGAGATATTATAAGTATATATATGAATCTTTTATATAATTATAATGTTTTTTTATTTATTATACATATGGTTAGTGCACCTAAGAAGAAATTTAAACATGAGGTGTGAGATTTATGTATTAATCTCATTTTAATCAGAATTATTTATGCTTAAATTACCATTGAAGGAAATTGCATAATCCATTAATTATAAATCCTTTTAACTTTCATATAAGATGGTTATTTTTTGAGATTAAATTTCTTTATTTAATTTTACTCACTTTAATTACTCAAGATATTGAAAGAATGTTTTAAGGAAAAATGGTATTATTTTTATCCTTAGTCGAAAATGTTTTTTCTTCCATGTCCATATATTCTGATAATATTCTTAATAACATTATTATTAATATCCTATAATTTTTTAAATAAATATATATATATGAATAAATTTAAAAAAATGGTCTAAAATGAATCTTATTTTAGTTTTATGAATAGTGGACTTTTTACTTTTTTACAAAACATACGAATAAAATCATTTTTTAACATACACAACATGAACAAAATTTCTTACCATCATGACTAATAAAATATTTGAAGATTTATTTACATGACTCCATGGTTATTTATAAAAAGATCTTTATATTTTTGAAATTTATTTATATTAAATAATTATTTGCAAATTTGAAAAGGGTATTTTTTTCAAGAAATCAGCCAGTGATATTTTAAATGAATCTATCATCTATGTTAATATCATTTGATGTTATTAATAATTTACTAGGGATATGACCTAATTATACCAAGTTTATTATTTCTTTGTAAGGTTTAAGGTTATAATGATGATGTATCAAAGAAATCCAATTTCATTTTCGTGGGTTATGTTATTATGAATGTTTTTTTATCTTATGGAACACATATGAATGGATTTAAGATTATTTGATCAGTGTTAAATGAATTGTATATCTCTCTAATGAATTGGGTAAAGATTAATTTTCTTTGATCTCAAAGGGTACATGGAAGGTTATCCCAAGCCTAAAGAAAGAGGGTATATGGTAGGTTATCCTAGGCCCAAAAGTGGGTATACGTGATGTTATCTTAATCCTGAAGTAGGTACATGGGTGGTTAGCTATAGTTAAATTTTATTTTAATATTCTAAACATAATTTCATTAATTTAGTTGTTTTTAATTTCGAAAATAATTTTTTTATTTATTATTTTACATGTGTTGTCAGTTTTTTGTTAAAATACTAAAACACTTAATTCTTTTTAAAATATTTTTTTAATTAGGGTAAAGTGTGTTTTCAGTAATATTTATGTAAATTTTTAAATTAATAATTTAATGTTTAATTAATTTTTTTTATGTTTTAATTATAATTATTAATTGAACATTGAGTTATTATTTAAATTTAATTATTATTTTAATTATTAATGTTAGTTTCATTGTTTAATTTTTTATTTTATTAATTCAATTTTTCTTTTCCTTATTTTAATTTGTATTTAGTTAATTACTATTTAATGTTTAATCTCATTAAATAACTTTATAATTGGTAACATTAAATTATAATTATATTCATTAATAATTTTTATCACTTCTTTATGTTATTAAATAACTAGTTAATTTATTATTTTTAACAAATTGATTTTTTTTATTCTTTCATTCTATTAAAAAATAATGTGTACAAATTTTTCTAATGTTTAATTATGTTTATAAATTATTAAAAATGAACTTTTATTTAATTTTAATTTTTATTGACTTATTATTTCACTTATTTTTATTATTTATTTGGATATTGTAGTGATGTATACTTTTTCATTTTGATTTCATGAAACTGAATTCCAAATGGATATCAATATATCAAAATCTGTTGGGAAGCATGTAAATGAATTTGCATGTAGCCAATCAAGGAGCACCCATATAGCTGTCTTTTTAGAGTGGCCTATGTATATGTTTTCTAGTAGTTTTACATAAGTGTTTTAATAAGGAACCATGTACCTAATTTCATTAACATATCCATATTTGTTGGTATGTGAATTTTTTAGGCATTTTATTTTCCCTACAACCCTATGGTATACCAAATTCCAACTCAATCTTTTTGAGGAAGCTTGAAACTTAATAGAACTGAAAACACCACCATGAACGCACCTGAGTTCATAAGAAAAAGACCCTTTGAGAGCTTGTTGTGGACTAAAGGAGTTAAACCTATCCAGTCAATTCCACCACTACTAGATCCCAGATATTTTATGTTGATGACCCAAGAAAAATAGAACTAAGTGTGCGGTTGAGGATTATAAACTATTTGAAAATATCAAACCCAAGATCATCAATGAAGAAGATAGAATGCCCAAGATCCTAATTTAAATTAGTTAATAAGATGAGCCCAAGCTGGTCTGAGGTTACATCAACACTCTTTGTTTCCAAAGAAGAAAAGTTCATGATTAATGAAGAACCACCAACATTGTTCATCGATGCTTTAATTTAAGAATGGAAAGTTCTTAGATATTTTTTCTAGTCACGATGAATACATGGGTTTGGAGAAGATAATGACCAAGTTCATAACTTCACTAACAGAAACTCATGTTTGATGCATGAACACTAATTATATACCAATGGAAGGGAGAAAAATGGATCTCAAGTGGGCCATGGATGTATATTTTTAGTCTGTTTAATTGAGGATGAATAGAAGCTAATTTTTTTTACATGAATAAATAAAAGTTTAACTCTTAAGAATGCGGCACATTCAGATCTATAAATGGATAATAAGATTTATGGTGGGATGATGAATTGAGATCTCAAACCCCATGTTAAATGAAATAGATTATTGAGTGAGGTGTTACATATAAAATTATTGATGAGGATGATCCAATCACCCATAGTTATTCTATTGTTGTTGGATTTTTTTTGCTAGATATGTTTGGTTATTGGTCTGGAATGAAGATAGTGGGACTTTGGTGATCTTCGTCACACTAGAAAAAGGTTTTTTGAAGGGTAAAATCATTATATTTGATTAAATGTTTCAAAGAAATTAGTTGGAATCTATATTTGAAACTCTAATTTAGGGATTTTGGGATATTGGATATAGATTTGATGAATCCTTTGAAGAGGAGTGATTGGTGGGTTTAAGATAAATTTGAAGTAAACTGAGTGATTTGAGTGGAGTTGAGATGAGCTCAATGGTTTATGGATAAGTGATGAAGTATCTATTGTGTAGAAAAAGTTAAATTAAAGTATTCTTTATGGGATTCCAATTAAAATCTTGTATTGTGGATATTTTGGTTGTTCCTAGGGAGATAAAATACTTAATTAATTTTTTATCATGTTTCGGTATTACACATTTATTGAATGGATATAAATGAAACCATAAAAAATGTATAGATAAATGTTTTGGTTGAATCACATTAGGGTAGTAATTTATTTCAAATAAAATATTAATTTCACATGGCTGTTAGATTGAGAATTTAATTGAATGTGCAAGTGGTTGGAATTTATTGAAAAACTTTAACTATTGTCACCAAAAATGTTATCAAAGGATTGAGAGTGAGAAATATCATTTTTATCTACTAAAATTATGTTAGAGAATGATGGATTTGAGTTTTATTAAATAAATAAATAATAATTCACCTGAGAAGATTCATGGGGGACTAACAACACAATTTGGAGAGAGAGAGAACAATTTTGATAGCTAATAAAACTTGGATAGAATTTTCATAATGAAGTGAATGGAGTAAAAACCAAATGATATTCTGGAGAGTGACTGCTACATTTGATGCTAATGAATATGAAAGACCTCTCATACTCTATGATCTTATGTGGATACATTTTTTGTGTCCATATTAAGTGAATTAGAATTATGATGTATTTATGGTTTTTATTTCATTTATTTCATAACTATAATTCTATCTAGATAACTGAACTTTGAAATGTAATTTTAGATTGATGGTTGATTCTTCTAATACTTCATTTATTTATTTTTCTTTCATTATGAGATTTATACACTATCTATTATATTCATATAATAACTGAATGCAGCTTGTTTTTTTTTGAGAAGAGTAGGATTTTGATTTTTGTTATTTCTATTTGAATCTATCAATCATCGATCACAAATTATGAGTATATGGGGATTATATAAATTATTTATTCATAGAGATCATTGTGTGAATTTATTGGATCATATGGAAAAGAGATCTTCTTCCAAGATCATTATAGTCGACATTAATTTAATAAAATGGATGTGATTATTGATTTGCGATTTTGTTATATGTGATGAGAGAGTTATTTTTTTTATGTTATTTTAAAAAAATGATAAATAAAGACAAAAAAAGGAGATCTACTTGATTTGACCACTTCTCTTTCCTGATAACTTTCTTTTTTGTTGTTTCTAATTCATTCTCGCCTTTTTTTAGGCTTAAAATTATTTATGTGTTTAGAAATTATAATTATTTCTTTTACATAAATTTCAATACAATGAAAAACAATTTAAAATTTAAAATTAAGAGATAATTAAAATTATGGCAGGAGAACTAGTATAGAAAAATCTCGTTGGGAAACAATCTTGGGTATTACAATAATACAATAGTTAAAATTAAAAAAAATTAATAGATATTAAAAAACACATAGAAACATTTAATACCATTGACATCATTTCCAAGGAGCCTACAAATTAAGGTAAAAAAAATTTAAAATTATTTTTCAGTAAAAAAAGAGTTTAATTTTTTTTAAACAAAAATTCAAAGAATAAAAAATTCTACTACATGACCAATAATAACCCATAAAATTTAGAAACATAAAATTATTATAGTCTGAGAATAAGAATTTTATGAAAGCAAGAAATTGAATTTGAAAATTTCATAAAAATTATCACCCCAACCCCAATCATTCCAAAAAAATTTATCAAAAATATAATGCATTACTATGCTATAAAATATGGCTTAATAAAGAATGTTAAAGGATTTCACTGCTCCTGAATTTTAAAAGAATAAAAAAAAATTAGGCTACCTTAAAATTGATCCTAAAATCCATGGCCTAATGTGACTGTATCCTCATAAGAACTTACAAGAATTCCACATAGTGTGTATCACTATGAAACCCCATGGAATAAGTGAGGATTACAAAAATATTATACTATTCATTTTTTATTTGGATGAGATATCCAAGGAGGGGTTATAATACTCTCAATCCACTAATATATAGAGAAGGAACCAACATAATAAGATATTATTAGAAATGAAATTATCAACCTACATGACTACCTCACATAGATAAAATATTTTTGAGATTTGGAAATTATAAGGGGATCATTTTTATGAGTAGCGGGATAGATTTTAAAACTCTATTCAACCTTCCCTCACCTCCATATTTTTTACCGTCTTATTATCCAATATTTTATTATGTCTTAGCACTGATAGATATGAGAAAGATAAATGTTGTGGAAGGATGAAGGACAATTGATATGACACCCATATATTCTAGGAATTTCAATTCAAACATGGAAAAAATACACAACCATTATATACTAGGGGATTAATTCATGTTAAACTAGATTCGTATTTGTCTAATTCCAATTTTGAGAGTGTCCAAATATAAATTCAGTTGAGTTATTATGCTAGAATGATGAGATAGATATTGACTAACTCTTTCCCTCTACAATCCACATTATAATTGGTTTATCACGTTCAGATAAACCACGTAATTTTTTCTTCTACTGATCATTTCAATGAAAAATATCTTCATTTTCAATAGACTTCTAAAATATTTAATGGGATCATTCTTGGAAAATTATTCCAGAATAAGATGAATAATCAATTCCCAAGACATAATTTTCAATTTATGCATTTTCAATCAAAACAAAATTTCAACCAAGGCTAGAATTACTAAAAAAATAAGATTATTCCCAATGATCAATAAAATAGAAATATTTATTTATAAAATTAGAATCTAAAACCTAGGTATGTTCAAAATCAATATGGAAACCAAGTTCGTGGGAATTTCCCAAATTTTTAAGATCAAGAAAACCAAAATCAACAAGGTAACAAAGTAAATGAATCACATCATGAAAAAATTGTTCCAAAGAAACAATATATTTTTAAAAAAAGTTTTACTATAAAAATGGAAACTCAAATAGGTCATATAGAAAATAAAATCAGTGGCTTCAAAAATCAAAGAAGTGGTAATTTTCCATCATAATATGAAGTGAACCATAGGGGAAGATATAATTTCATTACTATAATATGAGAAGTGGAATAGAAATTCAAAACCCCCAAGATGATTAAAATGACTTTGAAAAAAACAAATATTGTTATACTTATTCGAATAATGGAAAATCATAAGAAGAAGTTATTAAACCTCATGATTAAATGGTTTTACAACCTTTTGAACCTATTATTGAACATGTTGTCTATAAACTAGTAGAACAAGAAAAATCAAATAAAAAGGAAGAAATTAAACATAAAATGACCTATAAGTATTTAAAAACCTAATTGGATCTTATAAAGGGGGTAAATGTTGATTATGACTTGAAAATTTTCATTAAGTCACTATCTATTTCCTTGGGAATCCCTCTTATCAAAAAACAATATTAAAACTAAAATAGTTTAAGAAGTGATTGAAACTTTTAGGAATGTCTAGGTTAATAATACTTTGTTAGATGTTGTAAAATAGATCCCTAGTTATCATAAATTAAATAAAGATATCTGTAATTACAAAATGAGGTTCAAAGGAGGTGAGAAAGCTAATTTGTGAAGGAATGTTTTCTCTATGATCCAACATTCTCATCCTATTAAATGAAAGCATCTCAGTACATTTTCTATCACCTATATTATTAGAAATCATTAGTTTGAAGATTATATGTTATATTGAGGATCCTCCATAATCATTATTATTTATTATATATTTTCATCTATCTTGGATGGAGAGCTCAAACAGTCTGTCATTGTCATCCAGCTAGCTAATTGGTGTTTAGCTCAGCTATGTGGAGTCAAGGAAGATGTGTTTGTAAGGGTAGAATATTTTTTTATCCCCATTGATTTTTAAATGTTAGATATAGAAAATGGTATATTTATTTCACATGGACAATTAATTCTAAGAATTCCATTCATTAAAAGTGCTCAAGAAATTATCACTATTTATAAAGGGACTTTTTATCTAAAATTTAGAGGAAATGTGGTAAATTTTCATATATTTGAATCAATGAAACACCCTATAGAAGACCATTTTGGACACCATGCTAAAATGAATTATTTTTCCCATAGTGTTATTTCCTATTTGTATTAAAGATAACCTACCACTAGATTATTTCGGAAATGAACTTTCATCAGAAAGTTAAAATGATCAAACTAGAAAATCAGAAATGTTCTGTAAATATTTTAAAAAAAATCATATTTTTTGGGAAATTTCATGCTATTTTGAGATTTATAAACTTGAAAATGGTAAATTTTTGTAAAAGAAACATAGTGAATTAAATTTATATTTTTCTGAGTTTTGAAACATGTAATACAACTAAAAATTTGGAATTTTTATGTGAAATTAAACCTAAAATGGCTAAAATTGTTTCAAAATCTCCTAAAAATTCATAACTAGGGAATAATTTTTTCTCTAAGAATTTTTCTTTTGAATTAACTATTTTGATCTTAAAATATTCCCAAAATATCATTGAAGGTTCACCTATTTTTTGTGAACTTGAATATGAAATTTCTTTTGACGACGAAAAATTTTCACTACTTGAATATAATTTCACTGCATGTGTAATTATTTGTAATTATATGATTATTTACGATGATTTAGTTTCTGAAAATGAACTTAATGAAACCATGGAACCTTTTTTAAGGGTACAACCCACCCAAAATTAAACCTAAACTTTCCTATGAAAATTTGAAATATTCCAACTTGTAAGGGAAACTAAAAGTCCCTATTATAATTGAAAATGGATTATCAAGTGAGAAAAAAACATTCTTTTAGAGGTAATTAGAGAGAATACGAAGGATATAGGTTGGTATTTAGATGATTTACTTAGAATTATTCTTTTAGTGTGAACAAATAGTATTTTATTAGAACACGATTCCAAACATGTTACACTATTTCAGAGTAGAAGGAATCCTACCCTTCTTGAAGTGGTTAAGAAAGAGATGACTACCTTATTTCTTATGGGTATAATTTATCCCATTTATGATATTTTATAGGTAATTACTTTTCAAATTGTTTAAAAAAATATAGGATTCAATTTTTATAAGAATTAATTGAGATAATTTATGTCTACTAAGTTTCCCATTATGTTTAGGGTATACATTGATTATAGGAGGCTGAACTTATTAACTAGGAAGGACCACTTTAAAATTCATTTTCATAATCAAATACTTGAAATTATAGCTAGTCAATCCTATTGTTTCTTCTTAGATGGTTTTTCAGATATTTTCAAATTAAGACAGATCCAATGGAGTAGGGTAAAAAAACATTCACATTCCCTTTAGGTACCATTTCTTATTAGTGAGTGTCGTTTAGACTATGGAATTCACCCACCAGCATCATAAGATGCATGCTTAGATTTTTTTAATGATTTTCTTAATTAATTAATGGAGGTTTTTTGGATGATTTTACAATGTATGACTCATATTTTGAGTGATTTTTAATATGTTTATAATTTTATCCTAGAGTGTGTATTGATAGAAACCTTATTCTATACTCTTAGAAATTCCATTTTATGGTTGAAAGTGTAGGTCATAATGTGTCTCAAAAAAGGATTCATGTGGAAAATGTATAAGGTTGGAATTATATCTTCATTGGATTTACATAATACTGTGAAAGATATTATATATTTTCTTGTCCAAGCTTGATTTTATGAGATATTCCTAAAAGACTTCAGCAAGATTTCATTGATAATGAAAAGACTTGTTTAGGATGAAATTACATTTTTCTTTGATGGAAAGTGCAAGGAGGCCTTTATTGAACTTAAAATGAAGCTTATGTCCCTAAAAATAGTTTATCCACATAAATATGACTCTCCATTTGATATAAGAATTTTAACTTCATAATTATCTTTTATATCCATTCATGGGAAAGGGTGGAGATAAAATCACATGTCATTACCTATGATTCTAGGACTCACGATGCTGCCAAATATATGTAATCCAAAATAGAGAAAGAATTATTAGTTATTCTGTTTTCTATTGATAAATTTAGGAGATATATTCTAGATTCTAAGGTTGTGGTTTCAATGACCACTATACTATTAGATATCTCATGAAAAATCATGAATCAAAACTGAGCCAGGTTAGATACTTTTTTGGGAATTTGAGAAAGTGATTCAATATAAGAAATGAATTCATTAAATGATGGAAGATATTTGAGTATAATACCTACTAATTGTTTTCAAGTTAATTAATTTGTCGATACAAGTAGAGATTTTATTCCCTATTAGGAATTATAATTATAATAATTTTCAGAAGAAACCATAGTTTTCTACATTGTAAATTACATTGATGCTGAAATTATTTCTTCATAGTTTTCAACATATTAGGTTTCTAAACTGATTTTAGAGCACAAGAAATATTTCTGGGATGATCCTTACTTGTGGAACATTGGAATTGATCAGACTGTGAGGATATGTATCCCAAATTCTGATATTCCTTTAGTTCTAAAATTTTTCTATATGTATAGATTTTGTGGTTACATGAGGGAATACAGAACTACTATAAAAGTGCAAGATTCGTGTATATTTTTTCCGTCCATATTCAACGATTCTCATGAGTTTTTAGTACTTGTGAAACTTGTAAATTAAATGGACACATTTCTCAAATATAAGATATTCCACAATAATAATTGCTTCTTTGTAATGTATTTGATGTTTAGGAAATGAATTTTATGGGTCCTTTTCTTAATTGCATTGGATATCCAAGCATATTTAGTATTGTGTGCTATGTTACCCTGTAGACTAAAGTTGTGCCTAAAAGTACTAATGATGCTACTATGGTGTCCCAATATTTCAAATGAAGTATGTTTTGTAGATTTGGGATGACGGGATTTATTATCACAAACCAAGGTACTCATTTCTATATTAGGTCATTGGAATCTTAATTAAAAATATATGGGGTTATTATTGAAATAGAGGGTTCCCTAGACCCAACTGTATAATGATTTTGATTACCATATCATGTATACAATTATATTTACATGATGTTTGCTTACCATTATAGTGCAGATATTTTTGTGCCCACTATTTAATGGTAATGTACATCAATTCATTTTTGTATAAAATGGTTATAGTATATCCCATGTTATAATGAGAACCTTGAGATACTATGAAATTAATCTTAAATATATGTTCTATGGTCTAGATACATCATAGTGACTGGACATAGTAGATGTTTGAATATCGGGTGTTGGGGGTTCACAAGCATTGAGACTTATCCTCATGAACTTCTCACAAGCTGAAATGTAGTAGTGAGATCATGAAGACAGACCCATGAAAAGGAACACCATTTGTTTTGGGTGTCATTGGATGTTCATATCTATGGATATGTGTAATGGTCTCCTAACATGAGATCACTGCCAATGTGTCCCATTTGACCATGAACATTGATGCAAAGAAAAACCCATGATTATGAAATCATGGAGAGCTAGCTTGTGTTGGGTTTGTCATTAGTGGTATGACGTTTGTTGAATAGTCATGAAAGGATTTGTCACTTCCTGGTAAAAAAAAGTAATATATCTCGTGCCTCATTGATCAGGATGGTAGTACCTTCATAATACCATGACCATGAAAGTCGATGGTAAATCCTTCCAGTTAGATCAGTAGATAATAATGCAAGAAAGGATAATGTGTGCATCATTCTTTATAAGATATTAAAGACAAAAAAATTATATTACAAAATGTGTGCTCATAGGTTGGTTGTCATTATTATGACTACTCTATATCTCTTTAGGGCCCAAGATGTGTTGCTAGGTTCCTCTCTTGGTCTATGAATATTATTCACTACTATTGAGATAAGGGCATAGAAGGTCACGCACAATAGCGCTTTCAAGATTCTATCATATTCTGATGAATAGGTATATCGGATATGGTGGGCCCCACCATGGGGTTCCAGTTTTTCCCAAGTTATTGGTCACTGATAAATAAATAAATTCATATTATTCAAATAAATAATAATTTGTATTGAATTTATTTTTTAAATGTATTTACAAGTAAATTAAATATACGGAATAATATTGATCGAACGAATATTATTTTAATGTGCCATGTTCTTTTAATATTAAGTGGGAATTACGAGTGGATTTAAATTACTCAGTTTTATCACGTAATATATTATATATATGTTAAATGCATGTGATAAAATAATAAATAATTTTTATGATGCTGTTTAGTTCTTTATAATTATTTGTTTAGTAAATGTTAAATAAACAGGTGTCGGGAACCGTAACTAGGTATTTTTGTACATCCACTATATAAGTACATCAAGAGATCATTTCCAAACACACAAGGGAATTAATTTTCCAATGGATTGAGAGATCCTCTCCCCTCCTCCTACATCCTTGAGAGAGAAAGACACCATTTAAGCAATCGATCCAAGGACGTATCTCGGGATTGTAGAGACGGTATCGAGGTGATAGTCTCGACGTTAAAGGAATCGTCAAAGCTCCACGCTAGCACTCAGAATTCGACGATCGACATTCATGCAAATTCTTAAAGCATGTGGGGATGATCTAGAGGGATTGAGATTTGGATCCTTCAAGTAAGGATCACTAATGAGAGGCTATAGTCTAACACGCCTCCAAATCAAACAAGGTACATGTTTGTTTATTTATTTTGTGATTATTAAATTCACATGTGATCCTCAGACCTATATTGGGACTCGGATCATCATAGACGACGAAGTTATGTCACTCTGGTGATAATTTTTTTTAAAATACTCAGCTCACCGACTTCAGCTGGGTGCCCTGATACCTTCAATTAGTATCATAGGAATCATGTGAATTTTATGCGCTAAATAACATTTAATTTTAATTAAATTAAGAATATATCTTTAAATTGGTCTCAACAGAACAGATCGCAGGTCGATTCGATTCTGAATGACCAAGTTATGACCATCATATTTTTTGGTATGGATCGAAAAGCAGACGTTGAAGTTTAAAATTAAAGAACAATATATGTATATATATGTTCATGTTATGATTTTGATCTTATTACCGGCGAACGTTTAATTTCTAGTCAAGTTCCAACTCGAATCCGATGGTCGGTATAACACCGACCTGATCATTTTTTCCCTTGCTTCTCCAAAAGCTCTGAAAAAACCCTCTCATTTTATTTTGATTGTCTCCAATAGAATCAAGATTTTAAAAATAGTTGCAGTTTTTTTGTAGGTTACACCACAATTGGCCAACTTGAATTGCTTCTTCCTGAGGGTAAGATTTAAAGATATATTAATAAATTAAAATTTAATAAAGTCGAATGGTTGAGGATCGGAGGAATTGGATGTCCAATCTTGGAAGCGAACAAAGAAGAAAAGGGAAATTGAAATGACTTCCTTTGGAAGACATTGTCTAATTTGCCGATTGAGGTGCCATCGGCGTACCTCCCTTTTCCCCGGGCTTCTTCCTCCCCCATGGCTGCCTTTTCCCTTCACGGCCGGTGCTCATCCTAGCCAGGAACCGAACGCCCGCTGCTACCCCTCCTGGCCATTGCCCGCAGCACCACCCTTCATCCGCTGTGCACCGAGCAGATCAGCCGCCATCTCTTTCCCATCGGCTCCAGTCACTGTTGCCTCCACAAGGGATACTGTTGTCGGTCGCGGTCTCCCGGTGACACCCCTCTCGCTCCTGGATGACATTGCCCCACTGGATTTTACCACCACGGAGCTCCCTAAGCCCTCCACCATAGGTGCTCAACGCGGGGACACCGCTGGTCACTGACCTCCTCCAAGATCCCCCCGCCGGCGGACTGCACACCCACAAATCCCCTGACCACCTTTGCTTTTGTTCGGCCAAAACCCCACCATTGATTCTACTTCGAGTCGCGGCAGTCCCGCCCACCGAACCCCTGTGTTGTGGGATCTCCAGCCCAACCGCCACCTGTCTCCCACGAGGTCTGACGACGCCCCTACCAGGCCCACCGTATGCCGACCCCCCTTTCCATCGGTGCTCCTATTGCCCAACATGGCCACCATCAAGGTGAACGAACCCTACGGGTGTGAGGTAAACCTTTACTTCTACCGATCTAGTACCTTGATTGGATCCAAATGGTCCCAAATGACTAGAAACATGTAAAAACGAATTTAGGGCAAGTGTGTCCAATTCATTACATTGCACTCCTAGTCCCCCACCCCTTCACGTGAGTATTATTTGTACATTGAATGAAGAGGATGCATGATATGGACCCCTCTAAGACGCGGCGATATCCAGACGAGCAGTGGACATACTAGATGAGGGAGAGCTGCATCATGAGTCAAGCGATGACTCAGGTACGATGCTCCTAGGTCGTGGTTGGTCCATTGAATTTAAATGGATCAACCAATATTAAATGCTCAAGTCCATTTAGGTCGTAGGTTTACATTATGCATTTATCTATTATTTTATTCTTTTTTATAATAGCTGGAAAATACATAAAATAAAAAATAATAAAATTCATAAAGAAGCGATGAATGTTTTTCTATTAACATTAATTTTTGGGCACGAAAAAATAGATGAACAATATTAATATAAATGGATTACATTCATCGAGGGAAAAACAAAAAACCCCTTAAATAAATATTAAGTCGCAAACGCCTTCTAGCATTCGAATTTGAACAAAACCAGATGTTCGGGGGGTGTTTGGTAAGCCATAGCTGGGGGTGATTCTTAATACTAGGGAGTTATTTTGAAAATGATGAGTTGAATTAACTGATTGATAGTAAGGATTATCCACAGCTAAATTGGTATCACTTTATGATAAATTGTTGAGAAAATCATGTTTTAATTTTAGAATCTAGGACTTCACTCAACAGATCAAGGAGCTATGAGTTAATGTGGTTCGCTAGTCAAAAGTCTACCTTGAACTCTCTGAGTAGTGGTGTAACCATAGATTGTATACTACGAGGAGAGGTTCATGAATCCTCTCCTCTAGAATATTCAAGCAACAAATTATTCAGATTCTAGTACAGATGGTTCCTAGAATTTGATAAAATAATGAGAGACATTTAATTAATTAATTAATTAATTAATAAGGTCTACTTTGATAATCAATATAAAATACTAATCTATTAGAATTTTATTTTGTAGGAAATGTAAGTTAATACCACAAATACCCTACAATAAATATTGAACAAAGTAAATGTCCAAACTAGCACGACTTCCAATTGTAGTATAGGTGCTTGCGCACAATACTACTATATCAGAAATTCACGGTGCTGGTGTCCTTATACTTGTTAAGACACCTCAGGAAGCAAGGGTGAAAAATTGATTACAAGAGACACATGTATAAAATATATGATGGTTAACTTGTATTGGTATCACCAACATCCTATGTTTTTTGCAGTTACAACATCGGGACATAGAGGATTACACATGTTGTCTCATATTCAAGAAGTCTGCGAGGTGAAAGTGAAGAAAAATATCAACGGGTTATTACTACACTAGATTTGCATAAATATAAAAGGATCCTTATCATTCAAGGAATCACACTATTATACCTGAATACTCTTATTTCATTTATGGTTACAAAATGAATTGGATGTAGTAAATGTTTCATTACCTATTTATATAATGATTTCAATGTAAATAAGAATATAAAATACAGATTAATCTTTAATTATTATAGGGAACAAATTGAAAGGAAAAGAGAAAAGGCCAACAGAAATTGTAACACCAAAGACCCATTTTTGATGTCCTCTACTGAAATAAGGTTGGTTGTTAAAGAGGAGGTTATTTTCATCACATAACATGAAATTAATTTATGGAAGTTTAGATGCAATGAACAAAATTAAATAATAAGTACCCTCTTATTCTTCAGTGTATATTCATATATGTATTGTTTCCGACATACATGGGTATTAAATTTAATATTTATTTTACATATGTGTATTATAATACAGTAACCAAGTAATAGAAATATTACAAAGAGTAAGTTATATTCTCCAAGCATATGAGGAAGAGTGATTCCTAAGTTAGCGGTGAGAAACATATATCTTCAAATTTCCACATACATGATTTAATTCAAACTATTATTGAGTATAAATGAAACATTTATCTCATGTGTCCATTAGAAACTTAAAGACATTATTCCAAGTTCAGGAATGAATTTTGTTTATGGTATCTCATACTCAATCAATAGTTCAGTGATACATAAATCATTGGCAAAACGTAATGAATTATTACATGTTAACATTAATCAATAAAATGTAGCGTATAGTAATTCCTAAATGCATATTACCTTATCTACATTAGTACATTGATGTTAATGAGGAGGATCGATGATGAAGTCATATATGTTAACATTGATCAATAAAATATAGTGTGGAGAAATGACTAAACACACATTTTATACATCAGAGCAATGATGTAAGAAGTATCAATGTTGCAACTTGTAGAAACATCCCTTATATTTCATGACATGCTTCTCAAATAACAGAGATATTCACATGCCAACTATAATGACTAATGGATATCATAATAGTTTTATTATGATGAGCATCCATTATGTCATAAGGATATGTGTTTGGATGCACATAGTTTGTTAGGACGTAAACAAACTTGTATCAAGAACAAACACATTGTGCATCTAAAGTAATAATCCTAAAAGTTTCTTAGGATGTTATAGAAATCCCTATGATAGAAGGATATGGTCAAGTTATAGACTATATTTCTATCTAATGGTGCACATTTCTAATTAAGATAATTGGAGAAATAATAACTTGTGTGTAGTCAGTTCAAAAGATGCACAAGTAGTTGGAATATGAATGAGTCCCACAAGTCATGTGGAAAAAGAATGTTCTAGAGACACATACTGCATAAGAATGTGAAAAACCATAGTGAAGGTTTTGTATTCACCGCAATCAGTGATCCATTATTCTCTGCGAATAATAATTCCTACAAGTAAGCAATATATGACTATTAGCTATGATTGACAAGACCAATTAAAATTCAATAATGGATTCAATGTATCAATGCACAATGGGAATTATTATTTCGAATACTATGGTGGGTATTAAAATGAAATTATACTTGGATGGTACAAGAGTAGTACCAATAAGGCTCGATTGGTAATACCAAGTCAGTGTACCTAAATCCATTAGAATTTTACTTTTCATAGTGAATTTCAATTATCATTATATTGATCATTAGATGTCATCACCACCAATCGTGGAATGTGTCTATATGACACAACCAAAATGAGACGATCACATCACAAAATGCTAATATAGTTTGAAAGTTACTAAAATAAAATTTAGGATTGAAGTAATAGGATCATAGAATATTCATTTGGAATAAATGTTTTCCACATGACTACGAAAGGATAGTTGGAGCACCATTGTTTTCCAAGAGAAATATGTTCCGAAACATATGAAAAAAAGATATTGGTATTCAAGATAGTTATGACCAGAATGAAAGTTATCTTATCGTGGATGAATTAAAGTTGAATCCTATGTTATATGGAACATGATCTATCTATGTAGATCTAACATTTTCTTGGACCTAGTCAATTGTACATACAATGACATGGTATTGAAAAATAAAATATGGATCAATTCGAGTTAGATTTGTTTCTAGCATCACATGACATATATCTCTCTAGGTTGACATGTCCGACACATGTGAAGAGATTAACATGGTGAGTTTAAACCCAACACTTATGTGATGGATCAATCACATATTCCATGATATGTAAAATAATTTATATTTCTCAGATATACTTTATAGTAGGAAGATATTAGTCATATCTTGGAGTACATCATGGGAAGCAGTCATAACTACAAATTTGTACTTCGAAAAGTACAAAGGATGTGTACCTAGTATGTGGAGAAGAAATGATACTAGTTTTCAAGGGGCACAAACTAGACTTCCTTAGATCAATGTGATATAATATCATAGTTGGGCTAAGGTTTTGAGAGAGACATGTTCATATAATCTAGTGGTATCCGTACCTACAAATACTGACTATGTTGTAGCTTCTGAGGTAGTTAAGAAGAAAATCAATGCAAAAATTTGTTTTAGTTCTTGGTATCACACCTATTAAGTAAATAATTCTCATAATGTAAATTATTATATTCTTACTAGCTAATATGTCATGTTATGACCATGGAAAAAAGTAATATACTCATAGATATAATATCTTGAGAAGTTTTACTCAAGGAGGTGCGGTCACATATAGCAAAAATGCCATGTAGCGGAATCATGGCAGGCCTGGAAACTAAATTTATGACTCAGTAGAAACATGATTATGATCATTTGATATCTAACAAGGTTGGTTAGCGAGTTGATACTAGTGAAAGTGGGAGTGTTGTAATAGTGTGTTCCCTAGAACAAAAAATACAGTGATTTTGATTACCATATCATGTATACAGTTATATGTACATGATGTTTATGTACCATTATAATGCAGAAGTTAATGTGTCCACTATTTAATGGTAATGTTCATAGATTAATTTTCATATAAAAAAGTTATAGCAGATCCCAGTCTATAATTAGAACCTCAAGATACTATGACATTAACCTTAAAATATATTGTGTGTTTTAGATATATCATACTGACTGGACACAGTAGATGTTTGACAATCTGGTGCTGGGGGTTCATAAGTATTGACACTTATTCTCATTATGTTCACAATTGGTGATCTATAATAGTGAGAAAATGAGGAAAGACCTGCTAATAGAAACACCACGTTTTTTGGGTGTCATTGGATGTTCCTATCTACGGACAAGTGTAATGGTCTCTTGACTTGAGATCATTTCCACTGTTTTCCATTTGGTCATGTACCATGAAGCAAGGAGAAAACCATGATAATTAAATCATTGTGTGGTAGATTGTGTTGGGTGCAACATTGGTGGTATGACATTGGTTAAATGGTCAAGAAATGATTTTTTACTTCCAGGTTAAGGATGTAATATATCTCAAGTCTCATTGATCAGGATGGTAGTTCCATCATAAGACCATGGTATTGGAATTCGATGGTAAATCTGTCCAATTAGATAAAAAAAATAATAAAGAAAGAAATGACGATGACATGTGTGTGTGTCATACTTTATGGGATAGTAAATAAAAATAGATTATATTACAGAGTGCATGCTCGTAGGTTGATTTTCATTGTGATGACTACTCCTTATCTCTTTAGGGTCCATGATGGGCTGCCAGATTCTGATCTTGGCCTGTGATTATTATTCACTTCTATTGATACAAGGTCTTAGAGGGTCACACACAATAGTTCTTTA
The DNA here is from genome assembly GCA_963277665.1 of Viscum album. NCBI lineage: Eukaryota > Viridiplantae > Streptophyta > Magnoliopsida > Santalales > Viscaceae > Viscum > Viscum album. The sequence continues at coordinate 273,892,669 of OY728165.1, read as the reverse complement.
ATGATTCTCTTTTATTATGATGAATAGGTATATCAGACATGGTGGGCCCCACCATGGATTTTGAGTGTTGTCTAAGTTATCGATCACTAATAAAATAATAAATTCATATTATTGAAGTAAAGAATAATTGGTATTGAATTTATTTATTAAATTTATTTACAAGTTATGTAAATTTGAGGAATAATATTAATCAAATGAATATTATTTTAATATTTTAGGTTAGATTAATATTAAGTGGGAATTATGAGTCGAATTAAATGATTTAGTTTTATCACAGAATATATTTTATATATATTAGAGGTACGTGATAAAATAATAAATAATTTTTCTAAAACATTTTAGTTTTTCATAATTATTTATTTAGTGGATGTTAAATAAACAGGGGTCATGAACCCTAATCAGGTATTTTTATACATCCACTATATAAGTTCATCGAGAGATCATTTCCAAACACACATGGGAGTTAATTTTACAATGGGTTGATAGATCCTCTCTCCTCCTACTACATCCATGAGAGAGAAGACACAATTAAAGAATGTGATCCAAGGACGCCATCTTAGGATCATATAAATGGAGTCGAGGTAATCACCGTGATGTTGGTGGAATCATTGAAGCTCCGCGTTAGCACTATGAATTCAATGATCGATGTTCATGATGTTTCTTAAAGCATGAGTGGATGATATAAAGGGGTTTGGCTTCAGATCCTTTAAGTAATGATCACTCATGACAAACTGCGGCCGAACACACTGTGGAATCAATCAAGGTACAAGTTTATTTATTTATTTTGTGCCTATAAGATTTACAAGAGATCCTCAGACCTATATCAAGGATTTGATCATTGGAGACAATGAATTTGAATCACTCTTGTGATGAAAATTTTAAAATACAGGGCCTATTGGATTCCGCATCATGCCTTAGTGCCTTTAGTTATTCTTAAAGTGTGTATGCCCTATCATCCTCAAACGGATGGTATGGTTGAGGGGTCGAATAAAGAGATTAAAAATATTCATGAGATAATTGTTAACTTGTACACGACTGATTATAATTTAGTACTTGGGGATGCATTTTGGGCATATAGGAATGCTTATAAGACACTAATAGGGATGCATCCTTATAGGATAGTTTTTGTAAGTGCCTACCATTTTCCCATGTAAGTAGAGAATAACAATTTTTGGGATTTAAAATTATGTAATATGAATTTGTGTGAAGCTATAAAAGATAGGAATCATCATTTGTAAGATATTGAAGAAATTAGGAACAATACTTGTGAAAATAAAAGGATTTTTAATGAGAAAATATAGTCTATACATGAAAATCTTGTTTTGAATAAAGAATTACATATTGGAGATAAAGTGATGCTCTATAACTCATGGATTAATGTATTAACAGGTATATTTCCTTCTAAATGGGATGTAACTTTAACTATAAATCATGTTTTCACTTTTTTATTATACAGATTCGAGACCCTTGGAAGGATTTTCCCATCACTATTAATGAATATAGGATGAAAATATTTTGGGATGGTAATTAAGAGCCTACAAGATGGGAGTTCCTATTGTTGGAAGCTGGATATCATTGAAAAATTCAAGTTTTTTATTCCCTTGTTTTTTTGTTTTGAATAAGCATATGGAAAGGTACTAACATTTTTTAGTGCTTGAATTTTGTTTTTTTCTTCATAATATTTCATCCTAGTGAATAAGGTGAGTTTGGTGAAAAGATGTTGTTCCTATTTTTCATTATGGGGAATCAACTTGGGGATACTATCCCCTATAAATTCTTTTTGGAGAAGAAGTTTTATAATTTACAGTTATTTAGAGAATCTACAAGATAAATAAACTTGATTCAACCCCTTAATTTCTAAACACTGGTTATATTTTTCTTGAATTTATATTTTTGAAATTTAATGTTAAATTATTTTTATCGTTTGGATATTGAATTTTATTAACCTGAGAATAATTTCGAAATTGAATAAGGGGTATATTTGAGTGAATTTAAAGAACAATTGAGCTTCTTATTCAATGATGTTTTCATTTTAATTATTCTCATATTAATACCTTTAAAATTATTCTTTTTTTTCTACTACTCTTTGAGCATTGTTTAGTTAAAGAAAAATTGAAATGTAATAATTTTTTCATGCTGAATTTTGGGCTAAATCATATTGGTTCCTAATATTAAACTGATTATTTTACATTGTTTATTAGTGATAAATACTAGAAACTTTTGTGTAAATTATTTTTTACACTCCATTGAACAAGAACTAGTATAGAAATCTTATTTTTAAGAAGAATAATTGGAGTGGTAAATAGCAGTACACTTTTATGAATATTGTGAGTTGTTAATCCTTTCCATTATGCTGAAGAAATAAATTGAGTTCTCTCATATCCATTTTTTACATGATCTTAATATATGAAATTTCCAATGAATTTTTGATCTTAAATATATAATTTACATGTTTCTCCACCTTGAATTCAATATTGTGGTCAATTTTCAGTTTTAGTGTGAGGAAAGGGTCTTTCACTACGCTATGTTGTACCACAATGTGGTTTATATCACAATCCCATAAAAATGTTTAAATGTGTATTATTTTTCAATTTTTAATTAATCACTTTCTATGGTTTTAAATTTTTCTGATGTATGAAAGATCTATAAGAACTTTAAGGAGGTTAATTCCCTAATACCCCTTGTATTTGGTTGGGTAATTCATTTTCCATTACCCTCTTAAAAATTATTTGTCTTTGAAAATTATTTTATTTTGATTCATACTCATAAAATATGAATTCAAATGAATTCTACAATTAAAATACCAATATAGGTTGAACTCATTATTTTATTATTTAATCCTTTTGATGAGTTATTTATTCCACCCTATTCATTATTAAGTTTTCACATTAAAATAGACTTTCTAAATTATTTTGGTTGATAATTATGTGATTCTATTCTCCTTGAGATAAAGACGAGTTTTTTATTTCAAATCAAAGAAAATTGAATTGGTTTTAATACGTTTTAAAAATTTTAAGTGTAATCCTTTTTGTAAAATAGGAGCCAGTTCTGAACTAAAAAAATTCAATTTTTTTGGGTAAATATTTTCAATACATGCTGAAAATCCAAGGGGGAAAATCTTTTTGAAAATGAATTTTTTGTGGCTATCAAGTATTCTAAATAGTAGATTAATTTTACTCCACAAAATTTGACTCTTTGATTTATTGAGGTGAATGAAAAACTTCGTGTAGGGAAATTTGATATGTCCTTTTATTAAAAAAAAATTCCACATCATTTTTTTTAATTTAATTATGTTTTAATTTATAAAATTATGTATTTATTGATTAATTTAAATATTCTTTTAATTTGATGTTAGAGTAATAAAACTCAAAATTATATGTTTTAATATGTCTTTAATTAGGTTAAATTATGTTGTGGGTAATTTAAAATTAAAATTTTAAATTAATGATTTTAGGTTTAGTTAATGTTTCTTAAGTTTTAATTGTAAATTTTGATTAACCTTTCAGTTATTTATTAATTTTTAAGATTCATTTAACTATTTATTTTAGTATCATTGGTTAATTTTTTATTATTTTAATTCAATTTATCATTTCAAATTTTTTAATTAATTAATTAATTTTTATCCTTTTATTTCATTAAATAATTTAATAATTAGGAACATTACTTTATAATTCAATTCATCTATAATTTCCATCAATTCTTTATTTTATTAAAAAATTAATACGGTCATTATTTTTACCAAAGTTATTTTATTTTTTAATCTTTTATTATTGTAATAAATAATGTTTATGAATTTATTTTATTTAATTGTTCAATTATGATATTAATTTATTAACACATAATTTTTTTGTCGAATTATTATTTCATTGATTTTTATTATTTGTTTGGATGTTGTAACGATATAGCCTTTTGAAATTTTGATTTCACATAATCAAATTAAAAATGTCTACCCACATAGCCAAATCTGGTGGGGAACCATGCAAGGGAATTTCCACATTGCCATTCTGGGAGGTCTCACATAGCATCTTTAGGGAGTTTTGCATGTATTTGTTTTAGATTAATTTCATTTAATCATTTTTATGAGGAGCCACATATCCGATTGTATTCACGTATCCATATTTTAGGGTATACGAATTATTCATGTATCTAATTTTCCCTGTAACCCTCTGGGGGTCCCGAAGCGGGATAAAGATTCTTGAGGAAGCTTGTAACAAAATTTATCCAAATCCACCACCACGAACTCACCAATATTCTAAGTAAGAAGACCCTCATAGAGGATGTTGAAGTCTGAAGAATATTATCTTGTCCAATCTATGATATCTCTACCAGATCTTACACCATCAAAATTTATGACCCCAGTGAAATAAAAAAAAGAGTATTTTTGAGGCTTGTACACTATCTAAAATCTCAAACATGAGCTCCATGATGAAGATGAATGAATGAATGAGCTCTTAATTTGAAAAGACATTCTAATGATCCCAAGCTAGTGTAATGTTGTGTCGATATTTTTTTTTTCAAAAGAATACATGGTCACAATTGAAGAAGAATCGCTGACACTGATAATAAAAGATAAAAATTAAGAAGGAGAACCACTAGAATTTTTTTACAATCATGGCAAACATATGAGGTTGGGGAATATTATGACCAGGTTTTGAACATTATTGATAGAATCTTAAGGTTGAGGCTCGAACACCAATTATAGCCAGAGGTAAGGTTGACACATGGATCATCAGTGGCCATAGAATATTGATTTAGACTCTATTTAATTAAAGATGAATCAAATATAAGTGTGTTTTGATAGTTATAAATAGATTTTAAAAATTGAATATTGAGGCGCATTCCGATCTGAAAAGGGAGAACTGAAATTATGAAGCAATAATGAATTGAGATGAAGCATACCACTCTTGAGGCTATAGATAGATGAATTTTGGGCACCTTAACGAGTAATTGATGAATATGATCCAAGAACCAAAGGTTGTTTCTTTAATGTGATATTTTTTATTCATTTATCAAGATATGTTTGGTTGCATGTTTAGATTGAAGAGAGTTGGGCTTTAGTTCTATTCCTCACCCTATAAGATTGTTCAATAAAGGGTACACTCTTTCTTTTAGAAAAAATATTTCAATGAAATAGTTGTCATCTCTCTTTGAAACTCTAGTCGAGGGAGATTGAGCTATTGAATTGGGTTTCAATGAATCCTCGGAAGAAGAGTTCATGGTATTTTTCTTCTATAATTGATTGAGAATTTGAGTTGTTGAAGTTAGAGAATTAGTTTCAAGAGAAAATTGAACTAAACTAAGTGATTTGGGTATATTTGAGATGATCTCAGTGGGCGATAGAGAATTGATAAAGTAGCTATCGACCACGACAACCCAAGAAAAAACTTATTATTTTGGATTCAAATTATAGGCTTGAAATTTGATGGTTCTGGTTGTTCCTTGGGAGATAAACTTGTGAATTAATTTTTGCACATGTTTTAGTACTACATGATGATGAAAGGGAGATGAATCAATCCATGATTTATGTATATATTTAGGATTAGTTGGAATCAAATTCGGTTAATAATTTATTTCATGGAAAAAATTAATGCCCCATGGGTTATAAATAGATCAATTAATTTCATAAGCACTTGGATGTATGTAATTGACATATTTTTTTAAAGTGATAGAATCTATGATAGAAGTACATAGATTGATAACTATCATTTTTCTATTAAAGAATTATGTCGATGTGTGATGGATTTAAATTTTATTAAAAAAATAAAAAAGTATTCACCTGAGCAGATTCAAGGGGAACTAACAACACAATTTTTGGGGAGAGGAAAAATTAATGAGCATACAAACATGTAAAGAATTTACAAATTATAGAAATGGGAGAAAAAATAGAGAGTTATTGTAGAGATTTGTTGCTACATACATGTTTTTTGAAGACTGAAGGCATGTTGCACTCTGTGATCATGTTCATCCATGTTCTATTGTGGATTTATCTAGGGGATATAAATGAAAACATATTTCTATGTTTTAAATTAATTTATTTAAAAAAAAACTAATTCTATCTTAATAATTAATAATTGAAATTTTATTTTTGATTAAATTTTGATTCTCCTATCACTTCATTTATTTCTTATTCTTCCATTCTGAGAAAGGAACATTATCGTTTGGATTGTAACAATCAATGAATGAACCTTTTCAGTTCAAGTTGAGTAGGAGTTTGAAGTTGATTATTTTAGTTTAAATTTCTTAATCCTTGATCAAATATTGTGAGTTTGGGGGGAGTCAATAGTGTATTTATACATAGTGACCAGTGTGTGCATTGATTGGATTTTATGGAAAAGAGATATTATATTGAGATCTTGGTATAATACTTCATTTTTATACACTATATGATATTACTGATTCAAAATTTCATTATATTTATTGAGATAGTTAATTTTATGAATTTATTTTTAACAGGATGAAGAAAGGTAAAACCAGGAGATCTGCTAGATTTAATAACTTATTTTTTCTGTTAACATTTTTTTCTTTGTTGTTTCTTCATTCTAGAAAATTTTTTCTATTTAAAATTATTTATGAATTTATAAATTATAATAATTTATTTTATAGAAATAATAATCCAATAAAAATAATTTAAAAAATTCAAGTAGAAGATAATAAAAATATTAGTTGAAGAACTCTGAAAGGGAATTATCTTTGGGAGACTATCTAGGGTTGTGATATACTAAAGTAGTTAGGATTAAATACCTGAATAAAGGACGAAAAATGACACATAAAACCATTATTTCATTATCCCAGTCCTAATATGTTATTATTGTTTTTCTTGGTATCCTTGAAATAATATATCTATGATTTTGATTATGAAAAAACTTATGCCACAAACATATGACATGATATTATTCTAATGTTATGTTTTCATAGATTTTACTCTTTAATTCATTTATGATTCATGTATTATGAACATACATGCTTTATTCCATGACTCATGTTTATGATATAATAATTTTGGGGTATGAATATCGAAGGTTATGCTCAGGATCTCATACCCATAAGGGTATTGTTATCTTTAAATGATAATTTATATCTTTTTCATATATGATTTATGAGCATATGATCTCATCCCATATTATGTTTTCATACCAGGATATAAATAATCATTTTATGTATAATGTGTCAAAAAGGGGTTTTTTATGAAGAATTTAGTGGTAGATGATTTAGATATTTTATGAAGAAGATGTTCATATATCCAAGTTTCCAAAGGCATTATAACATTATGGTTCTGGAATGGATATTAATGATATGTATTGAATATTCATATATTATGATGTGAAATTTTTGTATGAATCATAAGAGTCACTTTATTTGGTATCAAAGTGAAGTAAGGGATCTAATACCTAGGAACTATCAAATGTGAATGTTGGGTGAAGTGTGACTCTCTGCCCAAGGGCATCATGGGGAATGGTCTGGCACTGATAATTATGGTAAGAGTCCCAACCTGGACTTGTAGCCTCTTATGTAATGATATGATAGGTATTAAATATAGAACACTAGTTATAAGTTAATATTTATATAATTAGTATCAAGGAAATGTTTAGTTATAGTTGAAAACACGAATGATAAAAGTTTAGGTAGAACCCTTATGATAATCCAATTAATTGGATAATATCTTATGTTATGAAAAATAAAGGAGTTTTATTATCCTTTAAAAAAATATCTATCTAGATACAAAATGATGAATTGGTTTTATCTTAAGGTTCATGGAGTGTTAATAATATCAAAATTATTTTTTCAAGTATATATCGACAATCATTATGGTGCACAGTGAGTGTGTGATTACTACACACCAGGTTTGACACTCTAATTATATATGCTTAGGTTAATTGACATTTTCATTATGAACTATTATAATGTATTTCAATATATTATGACCATGTATAGACTAGGTTAAACTTAAGGATTCATATATTGAAAAGTAGGTGTCATGAATTCGATATCCTATGAGTTATTTTTCATGATTGATCTCTCTGGTCAAAGTTTTTTGATGATCATGATAACGATTTTTGTTTTACTAAAGGTTAAAAGATATTATTACAATGTTGGGGTGCTTATAGGTATGCTCAAATATTGAATTACCCTATTTGATCATAGTTATATGAATCCCACTATATTAGGGAAAGCCTAAATAAATGTTAAGTCAGAACCACAATGATTAGATATTGAATTGGTAGTGAAAATGTTTAATGGTAGGATGACCACATATCAATTCTATGATTATTATTTTATTTAATTTTAGGGAATTATTTTTCCTATAAATAATATTATTCTCCCTCTAGTTGAATTTCATGTTATCATACGCATGGACTGAATTTCTTTATTTAAATCCCACATTAATTTTCAAGAAAGGGAAGTCACCTTTGATATAAAAAACTAACCTATGTTCATCTATTAGTGAAATGATGAATATGAACTTCTAATTTAATTCAAATCCATTGAATGGGTCCTAAATACTATTCAAAATGGGCGTTTATCTCGAAAGGTTGAGGAGAAATTCAATACCGAAGATATGCTTATTTTAAGAGAGTTTGTTGATGTCTCTTTAAAAGAGTTTCCTTGTTTTCCACAAAATCATAAAGTAATGTTTTCCATTTAACTCATAACTAGTGCTACACATATTTTAAATAATCCATATAGAATTTACCTGAATGAGTTGTGGGAATTGTAGATGTAACTCCAAGAGAATATTGATGATGGAATCTTTCATCAAATTATGTCAGCTTACGGAGAACCTATTATTTTTATTAATAATAAATATAGATCAATGTAGATATGCATTGATTATTTGGAACATAACAGGATCCTAATCAAGAATAAGTATCCACTTCACTATGTAGATGACTTGTTTGATCAACTGTACAAAGCTCAATAATTTTCCAATATTGACCTTTGATTTGGAAACTATTAGTTGAGGGAAAAAAGTGATGAAAAACCTAAGATAGCCTTTTATACAAGGTATGGAAAATATGAAATTATAGTGATTCCATTTGGTTTAACTAATTCCTCTCCTATATTCATTTATATAATGAATTGGGTCATTATAGATTACCTTGATCAATTTGTGGTAGAGTTTATAGATGATATTATTATATATTCAAAGAGAAATGAAGAGTATGAAAATCACTTGAGGATTATATAAAAGACCCTAAGGAAGTATATTTTTAATGTAAATTTTAAAAAGTGTCAATTTTGGTCGAAAAAGTATCATTTTTGTGTCATAAAATATTAAGAATAGGAAAATAGATGGATCCATAAAAGACCATATTTATTGAACACTAGACTAGACTGACTAGTGTGACTAAGGTAAATAGTTTTATGGGTTTGTATGGATATTATTGATTAGTTTTAAAAAAATTCGGATGAATATTTAACCCACTTTCCACGTTAACTTAGAAGGGATCCAAGCTTCTTTGGATAGATGGATGTTAATAAAATCCCTTATGCTTACATTTCCCTACAGTAGTGAAGGGTTTGTGAGCTATATTAATAATTTTAATAAGGTATTGGGATGAGTTTTCATGTAGAATGATATAGTGTGATATTATGCCTCACACTAATTGATGTTTCAAAAGAAAAATTACCCAACTCATGATTTGGAGTTAGAAGTGGTAATTTTTTCATTAAACATATAGAGGAATTATGGTAAGATATTGGATTTTTAGGAAGGCTCCTAGGGCTTACATACATGTACACTTTTTCCTTGTTTTTAGTATATCTTGTTTTTTTATATTGGCTATGATTTAGGGAAATTTGGATATTTTTTGAGGGGTTTTGGGAAGTTCTTGGTTGGCACATGTTTTTCCAAAAACCGCATGCCCTTCCCTAGAAAACTGTGCAACCCTAGGAAGAGGGGGATTTCATGATTGGTGCACGTTCTGTAAAATCAATCACCCTCGTTTTTGTAACCATGAGGCACTTTTGGGGAGACCCATGGTTAAGTGTACGGTTAAGGAAAACCCTTCATCCCATGTAGGAAACCATGCGTACAGAATTTTAAACCCCTCGAAAACTAGATTAAAAATTCCCAAACCACCAAGATTCTACCTAAGTAAACCCAACTCAAACCTAAACCTATTTATATCATTTTAGTAGGTTCCTAGACATATTACAAGATAATATAACTTTCATTTATAGTGAATCAAATCCCATATTGAAGATCTTCACCCATCTCGGTAAGAGATTATCATCCTGTGTAGTTTCCTTTCTATCCCATCTCTCTTTAAGCATAAAAATTTTCTGGTTTTTATCAATTGGTGTTGTATATATGTCTATATTTTGAATTATTTAATCCTTTTTATCATGGATCTAGGTTTCAGATCTACATCTTTTTCTTCATTGCGTTCTTCACTGTTCTGCTTCAATTAGGGATTTCCATTGGCAATCGTTCATCATCAATCTTGAGGTAGGTGGTATAAATACAATTCCTATAGTATTGAATTCCAATTGCATGTATATGTTTTGTAATTACAATTATCACATTTTAAAATTTAATCATGAATTTAATAACTTAATTTATTAATTAATTTTAGGAATCATGGAATTGATTAATTTAGTTTCCATGTGAATATGAGATGAGTTGAACGTGGGAAAATTAAATTGGGAAATTGTGATTATGAAATTTCTGGAATTATATTAATGAATTGGATAATTAATCAATGGAATGTTGTGATATTGTAATTGATGGTTGAATTGGGATTGTGTAATTGGTAAATTAGTTTGATATGAATTGATTAACAATAGGGATTATGAGATGGTTGAACTGACCTTACTGGGTTAATGGGTTATATGAATTGAATAATCTAACATGGTTAAATAGTGAATTTCTTATATTATTTCATGTGATTAAAGTATTGGACCATGAATTGTTGTGAAAAAATTTAATGGTATACCATGATGTGAAATGTTGATGAATGGGTTAATGATGATTACCTAGGATAAATGTGATATATGTTTTTAATTGATATATGTTTGTGGGATATAGACTCTTGCTTCAAAATCCCACTTGTATGATTGATTGATATATTAGTGTGGGACACATATCGGTGTTTCAAAAACCAACTTGTGCTATTAATTGATAAACATGTGTTGGAAATGAACTACTACTTCAAAATACCATATGTGATTATCTGATATATGTTTGTTGGAAATGGACTGATATTTCAAAATATCAGTGATAAATGAGTTGTGGGATAGAAAATGATGATTCAAATACCCAAAGGTTGCTAGACATGACTTTCTAGGCCCAAAATGTTGGCATTGGACTATGGTTCCAATTAAAAATATTATAAATTTAATTGAAATGATAAACAATAACCATGGAATTTTGAAATGTTACATACCTTGGAGATTTTTCAGACTCCGACATAGACCGAAGCAGGTATTGATGGTTTCAGTGTCTTCAGGAACTTAGAGTTTTATGTGGTTAAATAAAGAATAATTGAATTTATGTAAACTGTTTACCTTATTACTTGTATTTCATTATTTATACAACTGCATACAATGTTATTGAATGGATATTATTTTAGACACCGTTTTTGGTGGTCTACTAAGTTGTTATCACACCCTACTTGGGCTGCCTGATCAGTACTCGAATATACTTCATGTTTACAGGGAATGATAAGGGAAAGAGTCCTATGTCATATTGATCAGTTGGGGTGGAGCATGGATGAGGGAACTAGACTTGGTGTGTATAACCTCTTAGAGTTTTCAGTGTGTCTTATTTTTGGTTTTCCTTATAAACCTAGCATGTATTTGGAATAAAATATCTACTGATTTAGATTTGGTTGCTGTATTCCTATTATAGTCATCATGTGATATTTTTTTGGGTATTGGTTATATTAGTTGGCTATTGTTTATTTATTTACACTATTATGATACTTTAATAAAGATGTTACAGTCTTTCCATGATTGATATTAGATTCTCACTGCTAGTCAGTAGCCTTTGGAGTACGAGGAGGCACTCTTGAGGTCATATGACCGACCAGATTGGGTCTCCGGTGTATGACACTTGGGTTGGGACGTTACAAAGTGGTATCATAGGTTGTTTTCCCTTTCTTTTCATTTTGTCTTACTATTTTTGAAAGGTATGTATGAGAATAAAATGAGTCAATCCTTGGTTAGATCTCATACATGGGAGTTGTTAACCCATGTATGAGGGTAAAATCCAAGTACACAGGGTGGGATTGTTGTTATTGATATGTGATGTTATAGTTGATATTATTTTACCTCGAGTGATGCAATTGTTGTGTGATGTGATTTTTATTTCAAATATTTTCTGCAATTTGACTCATGGCTCAGTATGGCATGGGATTGAGTATTCATGCATCATTCTAGGAACTCAGGAATTATTAGGACATCCTTTATTTTTAAGCACACAGTTGAAAAAGAGTTTTGGGTAAGTTTTTGAAATTGAAATGTTTCTCTTTTCTTTTTCTTTTAGACTGAAAATGATTCCATATATGAATTAAAAGTTTTTATTTGATGAAAAATGTTAAAAAATGGGTTTCTAATGAGATACTTGAAATATGAGAATGATTTTACCCATTTTTAACCATGACTAAGCTATAGTATGGTTAATGTAAGTGATAGTACCTCGGTTTTGACTGTGTGGTGGATGAATTGTTTTGGATTTATGTATATCCCTCTTATAAAATGTGTTAATGTTATTTTATTTGTCCTGAGACATGTGTTTTGGAATTATAGAGACATGTCTCCACATTGATGTTTATTAATATGATGAAATGGGGTTATGGATGGAGATGATCTACCAGTAGTAGAACCCGATGCATCAATATTTCCAGGTTAGGAAGATGAAGAGTAGTTCCATGAGAACCTTTATCACTTCATAAAATTTATGGAGAGAGACCCGGGGTGGGTTTTGATTAGTATGACTGATCTAACATGTGAATTTTATTTATATAACCCTCCAAATTTCACTAGAGAGGGCGTACTTGAGGTAGTTGAGTTCCATATTGAGTCCATGCAGACCATACTTGACCACTTATAGACTCTTTCTGAGAAAGGAGTCAAGATAGAAGCTTATATGTTACCTAGTCAGGTGAAGCTTTGGAATGAAATCTAGACTCAGTATATACAACTAGACAATATGGAATGGAAGGACATTCAAGAGATGTTCTTGAAGAACTTTTACCCTAAGACAATCAGGCAAGAGAGAGTGGATGAGTTTGTAAGGTTGAATCAGGGGAGCAAGTCTGTTAAGATCTATACTGGTTGCATTACAAATTTGTAGTTATTTGTTATAGTTTTTATAGGAAACGAGTAAAATGAAGAAAATATATTTCGGCATGGGTTTAAATGTGAAATTATTTCCCAGGTAGATATCTTCAGGTTGAAGAAGTTTTCAAAAGTGGTTAATGAGGCTCTCGTTTATGAGGGGAACCTAAAGGAGGCCTCTAGCGGAGGAAATGTGGTTTCTATTTGATGACTAGAAGATATGAATTCTGAGAGTTGGAAGAATTGTTATGAGAACGTTGACTAGAGCAATAGAAGACAGAGTGTCCAGGAGAAGGATTAGTTACATTAGACCTTACCTGGGTGATCTATCGCTGGTGCAGTAGGTCATGTCACTTTTGTAGATAGTTCTACCGACAAACTGTAGAGTGTCGATATTGCGATAGGATGAGACATATACAATGGTTCTATAGGAAACAATGATAGATGAGTAATGATGGAGAATCTATGAAGAATCATAGTGTGTGAAGGGGATCTTCTACACCGTATCTTTCTGGTAGCTGGAGTTCTACTATATGTGGAGGTAGAGCCAATGGGTGTGTGTCTTTTGGGAAAGAGTTTTCGTATAAGTAGAGTAGTTAATCTTAGGGGACTCATGAGGGGTAGGAAAATTTCATGTAGTTCAACATAAACTTTTGGATAATATGTATGGACCATCGATGGTTAGAGATACTATTCTTGTATTTTTTATACTCACTAGTGCCTTATTTGATACCAGTGCCTCTCATTCATTTATATTAGCATAACTTGTGAATGGTTTGAGTCTGATAGTGGTGTTTTTGAGTGGGGTAATGATGATGGATACACCATTGGGATTACAATCAAGATACATCTATTTTTTCTAAGGGTGTTCTCTTGAGGTTGGCTAGTATTATTTCATTTGGTATCTCTACATTTTTGATATATCAAGATTTTACCTAATTATTGGTATGGAATGGTTTGTAGGATACTAATATCACATTGATCAATACCACATGAGAGTGAATTTTATGTCTTTTGAGGGTGAAAAATATATTCATCATGGAGAAGAGATATTTCATGGAATGCCTTACAGGGCCGGTTCATCAGCAATTGGGGGAGCTCACTGCCAAGGTTGATAGTCTATTGCTGGATGAAATAGGTGTAATGCAGGATGTCTTTCCACTAGTAGTGGAAAAGTTATAAAATGTGTTTACTAATGACTTATTAGGTATTTAACCTAAGAGATATGTGGAATTTATGATTGAGATCATGTTAGGGGCTCAACTAGTTTCTATTCCACCATATAGAGTGTAACTAACAAAACTTCAAGAGCTTAAGACTCAACTAGAAGAGTTGATGGATAATGGGTTCATCCATCAGATTACATCACCTTGGGGTACACTAGTTTTGTTTGAAAATAAGGGTGACAGGACTCTGTGCTAATGAGTTGATTACTATATGTTAAACTAGAAGACTATGATGAACCAATATCCTCTTCCATGTATTGTTAATCTATTTGACTAGTTGAGAGGAGTTTGGTTTTCTCCAAGATATTATTGAGATTAGGGTATCATTAGTTGACAGTTTGACATTTTGATACACCAAGTAATTCTTTTCGAATATGATATGGACTTTATGAGTTCTTCATGATGCCTTTTGGGTTGAATAATTCACTAGCAGTGTTTATGGCCTTGAAGAATAGAATATTCCACCCATACCTAGATTAGTTTGTGGTTGTGTTTGTGGATGAAATATTCATGTACTCCAAGACTCATGATGATCATGCCAAATATATTGACATCATCCTAAGTAAACTGAGTGAGCATATACTATATGAAAATATATCTAAGTGTCAATTATGGATTGATCAGGTACACTTATTGGGTAACATCGTCTCAGAGGAAGGTTTGTTAGTGGATCCAGAGAAAGTTCATGAAATGGTTTATTGGGTGAGCTTAGGAATGTCTTCGATATCTATATCTTTTTGGGGCTAGAGGGTTATTATCAACGGTTCATCTAGAAGTTTTCCTATTTAAAAGACTTTTTTTTGGGTTTGAGCAAGATGGGGATAAATTTTTAATGGGTTGAAGCATGTGAGAATTCCTTCCAGGAGTTGAAGAAGAGATTGGAAACTGCACCAATATTGATCCTACCAAAGTCGGGTGAGGAGTATACGGTGTTTTTTTGACACTTAATGGATCATTATTAGAGTAGTGTTAATAAAGGAAGATTTATTTATAGAATATGAGTTTCAATAGTTGAGGCCACATGAATAGAACTACCCTACACATGACCTCAAGTTAGCAAGAATGGTTTATACTCTTAAGTGTTGGAAGAATTATCTATTTAGGGAAAATTTTACTATGTATACTGATGACAAGTGATTTTTTTACATCTTTTCAAATTGATAATTTAATCTATGTCATTGTAGGTGGGTTGATTATATGAATTAATTTTATTTTGAGTTAGAATATACACAAGAAAAACAATAGTGTTCTTGACACTCTATGCAGAAAAACTCAGACTCAGGTAGTTCCAGAGTCTAGTTTTGAGTAGACATTAATGACCATACTTAATGATATGCATGTAATAGCTTATAAGGTTTGGGAGAAGATTAATCACATATAAATTTTAGTAGATTTTACACTTTTTAGTCAGATTATGGAGAGGTAGTGTCATGATTTAGAGTGTTTTTCCTTAGAGAAAGCTTTGAAGGTGAGAAGTCACCTTCCAATTGGACTGTAGATGAGAAAGATATTATTTTTTCCAATAATTGGGTTGGGGTTCCTACAAGTATTTTGGAGGAGATGGTGTGTTAATATCATGCCTCGAAGTGGGCTATGAAACCAGGTTTGACCCAAATTTACCATGACATATGTTGATTTTTTAGGTGGATAGGATTGAAAAAGTAGACAGAAGGTTCATGAAATGATGATACACCTTTAAATAGGTGATGGAAGAGCATCAACAACGCGGTTTTTTACTAAATATATTTCCCATTTCAGATGGAATTGGAAAGATGTTTCCATGGATTTGTGGTGGGTATCCTGAGGACGCTTCAGAATAATGATTCTATTTGGGTGTTTGTGGATAGTTTGAAAAATATAGTGAATTTATTTCATGTACGAGAGACTTTATCAATGGACCAGTTGAGATATATGTATGTTTTGGAGATATTTTATCTCCACATGGTTTTATAGAGTATAGTTTCATATGGAGATTCATGTTTTACTTCACGCTTCTAGAATGTCTTACAGAAGGTTTATGGTACCCAATTTTTACTAAGAACGATATTCCAACCATAGATAGATAGAAAATCAGAACGTACTATGAAGGTTATTTAGGATATGATTTGAGTATATTTCATAGACTTTGGTGGGTCTTGGGAGAAGCACATAGCTTTGGTGTAGTTCTTCTATAAAATTAGTCATCAGGAGAATATTTAGATGACTCCATATGGTCCTCTTTATGATAGGCCATGAAGATCACCTCTATGTTGGATAGAGGCATGTGAGTCAAAGTTTTTGGGACTGAGTCTCGTACAGGAGATGTTAGAGCTAGTTCGAATAATTCCAAAGCATATGGCTATGTCTTAGAGTAGAAAAAATTTGTATGTCGAATGACATCAATGAACCCTAGAGTTTATAGTGGGTGATCATGTATTCCTTTGGGTGTTGCCTATATTGGGTCACCATCAGATATAGAGATAGGGTGGTTAGTGCCTAGGATGGTTAGACTATTTGAAGTTGTGGTGAGAATCGGTTCAGTGGCATACCAATTAGATCTTACATAGGGGTATAATTCCATGCATGATGTTTTTCATGTGTCACAACTTCAACCATATCACCCCAACCCATAACATGTGATTGATGTGGATGGTTTTGAGCTTGAGATTGATGAATCCTTTGAGGGGAATACGATACACATGTTGGATAGTATTGAGAAAGTGTTTTAGGGAAAATCCATACCGATAGTTCATGTATAGTAGAAACATGGTCATGTTCAGGTGGAAACACGAGAGAGTGAAGCAGATATGTGGCATTAGTGAACAAATCTTATTGACTCGGAGTCTAAGATATTATTGGGAGTAAATATCAAGGAATATATGTTAAAGGGTGGATATATTGTAAGTCCCTAATTTTTTTGGACATGTCTTGATCTTATTTATAGTTACCCTTTTTCCTTGTTTTAGTAAATATTTTTTTTTGGTTTTATGTTGGGTACATTTGGGTAAAATTTTTATGTTTTTGGAGGGGTTTTGGGAATTGCACAGTTGGTGCACAATTTCTAAAATTGGACACCCTCCTAGTAGTGACCATGCGCCCTCTAGGGGAGGCACACAGTTATGGAAAACCATTCACCATGAGTAGAAAATCATGCATGATGAATTTTAAACCACTAAATATTAGATTAAAAATTCATGAACCCCTATAATTTACCCTAAGTTTACCCCACTTGACCATAAACCTATTTCTATCATTTTTGGAGGTTCTTAAATGGATTATAAGGCATTATAACCTCCGCTCTTGGCGAATCGAAGCCCATATTGAAGAATTTTACCCCTTTCAATAATAGATTCTCATCCCATGTTGTTTCCTTTATCTATTATCTCTCTTTCTAGATAAAAGGGGAAGGTTTTACTCCATTGGTTTTGGATCTAGATCTTGTTTTTGATGGATCTAATCCATTTTATTCAGGATCTAGGTTTTCATATTTAGATCATTTTTTATCATATTCTTGATCTTTATGATTTAATTAGTGATTTTATTTGGTGATCTTTCATCATAAATCTTGATACAAGTGGTCTAAATTCAATTCCCATAGTATTGAATTCCAATTGTGTGTTTGTACAGTGGAATTTCAATTGAAATGTTTGATAATTGAATCTTGAATTAAATAAATAAATTGATTATTTAATTTATTGAATCATGGAATTGATTAATTGACTAGTCATGGGAATGTGAGATGATTTGGACTCGGGTAAATTGAATTGGGTAATTATTATTTTTAAATTGGGGGAACTAGATTAATTAATTTTTTAATTAATTATTGGAATGTTGTGATTATGGAATTGAAAAGGACTTGGAATTGTGTAACTGGGAAATTAATGTGATATGAATTAATTGAAAATGGTGATTATGAGATGGTTGAATTGACATTAATGGGTTAATGGGTTATATGAATTGAATATTTAGACATGGTTTAATGGTGAATTGATTATATTATTTAATGGGATTATAATATTGAACCATGAATTTTTGTGATAAATTATAATTGTATATCATGACGTGAAATGTTGATGAATGGGTTAATGATGATTAAACAGGATAAATATGATATATATGTGATATATGTGTTTAATTTATATATGAGTGTGGGAAACTGACTACTTCTTCAAAATACAACTTTAATGACTGATTTCTATATGATTTTAGAACACATAATGCTAATTTAAAAGTTCACCTGTGTGATTAATTGATAAAAATGCGTGTGACATGGAATGATACTTCAGAATCCCATATGTGATTGATTGATACAAGTGTGTGGGACATGGACTAATACTACAAAATCCCATAGTGATAAACAAGTTGTGGGACATGGACCAATTCTTTAAATACCCACAGGGTTATAGACATGGAATTCTAGGCCCAAAATGTTAGTATTGGACTATGGTTTCAGTTGTCCAAAATATGAATTGAATTGAAATGATAAAAATAGAATTATGATATATAACATCACTTAGAGATATTTCAGACTCCTTTATGCGCTGAAGCAGTTATTAATGGTTTGGGTATCCTTGGGAACCTGAGGGTTTATGTGGTTAAATAAAGAATAATTTATTTTTTGTAATTGTTTTAACTTATTGTATGTATTTTATTGTTTATACAACTTCATAAACTGTTATTTACTATATATTTTTTTAGAAACTGTTGGTGGTGGCCTACTGTGTTATACTCACACCCTACTCGGGCTTCCTGATCAGTACCAGAATAGAATTCATGTTTGTTGGACATGATAAGGGAAAGATTCCTATGTTAGATGGATGAATCAGGATGGATCATATATTAGGGAACCAAACATGGTGTAGGGACCTGATTGGAGTTGTCATCAGGTATTATTTGGGTTTTTCATTTGACACTTGACATGCATTTTGCATATAATATCTACTATTTTAGATTTTTATAATGGATTTCTGTTTTATTCATCATGTTATACAATTTGTCTGGCTATTGGTTATACCATTTAGATATGGTCTTTTTATTTATTATATTTCTCTACTTTAAAAAAGAGTGTATAGTATCTTGATGATTGATATTATACCCTTTCTGCTAGTCATCAACCTCTATAATATGGGGAGGTGCGCCTGAGGTTTTGTGGCCAATCGGTTCGGGACACCAATGTGTGACACCCGGGTTGATATGTTACAATTAACTTCCTTGAGGAAGGTGTGGTATTTATACATATAATAAAATTTAATAGTAAATATTCAATCAAAAAGTTCACATTATTTTCCACAAAATATGGTTAGATTTGATTAATGATTATGATTGCACAATATAATACCACCCTAGGAAAGTGATCAAGGTCGTTGATGCTTTGAGATTAAAGGATCATGATACAATATCTATGACAAGTTTCAAAAACAATCCACTATGTATTTATTCACAAAGGATGTATCTTCAAATAACGGTGGAATGAGAGAAATATTATCTTTATCAAATGGGTGTTCAACCATTTATCTATGCGAGGATTAAAGAGGTGTAGATGGAAGATGTGGAGTTGTATAAGAAGGTCTATAATATTCTTGAGTTCATTGTTGAATATGATAGAATGGTGAGGTTTAGGAAATATCAATGTGTTCTTTCCATTAAAATATTTTTAGAAGGATATCTTGGATGGATATCATATTTTTTCATTATCTATTCATCATGGAAGTATAAAGATATATATAGATATGAAAGAGTATTTCCGGTGGGACAACATGAAGAGAGACATTGTAGAGCATATATCTGAGTGCTTGATATTTCATCATGTTAAGGCATAGGTACATAAGACTAAGTGTATTTTATAACCATTAACAATAGCATAATGAAAATGTGAAAAAATCACCATTGATAATGAATTCGGAATCCCTAAAACTTTTAAAGTACATAATACTATTTGGGTTATAGTCGATCTCCATATGAATTCAACACACTTAATTTCTATCAGATAATATTTTCCTATTGATCAGCTTATGAAAATATACATTAATGAAGTTTCAAGGTTTCATAGAGTACCAAATATTATTATATATTATTGGGATCTAAGGTTTACCTCGATATTCCAATGAGGTCATCATTTACCTTTGGAAATAGAGTTGTGTTTTAGTATTGCTTATCATCCTCAAATTGATGGGAAGTATGGGAGAATCATTCAAAACCTAGAAGATATTATAAGATCTTATTTTATTTATATCAATGGTTTTTGGGATCAAAACCTTCCCATAGTCTAGTTTTCTAAAAATAATAGATTTTACTTGAGAGTTCCAATGGATCCTTATAAATCCCCCTATGGAAAGAATTATAAAACTCCAACATACAGAAATGAAGTTATAGAAAGGAAGCAAAAGGTTCCTAAGATATACAAGGAAATAGTAGATAAATTACAATTTATTTAGTAACATATCAAGGCAGGTCAGATTCGATGGAAAATATATGAACACAACATTAGAGAAGTCTAGAATTAAATGTTGGTGAGAAGGTATTTCTGTGAATTTATCTGTGGAACAAGATTGTGAGATTTAGAAAGAAGGAAGATTAGAGTTGAGGGTATATTTACCCCTTCATGATTATTGATGTAGTAGGAATGGTATATTATCACAAGGTATTTCCACTAAACCTCTATCTAATTCATGATGTGTTCCATATATCTCTCTTAAAGAATTAAATTTTGGCTCTATCACATGTACTTAAATCAGAGGTCATACAACTAGATTGTTATATTTCCTATGATGAAAAATTGAAAAAAATATTAGGTTATAGAGATAAATTTCTATAGAACAAGACTACTCACCTAGTTAAAGTTATCTAAAGGAATCATAAATTCTAAGAATCTACTAGGTAACCCAAGGACATGGTGAAAAAGAGATATCCTCATTTGTTTGTATCAGAGTGAAATAATTTTGAAGGAAAAATTTATTTTAAGGGGGTAGAATATTACACCATGATATTTTATGATATAGTTATCTATAAATAAATTTAATTTCTTTGATGGCTTGATTTTCATGAAACACTGATTTTAAACAAATCATGATATACCATTGAAATTTTATTATTTAATTTCATAGTTATTTCCAAGAAATTGGATTAGAGGGTATGAATATTATTAACTAAATTATGAAAAATGTATGGTTTACACATGTGTAAAATCAAATCACTAGTAATTAATTGATTATAATTGAAGATAAAAATCATTTGAAAGTAAAAGATATGTTTTTATGAAAAACTGTTTTTATGCATGCAATGCATTTTTATTTTAATAAATTTAACTAATCCCCATTAGTGAATCATTATGATGAAATTTATATGTTATGAATTCAATAAAAAAACTTAACATTAAACAAATGTTTTTTCTAATTCTAAGATAAGAATAAATCATGCTTAAAAACAAATTTCTCTAAAAAATGATTTTCATTTTGTTTTTCACACTTATTATAAAATATATTTATGATACTTTTAGAAATTGAATCATAAAAAATGGATCCCATATTTTGAATCAGGAGATTCATATTTGGTAAATATGACCATTTTTTTATAATTATGAATAGTAACCTTTGTAAATTTTTGTAATTTTGGTAAGAGTAAAACTGGTAAAATAGGGTCAAAACATTGGGTTAAGGCTTTAAAATTTCTCTACCATGTGGATTTATCATTTTGGATGAGTATAATCCAACCATTCTCATCTATTTCTTGAATAAATTCTCTTTTATTTCCATTCCCTTGATTATGACCGATATATTATTTTATGAAAAGGATAAATACAAAACATCGATCTCATGGATTTAATAAATATAAATTTTAATTGTAAGGATAAAAAGAGCATATGTTCAGTTATAAATATTGATTTTAATGATTACTTAATTTATTTATCATTTTAATTCATTTATAATTTTTAGTGATTGACTAATTATCTTAATTTTTTATTAGACATATTTTTTATTAAATAAATAGAGAAATAAAATAAATAATTTGAAGAATATTAAAAGTAATAAAATTTGGGTGAATTATTTTATTCCAATAATTTTATAGATAAATATAACACATTAGAAATTTGTGAATGAATTATATATTAATTTTTTTTTCATGTTCTCTTTAAAGTAAAATTTATTTAATAGTGTCAAAAATGAAATTAATGATATTTTATGTTAAATAATAACTTATTAAATTATTAAAAAGTCATAAAAAATTATGAAATAGGATAACTAGGAATAGAAATGTTTAATATATTTTTCCATTTATGAAATATTTTTTACCTTATAATTAAAATTGTATACCTTTAATATTAACAAATTCATTACCATAGTTAAGATTAAAATTGGTTAACCTTGGGGTTAAACCGAAATATATGCTTTAAAATGACCCCAAGAAATTTCTAAATTTTATTATATGATGATATTTTAAACCTAGAATCATTTTAATTATTTTTATTTCCATTTGGAATCATTTTTATTGATAATGGAATAATTATAGTATAACCTTTTTAGTAATTCCATGAGTCTCCTTTCCCTCCCTCATAAAAGGACACTCCTTATCTCTTTTCTTTACATCATTTTTGAGTCATTTATATTGACCAAAACCTATAAAATTATTCTTTAAATTTACTCTATATAGTGTATTGGTTCAATTATTCTTAAAATACCATTCCAAGGGCCCTTACAAAATAATTTAAAAGAGGTCTCCCAAAGAATAAGTAATCGTATTACCCAACCACTTTCAATTTATTTATTCATATAACTACTCTAAATATATTTTATTAATTATAAAAGTATAAATTCACTATATTCAATATACTAAAATAGTATAATGATAATTAAACAATCATTATCCACTATCTTCTTCATCAAATGGGAAGTAAATTTATCACTTGTGTGTACGTGTGGACTATCACCACCACATAGTGGTACACTTCATATTTAATCACAATATTTCATGAATGGGTATTATGATGGTTTTAATGTTTATAAATATATTTATGAAATTATTACGATTATGGAATTATATTATCAAATATATCATTTTACCTTATAATCCATTAGAAAAAAATAATGTTGATCGTGCGTACGTGCTAACTACCACCTCCATGAAGTGATGCGATTCATTTTTCATTTATGATTTATGTGGATTGTAATTAGGTTGTATATAACGTCCCATACTTTACATACATTGTTTTTACTTCATAATTGAAGCACACTTATTACAACATATAACAAAACCAAGAAAGGACCGTATAGGTATAGTGTCTTTAGAAAATGGGAAACATAAACAACTGGTTTATAAAGCATCTACTTTGCCTCGCATTTATTTCATCATATCTAGAGTCCCTTTTTGGAATATTCTACTTAATGACCTTCTTCCTGACCTGGGGAAACAAAACATACAAAAGGGTGAGCTCAAATGCTCAGTAAGGGTAAACAAAATAAATATCAATCACATCATATTCATAAGAACATAACATTTTAGAGATCTTAACCTGCAAAAGAGAGAATAATTTCATAACATGGGATAAATCATAGTAGTAAAATGAAATCGCAATAATCATAACTTAAAACATGAAACTTTGTGGCATACACACATAATCATAAAGAATCATATCTTATTAGTCAAGACTCATTGACAAGACTATCTTAGTGGACAAAGTCCATTTCTAAACCGAGTCACCCTCGTTTCAGTCCTGTTTCACTGAACCGGTATAACCTACTGTTCTAGCCATGTCTATCTCATGAGATATAAAATATTTACCCAATGCATTGGAGGGAGATATAGGTCCCACCCATCTCATAATGATACCATTCTGATGTGTGCCACAAAATCATAAATCATACATCATTGCATAACCCATGTAATAAAAATGGGAATCTTAAACATCATGACATCATAAAAAAATTCATATAAGATAAAGGAATTCATAAAAATATTTCCATCACAACATAATCAAGTAAATGTAATAATAGGGATAGAAACAGAACCCTATATTATCTTAGATGGAAAATAATTTTGATAAAACACTTGAACTCCATTCTTGAGGAAAATATCCTTTCTACTTCAAAAACACTTTTCCTTTCTTAACATGTTATACAATTTTAAACTAAAGAATTTGATTAAAAATAAACTTGAAAACTTGTAAAGGAAAATTCTTGGAAATAATGTTTTAAAAATCCATTCATGCCGTATAAGTTAAAAAAACATTCTTCTCGTACTTTTGTCGGAAAAGTCAAAAAGTACCTCGTACGAAAAACGACAAAAGATTCCTTTCATATCTTTTACTAAAAACTCACCGAAGGGTAAAATTGGATTTAAACAATTGCAGTTGTATGGAAATAATATTACATATTGAGGAAACATGGATGTGGATGATAAAATACACCCCAGTAAATGCCAAAGTATAAACAATCTCGGATAAAAATGAGATTGTGATATTTCCCTTACCTTAGGTCCGATATGCTTTATACGTGTCTGAACCTCCTCTTCTTTGAAGTGCTTCTTTGAGACCTCCTTTTAGGGCACTAAAATTGGTCTTTGAAGAATACCAGGACCTCTATGATGTCTCTAGGGAAGTGCAGAGGAGAAAGTTGCAGGGGTTGGCCGAGCGTGAAGGCTCAAAGTGGTGTGAGGAAGAGAGGGAGGATGTTCCCTTTTGTAAGGGAGGAGAGGGGCACCTTTGGAATAACTAAAAATATTATTTTATTATAAAGCCAAATTCGGTTTTGAATTGCTCCAAATTGATTTATTTCTAAACTAAGGTGGGGATGGGTCAAAATCCTCTCATCCAATAGAATTTACACAAGTTTAGGTTCCTATTTTAACCTTATCATTTAGATTTAACATTAAGTTAAATAATTTTACTTTTACCGTGTCTTCTTGTGTTCTTATACTATAAGGTTAATAAACATACTATAAGCAGCCAAACGAACCCCAAGTTGTTTATTATTAATATATATAACCTTATCTAAGTCATTTGGCCGAACCTTAGATTTTTAGGAATAAAATAACAATTACTAATATAATATTTGTTTTAAAAACAATTTTATGTCAATTTTGACACTATTTAGTAATTATTTTTTGTGAAAATCATAACAGAATGATTAGTTCAAAAAAAGTTAATTAAATCAATACTAACATGTCATATTAGTCTATAAAATTAGTGGAATTCATAAAATGTGTCAAATTACATTTATTTTGGTGTTTATAACATCAATTATGTCAATATTTCATTACTAAGATAATTACTACATCATCGTTGTGTCATAAATAAATTAAATTATTTAATGTCTAAAAATTACAAATAAAATACCATTATGTAGAAATATTTTTATCTTTCTAATTAATATTTATAGTCGAATTTATCTTATGTATAACCCCATATTAAAAATGATTTAGTTATTAATCTTTGATTTTAACTATTTTAACCCTTCTTTAAATAAATTAATAATAAATGTCCTAATCTAATCCAAGTGGGCCTAAATGGTCATATTTTATTCCTATGTTTTTTTGGTCGAATTACACTTGTCCAATAGAATTAGGACATGTTTTGGGGTAAAAATAATATCATTTTTACCCTTAATTACCCTATTTACTTTTAACCGTGGTAAAAAAAAGTAAAAAGTTACTATTCACCAAAAAATTATTTTCATCTCATTGAACCAAATTTTACTTACTGACATCAACCGTGGCTCTCGAATTTTCGAAATTCCACTCACAGAAGCGGTAAAATTAAGTTTTATGAAAAATTTTGTTTTTTAACTACCACTTAGTGGTTTCACTATTCATCAAAAATTGAAAGTTTTTAGAAAAATAACAGAATTTTACCCTAGGATAATTTCGATATTAAGAATCCAAAAATGAAGTCCATTTTGAAAAATAAAATTTATAAAATTTCAAAAAGTGGTTATTACTATTCATAACGGCTAGTTTTAATAATATTTTATTAGCATATCATTGTTTAGTGAAACTCGGTATTGCGTACAACGCAAGCTATCGAGGAAGGTCGCGATTTCGCGTAAAGCAAGCCAAGCAAGTGTTGTGTGTAGAAAAATATTCCTTTGATTATTTATATAACATAAAAGTCTCGGGTGTTACATTCTACCCCCCTTAAAATGAATTTCGCCCTCGAAATTCATCACTTTGTAACAAACAGATGAGGATACCTCTCCCTCATCATATCCTCAAGCTCCCATGTAGCTTCTTCTAATTGGTGGTTCCTCCATAAACCTTTCACCAATCGAGTGGTCTTGTTTCGTATGACTTTTTCGCTACGATCTAAAATCTCTATCGGCTATTCTTCATAAGAAAGATCCTGCTCCAGCGGTACAACTTCTGAGCTAAGTACATGTGAAGAATCAGGTATGTACTTTCTCAGGAGAGATACATGGAACACATCATGAACTTGAGAGATATTCGGTGGAAGTCCCAATCGGTAAGCTACCTTCCCAACATGATCCAGTATTTCGAAATGACTGATATATCTAGGGCTCAACTTCCCCTTCCTTCCAAATCTCATAACCCTCTTCCAGGGAGATATTCGTAAGAACACTTTATCACCCACTTCAAACTCTAGGTCTTTTCTTCGGTTGTCGGCATAGATTTTCTGTCGACTCTGAGCTGCTCTTATGCGTTGTTGAATAGATCTGACCTTTTCTGCCATTTCATCAACGAGATCGGGTCCTAATAGATTTCTTTCCACAACTTCATCCCAGCAAGTTAGAGTCCTGCATTTCTTTCCATAGAGAGCTTCATAAGGAGCCATCTGAATACTGGAGTGAAAGCTATTATTATAAGAAAATTCCACCAAAGGTAGGTGTTGATCCCAACCACCTTTGAAATCCATAGAGCAAGCTCTCAACATATCTTCTAGAGTTTGAATTGTTCTCTCAGACTGACCGTCTGTCTGAGGATGATAAGCAGTGCTGAATCTCAACTATGTATCCAGAGTATGCTGAAGACTTTGCCAGAACTTCGAGGTAAATATCGGATCCCGATCAGATATAATAGAAAGTGGTACTCCATGCAATCTTACCACTTCCTTTACATATATCCTGGCAAGCTGATCCAGAGAGAAATCCTCTCTAATAGCAATGAAGTTTTCAGACTTCGTAAGACGATCAACTATGACCCAGATAACATTATTGCCTTTGGATGTTTTAGGAAGTCCTGTGACAAAGTCCATAGTGAAGTTTTCCCATTTCCATTCGGGTATGGGTAATGGTTGTAACATCCCCTTAGACTTCTGTCTCTCAGCTTTAACTTGTTGACAAACCAAGCATCGAGATACATATTCAGTAACATCTCTTTTCATGCCATCCCACCAGAAGTACTCTTTCAGGTCCCTATACATCTTCGTGATTCCAGGATGAATAGATAATGAAGAACTATGAGCCTCATCCAGTAGCTCCTTCTTTAATTCTGGGATGGGAGGAACACAAACCCTATTCCTGAACTTTATTATCCCATCACAATCAAGGTTGAATTCAGGAACATTTCTCACCTTCTTTTGTAACTCGACATCTTCTTTCTGTGCCTCTTTAATCTTCACATGTATAGATGGTTGAATATTCATTAGAGAAAGATACGATTTTTCCCCATTCATTATAATTCCAAGATCCATCCTTTGTAAATCCATAAATATTGGATCTTTTGTGACCCTCATCATGGATAAACTAGCGTTGTCTTGTCGACTTAATGCATCTGCCACCTTGTTTGCTTTCCTAGGGTGGTAATGGATTGAGCAGTCATAATCCTTAATCTGCTCCAACCATCTTCTTTGGCGCATATTCAGATCCTTTTGTGTGAAAATATACTTTAAACTTTTATGATCAGTATAAATGTCACACCTTTCTCCATAAAGGTAATGCCTCCGAATCTTTAATGCAAAGATTACCGCAGCTAAATCTAAATCATGTGTTGGGTAATTTTGCTCATGTATTTTCAACTGTCGTGAGACATAAGCTATAACCATATCATTTTGCATAATAACACACCCCAATCCCTTCTTGGATGCATCACTATAGATCACAAACCTTTCTCCACTACAATGCAGTGTGAGCACAGGTGCACTGGATAACCTTCTTTTCAACTCCTTGAAATTCTCTTCACATTCCTCCGTCCAAACAAACTTAACTCCTTTCTAAGTCAACTTGGTGAGTGGATTAGATAATCGTGAAAAATCGTTCACAAAACGTCGATAATATCCAGCCAAACCAAGAAAACTTCGGATCTCGGTTACTGTTGTTGGTCTCGACCATCTTTCGATAACCTCTGTTTTTTCTGGATCCACAGATATCCCCTCTTTTGAGATTATGTGACCCAAAAATGCAACTTTTTGAAGCCAAAATTCACACTTGGTAAATTTGGCATAAAGATTCTCCTTTCTCAGGGTCTTCAATATAATTCTCAAGTGGTCTTCATGTTCTTCCTTTCTCTTTGAATAGACAAGAATATCATCTATAAAGACTACCACAAACTAATCAAGATAGTCTCTAAAGACTCTATTCATTAGATCCATGAAGATAGCAGGGGCATTAGTAAGACCAAATGGCATCACTATAAATTCATAGTGTCCATACCTTGTATGGAAATCCATCTTTGGTATATCCTCCCTTTTGACCCTTAATTGATGATACCCTGAACGAAGATCAATCTTGGAAAAGTATTGAGCTCCTCGTAGTTGGTCAAATAAGTCATCAATGCATGGGAGAGGATATTTGTTCTTGATAGTGATCTTGTTAAGTTCTCGATAATCAATGCAGAGTCTCATTGATCCATCTTTCTTTTTAACAAACAGAATAGGTGCTCCCCAAGGTGACGCACTAGGGAATATGAACCCCTTATCAAGATTCTCT
This sequence comes from Viscum album, assembly GCA_963277665.1. Lineage (NCBI taxonomy): Eukaryota > Viridiplantae > Streptophyta > Magnoliopsida > Santalales > Viscaceae > Viscum > Viscum album. Next base: position 273,863,313 of record OY728165.1, on the reverse strand, counting down.
TGGAGTTTCTTCTTCAATTCCTGCAACTCAATTGGGGCCATTCTATAAGGTGTCTTTGAAATAGGCAAAGCACCCGGTACGGGTTCTATTGAAAACTCAACTTCACGATTCGGTGGAAGACCCGGTAATTCCTCCGGAAAGACATCATCAAACCCCCGTACAATGGGCATATTCTTAATTGTGAGTTTCTCACCAACCATTTGAGATAAATAACCTTCATTTAGTGGAATCAATACCCATAAGATGGAAGGAATTTCCACTAGAAGGTTATGTTCATCCTTGCATCGATAGACAATCATAGATTGATCTGGAATATGAAATGTGACTTCCCTTCTTTGGAAATTGATATGAGATCCATGTAGAGAAATCCAATCCATTCCAAGAATCACATCAAATTCTACTATAGGAAGGATCACAAGATTTGCAGGAAGCACTTTCCCACAAACTTCAATCGGGGAAGAATTATAAACTTTTGATGTGACTGTTGTGCCATTAGGTGTTGTCACAACTAACTCAACATCTAATTGTTGAGGTAATACGGTGATACCATTAGAAAATTCTTCAGAAATAAAAGAGTGGATGGATCTAGAATCAAATAAAACATTTGCTACTTTAGAGTGGATGGTAAGTTTACCTTTCACCACATCGTTATCGTACTCCACATCGCTGATAGAAATTTCATGTGACTTTCCTTTGTCTTTAGACTTAAGAGTTTGTTGACATCGAGCATCATCATCAACCCTTGGATTAGGGAATTTATTGGCATAATGTCCCATCTCCTTGCACTTGAAACATTGAAGTGTAGTAGGTTCATTCTGTGTATCAATTCCTTTGTTTGCATATTCCCATCATCGCGACATTCAAATGCCCGATGACCTTCCTTTCCACATTTGAAACATTTACTTGTCCCTTTAAGACAACTCCCTCCATGTTTCTTTCCACACATTGAGCATAAGGGAAAGCTCATCTTCTTTTCAGTGTGCTCTTTAGATTTTCCTTTGAATTCCATTTTACTCTTCTTATCAAACCCATATGACTGATGGGTTACTCTAATCTCCATCTCAACTTTGAGAGCACATCGAACGATTTCCTCATAGCTATTGAAGTCCCTTATGGCTAAGGCCCTTCGAAGACTTGGTCTTAATCCACTAAAGAATAGATCGATCTTACTCTTAGGTTGGATAATAATACCAGAAGCGTACCATGAAAGTCTTGTAAAATTTGCTTCATAGGTACCAACAGATTCATCATCCTTTTGCTTCAATTCAAGAAACTCTTTATCCATCATTGTTCGGAGAATACGAGGGAAGTACTTATTGAAAAATAAGTTCTTGAACTCGTCCCATTCCATGGACTCAATTTCACCCCTTTTCCTCGTATTCTTAATAAGATTACACCATTGATCAGCATCACCTTCCAAGCGATACACTACTAAGATGACTTTATCATGCTCAGAACATTGAAGAACTGAAAATATATTTTCAGTAGTACTAATCCATTGTTCAGCAACTAATGGATCAGTAGACCCGCTGAATGAAGGTGGACTCTGTCTCATGAAGGATTCAACAGAATGTTGCTCCTTCCTTTGCTCGTTTGGAAGTCCTGCATGATTCATAGCTTGAGAAATTTTTGTGAGCATAGCTACACGATTTTGCATTCCAGCTCCCGTAACGTTTGGTTGCTCAGGGGGACAATCATTGCATTGCCCTTCGCATTCTTCATTAACACGGTTCCTTCGGGTTCCATCCATTGACTAAAACCAAGAAGAATAGTGTGAGGAACACTAATTATAATAGGAAAACCACACAATCAAGAATAAAATTTCACACTTAAGATCTTATCCTAGGTTATTCATGGCCATTTATAAAACACTAAGATTGTGTTCTATGCTTAGACTTATCCTTAGGGTTCTTACTAAGGCTTTCACATCCTAGTTTCCATTTGTTGACTACACCTTTCCTCTGATACCAACTATAACAACCCATACTTTACATACATTGTTTTTACTTCATAATTGAAGCACACTTATTACAACATATAAAAAAACCAAGAAAGGACCGTATAGGTATAGTGTCTTTAGAAACTGGGAAACATAAACAACTGGTTCATAAAGCATCTACTTTGCCTCCCATTTATTTCATCATATCTAGAGTCCCTTTTTGGCATATTCTACTTAATGACCTTATTCCTGACCTGGGGAAACAAAACATACAAAAGGGTGAGCTCAAATTATCAGTAAGGGTAAAAAAAATAAATATCAATCACATTATATTCATAAGAACATAACATTTTAGAGATCTTAACCTGCAAAATAGAGCATAATTTCATAACATGGGATAAATCATAGTAGTGAAATGAATTCCCAATAATCATAACTTAAAACATGAAACTTTGTGGCATACAAACATAATCATAGAGAATCATATCTTATTAGTCAAGACTCATTGCCAAGACTATCTTAGTGGACAAAGTGCATTTCTAAACCGAGTCACCCTCGTTTCAGTCCCGTTTCACTGAACCGGTATAACCTACCCTTCCAGCCATGTCTATCTCATGAGATATAAAATCTTTACCCAATGCATTGGAGGGAGATATAGGTCCCACCCATCTCATACTGATACCATTATTATGTGTGCCACAAAATCATAAATCATACATCATTGCATAACCCATGTAATAAAAATGGGAATCTTAAACATCATGACATCATAAAACAATTCATATAAGATAAAGGAATTCATAAAAATATTTCCATCACAACATAATCAAGTAAATGTAATAATAGGGATAGAAACAGAACCCTATATTATCTTAGATGGAAAATAATTTTGATAAAACACTTGAACTCCATTCTTGAGGAAAATATCCTTTCTACTTCAAAAACACGTTTCCTTTCTTAACATGTTATACAATTTTAAACTAAAGAATTTGATTAAAAATAAACTTGAAAACTTGTAAAGGAAGCTTATTGGAAATAATTTTTTAAAAATCCATTCATTCTGTATAAGTTAAAAAAACATTCTTCTCGTACTTTTGTCGGAAAAATCAAAAATTACCTCGTACGAAAAACGACAAAAGATTCCTTTCATATCTTTTACTAAAAACTCACTGAAGGGTAAAATTGGATTTAAACAATTGTAGGTGGATGGAAATAATATTACATATTGAGGAAACATGGATGTGGATGATAAAATAAACCCCAGTAAATGCCAAAGTATAAACAATCGTGGATAAAAATGAGATTGTGATATTTCCCTTACCTTAGGTCCGATATGCTTTGTACGTGTCCGAACCTCCTCTTCTTTGAAGTGCTTCTTTGAGACCTCCTTTTATGGCACTAAAATTTGTCTTTGAAGAAGACCAGGACCTCTAGGATATCTCTAGGGAAGTGGAGAGGGGAAAGTGGTAGGGTTTGGCCAAGCTTGAAGGCTCAAAGTGGTGTGAGGAAGAGAGCGAAGAGGTGCCCTTTTATAAGGGAGGAGAGGGGCACCTTTGGAATAACTAATAATATTATTTTATTATAAAGCCAAATTCGGTTTTGAATAGCTCCAAATTGATTTATTTCGAAGCTAAGGTGGGTATGGGTCGAAATACTCTCATCCAATAGAATTTAGACAAGTTTAGGTTCCTATTTTAACCTTATAATTTAGATTTAACATTAAGTTAAATAATTTTACTTTTACCGTGTCTTCTTGTGTTCTTATACTATAAGGTTAATAAACTTACTATAAGCAGCCAAAAGAACCCCAAGTTGTTTATTATTAATATATATAACCTTATCTAAGTCATTTGGCCGAACCTTAGATTTTTAAAAATAAAATAACAATTACTAATATAATATTTGTTTTAAAAACTATTTTATGTCAATTTTGACACTATTTAGTAATTATTTTTTGTGAAAATCATAACATAATTATTAGTTCTAAAAGAGTTAATTAAATCAATACTAACATGTCATATTAATCTAGAAAATTAGTAGAATTCATAAAAAGTGTCAAATTACATTTATTTTGGTGTTTATAACATCAATTATGTCAATATATCATTAATAATATAATTACTCCATCATCGTTGTGTCATAAATAAATTAAATTATTTAATGTCTAAAAATTACAAATAAAATACCATTATGTAGGAAATCTTTTTAGATTTCTAATGAATATTTATAGTCGAATTTATCTTATGTATAACCCCATATTAAAAATGATTTAGTTATTAAACTTTGATTTTAACTATTTTAACCCTTCTTTAAATAAATTAATAATAAATGTCCTAATCTAATCCAAGTGGGCCTAAATGGTCATATTTTATTCCTAAGTTTGTTTTTGGTCGAATTACACTTGTCCAATAGAATTAGGACATGTGTTGGGGTAATAATAATATCATTTTTACCCTTAATTACCCTATTTACTTTTAACCGTGGTAAAAAAAGTAAAAAGTTACTATTCACCAAAAAATTATTTTCATCTCATTGAACCACATTTTAATTACTAACATCAACAGTGTCTTTTAGATTTTTGAAATTCCACTCACAGAAGTGGTAAAATTACGTTTTATGAAAAATTCAGTTTTTTAACTACCACTTAGTGGTTTCACTATTCATCAAAAATTGAAAGTTTTCAAAAAAATACCAAAATTTCACCCTAGGATAATTTCGATATTACGAATCCAAAAATGAAGTCCATTTTGAAAAATAAAATTTATAAAATTTTAAAAAGAGGTTATTACTATTCATAACGGCTAGTTTTAATAATATTTTATTAGCATATCATTGTTTAGTGAAACTCGGTATTGCGTATGACGCAAGCTATCGAGGAAGGTCGCGATTTCGTGTAAAGCAAGCCAAGCAAGTGTTGTGTGTAGAAAAATATTCCTTTGATGATTTATATAACATAAAAGTCTCAGGTGTTACATTTTACATAATCAATATATATTATATTAATTATAAAATATAAATGTAAATTATTAATAACCTTTATTTCTTTCCATTTATAGAAAAGTGAAAACAGTATTCCTGCGTATATATGGCCAACTGTCTATATGAACAGTTTAATTAATTTTTCTATATCCATAATTTATGGATGATTATAAAAATGTATATAATGAAAATATATTATATTTTTATCATAAATTAGATTTTAGAGATGGTGTAACCATTATTAATGTACAAAGATCGGTACAACCAAGCATAAAATCTCATAAAAAACAAAACAATTTACACCTAGATTCAAATATTTTAAAGAGGAATTATTACTGAATGAGTGATGAAATGTTATAAGAGGATCATATAAAATATTAAATTTAATTAAAATACTCTATTACATAATTATAATAAATTTTAAATTATTATACATAAGTCTACAGTTCCTTTGAATAAAGTTGAATATGAGGTAAAGGATTTATAATTAGGCCTCATTTTAATTTTCATAGTTTATGATTGATTTTTCATTAAAATAAATCTTATGATAATTTCTTAATAAATACATTTACTTTTATTATCCTCTTTTTATTTCTTTATAATACATTTTTTCCTTTTATTTTCTTTAATATATGTACTGAAGAGACTAAAATAATATTTTGAGGAAAGTTGACTTAAATGTTATCTTTGGTCAAAAATCATTTTCCACCTATATCCATGATTTTGAATAATATTTTAAATAATGTTCATAATATAGTCCTATTATATTTAAATCTATTTTAAAAAGTGTTATAATTTTTTAATTTTTTTAAATGTAATCTTCTTGTTATTTTCTTAATGTGATCTGTTTTACTTTTTACCAAAAATGTGAATGAATTATTTGTTTTAATGTGTAGTATATGAATGGAATTTTCCACCATCATGAACAATAAAATAATTGAATATTACTTTACAGTTTTTTAAGGATCATTTTAAATAATGTATGATACTTAATATTTGTGAAATTATTAGATTTTAAAAAACTAATTTCGACGTGAATATGTTAATTTCTTCAATAAATGTTCAATTGATCTTTAATGAAAATTAATCTATGTTAACATCAAATGATGTTACTCAAACATTACTAAGGATATAATCCAATGATACTACCATTATTATTTATCTATATGTTTTATGTTTATGATGATGAAATATCAATGAAAACCATTTTCATTACCAAGGGTTATGTTATGATGAATTTTTTATTGATATTGTGGGATACATATGAATAGATTTATTATTATGTGATGGGTAGGCTCAAAATTATATATCACTTCAATGGATTTGGAAAATACTAAATTTTATGATCTCAATTGGTACACATAACATTATCGTAAACCTAAATAAATAAGGTTCATGAGAGGTTACCCAAATCTCTAAATAAGGTAAAATAATGGCTATCCCAACCCCAAAGTAAGAACATATTATGTTATCCTAATCCAAATAGGCTATGAATGTCTTGGCGGGTATCCATGACATAATATTTCTATGATTATGATTATGAAACAAATATGCCACAATCTTATGTCAGAAGATTATAAAAATGTTTTATTCTCATGATTCATGTTCTTTAATTCCATTATGATTCATGTCTTATGAAATGACAAGATTTTTTCCATTATTAATGTTTATGAACTAAGAATTATTCTGTATAATTTTTTAACATCAATCTCATGTTCTCATAAACATTATGATCATGTTCTATTTAAATAATAATTGATATCTTTTGACCCTTACTAACCTTATTAGATCATCCTCTAATATGTTTTCTATTCCCAAGGATATGAATATACATTTTAATAATGACATGTCTAAGAAGGTTTCCAATTATGATAAATTAAGTGGAAGAAGATGAAGATATTTTATGTACCAAATGATTATGTGATTCCTACGAATACTATTATTCCTCCTTCAGTAGTATTTGATATTATTTTTGTTATAGATTGGCTCACTCTACACATAATCCATATTAAATTTCTGGATTATGAGATCAAATTCTATTAAAAAAAACAAAATATGTCCATATATTAGTGTAATTTTATATATGAACTCATTATTGAAATTAATTTTATAATATAGGAGTTAATACTGAATCATGAGGATTATTTATTGAAAATAATTAGGATGAAATTAAATTTTTCTTATATTCCTATAATATGAGAAAAATGAGTTTCCTAGTCTTATATAAGATAATGAGGTTGATATCTCATTAGAATTAATATCATGAGTCTTTATTTTCTTTTTGATACCTTCAACTATTTTTATAAGGGAGATATAATTATAATTACATGCTTGAAAATTAGTTAAGAGGTAGATTATAACAACTTGATATTTTAGTATCAGTTTCTTTTTAAATTAATATTGTGCTGAAAAGATTAATTTTCATGGAACACTAAGATAAAAAATAATGATATAAATTATTTACATATAATATAAAAATTAATGATAAAAACTAATACAATAATGGAATACAATATGAAACATCATCAACAAATGTATAAAAAGAATTAATTTTCATGTAATCATAAATACCATGACCTTGAAATATTTATCCTCATGGTATCCCAAGAAGGTCACCACCCGATTGGAACTATAGAATTAATGAAAACATAATAAATAATATTGACATGTTGAGAGAGAAGTAAATAGGATTAATGATTTTAGTTATTCTTGTAATATTATATATATAAATGAAATAGGGTTTTCATTCATAGATTCAATGAAAATATGTCTATTTGAAACATGGTCATTGGAAATATGGTCATTTTATAAATGTTCATCGAGTTTTCATGTATCCAATATGTATATTGATTATGTGTAATTCTTATTAAAAAATTGATTTTTTTTTTCATAAATTATAAATAAAAAATTAGAAGAAAAATTTTAGTTTTGAATATTATTGAAAAAAATATTTCTTGTATATTATTAAAATTATTATTATTAAGGAATGGTTTTATGTATTTATAGAACTAAAAATTTATTTTTATATGTTGGTATTGATAAAAAATAATTTTTATAATATAAATACTTAATTTCAATGGGATGTGATTAAAATCATTTAATAGTAAAAGGTGGATATTTTTCATTGAACTATTTTTAAAGTGTTATGTATTTTTTCTTAATAAATTAAACTATTAACTTTTAAATTATGAATAAAATTTAATGTTTCAATTTTGAATTTTTTTTATTATTAATAATTTATAAGTAATTTATATTAAATGGTATAAAGAACAATTAAGGTATAAAAAATATTTTTCTATAAATCATGTTTTTAATATATATTAGGTTTTAATTAAAATCTAAATTACTCATATTTTAAAATTAAATTATATTAAATGGAGGATATATTCATAATCCACATTTATAAATTATATTAGGAGTTCAATTTCATTTATAGACATAAAAATAACTTACCAAGGATTTAACTGAGTTCTTATAGTTTATGTAAAAAGTTGTAAAAACATGTTAAAATATGCGCTGCAAAAATAAAATATCATTAACACCTATCTATAAATTTTTTTATTAGGAATTTTTAGAAAATACTTATCCCACATTAATTGTTTCCACATTTTATCCACCTACCATTTTAAATGAAAACCTTATACATTATGAACTGGGAATTTGCAAAAATGCCACTCAAAACTCAAATATAATAGGTCTCATCCTATATCTATAAAAAACAAACTCTTTTAATTTGATTATATCTTGAATCCAAATCCATTTTCCTTGTATTAAAAATTTTTCTTTTCTAAATCCTTCATATATTTCTAAAATCCTCTAGCTTAGTAAAGAAATCTTAAATACTTTATTCGGAAGAAAACTATATCGATGATAGAATTCCTCAATATTAGTATATATTTCATTACCATATTTATCAATTACTATCTCATCTAAAAACTTTAAAAATATAATTATCCACTCTAATAATTTTAAATATTCTCATTATTCATTTTAGATTAATATATTACTATTATATAATGTTATATTATTAATCATTTTACTAATATAACATGGACTTGTTTTGGATAGTTCAACAACCTACATGAAGGATTGAAGAACAGAATAATAATTTCCATCATGAATAAGTATCAAGACCTTAATATCAGTTATATATTATTTTAAGTAAGAATATATTTTTTAAATATGACTCTGTAAGGATCACACAAAAAATATTTAATATAAAGTAACTTGTTGTAATCAGTAAATTTCTTGAAACATCCTCATTATGTATTAGATTATCACAAACCATAACCATATAATCAATCAAGTGATCACATAAAATAATAATTCATTGATTCAAAATATTTGATTAAATTTAATAATCCTTATTTTATGAAATTTTTATCAATGAATGAGGATCTTCAACCTCATTCCAAAACTAGAAGGAAACCATCAAATTTACTAACATCATGTGGTGAAAATAAATAATATATTAATAAGTTATGTGTAATTAATGACTATAAATAAATATTATAAATGTTAATAGATTTGAATAATGTTTTTGGAAATCTCATTAAGATATTTATTTTTATTATACATGAGGATAAAGATATTTTGTAGAATTTAAGAGTAAATATAAGGGTTTCCCCATCATAATATCTATTTCATTGATATATATATTCATATTCACCAAATATATTATTTTTTATTATTTCATTACTTCCGAATTGATGTGTTTTATCTTAAATTTATATAAATTAAAGGTATGTAAAAATCCATCTATAGTTTTCCCTTTTATGTGATTTAGATTCAAATGTTTACATGTCTTAGTTGTTTTCATTTAAAATACCATTTTAATATCTAGATTTTATGTGTATAAACTCCAATTTGGGGAAACTATTTTTTAATTATCTCTCAAAAACAATATTTTTTCTTATAATATTGTTAAATATTTGGTTTAAATATTTTAATATAGTTTCAACCCCCCCAATTTGTTCAAAATTCAATCAAAATGATGTTTTAATGTAGAGATAAACTCATCTATTTTTTTAGTCAATAATAATTATCCTCTATATGTATATTATCTATATTGTTTTATATATATACTTACATATAAATATATGATTTATTATAGTAGTTTTCAGTTTCACTTGGTTACCTATAAAAAATAATTAAAGAAATATTTTTCTACATTTTCCATAAGAGTTATTTTATATCTACGTTGAAATTATTTAGGGATTATTCTGATCTCCCTTATTTGAGACATCCAGGGGTGGGCATGGTGTCTCACTGGTGAGATCTCCATATAAATCACCTAAGGGTCAGACCCTTAGTGTTCATCCATGTTTTAAATTTCATGATCACCTACATACTGAGACCTAGGACTTAGACATTGGACTGGATTTACATCTCATGAGAATCATTCCATTTAGCTTAGTGACCATGTAATTACCCAACCCACAAATCCTGGAAACAGTGCATTACTTTATTACATTGGCATATATACATGCTTCAAATCCCAAGGTACTGAACTGGTTAACAATTTTGGAAAACCAGATTAAATACACCATACCCATATTACATTGGGAAATAGAAAATAAAACATGAAACATAATAAAATAAAAGGAAATTTTCCCTTGAAATATCATTCAATGATTTATTCTTCATAACCATTGGAACAGAAACATAATAAGGGTGAGATAAAATGAATAGTAAGGATAAGTAAAGTGGAAATAATATTGAACGTATGAGAATAATCAACATAGAATGGTAAATAACTGATAACACATGCCATTAAAATAACTATATAATGAAAAATCAAGATATCAAGGTAAAAAATTGAAACACATTACATTTAATCAATGAAATTAAATTGAAATTCATCGATAGAAATTTAGATAAAAAAACTCATGAATAAAAATGATAACTGAAATGAAGGAAATGATTTAATATTTCACATCATTTATCTGGAATAAGAACTAATATACCATCAAGATATATTCTCAAGAAATTTTAAACTATTCTTATTTGGAAAACTAATTCATCTCATGAGACAACTGATACATCATGAGGCTTGCATTAACCGGTGACTAGTATCATAAAAGTGTATTCTTCTTGGAAACAAACGCCAAGGGTTTATCACCAATTGATTCATCCCATGAGACTACCGATGCATCGAGGGACTATCTATAACTGGGCCTTACACATAAGTATTTTCCTTAAATGGTCCCCAAACCCTATATTACCTATCCAAAGTAATCCTCATATTGAATAATTGACATAAATAATATTCCTTATCAAATATCCATATTGAATAGAAGATATAGATTTATCAATATTTTGCCAACTAATAAAATAAATTTCAATGTGAAAACCATATGAAAAATGGTATTTGGTTAAATCAATAATCATATCCATGGAAAATGATATGGATACTTAAGGGAAATTAAATGTTAATGATCATATGAAATTAAATATTCTAAGGGGACTAGAAGTAATAAAAGAAGTTAATTTGAATACTTTAATTATTTAAATAAATCATAAACCATCTAGAGGATGAGAAAGGATGGTATCGTTTAAGAATATCCGAAGTGGAGTTGAAATAAAGGGTCGTTGTCATTGATGAATAGAAATACTAAAAAAATATATTTTAAAAACATTCTTGAGAAAAATATCCTTTTATTTATAAAAAACTTTTGAAAAACCATTTATTTGAAAATAAATTATGAAAAAAAATTCTTTAAAAATTAAACTTTTAAAAAAGAAATGTATGCTGCAAACAAATGAATGTATTTAAATCTGTATATTCCATACGAGGTAAAAAGAAAATTTATTTTTCACAGTAAAAAGGTTACAAAAATTTGTTGTTCAGAAAGTGACAAGAATATTCCTTTAAAAACATTGGTAAAATAAATAAGTTAAAAAATTTATTTACTAAATAATTTTGAAAATGTTAAAAACCTTTTTCAAATTTTTTAATAAGTCATGGTTTTTAGAAAAAAAATAGTTTCTCTGACTAAGAGAGAAATGATGTTGGGTTTTATTAAAAAACATTTTTTAAAACATTTTTAGTACCAAAGAGTTGAAAATGGTTCTAATATTTGAAAAGGGTCATAAATAACTAAGGGAGAATAAATTTAAATGTTTTATTGAATAACATTCATATAATTTCCTCAAATGTAAATACCATTGTAATATCATTAATATTATTCTTGAGGAAAATAATCATTAAACATTCAAAAGTACCCCATACCACTTTGAAACATATTAAATCATAATCCTTATAAAGGAATAAAAGAAATGAAAATTCAAATACCATTAAGGTAAAAATATTCATGATATAATATATGAAAATTGATAGTATGTACACTACATAAATATGTAATTGGTGAATATGACATTCATCTCACAGATGTAAAAAGTGAGTTGAAAACCCCCTAGCATGTTTTTCATTTTTTGTGAACATAATTTAACTTCATATATAATGGTTTTACAATTTTTAAAAACATCTAATATAACCATAATAATATATATAATTTCATATACTCACATATTATAATAACTTATTACTTTTTGTTAATAACCTTTCATTGTTTTAAATATATTGGGTGTTAATTGCCTAGTTTCTCACTTATGTTTTGATTTGTTACTTGTTTCTCTTATTGAATAGATCAATATTTCATCATATAAAGAAATTAAACCATGATATAATTACCATGTATTTTAATTACATATGTATTTAGAAAAATATATAATGTTTGATGATAAGAAATGAACTATACTATTCATAGAGACAGTAGGCCATACATATGGATGAATGCTACATCCACTTATTTGTCATATTAAAAGAATTAAAAGTAAATGATTTATATTTATAATATATTTCCAGTATTATATATATATCATGTATTTTATATATGTTTATTAAAATTATACATAATACATTCCATGTATAGCGTGAACGAATCACATCACTTTGAGGAGCTGATAGTCCACACTTCTACAAAAGATGTTATTATATTTAAAAAAAATGGAAGGTATAATGGTATGAATTATAAAATATTCAAATATTAATAAATACATAATAACCATGATAGGTGGTAAAGTAAGAATAAACAATCATCTTTTCATGGGGTGATAGTTCGTCGTACATATAAACTGTAAGTTCATTACCCATTAGATGGAAGTGTGTGTATATATTGGTAGAACCATTAACATAAGAAAATAATAGTATATTGAAGATAATATTTTTGTATATAATCATTTAATAAGTAAAATTTAAGTTGGTTTAAAGTAGAAATAAAAAATGAAGCTTGGTAAAGTTTGTTACCTCTTATTCGGGTAACTCCTTTTAGTTTGTACCAAAGGGATTTCTTGGATTTCTATCTTCCCAAGGTGACACTTATAAGACGTGGTGATATATTTTAAGGCTATATTTGGTTAGATATTTATTGATACAAATTAACTTTATAGGTGTGATTAAGGGGTAGGATTAGAGGCTTTTTTATAATGGAGGAGTGGCACTTATAAATTTTGGGAAAGGAAATTCCACCCATGTTTTTCTCATGGAAAGTGGATCACATAGTGGAAAAAATTAATTAAAAATTAGGATAGGGTCTAAATATGGGTATCTAATGGATATTGTACAAGTGTATATCTCATTTGGACCCTTAAGATTTAGGTTTATTCCCTTATTAAGCTTAATTTTACCTTAATCGATGTAATTAATTACAATTAATTTCAATAATGTTTTTATTGAAAACTAAATTTACCATATTATAAATTATAAATTAATTTTATTCTGAATATGGAATCCATTTTTAAAAATAAAAATAATAGAAGTGGTAGAAGTTAATTTAAATTTAATCCTGCAGATGAGAAGACAATGTGGGTTTTCAATGTAAAAACGTTTAAAAGTTTGCTAAGTTTTTATATACAATTTCGATGTGAAATTTATTCCAATGACCTAAATTGGTTTAATTTATAAAAATATAATCTAATTAAATCTCAAAACCATTTAATAAAAAAATTTATTCATATAGATAAATTAGATGAAAAATCAATTTTTAGTTAAAAGTCATTATTCTCACTATTCATTAAAAAATGAAACATCATAGAAAAATACCAAAAATTCACCCTAACCGAATTTTTATGTTCCCATTTAAAATATTATGTTTATTTTGACATATAAGATTTATAAATATTCCAAAAATTGGATTTAATATAGGTTCTTCATTAAAAGGTGGTAAAAGCTCCTTAATAAAAATATAATATTTTATGCATAAAATTGGGTTTGTCTTTATCTTAATACAATCACATATATTGTATAAATATCAAAAGATAATTGAATGAATATAAAAAAATAATTTAATGAATATATAATATATATAGTATATTAATATAACTCACTAGTTGTAATCACATTAATTTATTAAGATAGAAAAACTTTGTGAGCATAAAAATAATAATATTTTCCTTTATATTCAATTGGTTTTCTTATTCATTTCTAATTAATTTATAAGTAATGAATTCATTTTATATTTGTGTAAACTGTATATTTTCAAAATTTAGTTTACACTTTTCATAACTACTAATTTAATATCTAGGTTATGTCTTATTATATTAAATACTATTTTAATAATATATCGTTATTTAGTAAAACATGGTCTTGTGTGTAACATAATACATTTTAAAGAAATCATTTTTGCATGTGACACACGCTAAATCAGTATCAAATTCATTACAAGATATATACGAGATTTAGTTTATTTAAAATAGTAAATATATTGTAAATTATCGGTGTATTATATTCCCTTACACGCGTATAAAATAAAAGGTTTTTACTTTAGAATTTCAAGATGTTATATTATCCCCACATCAGTTAAACTGTGTCCTCATAGTTTAAATAGGATCTCATTAATCATATCATTGATATTAGAAAATAAACTATTGGTGAAAAATCTACATCGTAAATAGGGTTAATATAATATCTTCTTAATATGATAGAAATGAAAGTACAAAGGTCATGTAACTATGTTATTTACTAGGATAACATAGGTTGGAAATGGAAACATGGATACTAAAGAAAAATATAAAAATCAAGTTGTGATGGAGAGTTCTAGAGAACATGTTAAGATGAATTTGTTTACCACAAAAACCTAACCCATAGGTATGAATGAAGTTCATTGATATGGTAAAAAATGATGATAATAAGACAATATTTTTTGTCTCAAAACCCTTTTTTCCTATAGTTGAGGAATTTTTTCACTCTATTAAAATATAATTATATATACATTTCTATAAACACAATCTCATCCTTTGGTTGTGACTTGGACTATTTATACCATTTTTTTCTTACATGGTGAAGTAATACAATAATATCTAAAACCTTATCCATAGATTACCTTAAACCATTTCATAAATGCTTAAATTTTACAAAATATAATGATCCAACACTTTTTAAGGAAGGTCACTCTATTTATAGATTTAAATTATTAGTAGCCTTCAATCAACTTGATGTAGCACTTTAATTATCACATACCATAAATGTGAACACCTTTATCATTTATTTTCTTGAAATATAGTAATAAATTGAATTTCCAAAATACATTATTAATAAAATTCATGAATACTTATTCCTTAAGAAAAACACATGTTTTTGAATATATTCCATAAATCCTAAATTTTTCTAAACTCCATCAATCAAAAAATAAACTATTTTGTCTAAAAATCATTAACTAGTTCCACAGTAGTTATCACATATCCAAATCAAAAAATTATTTATCCAAACAACATTGTCTCAACATTATGAACATATCATGGATTCTCTTTCCCTTAACCATGTATTTTCAAAAAAAATTAATTTATGTTGAATAAATTTTCTTCTTACCATTAAGAATATGATCTCAAATCATTAATGAAAAATCACTTCAATACAATATTCATATATTCCATAGTTATAATAACCAGTACATCACTGATATAATATTAAAAAAGAATAATTCTTTAATAGGAATATTAATCATTCCTATTCATTTTGTAAATTATAATACCATGACCATTGTCTAATAGTATCATTTGGGGTATATTTCTTTTGATGCCTGAGATATTTATTTTCATAGTGTACCCTCTCCTTGTAGTTAAATCATTGCACATTGGAAACCTTTTTCATTCCCTTGAAATCATAAGCATGATGTCCTTTTTTCCACACTTGTAGAAAATTACCATTTCTTTTAAGCAAGTACCCATGTGTTTCTTTCCATAATCATCACATGTGGGAATGAACTTATTTCCCTTATTCCATTCATCCAAAATTTTTTCTTCCACCCTCTTCTTTACTTGCTTCCCTTTAAATATATAAGGAATAGAAAGTACTTTACCAATATCGTTAGCATATGATACTATTTCCTTAGATGATGAGAATACTTGGGATATTATTTTCCTTAAAAATGTGGGATTAAGTTCATAAATGATATGGTCCTTCTTACTATTTCAATCAAGTACATTAGGGAAGTTCACATTTCTTCATCTAGGATCCATTTCTAAATAACTACAGACACTAAATTAGATCATATAATTATGAAACATAATGTTTAATCCCAAAACAATTGTAATAAAAAATATAAATTTAAAAAAAATTCCATAACTAATATCATAATAATAAACATGTTTTATTTGGGGATGTAATTACTTTGAAATCCTTCATAATGGTTTGTAAATAAAATTTGATTTATCTTAAGAGTATCCCCACGAGTGTCAAACCATGTGAGAAATAAGGCCTATTTTCATGTACCTGGTTATTCCAAGTTAGGCCCAACACATGTTTTCAGAGTTGTTACTCCTAGGTACATATGTTCTTGAACCACATCCACCTGTAGTGTCTATATGGGGATGTATTGTGAGGAATACCCACAAAATCTCCAACATACAAAAATTCTATGATGTTATAGTATAATTGTCCTCAAATTATATCTTAGGGTAATGTTACTTAATCTGTGTTTTCTAAATCTAGTTTCCAAGGTTTCTACTAAAATTCCTCTAATAGAATCTGTAATGACCCGACACTAGAAATCCTGAAGCTGGTACATTAATTTATTACATTGGCATATATACAATCTTCAAATCCCAATGAACCAAATAATTTAGCATTTTAGGAAAACAATATTACATAAAACATAACCATATTATATTAGGAAATAGAAAATAAAAAATAACACATAATAGAATAAGAGGAACTTCATCCTTCAAAACTCATTCAAAAAATTCGTCTTTATAGACCGAGGAAAAGAAACAAAATAAGGGTGCACTCAAATTCTCAGTAAGGGTACATAAAGAGGAAGCAATAATGAACTAAGGAGAATAATCAACATGTAAAGGTAAATAACTGATAACACATGCCATTGAATTAAATAAATAAGGAAAAATCAATTTGGAAATGTAAAAAATCGAAACACATTCCCTTAAATCAATGAACTAAGAACGAAATTCATCCATAGATATGGCGATGAAAAATCTCATGGATAAAAATAATAATATAAATGAATAAAATGATATAGTATTAGATTCCATGTATCTATCACATGAACCACTATACCATCAAAATATATTCTAATGATAGTTTAAACAATTCTTATTTGGACAACTAATTCATTTCATGAGACTATCGATTCATTGGGGGGCTTGTATTAATCGGTCCCCAACTCGTATCATACCAGCCTATTCTACTTGAAATTTTTTGAAGGGGTTTTCACCAACTTATTTATCCCATGAGACTACTTCTACGTCAAGGGTCTATTTATAAGCAATACCCACTTTTAGGTCTTTCCTTAAACTGTCCCCAACCCGTGTCTTACCTGTCTAATGAAATACTCATACTAAATATTCAAAATAAAAAAATTCCTTATAAAATAAACGTACTGAATAAAAGATATAGATTTATCAGCATTTTCACAAATAATCATAAAATTTTCAAAGTGAACAATGTATGATACATTTTATGTGGTTCGGGAAATAATAATATCCATTAAAAATGACATGGATACTTAAGGGAAATTCAATGTTAATGATAATAGGAAATTGAATATTTGAAGGGAACTAAAAGGAATCAAGGAAGTGAATGTGAATACTATCATTAGTAAAATAAATCATAGACCATATAGAGGAAGAGTATGGAAGGTATCATTACATAATATCCCATGTGTATTAGAAATAAAAGGGTTGTTGTCATTTATGAATATAAATACAATAAAAGAATTTTTAAAAACATTCTTTAGAAAAATATAATTTTTTTTCAAAAACATTTTCATAAACCATTTATTTGAAAATAATTTTTAAAAAAAATTTCTTTGAAAATTAACCTTTAGAAAATTCAAAGGAATATTCAAAAAAATAAATATGGGTAAAACCATACATGTCATACGAGGTAAAAATAAAATTCCTTTTTCACAGTAAATGGTTAAAACAATTCCTTGTTTAGAATGTGATAGGTAGATTACTTTAAAAAAATTGGTAAAATAAAAAAGGTTAAAAATTTCTTTACAGAATCATTTTGAAAATGTTACAAACATTTTTGAAATCATTTTAATAAGAAATAATTTTTAAAAGAAAACAAGTTCTTCGACTAAAGAGAAAAATGAATTTGGGTTTTCTTAAAAATCGTTTGATTACCAAAGAGTGGAAAATGAAACTAATACATGGAAAAAGTAATTAATAACTCAGAGATAAGAAACTAAAGGGTTTTATTTAAAAATTTCCATATTATTTCCCCTAATGGAAATACCATTTAAAGATCATTAAAATTATACTTGAGGAAAATAATCTTTAAATAATCCAAAGTGTACCATACCACTTTGAAACATTTTAAATCATATGCCTAATGAAGGAATAAAAATAAATAAAATATTTAAATAACATGGAGATAAAATAATTCATTATATTATATATCAAAATGGATAGTATATAAACCAAATTAATAAGTAAGTTGTTAATATGGTATTTATCTCACAAATGTAAAAAGTGGGATGAAAATTCGTTACCTTGCATTTCCTTTTGAGTGAATGTATGTTAAATTCTTATATAGTGGTTATAAAAAATTTGAAAACCAATAAAAGAAATATTAACATATTTATAATATAATATACTAACATATCATAACATCTTATTACTTTTTTGTTAATAACCATTCATTATTTTAACTATTTTGGGTGTTAATTACCTAATATCTCAAGTATGTTTTGGCTTATTACTTGTTGCTCCTATTAATTTGATCATGATTTAATCATATCAAGAATATAAACCATAATTTAATTATTATATATATATATTCATTAAATATGTATTAATAATAATTTTTAATGTTCAGAGATAATAAATGATGTGTACCTTTCTCAGAGATGATAGGTCGTACATATGCATGAATGCTACATCCATTTCATTATCGAATTAAATAAATAAAAAGTAAATGATAAATATGGATAAAATAACTCCAATATCACATATATGTAATTTATTCTACATAGTTTTAACAAAATTATCTTTAATACATTATATATATAAAAATATTGAATCACATCGGTTTTAGGAGGCGGTAGTCCACACTTCCACAAATGATGTTTTTGTATTTTAAAAAAATGGAATCTATAGAGGTATGTGTTATAGAATAATTAAATAATCCTAAATACATAATAAATATCATATATATATATATATAACATATATAAAAATAGTTTCCATAATAATTCCTACCACGAGAGGCGGTAAAGGAAGAACGCACAATCATCATTTCGTGAGGCGATAGTTCATCGTACACATAAACGGTAAGTTCATTACCCATTAGATGTAAGTGTGTGTATGTGTAGGTATAAAAATTATCATAAAGAAAAATATTATATTTAGTATAATGTTTTTGTTATATAATCATGGTATAATGAGAAATGAAGTGGGTGGATAATTCAAATAAAACAAAGAAGCTTGAGAAAGTTTGTTACCTCTTATTTGAGTAACTCCTTTTGGTATGCATCAAAGGGATTCATTAGATTAATTTATTCTAAATGTGAAGCTTCTATAATAAGGGGAGGTATTTTAAAGAGATATTTTTCAAGATCTTTGTTGAGAAAAAGTGTCTTGAGAGGTGCGAGGAAGTGAGAGGAGAGGAGGCCTCTTTATAGCAGAGGAGGAGTGACACTATTGTAAATTTTGGGAAAGGGAATTCCAACCACGTTTTTCCCATGTGAAATGGATAAGATAATATAAATAATTTGATTAAAGGGTGTATAGGGATGCTATATATCTATCAAATGTCTCTTTTAAAAGTTTCATGTTCATTTATATCCTTAAGATTAAGGTTTAGTTCCGTATTAAGTGAAATGTTACCTTAATTAATTTAATTAATTTTGATTACTTTCAAAAATATTTTTGGTCAAAAAATAATTTTACCTTATTAGAAATTAGAAATTATGATTATTATAAATATGGAATCCATTTTTCATTATTCCAATCACATAATCTGCAGAATTAAATTTAAATTTAATTCTGTAGACGGGATGACTATACGAGTTTTTAAAGTAAAAAATGTTTCAAAAGATTTATAAGTTTGTATATCCAATTTCAAAATTTTATTTATTCCAATGACGTAAATTGGATTTGAGGAAAAAATTTAATATAATTAAACTTTAAAACTAATTAAAAATATAATTTTACCATATAAATAAATTTTATGAAAAACAAATTTTGAATTAAAATTCATTATTTGTCACTATTCATTAAAAAAATGAAACTTCATATAAAAATACAAAAAAATCACCATAAACTAGTTTTTATGATTATATTTAAATAATTAAGTTTTTTTGACATATAATATTTATAAAATTTCATAAAATTAGATTTAAAATTGCTTCACCATTAAAAGACAATAAACACACCTTAATAAAAATATTGTATTTTATGCGTAAAATTGGGTATTTTTATCTTAAACATATCCAACATTTTGGAAGACTATAATATATATTTCATTGAATATGTAATATATATATATAGTGTATTAATATCACTCAATAATTTTAATTACACTAAATTTATTAGGATATAACAACTTTTGATCATAAACATAATAATATTTTCCTTTATTCAATTGATTTTCATATTCATTTATAATTAATTTGAAACTAATGAATTCATTTTATATTTGTGTAAAAAATATATTTTAAAATTTTAGTTAACCTTTTTTATAAGTATAATTTAATGGCTAGGTGATATCTTATTATATTTAATAATATTTTAATAATATATCATTATTTAGTAAAACTTGGTCTTTCATGTAATGTGAGACATTTGAAAAAACTAATTGTTGTGTGTAAAAAACACTAAATCAATATCACATTAATTGAAGGATATATCATATTTTTAATTTATTTGAAATAGTAAATATATCTTAATGTCTTGGGGTATTATATTCTCTTATGTGCTTGGTGATGCGTGTGATACATGCTATAAAATATAATGTTCTTAATTTAGAATTTTGAGGTGTTACATTATCCCAACAATAATTAAAATTAATCCTTTAAATTTAAACTTTATCTCAATAATAGAGGGATTTATATTTTAAAATAAAATATTGTTGAAAAAACCACATCTTAAATAGGGTTAATAGAACATCTTCTTAATAAGAGATAAAGGAATGTATAAGGGTCACTTAAATAGGTTCCCTAGTAGGAGAACATGCGTGGGAAATGAAAAAATGGACATTGGAGAAAAATATAACAATCAAGTTATTATGGAGAGTTCTATTGAACATTTTAAGATGAATGATGTTGATCAAAAAACCATAAACCATAGGTGTGAATAAAGGTCATTGATATCATCAAAAATGATGATAATAGGACAATAGTTTTATATGAAAACCATTTTTCCTATAGTTGAGGAATTATTTTACTTTATAAGAATATAATTATATATATGTTTATATAAACACAATATTATCCTTTGGCTGTGACTTAAACTAGATATACATTTTTTTTCTTATATGGTGAAGTAATACAACAATCTATAAAACATGGTCCAAAGATCAACTGAAACCATTTCATAAATGGTTAAATTTTCCAAAAGATTATGATCCAACACTTTGGAAGGAATGTCACTATATTTCTAAAATGAACTTTTAATTAGCCTTAAATTAACATGATGTATAAATTTAATTATCACACACCAGACATGTGATCACCTTCATCATGTATTCTCTTAAAACACGATAATACCTTAAATTACCATAATACTTTATTGGGAAAACTAATTCTTTTATATTAATTATGTAGAACACATGTTATTTTGTATATTCCATAAATCCAATTTTGTTGTAAACTCCATCAATCATTGCATAGACTATTTTTGTCGAAAAATAATTAACTAGTTCTATGGTAGTGAAAACACATACAAAACAACCATTTAATTATCCAAACAACATTTTCCCAAAATTAGGAACACATTAAGGATTTTATTTCTGTTAACCATGTATTTTACAAAAGATTATACTTTATATTGAATACATTTTATTGGTACTATTCAGCATATGGTCTCAAATTCTTAAATAAAAAGTATTATAGTATAATAATCATATATTCCATAATTCTTATAACCAGTACATCACTGAAATAATATTAAAATGAAATAATTATTCAATAGGGATATTAATCATCCTATTTATCTGAGACATTAACATAACTTGACTGTTATCCAATATCATGATTTGTGGTATATTTTTTTGATGCTTCATGCATTGATTTTAATTGTGTCCCATCTCTTTGTAGTTGAAGCATTGCATGTTTGGATCCTTTTTATTACCTTTTAAATCACACGCTTGGTGGAAATTCTTTCCAAACTCATTGAAAACTTTTATTATTTTAAAAAAATACCATGGTGTTTACTTCCATAATTATTACTTGTGGTAAAGTCCTTTTCCCTTATTCCCTTCTTCCATTATTTTCTCTTCCACCCCCTTGTTCTCTTACGTTTTTTCAAAGCCATAAGACTAGGATAATTATTTACCTATATCGTTAGAACATGATTATATTTCCTCATACAATGATAATACCTGGGAGATGATTTTCCTTCTAAAAGTTGGATTAAGACCACATGATCCTTCATAATATTTGGATCACCTATGTTGGATAAATTCACATTACTTATTCTAGGAACCATTTCTAAATGGTGACATACTATAAATTAGACCATATCTTTATCAAACATAATTTATAATCCCAAAACTAGTGAAACACTAATCATAAATTTAAAATTTATTCTATAACTAATCTCATAATAATAAACATAGTTGCTTTGGGGATGTATTTAATTTCAAATCCTTCATAATGGTTTGTAATGAAAATTTGAATTATCCTAAGTGTATCCCCCGGGAGTGTCAATGATGGTGTGCAGTAAGGTCCATTGTTGTGTATTAAGTTATGCCGAGTCAGGTCTGACACACCTTGTCAGAGGTGTTACTCTTAGATACATCTGTTCTAGAACCACATCATCCTTTAGTATCCAGACATGGATGTATTCCTTGAAAAAAACACATAATCTCCACCTTACAAAAATTCTAAAATGTTCTTCAATACTTATCCTTAAAGTCTGTCTTAGGGTTATGTTCCTTAATCAATGTTTCCTAAATCTCTTTTACAAGGTTGCTGCTATAATTTCTCTAATACCAACTACAATTCCCTTACCTTAGAAAGCTTGGATCTAGTTCATTAATTAATTACATTAGCATGGATACAAGCTTCAAATCCCAAGGGACTGAACAATTTAGCAGTTTTAGAAAACTATATTACATACATCATGTCCATATTACATTGGGAGATATAAAATAAATTATAATACATACTAAAATACAATGAAATTCATCCTTGAAAGCTTTTTCAAATATTTCTTCTACATAACCTGGGGAAAAGAAACATAATAAGAGTGAGATCAAATTCTAAATAACATTAAATAAAGCAGAATAAATAATGAACTAATGAGAACAATCAACATAAAAAGGTAAATAACTGAAAAAACATCCCATTAATATAAATATATAAGTAAAAATCAATATTTAAAGGTAAGAAATTGAAACACATGCCATTTAATCAATGACTTAAGAATGAAATGAATCCATAGATATGTAGACACAAAATATCATGGATAAAAAAATAAATAAAATCTAGGAAATGATTTAATATTGGATGTAATGTATTTGAAACATGAACCACTATAATGTCAAGATATATTCTCAATAGAGTTTAAACTATTCTTAGTTGGCTAAATAATTCATCTTATGAGACTACCGATACATCGAGGGGATTGAAATAACTAATCCCCAACTAGTATCACAGTAGTCTATTCTTCTTATAAATAAACATGAAGGGTTTTCCCCAACTAATTCATCCCATGAGACTACCAATGTATCAAGAGGATATCTGTAATTGGGCCCCACCTACAGGGCTTTCCTTAAACAGTCTCCAATCTATTTCTTACATATCCAAATAAATCCTCATATAGAAAAATCGAAATAAATAAGATGCCCTATCAAATATAAATATTGAATAGAAGATACATATTTATCAATATTTCCCCAAATAATCAAATAAATTTCAATCTAAACACCGTATGAAAAATGGTATACAGTTCAAGAAATAATCATATCCATTAAAAATGATGTCAATAATTAGGGGAAATGAAATTTCAATGATGATAAGAAATTAAATATTTCAAGAGGACTAAATAAAATCAAGGAAGTGAATGTGAATACTTTCCTTTGAAAAATAAATCATAGACCATCTAGTGGAAGATTAAGTATAGTATCATTACAAAATATACCTAGTGGATTAGAAATAAAGGGATGTTTTCTTTACTGAATACAAATACTATAATAATATTTTTTTAAAACATTCTTGATAAATATTTCCTTTTTTTTGAAAAACCATTTGAAAAATCATTTCCTTAAAAATTAATTATTACAAAATTTTCTTTTAAAAGTAACTATTTAGGCATGAAAAGTAATAATCATGTAAATTATGGAGGGTAAATATATATATTCCATATGAGTTAAAAATAACAATCATTTTTTATGGTAAAAAGTTTAGAAAAATGCGTTTTTCAGAATGCGACAAAAGACTCATTTGAAAAAATTTGTAAAAGAAAAAAATGGTAAAAATTTATTTACTAAATCATTTTGAAAAGGATAAAAAGATTTTTTAAAACCTTTTAATAGGGCATGGTTTTTATAGGAAAAAATATTCCTTGACTTAAGAGAGAAATGAAATCAAGTTTTCTTAAAAACATATTCTAAAACAATTTGAGTACCAAAGAGTGGAAAATGGTACTAATAATTGAAAAATTTGAAGAATAAATAGAGGAAAATAAAATTAAAATTTTTATTAAACAATGTTTATATAATTTGCTTGAATGGAATTACCTTTTAAAGATCATTAAAATTATACTTGAGGAAAATAATCTTTAAAACTTCCAAAGTATCTCAAAACACTTTGGAACATTTTAAATCAGAAGCCTCATGAAGGAATAATAGTAAATAAATGATATAAATACCATAATTAAAATATATTTCATTGTATAATATATCAAAATGGATATTAGTTACACCAGATAAAGAAATAAGTGGTGAAAATAACATTTATCTCATAGACATAATAAGTGAGATGAAAATCCCTTACCTTTAATTTCCTTTTAACTGAAAATACATTAACATGGTATATAATGGTTTTAAACATGTTAAAAACCTATAATAGAACCATAATAATGTTTTTGACATCATATAATAATATATTATACAATTTTATTACATGTTTGTTAATAAACTTTCATTATTTTAACTATTTCAGGTGTTAATTACCTAGTTTATCAAGTACGTTATGACTTGTTACTTTTTGATACTATTAAGTAGTTTGTGATTTAATCATCTTAAGAATGAAAAAAATGATTTACTTATCATATATTTTCAGTACAAATGTATTTATAATAATATATTAATTTTGGAGATATGAAATGATGTGTATCGTTCACGGAGATGGTAGGTTGTATGTACACATGAATGCTACTTACATTACCTTTTCATATTAAAATAATGAAAACTAAATGATATATATGTATGTTATAATTTCAATATCATATATTTTTCATATATTCTACCTATATTTATTAAAATTATCCTTAATAAGTTCCATGTATAACATGAAAAAATCACATCACTTTGAGGAGACGGTAGTCCACACTTCCACGAATGATGTAATTTTATTTACACAAAATGGAATGTATAGAGGTATATGTTATAAAATAATTAAAAAATAATGAAACAATAATAAATATGAGATATAAACATAGTGTCCATCATATTTACCAACATGAGAGGTGGTAAAGGAAGAACGAAAAATCATCATTTCGTGAGGTGATAGTTCACCGTACACATAAACAGTAAGTTCATTACCCATAAGATGGAAGTGTGTATATGAATAGGTAGAACCATTAAAAGACATACTAGTTTATTGATGATATTGGTTTAATTATATAATCATCAAATAAGAAATATTTAAGTGGTTATATAATGTAGATAAAACAATGAATCTTGAGGAAGTTTGTTACCTATTATTTGGGTAAATCCTTTTAGTTTTCATCAAAGGGATTCCCTGGATTGATTTCATCTAAAGGTGATTCTTATAGGATTATGGGAGGTATTTTGAGGATATATTTGGGTTGATATAGATCCATACAATGTGTATTTAGAGGTGTGAGGAAGTGGGAGGAGAGGGGGACTTTTATTGTGTAGGAGGAGAGACACTCTTGTAAATTTTGGGAAAGGGAATTCCACCCACATTTTCCCCCTAAAAAGTGGTTACAATAATGAAAAAATGTATGAAAGGTATTATAGGGTCTAAATATGTCCCTAAAATGTCTCTTTAATAAGTTTCCAGTTCATTTGGGCCCTTAAAATTATGGTTGAGTCTCTTATTAAGCTTTATTTTACCGTAATCGATGTAATTAATTTTAATTACTTTCACTATTTATTTTAGTGAAAAACCAAGTTTTCATTATAATAAATTATAAATTATTCTGATTCCAAATATGGAATAA
Organism: Viscum album; assembly: GCA_963277665.1. Taxonomy (NCBI): domain Eukaryota; kingdom Viridiplantae; phylum Streptophyta; class Magnoliopsida; order Santalales; family Viscaceae; genus Viscum; species Viscum album. The sequence continues at coordinate 273,836,303 of OY728165.1, read as the reverse complement.
ATTTTTTCCCAATTATAATCCCATAACTGGAAGATGTTTATTTAAATTTAATCCTAGAGACGGGAAAAAAATGTGGGGGTTTTAATGTAAAAAAATTCAAATGTTTGGTTAGTTTTTATATCCAATTTCAAACTGAAATTGATTATAATGAAGTAAAATATATTAAAAGATATAATTTTATTCTAATTAAAATCTAAAACCATTTAAAAATATAATGTAACCATATATATATATATATATATTAGAAGAAAAAAGTAGTTTTAAATTAAAATTCATTATTTTTTACTATTCGTTAAAAAATAAAAACTTATTGAAAAGTACAAAAAATTCACCCTAACATAATTTTTATGTTCCTATTTAAATGATAAAATTAATTATAAAATATAATATTTATAAAATTTCAAAAAAAATTGTTTAAAATAGGTTATCCATAAAAATGCTTAAAAATCACCTTAATAAAAATATAGTATATTATGAGTAAAATTGGGTTTGATTTATCTTAATCCTGTAAAATATATTGGATGAATATAATTTTTTTGATTGATTATAATATATATATATATATATATAGTACATTAATATTACTCAATAATTTTAATTACTTTAATTTATTAGGATTGAACATATTTGTGAGAAAAAAAATAATTATACTTTCTATTATATTTGATCAGTTTTTATATTCATTTCTAATAAATATGTAACTAATGAATTAATTTTAATATTTTTGAAAACCATATATTTTACTAAGTTATTTAACCTTTTTCATAACTACTAATTTAACATCTTGGTTATATCTTATTAAATTAAATAAAATTTTAATAATATATCATTATTTGGTAAAAATCGGTCTATTGTGTAACATAAGCCACTTGAAAAAACTCGTTGTTTCATGCGAAACATGATAACTTAATATCATTTTCTCTAAAAAATATATCATAGATTGAATTTTTTTAAAATAGTAAATATATTGTAAAGTCTCAGGGTATGATATTCCCTTACGCACTTGGTGATTTGTGTGATACATGAAATAAAATTCAATGTTCTTACATTAAAATTATGAGGCATTACAGAAAATTCATAGGATGTACGGATACACTTCCCTGTAAAATTTTATTATATTATTTGGAGGTGAGTATGGGTGAACCCAGTGTTAGGACGAGTATCCCCAGTGGTGACATATCTTTCTCAGATACATTTTCAGTGTTGTCCAAAACTAGTATATGTTTATTGGGATTGTGAACCAATAGATGGAATTAATCATACATGGCTTGAGTGGCATGATATCTAGATCAATTCCCATTCAAAAGATTTCCAGGTGATTCGGGTTATATAACCAAGGATCAAATGTTGTTGGTTTTATGTTATTTCATTCACCTTACTCAAGAATATTTATATTTTTTCACATATGTATAGGTATGGGACTATATATATATGCATATAAATATGGATATCCATGATAACACTTTTCCCAGTTGATTGGTATCATGAACTGATGGATCGAATGTGGTTTCATGTTATTTTCTTTATTTATCTTTCCAGTTTTCTATCAAATAGGCTGGACATATTTCACGAGCATACACTTATGGAATCATATTTTATGGATTCATCACTGGGGTGTCCTACTGAGATTAGTTTTTACCCCTGTACATGCACCTTAGTGTACATGTAGACCATATGACTACTTTTCAGGGTGATCAAAGTTGAATTATGGATAGGGATGAGGAAAAATTTTGAATGATTGAGCAGAGTTTCTTGTGTGGAGTCTTTTGATCAGGCTGTTGCCATTTGATATTTTCTGGAGACCAGGTATGTAATCTGGCTATGAGTTAGTAGTAGAACACTGCACTTTATTTCATTTTATTTTGTGTACTTCTGTATATGTATGGTTGACGCAGTGGGTGACCAGTGTTGTATGTATGACATGGATGTTTGATATTTATATAATTTTCATTTTTTATTACATTATGTTTTATTTTAGTTTATTTACTACTTACACACTCTGTTTATTTACTATTATGTATGATACATAGACATTTCTACTTTTTTTTTCTCACTTAGTTATAATGGAATAGTATCCCCACTATCACACCCTAGGCCCCTGATTCTAGTCGGTAGCATTTGAAATATAGAGAGGTTCACATGATTCCTAATAATGAAATAGATTGGGGAACCAATTTAGTAGCATCTAGGCCAAGACGTTACCCCCATGATATGTATATTTAAATTTTAATATGAAAACTGAGTTTTGGGTAAGGGAGTGATGTTCCATGTACCTATGGGGTTCTATACTGATTCTCTAGGTCCCAAAAATATTTTTGAATGAAATTGGAATTAAATTTAGTAATAAAATCCCATGAAAATAATAAAATGTAAAACCCCGATGGTGTATGGTTCATACTCTTGCATGGGATGAAGCTAGTATTATGTGGTTGGATAAAAATAATAAATGTGAAACATATCTACTTTTTTCATTTTATCTTTATTATTTATATAAATACATTCAATATTATAGACTGGATATTACATTATAATCCATTTTTGGTGGAGTACTATGTTGTACTCACACCTTACTTGGGCCTCCTAATTAGTACTTGAATAGACTTTAGGTTTGCAGGACTAGATAAGTGTAAGATGACTATTTGAGGAGGACGAGTTGGGATTCAGGATAGAGCATGGATGAGGGTACCAAACATAATTTCGGGACCTGCTTGGTACTTTTCAGTGTGTCTCCATTTTGGTTGTTCATTAGTAACTTGACACTTTATGTAATAATATATTTATTGATTTCATTTATGGTCATTTTCTCTATGTTTGATTTATTCATGTGTTGTTTGGTTAATTATTGATTATTTTAGTATATTGGTTTTATTGAAAATTGATTTTCACTATTTTGATTCTTTGATAAAGAGGGTATAGTCTCTCACATTACATATTAGACTCTCACTACTAGTTGTAAGCCTCTGGAATATGGGGAGTCACTCTTAAGTTCATGTAACGAACTAGAATAAGGTACCAATATGTGGAACCTGGTTTAGGACATTAAAAAGTGGTAAAAGGATTGTTTTTATTTCTAGTTATCTTAAATATTTTGAAAGTTAGAAATTAGATGAGGATGTGGCAGGTCTTGTTCATAAGCATGTTCATGGTAGTAGCTTACCCATGCGTGGTGGAAAACCCAAGTTCCCAGGGTGGTATTATTGTTCTTGATGTTTTTTTGTTAGATTTAAATGTTATTTCACCTTGGGAGACGGAATTTTTGTGTAATGTTTTTGTTTTATATTATTTTTACTCATGGAATGTTATGGAATGGGAGTTGAGTAATAATTCATCATTTTAGGAACTATTAAATCTATATTACATGCATCATTGTAGTCATGTGCGGAAAATAATGTTTTGAGTGGGTTGTGGGAGTGAAAAATGATTTTCGTATTTTTGTTTTCAAAAATAATTGGTGCCTAATAATGTAACTGTAATGATTAAATTGATTCTAAATATAGTAACATGAAATGGTTAATAAATGGGTGTCTAATTAACAATTTATAAAATTAATAGTTTATACCCTATTTTATCCATGGCCTTGGTTAGGGATGGTTAATGGTAGGGTTAGTGACACAGTTTTGACCATAGGGTAGTGTATATGGGATAAATTGTTATGGATTTATGTGTAAATATCTTGGGTAAATGTGTTAATGATTTTATATGTGTTATAATAAGTGTGTTTAGAATTTTAGATACAAGACTCCATGAAAACGTTTATTGGTAGGATGATATAAGTAAATTGTTTTGAATGATCCTCCAGTAGGAGGACAGGAGGACCCTGTAGTTTAAGTTAAATGTTGCAGGAGAGAAGTTCCATGAGAACTTTTATTTATTTATCTAGTTCATGGAAAGGGGCCAAGGGAAGGATGTGTAGAATATATCTGATATGAAATGAAAGTTCCAATTACACCACCCTTTGATTCACCGGATAATTTTGACCTGAGGTAGGTGAATTCTAGAAAAATTATACCCATACAATTGTTTACCATTTAGAGAGTCCTAAAAAAAGAGTCAAGTTGGATTCTTATATATTTCTAGGATCAATGAAGAGGTGGTGGGATATTCAAGATTGGGATGAGTATTTGGAGAGTATGGTATGGAAGTACATCTAATGAAATTCCTAGAACACTTTTAACTAGAGATTCTCAGTTAGGATAGAGCGGTAGAGTTTTTGTAGTTAACAAAAGGAAGATTGTCAGTGACAGACTATGATAGATACTTCACTAAATTATAGTGATTTTTTAATGGTCTATTCCTTCCCTATCTATTACTTTTCCAGTTTTGATTGCTAGTGGTGTTCAGGGGAGGTTCCAGGAGTTTTTGGAGGAAGATGGAGGTATAATAGAACCACTACAAGAAATTCAAACCATATAGTTGTATTATATGATGTGAAATTTGATTTCACAACATTTTTAGGGATAGTTCATGATGTGTGAATTTTTGGGGTTAAATAATAAATCGGGGATGTAATTTTTGAAAAAAATAAAACCATGAGGATTACATCAAATGAAAGGGTATTACATGGAATGTAAATCCTTGATGCAGTGCAATTTTAAAAGATATTTGTTTTGCTGAATTTTCATTCATTTAGTCATTTATTATTCTTCCTCTTATATGAGGTGAACCCTAGGTTCCCTCTGGGGTTCATCAATCCTTATTCATCCCTCTCTGATCTTTTGGCCCTGTTGTTTGTTTATTGGAAATCCGTGGTAATCCCTTCATTCTTCTTGGATGGTTTTCTCCAAATCTTCTTTGATATTGTGCTACGGTGGCACGATTTGGTTTGTGTTTTTTGTTTGCGATTTTTTTATTTTATTTTGTTATGGTGTAGGTTTATTCTTGTTTTCTCATGGTGTAGTTGTGGTTTGTGTGCGTTTTGCTTCATCTTGCGGTGCACATCGAGTTGGCAAGCTTCTTTGAGGAAGGGATTCCCTCACTTTTCTTTATTGTGTATCATGCAAGAGGGGATTAATTTTTTTATTCTAGATTATTTTTTTACCGACATAATAAAATATAAATAATTGGTTTAATTGAAATGGAAAGGGGTAAATGGGGTTTGATTCACATGTTTTTTTATAGATTTTATGTTATTTGTGATATTTTTTATTGTATGGGCTTGATTCCCTAATAAAAATTATGTCCATTGGCAGATTTTTTTACCCTGGATATATGTGATGTGATTGCTACTTGGTTGTCATTTTTTATGATATAACCCAAAAATCAAAACTGATTAAACACTTATATTTTGATAATGAAATGATTTCCCTAGGTTTATTTCTTATGTGATAACACCCCTTAAATAAGTTTAATGTGATGAAATCCCATTTTTCTAAATCTATAAAATGATCGAGATGTGTTGTGGATGTCCTTGTGGGTAGTGAGCCCAGGTGTCTCTAGGTGAGGTGTATTGTGACCATGATTTTGGGGCTATGTGGTATACATAAGTGATGGGAGATCCATGACATACAATGTTGGGTGTGAGAGAGGCATAATTGTGGGAAATTGGCACAAGTTACCCTATAAATGCGATTCTTGTAATATTATATTAGTTGGATCATATTATTTAGTGGGAAGTCCTTGGTATGTTTGGGATGGTTAGTATACCTTTATTGGTTCTTTGTTGGTTCTGCTATTTTTTCATTAGTGCATTAGTATTCTTCATCCACATGTGCATGAGAGAATTTGGTTTTCCTTCTGAGTATAATTGTATTCTCACCCTACATATATAAAACTATTTTCAAGTTTCTAGGATGATTACATGGACCATACTAGACATTAGTTGCATCGATCCTTAATAGTTTCTGATTTTTTTCTTAGCTTTCATTTTTAGTATTTACATTAGATACATTTTTTCTGTATCAGTTCTATTTTATACATGTATTATGGGATGGTTTGAGTTTATTTTTATATATTATGTCATGTATTTTATTGTGGGATATTCATGTTATCTCTTATTATTATTTATATTATAGTGGGTAATTCTACCCATACATGATATTTTTATACCCTCAGTGCTAGTCGCCAATGTAGGGATTTCTAGAGGTAGGACTTGGGGGTCATTATCTATCTCCCATCATTGTGGTATATTTGAAGGGAGGGGGTCATAACAGAGTGGTATCAAAAGAGTGGCTAAGAGATAGGATTGAGTTTGGAGTTAAGCACAATGAGGTTTTCATGAGTTGTTATGGAAACAATTCCATTTGACCTTGGTTCTTAACATAGGTCAGGAAGACCGACTAAGAGATTTGATTTTAGCCCCCTGGTGATCTAGTGCATAAACTTTAAGATTATTGAATGACCAAGTGAGGTAGACCTGCTTGTAGGGTAGAGACTTTGTAATGTACATGCATTGAGATATCTTGTGTTATTATTTGAATTTGGTTTTTTTGGGATGGTTAAACATAATAAAATAAAATAAAATGAATCTAATAACGCTTCACACAAGAGATATTAGGATGTTATTGTTTTCTTTTTATCTATAGATCATGTTCATTGTCTCTGTGTGGCTCAGGTAGTTGAGGTTTAGTAGGATGATCTGGTTGATCACTATAGGGTTGAAATAAAAGAAGAGGATGAGGCATGGTAGAGGGTGTTTCAAGATTTATAATGGCATTATTTGGGGAAGTAAAAGGGTAGTGTTTCATATGTAAAGAAAGAGAGTTGGCTGGAGAAGCTCAAGATCACTTTCAATTTTATCTGGGGCCTGAAAAAGTACTGATTCCCTTTGGAAATTAGTTAGAAGTGGGGATCTGTGTGTCATTGGTGGATGCTGTATTTGGGAGAGTAGAAGGAGGTAAATGTTTTGTGGGATGACTTCTAGAAGTGTTTTTAGGCAGAGTTCCTTTCATCAATCATAGAGCCAGCAAAGAGGCAGGGGCTTTATTATCTTCAGTAGAAGAGAATTTCAATGCGGGAGTTGTGAATTAGGTTCAAAGACCATCTTTATTTTTTCCTAGATCTTTTTCAAGATGAGGAATCTCGTGCGATATGTACTGAGGATGAACTTTACACTTTTTCTAGAATGAAATTAATCCTTTTATGTTATTGAAATACATATAGGATCATAATGAGGAAGAGGTGATCGAGCGGATCAAAACATGAGTTGGTTTTCCATGGGAGGTGGAACTAGAAGTTTTCCTCAATGATTAGAGTTTCCAGTGGAAGGTCTCAGGTACCTGGACCTTTGAGGTTTTGACCGACAGGAATTCGACCTCAGCAACTTCCTTTCTATCCATCTGGGTCTTCTGGTTTCTATACGTTTCCTAGAATATTTGTGCCAGTGTATTTTGGTTATGGGGTTCATGGACATCTCCATAACTAGTGCTTAGTGGTTATCTAAGATTAGTTTAGTGGAGGTGGATAGGTTCAATGAGTTCCCCATAAAAAGTTATAGTGAGGTTATTTCAGCTGCAGGGGTAGTAAGATTATGCCCTAATGTGGGGAGAAGGATAATTTAGTGGACGACCTCAGGATCTTCCTTGCATTTTGGGATTCATGATCTAAGCATGTCCATAGAGGTGGTTTTCAAAAAAAATGTAAAGGATATGGGCATGGTCAGTTACACGTAGTGGATGGCGTAGTTCAATGGGGCCAAATATCCTTATAGGTACGACCCATTTTTTTGTTCCTTTATTATTGATGCTTTTTATTCAAGATCTTCTCAATAATTTTTTGAAACCTCTCTAGTATGTTCTTTAGAACTAGACATAGAGAGGCTTCTCGTGCTCTTTGTATTAACTACTCTATTGGGAGTCCATACCTACCTATTTGATGTGTTCCAGGGATGTAAACTGAGGATAGAGACACATCATTCTCATGGGGATATTTATTTCTATAGATGAATCAATATGATATCATCCTTAGTATTGGATGGTTTTATTCCATATGCACTGTTATCAAATTATTCCATAGGATAATTGTGTATTCAAACATGGATCAAAACATGTGTTTTTTGTTGGTGAGTGGAGTTTTCAAGTGGGAAGTCAGTGTGTGGATCCCCTTCCTTACTTTTTTTAGTTTTCGATGGAATTAGTGGATTTTGGGATGTTAGAGGTTACCAAGTTCATTGTGAAGATCCTAGATATTTTTCACATGGAGGTTGTGACACTATGCCCTCAATGTGATGTTGAGTTTAAGATAGACTTGAAACCTGGTGATTCTATGAAATCAATGGATCCTTACCAGATGAAACCTTCTAAGTTGTGGTGGTTGAGGAATCAGATATCTGATCTGATGTAGAAGGTTTTTATCTAGCCTAATGTCTTTCCTTGAGGTTCTCTAGCATTGTTTTCAAAGAAGGTAGATGGTAGTATGTGGTTGTGCATAGACTACCGATGGTTGAATTAGGAGATGATAAAAAACGGTTAACCTCTTTTGAGGATAAATGATATTTTCAACCAAATGAGAGGGGTGAGTTGGTTTTCTTTGATCTTTCTATGTTCTAGATATCACCAGTTGAGGGTAAAGGAAGGAGATATCTCTAAGACTAACTTCAGATGCAGGTATGGGAACTTCGAGTTTATAGTCATGCCATTAGGTGATATATACACACCTGATGTGTTCATGGGAATTATTAAATACTTATTCTTTGAGTTCCTAGAATAGTTATTTATCATATTCATTGATGGTATCCTGAACTACTCGAAATCATAGGTGGGGAATATTGAGCATCTCATAAATGTCTTGTGGGTTCTTCAACACCACCAGCTCAATTGAAAGTTGTCGAAGTGATGTTTTGGACACGAGAGGTTCATTTACTTGGGCATGTAGTGTCTCATCGGGGTGTGGAAGTAGACTGGTCGAGGGTCAAAGCAGTTTTTTTCTTGGGTATCACCCAATAATTTTGTAGGGGTTCATAGTTTCCTTGGTCTCACAGGCTATTATCGGAGGTTTGTACATTATTTCTCTCAATTCATAGCCCTATTGATAGCTTTTACCATGAAGAATCAAGATTTATTTTGGTGGGATTAGTGCTAAGAAGCATGTGGTTACCTTAAGGGGATGTTGTTTAGTGCTCTATTTTCATAAGGAAAGGGTGATATTTGGGGTGTTTTATGATGATTACTGATTGGGTTTTGGATTCATACTAATGTAACAAAAATTGGTGATTGTTATGGGTCTAGGAAGATATTTCCCAATGATCATATCTACACTACCCATGATCTAGATCTAGAATAGTTTGTGTTTGCGCTAAAGTATTCATGGTATTACCTCATTGGGGATCACTTTTTGTTCTTCATAGATCACACGAGTTTGATTTATATATTTTCCCAGTGTTATTTGAACTTGCAGTAGTATAGGTAAATGGATTTTTTTTAGGATTATGGTTTTTGAGATCTCATACACCTTGGGAAAAAGAAACACCACGGATGAAGCTTTAAGTAGGAAGTCGTGGAAGGGTGTTGTTTAAGAGTCTGGGGATGCTTGGAGAGTAATGTACGAGTTGGAGACCTTACATTTATTTGAAAAGGTGGATGATAGTAGAGGATATTTTTTTCAAAAGAAGATAAAGTCTTCTCTAATTTAGTAGGTGGAATAGTCTCAATTGGGAGACATGGAGACAAAGGTGATACATTATTGTGTTGATGATGGTGATGCTCTAAAGAGATGGTTAGAGGATGACCAGAACCATGTGTTGCTTCATGGGAGGTTGTTTGTTCTGGTAGTAATTCATAATATAGTCCTTCATGAGTTTCATAACTTACCTTTGTAAGTACACCAAGAGGTTTGTGAGATGTACCATGGCTTTAATATACATTTTTTGTTGATTGGGATGAAATGGGAAGTGGTGGAGTTTTTGGTGAAGTTCTTGGTTTTCCAGCAACTAATGGCTAAGCATCATGCTCTTGGTGGCTTGTTATAGCTAGTGTATGTTCCCAAGTGGAAATGGGATGGCATATGGATGCGTTTCTTCATAGGTTTACCCAGAGCTCAGGGAGTTTGTGATTCTATCATGGTTTTCGTGGATCAGTTGAAGAAATTAGCCAACTTCTTGGTGATCAATGAGTGGGGCGTAGTGGATGTTTTGGATAATAGGCATGTAGATGAGGTGGTATAGTTTCATGGTGTTCCAAGGTATATTGTCTTAGATCGTGACATAAATTATACCACATGATTTTGGATGGGATTGTAGCATGATTTTGGCACTCAATTATTCCTTATCATTGCTTCCCATCCCTATACAGATGGGAAGATAGAGTAGACTATCCAAACATTTAAGGATATGTTATGAGGATGAATCTTGGACTTTGGTAGATCTTTGGTATGACAACTTCCTTTGGTAGAGTTTTTTGTAATAATAGTTATCACTTTTCTATTATAATGACTCCATTTGAGGATTTTAATGGGAAATTGTGTCATTCAATATTGTTCTAGATATAGGTTGGGGAGACAACCATTCTTGGTCCTGATACTATTTAGATCATGATAGCGAAAGTTTATCTTGTTCGTGAGAGTATTAAAGAAGTGCAAGAACAGTAGAAGTCCTATGCCGATAACATAAGGATTCCCTTGGATTTCGAGGTTGGGTACAATGTTTTCATTAAGGTTTACCCTTGACATGGGTAGTGGAGGTTTTGTATAGGGAGTAATCTTTCTCCCTGATTTTTTGGGCCCTTTGAGGTGTTGAGGCGAGTTGGTGAGGTGATGTCTTGGTTGGAATTACCACCATGGTTTGGGAGGACCCATGATGTCTTCCACATATCTCAGATTTACCAATATCTTCATGATAATTCCCACTTCATTGACTGCGGAGAGTTGGATATTGAGGACGACGTGACATTTTTGGAGTGACCATTAGAGATTTAGGATCACAAAGAGAAGTTTTTGTGTGGATGGACCATTTCCTTTGTTCATGTGTTGTGCATGCAAGGTGGCCTAGATGAGATTACTTTAGAGAAAGATACATAAATGTGTTCATAGTACCAATAGTTGTTTTTAGTTTTGGTTTTCTTTGTTTTTATTTGTGATGAGGTGTTTTGATCCTTTTGTTTTATGAGACGAATAGATTTCATTGGTTTTTGATGTGTGTGGTGAGATGTGTCATAAATCCCTGATATAAGAAAATAGGAAGAACTAATTCCTATTTGTGATGCATTATCTATAATCCAATTAAAACCATGTGGGTGAGTAAGTAACTCATAGGAAAGATATTATTTTAACAATAATGATGAAATTCATTGAGTTGTGTGTTTGGGATAGTTATGTTCCTTGGTTATAGTGGATGGATGTATAGGCTACGTGGATGTTGAAATAAATGTACAATAGTTATGTGCTAGTGTGGTTGTGTGAATGGAGGTGGCTTTTGGTCTTGGTGATGAGGTTGTGTGCAATGTTTGTGAATGTTTGGTTTGGAGTTTTTGGCTAGTGGTAGCATTTGAGGTATGATGAGATCCTTGAGAGGTATCTCATGGGGTGGTTGTTCATACCCTATTTATTCTAGGCTTGGTTTTGGATTCTCAAGGTGAGTATCATTTTAGAGGTATCTAATGTAATGATTTATTACTTCATGGTCCATTAATTTTCCAGTTTGGGTTATTGGAGTTGTTCAGTGGAGGTTCCAAGAGTTTTAGGTGGAAGCTGGAGGTGCAATAGAACTGTTGTAAGAAATACACACCATGAAGGTGTATCACACAACATAAAAGTTGGTTTCATGGATTGTATAGGTCTGGTTCATGACATGTAGATTTTCAGGGTTAAATAATAAAAAAATGCTCCATTTGTTTGCTAAATCAAACTTTGACAATTACACGATATGAAAGAGTATTACACATCGTGTAAATCCCTGATGCAGTGCAGTTTTAAAAGTTCTTTTCCATCCAACTTTTCATTCATTTGGCCATGGATTCTTATTCCTTTCATTTTGGTTTAACCCTATCCACCTAAGGATTTCTTCAAGCCCTCTTCCATCCTATTTTATTTTTTGGTCCTGGTGGTTATTCATGGGATGTCTATGGTAATCCCTTCTTTCTTCTTGGATGGTTTTCTTCCCCTCTTCTATGGGATTTTTCTACGGTGGTGTGGTTTGGTTTAGTTTGTGTGTTTGGGGTGAATATTGATCACATTTGGTTGTGGTGTAAGTTGATCAATATTTTCTTATGATGTGGTTGTGGTTTGAGGGTGTAATTCTTTTTCCCTACGATGTGTAGCAAATTGACAAGCTTCATTTAGGTTGGGATTCCCACACTTCTATTTATTATGTATCATGTGAGAGGTGTTTACTTTTTTTATCTATAGATTATGGTTGTCCTGACTTAATCAAAGTGAAAGAATTTATTGAATTGAAATTGAAAGGGGTAAATGGTGTTTAATTTTCTTAATTTTACTACTTTTATGTTATTTGTGATATCATAGATTGTACAGGCTTGATACCCCAATGAAAATTATATCCATTCGAGGATTTGTTTTCCCTTGATATATGTGTTTTGATTTCTTCTTTGGTTTTTATTGTTTTTATATCAACCTAAAATGTAAATCTAATAACCATTTATATTTGGATAATGAAATGGTTTCCCCAAGATCATGGATTATGTGACAAGACACCTAAAATAAAGTGGAATGTGATAAGAGCCACTTTTTGTAAAATTAAAAAATGGTTGAGATATGTTTTGTCTATGATTATGGGTTTTCTTTCCCAAGTGTATGTAGGTTAGGTGTTTTGTGACCATTCTTGTGGGGTGGTGTGGTATACCAAAGAGATAGGATCACCAGGTTGTACAATATTGGGTGTGAGAGCGGCATACTAGTGGAAAAGTGATGCGGGGTAACATATTGATATGATTCTTGTTATATTATATTACTTGGAATGCATTATTTGGAGATCATTACTTGGTGAGGTTGGGATTGTTAGTATACCTTTATAGGTGTTGTTTGGTGTTGATGTTTTCTCATAGGTATATTCGTGTGCTTCTTTAACATGTGCCTGAGAGACATTTGTTTTCTTACTAAGTATACTTGTATGATCTCCCTACATATATAAAACTATTTTCAAGTTTCTAGGAGGATTACATAGATGGTGATGGACATTACTAGAAGGATCCTTAGAAATTATTGTGTTGCTGCATTGTTTTACTTTTGGGTATTTACTTTGGATACTTTTATCTCTATTAGTTCTATTTATATATGCATTGTGGGATGGTTTTAGTTTCATTTATTATATTATTTTATGGAATTTATTGTGGAATATTCATCTTATCTCTTGAACCTATTTATATTATTGAGGGAAATTCATCCCATACAAGATATTTTTATACCCTTGATGGTAGTCACCAACCCGGGGCCTATAGGAGTTGGACTCCGAGGTAATTATCTCTCTCCCATAATTGCGATATATTTTGTGGGAGGGAGTCATGAAACGTTGTTCTAGAACTGGTAAGAGATATGGTAGCTGTGGGGATATAATTTCTTGATAGACATAAATTTTAGATTAAGTATAACGTTAAAATATTCCCATTTAAGTAGCTTTTTGTGGTGGTCAATCAGGTTCTAAAATATAAGGGGAACCTAAAGGAGGAATCAAAGGGAGGATTGGTGGGTTTTGCTGGATGATCGGGTGGTACTCTTTCTTGAGGTAGGAAGCGTTGTTATGATAACCATAAGCAGAATAGTGGAAATAAGATTAACTAGGGAAAAGGATCAGTTGATTTGGGGAAACAATCGATTACATTACTAAATGGAACCAATAGAGCTTCAATATCTTAAGAAACGATTAAAAGAATTTAGGGATTATGGTTTTTTCCATCTGAGTACATCACCATGGGGTTCTCCATTTTTTTTCCTAAGTCTATCAAGATGGTGCGTTCATGTGTTGATAACCAAAATTTGAACCAGATTATGGTTAAGAACTGATATACTCTTCATTTTAAAAATGATATCTTTGACCATTTTATGGTTTCTTCAGTGCTCTGTAAGATTGAATTGATGTTAGGGTATCGTCAGTTGGGAGTGATACCTTCAGATATACCATAGACAACATTTAAGAGTAGGTGTATCCTGGATGAGTTCATTGTGATGCCGTTTGTATTAAAAAATTATCCTTATGTGTTTATGGAATTGATGAACCAAATCTTCCACCCAAAAATGGATCAGTTTGTGGTTATTTTTGTAGATGAAATATTTATATTCTCCAAGACTCAAGATGATCATCCCCAACATCTTGACATCACTCTGAGTATAATGAGAGAGTATATTCTACACACCAAACTATCAATGTTTAAATTTTGGATTGAAAAGGTACATTTATTGGGTCACATAATCTATGATATAGGTGTGTCACTAGACCTATAGAATGTTTAGGAAGATTTTTATTAGGATATTCCGAATAATTTTCTTCAAATACTTTTCTCACTTGTTAGATCTACATTCGGTCCTAAACAAGAAGGTTTTTATGTTTTTATTATCTAGAAAATATGATAACTGCTTCTAGTATTTAGAGAAACATTTTACCATTGCACTAATTTTTATTCTACTCGAATAGGGTGGGAAATATACATTATTTTTTTATTCAAATAGAATTATACTTGGAGTATTGTTGATATAGAGAGATAATGTAATGGAGTACGGATCATGATACTTGATTCCACATGAATGGAATTACGCTATTAATGATCTTGTGTTATCCATGGTGGTTTATGCCTTAAATTGTTGAAAACATTACCTATTGGGTGAAAGGTTTATTCTGTATACAGACCACACAATAATAAAATTCATCTTTTCATGATGATATTTGAATTTTCCACAGTAAATATAGGTTGAGTACATGAATTCATTTGATTTTGAGCTAGCAGATACATTAGGAAAGGGAAATAGTGTTGCAGACTCTTTGATCCAGAAGACACATATGAAGGTAGTTGAGTGGTCTAACTCTGATTAGAAGATGATGGTGTTGTTTGTTGAGATGCATGTGGATGTTCAACAGGAGAAGGAATAGATGGCCCAGAAATCCTTATCAGTTGACTCCAAACTTATGAACCAGGTTAAGGAGAGGCATTATAAAGATCTAGAGTGTTTTCTCTTAAGGGATAACCTTTATGGTGGGTATTCACCTCCTAATTGGACTATAAATGAGGATGGTATCATTTATGTGTGGGGACATGTTGTTGTGCCTATATGTATGTGTGAGGAGATGATTCATGATTTCCATACATTGATGTGGGAATTTATTTCTAGTTTGAACAAAATGTATTGTGACCATTAGATATATTACTAGTGGTTAGGAATAAAAATGAAGATTACAGGTTTCATGACATGATGCTACACTTTTTAGAAGTTTAAGGCTGATCATCAATGACTTAGTGATTTCTTAAAACCATTTCCCATTATCGAGAGGAAATGGGATGTTGTCACTATGGAAGTTGTGGTAGGTCTCTCAATGAATCCTAAAAATAATGATGTAGTATGGATGACTATGGATCAGCTGAACAAGGTAGTACATTTCATAATAATACAAGATGCTCTTACCATAGACCAGTTTGGTGAGATGTATTTTTGAGAGATAGTCCATTTTCACGAGGATTAACATGGTATAATTTTATAACATGACTCATGAATTAATTTTTTTCCCTATAGTTAGGTTTTCAGAAGGCATTAGGTACTTATTTTTCTCTAAGTATAGATTTTCACCCACTTGGAGATGTGAAATCAAAGCTTATTATTCTTGTGTTGACAGACATACTATGGACTTGCATCCTAGATATTAATGGGTCTTTGTAAAATAACATAGAATTGGATGATTTCTATTATAAATATATCTATTAATATACTATTCATATATAACCATATGAGGCTCATTATGGTAGGCCATCTAGATAAACCCTATGTTGGTTGCAGGAAGGTGAGTGATAGTTTTTGGTACCTCATCTCATATAGGAGACATTAGATCCGGTTCAGTTGATTTATAAATCTATGGCTATGTATTAGAGTATAAATAAGTATTATGATGATTGAAATTGTAAAAATCATGAATTTATTGTGTGTGACCATGTATTCCATCAAGTGTCATCGTTATTGGGTTACTATAGGATTCAGAATCAAGAGAAGTCAGTGCCTAGGTTTGTCAAACTTTTTAAGATTATGGAAAGGATTAAACTGGAAGAATATAGATTGGATATTCCACACATATATATAGTTCTATGTATGATTTTTTTTACGTGTCACACCTTCTATATTAGCACCCCAAACCTTATCATGTGACTGATGTTGGTGATGTTGAGCTTGAGGCTAATACGTCCTTTCTATAGCATATGATTCATGTTGTAGATCACAATAATAATGTTTTATGGGAAAAAACTATGATTTTGGTACAATTTATATGGATGTATGTCCATGTTTAGGAGGAACCATGAGAGAGGGAATAATATATATGGTCTTAGTGGCCCAACCTTTTCACCTTGGAGGCTTAGTGATGCATGTGAGCACAACTGGAGGTTTAACTATTATAAGGTTAGGAGATGGTAAGATCACGAACTTATAGTGATTTATTGTATTTATTTTAGGTATTATTTTACCCTTTTTTGATCATACATTTTTTGGATCATGATTTGTGGTTGTTTTTATTGAATTTTGTGAATTTTGGAATCCCATGGGGTTATCCATGGTTGGCGCATGGTTAGAGAAAACTATGTACTTTTCCCCAGGAAATCATGTGACCCATTTTTATCTATAGGAAGGGGGAACACAGCTTGAACAAATTGTGCGACCACCATCCCCAAACCATGAACACATTCATATAGGATGTTTTCATGATTGGTTCATTGATTTTCAAACTATGTTGCCACCTGGGAGTATATGTGAACCCCAAACAGTATTGAAACTCAGTTTGTCAAACCATGAAAACCATCCAAGAAACCAAGCACAAGGGAAATAAAATCCCCCAAAATATTATTAAAAATTCAGGCAACCATAGTTTATATCCTTAATAACCCATTCTCTACCTTATATGAGTTCCTTTTCTTTTGGAGGCTCCCAAGAAGATTCCTAGGCTCCTTGAACATCTTTCTTTGCAAATTAGAGATCAAGTAGAAGGATTGACTCTTATTTGGTATGTGATCTATTCCTTTTTTTGGTTCCTCTATCTCCCATAGTTATATCACCATTGAGAATTATGAAATTTATACATTGTTGATGGATCTTATCTTGATTTTAATTCATATTTATTCATTAGATCCCGATCCTAGGTCTCTTACACCATTATGAATTCTTCCAATCTACATCGAATTCTTGGATAAGTTTTTCTAAGAGTTCATCAAATATCCTAAGGTAGGAGGTATAATTTATAATATCCATACTCTTTATCATGATCTGATACTTGTAGTTTTATCATTTCATTGCCACTTTGGTAAATTTCATTATAAATTTCAAATAATGAATGGATTCCCATGTGATTATGATATCCTTCACAGATCCCATTAGACCCATTTGAGATATGAGATTGGGCTTGACATAAATCCATGGGGCGTTCCAATACACTTAAAATGTTGATTTATAAATTGTAAAAAGTTTAATAATGGGTTAATTAAATTAAACTAAATCTGTATTTCATGTTTGCTGATGGGTTTTAAAGGTTTTAAGATATTAATTTTGATGATTTAATGAGTTGTGTAATGATTGATGATAAATGGATTAGTGGGTTAATTTTTCATGTTGTTTTTTGTGATAAATGAAAAGAACCATGGTTATGTTTGAAAAATGAAATGGTGAACCATGTTTGTGAACGATTGATAAGAAGTTCATTGATGATGATCGATAATATATATACTTATATAATAGTGAACAATGAGTTTTGAGTGAGGGACTGATGCTCCAAGTACCCATGGGGTGCCAAAATACAGCTCTAGGACCACGATGCATGCATGTGAACAATGTGTTATGGGTGAGGAACTAATGCTACAAGTACCCATGCTGTGCCAGACTACTCCTCCTGGATTCTGATATATATAGATATTGGTATGTGAATATGAACAATGTGTCTTGGGTGAGGGATTGGTGCTCTATATACCTAGAGGTTTCCATACGGATGCTCTAGGACCTCGATATATATTTGAGTGAAATTTGTATTAAATTTAATAACGAAATCCCATGAAATGGGTAAAATGTAAAAGACCCATAGTTTATGGTTTATACTCTAACAAATCCTAAAGTAGGTATGATGTGGTTGGATAAATAATAATAAATGTGAAACCTATTTACATTCTTCATTTGATATTTATTATTTATATATATATTTACACTATTATAGACTTGATATTTCATTAGACACCATTGGAGGCGGCCTTTTCAGTTGTACTCACACCCTATACAAACCACCTAATTTTTACCCAAATAGACTTCCAATTCACTTGATAGGATTATGGAAAAATCCCAATTCTAGGTGTATGATTTGGGATTCAGGATGGAGCATGGATGAGGGAATAAGACATGATGCTGAGACATATCTGCGAGTTGTCAGTATTTCTTCATTTTGGGTTTTAATTGGAAACTTGACACTTGTATGGAATGAAATATTTTCTGCTTTGCTTTGTGGTCATTTTATATGGTTTGTATTTATTAGTGTATTATTTGTTTTATTATTGATTATTTTAGTATCTTGTTTATATTAAATATTGATTTACACAACATTACTGCTTTGATAATGCAGGTGTAGTCTCCCCACATTACATATTAGACCCTCATTGCTAGTCGGTTGCATCTAACATATGGGGAGGCATGTTTGAGGTCATGTAATGAAGCAGATCGAGGTACCTGTATGTGGAAACTGGTTTGGGATGTTACACTATCAAATAAAGAGTAATGATATCAACATTATTGAATATATGAAAAATAGTTAAATTTTTTAACACCTGATGGTCATAATATGCTATAACTTCTCAATACACTCATGATAATTTTTAATAATAAAGATTATAAAAGTGTAATATTTATGTGTAGTGCTCTTAAATTTTATACCAAGTTTTTTATTTTTTATTTATAGTTGGTTATTGTGTCATCAACTAAAAAATAAACAAGGTAAGTGTTTTTCATAATAAACATTTCTTTATGTGATTTATAATGGCTATTCTTGAAACCCATTCATCAAGGATGAGTTATTTTATACTATGGTTTGATAAAATTTTATTTCCACTTAATTAATCTAGATTGATATTTTTTTAATTAAAGTTTCTCAAAATTATCATTACATCAAATATTTTTACATTTTATCTTAATTTCCTTTCATTGATATATGTTTATGTTATAAACCATGATCCCATTAATATGGTGTAACTCATACCCCATTATAATCATTATATAATGATTATCTTATATTTTATGGTATTTAATGTTCAATTTAATGTTATCTTTCCCATGATATTTTGGTTCAAATGTTTCAAAATATCTTAGTGTTTTTATCTCAAGTTCACTTTCCACGAGACAATATTTCATGTTTTGGTCATTTCTATTTGGTGTGATTTATCTAATTACCTATTATATTCATGAAAGATAAATATCATTTATTAAATTATATTTTATATTTCATTTCACGGTAACCCTATCCTTTTCATTTTATTATTATGATACAGTTACGTAAGTGATTCTTTGTCACAAATTTTAATACCTTGTGGCATGTGAAAGATATACACCATGTTTCATTTTCAATGGTGTGAATACTTAACTATTTACATTTTTTTATCATAATACTATAATATTTCATGATATTCAGTGTACTATATTATGTTATACCTCTAATGTATTTTTATTCAAAAGTTACAGTTCTTATAAGGATTTATCATGACTCAATTCTCTTCCTAGGGTCATAATCGCTCATATTTGTATAGTCTATTTCACAATTTATATATTATAACACATGATGATTTTATCATTTATTAAAAATAAATTTTGTGGAAAATCATATTTCATACTAAATACTTCTTCCATGATGATTTTAGTGATTTATTAAAATTTATTTTTATTTAGAATAATTCCCATTACATTTGATGGATTTTGTTCTTCCATGCCCACATTTTTACATCCCACCAATGTTCACCTTTCCCTAATGGAAAATCATGTCTTTTTCTATAATGATAATTTTATTCCACTTGTATTATATTAAGGTAAATAATTTTTTATCCTTTTAACGACGTGGGGTTTCAAAAAAGTTATTTAAAAAAGTTCAATATTTTTTTTCAATATTTTAAAAATAAAATGTTTTATCTTCCACTCCATATTTTATTTTAATAATATTTATTTATTTTTGAAGACTATTTTTTTAATTTGTTTTAAAATTAAATGTTATTAATTTATCCTAACATACCCTATTTGAAAACATGAAATCTTTTTCTTATCTTTATTATTAAATATTCTTTTTAAAAGAAATTTTTTTATTGTATTTTTACCTCTCTTATTTGAAACCATTATTAATCATCAAGGATATATTATTTATAAATATTTATAATAATCTTTTCAAATGTATTATCATTTCATTATCAATTTTTTTACAAAATAATGTACACTTTATCTTTTATGATATTTTATGAAAAGATTTTGTGAAAACGTTTTTATTTTCACTTCAATTTTCGCTCCATAGTTTATCTTACATGAAGTGATATTTTCACCATACTATATATGTTATTATGTTTTTGATCCTTTTAGGAAATTATATTTTGATACCCTATGATTTCATAAGATATTGTTATTTGATATGTTTAAGAACAACCATTCTTTTTCTATGGGTTATTTACTATATAATGATGATTAGTTTTAAGTGGAAAACATATATATGTATTATGATACGTGAGATCAAATATCACCCTAAAATGTTTTATTTTAAGATTATATATGAATATATATTTTGGAATTAACGTAATGGGGTTTTTAACATTGGTGTGAAAATGATGAGTTTGCTCACATTTTTAGAAATGAACATAATTATTTTGCTCACATAGGAATCAAAAAAATGGGATTTCACGCATATTTTTTCCTATGTTTTTGGTTGTTCCACACTTTCATGTTTTTTATCATGTTAAAAAACATTTCTAACTTTTTATCATGTCATGCTAAATTTTAACAATGCATTTCTTTTACATAAATTTTGAATATTTTCAAGTATATGACTTAATTTTAATGTTTTCATAACTTTTATTACATCCTCTTATGATATATGACTACTAAAATATATTTTTAGAAAGTTAATAAATTTTATACTTCCATTAGGATCCCTTTTAAGCTTATTTATTATTCTAATAATTTTTTTTCATCTATTTTCTTATGATAACATATTATGATATTTGTGTTTCTCTAATGTATTTCCATCATGTTATGATACGTTTTCCATTAATAAGATATTAAGATCACTCCTTTATTATATTTTCAATTCTCAGGTTATGAAGATGATTATATCATGAGACATATCTAGAAATGTTTCCAAAGGAACTTGTTTTTTGAAAAATTTTCACAAGTGTAATAAAATAATACATTTATGCATATAGAATATAAGACACTAAGACTTTTGGTTTTTGAATTATATTAATTCTTATAAGATGTATTATTTAAATAATGAGATTATTAAAATATTTATGAAATGTTTATCTTGGGTCGCTTCACTGTGGACCTATGATCACACTTCTTTATTGTAGAGAAGGGACTGTGATTTACAGCAATGCATTGAATATGGCATTTTGATTCATTCTTATATATAATCTTATCATCATACCTTATGAATCATTCCAATTAATGGTATGTGATAAAAATTATTCAAATCATAATTTTGTGTTATAACTATCAATTATTAAATTAACTATATGAAGTCATTATCATTAAGAAAAAAGGGTGATATATATACTTATCATGAAATTATAAATTATATATTCACAAAGAAAGAGTTGAATATTCCTAGAGTAAAAGGTTAGGGTTGAGTAATGATTATAACTCCTTAATATATTACCACCCTTGGAAAGTGAATATGGTGGATGATGATTTGAGTGTAAAGGATAATGCTATAATATATTTGGCGACGATAAAAAAGATACAATATTTATAAATTTTTTGATGATTGACTATGAAATATAAAATTAAGGGGAGAAATATTATCTTTATAAGGCAATATTTCAACAATATATCCATGTAATGATAAAAGATGTTAAAAAGTATGATAAATAGTTGAAAAGATAATGAAAAATGTTCCTTAGATCATCCTTGACTATATTGGAATGATATGGTTCAAGAACCAAGTATTTGTCTCATTAATACTAAATTTTAAGAAAGTGATATTGGAAGAATATTATATCTAATAATTATATATTATTATAAAAATATAAATATTTATATAGATATATAAGAGTATTTTAGGTGGTATAAAATGGAGATACAAATTTAAGATTATGTATCTCGATGCTTAGTATGTTAATAAGTTAAGGATGAGAGACAAAACTCTAAAGGGGTATTTCAACCATTACCCACACTAGAATGAAAATTGGAAAACAAAACCTTGTATTAAATATTTAGACTTCATAAAACCTCTAAAGGTCATAATATTATATGTTTTTTAGTCTATAACCTTATGAAATCATCAAAATTCATTCATATCAGATAATATTTTTCTCTTGATCAACTTGTAAGGATATTTATAAAGGAAGTGTTAATGTTACATAGAGCTCCACATTCTAATATATCTGATAGATATTCAAGGTTTAAATAAATATTATGGTGATGTCTTTAGTAATCTCTAGATATAGAGTTGTGTTTTTTGTAATAAATATTATCACAAAACAGTTGATTAGTTTGAGAGGACCATTTAAACCCTGGAGGATATTTTGAGATATTATTATTTATATCTCAAAGTAGGTTGGGATTAGTACTTTCATATAATTGAGAATTCAAACAATAATAACATTCACTCGATCATATAGATGGATCCTTATGAATTTTTCTATGAAATAAAGTGTACAAATCCGACAAGATGAGATAATATTGGAGATATAAAGCTATTGGGACTTGAGCTAGTTAAATAAATTAAAAACATGAATAGATCAATTTAGAAGAACATCAAGGAAGCTCAAAGTAAACAGAAGAGTTTTGTTAAAAATGCTTCATGGGATTTAGAATATAAACATAGTGGGGAATTATAATACTAAATATTTATATGGAATAAGGTATTAAGACTATGAAAAATGGAAAAGCTGGTCCCTAGGTATATTGGTCCCTTCAACATTATTTTTCAAGTATGGATTGTAGCTTATTGCTAGGTGCTTCCACAAAACCTCTATAAATTTCAATATGTGTTCTATGTATCACTTTTACAGAAGTAAATTTTTGATCCTCTATATGTAATGAGATCAGAAGGTATTAATCTTGAATAGTAAAGATAAATCTTTACAAAACAAGACCACTCACTTGGTTAAAGTACTTATGACTAATCAATAATTTGAAAATGATACATGGTAACCTAAAGATGTGATGAATTTGAGATCATAATAATTTGTTTTTTGTATTAGATTGACATAATTTCATTGGAAAATTTATTTTAATTGGGGTGGAATGTAATACCCCAATATTATATATGTATTTACTTTAAAATAAACTATAGGTATTCGATAGATTTCATTACATAAAACCTTAAGTATAAATGAAATATTATATAGTAATCTTTCATAAAATATACATTTTATTTGGGTGCGGGGTATGAATAATATTGAAAAAATTATTAAATATATCTATAATGATCAAGGTTGGTAATTTTTTTTGAAAAACACTTAATTTTAATGAATTCTATTAATAATTAAAAGACCCATTTTAGATGAAATATAATTTCCAATATGTTATTTATTTTTATTGAAAGAAGTTTTACATAAAATATATTTCTAATGTATACAAATAAATGAATACTCAGACAAAAACTATTTATCTAATGGTTATAAATGAAGATAAAATCATTTAACGACTGAACATGTTATTTTTCAATAAATTATTTTTATACGCACTAATTGTTTTTTCAAAACAAATTAAATAAGTCACTATGGGAAATAAATTCAATTAAATTTATAGGTTATATCTTTAATAAAATATTTTGACATTCATTTTATAGTTTTTACAAGTTGTGCAATCAATATAAATTCATTTTTCTGTTTAAAAATGTATTTCATCTCAAAAGGGATTTTAATGCATTTTTCACACTTATTTCAAATTACATTATTCAAAATATCAAAATTTAAATATATTTCAATAATATCTAATCTTATGTCAAAATAATTATCCATTTTTTTCTAATTTATCAAGAAAGTGATCTTATATTATTGAAATTTTTTCACTAATTTCATGAGTGTCCATCCCTCAATTATAAAAGGGCATATTTTGTCCTCCCTTATCCAAAATTTGTGCCTTATATATTTTCTAGGACCCATCCCAAAGCCCTAATTGATTCCT
Source organism: Viscum album (assembly GCA_963277665.1). Classification (NCBI taxonomy): domain Eukaryota; kingdom Viridiplantae; phylum Streptophyta; class Magnoliopsida; order Santalales; family Viscaceae; genus Viscum; species Viscum album. Next base: position 273,811,877 of record OY728165.1, on the reverse strand, counting down.
TACATTCATCTTTGATCCCTTTTTAGTCAGTTAATACCATCCTTTCAAGGCCTAATAAGTAAGCCAAATAAGGTCTCTGAAAGAAGAGGTATAAATTTTAACTAAGCTATATTTATTTAATTTATTGTTCCATATCAAAAAAATTTAGTATAATTAATAAAATGATTAATCCAATATCATAAATAATCAAATAATTTATTATGTTGACTTCAAAACCATTTCTCACATCCTTTCCATTAAATGGGAAATGGAAGTATCACTTGTTTGTATGTGTGAACAACTACCTCAACATAACCAAAATTCATTATTGGTTATTATAATAAATTTAATGTCTATATATAGTATTTATTATATACCAATTATTACATAAATATGAATTGTTATTTCAATTTGTTTTCCATCCATCGAAAAACAGAAAATATCACTCATGCGTACATAAAAAATATTGTCTCCATGAAGTGATGTTATTCATTTTTTTCACTAATTTATATTATTGGTTATAAAATTATATATATTAAAAAATATTATAATTAATAAATTATTATGATTATGGATATCATAGTACCAATAAAAAATTCCAAGGACCATAAAATTTTAACTAAACAATGTATGAATCAAAAAACAACTATAACCCATAAATAATGATTAAATAAAATAATTATTGATAAATTTGTGTTAAAATGTTAGAAGTGGACCATATATGGTATTATAGGTATTAATATTATTATATAATTTTTTTTATATAATTTAATTTAATATATTGGAGGATAGAAATGAAGAAAGATAAATATGAGGTAATGGTTTTACTTTAGTACCCCACTTTTTATCAGGATTATTTATGATTAAATATAAGATAATGAAATGATATGATATATATCTCTAAAAACATATATATTTTCATATATACTAGTTATTTTTTTCGATTACATTTTTCCTTTCATTTTCCTCTTTTTATGTACTCAATAAGAATAAATGTTTTTTAGGAAAACTACTTTATTTCTCTATTCAGTTAGGAATATTTTTATTCTATATCCCTATATTATTTAAACAGATTTCATGATTTTTTTTACCATTAACAAAGGATTTTATAAATCCATTTTTGACATGATTTAATTTATATTAAAAAGGGTAAAACTTAATTTTCTTATAATTTTCTAAACAAGGAACTTTTGAATTTTTACCAAAAATGTGAAAGGATTCATTATTTTATATTAAACCATAGAAGTGCCTTTTACCACCATGATTAAAAATATTTTCTTTGAATCCTTCGTTAAAATATGTCATGATTATTTTCAAATGAAATATTTTCTTTAAGATTTTAAAAAATTTTAGATTTTAAATTAGTGATTCCAAAATAAAAATGGAATTTTCATTGAGAAATGTTTAGAGAATTTTTAAAAGTAATTTATTAAATAACCAAATCCTAGGATGTTACATATTATTTATTGGGTATTTTATAAAATGTATCCATATTTATTATTACTATTTACTTTTGATGATTATGACGAATAAATATTAATGAAAAACATTTTCTTTTCTAGGGGTTAAACAATGATTTTATGATAAATTTCTTCATGAAATTATGGCATATATATGAATGGATAATGATTATGTGATGGATGGGTATATAATATAACTACAATTAGTTGTTTAAATATTAATTATTAATGAGTTTAGAGGGTATAAGAGGGGTTATCCCATTCATAAAAGAGGGAACACTAGAGGTTATTCCAAGACCAAAAGAGGGTACACTGAAGGTTATCCTAGGCCTAAAGAAGGTACACAAGTTATTTCCCATGCTAAACATGTAAATAATGTCTTCGTGGGTTTCCTTAACCTATTATTTATATGAATATGATTATTCCATACTTTATTGCACTCTCTTATGACATGTTCATATGCTAATGTCATATTCTCATGGAACATAATCTTTGATTCTATTAGGATTTATGTATTATGAACTATCAAAGAATTATTCACTGATTCATGTTTTTGATATATAAATTGTTAGGTATGATTTTATATTTTTAAGTTCATACTCTCATATACATATAGTTATCTTATTCTCACATATGACCGTTAACTGATATCTATAATGTTTACCCTTACTGATCATCTTACCTCATACCTTCTTATGTTTTATTTCCCCAGGTTATGAATTTTTTTTAAGTATGGTATGATTAATTAGTGTACTATAAGAGAATAATTTATGGGATATACTGAAAATATTTCTTGAAATATAATTATTATGTATCTAGTCTCCAATATAACAAAACTTTTAGTCCTCGGGCTTGTATTATAGTGACATATGTTGAATATTCATATAAAATGATGTAATATTTATGTATGTTAAGTTTGGGATACCTAAAATACTCTAGTTTTAATGACACTAGAAGATTTGGTGGAGTTTGGGAAATATCTATAAGATTTTTTTGATAATAAATTTATATTCCCTAGTGTTTTAACATAGGGAGACCCTATATTATTCATGAAAATGAAGGATTGTTCTATTATACTATGTATCTATTATATGGAGTTCAATGTTATAGTTATAAAGAATATGTATATTAATGAATTGATGACTTATTTGATCAACTTGAAGGATCCAAATACATTTAAATGATTTATATTTACACTATTTATCATTCGGTAAGGGTGAAGAATGGTGATATAGCGAAGGTTACATTTTGAAAAAGGTATAGACATTATGATTTTTCAATAACTTGTTTTGGATTTAGAATGAACTTGGTATCTATATAAATCCCGTGAATACAATATTCAAGGACTCTATTGATATATTTATGGTGTTATTCATTGATGATATATTGATATACTATAATGGCTATGAAGAGCATGAGAGTTTTCTGAAAACAATTCTAGATACCATTAAAAATAAATTACATGGAAAATATTGTTAGTGTGAATTTTATCCCAATGATGATTATTTTCTTATATAGATTGTATCTAAGGATAGAATATTTGTTGATCCATTAATTATAATGATGGTAAAACAATGTACTACACTGATAAACATAACTAAGACTCAATGTTCCCTGGGATTAGTGTGTTACAATCAGTGGTTTGATCAAATTTTTTAAGCCGGAAAACCCACTATCCATGGTAACACGTAATGGGGTATAATTAACATTTTCAATGAAATTAGAGGATTTTTTTGAAGATAAAAGTAGGAGTATGATTAATCCACCAATAAATAAATTGATTATTTCAATATAAAAAATTATAGGATGATTACCTATGTATTAAAGCAACTAAAAATACATGAACAAAACTACCAAACACATGACTTTGAACTAGAATATGTAAAATTTTCATTGAAAATATAGAAGCACAAATTATATGGTAAATGATGTGATATAAATATGAACCATATGATTTTAATGTATATATTCTCTCAGATTGAGATCCACATGATGGAAGAAAGTTGGTTTGAAAGAATCATGGACTATGATTTCTTGATACAATATAACCCTGGGAAGGAAAAATGGTGTATGAGTTGGTGGAACCATTGAATTCTAACTATGCTGGGAATTAACAAGTATCATATATACATTGATATAGTAATGAATTATATTGTAATTTTGTAGACAGGGGATCCTTCATTTATTTTCCAAGAAAAGTATAAACAATCTTTACTTGAAATGATATATAAGTCCTTATAGAATGAAGAAAACATATAAAGGATGAATAAAGAAGTAAATTTGGGGATTTCATATAACTCAACTATAGATATAGCATTTTAATTTTTTCAATATGGTCTTCTGTTACATTTATATTATAGATGAAGAGTGAACTTCTAGATAAATCACATAGCTTAAATTTCACTATACAACCTTATAGTACAAATATGTATATGGATTTAAGAGAACATTTATAGAGGGGTGGTATTAAATAAGACATTTTAAAATATGTATCCAGATATGTAGTATTCCATTATGTAAAGGAAGGAATAAAACATCCTAAGGGATCTAGGAATCTTCGGCCTATACCTATATGTAAGAGGGTAAATGTTAAAATGGAATTAATCTTTAGACATCCAAAGACAAAAAGGAAGAAGAATTATTTATGATTCATTGTCAACAACATTACTATGTCTACTCATTTATAGTGATAAAAGATAATATTCAGCTTGAGATACTTACACAACTCTATATTAATGAAATATTAAATCTTCAAATGGGACTTCAATTACTTGTATTTGATCATGACACTCATTTATAATCACAATTTATAAATATTATTCAAAGGGATATTGACCCTGAGAAAAATTTAACTAGATCTTATCATCCCTAAAATAATGTGTTATTTGAAAAGACTATCCATATACTAGAAGACATGTTGGGATCATGTTCTATTTATATCCATATTATATGGTATTAGTATCTTCCTTTGGTGTAATTTTTATACAATAATAGAATCCATCCATGAATCTAGATGGAAGAAGATGAATAATTATATAGAAAGTGGTTTCATACTCTAAACTTTTAGAGAGAAGTTTGATATAGAAAACCAGTTTTCCTAGATCTTGTAATAGATATAACTGTTAATGTATGGACTATTCAAGATATAATTAAAGAATCTTATAGTTGAAAAAATAACTATGCTTATAATTAGAATAAATAAATAGAATTTCAATTGGGGGTCATGTATTATAGATGGTTTCACCATGGAATATATTTTTAGAATTTGGTAAAAGTTTAAAATTACACTTAGGTACATTGGGCCTTTTAAAATTCTAGAAGTAATTTGAGTTTTGGCATAAAAATCGTTCATTACTCCCAATATTTCTAAATAAAAAAACATATTACATGTTAAATTATCATTGAAATACATACCAGAGCCAATGAATATTCTCACATCTAAGGGAATATATTTGGATCTTTACTTTTATGATAAAAATATCCTATCCTGATTTCTAACCCCAAAGTGAAACTGTTGTCTAATAGTAGAACATATCTGGTATATATCATTTTGATATATAAAAAAATATAAAATAAAACCTGATAGATGAATGATTTTGTGAGAAATAAATATAAAAAAAATAAATTTTTATCTAAAACATATCAAAATTTTGAGGATGAAATTATTTATTGGGGGTAGAGAAAGTAATACCTGAGACCCTACTATAGTATGTAAAATCCATATCATGGAATATCACGCAATTTAAACTATAAATAACCTTTATTCATGAGAAAATTTTGAAGTTTAATTTTGTAATGTTAGAATTTTATTTATTATAAATAAACATTACTTTTGAATTTATCTTTAAGATATTGTTATATGATGAAATCTTGGAATTTTCCCTCCTTACATTCTCTGGCATAGTTTTTTCCTCCTTTTTGAGTGATTTCAATTAGGCCTAAGGTTTCATATCTCTTCAACAGATCACCTAAGATGGAGATTTCAGCTATGAATTTCACAAATGCTTCAGACATCCTCAATCTGACATTAATGACTCACTTTTGGAATCATTATCCTTTGGTCAATGCCTTTGATAGGTCCATATTTAGTTATTGGTGTCTATATGAATGAGTATTGGTTAGTCTCATTGGAAATAAGCATATGATGATACATATTTCTTCAAATTTTTATTGGATTACTCCCTGTTCCCGAGCACCTTGATTACTCAACATGTTCCACTTCTATCTATTTTGATGGTCTTATGATTTTCACATGATATTTGATGTTCCTTCCATAGTGGTGTGGGTATGTTTTACAAAACTACCATTTCCTTTCCAAAATCCATCTATTTTTAGTATACCGGGGAATTTTGTAGGTTTTTATTTATGTTCAGATAGTCAAAAAATTGATGTTTTTCACCTAATATCCCCATGAATATACATTGATCTTTATTTTTCAATGGCTAATATGGAATGGATTTCAATCATGGTCTCGGAAGAATTCTGATGGAAGAAAGTACTGGGGTTTTAGTCCTAGATTTATTAATCATGTTATTGTAAATAGTTGGGGCATCTTCTTTTATCATTTTTTGAAGGATTAAGGGATTGGAAAGGAACTGATGCTATCCCAATACTGGTATTTGGGAAAATGGTTACTGATGACCCCATAGTGAACCAAATTGTTATAAAATAATATGATTCCAATTAGAGCAAGTGAATGTACAATCCTAGATGGTTTGGGGAGGTGCACAAAGTCATTTCTGGTGAACTAGGATCCCTCATTGTACAGTACTTATCTCATGTTAAGGTATTTTTTAATTTATTTGGACCCATATATGAAGATGTGATATAGGCAGTTAACAAAGGATACTCATTAAAAAGCATGGCCTAGAATAATTCTATTCAAGAATATAATTCTTTACAGGGTTTGGTAGAATTCAGAGAGTAGGATAAATATAAGAAATAATTGTTTTCCTACTAATATAAGTAATAATTTAGAAGGGTTGAATGAGGAAGTTCGAGAGCCGAATCATAGTTATTCATAGTTTATTTAAGAATAGGGACTCATTCATTAACTGATTTGGGAATTTATATTTCTTTATTAAAGGAGAACATCATTGTTGACAAAGTTTTCTCTAAGGCCTATTTTGATGAAGATATATCTAAACAATTATCAGTTGATAGTGTGGTAAGATAATGAAATAAAGGGCTTCATAGTCCATCTAAGAAGAATGGACAAAATGGAAATCATGATGTGGGGGGATTTATTGTGGTTAAGTGGAATAAAACTAAAGGTCAAAATTATTTCTCTTATCTACCTAAGATGATGGAAACAAGGTATCCAAGAAGGACCAAGGTGACAGTTATATGAAAAATGACCCAAGACCCGGAATGAAATAATATTTAATATATATTAAGTGGAAAGAAAAATACCAAGTTCAGTGACCCTAGGGAACAAGGGAAGGGTAGCGAGTCAGGAAAGGTGGATGGGGAAAAGGAAAAAAATGGAAACAACTCAATATACTTTTAAATTCTATTGAAGAATTGTGGGTAGGGTTCTTCTATATTAATGCTTCAAAGGTAGAGGTGGATATAAACTTAGAAAGAATAATACGAGTTGATGTAAATGGGGATAAAAGTTCTTGGATAAAAAAAGGAAAAAATTTCTCATGTGCTTTCAAAGAAATGAAGATTGATGTGGAGACTTTGAATACTTAGTCAATGATGATCCAAATATGATTGTACATTCACCTTAATAGGGAATATATAGGGTAACTGATTCCAATAATATTACTCTCTATTAATTATTTTTTTGGTTTATTAATATATTAAATAATCCATTTCTTTGAAATGTTTTTGTGACCCAATTTTCCTCAAAAGTGATTTTGGAATAAAATATTAATATTTAGTTTAGTAAAATTGGTTTTCCCAATGATTTTTTTATTAACATTGTGTAATTTTTCTCTAATAAATAAAATTAATCATTTATCAAAAATAAAAAAATATAATTTTTAAACATGTATATAAATATATTAACACTCCTTCAAGTAGTAATCAATAATAATTATGATTTGGAATATAGAATTGTGAAAAGATTATTTTTCATGAAAAAATTTGTTTTTATATGTTATTTGATTTAATAGAAAAGTTAATTTCAAAATATTTAAAAACTAAATTGGGATAAATTTTTTATAAATATAGGCTCAGTTCACCCAAATTTTGAAATGTGGTTTAGCTTATATTTTTAGTAAAATATAAATTACTTATTTAAACATTTGTTAGAGAAGTAGAATCAAAAATGAGAAAATGTAATAATCTAATAGAAAATAGCTAAGAAAATGACTAAATCATGTGTCTAAATTCTTGTTTGAAACTTTCTAGAACCAAGGAAACACTAAAATACTTTATTTATAAGTTTTAGATCCGTTAAACTTTTATTAGTGTGATGATATCATTGAAAAGTAAATAGTTTTCATAAAAGTTCCCTTTTTCTATCTTATAAAAGGGGCTCACTTCCTCCACTAAATTTCAAACAAGTAACTTTGATTATATTATTGAATAACTAATATTTTTTTATTACAAGAAACCTATCCCACTTATATATGCATCTAGTCACCATTAGTTCGATTGAGGCCTCTTTTTCCATGGGGATTTATAAGAAAAAACACATTCTCAAAATATAAGTATTACCTTCCTCTTAGTCCAATGTTCATAATCTTTCTATTACCAAACTATTTCAAATATAAAAATATAATTAATTTTGTATCATTATTATATTTATATGTTATTAAATTAATATAACAAATTTTTTTATTACCCTAAATCTATTAATAAAAAATCAAAAGCTTCAAAAGTTCATGTGCATGAACTACCACATTTATGAATCGATGTCTTCCATTTTTTTATACCATATACCATGGTTGGTTTTAATGATGGTATTGAAGAGTAAATATTATATTTATAATATTACTATTATTGTGAAATTTAAAACTATAATATTCCTTAAATCCACCTCTTTCTATGTTAAATGAACATGTTAATTGTGCATTGTGTTGACAACTACCTCAATAAAGTAACATGTCTCATTTTTCACCTACTTTATTTATTATTTTTTAAAACCAATTTAAATATAAATAACCAAATAAAAAGAAACTATATTATATCATTAATATACGATAATAATGATATTATTTCCAAAATAATCTTCTTTTAAAATCCTAGTCAACCATTAATGATTGTATACTCATGTTTAGGTCGATTTAACCACCTACTTATAGAATGCTATAAAACTACATCAAGGATGACTATGGGAACATAAATACTAATGTTATTAAAATTTAATAAAAAATTATTCTTTAATTTTTTAGTATTGGTTATATTAATTATCAATCTCATTAATGAAATATCATCTTCGATCACTAGAATTATGAAAATAAGGTGACATTGATTATTATTTCATGAACATAGATAAAAAACGAACGAAATGATTTAATATAGTTATATATCAATGAAAATTTTCTATTAAATTACATTATATTATCTAGGAATGACTAAAATTAGTAGAATAATAAATAAAAACACATCTTTTATGAAACTAGTACAAATGATCTAACTATAAACAACTTAAGTGGAAAAATAGGTGAACTAACTAGAATTCATATAGTGAATGACTATATATGAATAGTATAATTAAAAATGGATATAAGTATGGATTTGAATTATGTGATTAAGATATCTATTTTTTTGATACCAGATTGTAAATTACGTTTATAGAAGTCGCAAAAGAGGTATTGGTATCCATCTCAAATACCTCTCTTTAATAATTTTTTGTATTATGAACCTAATTGAAACCTATTATATGATTAAATTAATGAATTTAATCATATAAAATCTAAAATTTGTAGTATAAGTGTAGGGATGAAAACAATACACAATTTTGTTAAAATATAAGTGTGTGTACTTTCCTAGAAAAATATCCCTCTATGGATACTAGAAAGCATATTTAATTGTAAAATAGATACAACTATGGGGTAAGAATGCTATAATACTATATGAAAAATGGGGCTTCAAAACCCATTGGTCGTATGTTACTATAGTAGTACTATAGCGGCTCTGTAGCAATGGATACACTATAGCAATGACAAGCACTATGGAGGCGGTGGGAACTGTAGCAGTGGAGGGTACTATAGAAATCAGGAAATGTAGTAGTACTATTCATAGAATGGTCCTTGGGCCAAAAAATGTTGGCATACATGCAATGTAATGGGATACATGCCCACTGGGCCTTCAACCTATGTAATGGGTCTCCCTCTACCTAGTCAAAAGAGGTATTTGCTTTGCTTTAATAATAAAATGAGACTTCAGCCCCCATAACTCTTATTCATGACTTGTGGGACTAATAATAGAGAATTATATTGAAACTCTCATGGGATATGCTTTGGAATATTCAAATTACCTTTATAAACCATGATGAAGGATTTTTTCTTCCATTTCACTCGTCTCCTACTAGTGAAAACTGTATAGTCAAATTACTGTATTCTATGGATAATAAATCAAATTGAAAATAACCTCTCCATTAAATTTATTTTATAACGGTATTTTTTATAATTTTATTATACCCAAATGGTTATATATTTATTAATTGATATTCTCCTTTGCATCGACATAATTCCATTAAATGTGGTAGTATTTTTTCCTGTATTTTTCATTATATGGATATCCTTGTTTTTATTCCACTTGAGTATACTTATTGAATAATATGAAATTTATTATTGATTTCTATAGTGAATTCATTTTAATTAACAAGGTTTCAATTGTGGATGGAACTATATATCCCCTTGATGCATTGACAGGTCTTATGGGACAAAAAAAGTTTTTATTTTGGTGTATACCACTACAAATATCAGTATAGTGTCTTGGAACAAGACCTTGATAACATGTTTAGATGTCCATAATTATGAATACTATTAGTATGAGCTAAATTATCACTATTATCTATGTTTTAATTTTATATAATAGGTATATAATGCCACAATTTTAGTTAATTATAGCTTCATGTATTTTATTTATTCCTTTCATATCACTTATTCCATGTTTATATTATGTTGTGTTTTGATGTATGTTCTTATTTGTTAAGCATCTAAGCTCATCCTTATTTATTTTTCTCTCCTCAGGGAACCTAGAAAATAAATATGTTTAATTTTATAGTATATTATTTAAGGTACAATAATGTTCTCAGAATATGTTCTTCTTATATATGAGGTTTTTAAATATAATGTATGTATATATTTATCTAGTCTTCTAGAAATATTATGATATTGGATATTTTGGGAACTATTTTATTCTATAACATTAATATAATATAAATATAGGATCTAGGTTTTTTGATTCTATATTGTTACTATCACTATAGGGGTGGTGAAAAATGAATTGTATCACCTCATGGAATAAATACCTTGAAAATACACATAGGTTATATTTCCATTTTTCAACAAATTTAAATAATTTAAGGTAAATAATAATTAATATATCTAGATTAATAATTATGTTATAAATACCATATATATTAATTAAATCTATATATAGATATATTATGTAAAGGTTGTTATGAATATTTTAATAAATCACTTCATGGAGGTCATAGTCCACACGTTCACATGAGTGACACTTTCATCTCCCTTTGGATGAATTATATGTAAATAATGGTTATTACATCAAAATAATAAAATTTATTACATTTTAGATAATGATGAGATAATATTAGTATATATACATATTATATTTGAAGGAATTTGATGAAGAAAAAATATTTAAAGAAGTCGGTTAAGAAAACAGTCTCTTCTTTGGGTATCCTCCTTAGGCATACACCTTAATCCTTCTTAGGATACTATTTTTACAATACCATAACTAATAGAAAGTTTTTAGGCATGTTGGGAAGTTATTTGGGTATATTTGAGATATGGATTAGTTCTCATGTTTTGTGGACAAGTTGAAAGAGGAGGAGACCTTTTATAAGTGATAGGGGTGGAACCCTATTAAATACCCATAACTTTTAAATAATATAATTTCCTTTTCATTTTTATGCAGAAAAAATGGTTAATTTATAGATTATAGGATTATATAATGTATAAATCGACTGAAAAATCAGATTTAGAAGAGTGTTAGTGATATTTGAAGCCTCATATCTTACATTAACCTTCATGTTATCGCTTTCAACTCCTACTATGGTGATACCATTTTTACCTTGGAAACTACTCATTATGAATAAAAATGAAATTTTCCTTATTAAATAATATTAATATACTTAATTGAAATAATTATTACATTTTATATGATTCAATTCCTTAATGAGGTAAAAAATAATTTAAGTGTAAGTTTGAAAATTTTAAAAAAAATAGTGTTTTTGGAAAATTTATTTTAAGATCAAATATAATTTTACAAAAAATATTGTATTTAGTTAATTATAAATACATTAAAATTATTATAAATAAAAATATAGACTTAATTGAATTTGATTCTTACAAAAAACCGAATTTAACCTTGAAAGCACATAATTAATGAACAATATCAAAAATACTTCTTTTATTATTATTATTAAATACCACTTATTTTATGAAGTGTTAAACATAAATTTGTAAATTCACATTAATATTTTAATAAACCATATTTCAATCCAATAAATACATATTTTTTCAATCAAAATGTTTTTCTAAACTTTTGAATAGTTAATATATCCTCAAGAAATCGTAAAATTGATGATATTTGTGAACATTATATTTTCACCATTTACCTAAAAATTAACCTTCTTAGAAAAAAAATCAAAAAATTCACCAGATGACAATTTTGTTACGATGAATCCAAAAATGATATTCATTTTATGAAAATAATATTCAATATATGGTAAATTTTTCTTTTATATGAAAAAATAATTTATATCAAGATGATTTTTTATCAAAACATGATCATTAAAAATCAATAAGTATTCTAAATATTAAATGACATTAAAAAAAATTAAATAAGTTTTTATTTATTTTTTCCCATAATTGAACATTTTAAAGAATTTTTTATAATAAAATAATTTATTTTATTAATATAATCAGACATAATATATAGAAAAAAAATTCTTTGCAAACATATCATAATAAATTTGATTATTAATTATTTAATATTAATCAAACTATTTAATAAATATTAATAAACTTTCATCAATACATTTATGAAAAATTTAGTATTTAATTATTTTAATCCCTTCAAATCAAATATTATAAAAATAAAAAATGTATATAATATATGTATTAAAAAAATATTAATAATTACATGTTTATATCATCCAAAAATATATATACAAATACCTTCAAAACATTCACATTTGATATAAGGGTAATTTAATTAGTGGTGGTAGTCATGGGTGGTTGTTCTACTGGAATGTATCTTATAATGATTTTCACAAGCCTGAACTTCTCCCACTTGTGATTTATCTCATTCTATTATTATTGAAGTTCATTTTTTGGTTGGTTTAGAATAAACCCTAGTGACACTACCTCATTTCCAAACATATAAAAATGAGGTTCATAAGGAAGACTCATACTGTTTGACACTATTTCTTCTCTTTTCTATATAAATTTAATAATTTTTTATTTTTTATATGATATTTAAATTTAATAGATATGTTATAATCTTAATTTTAATTTTATTAATAATTCAAATTTCATTTTAGGTAAAAATATCATGTGAAGAATGGTATAAATCATAGTATTTTTTAAAGGGAATATTATTGAAAATATCACGGTGTTAAAAATCATTAATATAAAATTTAATTATATCCACACATTAGTAGATGCTTAAGTTGTGATTATATTCAATAACAAGTGAACAATTAATATGATAAAAAACACTTTTATAAAATTTCACATAGGTTAAGGGACACCTAACTTACGTAGAAATACCCTTTTGAACTATATGCTCTCAAAATTCGTCAAGAAATATTCAGGAATATTCTAATCAAAAATATTTTTCTTATGATTGTATTTCATGGAAATGTATTGGTATAAAAATTTATAATCATGAATGTTTTATAGCAATGAAAAATAAATATTTTTATTGATGATTCACAATATAGAGATTTTATTTTGGAAGCATCTCAGATACCCAAAAACATGGGTAATTAATCTTGATTCATGGATTAATTTTGGAATTGTATTGACTTATGAGATATCTAAAATAAGAATAATTTATTAATATATAAATCATAATTGATTCAATAGGTGATAATATAGTTATATAAGAGTATATAACAATGGTAAATGAAGGTTTAAAATAGTTTACAATAAAAAAAATTACAATATAAAGTGACATAGAAATGAATCATTTTCAAAAATAATATAAGGAAAGGTATTAAATAATATCACATAGATAAATTATTATACATATGATAATAAAAAATTAATAATAACCATGGAGTAATTTGAATAATGGTTCTAAAATAGAATTCAATAGAAAATTGTGATTTAGGAACAAAATGAAGAGGCATAGAAACTTTTATATCACAATGATAATGGCTTATGAAAATGAGATAATGAGAGTGGATGAATAATATTTCATGAAAAGTAAATTAATACACTTTTACTACACAATATTATGAAAATAAATTAAAATTAAATATAAATTTTAAAAAATTATAAAAAATTATTTTAATTTTAAAAAACTAAGGGAGAATAATAATGACTCTTATATTACCTAAATTTTATGGCATTGAACAGAAACATCCAACCAAAAAAAACACATCAACAATTAAGATAGAGATATGAGAGAGAATCATTAATTGAAATAATAATAGGTGACTTAATATTGTTATATTATTATATGAGTAGATGGTGGTGTATTTATAGATGTGGTGAGTAGATTCACAAGGAATAAATTACTCAATAGTTTATTTCTCCATTATCTCATGTTCTCCAAGTTGGAGTTGGTGGCCTAGAACAAAAAACATTATAATTTATGATCATATTGTATTCATCGATTTGAATATTAATAAATACCTTATCACATCTTGATGGTTCTTCTGTGTGAAAATTCATGTGATAATGTCTTAAAGATAACTATTGCACTAAAGTGTCATAACAAATATCTATTATAATGAGAACCTGGAAGTGGCATAACACTATTCTTGAATATATGTTCTATGTCTGGATGATGTTATTTCAGGGACACAAATAATATAGAACATTAGGGGTGATGACTCATTAAACTTTGAGTCACCTTATAATGGGGTGCGCCCTTTGTAATATTCAGGAGGATATTATGAGAGCGATACCTGCTAGTAGGAAATCCACATTTCATAGTGTCATTTGATGTTCCTATCTATAGACATGTGTATTGGTCCTTGGACTTTAATATTATTATTAATTAGTATTAAAACTCATGTACTTAGATGTATTGATGAAAACTATGACAACACACTTTTCATAGTGAGGTAGGATATGTTGGGTGTGTCATGAGTAATTCTGCATTAATAGATAATGTGAGAAAGGATTTGTCCCATATGTTTCATAACAGAAGTTGATATATTAGGACTTTTGATATAATTTATATAGCCTAAATAAATCCATGTCCATGGTGAGGAATGAGAATGTTTAATTCTGAGAAGTCAAAGAAAGAGTAATCGAGCACATGGGTTGATGATGCTAGCATGAAATCAACTTGATTTGAGATACCGAGACAAGGGAATTACATTACACGGTAAGTGTTTATAGAAGGTGATACGACATTACATCTCTAACTTCTTTCATTATGGGTACCTTGTTGTGTTGTTAGACACTAAACTTGGAATTTGGGTAGGATCCACAAAATTCTACTAAGAAAGGGGCCTAGAGGGTCACACACTAAGCTTATCCAAGTATCTCATTTAAATATTCATTTTACAAGTTGAATAAAGATTATTACCGAATGTGGTTTATTAATTATTCAAGGATGCCATATCAAATTTATTTTGACACTAGTTATTAGAGAGAATATATTGTGTGTGAAATAATATATGTATTAGTGAATAATGCAGTGATATTTATTAAAAAATAAATAGTCATTATTAAAGGTCTAATAAATTTGGTGAAGAAAATAAATAAAATGGAAAAACAAAAGTACATTCCATGTATTAATATACACACTGTGTAGTTTTTCAGGGGATTTGTGAGAAAAATTTTTATTCATTTAATTAAATAATATTAATTTTAATTTTCTAAGCATATGTCAAGTGTTAATAATAATCAAATACTATTATTAAACATGAGGTTTTAATAAAGAATTAAATGAAATAAATAAATACCTATGGGTAATTGTATTATTTTATTATTCTAATTA
Source organism: Viscum album (assembly GCA_963277665.1). Classification (NCBI taxonomy): domain Eukaryota; kingdom Viridiplantae; phylum Streptophyta; class Magnoliopsida; order Santalales; family Viscaceae; genus Viscum; species Viscum album. The sequence goes on along the minus strand of OY728165.1, from coordinate 273,796,104 downwards.
TTATAAATTCCAATTACATTATTCTCATTAAGACTATCCATTATTTTTGGTTGTTCACAAAAAATCTGTAGAATTCTCTCAAGCCAATAGAGAAATTATTTCCACCAAGAATGATCTCAAGCTATGAGAGAGATCCTCATCCACTAGATCAAGGAGAGCGGTTTTGAAGCGGATATCAAGGTGATATAAGGTGGACATTGAAAGTTAATGATCATCTACACTATCACCCATAGATTCCTTTGGAAACATCCAGAGATAAGTGGAGCATGTGTGGATTACTACTAGAGGAAGCATACACTTTGCTTCTGCGACACAACAATGGATCACATCAGATCATGACCAGAAACATCAGCGAATAGATAATTCCATCAAGGTAATTCTAGTTTTATAATTAAATTAATTATAACCAATGTATGATGATCCTATCTATGGTTTTGAGGACTTCTCTATTTCCTTTATATTCTTCATTCTATTCCGAAGATAAAGTATTTTATCATCATGACAGATATCAGATTGATCGTTGTTAACAGTAAAATTAATGTTGGGTACACCCATCCATGCACTTCTGCTATGCTCAGAACCTACAAGTGGTATAAAAGGGGTCATATAGTTACGTATAATTATTTAGTTTTTTTCTGATGATTTATGAATTTAATAATTTATTTGTTTCAATTCAGGTGAATCGTTATGTAAATCTGAATCTCAAGATCTGTTCCACCTCTTTCTTTTCTCGTTAACCTTAAAAAACGATATTTTTCTTTTAATTTTGATTATAATAAAACAAATGATCTCATCTGGATGTGACAATGGTTTCTATATGTACAAAACCATAACTAACGGTGTGTATTTGGTAGTACAAGTCGTGTAGTCAAGGTTCAATGCATCAGACTAGTCCATCAAACCAAGCCATGTGATTGAATATTTTCTAAGTCTTAATGGCTTCGTGTGTTGACCAGGAACATGTGGAACATGATTTCCTAATTACATACTATGTGGCCCACTGGAAACGGTGTGTAGTCCCTTTGGGTTAAGGTTGGACTGTGTACCCCATACATGAATTTCCTGGTTGGAGACCATGTAACGAGGATACTACAAGGCGTGTGGCCCACTAGAAATGCCGTGTACTCTGAAGTTTTCCGAAGTACATCTACAAGCCGTATCCTCTAGCGTGTACTTAGGATAGATGGTGAACGATTGTACATGCCATGTAGTAGGAACTACACACCATATAATAATCCAAATTACAAAAATTTATTAAAATTTATTATTATATTATACAAACCCTTGAGATGTGTACCATGGTGCAGGAATAAATCTCGGGCACAACACATGATAGGTGTTATATATATATATATAATTTAAGATCTGAGAAATGTTCATTTATACTCATTTGGTAGTTATGAACTGGGATTCACTAGGTTGACTCCAAGGTACAAGTTACATACAAAGATAATTATAAATGAATTTATTTGTTTAAAATATTTATGGATGATAATCTCAAAGAAATTCAAAAAAGGGTTTAAGATAAAAGGATTGATTAATTAAAGATAATAATTAATTGATTAGATCATGATTTATATTAAATAATAATGATTATAGAATTGGATGCTAGTTTTTATGCGTAAATATTGTTGCATGTATGGATGATCATGAGCTAGACCAAGACCATTGTATATGGATGGTTTCATTTAATTAACTTATTTAACTTTATTTTGTTGTCCTGTGATCCTTCTTCTAATTAAATATATAGGTTCTACATTCAAAAGGTTTATTTTATTTAAAACCCCATTTTTCCCCTCACCTACGTGTGATATAAAAGCATATGTAATAGATGGAGCTCCCATGCTAGTGGAAGTGGCTCAAGTTATGAGCCAAGGTGAAACCAATCCAAGGTGATACAATGGTGGATAGGCAGAAAGCTGTAAACACAAACCTGAAAGGTTCAAGGTGTTTTCTCCCCTAGGTCTTGGGTTTTTTTATCAATCTCTATATAAACTAAGAAATAGAATAATCTATTGATCATTACATTTATTTTATTTCTAGCAGTTGAATGGTTTATTTATTGTGGGTGTGTTGTCATAATCACATGATTAATTAATTAAACAATCATGCAATATGGAACTAGAATAAGATCAGATTATGCATAAATCTTATATTAAACATGGTTAATCACTTTAGTATATCCTACTAAATATTAATAACCATTTAAGAAATATAATAAAATGTAAACTTACATATAAGCATAAAATCCCTCAAAGAAATATTATGTCGGTATAACCATCCATAATCTTGGTTAGAATCGAACCATAGTTCAAAGTGCTTGACCAAACCAAGTTGGGGTGCTTTTAATTATCATGGAATTATAATTATAGGTTTTGGGTTTACATGAATTAGTTCACATCAAGGGTTGACTACCATAATAGGACTTGGTGTGACCAAGAAGCAAATGTTGATGAAATCCAAAATAAAAGGATTTCAGGATTGGGGAGTCCACTCAACTGATCAAGGAGTTGTAAGTTAATGCAGTTGGAATTTGGAATTCCTACCTAAAACCTTTGAAGTTGCTTGAACAAACCTAGTTGGGGTAATACGAAGGGAAGTATGGATCCTTTCCATAATAATATTAAAGAAACAGAATATTTCAATGTCAATGATAATGGCTATTGGATTTCGATTAAATATTGGGCGACTGATAAGTATTAATTTATTTATTGGTCTTAGAATTATCATTATAAATTACTAAATCTTTTATCATCTTAATTTTAAGAAATGGAAAGAAAAATGACATAAAACATATCATTGCAAACCATACTAGAGAAAGAAAACCTTCTTACCGACACCAATTTCTAGGAATATTAGAGGCATTCACACGTCATCTTTTGCAACGAGAAGAAATTATATGTGCTAGAGGGTCCTTTTATAGTTGCACCTGGAAATGAGGCCAGCGATTAAGAAATATCTCTCTATATGAAAAATTTGGATGATTCCATAGATGTCCAACATTTCATGCTATCATCCATGTCTAATGAGCTTTTAAAGCAACATGAAAAGATGGACACGTATAGCATGATATCTCACCTTAAGGATATCTATTAAGTGAAGGAGAGATAAGAGAGTTATGTGATATCTAATTCTTTGTTCATAACTAATCTTGTAGATTCTATTCCAGCTGGGCCTCATGTAGTCAAGCTTATTGGCTACATTGAATGCGTAGACATCTTATGGATTAAGTTCCTGGATGAGTTTCATATAGATCTCATTCTGTTATCACTTCCCAGGACCTTCTCTAGATTTATTAACAACTAAAATATGATAAATAATGAGAAGAGTATATCAGGTCTTCTGACCTTGATTCGCCATGTAGATAAAGACATAGGGCATGAAAAACCAACAGTCTTGATGGTGAATAATAATATAAAGGAAAAGTAAAAGTGTCCAAGGATTTATAAATAGTCTAAAGCCCCAGATAACCATCCATCCATGACAAGAATGATCCAGAGGAAGGGAAAGTAATGGGAGACAGTATGTCTTTCATGTGGAAAGCCAGGCTATTGGAAGAGAATCTACACCCAGAAGCATGGGTATGCTAAAGGTGCATTTGTTATCGAGTGTAATCTATCCATTTATACACTTTTGGTATTAGATACATCATATAAGACTCACATATATGTTCAAATGAAGGAACCAATTAGATTTAGAAATATTTAATTGGGAGAGGTGGATCATTAAGGTGCCAATGACACAAGGTTGGCTGCGTTGGACATTGGCGATTACTATCTCTCATTGCCAACTAGAATCTTTTTGGTTTTACAAAAAATTACTATATAACTAGTGTTACCAAGAATATAATTTTTTTATCTTGTTTGGATATGGATGGATTTATTTTCAAGTTTGTAAATAAGTGTTGTTTATTTTATAAGAATAATGTATGTTATGGCATGTCACATTTAAATAAAAATTTTTGTGTATTAAATCACTTAAACCAAGTGTTCACAATAGATAAAGAAATAAACTCACATGACTCATACAACCCCAAGTTGTGGAATCACCATCTTGGGTATGTAAATGATAAGTACTTGAAAAACCTCTTCCAAGATGGGCATTTAGACTCTACTAAGCTAAAGCCACTTGATAGATGTCACACTTGTTTACAAGGGAAAATAACCAAGCAACCTTTCAGTGGTCAGGGTGAAAGGGCCAAAAAGATTCTAGGATTGGTTCACACAGATGTATGTGGTCCATTTCTAGTAGAAGCTAGAGTTGGATATTATTACTTCATTACTTTTACTGATGATTTTATTAGATATGGTTATATCTACTGAATGAGGTATAAGTCAAATTCCTTGGAGAAATTTAAGGAATTAAAGAATGAAGTATAGAGTTAGATTGGTAACAAGATAAATAATCTTCAATCAGAACTATATGGAGAATATCTGAAATAAGAATTCATCGACATTTTATAGGATTATGTGATTATATCTCAACTCACTCCTTATTATACACGACGGTGGAATGATGTTAGTGAAAGGAGGAACGACACCTTGTTGAACATGGTGAGGTTGATGATGAGTCATGTCGATCTTCCATTATCCTTTTGGAGATATGCATTACAAACTACAACATACACATTAAACCAAGTACCAACTAAGGTTGAAAATAGAATTCCCTCTGAGTTATGGAATAGACAGAAACCCATTTTTTCGCACACATGTGTGTGGGGATGTGATATATTTGTTAAGGTATTCTATGGAAACCAACTAAAACCCCAGGGCATGAGTTGTATCTTTATAGGATATCCCAAGGAAACAAATGGATATTACCTATATAACCCTTCAGACCAGAAAGTGACTATCGCCATACAAGCCATATTTCTTACGAGGGATTGCATCCTAAAAAGGGATAGATGGTTAAAGATTGAATTCGATGAAGTTGATGCCCAAGATACACAATATTTAGTACAGGAACAAGTTTTATAGGTCCCCATGGAAGAGGTTCTAGAAACACAAGTACTGTGTAAGAGCTCAAGAGAGGTAAGGGAACCCGAGAAATTTGGTTTCCTAGTCACTGAGGATGGTGAATCATTATTGTTGGACAATTATGAACATATCTCCTACAAGGAAACATTATAGATCTCAGAAGATACAATATGGATAGAAGCTATGAATTTTGAGATGTATTCCATGTATTAAAACCAGATCTAGGTACTGGTTAATGAGCTAGTTGATGTAAATTCTATTGGATGAAAATGTGCATTATAGAGAAATATGAACATGGAAGGTAAAGTTAGCACCAATAAAAAAAAGGCTATTGGCTAAAGTATTTATACAACATCAAGTAATTGACTATGGTGAAACCATCTCTCCAGTTTCCATGCTTAAATACATAAGAATCATAATTTCCAAAAAATCTTACCATAACTGTGAGATTTATAAAATGGATGTCAAAACATCATTCCTTAATGGGAACCTTCAAGAATATGTCTATATGGCACAACCAGAAGGGTTTGTGACCCCAATTGAAGCCAAACGGGCTTTCATGTTGTAGAAATCCATTTATGGATTAAATCAAGCATCAAGGTCATGGAACATTAAATTTGATGAATCCATATAGAAATTTGGTTTCCTTAAGAATGAATGTGTGACATGTATTTATAAGAGGTTTAATGGGAATGTGGTCATTATACTAGTAGTATATGTCGACGACATATTACTTATTGGAAATGATGTACCAGTCTTACAGCCAGTTAAGAACTGGTTGAACAAGTTGTTTATCCAGAAGGACTTAGGTGAAGCAACGAACATTTTAGGGATAAAGATCATTTGTGATAGATTCAAGAGGCTTCTTGGACTAAGTCGGGGTATATACAATGATCAGATTCTTAAGTGATTTAGTATGGAACAATCCCAGAGGGGATTGGTTCTAGTGTCACATGGCCTATATATTACTAATAGAATGTGTCCTCATAAACAATAGGAAAAAGATAGGATGAGTAAGATCCCATATGCTTAGGCTATATGACCCATCATGTATTCCATGTTATGTACCAGACTTGAGGTTTCTATGCAATGATCATGGTAGGAAGATATCACGAAAATCTAGGAGAAAAACATTGGACTAATATTAATACTATCCTTAAGTATCTTATAATAACTAAGGATATGTTCATAGTTTATGGAGGAGACAATGAGCTTGTTATTAGAGGGTATGCTGATACTGGTTTTTTAAAAAATCATAACGATCTGAAGTCAAAAACAAAATATGTTTTCTACCTCAATGGAGGAGCTATGAGCTGTAAGAGCTTAAAGAAGCCAGTTTTCACTGATTCTATAGTGGAGTCCAAATATATAACGACTTCTGATGCATCCAAGGAAGCCTTCTGGATTCAGAACATTTTCCAGGATCTTGATGTGGTACCTAGTATTAGAGAACCTATTATATTGTATTGTGATAATACTACAACAATGTCTCTTGCAAAATAACCAAGGCCAGATCAACAAATAAAGAACACTCTCCGAAAGTATCACCTCTTGAGGGATTTCAATCAAAGTGGTTAAGTGGTAGTGATCATTGTTTCCACATAATAGAACATGGTAGAAACCATGACTAAAGGCCTATCTCAATAGAAACATGAATATCATGTGAGAGACAGCGGGTTAAAAGTTGTTAGTAGTGGGATCTAGACCAAGTGGGAGTCTACTGAAGTTGGTGTATTAGAACTAATTAATTTATACTTTATGATAAAATTTTATTTATAGATTTTAATATTAATAAATACCTTATCACATCTTGATTGTTATTCTATGTGAAAATGCATGTGATAATGTCTTAAGGATAGATGTTGCACTAAAGGGTCATAACGGATCCCTGCAATGATCAGAACCCTGAAGTTCCATAACACTATTCTTGAATATATATTATATGGATAGATGATTTTATTAGAGGGACACAAATAAGATAGTCCATTAAGGTTGAGGAATCATAAAAAATTGAGGCACCTTCTCATAGCATGCACATTTGGTAATATCCTAGAGGATATTACTAGAACGAGACTTGCTAGTAGGAAATCCAAATTTCATAGTGTCATTGGATGTTCCTATCTACAGACGTGTATATTAGTCCTTGGGATTTATGATTTTTATTAATGGGTATTACAACCTGCACACTTATATGTATTGAAAAAAACTACGATGACACACTGTTCACAGTGTGTAGGATATGTTGGGTGCATCACGAGTAATACCACATTAATAGATAATGTGAGAAAGGATTTGTAACTTTTGTTCCATAACAGAAGTTGATATCTTAGGCCCTTTGATGGAATTGATATAGCCTAAATAAATCCATGACTGTAACGTCCTGGATCTGGGTGCCACTCAATGGGTTCCCCGAACCCGGTTGGTCACATGACCTCAACCACATTTCCCCAAATGCCAGAGGCTGCTAACTAGCAGCGAGGACCCAGGTCTGATAGTGGGGAAACTATGCCCTCATTTGTCAAAGTGTAGCGCAGCGGAAAAGAAATATAATATACAAGAGCAGAAGCAGTAAAGAAAATATAACTGAATGGATAACCGAAGTAAAAGATAACCAGGTGTCACGAATATATATCAAGATGTAGAATGTCAGTATTCTATGAAAACAACCAGAACATGATACACTGCAATACAATACAATACATCTCAATTATAAGGTACAAAAAAAAACAAAACAAAATAGTGAAATAGGAGTTTAGCAGCATCACAAGCCTAAGCTCGGTCCCATGCTCTCCTACTCCTCTGCAACAATCATGTACCTCTATAGGGACCCTTTCCCCAGTTGACACCTGCAACAATGTAGTCTGTTTGGGCCAAAGACATGACCCAAACAGGGTGTGAGAGATAAATCCCAGTAGGCAACCACCAAAGGCTCGTGCCCAACTGTCAGTGAAAATGTGCAACAACAGTGTGCAGTAGTAAAATTCAATAAACTAAGAATTACTCAAAAGTAACTAAATCTACCTATTATATTTACATTTTAATATTCATTTAACCATGCCAAGACTGTGCTTTAACTTTGAAGATATAACATAAAAAATCACCACCGTGAACATTCATGATTACACTGTCCTCAGACATAAAAAACTTACCCTCAGGTAATCAGAGTCACAACCCGTAGGTAATTTCCCACAGGCATAACAAATATTTCCCTCATGCGTACGAAGTGTCTCCCTCAGGCACAGAATCTACTGCCCACAGGCATGAAAGGAGTTTCCCTCAGGATAAATAGAACACTGCCCTCAGGCTAAAAAGAACACTTCCCTCAGGCGCAAGTAACTGGGCCAAGCCCAACATATAAGAAATCAATTATATAAAATTCCTCTCAAGGCAATTAAAAGCATGCTAAATTTTACGGTATACCCTCGGGTAACCTGGCCAAATGGATAAACAGAGGAACGCACCCCCGGGGTGGTCCTGGATCCAAGCATCAATCCCAAACATCAACTTATAATTTCATTCAATTACCTATATAATTATAGGTATTTTAAACAGCCAAGGACTTAGCCATACGACACCCCAAACATGGTTTCGTAGCACAACAGTACACAAAAACACACAGTAGTTGGAATCTAAACAGCAGAACACCAACCTAGATCACCCATGATCGGTATACGTGAACGTCGCCTCCCGAAACAGACGATAACATTGTATATTTGAGGTGAACATAACCTCGTTCAAACTCAAATTACTTCCCCTCAAAAAATAATTGGTAAGAACGACTTAAGGAGAAGGGATGGATTACTGGTGCGGTCCCAACGCGATCGACAGATACGAAATCAGGTTCCCGGTGTGCGGTTAAGAAATAATCAAAGCTCTGGCTATCTCCCCCACTCTTCTACGACGTTCTAAGATTACTTTATGAACAGAAGAGGCTACTTCCCATTTTAAGTGAAAAAAACAAACTACATTCCATTTATTCTCAAGTACACGACATTTACTTTTCATCATTTAACTGTTCATCTAGCGGCTACTCGCCAGCGCGACACTATTCACTTGTCGACATGAGTACACGACGTGTATTTCTCAATAAACGACGTGTGATGTTGCTTAGCTGGCGGCTGCTTCCACCGCCTTACTATGCACCTGGCGACTGACTACACTGCGTGTAAATACCCACTACACGGCATATAGTCAGTTTTTACACCTTTCATCACCGACAGGGCTACACACCCTATGTACTCATCCCACACGGCCAAAGTACACGGCGTGTGGAAAAATACATGGCATGTACCCAAAAAATTTGGGATTTTCAACCATTATCCTTATTTTCTCAAAAACACTTAAGGGAAAAGGAAAAGAAGAAACCGGTACACTAAGAATAAGAACCGGGTTCTTACAAACTTCACCCTTAAAGCAATTCGTCCCCGAATTTCCCTTCCAAGGGTGGACAAGATAAAGTTGTGAACAACTCTATCCACTGAGCATGTACGTCGGTCTCCCGCTCCAAGGTTTTGTCATGCACTCGACCATGTATCCATAAAACCCGTACGAGAGGAACTGAATGGCCTTGGAGAACCTTCGTGCTCCTATCAACAATACGAAATGGATGCTCCTTAAAGGATGCATCGGCCTGAAGCTCAACCTCCTCGGGCTGAAAAACATGAGATGAGTCTAAGTGATAACGGCGCAACTGAGATACATGGAAGACGCCGTGCATAGCCCAATACCTCTGTGCTAACTGCAACCGATAGGAAAACGAATCGACTCTCTCCAGAATCTCGAACGGCCCCACATACCTCGATGAAAGTTTACCCTGTCTCCTGATTCGCCTGTGTCCCATCCTCGGTGAAACATGCAAGAAAACCCGATCCCCGACCACGAAATCTAAAGGTCTTCTACGGCGATTAGCATAAGATTCTTGATGAGACTGCGCAGTAGCCATCCACTTCTGTATTAACCAGGCCTACTCTGAAGTCTCCTGCACGAGACGTAGTCCCAGTAAAGCTGCTTCACCTGCCTCCAACCAGCATAAGGGTGATCGGAAAGGCCTACCATATGAAGCCTTGTATGGTTCCATCTCAATAGTTTCCTGAAAACTATTATTATAAGAAAACTCGACCAGGGGTATATGCCTCTCCCCAGAGCCCCCAAAGTCTAGGATGCATGCACACAACATGTCCTTTAGCACCTGTATTGTACGCTCTGACTGGCCATCGGTCTGAGGGTGGTAAGCTATGCTCAAAACCACCTATGTACCCAGTGTCCTTTGAAAGCCCTGCCAGAATTGAGATTTAAAATGGGCATCCCTATTTGAAACGATAGAATGAGGGACCCCATGAAGACGTATGATCTATCATATATACAACTTTTCGAGCTCGTCAACACCGAAGGCCTCCTTGATCATCAAAAAGTGAGCTACCTTTGTAATTCTATCCACAACATCCCACACAACATCACTGCCTCGAGGTGACCTCGGAAACCCAGTCACGAAATCCATCGCGACATCATCCCATTTCCACTCCGGAATGGGTAACTACTGTAATTTTCCATCTGGTATCTGATGCTCCGCCTTCACCTGATGACAGGTGGAACATCTAGTAACAAAACCAGCGATCTCTCTTTTCATACCCGGCCACCAATACTGATGTCTCAAGTCACGGTACATTTTGGTAACTCTGGGATTAACTGCCCAAGCTGAAGTGTGAAACTCCCGCATCAAATCCTTGCGTATATCCCCTGAAACCCACTCTCGTCCATGAATGCACAGTACCTCATCATTTTCTATCGTCCAAACAGTAGGAGGGTCCTTATTTGCCACCGAATCCCGTAGAACTAGGCCTTCTGAATCTGATATTTGTTTGATCCTCACTCTATCCAGGAGGGTAGAAGTCATAGCTAAGGAAGAAAGATAGGTTTTCCTCTAACTATTGTTCACTTCCAAATGCATCTCAGAGAACAAAACCATAAGCTACCACTCACCACTGGCCTCATGAACTACTTGTGTCTGAGTCTTCATACTCAATGCATCAGCAACTACATTACCCTTACCAGGTGTATAGGCAAGCTCAAAATTGAAGGACTGAAGGTATTCAACCCACCTTCGCTGTCTCAAATTCAGGTCACGCTGAGTAAAGAAATAATTGAGACTTATGTGGTCTGTAAACACCAAAAAATGTTCTCCCAAGAGATAATATTTACAATAATGTAATTCATGAACAACTGCAACCAACTTGAGATCATGCGTCGGGTAATTCCTCCCATGTGCCCTCAACTGCCGAGACCTGTACACAACAACTCGATCACCCTGCATAAACACTTCTCCCATCCTAATACCCGATGCATCATAGTAAAATATATAGCTCTTCAATTCATCTGGAAGTATCAGGATTGGTGCTGATTTCAACCTTCCCTTAACCTCCTAAAAGGTCGTCTCACAATCTTCTGACCAAATGAACTTTACACCATTCTTAGTCAAACAAATTAATGGTGCTGCTAAGAGGATATGTCTTGTATAAAGCACCTGTAGTAACCATACATCCCTAAGAAACTCCATATCTCAAACACGTTCTTAGGATGCTCCTAGGAAACTACTTCTCTCACCTTCTCTAGGTCTACTGCAACTCCTGACTCTGAGATGATATGACCCAGGAAATGTATATGGTCCATCCAAAAGTGGAACTTTGAGAGCTTAGCATATAACTAATGCTCTCTTAGTGTAATCAATACGATATCAAGATGGGTGGTATGGTCGTGTTGAGTGTGAGAGTACACCAAGATATCGTCTATGAAGACTACCACAAAAGAATCCAGATATGGATGGAACACACAATTCATCAGAGCCATGAAAACTGTTGGTGCGTTCATGAGTCCGAATGGCATAACCAAGTACTCGTATAGACCACATCTACTCTAAAACGCTGTTAGCGGTATATCAGATGGTCTAATGCAAAACTGGTGATATCATGACCTCAAGTCAATCTTTGAGAACACTCGTGCTCCTCGAAGTTGATAAAAAATATCATCAATCCTCGATAAGGGATATCAGTTCTTAACCATCAACTGGTTCAGCTTCCGATAATCCACACAAAGACTGAGGGTACTGTCCACCTTCATTGCAAAAAGGACAGGAAAACCCCAATGAGAAGTACTGGGTCGAATAAAAACCTTAGCCTGTAACTCCTCTAACTACCACTTGAGCTTCTACAACTCAAGTGTGGCAATCCTATAAGGAGGAATGGGCACCAGTGCCACTCTTGAAAAAAGATCAATAAAAAATCCACCTCTCTCTCTCCGAAGGAAGACCTGAAAAGTCATCCGGGAAGACATCTCTTAAATGATCAACTACTGGAGGGAAATACTTCTAACAAGCCCTCTGATCATCCATATATAAACTCACAATCTGGGACATGACTCCACCTCACCCACGATGCTCGGGTCCAGCTTGGATCTCCTGGACATTCCACTCGCCCTTGTATAGAATCTATCCTCCCTATGGTGATGTGAAACTCACCCTGTGATGATAGTAATCTAAAAAGGCTCGAAAAGGTACCAACCAGTCCATCCCAAGAATGACATCATAGCTCATCATCTCTGAGACATAGTGGTCCCATTGAAAGTGACACCACCAACCTTTAGGGGGCACCGTCTTCATTGACGCACACCATCCGTTCTAGGTCCCAACAGAGTCTCTAGTGTCATAAAATCAGAAGAAGAATAAACACAAATACCAAGGCTCTCCACAATGGGAAAAGATATAAAGCTATGTGTAGAACCCGTATCGAAAATTACTAAAGATAAAACAGAAGCTACTAAAATAGTACCTCTGATAGTAGAAGGTTCGAGATCCAGCTCTTGTTGGGTCTGTTGCACTGCATATGCCTACCCAGTGCTGTGGCCCTACGACACATCCTGGCTACCCTGAGCTGTCCCGCCCTGCTACCTCTGAGATCCTGGTGTCTAGCTACCATGGCCATGAACACCATCTCTGCCTGTACGCCCTGACATATTCCAGTTTCCTGACTAGTAAGAAGCTGTTGGTCCTGCTCCCGCATGCTGAGTTTTTACAGAACCCCTCTCACTAGCCACTAGTGGAAACGCCCTACAAAAGCATTGCAGATGGCCCATCTTGTTGCAAAATCGGCACTCCAGTGGGTCACATGGACACTGAGGCCTCTTGTTACCCTCTTTACCACACTATTAGCACATGAAATGGCCACCTAAAGTATTACTACGGCTAGTACTACCACCATGAGAGAAATCCATCCGCCTCTTCCTCTTTTCGGTAGAAATTGTACCATAAACTGGTGCTGAACCACCCTGGCCCACACCACTAGCTTCCCAAAGGTTCTGCTCAGTAATAAGCACCTGGTTCATAATATCATTCACTTTAAGCAACTAGAGAACATTCACCAATGCTAAAATGCCATATTGAAGACCATCCTCAAAGCGTCTAGCCCTCAACGTCTCATCACCCACCAAAATGGGTGAAAAACGCTGAAGCTCGGTGAAGCGAGAAGAATAATCCATCACTAACATGGTGCCCTACTACAGATTCATGAAATCTTGAGCTCGATCTACCCTTAGTGTATTTGGAAAGAAGAATTCATAGAAGGATGCCTGAAAATCTTCCCACGCCATGTCCCTGTGATGCTCAGTCTAGGTGGTAACATCCCACCACATCTTGGCGGAATCACGCAGCATGTACGTAGCGAGCGTGACCCTATGCCCTAGAGGCGTCTCAAGATGCTCGAAAATAGTCTGAATAGAGCCCAACCAAGACTCTACACCCTGTGGTCTTCTAATCCCAGAAAACGTAGGACGATGCTACTGTTGGAATATACGAGTCAACTCTTCCATAGATGTGGCAACCGACAGTGCTCCCTGAAATGTCTGCATAAATCGCATAAAGACTTCACAAAACTGCTCATTAGCACCTATGTCTGGTATAATGGCTAAAGCCACATCTGGAATTGCTGTAGGATCATCTGTTATCCCATTTCCCACCATCTCAAGAGTATAATCATCACCGCTCTCTTGGCGAACAACTCTAGGTCATCTCGGTGGCATGCCTCTACAAGGTCAAATGCACACCTTAGATCAAGTTTAACAAAGACTGAAAACAAGGAGACCAAGAAGGGAATAGGATAAAGAAAGCATTCAAGATGTACAAAACTTGACTACACGGTGTGTATAACAACTACACGACATGTTCTCGCAATCCATTCACAGGGGCGTGTACTCTAGATAAAACTGGCCGTGTAACACCTCAACCACACGACGTGTCCTCAGACTACATGGCGTGTACTTGAATCCTCCTTCCCTACCCAGATCCTTTAACATGACTAAGCCACATGACTCTCCTAAAAAAACTACATGGCCTGTCCCACAAGCACACGACGTGTTCAAAGAAGCCCTAAACCGACCCGTGTTGCTCGCTACATGGCTGACACTATATGGTGTGTTCCAGGAGGACACGACGTGTACAAAGAAAGATAACACTGACCCATTTTGTTAGTTACATGGCCATGTCCTGAGTTAGACTACACGGCATGTTCAATGTTGACACGACATGTATGTCTTAAATTTTCCTTCGTCTGTGTTGTTAGTTACACGGGCGGACACCGGGTCTACACTACATGGCCTGTACAACCAGTACACGATGTGTTTTCCCCATGTCTTTCCCTACCCCGTGTCCCTACCTACACGGTCTATGACATGGGAAGAGACTACATGACGTGTACTGAGGGTATACGACATGTACTTAAAAAGTTTTCATTTCTTCCAAAACAGAAGAACACATGACATGTGTCCATAGAACTACACGGCTTGTATACTGGGTTTTTCCAGACAGTATGCCTCATAAACTACTCCAAAACCCAAAAAACCACTGAAACCAACACCTAAGAGCCAAATTATGATCCGTGAGGGCCCATACTTCCTGTGAATAAAATCTTGGCATCTTATACATGTTATAACATGGAAAACACGTTAATGATCCACCAAATTCCGGTTATTGAGGGCCCATACTCCCCAAAAACCAAAGTTTGGCGTCTATTATATCAGCAAACTCACACAAAAATACCCTATAAAATAGAAGGTATTTATCAAAGCAGCTATAACCACAACATGTTTTTCTAGCACAACATCTATCACAACAACATGCAATTTCAAATGCACCTACATGGCATGGAAGGAATGCATGACATGTGATTTATAGCATGTTCCTAAATGATTCATGTGATGGAATAACCTCATCTCATAGAGTTTCAACTAAATAGAACCCATGTATAACATATAAATAGCACAATCAAAAGTGTGTCACCCAATAGTGAGAATAAAATCAACTGTAAAAGTGAAAAATTAGAAAAATTGCAAGACGATGTAAATTGGGTTTTCCCTATACACAGGTTAGCTACTTCTGGGCACAACTTATTATGAAATACCAATTCTGTCCTATCTCTGACTATAGGATCCAAATATTAAGTCATGAAAATAAATCTCTGATACCACTTTGTAATGTCCCGGATCCAGGTTCCACTCAACAGGTGCCCCGAACTCGGTTGGTCACATGACCTCAAGTGCATTTCCCCAAATGCCAGAGGCTGCCGATTAGCATCAAGGGCCTAGGTATGATAGTGGGGAAACTATGCCCTCATTTTTCAAAGTGTAGTGCAATGGAAAAGAAATATAACATACAACAGCAAAAGCAGTAAACAAAATATAACTAAATGGATAACCAAAGTAAAAGAGAACCAGCAGTCATGTATATATATCAAGATACAACATGTCACTATTCTATAAAAATAGCCAAAACAAGATACACTACAATAAAATACAATACAACTCAAGTAATAGGTACAACATAAACAAAAAAATAGTGTAATAGGAGCTCATCAAAATCGCAAGCCTAAGCTCCGTCCCATGCTCGCTTACTCCTCTGCAACAATCATATACCTGTATAGGGACCCTTTCCCCTATCTACACTTGCAAAAATATAGTCAGTTTGGGCTGAATACATGACCCAAATAGGGTGTGAGAAATAAATCCCAGTAGAAAACCACCAAAGGCCCATGCCCAACTATCAGTGAAAATGTGCAACAGCAGTGTGCAGTAGTAAAATGAAATAAACTAAGAAGTACCCAAAAGTAACTAACTCTACCTATTATATTGTCATTTTAATATTCATTTAACCATTCGAATCCTGTTCTTTAACTTGGAAGATATAACATATGAAAATAACCATGGTGAACATTTATGAATACACCGTACTTAGACATAAAAACCTTACCCTCAGGTAATCAGAGTCACAACCGACAGGTAATTGCCCACAGACATAATGGATATTTCCCTCATGCGTACGAAGTGTCTCCCTCAGACACAGAATCTATTGCCCACAGGCATGAAAGGAGTTGCCCTCAGGCCAAATAGAACACTGAACTCAGGCTAAATAGAACACTTCCCTCAGGCGTAAGTAACCGGGTGAGCCAAACATATAAGCAAGAAATTATATAAAATTCCACTCCATCCAATTCAAATGATGCTAAATTTTATGGTATACCCTCGGGTAAACTAGACAAATGTCTAAACAGAGGAATGCACCCCCGGGGTGGTCCTGGATCCAAGCAGCGATCCAAAACAGTAGTTTATAATTTCATTCAATTACCTATAAAATTCTAGGTATTTTAAATAGCCAAGGCCTCAGCCATACAATACCCCAAACATGGGTTCATTTCACAATGGTACACAAAAACACACAACAGTTGGAATCTAAACACCAGACCACCTACCTTGATCACCCCCGATCGGTATACGTGAACGTCGCCTACCGAAATAGACAAGAACGACATGGATCTGAGGTAAACATAACCTTGTTGAAACTAAAATAACTTCCCCTCAGGAAAGAATTGGTAAGAATGACTTAAAGATAAGGGAGGTATTACCCGTGTGGTCCCAACGTGATCGACAGATATGAAATCGGGTTCCCGGTGTATGGTCAGGAGATCCTCGAAGCTCCAGCTGTCTCCCCCGCTGTCCTATGGCGTTATAAGCTTCCTTTGTGAACATAGGAGGATATTTCCCATTTTAAGCGAATAAACAAACTACACAACATGTATTCTCAAGTACACAACATGTACTTTTCATCATTTAACTATTCCTCTGGAGGCTACTTGCCAGCGCGGAATTGTTCACTTACCGACATGACTACACGATGTGTATTTTTGAATACACGGAGTGTGCTGTTGCTCAACTGGCGGCTACTCCCATCGCCTTACTATGCACCTGCCGACATACTATACAACATGTAAATACCCACTACACGACGTGTAGTCGGTTTTTACACCTTTCATCGTCAACAGGGCTACACACCCTGTGTACTCATTCGACATGGCCAAAGTACATAGTGTGTGGAAAAGTACATGGAGTGTACCCAAAAAATTTGGGATTTTCCCCCATTTTTGTTTTTTTTCAAAAATACTTAAGTAAAAAGGAAAAGAAGAAACCCGTACCTCAAGAATAAAAACTGAGTTCTTATAATGACCATGGTCAGGAATGGGAAAGTTCAATTCAATGAAGTCAAAGAAGAGTAATAAAGCACATGGTTTGATGACTCTAGAATGCAATATTCTTGATTTTAGATTTTAAGACAAAGTGATTATATTACACAATAATATTTCATAGGAGGTGACACGTCATTGCAGTGTTAACTTATTTCTCTATGAGTCCATTAGCATGTTTCTAGATTCTAACCTTGGACTTTAGGAAGACTCTGACTAATTCCACTCAGAAAGGGTCCTAGAGGATCACACACTAGGTGTTTCCAAGTATCTTATTTAAATATTCATTTAACAAGTTGAATAAAGATTATTATCGATTGTGGTTTAATAATTATTCAAGGATTCATGATTTCATTTATTTCGACACTAGTTATTCGAGAGATTATATTGTGGGTAAAATAATATATTTATTAGAGAATAATTAAGTGATATTTATTTAATAGATAAATAGTCATTATTCAAGGTCTCATAAATGTGGTAGAGTAAGTAATGAAAATAGAAAAAACAAAAGTACATGCTGTGTATTAATATACACACCGTGTAGTTTTTCTTGGGATTTTTGAGAGATAATATTATTCATTTAATTGAATAATATTAGGTGTAATTCTCTGGGCACATGTCAAGTGATAAGAATTATCAAACACTATTATTATACATGGGGTCTTACTAATAATTAAATGAAATAAATAAATACATATGGGGAATTATTTTATTTTATTATTCTATGTATTATAAATACCAATTACATTATTCTCATTATAACTAGCCATTCTTTGTGGTTGTGCACAATGGATTTGGAGAAATTTATCAAGGCAAGAGAGAATTCCTTTACTCCAAGAACTCTCTCTAGATACGAGAGAGATCCTCCTCCACCAGATCAAGGAGAGAGATTTGGAATCGGCTCTCAAGGTGATCGAAGGCGGACATTGCAAGTGAGGGCTCATCCGCACTAGCACCTATAGATTCATTCATAGATGTCCAGAGATAAGTGGAGCATATGTGAATCACCACTATAGGAAGCTTATACTTGGATTCTACAATGCAATGATGGATCACATCAAATCGTGACTGGAAACATCAATGGAGAGAGAAATCTGTCAAGGTAATTCTTCTCATTTAATTAAATTAATTATAAAAAAACATATGATGATCCTATCTATGGTTCTGGGAAATCCCTCTTTCCTTACCATTATTGGTTCTATTATAAAGATCTTTCATTTTATCATTAGGACAGATCTCATATTGATCGTTATTACTGGTAAAATTAAAGTTGGGTACACCCATCCACACCTTTCTACTGCGCCCAGAACCGACACTCCACTACATCTATAGTTCCCAAAAACATTTCTTAACTCTATATAACAATTTTAGTTACAAAATTAGAGTATGAATAATAACATGGTTATATTTTTTCATGATTACATATTTAAGACGCTATATTTACCGTATACAACCATATTTCTCCATTTTTCTATTTGTACTAAAAATTTAAAAATTTAATATCATACCTTATTTTAGTATTCAAATTAAAATATCTCACTAATTTAATATTTTAATTATGGTAATTTAATAATTTAATTATATACTTTTTTCAAATAGTTTTCATGCAACATATGTAATTCAAAATATTTACATTATTATTCTAATGAAAATGTTATTTTTCAAATAAGTACCAAATAAAAATTTGATATTCAATTCATGATAATAATCCTGTAAATATAATAAATTAAATCCCAAATTAAAATAATAAATACCCTATAAAAAATTAGTTCGGTGAAAAATATCTTACTTATGTTTGAGAATAATTTTTTTTGAGTATCAAAACATACAAATATAATGTAGTTCTGTATTATTAATATGTAAATAATATTTTTTTTGAATAAATAAATTATTTTTGTAAAATTATAAATGCATCATAAAATATAATTTTATAATAACAATATTATTTACCCATTTCATTTATCCTATTTGGAAATGAAAAGTTATTTGAAATTAAAGATTTTTATTATAGAATTTTATTTTAAATGGTTATATGTTATACATATAAAACTATGAATTTTTTTATTTTAATGAATACATTTATATTATGTTGGCCATATAGGGAAAAAATAAATTCTATAAATATTTATTTCAAATATTAATAAATTCTCTAAAAGGAATTTTACAAAACAAATTTATGAAATTAATATTATTTTGAAAAATATAAAAAATAGTTATGTTGTGTAAAATAATAATTTTTTTTAATTTGTATTAATATAATATAACCAAACTCTATATATGGATACACTAAAATTTTTAATAAAAGATTTATAAAAAAAAAAATAATTATAATTCCATGATTTTGGGATGCGATATATTTTTTACCATGCAAGGAATTTTTTTCTTGTAAAATATCATTAGTACTTCTTATTTATAATTTTTTATTTATATAATAAGATATATTTTTTATAAATAAAAAATATTATTAACATGTAATAAATGGTTAAAATCAATAAATATATAATAGTTATTTCAAAGTAATTTATATCTATTGGTCATGAAAGTAATATAAAACTCATATACCTCCCAATATCCTTATTATACCATAGATATGTCTTATTCCATTCATATCTACATAAATGTTTTTATAAAAATAATATTTTTATTGATTATGAGCATTTTCATATTAACTTTAATTTATTATCCACTTTTATGTATCATATCTACAAAAAATACAATTAAATAAAATAATTATTTGATGTGATGAATGTGTAAAAATATCTATTTCAAAGCTAATTGTTTTAATTATTTATAATATTTATCAATTTCATGATTGTTATGGAAGAATGTGATATTAAGTCCACTTAATCATGGAATTGATTTTTTTAATTTATTATTCGAAATTTATTATGGTGAGTGTATATAATTTGTTATTACCTTACAATTTAAAAATTAAGAAATCATGTCTAAATTATAATATTTGTTTATTTATCTCTAGAATTAATCTGTCATCTATTATTAATTTAAGAAGAGATGTAAAATAAAATTTATCTTAAGGCATATAAATGCGCAAAGATATTGAAATGAGAAAAATATACAAACTATAATTCTATGTCATTATGTTCTCCCTATTATATAAATAATGTCATTGTAATTTTAAATCCTTTATAAATAATTTTTTTATCTTTTATTCACACCATCAAACATAAAAACCATCACAATTATACAAATTTGAATTTATATTTTTTACTCCAATATTACAAATATCAAAGATAAGTCATTCTGGAAAATTGATTAAATCATTGAAGGTATTTCCCTATCATTTTATGATTTAAATACTGAGTTTCCACAATTTGTAGCACATATTTCATATATTCAATGTAAATATTGAAGTTTTGAAGAGGATTTAAATATTTTAGAGTACTATTTTTAGGTTATTTGAGTATTGAAATAGGTATCAAAATAACTTGAACTAAACCTTTTTAAACACTACTGGAAAGGCAATATTTCCCAACAGTTCTATACCAATGGTTAAAAAGAACCGTTGGTATAGATGTCCTTTAACAACAATTATAATAAACCATTGGTAAAGGTGTGGTTAGGGAGGGATTTCCCAACGGTTTTTAATAACCATTGGGAAATCCATGATTTCCCAATGGTTATTAAAAACCGTTGGACCCCCCCCCCCCCAAATTCACAAAAATAGAACCCCCGACTCCCAGACACACCCCATTTACAGAAGCACATTCTCGACTCCTAGAAGCGGCCGCCTAGGTGAACCTCTTCCATCTGATCAGCTGAAAATCCCCCCTTCAAGTTATACTCCTTCAACCTCTTCTCATATTAGCTAAGGATATCCTTCTATTCTCAACATTTATCCATTTATTTCACTATTTAGAAATATCTCATCATTTTCCCCTATTTTTAGGGATTTTGGAAAATTTTATGATTCACTACTCCCTTCACAAATTGTGTACTCAAATCACTACATCAATTTACACATTGTACAATTAATTTTTTCATTACACATATAAATTTATAAGGGAAATTCCTCTTTCTTGTGTTATAATTTTAAAGATTCATAGTTATTTTTTTAATCTCAATGTTTCAAATATTACAGCTTCAAGTATATGAACTCATAAGAAATTTTTTGTAATATTTATTCATAGTATTTCATGAAAATCACTCATCTCATTAAGATCATTTCAAACATGAATATCTAATTCATCTTAATTTTTGTACACTATGTGTGTTACATAACAAGTATGTATCATGTTTGTATCAAAAAGTTTATATATATAAAATTACACATTGTTCACTTATACTTTGCACAATAGAATATATGGAGTATCTTCTTAAAATTTGAAAAATAGTATGTGGTCCCTAATTATTTTTCAAAGAATAAATAAGAAATACTTAACCGTACAATCCAATGTTCTTTATAAATAAAATATCTAAAAAGGGAACTATCGGTGGGACCTCTCGTTTTTCTATGTAGTACTTCTTTCTTCTTCATGAAACTAATTCACAAAAAACCCTTTTAGATTTTTTTCACTAGAACCATAGAAAACCCTTTTATATTTTTTAGTTGTCACCTTAATTTATCATATCATTATATTAAAATGTTATATAAATCGACTGGATAGTTATAGACCTCTCGGTTGTCACCTACATGAATTGTATCTCACACATTTATCGAGATGCCATTGGGTACCCGGATAAACTACATGATTATATGTTTAGATAAGGGGAAACACTATTTTATAGATGCATGACTACTCACATGACATAGGATGGAGCATGTTGCAGATGATTGGGTTGTATCTCAAGAAGCTAGGTCAAATTTTATAATTTATTGAGCCTCTTGCATAGTACGACTTACTACTTGTTGTAACTATGTTTTTCTTATTGATACATGATATACATTACCATCATTCGGTTTATGATACTATTATTAGTTGGTATTACTGATTTGGTTATTTTCATCCATTTCTAATATTTTACCATTGTTATCTTTCTTCTACTTTTTAACTGATAATATTAAAATTGTGCAACTTAGGTAATGAGGGAATAGTCTCCCCCAGACACACCAAAGGCTCTCACTATTAGTCAATAACATATGGAATTTTGGTATATGTGCTTGATTCCATGTGTCCATCTGGGTTCGGGTCACTAATGAGTGGCATCCTGGTTTGGGAGGTCACAATTCCTGGATATCATTTTTATAGGTGTTTCTAATCAAATCCATACCTATAACTATTGAAGGTCCCTCTCCAAAATCAATTGGGACATGATTCAATGAATACAGCCTACCAACCTATGATCTATGGCCCCAAACCCCTGATCATTTAATCCAAGGTTAAGGTGAAACCTGATGAGGCGATAACTACTTTTGATGTGATCCTCATCCTACTCTTCATCCTGATCTCCCTGAAGAAGTTAAAGTATAAAACTCATGTACTCCCAACAAGACCCTTAAGGATTATGTATTCCTTGATCCACTTTGAATATCTTACTGGGCAATCCTTGAATATAGGCATTATAAATTGTGTATCTTATTTTCTTATATACATTGTATTTTGTAGTGTTTCTTAATAGGATTCTCATATAGAGAAATGTTTCAGTTATGCTTTTATATAAAGTAAACAATTGTCATTTACGTAAATATTTATTTGATTGAACTTCAATATTATTGAATTGATTTGAAATGACTTATTGCAATTTTTTTTACCAAATGGATAGAAGTTGGATGTACGAAATTGATCGGATTTCAACCAATTTTAAAAATAATTTGAACACCTTTTTAGATTTTGCATTTGAAAAGGATTCATATAGTGGTCGCATACACTGGTTATGTTCTAATTGTGTTGGAAGACCTTGGTTGAGTCATGAATTAGTTAGCTATCATATAACCAAATATAGTTTCCAAACAAACTATTATGTGTGGTATCACAATAGAGAGAAAATGGAATCTAAAAATGTTGATGATCCAGATGATAGGACTGAATTGGAGATTTTGATATATGATCGGTTTCCATTTATTCAGCATCATGAGAAGGGAAGGATGTCCATCCAACAAGATTTTGATACAAGCAGACATGATGTGTCTAATGAAAATGATGATGTTGATAGGGGGAAATAACTGAATAATTGTTTGACTACTCTAGTATATCGAAAATGCGGTAAAATGAAAAAGTTGGAATTTTTAATCTGATTGTTTCATGGGAAAACTATGTATGGGATTTCAAATACTGCAATCGATTACATTCTTACCTTCTTGAAGGACTTGCTTCTAGATTATTAAAATATTCTCTCAAACCACCGTATAGAATGGAAGTTAGTTGATGAACTTGGATTCTCAAAAAAAAAATCATGCTTGCCCGAATGATTACAGCTTATTATGGGAGGAAACTACTGAAAGAAATGATTGTATCAAATGTGAAACCTCCCAATGGAAGCCAAAAGATGATGGAACACCCTCTCGTGTGCCATAAAAAGTAATTTGGCACTTTCCATTGATCCCTAGATTACAAAACCTTTTCATGTCTAATGAAATATCAGTAAAAATGAACTGGCATGACACCGAGAGAAAAAAAGAATAATGAAGAGTTGGTTCACCCTTCAGATGGATATTCATGGCAGAGATTTAATGCTCAATATCCTAAATTTGTAGCCAACGTGCATAATGTGAGACTGGCTCTTTCAGGTGATGGTTTTAATCTATTTGGGTAGATTCTTACATCACACATGACATGACCAGTTTTCATACACATTTATAACCTTCCCCAATGGTTGTGTATGAAAAATCCTTACACTTTCATGTGACAGTTTTCACGTCATGCCACGGTCAGGCCGCGGTGATGCCGCAGTCACACCGCGGTCATGTCGCGGTCACACCACGGTTACGCTATGATAATTCCGTGACTTAGCCCTACTCCAGGACGAAACCCCATGGTAGTTCGAAGTCCTGTTGGAATTTGATGTATGCTACCTAGATAGAGTTTTAGATACATTACTCACACTCCTCCCTGTACCACGGGCAGCCCCCACCCCCTCCCTAGACCCCGGATAGCCCCCTGGACATCCCCTCGAACCCTCCTCCCTGGACCTCGGATCCCAATATAATTTCTCTTCAAGATTCACCCTAATTCCCAATGGAAAAGAGGGTTTTAGAGCTTCAGAAGAAGATGAGAGAAGAGTGAAAACCCTAATCAAAAAGAGGAATAAAAGAAATGATTAGACCCATCCGAATTGTCAATCCACACTTAACAGCACTCAAATCACCCAAGTGACATGTATGAGTCAACCCCGCCTCAGTCTGAGTCATGGTGTGGCCGACGCCACTCAAAGTGTCTCACTTTTCATTGAAATGGACAACATTTTAAGTTAAAACAACAACTAACATACGAAAAATTGACCAAACACATTCTATTTCGGTTGATACTTTAGGAAAAGGATCAATGGGTCATTATTGATGTGTATGAGTCAACCCCTCATCA
Source organism: Viscum album (assembly GCA_963277665.1). Classification (NCBI taxonomy): domain Eukaryota; kingdom Viridiplantae; phylum Streptophyta; class Magnoliopsida; order Santalales; family Viscaceae; genus Viscum; species Viscum album. Next base: position 273,771,096 of record OY728165.1, on the reverse strand, counting down.
ATCCAAAGCACGGTGTGGCCGGTACCACTCAAAATGTCTTTCTTTTGTTTAAAATGGATACCCTTTTAAGTAAAAAAAACTGGCATATGGAAAACTGAACAAACGCATTTGGATTGTTTTGATACTTTAGGAAAAAGATTAATGGTTCATTTGTGACGTGTACGAATCAACCTCGCCTCAATCCGAGGCGCAGTGTGGCCGGCACCACTCAACGTGTCTCTCTTTTGTTTCAAAAGGACATCATTTTAAGTGAATACAAAAACTGACATATAGAAAACTGACCAAAGGCATTCAGATTCTATTGAAAATTTAGGAAAACGATACATGGGTCATATGTTACATGTATGAGTCAACCTCACCTCAATAACAGGGCCGATGTGGCTGGCACCACTCAAACTGTCTCACTTTTATTTGGAATGGAAATGATTTTAAGTGAAAACAACAACTGGCATACTTAAAACCAACTAAACACATTTGGATTGTGTTTATACTTTAGGAAAACGGTCGATGGGTCATTTTTGACATGTAAGAGTCAACCCCGCCTCAATCCGAGGTGTGTTGTGGCCGATACCACTCAAAATGTCTCTCATTTGTTTAAAATGGACATCATTTTAAGTGAAAACAAAAATTGACATACGGAAAACTGGCCAAACGCATTTGGATTCTTTTGAATATTTAGGAAAACAATCCATGGGTCATTATTGATGTGTAAAAGTAAACCCTTCCTCAATCTGAGGTGCGGTGTGGCTGGCACCACTCAAAGTGTCTCACTTTTCTTTGAAATGGACAATATTTTAAGTGAAACCAAAAACAAACATATGGAAAACTGACCAAACGCATTCAGATTCTATTGATACTTTAGGAAAAGGATTAATGGGTCATTTGTGACGTGTAAGAGTCAAAACTACCTCAATCTAAGTCACAGTGTGTCCAGTAACACTCAAAATGTCTTTCTTTTGTTTAAAATGGATACGCTTTTATGTAAAAACAACCGGCATACGGAAAACTGACCAAACACATTCGGATTGTGTTGATAATTTAGGAAAAAGATCCATGGGTCATTTTTGATGTGAACGAGTAGACCCCGCCTCAATATGAGGCATGATGTGGCCGACACCACTCAAAGTGTCTCTCTTTTGTTTCAAAAGGACATCATTTTAAGTGAATACAACAACTGACATATGGAAAATTGACCAAAGGCTTTCAGATTCTGTTGAAACTTTAGGAAAAAGATCCATGGGTCATATGTGAAATTTATTAGTCAACTCCACCTCAATCCAAGGGCTAGTGTGGTTAGTACCACTCAAATTGTCTCACTTTTATTTGAAATGGATAGGATTTTAAGTGAAAACAACAACTGGAATACGAAAAACCAACCAAACGCATTCAGATTGTTTTGATACTTGAGGAAAACGATCCATGAGTCATTTTGGATGTGTATGAGTCAATCCTGCCTCAATATGATGGGTGGTGTGGCTGAAACCACTCAAAATGTCTCTCTTTTGTTTAAAATGGACATCATTTTAAGTGAAAATAAGAACTGACATACGGAAAACCAACCAAATGCATTAGGATTCTATTTAAACTTTAGTAAAATGATCCATGGGTCATTTTTGACCTGTATGAGTCAAACCCAACACAATTTGAGGAGTGGTGTGGCTGAAACCACTCAAAGTGTCTCGCTTTTCTTTGAAATGGACAACATTTTAAGTGAAAACAACAACTAACATACATAAAACTGACCAAACACATTCATATTCTATTGATAATTTTGGAAAAGGATCCATGGGTCAATTTTTATGTGTACGAGTAAATCCCGTTTCAATCCGAGGCACAGTGTGGCCGGTACCACCCAATGTGTCTTTCTTTTGTTTAAAATGGATACACTTTTAAGTAAAAACAACTGGCATATGGAAAACTGACAAAACACATTTGGATTGTGTTGATACATTAGTAAAATGATGCATGGGTCATTTGTGACGTGTAAGATTCATCCCCACCTCAATCCGAGGTGTGGTGTGGCTGGCACCACTCAAAGTCTCTCTCTTTTGTTTCAAAATGACATCATTTTAAGTGAATATAACAACTGACATATGGAAAACTGACCAAAGGCATTTAGATTATTTTTAAACTTTAGGAAAATGATCCATGAGTCATATGTGACGTGTATGAGTCTACCCTGCCTCAATCTGAGGGCCGTTGTAGCCGGCACCACTCAAATTGGCTCACTTTTATTTGAAATGGACATGATTTTAAGTGAAAACAACAACTGACATACGAAAAGATGACCAAATGCATTTTTATTGTGTTTATACTTTAGGAAAATGATACATGGGTCATTTTTGATGTGTACAAGTCAACCCCACCGCAATATGAGGCATAGTGAGGCCAACACCACTCAAAAATATCTCTCTTTTGTTTAAAATGGACATCATTTTAAGTGAAAACTACAAATGACATACGGAAAACTGACCAAACACATTTGGATTCTATTGAAACTTTAGGAAAATGATCCATGGGTCATTTTGGATGTGTACAAGTCAACTCTTCCTCAATATGAGGTGCGGTGTGGCCGATACCACTCAAAGTGTCTCATTTTTCTTTGAAATGGACAACATTTTAAGTGAAAACAACAACTGGCATACGGAAAACCAACCAAACACATTCAGATTCTGTTTATACTTTAGGAGAAGGATCCATGGGTCATTTTTGACATTTATGAGTCAACCCCACCTCAATCCGAGGCATGGTGTGGCTGATACAACTCAAAGTGTCTTTCTTTTATTTAAAATAGATACTCTTTTAAGTAAAAACAACTGGCATATGGAAAACTGACCAAACACATTCATATTGTGTTGATACTTTAGGAAAACGATCCATGAGTCATTTTTAACATGTACATGTCAACCTGGACTCAATCCGAGGCACGATGTTGTTGGCACCACTCAAAATGTCTCTCTTTTCTTTCAAAAGAACATCATTTTAAGTGAATACAACAACTGACAAATGGAAAACCAACCAAAGGAATTATAATTCTATTGAAACTTTAGGAAAACGATCATGGGTCATATGTGACTTGTATGAGTCAACCTTGACCCAATCTGAGGCTTGGTGTGGCTGATATCACTCGAAGTGTCTCACTTTTATTTGAAATGGACATGATTTTAAGTTAAAACAACAACTGGCATAAGGAAAACCGACCAAACACATTCATATTGTATTGATACTTCAAAAAAACGATCCATGGGTCATTTTTGACATTTAAGAGTCAACCACACCACAATCCGAGGCACGATGTGGCCGGTACCACTCAAAGTGTCTCACTTTTATTTGAAATGGACAATATTTTAAGTGAAAACAACAACTGGCATATGGAAAACTGACCAAACACATTCTTATTGTGTTGATACTTCATAAAAATTATCCATGGGTAATTTTTGACATGTAAGAGTCAACCTCACCTCAATCCAAGGCGTAGTGTGGCCAACACCACTCAAAGTGTCTCACTTTTCTTTGAAATGGACAACATTTTAAGTGAAAACAACAACTGGCGTACATAAAACTGACCAAACACATTAGGATTTTGTTGATACTTTAGGAAAAGGATCCATGGGTAATTTGTGTTGTGTAATATTCAACCCCGCCTCAATACGAGGAATGGTGTGGCTGTTACCCTTCAAAGTGTCTTTCTTTTGTTTAAAATGGATACTCTTTTAAGTAAAAACAACTGGCATACGAAAAAATGACCAAACACATTTGGATTGTGTTGATACTTTAGGAAATCGCTCCATGGGTCATTTTTGATGTGTACGAGTCAACCCTGCCTCAATCCGAGGCGCGGTGTGGCCGACACCACTCAAAGTGTCTCTCTTTTGTTTAAAAAGTACATCATATTAAGTGAATACAACAACTGACATACAGAAAACTGACCAAAGGCATTTAGATTCTGTTGAAACATTAGGTAAACAATCCATGGGTCATATGTGACATTTATGAGTCAACCCCAACTCAATATGAGGGACGGTGTGGCCGACACCACTCAAAATGTCTCACTTTTATTTGAAATGGACAGGATTTTAAGTGAAAGCAACAACTGGCATGCTTAAAACCAACCAAACGAATTTGGATTGTGTTGATAATTTAGGAAAAGGATCCATGGGTCATTTTTGACGTGTACGAGTTAACCCCGCCTCAATCTGAGACGCGGTGTGGCCGACACCACTCAAAATGTCTCTCTTTTGTTTAAAATGGACATCATTTTAAGTGAAAACAAAAACTAACATACAGGAAACTGACCAAACGCATTTAGATTCTGTTAAAACTTTAGGAAAAAATACATGGGTCATTTTTTACTTTTATGAGTCAACTATGCCTCAATATAAGGTGTAGTGTGGCCGACACCACTCAAAGTGTCTCACTTTTCTTTGAAATGGATAATATTTTAAGTGAAAACAACAACTGACATAGGGAAAACAGACCAAACGCATTCGGATTCTATTGATACTTTATGAAAAGGATCCATGGGTCATTTGTGATGTGTACGAATAAATCCTACCTCAATCCGAGTCATGGTGTGGCCGGTACCACTCAATGTGTTTTTTTAAAAAAATGGATACACTTTTAAGTAAAAAAACCGGTATATAAAAAACCAACCAAACACATTCAGATTGTGTTGATACTTTAGGTAAATGATCTGTGGGTAATTTGTGACATGTACGAGTCAACCCCACCTCAATTCAATGTGTGGTGTGGCTAGAAGCACTCAAAGTGTCTCTCTTTTGTTTTAAAAGGACATCATTTTAAGTGAATACAACAACAGAAATTTACACTCATCAACAATAGTCGCAAACTCTTTTTCATGAGTTTAGTAGTTTCACTCATGGGGTCATAAGTGATGAGACTCCTAAGAAAATACCTTTTCACCATATATTATAAAAAATACATGTTCAATGAAAAATTCATCACAAATCATTACATACCCAAATCTAGGATCAGAAAAAAAAATTGGGATTTGAGCCAATTTCAAACTCTTATTCAACTCTAATAAGTATTTCTTAGACTATTCTGCCTATTAGAATTTGATGGGGAGGTGGGGGGTGTGCTGGTGGGGGGGGGGGGGGGTTATGCAGGGGTGAGGTGAATTACTACCGGAAGAGTGGTTGTCATATAAAGATTGAAATGGGTGTAAATAATGTTTGAGTTATTGAAACTGTTATTAACTCTACTGGATGATTATTGTCATATGAAGATTGAAATAAGGAATTGTAGTACATGAAATGGTTGGAAGAGTTTGATGGTTTTATATTTTTTTGTGCTATTTTAGGTGTTTTTATATTGTTTTAAGTCTGTTTGTATGTAGTTTTTGTTCTATTTTTTTGCAGGTGTATACTGGAGGGGTTGCTATGCAATAGTTCTGGAAAAACACAATACCAATGGTTTTAAACCATTGGTATACATTGAGAGAAATTTAAAAACTATACCATTGGTTTTAAAACCATTGTTATAGTTTTTAGTATTTAATAAATACAAACAGTTTCTTGAAACTGTTGGTAAAAATGTTATACAAATATATACCAATGGTTAGCCTACAACCGTTGGTAAATAAATACATACAATGGGCTATACCAACGGTTTAGATCAAACCATTGGTATAGGGATTTCTTCATGGATTACTGCCCTACGGTTTGGAAAACCGTTGGTATAGGCTATACCAACAATTTAAAACCTTTGGTATAACCTTCATTTCTAGTAGTGAAAATATATTCAATGACATATCCTGGAATAGGTAGAAGGGTAGTTTGATGTTCTCACCAATACATCTCAAGAAAACAATTTATTTAATTTAATATATAAAATAAAATATCATAACATGTAACTTTGAAAATATAATTACTTACTAAATTTATCATTTGGACAAATAATAATGTTTTTATATACTACTAGAAACCTAAATCACAGTTTTAAACAAAATAAAAATAGGTCATCATATAAATTTTTCTGAATGGAATTAAATGATTAAACCAATGATTTATACTAGATGTAGAAGAACTATTTCTATAAAAGTCATGATTTTATTTACCATAGTTCTCCTTCTTAATTCCAAACTCTAACATCATAATTCCAAAAAATAACTTATCTCTACATTGATACCAAATAACGAAATATGGCGTTATTTCTAGTGGTCATAAGTCAATACCCACCAAAGTACACCATAGGTAGGTACACCTCTTAGGCTGATGTCTTACCACTACCCACAATGGTATACTATTACTTAAAAGGACCTATAATAGAGAGTCATGCTTCACCAAATTCACTCATCTAAGAGATTATGTGACACATCGCCCAAAACCACACTGCAAGATAGAGGTCCACACAATCTCATGTGCCCCTCCCCATACATAGAAGGCTTATAACTAGCAGTTATGGACTAAACAATACAATGTGCAGGTCATAACCTCCAATCTGATTAAAACACCCAGTAGATATGAACAAACATGATCCATCACAAACATCAATGTATTTAGTACCAAATAAATATAATTATATATTAAATTACATTTGGAATCATACTATCCTAAAAATTAATAGTCATAAAAAAAACATCAGTTGATTTTCCAGTAGTCCAACGAAATTCTAAAATAATAAAAATAAACCAAAATAAACAAGATCCATACTACCATCCCATGGCCTTGGTAACCTTATCTACAAATCCGATAAATCTTCATCAACACATTGGAATGCCCATCTCATACTCATACCTGATAGAAAATATAAGGCATTCACACGTAACAGAGTTCCCATGTAGTGTGTGAGAACATAACTCAATGAGGTATCACTATTCACCCCTAATATACACTATAATATGTGTGTGTATACATGAATATAACTAATACATTAGTATACATTATCATCAGGTCATTGTGTAATAACTGAGAAACCATGATACCTGACATTGTTCACACCCTGTTAGTCCACCATGTGCTAACTATACCACCATGTTGCATGAACATACCTATGTTAGTGACATGATTTGATCATGTCATCACCTTATATTACGAAACCCAATACCCAACTCATACCCAAAAGTTCATGGTAGTTTTTCTCCATGCCCTTGTCCTGGTATCTAAAGGAACATGGTATGATCAAAAATTAAAATCTCAAACCACTAACCTGTCACTCTAGTTAGGATCCGTTATCTATATATGACATCATGCCATGACCTAGCTCTATCACATAGGATGTCCACTCCAACAAACTAATCCTACTCTTGTAAATTTCCAGCTATCATGAAAAATGACTTCATACTCGATAAATGTCCATTACATTCACACTAATATCCCAAGTTTTACACTATAAACCTCCCAATGTCACCTCAACTCATGTATTGTCTAATAATATAGATCCCACTATCATAATAGTTCTATATTCTCTCACAAGAATAAGAACACACATCCAACATCAAATAGGTCCACAACCCACTATAAAACTCACTATATCATCAACATGGAACTAGTTACTTGGGAAAAATACCCTCATCCTAATCATATATACTAACTTAGGCCTTTCTGTAATGACTCATACTTCCATGTATTATTTTTTAGATATTGTATGGATTATTTTCAAGCCCATACACTGAGATGACATGCTATTATGGGGCCTGGTGTACCTGAAATAAATGTTTGAAGTATATTAAATAGCATGCATCCATAGTTTTCTTGAAAAAGTGGAATAAATTATAAACAAGGGCCCAAATTAGAAATATGAGGAAATTGTTGAGTATAGAATGTTAGGATTACCTTGGGTATGACATAACCTTGGTTGGATAGGGGATTTTTTCGAAAATTCATCGTGGTTATAAAATGGATAAAATAGTAAATTAAAATAATTTATTTCATTCTGTTAACATAGTGACCTAACCTATTATTTAAATAAATAGTTATTGAGAATTCATATGTTTATCCAATAAAACCTAAATAACCATATGAACGTTGGAGATCTATAAAAGGAGATTCCATTGGCGGATAGTGATCGAATTGAAGATCATTGATTGGTGTGAAAAAAATTAATAGGATCTCTCCAACAATCATGAAACATATCTTTTATTCATAAGTGATTGATTTATATCAAGGTAGGAAGTTATATGATTTTGTTTTCAATCCCAATTTTGGGTTTTATGATGAAAATAGATCAATCAACTTACATATTGATCTGTGAATCATGTAACATGTTATATGGGTTAGGTTAATCAGGAATTGGGGTAATTTATTCATGATAAATTCTATTCTCATAATTCTTTATTTTAATGATAACTAATTGATGTTGACATGAACATATACCAATGTCTATTTCTCATAATTTTTATTGTTATTTTCTCCCCCAAATTATTTATTCATCATGGGTGTTCTTTATTGATATGTGGTTCAATATCAACCATGAAATTTATAATTGTGCACAATTTTATTAAAGAAATGATTCCATATTATAGATATGGTATCAGAATGGAATGATGGTGGTGTGAAGATGGAGACAAAAGAATATCATACAACATAGATTCCTAGATTTCATGTTCTTTGGAACATAATGAATAACATCATTTGAGGGAATTTTTCAAATGAATCAAAGGCTCAGATGTAATTGATAGGTGATAACATGGCTCATCAAAAATTGATTCATTATTTATTGGGGAAGTTCAAGGATGAAATAGTGAAAAGATAATCATTTTATTACATGGATACCAGATCTAGAATTCTGGAAAATTATCACAACACGATGTGTAACTCGGAGCCACACGTCATGTGGGACCCTTTGAGTGGTGGATAGGGTTTTAAGAAGGATACAAGTATCAAATGGAATGTGACCGTGTCACATGAAATGTGGTACCCTTTAGTGAGCTCGACATGTACCTTGGATGGTACATAGACATGGGATGGAGTACACAGGTATGAGCAACCCGTGTACTCCCACAAGGACATGTATAGACCAGACATACATGGACTAAGTCATGTATTAAGAAATAGGGTGTGGTACACAAGAAATAACAAACCATGTACTTTCACACGTACAAGGTCAAAAACATGGTTTATTTACATGGTAAAGGCCCAAGGTTAATGGGAAACTATGTGTAACCCCACTACCCACCATGAATCCAAAACTGATAACTTAAATATATTTTCATCTATATATTAGAAAAGTTTATTAGGGTGAATTCCACAAAACCTTACACTGATGGTTAGTATGGAATCTAATCCTACACATTAGATAATGATCCCTTCACTAGGAGTTCTTATATAGTGTTTTTGAAATATATTCACAAGGGACAGAGTGATATCCTCTATTAATCTTCATTCCAAAGGTGGAGTTCTTAGTATTTTCGTGACTAACACTACGTGGGTGCTAATCCCCTACCAATAGGGTTAATACTGATTGAGTTGTTGGTATACACCATGGAATTGTGAGTGATCATTATATCTATATAATATATCCATAGACTATAAGTATATAATTCTAATTTAAATACCTAATGAGTAATACCTCTCGAACAGACATCATTAGTTCTTTTAGACTTAGGAGTGTGTTCTCTAGGATGAGTGTTATGTGAAAACTTTGAGCTCAAATACTAGTACAATATTACAGTTGTGACTTAACTTTAGAATGTGTGACTTTAAATAGTTTATCAAGACATTTTTATTATATGTGTTGTATAAATATACCTAGTTAGTTCTAAATCTTATAATTTTATTGTATGCTTTGTGGTTTCAGGGTGCCCTACTAGGTATTTTTATAGTCACTCCAACATGAGATTTTCCTACACATGTCACAAATTTCAAATACGGTCTACCTTTTGAATGATTCCTAGATGGAGTAGGACCATATAGTGCTTAGTGATACTGAATATTCTGAGGTGTATTCCAAAGATATCTTGATAGAAGTCCCCTATATTACATTCAGGATGAACTTGTTTTCAGTATCTTTTTGGTGGGCCTGTACTAGGACCTGTTTACAATCCTTTACTACCTATATTACTAATTTTTTTTGGTATTTATATGTATTTATTGAATTATTTTTATCTTTTTTTTACATTTCATCACAGTATAGGATTAGAGATGTGTTCCTGTGTAAAGGTAAATAGGCTAAGGCCTCCCATGTTAGTGATATTCCTAGTCAGTGCTAGTCACCAGTCCCTTTAAAATTTGAGGTGGGATTGGGGAGTCATGAAACGTGCCCCATTATGATTGGTCTTGAGAGAGTGGTATCCAAGGAGTCAGTTCTACCTTAGGATGTGAGTCTGTGTGATTGATTTGGGGAAACAATGTTAAGTGTTTCACATTCAGATTTCAGGTCTGGGGCTCTAGTGCTGGTGTGGCCACCAATATATCTATACACCAAGACACTGATCAACCACTTCTTGACTTGGTACATGAGAATAATGGTTTTTGGAAAAATAATGGAACATGCATCATATAGTAATGGGTAGTGGATTCCATATCCTTCTTGAGTCATCTCTCAATATATACTCATTTAATGTGGTATATCTTGTTTTCTTTCAGGATACCTCCATGATTTATTCCATCTATGATTTAGCACTAGGATCACAAAGATGATCAAATAATTGATAAGGAATCAATATAGGGACCGGTTCTAGAGGTTCTATATTCAGGTGGTGCACTAGCTATAACACCACCCTTGGAGTAGTAGATGGTTCCCACAGTATAGGAGGATAAGGTGCAAATTCTAAGTGAACTTCATGAGTTTTATAGATAGAGACCCCTCGGGTTTCAAGGTGAGCCCAACCCATAGGTTTCTAAAGACTATCTTGAGGCCGTTACCCAAGTTTTCCATCTATTCAGGACACTTGCAGATCATATTGTTGTCATGGAAGCAATCCTTCTCTATGGATCGATAGGATGATGGTGGGGGTTAGTGAACCATTATTACGACGAGGTGACACTACAATGTGTAGAGTTTGAAAATCTCTTTAGAGAGGAGTTCTCTCCTGCTATGCTAAGGGATTTACGTATCTAGAAGATTATACAGATTTAGTAGGGAAGCCTGATGGTAGTTGATTATTCATCATGTTTTATCAACATCTCCAGGTACTTGATGGATATGGTTCACAACTAGCTATTCAGTGATTTGAACTTTCAGTAAGGGCTTCATAGAGATATCTAACACAGTTTTATCCCTATATGCATTCTTACCTATTCTGGGGGTGTTATAGCACATTTTGGTGGTTTAGAATTTCTTGAATGAGAAGATGCTACTAGTGGTTTAAAATAGTCAGAATGAAGGCTTAGATACCTTGTACACATGATTCCAATGTTAGTCTTAGTGATCTGGAAGTGTGACATGTTTTATGAGGAGGGATCATGATAGAGGGTATATAGTTCAAGGCTCCCATGATGGGTCCAGACAGCCCAAGGGGAGGCGATGATGCTCTTGTGATGAAAGGGTACATCTTTCCTAAGATTGTCTAAACTATGGTACAACTGCTAGAGAAACCATGGATGGGATGCCGAGGTAGAGGTAGTGGTAAGAGAAGGTAAGTTCATAGGGAGGAAAATGTGGAAGAGGAGCTGGGAGTTCAACCGAAGGTGGTAGAAACTTGGACTTGTTATTACAACCATTTCTAGGTGGTCCACACTAGAATTAGTAAGCTGGAGGACAAGGGAATGGATAGATTTAGGTAGTTGAAGGTTATGACCTAGAGGCTCCAAGAATGATTCAAGGTATGATATATGTCTTTTCAAACATACATGTAGTACTGATAGACATAGGTTCTAGTCATTCATTTTTTGACACATATCTTTTTTGAGACTTTGAGATTCTAGTTTATCCCTTGGCCTGACCATTAAACTTAAAGACTCATTCTCTAGTTGAATCATCTATCACACACTTGTGCTGATAGTTTAACCTGACTCTTGGAGGAAAGAATTTATATTAGGATATCATATTATTAGAAATGATGCCTTATGATGTCATCTTAGTTACAGACTAGTTATCTATACCTCATTCCTAGATTGACTATTTTAAGAAGAGGATTTATTGTGTCCACGCTGATGGAACTAAATTTTCATTTGTTGGTGAAAAGGAAACCCAGGTAGTGAAGGTTGGACTCAAGAAAAGGATGGTGCAACCAATAACTCATTAGTTGGATAGCTAGATCCTTGGTACACTAGATGTTATGAGTTCCTAGCTTCCTACACTGGTGGTAGAGTATGAGGATGTATTTGGTGAGGTTGTTCCAGGTTTACCTTCCCATTTAGAGATAGACATATGAATTGATCAAAACCTTGCTATAGAATATAACATCCTTGGTCATTATTACACACTTAAACATTATTTATTACATAAACTTGCACATAATACAACCCAAATGATTAAGTGGTATAGTGTATTTGGGGAATATGAACATTACATGAAAACATAAGAAATAAAATACAACATCTTTTTTGAAAACGTCTTTTACATGACCACAACATTCATTCGCACTTAGCATTTCATGAGATATCCCGAGGACATACATAAGAAAAGAGTGAGCTATAAAGCCCCGTAAGGGAGAAAAAAAGGCATAAAATGAAGAATAAAAGACATGATAAGAAATATACACATCAATAGAGAATAACAAAAACATGAACATAAAGACACGATATAACATGATCACCATAACATGGAAATGTGAAACAAAACATAAATCATTATATCATTAACATAAAGGAATCAAGTAAACCCCTATCCAAAAATGGTGGAAAACATCCTAAAAGGAATTATTTAAACCCCTTTACCCACATGGAATATCACGATACTAAACAATACCTAATTCATAGGAGCGCTATTAGGGAACACCCTTCACAATAATTTCAATATCATGCTTAAGTGTGCCACATAGATCATATAACATCGATTCATTCAACATAATAATTTATTCCATGATAAATGAATTTGGAATACATACATGGAAGAATATATTCAATATGTATATGTGAATAAAGGTGAATACCCTTGATAGAGAAATGGGCATGATATTCACCACATGATTATTTTTTAATGGAAAATTGCGGTGAAATTTTGGAAGCCTAACGATGTGACATAATAAATCATAAAAATGTTTGTTGAGAGATAAATTGGTATCTCATAATATATGCATGAAATAGAAAGTAAGGGGGTAATTAAAATACATTTAACAACATAATTAATTTTGAAATAGAAGTCATAACATATAAAGAAACTTGAATAAAGCGGATAAATGGAATAACTCTTATGAAATTTCAGCATGGTAACAGGTGTACATGGGTGGGATTAATGAGAGAGAAAGAGGTCTCCCATCATATAAAAATAATAATGGAAATATTGGGGAGGTGATAAAAATACCCCATAATTTTTAATTGAAAAATAAGAGGGTATAAAAATATAAGGATACTTGGAAAAAAATGAGAAAAGAATGAAAGTGAGGACCCCTTACGGAAATTCGACATGGCAACGGGTGCACATAAGAGTTAATAAGATGGATAAATGAGAGTGAAAGGGGATATAATTATTTATAAAAAAAATTAGCTGTAATGACAATATTTAATATATCCTAACATAAGAATAAAACAAATTAAAATACATAACATGAAAAGAATTCTTGATAAAAGAGGAGGGTGGAAGATCCCCAACATGGATGTGTGATCCCAAAGGCTTTGGAGAGGATTATTGGGAACTTGGGGGCCTCTTGAGGGGACTCTAGGGAGTGTAAAGAAGATTGAGGAAGATATCAAGGAGTTTTAGTGAAGAGGAATGGGTGTTGGGTTGGGTTTATATAGGGAAGGAGGTGGAATTCTTTATTATATAGGTTTTTGACACTACACACTAAAATATTCAAAACCACAAACCAAACCATAGTTTTTAGCATATTTTCTAGAGAATGGGAGTGGAAAAAATTATTTTATAACACTATGGGACGAAGTTATTAAAATATTTTCCTTTCTTATTTGGAGGTGAGTCACACCCTTTGGGAAATGAATTTAAAATCATAAAATATATTATAAATTTTAGAAGATTCACTAAAGAATTATAAAATACATCAAATAAATATAAAAGAACATTATTTTAAAGTTAAAAAATATATTTGGTTTAATATCCATTTTATATTATTTATTATATCACTTTTTGGTCATTATGATGTCATAAAAAAGACTATATATTTATATATTATTTAATTTTTACCCAAAAATTCAACTGTATCCGAAAATTATGAAAAATTCACTTTGGGATAATTTTGATGACCTGATTCAAAAAATAATATTCATTTTATCTAAAATTGTTTCTAAATATTTGAATTTTTTACTTTTAATTTATAAATTTACTTTTATGGAAAATTGACGGGTTTTAGAAAAAAATGTTTTTAAACCTTAATAAAAATTACATTTGACTTAATAAAAATTATATAATCAATTATTATTAATAAAAGTAATTTGATAATAACATTTTATTAAAATATTATTTATTTCAAAAATTCATTAATACTTCTAAATAAATTCTGTAAGACAATTTGTGTTTTATTATATAATTCTTATCAAACTAATTACTTTATCATATTTGGATAATGAATTGATATAATCATATATTATTTCACTATAATAAAATTATTAATTAAAACCTTATTTTAATATAATAATTTATATATTTCTTAAAAGTACCATTTTTTACCTAATTCTTATTATCAAATTCATCATTTTTTAAGAAAGTCTATTTTCATACAAGAATTTATAGAATAAGAATTTTATTTATAAAAAGGTATTACATAATAAGTAAATAATATATTATTACATGACCCCTTATAACACCCGAATAGGACCTAAGGGTAAGGTGTGTGATGGTGAAAGACTCTTGGGGGCAGTTCAGATAACATCTCCAAGGTGGTAATCTCTACTAACTTGAACTTGTCCCGTAGGCGATCTTGTTCAAGCTTAATGTGTTAAATCTTAGCTTGGGATTGGTATAGAGCGAAGCCCAGTGAAACTACCCCTTTATGTTCTTCGATAAATGTGCTTTGTACAACCTGAGTCTTCTGGATGAGGTCATCATCTCCTTTGTGCATGTCAAAAGGATTTGTTAAAACTTTGTATTTATATCAGTTGTGTGATCACTGTTAAATGGATATATTATCAACAATAATGATACATAACAGTCATTTAAACCTAATAATAATTTAGAAAAAGTGCATGTGTTTTCTATATCCATAAGATATTAAAATAAAGGAATTTTATTCATAAATGTTTAGTTTATTAAATCTTTCCACCCTTAAAAAATTTCACCCTAAAAAATTCCTTTTCCCACACTAAATTAGATGAGGGTAACTCTGCCTCATCACTTTCTCTAGTTCTTATGTTGCTTCTTCAAACTTGTGGATTCACCACAACACCTTGATGAGGGGGATCGTCTTATTTTGCAGAACATTTTACCTATGATCAAAGTTATTCACTGGATTCTATTTATAAGAGAGGTGATTCTCCAATGGTACCACCTCTAGATTGATTAAATGTGATGGGTCTGGTATGTACTTCCTTAAGAGTGATACATGGAACACATCATGTACTTGAGACAAGTTTGGTGGGAGTGCTAGTCGATATGACACTACTATGATGCAATCAATGATTTCAAAAGGGATGATGTACTTAGACGAAAGATTCCCTTGTTCCAAAATCTCATAACTCTATTCCATGGTGATATGTGGAGGAATACCATGTCTCCAACATCAAACTATATTTCTCATAGATGATTTTCAGCATAGATCATTTTTCGACTCTGAGTAGATTTGATGTGTTGTTGGATGGTATTAACCTTCTTTACTATTTCTTTGATAATTTTTGGACCTAGAAGTTTTCTCTCCCCAACATCAAACCAACATTCCAGTGTTCTAAATCTTCCCACAAAGGGCTTCATAAGGTGCTATTTGGATTATTGAATGGAAACTGTTGTTGTAAGAGAACTCAACCAGAGGAAGATGTTGATCACATCCTCTTTTGAAGTCCATTGATAATTCTCTCAACATAACCTCATGTTTTTCGATATTCCACTATGATTGGCCATTAGTTGAAGGATGATAAGTCGTACTGAAGTTCAGCTCCGTATTCAGAGCGTGTTGGAGACTCTTCACAAATGTAGAGGTTAATCTTGGATGTTGAAATGATATAATCGATAGTGCTGCACCATATACTGCCTGAATGGCCCTAAGGACTTAATTTTTATTGATTTTTGATAACCCCACTTTGAAGGGATGTGGGGGAACCCTTACAAGGTCCATATGCTCAGAGATTATATGGCCCGTAGGATTAAGAGATTACATGACCCGAAGGTCTTAGAGAAATCAACCAGACTATCTAGAAGGAACTGCCCATCCCCAGCATCTGCATCCTGGTAGTATCTCTCCACCTTTTCATGACCGTTTGGCAGGCTTCCCATGTAAGCACAGGCTAGTACTGATGGCATATCCATACCCTCTCATTATGAAAATCCATTTGGATCTACTCTGGTGAGTGCACCTGCTCTGAATCCTCTTCTGGGGCTGCTCCTTTTTTCTAGTGTGTATGAGGCCTATATTCATGTGTCCTGAAGGACTTGGGGTGGCCTTAAGGCTTTAAGATGGCCCTAAGTCCTTGAGAATCAACTGGCCCAAAGGAATTGGGTGGCCCGAAAGCCTTGTAGGACCCGAACAATAGTTCTCTTTGAGATCTTGATGTATACTCAGTTATCTCCTTCTTCATATTACCCCACCAATAGTGCTCCTAGAGATCTTGATAAATCTTCTTGTTTCTTGGGTGAATAGAGAAATTTGAATTGTGTGCATCATCCTAAAGTTATTTATTTAAATATGGATTTTATGGAACACATTGTCTTGACCCAAATCTCACAATTCGGTCTTCATTAACATTGAACTCATAAGATTTCCCTTTTCTAATAGTTTCCCCTATCTTATGAATTCCCATATCATCTTTTTTAGCATCCTTTACCCTTTCCAAAAGATACGATTGAGAAATAATTTGTTAAAAAATTGATGATGTTCCCTTCATTATGATTCCCATTTCCATCTTTATAAAATCTAAGAATATTGGATCCTTTTAAATTATCATCAATGATATAATTTTTGGGTCCTTCCTAATTAGATCATCCACCAAGTTTTTCGATTTCCTATGGTGGTAATGGATTGAGAAGTCATAATCGTTGATGTGATAAAAAAATATTTGTTAGTGCATATTCACATATTTCTATGTGAAAATATATTTGAGACTTTTTTTTATCCTTTTATATTTCACAATTCTCCCCAAAGAGATAATGACACCATATTTTCAATACCAAGATCACAACTGCCAACTCCAGATCATGAATGTGATAGTTTTGCTAATAAATTTTCAACTGCCTTGAGGAATAGGTTATGAATTTTTCATTTTTCCACAAATTACATCAAAGTGATACTTATAATATTTTCAAGAATAACATTCCCTACAACTTCAACCTGTGATACAACACTTATAGAAGTTTTCCCTAATGATTTAACATCATTTATGGTGGGGACTCAATGTTATTAGAAGATATAAAATATATACTAATAGGACCTAAATTGAAATACATTATGACATACACTACTTTGAAGTAGTGTTTACATGTAATTAATTAATCATTATCCATCTTAGTATAGGAATTTTTATACTCCCTTGATCATGGAGATTGTTGATGCTCATTATGCTTCTCATCCCTTTCAATAGAGAATTGTCTTGGATAATTCCATAATTCTACACCATTATAAAATAGATTTATGTAAGATTACTTAGATGGAACTTTTTTTACATCCATCACATTATCAATTCTTTCATGGAAATTGGATACATTGTTCCCTTCCTTTACACATACAAAACATCTCCTAGTCCATTTGTGACATCTCCCTTGGTTCCTCATTCCACACTTGTTGCATGAAGGAAATTGGGTCTTCTTTCCCTTATCACCTTTATCAGATGGACTTTCATGAGATGTAATATTCCTCTTCCTTGATTTCCTTGGTCATTAAAGACAAGTATCAATTCTTAATCATGATTTTTGATAGCTGGATTGGTATAATCATTATATGTCCTAGTTGAGCTCCCATTTTCAAGGAATCTCATTGATACATTCATCACATTTCCCTTCGCATCGGTTGTTAGCCCGATTCCTCATATTACCAGACATTGGATAGAATAAAAGGAAAATTAGGGGTAAGTATTTTAATGTATTAAACACATAAAGGGGAATCTAATGAAAAAAAGGATAACTTATGAACTTCTAGGCTTCAATATATGTTATACACGATCAATTTCCTAATATATATTGCAATAGGATCTTTTTTCCCTTAATTATGGTTCAAACTATGATTATGAATTTACCAAATGATATCCCCCGAGAGTGTAGAACCAAGAGTGAAGAAAGGCCTGTTGTCATGCACCAATTCCCATTCGAGTCTAGCTCAAAGCGGCATTTTCGGGTTTTACCCCAAGATACATCTGTTCCAGAGCCAAATCTACTTGTTCGTATCATGAAATGGATGAAGTTTATTGATAAAACACTTAATATACACACACTAAAATCTAGAGATTCCTTTCTTGTACCTAGTCTTATGCCTAAGGATTTCACTAGAGTTTTGTAATCCTAATCCCAAAAATAACTAAACCTATCCGTTGATACCAACTATAACAACCCATGTCTTTATTACACACTAAATCATGATTTATTACATAAAATTTCACTTAATACAACCTATAAGATTGATAGGTCTAGTGTATTTGGGGATTAGATACATTACATGACAACTTAAGTCATAAAATACAACATCTTTATTGAAAACTTATTTTTCATGACCACAACATTCCTTCATACTTATCATTTTATGGGGTAAACTGAGGTCATACATATGAAAAGAGTGAGATATAAATCCCAATATGGTAGTAAATAAGACATAACATGATGAATAAAATACATGTTATGAAATAGACATATCAATGAATCATAATTGTAACATGAACATAAAGTCATGATATAACATGATCAACATAACATTGAAACATGGAAAAAAATTAAAACATTTCCTCATTAACATAAAGGAATCAGGTAAACCCCTATCCCAACACGGTGGATAAATTTACTAAATGGAATTAGATAAACCCCTATCCCAACATGATGTATCATGAAACTAAACATTACCCAATGCAATGGAGCACTATCAGGGCACACCCTTCATAATCATTTCAATATCATGCTTAAGTGTGCCACATAGATCATATAACATAGATTCATTAAACATTATAATATATTCCATAATAAAGGATCCTATAATACATAAATGAATTTATATAATCAATAAGTATGTGTTTATAAAGGTGAATACCCTTGATAGAGAAATGGGCATGGTGTTCTCTACATGATGATTTTGGCATAAAAAATCGTGGTGATATTTCGTCAGCCTAACGACGTGACATAAAAATTCATAAAAATGGTTGATGAGAGAAAAAGGGTATATCATAAAATATACATGAAATGGAAAGTAATGGGGTCATATAAATAAATTTCTCAACACAAGTAGATTGGAAATAGAAGGTGTAACATAATAAATAAACTTGAAGAAAGAGGAGAAATGGAATAACTCTTACGATTTTTCACCATGTTAACAGGTGTACATGGGAGAGATTAATGTGAGAGAAAAATGTCACCCATCATATAAATATAATAAGTGTAGTATGGGGGAGGTTTTAGAACATACCAAATAAATTTTAACTGAAAAATAAAAGGGTATAACAATATAAAGAAACTTGGACAAAATTGAGAAAGGAAGGTATGTGCAGACCCCTTATAGAAATTCAGCATGGTAACAGGTGAACATAAGGGTTCATAAGAGGGATAAATGAGAGTGAAAGGGGATATCATAATTTATACATAAATTTTTTAGTAAAGAGTATATTTAATAAGATATCTCAACAAAAGAATAAAATAAATTAAAAGACATAACATTAAAAGAATTTTTGATAAAAGAGGAGGGTGGAAGATCCCTTACTTGAATGTGTGATCCGAAAGGATTGGTAGAAGATTATTGGGAGCTTGGGGGAATGTTAGTAAGACTATTGGGAGTGTAGAGAAGATTTATGACGAACTTAAATGTGTTTTAGTGAAGAATAATGGGTGCTTGGGTGGGTTTATATAGGAAAAGAGGGGGAATTTTTTTACTATTTAGGTTTTGGACACTACACACTAAAATATTCAAAAACAAAAAACAAACCATGGTTTTTCCCCATGGTTTATAACCAAGGGGAGTGGAAAATATTATTTTATAAGTACAAGGGCCTATTACATTAAAATATTATCCTTGATTATGTTGAGGTGAGTTA
The DNA here is from genome assembly GCA_963277665.1 of Viscum album. Taxonomy (NCBI): domain Eukaryota; kingdom Viridiplantae; phylum Streptophyta; class Magnoliopsida; order Santalales; family Viscaceae; genus Viscum; species Viscum album. The sequence goes on along the minus strand of OY728165.1, from coordinate 273,750,709 downwards.
CACCCTCAATGAAATGAATTTAAAATCATAAAACATATTATACATTTCGGAGGATTCACTAAGGCATTAAAAAATAAGTAAAATTAATATAAAATTACATTATTTTAAAGTAAAAACATATATTTGGTCTAATATTCATTTATATTATTTATTACAACACTATTTAGTCATTATGATGTCATAAAACATACTATATATTTATATATTATTTAATTTTTACACAAAAATTCAACTATCTCAGAAAATTATAAAAAATTCACCCTTTGATAATTTTGACATACTGATTCCAAAAAATATATTCATTCTATCTAAATATTTTTCTAAATAAGTGAATTTTTTATTTTCAAAATAAAAATAAACATTTATTGAAAATTGACAGGTTTTGGAAAAAACAGTTTTCAAACCTTAAAAAAATTATATTTACTTCATAAAAATTATATAATAATTTATTATTAATAAAAGTAATTTGATAATAATATTTTATTAAAATTCTATTTATTTCCAAAATTCCTTAGTTCCTCAAAATAAATTCTTTAATATAATTTCTATTTTATCATATAATTCTTATCAAATTGATTTATTGATCATTTATGGATAAGGAATTGATATAATAATACATTATTTAATTGTAATAAAATTATTAATTAAAACATTAGTTTAATATAATAATTTATATATTTATTAAAAGTACCATTTTTACCCAAAGTGAAAATTTATCAAATTCATCATTTTTTAAGAAAAACTATTTTAATAAAAGAATTGATGGAATAAGACTTTTATTTATAAAAATGGATTACAAAATAAGTAATTAATACGTTATTATATAACCCCTTATAACACCCGCATAAGACTTAAGGTTAATGTGTGTGATGGTGATAGACTCATGGGGTGGCTCATATAACATCACCTGAGTGGTAATCCATATTAAATTGAACTTCTACCATAGGTGATTCCATTCAAGCTTAATGTGTTGAAGCTATGATTGGGATTAGTCAATAGCGAAGCACTATGATTCTACCTTCTTTCTGGGTTCCAAAAAATGAGCTTCGTACAGACCGAGTCTACTGGATAAGGCTGTCCTCTCTTTTTATTGTGTCGAAAGGATTTTTTAAAACCTTATATTTATATTGGTAGTGTGAACACTGTTCAACAGCTATATTATCAATAGTAATGATACTTAACAATCATTTAAACCTAATAATAATTAAAAAAAGTGAATATGTTTTTGTATATCCATAAGAAAATAAAAAAAGGAAATTTTATTCATAAATATTCAGGTCATTACATGGAATAAATATCTATGCTATCATATTGGATGTCTCCCATAGAGATTTACAAGTCAATGGTGCAGTTTGTGGATTTTCATAGGAATAAATTTATTAGACCCAACATTTCACCCTGTACATCCCCAGTGTTATTACCAAAAAGTTATATGGGAGATTGAGGTTATGAGTGGAATACCTAGGCTTGAACTTGGTGACCATGGAGAAAAAGTTTCCACTAACAAGGATCTATGACCTCTTTGAATTTTTTAGAGGGGCATGATGGTTCTCAAATATTGAACATAAGTCAGGCTATCATAAGTTGCTTTTACGGGAAGATGATATTGCAAAGAAGACATTCAGATTTCTCTATGGTCACTGTGAGTACATGGTGATTCTCTTTGGTATGATGAAATCCCCTTTAGTGTTAATGGGACTCGTGAACTAGATCTTTCAACCTTTCTTATACCAATCATGGTAGTTTCATTGATGATATCCTTGTGTACTCGATGCCCAAGGAGGAGTATGCAAGACACTTGGGTATGGTTCTATAAATACTATGAGGGAACCAGATTTATAGTATTCTCTCAAAGTTTCAATTCTAGATTCAGGTGGTATACTTTTTGTGACATTTTATCTTGGCATATGGGGTGGTAGTGGACCCCGCCAAGGTTGAGGTAGTGTTAGTTTGGGAGCCACCCAGGAGCGTGGAAGAGGTGTGAAGCATCCTTGGGATGGAAGGCCATTACTAGAGACTCATACCTGACTCCCCCTAGATATCATATCCCATAACATATTTTTCTGTAAAAGGAAATCCTTTCATGTGGATAAAGAGGTTCAAGGAGACTTTTCAGTAGTTAAAGTAGAAATTTATGAGCACTCCCATCATGATATTTCCAGAGGTTGGTGTAAAGTATGTAGTGTTATGTGATGCATCAGGGACCAGACATGGTTGTGTTCTAATGTAGACAAAGAATGTTATTGCCTATGGTTAACACTTTTTTATTACCACATGAGAAGAACTACATGACCCCTGATCTTGAGTAAGTAGTAGTAGTCTTTATGCTAAAGATGTGGAGACACTACCTAGTGGGCAAGCAGTTTATCATCTATTCTGACCAGAAGAGTCTCAAGTATATATTCTCTATTAAATATACAAACATGAGGAATAGAGGATTGATAGAGTTACTTTGGGACTAAAACTTTGAGATTGGCTATACTATTTGGAAGGAGAATGTGGTATTAGATTCTCTCAGAAGGTGATCTTGTTCACAGTTTCTAAACGAGGTTTCAGGGTAGTTGTACTCGTTACAGTTATCCTTTTTAGGTGAAGAGGAACCATATTACCACCAGTTTATGGTTTTCACCCCTTTTATTTTACAAAAATTTAGGGAGGAACAATTTGGGTATTCTATATATGAGACCCTATGTACTCAGATATCAAGTGGGAATTCTTTTTATGGGTTTTCTGAAAGTGGGGATCATGAAATTCTTTTCAAAGGAAACAAGTTATTACAAATGACATTTTATTATTAGGTTCTGATATAGTTTCATACATGTCATTTATCTATACATACAGGTATGGAAAAGATGTACCAGGAAATTTGACATCATTTTTGGTGTCTAGGGATGATGAAATGAGTTGCGAAGTTTGTCTCTCAATGACTTACATGTCAGGAAGTGAAGGATGAGCACCAAGTTCTAGACAGTTCAGTTCAACCCCTTAATTTTCCATAGTATAAGTGGGATAATATATCTATAGAGTTCATGATGGTATTACCACATAATTATAGGGGACAGGATTTCATATGGGTGATTATAGACCGAGCCACCAAGTTAGCCTACTTCTTAGATATTCGAGAGTAGTGTTCATAAGAGAGGTTGGGATGCCTTTTAATATAAGTGATAGTTTGTATCCATGGAGTTCTATTGATGATCATTTCTGACCATTATTATCACTTCACATCTTGGTTGTGGAGGGGATTTCTTGATGTTTTTGGGACTCAATAACTCTCGAGAAAAGTGTTTCTCCACTAAATATAATACCAAATAGAGAATACCATTCAGATCTTGGTGGACATGATGCGAGATTACATGTTAGACTTTGTTCGTAGTTTGGAGGATCACATACCACTGGTGGAGTTTTCATACAATAACAGTTGACATTCCACCATCTTTATAGAACCATTCATGGATTTGTACAGGTGACCCTATAGGTCACCACTTTTCTGGACTGAGTGAGCAGGTTCATCACTTATGGGCCTAGATTTGGTGTGAAAAACTATAGAGAAGTTTCATATTTTATAGAAGGGGATGAGGACTAAAAAAATCTATCAAATTTATTATACATATAAATAAAATAGGTCTTTGGAGTTCAAGGGGAAAGATGTGTTCCTATGAGCTACTCCTCATCATGAATTATTAAGATTGGTTTGGGAAGTAGGGTATCTACAAGATTTATTGTCCCTTTCCAGAAAATTTATTGAGTTTCCATGGTGGCGTAACTCTTATACATACCTTCATAGTTATACCGGGTATATGTTGTCTTCCATGTTTCACATTTGAGGAGGCACTTGCATAACCCATCACACGTTATCAACTAGGGTGAGGTGGACATAGAGGATGAAGCTACCTTTACTGAGTACCTAGTAGAGACCGAGGATCAATATGAGAGGATAATTTTGAGGGTGATCAATTCCTTTAATGTTTGTTCAGTGGTACAACATGAATCTTAGGAGAGCACTTGGGAGTGAGAGGCTCAGATTTTTACTCAGTAACCACATATCTTTATGTAACCCTTTTTTAAATTTTAGGACATAAAGCCCCAAGGTGGGGAGAATGAAATGACTCATATTTTCCTTGTATTATTTCTTATATATTGTAAGGATTATTTTTGAGATAAGACACTGAGATGAAGTGAAATTCTGAGGCCCGGTTTAACTGAAATAAAAGTTTGAAATATATTAAATAGAACGTATACATAGTTTTCCTAAAAATGTGGAACAACATATAACTGGGTTTCTAGATAAGATATCAGAGGGAAACATTGAGTTTAAACATGGGTTTTACACTAGGAATGAAATAATCATGGCTGGTTCAATGTGTTTGTAGAAAATATATCACATGATTAAGATGGAAAAAATAAATAATTAATTTTTTTTATTTTTTTTATTTGACGCAACAGTGTAAAATCTTCTTTAAATAAATATTTATAATGAATTCCTTGGTTTATCCACTATAACCAAGAGATGCAAAGGACTATTAGAGAGATGTAGAATGATATTGCATTAGAGGACAATGACTCGATCAAAGATTGATGACCAATGAAAGATGAATTGAGAGGATCTAACCACCTATCATGGTGAAGATCCTTACATTGTCTTTGATTGATCAAAATCAAGGTATGGTGTTTTTTTATTTGATTTTATTTCCTCATTCTAGTTTCGATGACAAACAATGATCAATCAACCAACAGATTGATCTGTAGATTGTGTGTATTGCGGGATGGGTTAGATTAATTGGTAATTGGGATAATTTCTTCATGTTTAATTATTATCACTTAAATTTTCATTATAATGGAAAACATTGAGGTTAAAAAAATATCAATTGAGGACCGTTACATATAATTATTGTTTTTATTTTCTCTTCTAATTTCTTTATTCATCGTGGGAGTTCTTCATCATCCTGTGGTTTGACATCCACTGAGAAATAGATCATTCCACACCCATTTCATGGTGCAACGATTCCATATTACAGATATGGTATCATCAAGACAAGATGGTGGTGCAATGATAGAAGCAACAATGGATCAGTTGATGTAGATTTCTGATTTTTGTGTTATTCAACATAAAACAAAGAACACTTTTTGAGGTATTTTTTTGAACAAATTAAAGGGAAGAATGTTTTTGATCAATGGTGGAATTGCTCACAAGTGATTGATTCATGATTTCTCACCAAAGGGTGAGGATGTAATGGTGGTATAGGGAGTGGTTGGTGATGTGGAAACTAGATCTATAATTATGGTAAATTCCACCCTACACAACATGTAACTCGGAGCCAGATGTATTGTGGGACCCTCTAAGTGAAGGATATGGTTTCATGAAGTTGATAAGTATCACATGGTGTGAGATATTATCACACGACTTCTGGTCCTCTTTAGTGTGATCGACATATACCTTAGAGTGTACACAGACGTGGGTTTGAGTACATATGCACATGAACATTGTGTACTCCCTCATGGATGTGACAATTCTAGGAATACATGGGATAATTAGTGTTTGAGGACATGGGGTAAAGTACCAAGGTAGAATCTTGTTGTGTACTTTCACATGAACACAAACAAAAACATGATACGTTTACATGGGCAATAACTGAGGTCGAAGGTACACATCATGTAACCCTACTACACATGATATACTTCTAAAATGTTGGCTTGAAGCCCTTTCCTCTATATCTTGGACAAGTTTTGTTATGATTAATTCTAAAAATAATTTCCCTGAGTATTAGTATGGAATCACCACTTACACATAGGATAGTGATCCCTTTAATAAGACATCATGGATTGACTTGTTGGAATCCTTCCGTGAGGCCCAGAGTGAGATCCTTTATTCATATTTGTTCCCGAGGTAATGTTCACTATATAGTCATGGCCAACACTACATGGGTTTTGACCCACTACATAGTGGGTTAATCCATATTGATTTGTCTATATACCCCATGGCCTTGAGAGTGATCCTCATCTATGTATCGTATCTCTTCATACTATTAGTGTGTACTTATTATAGCGATTCCTGATGATCAATAACTCTCAGACGGATTTCATCAGTGTGTTCAGACTCAAGAGTGTGTTCTCCCAGACATAGTCTATGTAGAACCTTCAAGATAGAATCCTATAATTGTATAATGGTTGTGAATTATATTTATACTATGTGTATTTTTTTTATTATACCTGGATATTCTTATTATATGTATTTTTGACATATATCTATGTATAAGTGACTATTTTTATTTTTTTCTATATGATTTGTGGTTATGGGGTCTCCTACTGGGTATTATTATACTCACCCCAAGATGGGATCTTTTTGTATGTGTCGTGTCTTTTGAAAAACATCATTTTTTTATAGATTCATAGGAAGACCAGGAATAGATGGTGCTGAGTGAGACTGAATAGACTAAGGTTTGTTCCTATGATATCTTAATAAAATTACCCACAATTACATTCATGTTGTACATGTTTTCAGAATATTTGTTGTGGTCATGAATCTTTCCATGCTTACTTTACTTTACATACTATCATACTCTTGTTGTTTGATTTAGATGTATGCATGCATGGTTGTTCAATTGTTTTCACATTTCATCATTGTATAGGCTTAGATATGTGTGAATGTGTATGCGTACATTGGATAAGTCCTCCCATGTTAGTGATATGCCTACTTGGTGCTAGTTTCCAGCCCATGGATTATTGGAGGTGGGCTTGGGGAGTCATGATATAGGCTCCATTAGGAAGAGTCATAACATATTCACCCCTCAATGACACCACATCTCATAGGATTATCCTGAAACAGACCCCAAAGCTTTATCCAACCTTAATGAAAATCAAAAACACCCTAGGTCTCATTACCCACGGTCTATCCCAATCTAACATGTTATACCTAACCTTTCCGTCAATAGGTGTGGTTTAATACCCATGAAAAATACCTTTAGCATCCAAATACCAAATTCTGAATCACTTCCCATCACATATACCTAGGTCTTGACTCATATATCTGATGATATATCTCTAAGAATTCCACCCAAGTGTCCCCTCTCTATTATGTGAATAATGTCTTAGAGGACTTATCTTAGTCACATTTTACACCATGGAATACACCTTTTATACCTATGGAATACACATGTGATCATAATCAAACACAGTAATCAATCTATTGAAACAAAATATTTATAAGAAACAAATACGTTTATAATAGAACCCCAAATTACAAGGAACTTCCTACCACAATTTTACAGATGAAGAAATCCAATTTTAATTAAGTAATGATAACTAAAACCTATCTCACAACAATGGATAATGATCTCACATCATGGAAGACTAACCCAAGTTTTGGTTCTTAGAAAAATCTTAGAATTAATACTCAAGGGGATTCCATGTCAAGAATGAGGTTCCAGAATCACATACCTTGTGGTGTTTATCAACAGTGCCAATCCCATGGTATTTCAAAGTATGAAATGACAATTCACTATATCCATTATCATTTTATGAATAGATCATAGATTCCATATTTATTATATAAAATATCCTTGAGTTTATCCAATGAAGAATGGTTATACATAAATTTACCATTAGAATATAGATCAAACATGAGATTCCAGAAGAATAAGGTCTCTTTATGCTTGATATAAATAGACTTTCTTGGAGATATCACCATTATTGAGAGTTATATCTCTAATATAGGGATGTTTTTTGATACATTAGAACCTCCAATAATATTCAATGGTATCATAAATTGTTTAAGCTTCCATTATAAATCCTACATTAAGAAAGGGTTTAAAAATATTTTTCCCATATAAATACCAAAAAAACTCATATTTTTTATGGTAAATCATGATTTGATCATGAACTATTTTCAAAATTCAAGATATATCCCTTATATATGAATAATTTAATAAGATATCATTTTAAATTCACTTAATTCATTGATCTTACATAGATCAATGATCATCTATTGAGGAAGATGAATAATTTGGCATGGATTTATGAAAAAATCACCATTATAGAATCTCAAATTCATTCAAAAAATGGAAAAGAATTAAAGGTTCTAGTCAAAAAACTCAGGCCGTTGAGCCTGAACATTATCATCTTGCTTCCAAGACTTGTCTTGGATCTATCTATGATCCCATATAATCTAGAATAATGGTACCATGTTCCCTTGATCATCTTTCCTTCTATAGTTTAGAATATTCATCAATAACTCCATGTTTATTTCTTTAGGATCCATATCAACATCCTTATAGTCTATAACATGTGTAGGGTCGGATATTTACCTACAAAGCTAAGACACATGAAATATTCCATGCATACCTTAGTATTTAGAAGGATTATTGAGACTATATGCCAATATCCTATCAAACAAGGTAATATTAAGGTTTCAAACACAGTAGGGCACTAAAATCCTCTGATTCTTCAAGTATTCATGGATTAATCTAGGTGTCACACTCAAAAAAACTCATTCACCTACAAACAACTACAAATGTCTTCTCATGTTGTTGGAATAAGGATTATTTCATCTCTGAGCAATTATTATCCTCTTTTTAATTTGTTTTAATCTCTTAGAGTCATCTTGTACTATATTGGCCCCCACAACGGTATCTTTCTAGACTCATGCCAACAAATAGAAGAACAACATGGAAATCCCATAAAGATCCTCATATGGTTCCATCAAAATCAAGTCCTAGTAAATATTTTTGTATATAAAATCAACCAATGTTATGTGATCATCCCAAGATATAATAATCTATTGGGTATAATACTAAAGAATATCCTCAAATATATAAATTTTTCACTAAGACTATCCATCAATCTTGGGATGGTGAATTGTGCTCAACCTTAGTCGAGTTCTTAAGGTCTTCTAAAATCCCAAAAAAAATTGAAATACAAAACATGTTTCTTGATCAAATTCAATACCTAGGGAACTCCATGTATGTGTATGATATGAAATACATAGAGCATTCCTAGACCGTCAACTGAGTGAGTCTCAAAAATTGATATGAACTGAGAAACTTCCATTATTCAACCAATAATCCCTAATATTGTGGAAAGACTTCTCAGGGTCCTAGGTCAGCCCATCACAATGTTCATCATGACATACTCCGACATTGATAATGGAATTGGAAGTGGATAGATTAAACAACTAGGATGATAATGATTATCCTTTATCCTATAATATTTAATCCATAAGAAATTAATTCCAGAAGTGTTTGTCTTCGTCACTAGAAACTAGAACCATCTCTTGAAGTCATGGTTTATATTTTTCAATCTAGGATGCATATCCCACTTATATGTATTTAATTCCCCCATGAAATATTTATTGATGGATATAGGGAATATAACACTATCATTCAGAAATATCACATCATCATCATCCAATGACTTCTCATATACTGATTCACCTACTAATACCTTTTACTACATCATAATACAATCATGGTTAGATTCCTAACTATAATTAACGCATTCTACAAGTGAATACGTGATCCAAAAAGGGGAACATGTCATCGATCCCTGATCCTTATAATTACCCATCCACCAATCATCTATCATGGTAAAAAAGTTCCACTTCTCCTTTGATGTTCAATCACCAAGATCATAATCTATATGCGTTTTATTAATAAGAGAATCTACAATGAGGTTACCTTTTTTGGATACATAATACATCAGAAATTTGATCTTCTATAGATACTCTACCTAGTACATCTTTCTCAGGATCAGGTCTCATTGTCTGATGATATAGAAAAGTCCATTGTTGTTGATGTAGAAAAAAAACCTCCCACTGAGGAGATAGTGTCATAAGCACTTGAAAGTGTGGACCAATACTTCTAGTTCCATTTTAGGGGTAGGATAGTTTTACTCGTGGGGTTATAGCTAAAATGAATCATATGAAACTACCTTCGTACTCAATAATAGTACTATTGAAAACTAATTCTTTATGAGTAATAGTAAATAACATATCAAATCAAAAGGTTGGGTAGGATCAACATAGGATTTGTATTTAACCTCCTCTTCAAAGAAAGAATAACCTATTCACACTGGTCTAAATAATGTAAAATTAGCCTCTTCTTCATCAGTACAGTCATAGATGATGACAAATGAGAGATGTCTTGGATAAAACGTTAGTAGTATCACACTAAATCTAGAAAGCTACTGATCTAAAACATGTTTGGGGGACATATCCAGGACATAAATTCCTAAAATTCTATGGGTCCAAATATATAACTATATTAGACACCATTTTCCCATGAATTTCATCTTTTAAATCCAAAAGTCACACTTTGATAACTTCAAGTAAAGATGATGTCTTAAATGTGTAGCCAATACTATATCGGGATGACTGGATCAATACTATTGGGTGGAAGAGTATATAAGGATTTTTTCAATGAATGTAATAAAAAAAAAGTCAGGGTATGGGTGTAAGATCTCATTTATTATATCCATGAGCACTATTAGATCATGTGTCAGTCCAAACAGAATCACCATATACTCATACATATCATACCTTCTACAAAATGCCATCTTTGGGACGTTATCATCTCTAACTCAGAATAGGTTATTACTATATTGAAGTTCATTCGTGTATAACCATTAGGATACCTATAAATAATAAAAAAGGTGATAAATCCTAGGAAAAAGGAAATATTTTCATCAACATCACTTGGTTCATCTTTTGGAAACATAATGTTCAAGACTACCACTTCCTTCTTGGTAAAAAACAAGCACACCCCACAGTGAAGTACTCGGACTAACAAATACTTTCTACTCTAGTCCATCAAGATATACCTTGAGCTCTATAAACGTATTTGGAATTATAATATAAGGGTATATCGAAATGGTTTATGTAGACGGGGTGAGTTATATCTCGAAATGAACACTTCTATTAGGGGGATGTTTTATGAAAAAATCCGTGAAGATGTATTGATAAATATAAAAAGCCAAAGGAAAAAAAGATGAGGGGGCCACCAGTAATCTTGATGAGAGAGTGAATCCCATTATCAAACATGTGATCATCCAAAGCTATCTCAAGTGAGGGATGCCTCTAGCTACTCCCAAATCTAAATCATCACTCATTAAAAAATTATCTCTTATATGTGATGTAAATAATACCCATAACTAATAATAATCAATGTGAGATTGGAAACTTTTCAGCCAACACATGATGTGAGTAACATTAGATCTCCTCATCTCTAGATTTATTATGTTAAATAGATTTCCATAAATTGAAATTATTGTAGGGGAAATGGGGAATCACTATTTATGGTCCACTATTATTCTTGGGGGTGTATCAAGGGAGAGAAATTCAGAAGGTGGATTGATTGGTAGGATAACTATAGAATTTTTTTTATTATATAAATAAATTAAAGACATCATTATAAAAAAGGAAGTAGACAATGTAAAAGTGATCAAGACTATAACTTAAACATTAGGTAATCATTCACCACCTTCTACTAGAGTTTTATCCACTTGATATACATGACATTCCTTAGCTTTGTGAGTCAGTCCCTGAGGTACATAACTCTTTTGAGTCCTTATCGCCTGAACCTAATGTCAGATACCTTTATTGGAACCCAAATTATATAACCATGTAATCCTTGATCTCCTATTGAACTCTTTACTCATAGAAATTTCATAGAACTACTATAGGTGACCCATCTTTCCACATTGATAACACTGGCTTTGGGTTGCTGGGTAGACCCTAAAGTCGTGTTTGATCTTTCAATAGTTGATGAATCATGGATCTCCTCTTAATGAATCCATACTCCACTTAAAATGTGTACCACTACTATTATGCATGAATCTATACTTTCTCTTCCTTAAACTATAATATCTACTCATCACAATAGTAAGAGGTCCACCTGCATGAGAACTAAAGGGAAAAAGAATACCAACTAGTTGATCCTCCTCCGTAACCTTCTTGATAGTCAGGGACGTGTGTTGTACCTCTAAGTATGAATCCATGTTGAAACTCTAAACCTACCTTATTTTTTCAAGGAGACATCTTATTTCAAAATTTATTTTCCTTTTTATCCTCATTTTAGGCAAAGAGAGGAGAAAATTATAGAAGCTTAGTTAAATGAGTAGAGTATGCTGAAACCATCTGGGAACCCTTTTATAAATCCTTGGAGTCATTTAATTGGTCAACATTAAGTGTTAGGGAAAAATTAATTGAATAATAGTTTATGTAACATCTCCTTGGAGTGACCCTCATGTTAGATTTCCAGTCCCATTAATCTAGTGTAGGGTAAATGGACCCTCACTGCACACCTGCTTTGACAATATTTAGGGGTTTTCTTGGGTTAATTCACAATTTATTTATAATCCATTATGAATTATTTTAATATATAATAACCATTTATAGAATAGGTTAAACCTAGGATATATTGTATTGAATGGAATTTGTATAAGATCCCACATCTCTATGGTTGTACAGAAATTATTTAATTTTCACGAAACATTTGAATTTTTATCTGGTAGATGGGATGGTTTATTAATTAGGTTTCAGAATGGAAATTAGAATATTTTGACTTCATAAATTTATTTTTTGGGCATCGTTTAAATCACATGGGGTTCTTTGGGTTCTTAGGTATATCTCAATACATTTTATATTTGTATTTTTGGGTTGTGGGAAGTAGAATGAGGTGAACAGTTAGCACATGCTTTGTACTAACTATGAACCATAATCATGATACATAGATTAATAAGGATAAAGGTTTTTGAAAACATGTAAATTGGATCCACTAACCATATGGAAGTATATAAAAAATGTAGATATATTTTTCACTATTGGAACATGAATTTCAAAAATGTACTTCTAACCATTCATGATTGGATTTTGGGTAGTGTGTTGATCGCATAGTTGGTTCTCAGTTTGAAAAAATCTTTAACCAAACCATACACCACATTAAAATTTAATTTTTTACAAAATTTTACTTATGAAAATATAAACCCCCCTTAATTTTTCCTTCCCCTGAACCCAGCACCCCATGTGTGTTCCTCCCTATCTTTCCACTCATTTAAAGTGGATCGTCACCATCTCTCATATGTTTCATTTATCATAAATCATAATCAAGGGACAATTATAAGGCTAATACTCCATTTTCCCATTATCTCTTTACCTAAAATTGGTTCTTTTGAACAAGGTATATAAGGATGATTCCACTAAAGGATGGTGGAATTTTTCTGGTTGGATGGTGATTCTATGTTGTTTGGCATAAAGACATACCGAGATAATGTCTTCACACCTTCAACCATTGTTTTGTTAAAGGTATATGACCTAGTGAGTTTTCTTTTATTTCATTGTTTAATACATTGGCTTATGTTTTAGGTTTTGTTGGGTCGTTGGTTTGAGGTAAATCACTATGAAATGTGTATACTTATTGATTGTGGTTGGATTTGGTTTCAGGGCTTCATGGGCATCTAATGATCCATTTAATGTTTATTCGTAAGTTAATAGTTTTGGTTAATTATTTTTAATTATTTAATTAATTATAGTTCAATTATAATTATTAGATATAATGTTGGGGTGTGGGTATTTGAGCTTTGGTCATTCATCTTGAATGAGTCTGATTGTTGGGTTTTCAGAACATAAATAAAATGAAATATTTATTAATAAGGTATGTTAGAGTAACCTAAGATAAAATAAAGATAAATATTAAAAAAATATCATGATTTAAATGATAATAATAATAGGAATTCACATAACAAAAATATTGAAAGGTTTAGTTCCTCAGAGATTAGAAACATAAACATCTTCTTTTATAATACTCATAATCATTTATATATAATCATGTGCCTCTATTCCCTTATAAGAAATCTCACATGATATATTTGTATTCATATATAGGGGAATGGAAACATAATAAATTTATGATCTCAAACAATCAGTAATAAAAAAGATATATCATAAAGTGTTAGATCATAATCATGAATGAGAATATGAGGTAGATATAAATATATTGATTAAAGATTATTAGACCATATAGTACAATCATATTACCTAATGTAGGGAAATAATATCATTAAAATATTATTAAGAAATCATAAAATATATGAAACATCCCAAATTCATATCATTTATTATAATACATGTGAGCTTGATAAAAGTTTTTTTTAATACTTTAAATATAATTCATGGTCCTAAAAACATGGAATTTCATGGAATCAAAATGCATATTCTGAAATTTTCATAAATTGATAAACAACATTGAAATGTGGCACAACCATAAGTATAGAAAAACATGTGTGAGAAAACCCATTATCCCTATGCCTATGTGAAAAAACTCATTATATCCATTCTTTAAATTGTGAGTCAACCCATCATGCCCCTTACTTTGTGAAAAAAACACATTATGTCCAAATATAACTATATCATGAGATGAAAGCATAAAATGACACTTTGGGGGCAGATATAGGAACCCACATATCATCATTCATACATACGTATTCCACTTAAAATATTTTATCATCATATCTTAAATAAACCATATTAAGGGAATGGGTTTATTAAACATATCACATTACATAAACATAATAAATCACAGGATATTAAAATATCAATTTTCAAAGAATCCTAATATGATAAAATATAAATGATAATAAAAACATATCTTCATCAGATATAAAACTTATAGGGAAAATAGAATATGAAATACTTAGAAAACATTTACTTTTAAAAGAATCATTAACAGGGAAAACTGTTAAAGACAATATTTTAAAAAATGGGAAGTGAAAATACATTAAAAATATTTAATAATGTAACCTTAAAAAATATACAATAGTTAGTAATAAAAAATGTACAGTTGATAATAAAACCTATTATTTTGAAAGTATGAAAAACCTTTTGAACATTTTTAAATAACCTTATTAAAACCCAGTTCTTTAAAAAGGGTATAATTTTTTTTATTTAAAATGAAATAATTGAAAAAATGAGATCATTTGAGATAAAAAAAATATTGAGTTTCAACTAGGGAATGGGGTATATTAGTGTGATATAAAAATATGATCTTGGAAGAAAAATCTATTACATTTAATGGAAATTAATATGATTAAAAATTATTTTTAACAAAACATTAAACTCATCAATGAAGATTTTTTTTTGAAACATGATTTACCAAGAAACTAAGGATCCAATAAATTATAAAATCATCACAGGTTATAATAGATAAATCATAAATGATAATTTAAAATTATGAGTGAATATGTCCTAAGGAATAGATTTGATTCTTTAAAATCCCTTAATGTTGTAGTAAATTGTTAATCAAAAGTCATTTGAAGATTGAAAATAAAATGGTTCTATAAATGAAATTAATTAAATAAAATACCTTACCGAAATAAATTATTGTTTAATATATAAAATATATAAATAATAAATTATTGAATAACATTAAAACATATCTCTATAAAGAAAATTTGAGACAAATAACCCTTAAAACCTTTTTATCTTATGAGTCAAAACCCCAATAGAGAATGAACAATGACAAAAAATTAAAGATAATAAATATAACTAAATAATTCTAAAAAATTAAAATGATTTAGTATTTATAAAATTAAAAATGAAACATAGTTTATAACATATAATTGTCTTACAGTATTCAAAATTATGATAAAGGAACCCCTTCCTTGTTTCCCCTCTAATTCGAATGCACTCTATAATATTGTATATAAAACATTAATATATTAATATAAATTATTAGAAAATAATAATAACTAAAAATATTTATAATTTTCACATATAATCATTATCTACAAGTTTATTGTTTGGTTTTATTTCCTATTTTCCCACATCGGGTGTTTACAGTTTTGACCGTTTATAGTATTTTGGTAGGAGTTGTGTCAGTGTTCATTCCTCTTCTAATTTTCATAATTAAAATTTAATTAATGTTTTTTAATTTACGATTTAAAATTATTTATTAATTTTAACTTATATTTCATTATAAATTTAGTATTTATCCTCAAATATGAAATTGGAAACTAACATTTTTTATAGTTATTTTCATCTGATGAAGTGTGTTTTTATTTAATGAGTTAAATATTGATATATCCTTTACAAAAAAAATTATTTAATGTTATAAAAGAAATTGTTTTTTCATTATCATATATGACATAATTTCTTATCATTATTCAAATAGGTGGTCAAACAGACCCAATCATGAACATAGTTTAACTCAATTGTTGATTATTGTTAAAGATATGTTTATTTTGAAATAATTTAACTAGACAATAAGAATTATTATTTCTTTATTTTTTACCACATTTTAATATTCATTGATAATGAATTAATAACAAAAATAAAAGTGAGAAAAAATGATTCTTCATGAAGGATATAGTATGTAAAATGCACGATTAGTGTTTTCGTTACATAATGATTTAGAGTGGTAAAGTTAAAAAGTAAGTGGTCTTCTTTAAACCATATATAAATTATATAAATTATATTTATTCATAAATATCAGAATTAATATAATCCATTGGGTTGGTGAGGAAAAATTGAAGGTGTTTCTTTGTAGATTTGGTAATTTTTACACATGCACTAATGCAGATTCATGTTTATATTATTAAATGTAAGAGAATAGATAATTTTGGTACACTTATTATAATCACATATAAAATAATAATTATTTAGATGTTATTACCATAATATGGTTATGGTTGGTTAAGAAAAGTATTTATAATAAATAAATGTTATATCCCCTTGATGAAGGCCTCTTATTTGAGGGACTTAGGCAATTTTTTGTGACCAAGAGAATTAATGCATGTAATGTAATTTAATTAGATGCAATTTTGGTAGGACTTCTTGGAAATTTTGAAATATGAGTGTAGTATTAAAATGGTGGAAGTGATCCCCCGTTTATAACTGAGGAAGAGGGACTTATCTATAAGGGGTAAGAGTAGAATATCAAGATTGGTAGGTGATTTAATTAAATAAAAGTTAGTAATGGTTATAGTTAATAAATTACATTCTAAAAAAGGGTTTTTATAATATCTGATTTTCATGATTATTTTAGAGAATTCAACCCACCTTATATTAGAAAATTAAACACTTATTAATCTTAATTAAATTTTCATCATGAAAATTATTTTATTACTAAAAATATAAACATATCATTATAAAAAAAATTTCAAAATGGTGAATCCAAATTTTGGATCCATTTAACCTAATTAAATTTCTAAATTTGAAAAAAGAAACTTTGAAATCCAAACATATAGTGTGTTGAAAAAAATTATAGAAAAAATGTAATTTTAATAATTATGTGTTCTTAGTCTTATAGAAAATAAAATACCCAATAAATGACTTTTAATTCATCTATTTATATGTTTTCAAATAATATTAGAGTATTAATCTAAATTTTATTCATTTAATTTTTCAAAAAATAGTAGTTAGAAAATTATTTTTCTTTTTAAAATGGTCATTTTACTAGGGTTACTAATATTTACCCATGGTAACTTAAACATTATCCCTCCAAGTAATGGTTCACTAATTAAAATAGTTTGACCAACTATTTATTTATTTTAAACCCATTTTATTTTATTTAATTGATCAAAACATATTCTAAAATACTAATATATAATGTTTTCAAAAATTTTTTGAGAACGTATTACATATGTTATAAAATATAAAATATATGTTTATAATTAAAACATTATATTTTAAAATATTCAATTTTATATTTAATACACATATTTTTTTAAATAAAAATGTTTAGTAATTTTTTGTTTATTATTTTATCCGTGAAATGTTATAAAATCATTGGTGTTTTCAAAAAAATTATTTTCACTATTCATATAAAAATTTGATATTTTAAAAAAATTACAAAATCCATATTTAGAAAATATGGCCATGATAAATCAAAAACATGACTTAATTTTTTTCAAATTCACATCCTAAAATATATAAAATTGATTATAATATAAAATCATGAGATATCTTGGAAAATATTTTTTATAGGGAATCATTAATTGGTATATTGAATATTCTTATAAAATTATCCTAAATCATAAATATATAAAACATTAAAAAATATCCAATTATAAAATATATTTTATGACTAAAAATAGATTTTTTAGTTGCTTAGTTGTACAAATTGTGTTCGATTTTTATGTCTAAATTTATATCATTCTGTTATTATATATATATATTTCCAAATTCTATTTACTCTATTTATACCTATTTATCCTATAGAGACCTTATGATAATATATATAATTTTTAAGCCTACATGTGTAGAACAACATAGAAAACTATTTTTAGTTGAGGAGAAAAACTCAGGTTTTTGCATTATACCCCCTAAAATAAATTATTTTCACATAATTTAATTATAATTTTCTTTATAGGTATAGATAATGGTAGAAAAAATGACTGACATGCCTGTAGATATGATCCTCGATATAATAGGGAATAGTAGAAAGAACACATTTTCCCTAAAAATTTCAAGGAAAGTTTTCTCATAACAAGGTTTTAAGGCCCGTTCGTAAGATTTTATTTTTTTCTTAGATAACTTATATTTGGCCTTTCTATAACAGATGGAAACATTTTATTTAGAATGAATTTTTCCATATTCTATAAATTTATATGGAGTCAATGTGATGAAATCAATTATATTTCAAAAACCAAAACATTGTTTTTGAAGTGGATTTTATGAGTTGTAAAAAGTTTATTTCCACCAAAATAATAGTCATACATATAAATGTATTTAAATAAAAATCAGTGATGGTGGAGTCTTTATTTTAATTTAAAACATCCTAGATTCAATTGGATAGATATAACTATAATACATCCAATAATTCTAGGTATATGTTATGTGAAACTGGATTGCTACTATCATATTCATCGATAGTCACTGCATAGCTTATTCATTTATCCATAGGTCTAAGAGGTTATGGATTCCTACCAACCTAATAAATTCTTGGATTATGGAATTGACTTAGATAATGTGAGATTTATCTATTAATAATAAATTAAAATATTAGTGGTTTTCCTTTGATGAATTTTATCTTCTTTCTTCATGTAAATAGAATTCAAAATTTTCATTTTATGTTTTTATTCTTTATGTTCTATTTTACACCAAGTAATGAATATTTTAATCCCATTGAGGAAATTATTATGGTTATTATTTATAAATTTGCGTAGTAGTGGTGTTTTACTATCCTTTTTTTTTATCATAATCATTGTCTGAATTTTAATGATTCCCCATATTTTTTTGCTGGAATCCATATTTTAACTATGGTAACATTTTTCATCTTGTTTCATGATAGGTGGTATGGAATAATGACTATTTTGTTTTATTCCATCACCCATTATGAATGATTTTTTGTTTAGATAATATTTGTATTATCTTTGGAACCCAAGTATAACTTAGTTATTTCTTGTTCCATCCATAACTTAAATCATAAAGTGTTGGAAAGAGTGAAAAAGAATTAAAAATAATGGGGGAATTATCATAATCAAAAAAATAAATATACTATAAAAAATATTTTTCTTTTACATTATCATGTAGGCCTACATTTACTATTGATCAACCTATGTAAATTATTGTTTATCCTATGTTACTTTATGTTGTATTATCTTACATTTCTTAACTTAATCTCCAAATAACTCTTGTAAATCAATCCTTAATATTAGTTCGTAAAGAGCACATGATCAAATAAATAATACCCCCTTGGACTTTCCATCTAGGTGTGTATCCTTAGTCCCCCTTATTGTGAATTAGGGTAATGAACGATACAATTGTCAACAAACCCTTTTGGGGGTGATTTTCCCCAATGTACATATGTTTCATAGCCTCATCCAAATATAGAATCTAGATAGGGATGTATTGTAAGATAAGATCATCTACTCAAGACTTTACTAATATTTATGGATATCATTATATATATAAAATCATATCTTTGGTTTTCTATAAGGTTTTATAAACTAATACTCAAAATAACTAAACTAATCTATAAAAATAAATAACCTTTACCTGATACCAACTAATGAAACCCAATAAATACATAACATAATTATTATAATAATCTCACAATTTAAATAATACATATCACAAACATCCCCATAACCTAGAGACTGAAATTTTTAGTTTCTTAGAGATTATCTATGTTAAAATACTATTTTACAACTCTAGAAAACTATTATATATAATAATATCACTCTAGACCCCTTCAAGACTTCTCATATGGTATAATCATATTTATCGCTAGGGGATTAAAAATATAAGAAAAGGGTGAACTCAAATGATCAGTAAGTGAAAATATGTATCATAATGTGTTATATTATAAGCATGAAGTACAATATGAGGTAGATATAAGTATTTTAAAATAAGATCATAAGACCATGTATGATAATTATAGAACCTAATGGAGCAACATAATTTCATAAAATTATCATTAAGGAACCGTAAATGTCATGACATAGACCAAACACATATCATTAATCATAAAACATGTAAACCTAATATAAACATTTAAAATTCATTTAAAATAATGAATAATAATGAAAGCCTTCAATTTATTAGAAATTAAACACATCTCTTGAAATTGGAATATCTTGGTAAACAACTTGGGATTGTGAAACGACCATATGTATTGGAAAACCTATTTGATCACACCCATTATTCCCAAGCCTATGTGAATAAAAACATTTTGTCTTTCACTACAAATATGTGCAAACTCTTGATGACGATTCCTATGTTAAAAGTTTATTTAGGTCCACTCTAGATAACCACAATAGATATAAACATTATCCAATTAATTAGAGGTAGATATCATAACCCACCCATTATATTCTATACATAAGTGTGCCTCTTAAAATCAATCATCATCATATTTAAAAATAACACATGTAAAGTGAGTGGGTTTATCAAACTTATCACATAACATGAACTAAATAAATCATAGGATATGGACATCTCATTTTTTATAAAGTAATCATAACATAATAACTTATAAGGTATGATAAAAACATCACTTATATGAAAACATTATCTTTTACACACATAATTTTAGAAATTATTACATAAACCCACAATTAATAAAACACCAATGATTCTGAAGACTATGGAATTTGGTTGATTGTATAATAAAAACATGAAATGTGTATAAAATAACATTACTAAAAACTTCCTTAACATGCTCCTAGAATTGTATTTCTCTTCTAAACCTCAAAGGGATAACTTGATGATGTACATAATAAATGGGTGACCTATAAAGTCCGATAATGAAATAAAAAAAGAATAATTTAAGTTAATTTATTTCATGTGATTTTAGAGCCATATCAAGGTAAAATAAGTGGGATGAGATTCAGAATATTTAACAATCAGGCATGATGTAACATGATATTATAAAGGCAACATGAAAATTTATAACAACATTAAACACGACATCATAAACATAGGTAAATGATAATCCCCAAGACATAATCACATGGTAGAAAAAGTACCATAATAGATTAGTTATACTCCATATTATTATAAAATATGTCTCATGATGGTAAAACATTAAAAAATTAGTTTGAGTGTTATCTAGGTGCCCCCATCATATTAACATCATGTACATGAATATGTATACCACATAGAATATACAACACAAAGATGTATAAAATAAATTTTAACCCAAAAAAAATGAGTTTAGATTAAATACATGTAAATCCCCTATCAATGAAAGATAGTTATAATTATTTGAATATATTTTAGGGTAAATGTATATGAGTATTCATAAAAAATATGTTTGGAATGAAAAATCGTATGATAATCTCAGTACCATGTTTGGGGTGTTTAAATATTCATTAGAATGATTAATGGGAGTGAAATGGGTATATAATAAATTTTAAAACCTGAGGTTAGTAATAGGTATATATAATTAAATAATGTAATATGAGAAATTGTGAATTAAAATTAATACGATAATGAAGTTGATTAAATAAAATAGAGAGGGATATGATCACTTACCTTGAGACCGTTATTATGAAATATTGGGAGGTGATTCTTGAGAGATTGGGGGGAAATTGGGATAGTTATATTGGGACAATTCCATATAAATTTATTGATATATGTTTTGTGAGTAAATAGAAATGGGAGGTTGGGTTTGTTTGTATATAAAAACATAAGAGAATACTTTAATAATTTCTAAACATTGGTTTCAGAATGTATATGATAAAGCAATAAAAACCACAAACCATCCCATGGTTTCTAGAAAAAGGGAGTGTTTATCATTATTTTACATTTGTAAGAGCTGATATCATTAAAATAATATCATTGGTGATGTTTAAATTAGTGATGATTATAATGATTTTTTTTTAAAACTTTAAAATATAATATAGAATTTGGAGGGTTCAATAAGGATTTATAAAATTTATCAAATAAACAAACATATAAATTATTTTAATAGGAAAATAAATATTTTTCATGTATATATTTAATGGAATATATTACACTAGTTTTGGGTCATTATGACATTATAATACAAACTGTATGTTTACACTTCTTTTAATATTTAACCAAAAATTTGAATGTCACAGAAAATTATGAAGAAATTTACACTGAATAATTTTGATATGATTATTTAAGAATTAATGTTTATTTCTTCCCAATAATCCTATATTTATTATACTTTATAATTTTAAATTAAAAAACCTCATTTACTAAAATATACAAGTTTTTTTGAAAATAATAGTTTTTTAGCCCTTATAAAAATTACAATTGACATTATAAAATTATATTTTCATTTAAATTTTAATAAAAAAAACTTATTAGGAAAAATTTATAAAAAATAATATTTCTGAACCAAATTTATGAATTCCTTAAACCTAGTGTCCTGATTAAAAAAATTTAATTTCCAAAAAACTCTATTTGTTTTCTATGTTTCAAAATATACTTTTTATTATAGAAATTATTTTATAATTTAAAAAGTAATACTGAAAAGGGAAAAATACAATCATTATTTTATAAAAATAGAATATAAAAATTTATTCTGTTATGGTCTAGATATATGTCCCATTATTACACCAATAAACACCCAAAGGTTTAATTGCATGATGGTGATATTTTTTAGGGTGTTTCGATGTACTTAGTTTTTCCCATGATCTCAATGAGCTTGAACTTCTCCAATAAATGGTATCATTCATGCTTTAGATGTTGAATCTTGGGTTGTTATTTTTCAAGGGTAAAGTCCAGTGATTCTATCTCCATTGGGTTCTATGATAAATGGGCTTCATAGGGTTCAATCTTAATGGTCAAGGTCACCTCTTCTCCCTTCTATTTCAATTATAATATTCAAAACTCTTAATAAATAATATATATAAAATAATTATTCTATGAATAAACTATCAATGATTATGTTTTTAATGGTATTCAAAACATTATAGTTAATATCATTCCAATGTAGTGCATGTGTTCTCTGTAAATACATTACTTTATAATACATTTATTCAAATAAGGGAATTTAATTTATAAAAGTTCAGGTTGATACATTCTTCCACCCTTCATAAATTTTATCCTCAAAAATACCATTTTATAAAATAAAATATACGAGGATACTTATGTTTCATCACCTCTTATGGTCCCCACACCACATCCAAAAACTTGTGGTTCCACTAAATAACATTGACGAGGTGAGTTGTCTTATTTCAAAGAAATTTGACAATATGATATATTACTTTCACTAGATTCTCCTCATATGAAATACCATTCTCCAAAGGTAACACATCCAGATACAATAATTGTGAGGGGTTCAATATGTACTTACTTAATAGGAATACACGGATCATATTATGTACATGAGATAAATTATGTTGCGGTACTAGTGGAAAGGCCACAACTTTGATGTGACTAAAGATCTCAATGGGGATAATTTATTTTGGACTAAGCTTTGACTTCTTCTATAAACTCATGAATTTATTGCTTAGAGATATACGAAATAACACTTTGTCTCAAAACTCAAACACTAGACCAAATTGGTGGTTTTTTATAGATCATTTCTACCTGATTTTTATAGTTTTAATAGGACACTTGATTGGTTAGAAACATTTCCATCATCTCATAAATAAGACTGATTCCTATAAGCTTCTACTATCAACATCATCCCAACATATTAGAGTTTAGAACTTCTTCCCATTTAGATCCTTATAAGTATCCATTTGAATTATAGAATGAAAGTTTTTGTTATATGGTAACTCCACTAGGGGAAGGTGTTGATCCCAACATCCATGGAAACCCAGGTAATTTGATAGGAATATATCCTATAGAGTTTGAATGGTCCTTTTAAAAAAGACCATTCATATGAGGGTGAAAAGGTGTTCTAAATCTCAATATTGTATTAAATACTTGTGGAAGGATTCTCTATAACCTTAAAGGTAAACCTCAAATCTCGATTAGATAATATATAGAGTGGAACTCCATGTAGTCTTACCAAATCCCTTATATAAAACATGGTTTATTGGCCAATAGTGAAATCTTCCTTAATTGTAATAAAATGTGGTGACATTTTAAGGTGATCAACTACCACCCAGATGACATTGATTCCTTTAGTTGTTCTTGGTAGTCTTATTATGAAATCCATGGCTATGTTGTCCTATTTTAAAACATATATAGGAAATGGTTTCATCGTACCCTTAGAATTATATTTTTTGGCCTTGGCATGTTGGCATATCAAGAACCAAGATACGAATCCTGAAGTCCCTCTGTTTATGTTATACCATAAGAAATTTTGGTTCAAATATTTATACATCTTTGTAATTCTATGATAAATAGAGTAGGATAAGATATGTGCATCATCAAAAAGTTCCCTCTTCATTTTTGTTTTTTATGGGCCAAATATCATGGTTCTAAACCTTATAAATCCATATTTAGAAATTTTGAATTCAAAAATATTTTATACTTTATTATGTAGTAACTCATTATCTTTTTATAATTACATGATTATTTCATGACTCAATGGTTAAAAAGTTATTTGGGAAAGTGAGGATGAATATACTTTTATTATTTCCATGTCCATCATTTTCATGTTCTAGAATATTTGATCCCTTTAAATACTCATCATCTATAGGGTTTAGGGATCCTTTCCACTAACTGAATCTACCACATTATTTTCCTTCCGATGATGGTAGTGTATTGAAAAATCCTAATACTTTATTAGTTCAAACAACATTTATTAGTGCATATTAAGCTCCATTTATGTGAATACACAGTTAGGGATTTTATGATCCACATATATATTTCCCAACTCTCCTTGTATATATAATTCTATCAAATATTTAATGTGATGATGACTGAAACCAATTATAGATCATGAGTTGGGAAGTTATATAGATGCATATTAAGTTGGATGGAGGAATAGACTATAACTTTGTCATATTGTATGCGTAAACACCATAATCCATTTTTAGATGCATATTTTTAGATCAGGAATCCTTCCCCTCTAGAAAAAAATGTAAGAATAGGTAATGTGATTATCCTCTTCTTTATCTCTTTAAAGCTACCCTCAGATTCATTAGTTCAGATAAACTTGTCTCCCATCTGAGTAAGCTTGGTTAGCGGGAATGACAAGCAAGATACTTTTCTAATAAACCTTTGACATTTTCAATCTAACATAATGAAATTATGGATTTTCCTCATAGATGTTGGTCTTGGACATCCATTTATTTCCTATGTGTTTGAAGGGTCCATAGATATACGTTTTTTAGTGATAACATTCCCCAGTAAGGACACTTCCTCCAACCAAAACACACATTTATTATACTTTTCAAACATATTTTACGTATTTATAGTATTTAATACAATATTTAAATTTTTCTCATGTTCCCATATTCTCTTAGAGTTTATAAGAATATCATCTATAATTAGTACCAAATTTTTTTGAGGTAATCCATAAATATTATATTCATTAAATTTATGAATATTTATAGATAATTTTTGATTCCAAATGGAATAAATCTGAAGATATAGTATTCATACATTGTATTAAAAGATGTTTTGGGGATATACACCTTCATAACCTTTACTTGATAGTATCCAGACCGAATAAACACCTAAAAGAAATACTGGGATCCACATGGTTGATCAAAAAATTCTTTAACATGTGGAAGAGGAAACATGTTCATTATTATGTTCTTATTGATCTCATGATAATCAATCCAAAGACACATTTAACCTTATTTTTTTTTTCTGATGAATAGGATTGGTGTACTCTAAGGTGAAGAAATTAAGAGTATAAACCCTTTATCAAAATTATCTTGTAGTTTATTATTTATCTCTACATGTTAAACAAAATATATTATAGATTTATTCTTAGATATAAGATATTCTTTTCTTAAAAACTTGATTGAGAACTCAACTTCGTGGCATGGATGAAGACCAATAAATTCAACAGGAAAAACATCATTGAATTTTATTATAAAAGGCATGTCATAAAGGATGATATTTACCTTAGTTTCAATCATTTTAGATAGATATTCTTGATCGCAAGGAAATAATATACATTCCTAAGATGATGGTACCAATAAAGATAAATCCTTCTCCTTAAACTTTTACAGAATCAGGGGTGATTCTCAATACATAGGGGGATTTCCTTATTATGGAAATTTATGTTGTCTTTATGTAATGAAATCCAATACATATCCTGAATAGTATCTAATCCCACTAAATAGAGTATCATAAAGTTATTTTCATAGTTAAGCCCATTTATTTTTATAGGGGGTTTATATACTTTGGATACAATAATTCAACCATCTTTTGTTTTCATTGATAGATTTACTTACATGATTTGCGTTTATTATTGAATAGTTATAATAAAAAAAGATAATATAAAGGATTTCATGGAACCATGGATGATAAGAATGTATTTCAATATTTAATTATCGTTCTATTTATTTTAATCATCCAAATTAAAGGATAACTCATAAATTACATGTATTTATTAATTTATGAATCTATTTGTTTTAATCTATTTTATCCATGATCCATTTCCTAATATAAACTATTATGGGAATTTATTCCCTTAATAATGGTTCATAATGATATTTTGAATTTAACAAAGAATATCCATTGGTATTTTTAAACCAGGTGTGTGACAAGACCCATTTTCGTACACCAGGTGATGATTGAGTCCAACTAAATATAACCAATTCAGGGTTATTACCCCTAAATACCAATGTGCTAGATACCTATCCACAAGCAGTATCCAAACAT
Organism: Viscum album; assembly: GCA_963277665.1. Lineage (NCBI taxonomy): Eukaryota > Viridiplantae > Streptophyta > Magnoliopsida > Santalales > Viscaceae > Viscum > Viscum album. The sequence goes on along the minus strand of OY728165.1, from coordinate 273,723,510 downwards.
GGATGTATTTTCTAGGAAACCACTAAATCTATACTTTAACCAAATATAGTGATTTTTTATTATAGTTATACTTATCCCATTTGTTTTTTATAGGGTTTTCTAATCTTATCCCCAAAAATAATGAAAAATTCTTTTGACTTCAATTATGAAAACTTATGTATTTAACACAATTTATTTTCTAAATTATTACATAAAAGAACAATTAATACGAGCTATAATATCATGAATCCATGTGCATCTTGGTGATTATGAACATTGAATAACAACATGAAAGATTAATACGACAACATTATTGAAAATTTCATTAACATTACCTGAAAATTTGACTACCCTATTAAAACTTCATGGTATGACATGGGGACGTACATAATAATGGGGTAAGATATAAATCCCATTGAGGGAATAAAAAACGAATATCATTGGGTAATGTCGTATATATGATATATGAGGAATATAAAGTTAAAATAAGAGGGGAGAGAACTTGAATTTGGAATAAGAAGGAATGATATAACATGATAGTATAAATGAATCATTGGAATGTGGTGACCAAATTAAACATGAAATCCTAAGCATAGGTCATGGGTAACCTCTAGGACATAATAATATAGTGGAAAAAATTCCATCAGGTATTAGGTTTACTCCATAATAAAACCAGAGTTCTCATGAGATGAAAACTGTTAGGACCAAAAGGGGCCTATATACCCTGAGGGGGGGGGGGGTGAATCAGGGTATGAATATTGTTTCCTACATTCTTCCAGACCCACTAGATATTGACCTCAATATTATAAGGGTAAATTTGTTTGCACTTATGTGTTACTATTGATTTTATTCATCCCTTATTTATCTGATGATGATGATGCTTTGAATCAAATGGAGGAATGAAAATAGGCAAACACAATGATTTTTACTTGGTTCACCCTCATGGGGCTATGTCCAAGGAGCATAAAAAGACAATGTTCCGATGTACCAAATCCACTAAAGCTCACTGCCAATAATGTTTGGGATAGATCAATTCTATACCCATGCTCCCTACCTTTACAATGTTTAGGGTCAGCTCACTGATTTCCCAAGGGTCACTCCCTATTTCTCTTTCTCTAGCTCACTGCCATTAGAAAATATAACATTATTTTTCTTCCTTTTCACACTACACTTAGAAGGGATCCACTCACAGTTTATAGACATGTAGGTCTCTTCATTATCTATAATGAAAACATCCACTACTATATGTAGATTCTATGATGAAGTAAAACTTTCATCCCTAGATGAATACTAATTTTACACTGTTCACTGGGCAACAACCTTTGGAAATACCTTCTCAAAGCACCATACTCTGCGAAGCTCCAAATTTCACGAAGCTCAAAGAAGCCTTCACGAAGCTTCTGCATCTTTGAAAAGTATACACCTTTGTAGAGATCACTACCTCGAATAGAACACTAATTAGTAGAGCTAAGAACTTCGCAATACTCATGACTTCACAAAACTTAGGCTGTCGTAGAGCTCAAGTTGTCGCAGAGCAACTTCCATCCTGAAGTTCACTGAGCCAACGTAGAACACACCAATTTTGTGAAGTTGAATTAGCCACCGCGAAGCTCTTGATTTTCATGAAGCATACTACCTTCACAATTCGAGAGAAATAATTTTTTCATGGAAAAATATCACCTTCTCTCGAGGGGGTCGAGGTCTATTTATAGGAGATTCCAATAACCCTCGAACCTTCCATGCAAAGTCAGCGCCATGTCATCTCAAATCGCAAAGCACTAAAATTTCTGCCAAAATTCTATCTATATCATGAAGCACCATGAAAATTTTTAGATCACAGAGCTCGTCATAATCGTGAAGCATTCTGTCAATTCCTTCAGCATTCGCCACGAAACTCCACTCACAATTCTTTTCTCCACCACAATGCTCTTTAACTATGCTGTTAGCGAAGCTCGTCGTAATCATGAAGAACACCATCAACTTTATTCATGTATTCTCAAAATCTACATCAAGAAGCCCATCCTCGCGAAATTCATTCCTTTTCCATATTTTTATGAGTTCTTCAAGGAAATCCATATTTCGCAATGCTCACTAAACTCCAAATTTTGAACCCCAAAACATAGAAAACACTGGAAAACGATGTAACCTTGTATCTTTTATTTTATACCACCTCAAGATCGTCCATTCCTTTGTCATGGTTCTTTGTCAATAGGGATTTTCAACAAAATCTCTGTACCTTGAAAATTCACCATGGAAACCTGCTTTGTCAACAAACACAATCAACCCAAAAGTGCTGCAATTTTACCTTGAGAGATTTTTTCCCAACAAAAACATTAACAAATTCATTGTAGGACTACCTGGGATCACCCATAATTCTCATGTCATGTAAAAAAATTAGTGGGCCACATTAATCATACACCATAAATATGTATTTCATAAATTTTAACCTAATGATTATGAAGTGTAGTTCAAATACATGTAAATCCTAATTAAATTAATTATAGGTATAATTATGTGAATACACTTGAGTATAAATTGGGATGAGTATTGACAACTCATATTTTTGGCTTTAAAAATCATACGATAATTTTGTTAGAAAAATAGGGTTACAAAAAATTCATGGGATGGATTAATGTGAGTAAAATGGGTCTATAATCACATTTACATCTTGTGGTCAGTAATAGGGATATATAAGAACACAATCCAACATGAAAAATTAGGAATTCAAAGGAATAACAAAAAGAAGGTTATTAAATAAAGAGTAGAAAGAGATGATCCCTTACCCTGAGAGGGTGTTTCTAAAATTTTGAGAGGAGATTATTTAGGGATTATGAAATTGTGGGGTGGATATTGGGTGGAAAAAGAAGAGTAATACCAGGATATATGGTTTTTTAGTGAAGAGAAATGGGGGATTGGGTGGGTTTATATAGAAAAAGAGAGAATACTTATTTATTAATTTCCAAACATTGATTTTTGAATCTATATGTTGCATGTTTAGTAACTTTTTTCATTAAAATAATAACATTAGTGATGTGGAAGTTAGATATATTTATAAAGAATATATTTTAAAACATTAAAATATACTATTGATATTCTATTATTACATATGGAGTTGTAAATTTAATAAAATAACCTAAAAACACATTATTTTAATGATAAATATTTATTTGGTAGTTTATATCTTTTATGGAATCTATTACATAACTTTTGGGTCATTATGATGTCATAATATGTACCATATATTTACATTGTATTTAATTTTTACCTAAAAATTCAAGTCACTCAAAAATTAGGAAACAAATGACTTCATAATTTTAATATGATGATTTAAAAAATACTATTTATTTTATCAAAATAATTCTATAAATATGATAATTTAAACATTAAAAAAATACATGCTTATTAAAAAATATAGTGTTTCTTTACAATAACAGATTTCTGGCAAGTATAAAATTATATTTGACTTCTTAAAATTATATTTTCATTTATATTTAAATAAAAATTATTTAATAACAATAAATTATAAAAATAATATTTATGGAAATAATTATTAAATTCATCAAAAATTTTGTCTTGATTGAAACAGTGTATTTTCTGAAAACACTTTTTGTTTTTCATTGTATCAAAATATAATCTTTAACACGCCCATTATTTTATCATTTAAAAATCAATATTAAAAATGGAAAGAAATTATTATTGTTTTATAAAAATAAAATATACAAATTTATACTATTAGGGTGTAGATTCATAACCCTTTGTTACACCAAAAAAATCCCAAAGGGTAAGGTGTGTGAGGGTGATATTTTATTGTGGAAGATTGACATACATGGTTTGGTCCATGATCTAGCTAATATTGAACTTATCATATTAATGGTTTCATTCCAGATTTAGTTGTTGAATCTTGTCTTGGGCTTCGACAAGGGAAAATGCTAGGGATAGTATCTACCACAGAATCTCTGATAAATGGGATTTATAGTGTACGATCTTACTGGTTGAGGCCAATGGTTCTTCTATCTGTTCCAATAATACATTATCATAACCTTCTATATACTAGTCATATGATCACTATTCAATAGATATATTATCCCAAATTATTTTTTTTATTGTTCTTTTAAAACTTAACAGGTTATAGTAGTCTAATGTAGTGTACATGCTTTCTACTACTATATTACTTAAAAATATATTTATTCCAATAATTGAATTTCATTTATAAAGTTTTTTTCATTAAATATTCATTATAGGTAAACCTTGGAGGAAACATATAAGTGAAAATACATTGAAAACATTCAATTTCTAATGCATATTTAATAATGAACACTATAAAATATATAATGTCTATAGATTATAGAAGTAAAAATATTTTGAAAACATTCATTTAAAAAAATTATTAATAATAAAACCCTGTAAAAGACATAGTTTTTAACAAAATAAAATGTATAGTTGATGAAAAAACAACTTATTTTTAAATAATGGAAAAACCATTTGATGATTTTGAAGTAAACTTGTTGAAAACCTTCATCATTAAAAATTATAATAAAACCATTCCTTTATAGAGAAATAATGGGAATAAAATAGTAATTTTATATAAAAAAATGAGTTTATATTAGGGAAATGAGAACATTATTGGGAATTAAAAATATTTAAATGGATGAAAAATGAATTTTAAGTAATGATAATTATTAATAATAAAAATTCATTTTATCTAAATATTATATTCATGGTGTAAGGATACTTGTTTTTTGTGAAATATGATTTATCAAAAAATAAAATAAAGTGTAATTACATTATAAAATCATCACTCTTTAGACAAGATTAATTGTGGATGGTATTAGACAAATATTAGTGATTACAATCTAAAGAAGATAATTGATTAATGAAAAATCCTCTTATGGATTATGTACTTTTGGAATCAAAATAATTAGATTATTGGAAATAATATATTTCTATAAATAACATGAATTCAATCATGTATTAGTAAAAATAAATTATTTTTTATTATTTACACCATAGAAAAATTAACATGGTGTATAGCGTAAACATGTCTCAAGGGATTCAAATTTATGATAAGGTGACCCTTACCTAGTATGACTGATTAGTTAAATTTTCTCTAACCTCCTATAAAAAACATAATTCTCATAATAAAATATTATATTTATATATATATTCATACATAAAACTATTTATAATTATAATTTACAATAATTATCAAAAAGTATACTAGGTGTCTTTTTTTTTTGATTTTCTTACATCGGCTGTTTACATTTTTGACAGTTTGTCATATTTTCCTGGGAGAATTGTTGGGTTTTATTGATCTTTCAAGGTTAATAATTAAAATTTAATTAATTATTCAATAATATATTTCTTATATTTAATAATAATGTTAATACATCATTTCATGAGTACTTTAGTGTTTATCCTAGAAATTGAAATCGATAATGAACACTTTTTTCAATGCATTTTCAACCTATAATGGGTGTTTTATTAATGAATGATTTATATTTTGATTTATCATATATAGAACAAAAAATAAATTATTTTTTACATAATTATGTCATATAATACTTGAAATTGTGTTCTTATAATGATCTATGATATAATTTCATATAAATATTCAAGTAGGCGGTCAAACAAACTCGATCTTGAACACGCTTTTACTTGATTAGTGAGTATTGCTAATGTGGTGTTTATATTGACATAAAAAATTATAATAGAATAAAATTTTGTTATTTTTTAATTTTTTTAATTTTGAAATAATTTTGATGATGTTTGTATAAATAATTTTAAGCTAAAAGAAAAAAATGATTCTCTGTGGAGGCGATAGTCTACAAAACTGATGATTGACATTTCTATTACTCATGGAATTATAGGGTTCAAGGTAGAATGTAGTTAATAATTTAATAATAATAACTATATTATATATATCATATATATTAATAAGTACTATCATTAATATAATCAATGTGGTTTAGTGATGAAAAATTAAAAGCATCCCTTTGTAGAGGTTGTAATTCAAACACAGACAATAACACTGATTCTTGTTTTTATTAGTAGATGGAAGATAATAAATCATGGTTTTACCATTACTATAATAACATCTCAATACAATAATTATGTTGATATTATTATTATACTATGTTTCAGGTTGGTTTAAAAAGTAAATAATAAGAAATTAACATTAAGAAAGATAAGATACCTACACCGAGACATTAGCCTTCCTCTCATGGGAACCATAGATTTGAGGAATGTAGGATAATTAATAGTGACCATAAAAATTAAGTCAAGAAAATAAATTAAGTATTTGTATATTATGGTGGGGTTTCATGTAAATTCTAAAATATTCATAGATTATTGGAAGGGTAGAAGTGATCCCCCTTTTATAAGGGAGGAAGAGGGACTTTTTCCTGGAAAGTAATTTTAACGGATAAGAATGGAAATTAATGAATCTTAGGTGAAGTAAGGTTGGTAACACATCTAGGTAAGACTTTAAAAACTGAAAAAAATCTCTAAGTTTTAAAGGTCATGTTAGTTTAGGAAAACTTGATCCTCATATTATTAGTCATTTAAACACATATTTCACTTAATTAAATATAACTCATGTCATTTGTTTTATTACTAAAGATTTAAGAAAATAACTATTAAAAATATTAATGTTATTAATATGAACTTGGGATCTATTTATCCGAATTAAATTTCAAAATTGGAGGGAAGTAAATTTTAAATCAAAACATATAATTTGTTGAAAAAATATTCTTCTAGGAAATTTTGGTTTTAATTATTAAGGGTCCTTAGTGTTCTTTAAAATTTATTACCCATTAAATGAGTGTTAATTAATTTTTATTTATTTTTTTGAAAAAATAAAAAATAAAAAATAAAAATATATTCATTTAGTTAAAAAAAATCATTATATTTACTAAAGTAATATTCTTTTAAAAATAGTCATTTTTATAGGGTAACTATTATTTACCCCAGGTAACTTAATCTTTATACCGAAAAATACATCAGCACTTATTAGATAATTTGAACCCTATTTTTTAAAAATTTAAATTCAATTTATTTTGATTCAAATTATAAAAACTCTTTTTAAATTACTAATGTAAAATGTATATATTTCTATAGAAAAAAATACTTATGTTCTAAAATATCAAATATTGGTTTTTAATTGAAAAATAATGTTTTAAATTATATAATTTTATTATGAGGAATAGATTTGATCATGAAAAATGTTATCTAATTTTTAGGTTATACTTATATTCAAGTGATGTTACATAATCCATGGTATTTTCAAAAAATAGTATTCTTCACTATTCCCTAAAAAATCAATTATCATAATAAAATATAAAAAATCATAATATGATAAATGACCCTGATAAATAATTTTTTTTTTCAAATTTATATCCTTAAATTGATATATTCAACATCCTTATTAAGTTATAAAATATCATGAAAATATTTTTTCATAGGGAATCATTTTTTATGTAAATTTTTTATCTAATTTAGTGTTAATCATATATATATCAAACATAGAAAAATAAAAATTTAATAAAATATATTTTAATCATAAATTTGATATTTTATCATTTCCTTAGTTGTACTAATTGTGTTTTATGTTTAAGGGTATTTTTTTTCTATATTTATATGTCACAATTTTGTTTCCACTATTTATATCTATTAATTCTATGGGTACCATATGATGGCCTATATCTACTTGGTTATTGATGTTGTGTATGGATAAAACCCTATAACAATATTTTTATTTAAGTATAAAAACTTGGGTCATTACATATAGGGTCCCTTTAAAATAACCCAAAATCTCGCCTTTTATTTAAATAGAGAATTGTGTGGTCAGGCCGATGTGATCATGCCTTGGACTAGATAAAAGTAAATGTTTTAATAGTGACCACATCAAATATAAGTTCAATTAATTATTCCTTTTTAGAAATTGAAATATGACCCCAAGTATAGTTCCTTATAAATAAATATAATGTGGGTTTTAATATGTGATTTTTGAAAAAATATATGTTTTTATTTTTTGAAATAAGAAAATTAGAATTGTATTTTAGAAATGGTAACCCCAAATGAAGGAATTTTTAAAATAATTAATAAATTTAGTTTTTGAAATGGAAATGTGAAATGAGTTTATTTATATGCATGCCGTGTTTTGTTAATTTGTTTTTGAAATGTTAATTGGAAAAGGTTTTTAGGGAAATGATTATATTTATTAGTGGATTATTTTTCGTAATTTGGAAAACATTTGTTTGGTTAGTTTTTATATATAATAAAATGATTATTTATGATATTATGGTTAACCAAGGATTGAACATGTAACCATGAGTGAAATAGTCATATTATGGTTGACCTGGGGATTAACACGACCCCGAGGTAGATGTAGTGATAATATGGTTAACACAGGGTGAGAAATCCCCGTAGGAGATGTAGAAATTTAGGGATGGGTATATTACCCCTAGATCCTTGTTTGGACTAAGGATGGATATATGAACCATATTTGGTAGGATGAGTTGTAACATTCATCATAACATTATCAGATACACCTCAGTACTAGTCGAATAAATTATGCACCATTACTTGGGTGAACTAAGTTGTGTTCCCACCCTACTCAGGCCTCCATGGAACTTGGATACCTGAGAAGATGATACTTATTATTAGAGATAGTTTTAAATAGGGATGAAATCTGGTTCTTCTTGGGATACTAGGATGGATCATGGGAGTTAGAATCGGGACAGGGATTGGGTCTATTTTTATAATTTCTTTTAATTTTTTTATTTTGGTTTTTGGTTGTATGAATTCCTAGATTATACTGTACACATTTCATTCACTGTGGATTTGTTTATTTGGATTATTTTTTAGACTTGTATGTATAGGAAAAACCAAACATTTTATACAGTTTATTTCATTATTTATTACATAATGATAATTTTAATACCATCTAATAATATTGAGAGGCCACATGTATTTTGAAAATTAAATACATGTCATAGTAACATGAAATAGAGATACAAAAAAAATATTTTTAAAACACCATAACATGCCCCTTAATTCCTTTGATCATCTAATACTATCTACGATAAAAAAAAGGGATATATAAGAAAAGGGTGAGATATAAATATCAGTATGAAAATAATAAAATAATATCATGATGAATTTAATACACATGAGTCAGGATTCATAACTTGGTGAAATAAAAGAGTGTGAATCACAAATATGAACATTAAATCATGATATAAGGTGGTAAAATCAAGGAAATAAAATATTTTTGAAACAACATAAAACATGAAATCATAATCATAAGTCAAGGGAAAAAAATCAAAAATCCTAACATAGTATGATTAGAATAACCTCCGATGCTCCATAATTGGTATCTCAAGATATAAAAAAATTATACCACACATTGATAGGATATATAATTATAGGAGCAACCATCACATTCATATCATCAACATGAATTTGTGTAACACATAGATCATATATACTATGAACAACTTTCATCAATTTTGATCTGCTGATTAAGGTGTGTGGGATACATAATTTCATTTCCCCAATAAATAATGGATAGATATGTCAATTTGAATACCCTTGAGTGGAAATGGGGATAGTTGTTACCAATATAAACATTTAGAATGTAAAATAATGTGATAATTTCCGTACAAAAACAAGTGTACATAAAATTCTATGGAAGGGTTTAATGATAGATAAAGGTTTTATTTCATTTTTTACATCATAATAGTATTAAAGGGATGTGAAAATACCAATTAACACATGAATAATTGGAAATAAAAAGGCATAATGAAGGAAATTTTCATGATTAATGAATATGGGGAAGAGAATCCCTTACCTTTTTGGGGGTGCTTCTAAAACTATGGATGATCTTCATAAGAATATAAGAACACCTTGGGATTGATTTATAGAGGGAGAGGGAGAAGAACATCATGATGAATGGGTTTTTGAGATAAGTGAACTTAGAGTATTGGTTGATATTTATAGAAAGATATGGGAATTATTAATTAATTTCTAAACATAGGATTTGTACTCTATACAATAAAATAATAAGCACCACATAACATCCTTGAGTTTTTTTCAAATGGTTTCTACCAAATAGAAGTGGATTTCAATATTTTATGATGAAAAAATGGAATATATTAAAATAATACAATTGGTTAATTATAAGTGAGGCATGTTTATAAATAATTGATTTTAAAACCTTAAAATATTTTTAGATGTTAAAAAGGTATTCTTTTTATTTATTGCGTCAATTTTAATCACCAAGGTACAAATTATGAAAATAAAACCTAGAAAAGGAAAAGGGAACATGGGACAAGGGGGTCTAAAATAGTTCAAAATAAGGATTTCCTATCTAACCTGATCAATAAAGTGTGGGTGAAGGGTTCTGTCGCTAATGAGAATCATACGAGGATTATATTGGTTTCCTTGTTCAAAATGAAGATTCTAAAACTTTTTACCTTCTCTTAATGCTTTTATTAAGATAACAACATTAGGTATATAACTTATAAACCTTAAAATGTGGTACACGATGGACCAGGGGGTGCTAGTCTTTCCTTGGATGGAAATGTTGGTCACCATTGAGCTCGTTTCAATTACATTAATTAGAGGACTCATTAATGGTTTATAAAATTAATCAAATAAATTCAAAAAAGAATTATTTTAAAGGGGAATTACATTTTTAGTTATAGATTCCCTTTATTGAAATCGTTATATCACTTTTGGCCTATAATGATGTTATAATACATACAATATATTTATGCTGTATTTATTTTTCACACAAAAATTCAACCACTTCAGAAAGTTATGAGAAAATCACAATTGGATAATTTGGACATGATGATTTTAAAAATAATAATCATTTTATCAAAACAATTATATAAATATTATAATTTATACTTTTAATAAAAATCCACATTTACTAGAAAATAAATTTTTTACAATATAAATATATTTCTGGAATATATAAAAATTTACATTGAAAATTGTTAAATTATATTATAATTTATATATAATAAAAATATTTTTTTAAAATAATATTTCTATTAAAAATTATTGAATTTACTAAAAAGTGTTTTTTAATTGAAATCATATATTTCCAAAAAAATACAATTTTCATTTTCATATATCAAAATTAATTATTTTATCAAACTCATTCTATCATTACTTAGATAATAATAATATAATTTAAAAAATAATTATTTAATTAAAAAGGAAAAAAATAAATTTGTATTACTAGGTTCCTGATACATAACCTCATGTTACACCGCTGTACACCCTAGGGGCAAGGTGTGCGATGGAGGTATATTCATGGTACAGTTTAAAAAACGTGGTTTGTGTTGTGATCTTGATAAAATTGAACTTATCCCATAAATGGTTTTTTTCAAGCTTATTTTATTGAATCTAGGCTTGGTAACCATCAAGGGAAAATCCTAGTGATGCCATCTCCCTTGAAATCTCTGTTAAATGGGATTTATATGGTAAGATACTAATGTTTAAGGCCATTAATTATTCAGTATGAATTAATTAGACTTTATCATAACCCTAAATATATATGCTTCATAATAGTCAATGCACAATGGACATATTATAAATAGTTATGATTCATAATTGCATTTCTAATATTACAGGCACTATTTTAAAATTATCCAAAATAACCAAAGTAGTGTACATGTTTTCTATAACTATATTACTTAATAATAAACTTGTACATTGAAATAAAATTTCATTTATAGAAGTTCATGTTATTAAATTATTCCATACTTTAGAAATTTCCCTATCAAAATTTCATTTTACACACCAGAATAGATGCGCGTAATTCTCTTTCATCACCACTTTTGGTTCTCATGTTTCTTTCTCAAACTTATTATTCTTCCAATGTAAATTGACTAGGCGAGTTATCTTATTTGATAGAAATTTGTCTCTAAGATCTAACATATACACCTTGATCCTCATATAAAAGATCATTCCCCAAGGGTTTCACCTATGCATTCAATACATGTGAGGAATTTGGTATGTAATTCATCAAGAGGTATACATGAAGAAATTATGAACTTGATATAGGTTTGTTGGAGTGTTAATCGATGTGTCACAACTCACATGTGATCATGAATATAAAAGGGTATGATGTATCTTGGAATAGTATTTCCCTTCTTCTAGAACCTCATTCCATTCATCCTTGGTGATATATGACGGAATAACTTATCACCAACCACATATCCACATGTCCTTGATTATTTTTGACATAGATTTAATGTAAACTACATGAAGATTTCATATGATGTTGAATGTTTTAAGCCTTCTATATCATCTCATGAATATGATCAAGTTACATAACCTTATTCTCTAAAACATCATCCAAACATGTTGATTTCTGAAACAACTTCCAAAAAAGAGCTTCATAAGTTTCCATTTGAATTCATGAATAGAAATAGTTTATATATTAGAACATCTATAGGGGAAGGTCTTTATCCTAAAAAAATGGGGAAAACATTTAACATGATCTCAGTATATCTTCTATTGTTTGAATACTTATTTAAGATTGATATTTTTTGAGGATGATTAATAATATAAAAAATCATATTTTTGTTTAGTTCTTGATATATTCTTCTAGAGAACCTCAAGGTAAAACAAAGATCTATATTAGATACAATGAAGAGTGGTACTCCATGCAGTCTTACTAATTAACTTATTTATATCATAGTGATTTGGTTGAGAGATAAATATTCCATGATAGATATGAAATGTATTGAAATTATAAGATAATTAATTTCCACCAAGATTCCCTTATTTATTTTATATTCCCCAGGGAGTCCTATGATGAAATTCATGGTTATGTTTTCCCATTTTCACACCAGAATGGTAAGTGGTTTCATCATACCCTTATAATTATATCATTCATCCTTAACTTATTATTTTACCAAGAATCTAGGTAAAAATTATTTTATCTCCCTCTACACGTCATCACACTATAATTTTTGCTCTAGATCACCATACATATTAGTGCTTCCAAGATGAATAGAGATGATGAGTTATACACATTATAAAAAAGGTTCCATTTCAACTCTAGTTTTTATGGGACACATATTTGGGATCCAAACCTTGTAACTCAATATTTAGCAAATTTGAAATCTATAATATTATATTCTATTAAATATAGCTCCTCATCAACTTATGTGCCTCCTTGATTCCCTCAAGAATAGGAATTTGAGTAGTTATTTGAGTAATATAGGATACATATCCTTTTATTATTCCCATATTCGGCATTTACACTTTAAAAGGGATTTTATACCTTTAAATCCCCATCATGCATATGGTTGTAAGATCATTTCTACATAGAGTATTTTCCACTCTATTTTCACTCCTCGTATGGTAAGTGATTGAACAATCACAATCCTTGATTATCTCTAACCACCATCATAAGAGCATACTGAGACCATTTGTGTAAATATATAATTTTGGATTTTATTATCCATATACATGCATCAATTCATACCATATAGATAATTCTTAAACATTATTAATTAAAAGATCAATGTGTTTAATTCCATATCTTGGGTTCTAGAGTTCATCATAAGCACCTTTAATTGGAGGGAGGCATAATTATTCAATATTTCATCTTGTATGAGTACAAAACAAAATCATTTTCAGGACACATGACTATATATGGAAAATACTTCCCCATTGGTGAGAAATGTGACCATAGGTGTAGTTATAAGCATCTTCTTTAATTTTGAAAATCTCTCTTTACATTCATCAGTCTATAAAAACTTTACTCCATTCAGAGTTAGCTAGGTTATTGGGCTTGTTAATTATAAATATTTACCTAGAAATTGATGAAAGTACCTAGATAATCCAATGAAAGTATTTTTATCTATTATATACATTAATATAACCCATCCATCAATTACCTCAGTTTTCCAAGAATCCATACACATCCCTTTTCTAATAATAACATGACCCAAGAATGTTACTTGATCTTATTATAAGTTTTACTGATAACATAACTTCTTACTAAGAGGAAGACTTTGAAATTCATTAAGGAACATATTATATCATAATGAGAATGTTATCAAAGATCATCATTTCATTAGTCTAAATCATTTAAACAAGATACACTTTTCATAAGGAAATAATATCCAATATTGAGATGATGATTCCATATGAGATTTGTCCTCCCCATTATACAGAATGGGAGAGTGATTCATGATACTGAGGGTGAAATCCATCTCTAAAAATTTTCATTGGATTTATACATGAAATACCAATTCAAACCTAAAATATTATCTAATTATTATAATGGTACAATGGTAATATTTTCAATAAGTATATTCCCAAAATCATCAATATGTGATACAATATTCACAGAATCCCCCTGGTGATATCAAATAATTTTAGGTGACATATTGATGTTATTAAAACAATTAATAGATATGTTAGTATGGAATAAATTCAAATATACCATGATATAAAACAAATCTAGAGTATAGGTTATGTGTAATTCAATCCTCATGATCCATCTTAGTGATTGTCATAGCATATGACCTTTTTATTAGGTCAGAATAAAACAAATCAACACAAGAGGGGGTGAATTGTTTATTTTAAAAAATATCCTACAATTTTGTATTTTAAGACCCTCTATAATTTATGCAGATAAGTATAATTATATTCTATATGAAAATGAGTATCAAATAAACATAAAGAATGAATAAAGATTTTTATAGCCATTCCGGGCACAAAGATCCCCTAGTCCACCCCTCCAATCACTCTCTCTGTGAGTTTGGTGAATTTCACTAGAAATGTACTATAATCCTAAGACCATAAATCCATAGCTGAGTGCAGGCAGTTGACACCTTTACAAAATAAGGATAAAGATATCCTTATGGTTCATTAACATGGAACCAGTTTTTCACAGCATAGATTGATAAGCTAATATTCCACCACAACTGAATCAGATCTGTTTAAACTCAAAAAAATCGAAAGAAATTTATTCGAAGATAGATCATGTTGAACATAAAAATTTCAATATAAAAAATTAATAGTAGATGGATCTTTGTGTTCAGAAAATAATTTCTTCCTAAATGTGTAGATCTGAAGTGATCTCATCTTCAAAAATATCTTCAAATATAACAGAAACAAATAACAGTAGTAATCTTATAACAATAAATGATTGAACATGTATGTATCCAAATTGTATCTTCTTCCAGAATCAATCATTATTTGTAGTAGAACTATTAGATATGTTTAAGAAAATGAAATCATATATCAAAATAGTTACTTGTATATCCTACATTATGAAATGACACACCGAGAGAATATATACAATAGATATTCTATTTTCTAGAATTTTAGATCCACAAAGGTCTCTAGATAAGTCATGGAAGTTCAAATTTGAATTAACCAGGGGATTCATAAAATACCTTTAGAATATGAGATATTTTCTTTGTTGAATATAGTTCTTCGAATAAATTATAATGATATCTAAATTGGTCAAAAACGAGCTTAAAAAAGCTTATAATTACATAAAGACTTTTGCAGAAATATCAGATGAAATCACGAAATCAAATCTCTAACATTGAAAATTCAAACAGTGGGTTCCTTCACAAAACAAAAAAACAACAAACATAGTGTTCAATTACATATAATTCATTATCTGAGCATAATTTTGTTGATGTATGTTTGATCATAAATGTACGATCGATGGACTATATATTTGTGTCATCAAATATAGGGTTCCTTACTAACATAGGGTTATTTAACCAAACGTTCATCTCTTCTCACACATATGGTTCAATCCAAACGTAAGGTTCATTATAAATAATTTCCTTCAAGAATAGGGTTAATGATCCATACAAACCTTCTTCCAATGTAAAATTTAATACAAACATAATATTTTAAATCTATATGTATTTTCCCAAGCGTTGGATTTATTCCTTATATTATGTTTCGAATGTAGTGTGTGAACAGTGTTTCCAGAATACGCTTAAGAGTGTTCGAAAAATTTTAACAAATATTTCGAGTGAATTAAAAGCATGAATATAATTCAAAAATAAATAATACAAAAAATAATAATTTCCTAAAATACAATTAAACTAAAATCCTTAGTAAAACAAACAAGGTTATTTGTGAGAATCAAAATCACAAAAAAATTATAGATTATTGTTGAGATAATACATGAAAAACAATCTAACTCTTTTTTATGATAAGAAATCCATAAAATAGTTAACAAACTATAGAATTTTTTAAACATACTTAATGTTTGATTTCACAGAACTATTTTGATATAAAATGAAATAAAATATTGTGTTCATCCAATTTTCTCCCCCTTTTTGTGATATCAAAGAGAAAGTAAAAAAAGATTGAAACACTTTTAATTTTTCACATAATAGTAAATAATGATTATAGTATACTGATTGGATAAATAATGCATTGATTCTAGAAATAGATATAAACATATACAAATAATGATAATGAATATAAAATAAATAATAAAAAGGAATTTTATTATAAAAACTATACAAATACATTAATAT
Organism: Viscum album; assembly: GCA_963277665.1. Classification (NCBI taxonomy): domain Eukaryota; kingdom Viridiplantae; phylum Streptophyta; class Magnoliopsida; order Santalales; family Viscaceae; genus Viscum; species Viscum album. The sequence goes on along the minus strand of OY728165.1, from coordinate 273,706,984 downwards.
AGTGTTGGGATAAGTTAAACAGGGTGGAAAACTAGTCAAGTGAAAGGTTAAAGGGTTTGGTCTGTGTCAGTTTCTGGTTCTGGTTCTGTAGGAGCCTGAGCTGCTTCAAAAACCACTTTCAGTTCTTCCACCTGAGCCTAAAACCATTCTAAATGATTATCTCTTAACTTCTTTATCAATATTTTTCGATCTTGACTAACTTTCATATTTAAAATAAAATTGTCATTCTAAAAGTTATGATTTTTTTTATATTTGAAAAAACTGAGCGAACTTATCAATAAACTTATTTAGCAGTATCCTGATACCTAGTTCACTTGATATCAGTTGCTCAAAAAGAAACATCTTATTGTCCAACATCACGGAAAAGGTTCACTATTTCACTAAAGGCTCCATATTCTTTTTTTTATATCATACAAAATATATATGATAACCTGAAATCTTTTTTTTCACATCAAGGAAGGTTAATGGGGAAGCGGTAGAAGCAATGAATTTTCTAAAACTTCCCTTGATGGATTTGAACTCACTCCCTAAATACCATTTTAATTCTGAAAAATCTATTTCATAAAAATATTCACATTTGATCTTCCAAATCTCATCCAATATTTCTATTTTAAAATCATCACAATATATCTTTGACACACATCTCTTTTTAAGCTCTTGAAGCTATGTTTGTGAAGATTCAAATTCCACCCTTGGAGTAGTTGAATTTTACAAATTATCAAAATATATTCTTGAAGCCTCCATATCCTATTTAATATTCAAATTTTCTTCCTAAACTTTATTAAAATTGTATCAAGATCCTCAGTATGATTATTCATGAAATTAGATGTTCCTTCATCTTGATTCATTGACTGATAAACAACTTCAACAATTGCTAAAGGATCTATAGAAGATTTATTAAAAAAAATATTCTATATATTTGTTGATTAAAAATAAAGGATATAATATCTTCATACTCATGATCTTGATTTTAAATAGATCTAAGGTCAAATTGAAATACACCTTCACGATGATATTTCAAAATTTGAGCTATTTCAATTGAAGAAATTTAAAATTCCTTATTTTATATTCTTATGAATACAGTATCTTATGTTTCACAAAAAATAAGCTAAAAACCACAATTGAAATGCTTTAGTTCTACTTTATAAAGAATTTTTGTATTTTAAAAATTGAATATAAATTACAAACCTTGAAACGCAAGCACTTAGTTGAGTAGAAGATTCATGTCATACAAAAAATCAAAGTCTATAACTTTTCCTTGAAGAATCTTTCACGAGGAAACACGATAACGCTTCAGGTCACTAGGTTTACCTCTATCAGTTCACTTTGGGTTTTCCATTTCTGAGAATATAAATGTTAAAGGTTTTTCAGATGCTCTAATTTAGGAGAATGAAAAGGGTTTTGGAAGTGAAAACGGTTCAGAAATGAAAAAGTATGATAAGTCGAAGGGTTTTATGATAGGTAATGATGTGATATTGTCTCTCATGAAGATTATGTAGGGTAATCATTAGTGTTTAGATTTTGAAAACATGTGATTGGAAATTAAAAATGTAAAAAAAATACTTAAGAAAATAAACAAAATACTAACATTGGCATAAAAAATAAAATAAATAAATAAAAATAGTAAACCATTTTAATTAAAATAAATAAAATCTAGAAACATATTAATGGAAATAAATTAATAAATATTTACTTAAAATTAAATAAACTCAACTCCCCATTAATAAAATTAAAACTTGATTTAGGAAGTGGTTTAGAGAAAATATGAGCTAATTGATATATAGTATTAAGAAAATTCTAAAGATATATCCTCTTTAAGAACACGATATCTTAAAAAATGATGCCATATATCAATGTGCTTAGTCCTATAATGAATTATAGGATTTTGACATATTTTTAGTGCTTTTATTATCACATAAAGTTGGTATACTATTAAAATATAGTCCAAAGTACTGTAGAGTGTTTTTCATCCATAATAGTTGTGAACAACAACTTCCCTCTAATAAATATTTTTCCTGAGTTGTTAATAGGGAAACTAATAGTTTTTTCTTACATGACCATGACAATAAGTTTTTTCCTAAAAAGTGATAGATTCATGAGTTATTTTTCAATCTAATATACAATATCCAAAATAAATATTAGAAAATGAAATTAAATTAAAATCAGAAATATTGTGGTAAAGAAGATATTGAAAAATAGTTCCTTTTAAATATATAATTTTTTTAATAGTAGTAAGACGATACTATTTTGGATTTGATTGAAATATAGAACATAGACATATAGAAAACACAATGTCTAGTCTGCTAATAGTATGATATACTAAAATACCAATTATACCTTCATATAACTTATTAGCCATTGGTTTTCTTGATTAATACAAAACAAGTTTTATATTAGTACACATAAGAGTTGTATATATACTGCTATTTTCAAGTCTAAATTTTTTCAATAAATAAATAATATATTTACTTTGTTTTAAAACATTTCCATAATATTTTTGATAAATATTAAATCTTGAAAATAAATTTAGTTCACTCATCACACTCATATTAAATTATTTTTTGCATTAATTTTGAAAAATCATTAAAAATATTTTTATTAATTAAACCAAAACTAACATCATAAACATAAATTTGAACTAATAAAATGTTATAACAAACAGTTTTCTTAAAACATGTTAGATCTTACAATCCAACTATAAATCTATTTCTCAAAATAAAAGAACTCAATATTTTCTACCATTCTCCAGGTGCTTGTTTAAGTCCATGTAGATATTTAGTATGTTTAAAAACCAAATTTGGTTTTTGAGGATTTTTAAAACTAGGATATTGTTCAATATAAACTTCTTCTATTTATTAACCATTTAAAAAGTAGATTTAATATTCATATGTATAATATAAATTTATATGAGATGCATAAGTTAGAAGGATTCTAATGGGTTCTAATATAGCTATAGGGGAAAAGGTTTCATCATAATCTATAACATCTTCCTGATTATATCCTTTAGCATCTCTTATAGTTTTATTTCCAGTAATAATACCTTGATGTACCTGTTTGTTTCTAAAGACCCACATAGTTCCTATAAATGGATAATTGGATGGTATTTCTAATAATTTTATAACCTCATTCCTTGTGAATTCGTTTAGTTCTTCTTTAATTTCTGACATCCAAATCTCATCTTCCAAGGACTCTTCAAATGGAATAAGTTATAAATGAGATAGAAAGGTAGAGAATTCAGTCAGGTTTCCTATATTTCTTCTAGTTCTAATTCACGTATCTAAGTCTCCTATAATAGTTTCTAGAGGATGGTTCTTTAAGGTTATAAAATTTTTAGGAAGAACAATTTTATGTTCTTTTGTTTCATGTTCTTCTGAAATTGATTGAATTTTATTAATATCATTTTTATAATCAATTTTAGGGGTTTCATGTCTCATGTTATCAAATGAATTAGTAACATCATCAGTTTGATATTTCTATTTAATTAAAGGGTCAATTTCATCAAACATCACATGGAATGATTCTTAAACAATACTTGACATGTTATTAAACACTCTATAAGATTTGGAAGTTGTATAATATCCTAATAATATTCCTTCATCAGCTTATAGATTTAACTTAACAAGATTTTACATAGTATTCAAGATATAAACCTTTAATAAAAAAACATTAAAGTACATTAATTTCAGTTTTATGTTATTCTAATGTTTATAGGGTGTCCTTTTGAAAATAATCCTCAATAAAACTCTATTCATGATATATTAGGTTGTGCTTTCAGATTCTACCCAAAATAAGTAGTAAGACTGTATTCATTTAGCATATTCCTTTCCATTGATTTAATAGTTCTATTTATTCTTTAAATAATTCCATTTTGTGAGGTGTTCTTGGTGCAGAAAAGGTGTGTTTAATTCCCATATTTGATAAAAAAGAATTAAATTATTTATTTTCAAATTCTTCACCATGATCAATTCTTAATATAATTATTTTTTAACCTTTTTCATTTTGAAAAAAATTACAAAAACTTTCAAAAATAGAGAAAACATTACTTTTGAGTTTAAAAAAATAAACCCATGTAAATCTAGAATAATAATCAACTAAAACATATACATATAGTTTACCATCGAAACACGGTCCTTTGGATAGTTAAAATATGTCCGTATGGATAAGTTCTATGGGTTTAGATGTAGCAATTATGTAAATAGATTTGAAATAAGATTTGTGTTGTTTTCCAATTAGATATTAATCACATAATCTATCAAAATCAAATTTAATACTATGAAAATCAGAAACTAATTGTTTGTTATAAAATTTATGTAAAGAATAAATATTTCCATGGCCAATTTTCATATTCTAGATACATGAATCATTTGTATTAATAGTTAAAAAATCAATTTCTATTTATACAAGGAATTTAAATACAAAGTATAAACATTATCAGTTCTAAGTTGTCTAAATTTAAACAGACTGTTTTTAAAAACTAAGAAGGAATTTTTTGAAAAATCAATATAAAAACCATCATCACAAAGTTAAGAAATACTTATCAAATTGTGTTTTATCCCTTTCACATTCAATACTTTGTAGATTGATATATTCTTTGGATCTCTAATAGTTTCAACTCAAACGATCTTTCCTTTTTCATTATCACCAACAGTGACTAAACCTCCATTCATTTGAGTTAGTGTATAATTTTTTTGATTCTCCACTCATTTTCCTATAACAACCACTATCTATATACTATACAATATATATTTTTTTCATGTGGAATGTTTCCTGCGAATGTAATTAATCATGTTTTTGTTTTGGTACCCATATCTTTTTGGGTTATAAAGTATTATCTAATAATGACCTGGGTATCAAAATATACTATATTTTTCCATAATGTATATTACTTTATTAAGAAAAACTTTTAGAAATAAATGATATTCTAATACCACCAATTTTAGTATTTTTCAAATAACAATTATTAGTCAAATAACCTTTTGTTCCATAATAATAACGGGTAGAATTTTTTTAATTGGGAACAAAATAATTTTTATATAATATTGATTTCTCACCCTAGATTTATATTTAAAATATATATATTTTAATGACATTATCTACAAGAATTTAACTTAACACTTTTTATCCTTTGGTAAAAGTGATTACAATACTTTTATAGGATTCTACATCATATTGTAGTTCATTAATCCTTTTCTCATGATAAATGTAGTTTTTTTGTAGATGAGTTTAATTTAGTAACTAATTCATTATGTTGTTTTAGTAGAGTGTCCCCTTCACATAAAAGTACTTTATTATTTTCTCTTCTTTAACTGAGAATCATATTTTTCTTCAAATATAGAAAATTAGGAAGCTAATTTTACATTTAAGAAACTATTAGAATCAGAGTTAGAAGAGTAATAAGTTTATACCATTTCTTCATCTTTCTTGGCCAAAAAGCACATATTAGTTATGATATTTGATTGATTTTTTATGAATTGTATTTTTAAGAGCTGTTGGAGTCTTCTGATACACTAAAAGTAGCTTTTATTTCTATTTTTTTTCTTAGTTCTCATAATCAACATTCTCCTGATATTTATTTTCTAGAAATTTGTTTTCATCTTTTAGTTGAGGAAAACCTGGTCTAATATGACCCAATTTTATGAATTCATAGAATCAAGCTTCACTTGGTAATTGATTATCTCTAATAAATGATTTTATAAAACATGATTTTTTTTCTTATAGAATGTAATGAATTTTTTGGCTAGATGATCCAGTTCTATTTTAGAATATGAGGAATCTAATTTTTTTCTATTCTTTTACAACTTTCTTTGTTCTTATGCTTTGCTTCTAAGATGTTACTTTTAGAGTATTATTTTCCTTATTCAATATAATTTTATGATCTTCAGATTCACATTACATCCTAGCTTCATACATCATCAGTGACCCAATTAATTATTTCATTTTCAGATCCTTGCGGGGTGATGATTGCTAAAAATCAGTAGATATGACATTACATATCAAAGGTAGTACTATAAAAACTTTCAGGGATTGATCAGATTGTTTGATGGGTTATCCTAAGACAGTTATATTGTTGAAAATTTCTATATTCCTTCCATTAATCTTCATGTTGATTTCTCCATCAAACATTTCAGGTTAGAAGTTTCATACCGCATCTATCTAACATTTTCTATTCCTTCATAGGAAACTTCAATAGTTATCCACATCTCAAAGTTAGTAAGACATTGTGATACATGATTGAACTCATCTGGTCTAAGACACAAACAATAGCATTTATTTGTTTTGAATTGATAATATATTCATCTTCTATTTTAGTAGTCCAGGTATATAGTTTCTCAAAAATCTTATATGGAGTCATGATTTTTAAGTAAACTTTGAATCCATGATATTTTTAATAGATAAACATCCTCGATTTATTGCACCCATAATTTTTACCATTAAAATATGGAACATGTACCATAAACATTCCTTCTCTTGAATCATCCATTGCAATCTTTTTATAGACCTTATACTTTTTTCTTGTTATAGCTTTATCCAAAAGACTCTCTTGTGATCCCAATTGTTAGGTTGGAATAATAAAAAGTTACACAAGAGGGGGGTGAATTGTATTTTTCCAAAAACCTTCCAAAATTATGTCTTTTAACACCCTCTATAATTAATGAAAATAAGAAGAGTTTTCTTCTATATGAAAATGAGAAGTGGATAAATAGAACTAACGAACATAAGTTTTTAATATTATCCGGGGCACAAAGATCCCCTAGTCCACTCCACCAATTAATATTTATGCATGTTTGGCCTATTTCACTAGTAAGGACCTCTTATCATAAGACCATAAAACCACAACTGAGTGAATGTAGTTGAAACCTTTACAAAATAAATCTAAACAAAGACTTATGGTTCTTTAACTCAGAACCGGTTTCAAAAATATTAGATGAAGAAGTTGAAACTCCACCATAACTTAATACGAGTAGTTGAAGCACAAACAAATCAAAAGAGATTGATTTGAAGATGGATCAGGTTTAATATCACAATTGTAAAATACAAAATTGATAGTAGATGGATCTTCTTATTAAAAAACAGAGTCTTAAAGAAAGTTTATATCTAAAGCGACATTTTTTGCAAAGATATCATCAATAATAATTGAAACAAATAGAAACAATAATCGTACAGTAGTAAAATATTGAACATGTATGTCTCCAAAGTGTAGATTCCTTCAGAATTGATTGTTCATTATAACATCACTAAAAGTTATGTTTATGATAATGAAATCATATATAGAAATAATGACTTGTATACCACGTATTGAGAAACAATACATTGGTAGAGTATAAACAATCACTACTAGAAAATTGACCTATACCCATGGTTTCAAACCGTGGGTATAGCCCATAAAACTGTGGGTATAGACTATACCCATGGTTTTATGAACCATGGGATCCCGAGGAATCAGGATATCCCTATACCCACAGTTCTGTAGAAACTGTGGGTATATCCAACTGAAATCTCATATTACTAACGGTTCTGGTAAACCGTAGGTATACATATATACCCACGGTTTACAAAACTATAGGTATACATTTTTACATCCCAAATTATAGACCCATGGTTAAGTAAACGATGGGTGTAGATAGTTTTTTCACAGCAAACATACCCACAGTTCAACAAACTATTGGCATAGATAGTTTCGAAGCAGCATATATACCCACGGGTTGTTGAACCGTGGGTAAAGATGGTTTTCCTAAAAAAAAAAGCTACCCACATTAGCCACTATAAAACAATGAACTTGAAACCCCCCTGTAGCCCCCACTGGACCAGTAGCCAATCGCCCTGGGACCTGCAGCCCCCCCATCCCCTCTGGACAGACCCCCCCTACAGCCCCTCAAACCTGTGGCACCCCCCATGGACATACCCCCCACTACAGCCCCCCCACTGGACCTGCAACCCCATGGACAGAACCCCCCCCCCCGCCAATGGACCTGCAGTCCCAGCCCCTCCCTCCCCCCTGGACTGACCCCCCGGACCTGCATCCCCCTCCCCTTGTTCCCCCCTTGAACCCCCCACTGGACCCCCCTGAACCCTAGACCCCCCTGGATAGAACCCTCACCCTGAAACCCATGAGACTTCTTATGAAACTGTGGGAAGATGATAGAGAGTGTTCTACCTCAACAATTGATCAGAGATTAGTGAATTTTCTGGTCTGGTCTATTCAAGATTTTGGACAGGGAGTGGGTTTCGATCTTTCTATGGTTAGGGAAGCGGAACCAGTTCCAGTAAAATACAATTCATTGGAGTTTCTCCAGAAAATAACTCACACCTTATGAGGTAATGTTGAACCCTATGAAGATGAGGTGTGTCTTGAGAATACAGTGATAATGATTGAATTTGATGAAAATATGAAGGCTATCAGAGTAAAATGTGTTTCTCTCTTGGTAGAGGGTCCTAATCAAAGACGTTGGGACTCAGTGATTCAAACTAGGATGACTGTAGATATATGTTGAAATATTTCAAGATCATTTTAAAAGATCATAAGTTTATTGAGGATCTAGCTTATTCCAGATACCGGGAGTATATTTATCTTTCTAAAGGTGGTTGATCAGTGATGGAGTATTCCAGTCATTTTTCTGAACTAGTGCATTATAGACCCTAGATCTTTTCAAATTAGTATACTAAATCTTTGAAGTGTGAGATGGGACTAGAGATATAAATTTAATCTAAGGTATTTTTTTCAAATCGAAAATTTACAGTGAGGTAGTTGATCATTATTTCAAGGTTTAGATCAGCTTGAAAGGAATGTCTAGTTATATTGGACACCCCTTGGACACCCCTTGGAAACCCACTATAACACCCTGGATACCCCCCTGGACGCCCCTCCCCACTCTCCCTGTAGCCCCTCCCTTCCCCACTGGACAAACCCCCTAGACACCCCCTGGACACCCCTCCCCACTCCCCCTACAACCCCTCTCTTCACCCCTGGACAAACCCCCTCCCACCTTGTCAAGAATAATGGCATGAATATCTATTGCATGAAGATGTGTTGAAAATATATATATAAAGAGTGCATTAGATGTGTTAACATAAAGAAGAAGTCTTGGAAGAGGACTGAGTGTGAAGGTATGCATGGAAGAACTTCATAATGAAATGACATTCATGATTTGGAGATATTGATATGTGTTTGGAGCATGGATGAAAGTTGATAAAGGTTGGAAGTGGATGTGAATCATGTTCACTGGTTCAATTAAATAGGTGGCTCATATATTAAAGCTAGAATTGATCTTAATGTTTGAAATCTGAAACTGCTTTAAAATACATGAATTATGGAGAAAATTTTAACTAGTTTAGTAGGATGAGGTCTCACAATATTTCAATGTCCTGCATAAATATTGTTTCACATGGAGTCGGAAACTTCCATGAAGCTATTATAGAATGGTAACTACAGATGTAGGTGTGTATAAGCAAGACAATTGGCAGTGTTCATGAGGAAAAACATGCATCATGTGAATGCAACTATTTCATGGTTCAGATGGTTGAATGAATCAAGTTTTCGGGTCTCATTCCAGTGATGTTTTTATGAGGATTTTTGGTAAAATAGATTCCATAGTATTATGAGTCTTAAATGAAGAATATAGTGTAGTGATATTCTTTATGTTCTACTGAGACATAGTTCATGATGAGATCCTTAACGCTATGAGGGAGTTCTTTAACCACGCCTCAATGCCCTGTGGAATCAACTCCAATTTTATTTCCCTGATCCCAAAGAAGGAAAATGATGTGGATGTAAAGGATTTCAGACCTATTACTATTGGGAATACCTTTCCAAAAATCATTAGCAAAATTATTACTATTAGGTTAGGTCCCATTACTCGTGGGTTTATCTCTTCAAATCAGTTTTGCTTTATCTTGGGTAGGAATATTCAGAACTTCCTCTGAATGTGTTAACATCATGAAATGAAATGTTAAACATGGGAACTTTGATTTATATCTTTATATCTCAAAGTAATTTGATACAATAAAGTGGAGTTTTATTTTTGAAATGCTCAGAAGGCATGGACACCCCCCTACACCCCCATTCCCCCCTTGGACACCCCCCTTGAACACCCCCATGCCCCCTGGAAAACCTCTTTGCACCCCCTGGACATCCCCTTTCACCCCCACTGGACACCCCCTCCCCCTAGACACCCCCTGGACACCCTCTTGAACAACCCGCCTGGACACCCCCCCTGACAGACCATGCACACACCATCTTAAACACCCCACCTGCACCCTCCCCCTGCCCTGCAGACCCCCCCTAGACAGCCCTTGGACACCCCCTGGATAGCCACCCCTAGACACCCCACCTGCACCTTGCCCCCCTACAGACCCCCAAACCCCCCCAGACACCACTTGGATACCCCCTAGACAAACCCTCCTAGACACCCCACCTGCAACCTCTCCCATTCTCCTGATAGTTTCATTCATAGGAATACAATGGTTATTGATCAACCAAACCAACAAGTTACATTTAATCTAGATTTCTTTACACCAGTACAGATTTTTACCACCAGCGACACCATTTAGAATCTGATGTATAGACCTATAAATCTTGGCTAGGAAAACCCCCATTGGAGACTTCGTGAAGACTAAACATTTCATTTATGAAGATATAATAATGTTATCAAAACATTCAATTTGATGGTGGTTTAGAACAACCTGTGTAAAATAGGGGTAACAACATGCCTTGGTAAACAAAATGTTGGGAGTTGGACAACCTATAGTACCAAGAGGGGAACTTGCCCAGTTTTTGAACCAGATGCTTATGTTTCCTCATTCCACAATCCACCAAGACTCTTTCTTGAGAACCAGAATGTTCCCATGAACCTCCTTCCACATCCATGAGACTTTCCCCCCATGGATCCTCAATGACAGATCAATACTTTGATAGATATGAAATTTCCCCATAGAGAACGACCTTCAAAACCCTCACAAGAAAACTTAGCTTGCAAAATGTGCATTGATCCCTCGACACTGCATAAGTTGATACCAACATCTACCACTATTTTGTCCATCCTCATCCACACAGCCCTTGGAAAATATTCCCTCTCCATGAGAATACAATATGAAAGAAGCCATTTTCTTTTCAATACTCCCCAACACCACTTTCTAAGCCATTAAAAACAATAACACATGAATTTTAATGGAGATAAGGATGAAATTCCCCAGCGCAATTCTTCCACCAAAGGATAAAAAGAGGTTCTAGTGGCTGGTGCAGTGGCTAGTGCGGGATAGAGTGGCTGGTGCAAGCAGGAAGGCAGGTGGGTAGGGGATGGAAGGGGGATGGTGTGCGCTGGAATTGGTGGTTTGGGCTGTTTTAAATGTGGAAGAGGGCCGACATGAGTGTTTTGCAGGATGCTGGGGGGTGGGGGTGGTGTGGTGTCTTGTGTGGGCTGGATTGTAGGTGGCCATGGCGTGACCGCGACGTGACTGTGGCATGACCATAGTGTGACCATGACATGTTGGCCTAGTCCAACGACATCCACGGGGTAACATCTTTCAGCCAGGAGCGAAGGGAGAGGGAGGAGGTGAGGCAACATTCCAGCTATCGCCCCGTTGACAGAAATTGTGATTAGTCAGTCTCAATATTGATCACAAGACTCATGGAATACCATCACAAAGCTGATCATCCATCAGATTCCCCATTGTTGTAGAAAGCTCCAACTACACTATATGAGGTGTGTTTTGTTTACTGTTCTCACAAAAAAAGGTAAGGTAGAATCATTTTCTCTACAAGGGTCAAAACAATCATTCGATCATTGGGATCATAAAAATATCAAACTCTAAAGGACACTTTTCCAAATAAAAATATCATGATAAATGTATTCTCAAGTATTCTTATTGTCCAACATTTACTATGTTGTCCCTCGAGCACTTATATGGTCCTTGTAAAATAAAAGTACCAAGATTCACCCTCATCTCCAATGTTTTCTACAGGTGACTAAATATTTTCATGAGAGAATAAATTATGATATTTTCTACCCGAGGGCCTCCCTCCCCATTAAATATGGATGAGTAATGTATCTAAAACACTATCTAGGTATCATACATTGAATTTCGATAGGACTAAAAACTGCCCCAGGGTGTCGTCTTGGAGAAGGTCCAAATAACGTCATTACTACGGTGTGACCGCGGCATGACCGCGTTCAGTTAGACCGGTCAAGTGAAATCCATAGGGCAGAATCTTTTGGCCAAGAGCGAAGGGAGAAAGAGGAGGTTGGGCAACATTCCAGCCGTCGCCCCGCCGACAGAAATTGTGATTAGTCAGTCTCAACATTGATCACAATACTCATGGAATACCATCACAGACCTGATCATCCATCATATTCCCTATTTTTTTAGAAAGCTCCAACTACACTACATGAGGTGTGTGTTTTTTACTGTTCTCACATAGAAAAAAAATATAATGTTGAAGCATTTTCTCTACAAGGGTCAAAACACTCATCAGATCATCGAGATCATAAAAATATCAAACTCCGAAAGAAATTTTCCAAATACAAATATCATTATAAAATTATTCTCAAGTCTTACTATTGTACAAAATTTAATATGATGCCCCTTGACCACTTAGATGATCCTTTTTGAATAAAAGGAGAAAGCTTCACCCTCATCTCCAATGTTGTCTACAGGTGACTAAATATTTTCATGAGAGACTCAATCAAGAGATTTGCAACCTGAGGGCCTCCATCCTCAATAACTATGGGTGGGTAATGTATCTAAAACTATATCTAGGTATCATACATCAAATTCTGACAGGACATTGAACTATCGTGGGGTGTCTTCTTGGAGTAGGGCCAAATCAAATCATTAACGTGGCGTGACCGTGGTGTGACCGCGGCGTGACCATGGAGTGACCAAGGCGTGACCCCGGCGTGACAGTGGCATGAACGTGGCGTGACCACGGCTTGTTGGCCTGGTCTAGTGACATCTGTGGGGCAACATCTTCTGGCCAAGAGTGAAGGAAGAGGGAGGAGACAAGGCAACATTCTGATCATCGCCCCGCCGATATAAATTGCAATTAGTCAGTCTTAAAATTGATCACAAGACTCATGGAATACTATCACAGAGTTTATCATCACTATTCTTTGGTTTAGAAGACAACAACCCTCCATTGGAGGGGTTTTATTATAAAATCAAGTATGTTTGATTAAAGAGGCATGGGATTTGTCAAGAATATTGGCATGAAGATCTATTTCATGAAGATTTGTTGAAAATTTATATATGAAGAGTGCATTCGATGTGTTAACATAAAGAAGAATTATTGGAAGAGGATCGAGGGTGAAGGTATGAATGGAAGAATCTCATAATGAAATTACATTCATGATTTGGAGATATTGATATGTGTTTGGTGTCTCAAACAAGGGATTAATCACCCCCACAAACAATTAATTAAAACAACTGCATAAAATAAATAAAATTTTGGCATGACCCATCCGTATGTCGGACATCCATGCCAAAGGAAAAGAAAATAAATAGAAGCAACACAGTATCAACATACAAAAATGAAACACACTATCAATCCCTCAACTACCCCGATCTGCCTCCCCTATAAAGAAAACCACGTAGTCGCCTCCAGTTCCCTTCTAGCCCCCTTTGCAGAATATAAGTACCCTCCATCTGGAGAAAGCAGTAAAAGGCCTAAGTGGCCGATGTGATAAAGAAAATAAAATAAAAACTCAACTACAACATACCTGTCTCCTCTTCCCCAGCACCAATGAGTGTGATGCTTGTGTCATTGCAGACAGAGATTCAACATGATTCTTCCCATTTTTCCAAGATTTTTCACCCTTGTATTTCCCAGACATATGCATTATGAAAAGGTGTTTGTACATGTAATGTTGCTACGAACAGTTCCAGTGTAAGCATTACTAGTCTAAGAACTAATAATGTAAGCACTGCTACTATAATGATGTTATTTTAAACATTTCTAGTGTGAATTCTACTCCTGTAAGAAATGCTAGTTTAATGTTGCTACTAATGAAGCCAAATGTGTAAATATGTAAACTTTTATAGTGTAAATTGTTTTGTTAGTATGTGATTATAGTGTAATAACTCCTAATATAAAGGTTATAGTAGAAGCTGTGCTAATGTATGAAATGATACTTAACCACTTCTAGTCTTATTCTAGTGATTATAATGTAAATATGCATTCAAACATGTTTTTGATGGTGTAAAATATCGAAATATTGGTATTGATCATCAATTTTCTTGTGTTTAATTCTGCTACTAAAAATAACAGAACCTTCATAATAGGATTGGGAAAATTATTAGATGTTTTATGTTATAGAAAATAAAATATTAAATAATATAGGAGTAATAACTTCTTATTGTTTATGATCTCATAAAAAACGCACCTTAAAAATCCTTGTCATATAAGCACAATAATTATAAGTATGATTTATTTAAATGAAATATTAGTAGAGATAAAGATAAAATCATCTGTACTCACTGGCTTATAAGTATCATCATACATGAGCTATTTGTATCTGTTTCATCACTGAACTCCTATTTTGTTTCAAGAAGACTTGATGGTTTACTTTTTATCACAGTTTCAAGTGATTTCTTAGGTAATTTTTCCTACACAAAAACTTCAAGTTCACAATTAGTGAACAAAATTGAAAATATTATATAAAATATATCAAACTAAAAACCACTGGCATTATTTATGTAATGAACGATAATTTATAAGAACCCTTACATGTTCATCATAATCACTTTAGATGAACTTGAGGAATCACTCTCAGAAACCATGGCGGAAAAAAGTCTTTTTTAGAGTGTAGACTACCCATTCAAAGTAAGAGAAGCTTTATCAGGAGGCTCCTAAAATAGAACATAGTTTAATAATCATTAAAAAATAATGAAACAAAAAAATGAATATTTGTATTGGTTTGTTAGAAGCATACCAAGAAATGAGAACCATAGACCACTCTTATTCATAGTTGATAAATTCTCACTCCTTTGGAATCAATTTCAAAAGAGCTTGATGAATCAGAGCTACTGTTGCGATTCACTTTCTTATCAGAAGAAACAATGATGTTTTTAGCACTAGTGAAGGATGGATTAGTTGAAATTATAGGCTTGACAATAGTATCCTATAGAAATGCATTCAAGTCCAATTAATACACAAGAGCCTCATCCAACCTTCCTTCATTGTAGTAAGTATAAATAAATGGAGTAATTGAAACAAAATTTAGTTTTTGGACCCACGGATAGAAGCAGCAGAAGGAACTCTGACACCACTAAAATTTGATACAGTTTCTTGAGACATTTTATAATATTATTACAAATAGTACTATCTGGGGTAATGCCAATTTCAGTCATCATTTTGTGGAAATTAAATCCATGGTCTTCTTTTCCTTTTCTAAGAAAATCATGCATGACATAGTCATATATGTTGATATCATGACAACCTTGTCTTCTTGTTTCCATGAACATGTAGATAATATAAATAATATGATTCGAATACAAATTTAAAGGTGTTTAAATTGCATTCATAATTCATTTCAATAGTTTAAAATGGTTGTAGAGTTCATCATGCATACATGTTAATTTGAATACAAGTTGAAAGTTGTTTCTTTTATTGTTATATGAGCAGTTTGAATGTAATAATCATTGTATTTTAAACAATATTCACACATAGCTTACTAAATACAATCATAGATAGAAAACAACCATGATAACTCTTTAAAAACCCTTGTAAAAAACACAGCTAAGTGAAACATACCTTTAAGTAAGACAAGATCCATGGAATCCCATACCTGTAACCTAGATGCAAATAATGTCATGAAACCAAACACATTCAAAGCTCAAGTCATACATGAGCTTATAACATTTCCATGAACACTGAATTGCGCATCCAAATAACACCAAGTTCCCCCTGCACTCAGCCCCCCTACCCCTTCCCCTGCACCTAGCCCCACCCCCAGCACCCAGCCCCCAACACCCAGCTCCACCCCCAGCACCCAGCACCCCTCCCCAGCATCCAACCCCCCTCCCTATACCCAGCCCCACCCCATGCACCCAGCCCCACCCCCAGCACACAACACCCTCCCTTCTGCACCCATCCCCACCCTCCCTGCACCCAACCCCTTGCACCCAGCCCCCAAAGCACCCAGTACCCACTTCACCCACCCCCACCCCCTGTACCCATCCCCCTCCCCCACCTGCACACAACCCCCTACCTACACCTAAATCCATCTCCCCGGCACCCTGCCCCCCCCCCCCCCCCGCACCCAGCCCCACCCCACAACACCCCCAAGAACCCATCCCCACCCCTACACCCAACCCCCCTCCCCACCCTCCCCCTACACCCAACCCCACCCCCTGCACCCACCCCTCCCCCCTGCACCCTTCTTATAAAGATATCTATAAACCCAAAAAAATCTATAGAATTTACCATATCATTCAAGAACTTGGGATCTCAAAAAAACCAACCAGTTCAATCAATAGAATGACTTAAGATTTTACAAAATGAAAATTTTATAGATAACAACTGAGGAATATATTCCTTTTTTACTACATTAATTTAGACTTTCAATTCAATAATTTATGAAAAAAGAGATAATAAATTGAATCCAATGTCACTATATGGGATATCATTTAGAGTTAAGTATTCTATGGTAGTACGGGCATAGCTTACCCATATGCATGAATAAGGATTCTAATGTTAGATTTATGTAAATGCATGCAAAAATTTTTGTAGAACTTTTCATAAGAAAACAAATTAACCATTCTTATCCATTCAAAAATTCAATTAATGTTATTAAAGTACATACATTAGTCTCCCTACAAAGTAAAAAATGGAGGGGATTAACATCCCCCCATCACCAGAATCCCCATACCCATGTCAATTCCAATCATCATCCACAACATCATAATCATAAGTAGTAGTAACATCGTCAGCAACCTCATCACCAACAACAGCATCAGTAGCATCAACAACATCCTCACCACCAACAGCTCTATCACCACCGCCTTCGTTGCCACTACGACCCTCATTGGAATCACCCAATACATAATTTAAAGATCTTATTGACTAGAAAAAACATCTAATGGAAGCAACTGACTCAAAACTACCATACCTTTCATGAAATGTTCGATCATCAACTTACTTCATTCACGCTCTTCTAAAACTATTTTATTTTCCTCAGCTGCTTTAGCATGAGTTATTTCTAACTCATAGGTTTGGGAAGTTTGAGAGGATCCTGATGATGACAAATACTTAGAGGGGATGATGTTTTTCCCTAATTGACATCGTACTCTCCCTGGGTGCTCCTCACCTAATACCTGACTTAAATGATTATGTGGCCCAAATTTGTCATCTTCCTTACCATTTAGGGCCTCCAAGGTAGACTGTTGAAATTATAATCATATTAAATTATGAATTTCATATAAATATTTACAATATAAATAAAAAACCTTACAATTTTATCTTGTGTCTGTGAATTTACTACACTTCTGTCCTTTTTCTTTCTACTTGAGAAAAATAATTTGGCACAAGGTGCAGGACATTCGATGCCCAATTTAGCTTACTGCAAATGAGAAATGCACAAATCTAGATTAGTACCATATATGAGAAATTCAAAAATCCGCCCTATGTCTATTCAATAATATTTTCAGTAGAACATCCTATATAACATCACAATACCCGTTTAAAGTACCTGGTGCTTTCATGATCGGGCATTGTAGTGCACGCCAATGTCTAAAAATATGTCCTTGAATCCTTATTCTTCATGTTTTTCTCTGACACTTCCTAAAGAAATTCCAATAAAAGTAATGATAGTTAAATTTTATTTCTCAACCATTAAAGATTGAGATTACCTTAAACTTAGTAGTCTTCCAATGTGCAATCATTTTTCATATTGAATATTTGGATAGTCAGGGAATGTGGGTACCCCCTCTAAGTCAGTACCAACCCATGCTCTTCTAAACAAAATACAACTCATGCTTTTATGAGTTCCAGAACTCCCCAACATCTATAAACCTTGCTATCTTAGTAGCTTCTCCATCGGTAACGTCAAACTGAATCTATAATGAACATGTTATTTCATTTAAATACACGAATAATATAGGTATGAAATTATATAATTTTCTTACCCATATTTTCTCCCATGATTTATCCTTAATATCTTTACTGATACATGTACATGACACCTGTTCCACCAGAATGATATTGTGATACTTGGACAAAGTGTCCATGAAACTTCTACACTACATTGCAGTTGGACCTACTATCTGATTTTGTTGATTGTAATCCACCATTAGTTATTTCTAGTGATTAAAAACTTCCTTTATCCGAGTGTTCTCATGTCACCTAGTAGAATATCCCACTAAATAAGAAAAATAGGGGGGAAAGAAGAATTAAGTCATGGTACAACCCGAAAAAAATAAAGTGATATAATTTAAAACAATTATAATAAAAAAACTGTCTGGAGATTTCTCAATAGACTGTGATGGATCTGTGGGCTGTCCTGACTCTGCAGCCTCTTCCAGAAGTGTCTATTCTAGTGCATTCTATGGGTGAAATTCATGCACTAGAGTTGAAGCTAATAGAACAGACTAATCAGATGCTATCTGGATGGTAGGAATTTTAGGCGGTGTAGAAACGACCACATATGGGTAGTAGGATGGGGGATACATCATCGAATATGGTTATGGTAAAGGTGGAAACATCTATAGAGGTGGTGTAGTCACGACTTGTGAATAAGAGGGTAGCTGTGATGATGATGGAGGCATGGATAAAAACATCCCCGAAGACTCAAGAGGATGGAAAGGTGCGGTGGAAGGGGTGTCTGATGGTAGGTCAGTGTGGAAATGGGTATGATGGGTGCTCCATCTAGGTCTAAGAGCATCCCTACTCATACCCATGGTAACTGGATTATGAGTCAAATCTAGTTTAACTGAATGTCTCTAAAAAATTGATAAATAATATTAACATGAAATTATATGTAATGACGAAAAAAATTACAATTATAATACTCACTAATGGATGTAAAGGAACTGCACACTCACATCCCGTTCGATCGGGATCAAATAGTTGCTTCCTTTGAACTTATGTATTATTTGGCATAATCTACATAAGAAAATCTGATATAATGAAATGACACTAGAAAATAAAAAAACAAACATTTCATTCCAAACTGAAACATAATTGAAGTAATTATAGTAATACTAACCTATGAAAATCATGTCAATATAAACTGAATCAATAGTGAACATATATGGTTGATTCTATATATTACCTACCACTAGTTCAGGTTCAACATCAGCTCTCACAATGGGAAAATTTGATTCCTCAAATGAAATATTTTGGACAACACCAATGGGGACATCAATGGTGGAAATTTCATCACCAGCATCATGAAAAATATGTTTGGTGATTACGTCATTAATGACACCATAATCAGGTCTGAGATGATCTTTTACATAAAACACTTGTTTATCCATTGATGCCAAAATGTATGGTTAATTGGTACATAGGAATCAAATAATATAAATAACTCTAAATCCACAGTAATAAATAAATGTATCATGACGTCTCATTGAATTAAACCATTTAAATTTGATCATAGTGACTCTACCTTGAGAGTAGTAATACAATAACAATATTTTATCAACTAGCCCATAATAATACACATCTCCATATCGCAACCGACTATCTAAGACACTGGCATAACAATTTGTTGTAGTGGTTAACATAACACCATTATATTGTGTTATCATTTTCATCACTCGATCCGTTGTAACAAATTTATACCCATTTATTATTAAATATTTACATTCATGAACCAAATAATTAGGACCAAAAGACAAATCTCTCAATTCTTGAGAAAAAGAGTCAACAGGTACACTCAACACATGAAATATATATGAATAATATAATTAAATGGATATATATTTTTTAAACTAATTAATATAATGGTAATACCTTTGATTTCAACCAACTAGGAAACTCTAGGCTATGCAAAGCCTCTCTCCTATTCAAAGACAAAGATCGATGAACTATACTTATAATTTTTTTATGTTCCCTACATAAAATGATAATAAAATTGTAAGGTATATGTGAAATTTCATAAAATCAGATAACATGTAAATATCCAAATTACATACTTGATATAGTCATCGAACAGACCACAGTTAAATAAGACTGTGCAATGTGCCATCTCTCGCTCTTCAAGGCTCAATGTAGCCAATGTATAAGACCCAACAATTCCTCCTATTTGGGGAAGAGATGGAAACGAGGGCTAAATTTCCCCATACAAGTCATCTTCATTTTTCATTGGCCGATTATGTCTTGTGGTGACATCAAACAAATACATTGAACAAAAATCCATACATTCTTGAGCCAGATAACTGCTCACAAACGAACCTTCATGATAATTCTTGTTTCGAACATATGCTTTCATTGTGAAAATATTTCTTTCAGTAGGATACATCCACCAAAAAGCAAATATCCCCCCAAGAAGTGTTTCAGTTGGAATATGAACCATTAAATGAAATAGGAAAGTGAAAAAGGATGGAGGGAAAAATATTTTCCTTCTCACATAAAATTAATGGCGCCTCCTAATGCATTTTTATGAAGAAAGAATTGGATAACCTTTTAACACAATGGTCTCTAAAAAAATGGCACAAGTGAATCACTGACACCCTTACATTATTGGATAGAAAATGTGGAATTTCTATTGGAATAAATTCATCAAGAAGTATGTGATAATCATGAGTTTTCAGAGATTTTAGTTTCACATCTCCTATTTTGACTCATTTAGATATGTTTCTAGAATAGAAATCAGAAACCTTGATATTATCCAATACTACCAGAAATTGATCTTTCTCTAATGGTGTAATCCCATAAGAATCACAAGAAACTTTCTATTTATTTTCACCAATACACAAAGGATGTAGTTCTGGTCGAATACCCCAATCCAACAAGTTGTGATGAGATCAGAAGTCATATTTGGTCTTCACCTTGATATTTAGATGATTTTTAATAAAAATTTCACATATATTTTTCTCAATATACTTTACTTCTAAACAATGACATAAATAATTGGTAGACCAATATGGAAATTCAGAAAAAAATACTTCTCGTTTTCCAATTGTAAGAGGTTTCAGTGTCAACATTCTTCTTCTTTTTAGATTTCAACTAACCTTTACCAAATGAAAAACTGAAATATTTTAATTCATTAAACACATCGCTTCCTGACATATGTTGAGGAGGTTGTTTTGTCTCAATGGTATTATCAAACCTCTGACGATTCATCCTATAATGATGATCCATTGGAAAGAATCTTCGATGCCCCATGAAACTAAAACTACAATGATATTTATGCCTTATCAAACGTTTATTCTTCATACAAATAGGATATGATAGTTTTCCCTTCATGCTCTAGCCAGACATCATTGCATAAGTAGGGAAATAATTTATGGTCCATAGTATGGCAACACACATTTGAAACGTATTCTTTGAAGAAGAATCAAATGTCTGCACACTAAAACACCAAAGTTGTTTCAACTCTCTTATTAAAGGTTCAAAGTAGACATCTATATCATTATCGGGATCAGAAGGTCCAGATATCAGTATACTCATGAAAGTGAATGGTTTTTTCATACACATCCATGGAGGAAGATTATAAACATGAATAAAAACTGGCCACATGCTATGAGAAGTAAGCATATGACCAAATTGATTAAAAACATCACAGGATAGACCCAACCTGACATTACGCACCTCATCTAAAAAATTAGGATGTAGTGCATCAAATGTCCACCATGCTAATCCATCTACAGGATGAACCAACTAATCATTACCTTTAATTCTCTCTGTATCATGCCATCACATATTGGCTGATATTTCTACAGACATGAATATATTTTGAAGTCTGGGAATCAATGTATAGTGACACATCACTTTATGTGCCACATGATATGGTGTTTATAAGGACCCGACCTTAAACATTACTTATTATTGAATTAAATGAATAATTAACATTGAAGATCTTTTCAGGTTTAGAGATTTAGAGAATTAGGACATAACTATTACAACTCAAAGGTTACAAAGTAGACACATCTACTCAGCTTCCATTTTTTCACAAAAATAAAAACTCTTGAACAAAAGAGTCATGTCTAGTTCCTTGTTTTAGACATCCTGACATTTCCTGGATCCCATCCTTAACCCAATTCAACTTTATGTCCTGTGAAAAACATTTCAAAAAAACTTGGGATGAGCATAAAAGGCTCAGTAAGGGTTATACCAATATGGAAAGAAAACATTAGTCCTTGTATATATAAGAACCAATGAAATCATACTTTACTCATAAAGCATAATTAATTTAACATACCTCATGAAATCACAAGATTTACGAATAACTCATAGAAATCATAAGACATAAAGGTAACTTGAGGCATTCATAACATTCATACGTAAGGAGTAACCCTCATGGTTACGTTTGGAATACCCATCATAGTATATTCCCTAAATCTCTTCAGAGAAACCTTAACATTTAACCCCTTCGCGTTACCCAATGCATTGGAGAGCTATATCGGGCTCACCCGCCATTATCTTATCACGGAACCACCCATTTTCATAAAAAATGCCCAAGAACCATAACATAATCATAGAACATAACTTAAGCACAATGGAAAGATAAAATTCCCAAATTTTAATAACAATATAACATTTTAAGATATTGAAATAATGAATCCATTCTAAAAACCATTTTCAAAACCATTTAAAACATTTAATAAAGAGATTTTTGAATCAAAGTGTCCCATACCACTTTGAAGATTTTAACATTTTAAACCATTAATATCCATATAAATAAATCCATAAAACCATTTTGAAAACATGGATATTAATAAGAAAAAATCATTAAAACATTTAAAGCAATATTTTAGTAAAAGGGTTTTTACCAAAATTAGAGACACTTGAATTCAATAGTTGAGGAATAACATTTAATCAGAACATTATAATATCATGATAATAAATGGATTCATGATATAATATTCTAAAGTATAGTATATACACCATATAAGAGTGAATTGGTGCACAACAACAATCAAGTCTCAATAGAATTGTAAAATGAGATGAAATCCCTTATAAAGAAGGTATCCTTAAATTAAGGATACATCAATCTAAAAATTATGTGTGAAAAATATAAATACACCCAATATAAGTGGATATTAAGTGTAAAACAATAAAATTTCATTCACACATATTCAAAGGATGAAATATTCAATAACTAAAAGTTTAACCCAATGAAATCAAAATTAGGTTAAGATGTTCCCTTGGTAAAAATTCGACAGCCTAACGGCGTCACTTCCAACTTTAGAAAATGAGTTGATAAGAGATTAAAAGGGTATCTCATCACTTGGAAATAAAATTTAAAACAATAAGTATATATAATAACATATCCCAACATTACAATATGTAAATTAAAAGACCCAACAAAAGAAGTCTTTTAAAAAGAATAGGGTGAAAGGTTCCCTTACCGACTTGGGTATCTTTCGAAACATACACCCCATGAAAGAAGGATAATACAACATTGAATTAAATACTCATAAAAGAAATTATATTACCAAAATATTATAATAATGGGAATTACATATACCACTAAAAGGAAATGGTGGAAAATGTATCATAAATCTCACGGGAATAAAAGTGAGATGAAAAAATCCCTTACGAAAACTCGGCAGCCTAACGACGCCACAAAAAAATTCCAAAAATGGATTGATGAGATCAAATAGGGTATCTCATAATATTAAAATAAAATTTATAGAAAGAGGAATATAAAATAACATCCTTCAATATAACAAATATGATCTTAAAATAAGTGACATAAAGGAGAGTACTTAAAAAGAAAGAGAGAGGTTGGATCTCTTACGAAAATTCGGCAGCCTAACGGCGCCACTCAAAACATCCAAAATGAATTGATGAGAGAAAATAGGGTGTCTCATCATATGAACATAAAAAGAACAGTAAGATTAATATAAAATAACATCCCAATCATTAGAAAGATTAGCTTAAAAGGAATGACATAAAAGAGTATACTTAAAAATAAAGAGAGGGGTAGGATCCCTTACCTCGTGTCCGACTTGACTCGATCGTTCTTTAAACTCATGAATAATAAACTTGAGTTAATTTATACTTTCTTAAGAACCTTTTTAAATTTCATTATTCCTTTTATATCACTTATTACCATGTTATGAACACTGTGTAATTATTTAAGTTAATAGTGGTCATTTTGTCGATTATTGCCACTTGAGTCAAAAACAAACTCTTTATAATTACATGTTTTTTCATGGGGTAAAAATATACATTATATCCAGAATTATATTAACTATTTAGATATCATATATATCATATATATCCATTATATACATGAATTTATAATATTACATAACATTTAGAGGTAAGAAATGAAATGCACCGTTCATGGAGACGGTAAGCCGTACGTACGCATGAATGCTACTTCCATTTCAATTTCATATTTAATGGAATTAAAACATAATGATAAATAATAGTATTATAATTAAAGTATGGTATCATATATAATATCATTAAATCTATCCTTTATACGTACCACATATGGTATTAGTGAATCAAATCACTTTGAGGGGGCGGTAGTCCATACTTCCTAAAATGAAGATATCGCATTTACCCATAATGGAAACCATAAAGGTATGAAATAAATGAAAAATAAAGAAGATTAAGGAAAAAATAAAAATATTATATATCATATATAAATATAGTGACATCTTAATGGACACCTTTTAAGGTGTTAAAATAATATTGAACAATCATCGTTTCGTGAGGCAGAAATTCACTATCCACATAAATAGTATGTTCTTTAACCATTAGATGTAGTTGTGTGTAAGTGTAGCTAGAATACATGTTAAAAAAAATCCTAGTATATTTAATATACTAGATTTGTTACAAAAGAAATTAATAAAAAGATTTTAGGGGGTTGGAGAAGCAAAATAAAACAAAAGAACACAAGTGAAGACATTACCTTAAAATCGGGTAACTCCTCTTGGTTTGAACCAAAAGGGATTCATGAAGAGAATTCTTCCAAAGTTGAGGCTTCTAGGATTATTATAGGGATTTGGAGAGACAAAATTATCAGATCTTGTCCGAGCCAAAGGCTTTAGATGTGTGGGTAAGGAGGTAGAGTTGGGGGCCTTTTATAAGAGGAGAGGAGGGGAACTCTAGGAAAGGTATAAAATGTTACTTTATTTTCAAATGTGTTTCGGATTTTAAAGGTCCCACATTGATTTATTTCAAAGATAAGGTGATAAGATTTCGAAATACACCCATCCAATAGGTTTTTACATGTTTAGGTCTTAGATTTTACATTATCTTTTCATTTTATTTAAATCGTTAAATAATGATGTAATTGCTGCATCATCATGATGTCATAAATAATTTAATTTATCTAACGTCAAAAAATTATAAAAAAATACTATGATGTATGAAATCTTTTTAAATTTCCAATTACTATTTATAGTCAAATATATGACTTGTATAACCCCATGTAAAAATTGTTTTAGTAAAACAATACATCTTTGTGTCATTTTTACTTTTACTTTAAATAAAAGGCATTCATGTCATTTTCTTACCCAAGTGGCTACATGGGGTCCCACAAATAGACCCATGGGTTTTCTAGGTCATCCATGACTCATCCAATAGGGTTAAGACAAGTGTCAAGGTCATTTCATAACATTAATACATTATTTTTCCCTTAAATTACACTAATTACCTCTAATCGCGATTAAAAACTTAAAAGTTACTATTCAACAAAAAATTATTTTAATCCCATTGAACCACATTTTAATTCATAATTAAAACCATGTATGTCAGATTTTTGAAATTCAAAACATAGAGGTGGTAAAATTTCATTTAAATGTAAAATCTGTTTTTTTAAGTACCACTTAGTGGTTTCACTATTAATAAAAAATTCAAGTTTTTCTAGAAAAATACAAAAAATTCACCCTAAGATATATTTTATATTATGAATTCAAAAATGATGTCTATTTTAAAAAATTCAAAACATATAAGTTACATTAATTAATTTAATTATTAATTCCTGCTGTCAGAACAAATAGCGTGTTTTTATGAAACAATATATATCAAAAGATTGACACTAGTTTAAGTCCAATTTCAAAGTGAAATTAATTCCAATGACCACTATTAGATTAAATGGTAAAAATATATTCTAATTCCACTTTAAAACCAATTAAAAAGATAATATAATCATATAAATAAATTATATTAAAAATTGGTTTTGAATTAAAATACAACATTTTTCACTATTCATTTTGAAATGAACTTTATCGGAAAAATAACATAAATTTACACAAAGTAAATTTTGATGTCCCGATTCTAAAGAAGAATTTTATTTTCACAAATATAACACATAAATTTGTCAAAAAGTGGATTTAAAAGAGGTTCACCATAAAAAAGATGGTTAATTGAGCCTTTAAAGAATATTAGAATGTTTACACTTAAAATTGGATTCAGTAACATTTTTAATCCTCTAACATTTATTGTAAAAAGTAAAAATATTTGACAAACATATATAATCATTTTTTAGTCAGTTCTGTTTATTACCTCCATTACAATGGCTAGGCGTTAACTATTATAATATTATTATATTATTAGTGTGCAACATATGATTTCAAAGAAACTCGTTGTCGTGTATTGGGTATGCCATCGAGCATAGAATTACCTTTAAAGTAGTATTAACATTTTATTCACAAATATTGATAAACATTAGAATTTAATATTATTTATTTACCTGGGATGTTACCGTGTTCCATCTACATTTGTATTTCATCAAGATGTACCACATTCTTTACAGTTTTTACAGTCGGTTGTTTCCTACCAAAATAAACTGAAATCTTTCAAAAAATCACGAACTTTATTAGTTTCAAATCCAAGCTGCTTAATTAACTTCCATGACTTGTAATGATTTCAGGGAATATCTACACCATCAGGAAGCAAGTCCTTAAAAAATGTAATAATGTAATCAATAGTGGTATTAGAAATTCCATACATGGTTTTCCCATGATATAAACGCATTAAAAATTCCAACTTGGTCATTGTAGTACATTACTGATATACTGGAGTTCTGGCATCATCGAATAAATTTTTCACTCTCTCATCATCAACTTTAGTATTTTCATCATGTGTATTGATATCATTGTCTTGTTGCACTAGAATACAATCTCTCTCAGGATGATGGAAAAATGGAAACCGGACGAATATCAAATTCTCCATGCCACTTCTTTCATTTTGTTCATGACCAATAGAACATTGACTCGTCTCTCCATGGTGATACCAAAAATAATAGTTTGTTTGAAATACACATGTTGTTATATGGTAGCTAACTTCTTCTAGGATTAACCATGGTATTCCAACACATTTATTGCATGGAAACTGTATACAACCTCCATCTGAAGCATTATCAAATGAAAAATCTACAAAATTATCCAAATTATTTTGAAACGAGGTTGAAATATTATTGGTACGAAACATACAGATTAAATCTATTCTATAACAAGAAAAATATAAGTTGTCTTCCAATAAAAAATTTAAACCATAATTAAAAAAGGGATATGTACTATAGAAAAAAACAATTAGAATATAAAAACTTAATAGTTAATTCACATTTGTATTGCAAGTGCCTTTATTTTTATAACTAATTTCAACCCTTTTAGTATCAGAGATAAAATTCTTACCTCTATCATATAAAGGGATGATCAACAAGGTGAACCATAATGGGCCAAGAAAGGTTTCATGTATATGATTGAGTGGTATGCGTCATTATAGTTGAACTAAGGGAGAGATAAAAAAGTTTTTACTCCCTAAGGTGTAACATAAAAAAAATCAGCTTTTAACATTAAAACACACCCTTAAACATGGGTTATTTTATTTAAAAATCAAGGGTGATATAAAAACATTCAGCCGTCATCATAAATATTTTAAATGATCCCCATATCCATGTAATTTAATATTTTCCATGGGTAAAATTATAATTCAAAGTGGGGAAAAAATATAAAGAAAACCACTTCATCTCTAAGAATTAATGAAAATAATTTAGATAATTTATATAAAACAATCATGGGTATCAAATAATGGTATAAATATACTAGAAGAATAATTTAATAAACTAAATCACTTCATGATTTTTTTAATAAAATAATTACCTAGAAACACCTACTCCATACAAAGTGGAACAAGTCACAACAATACTCTTAAAAAGTAAAAGGTTATTTTGGTAAAATAAATGAATTTAAAATCAATTTAAAAATCAAATACACATCATTAGATTAATATTGAACACTAAATTTTACACACACCATGACGAGAGTTCTCATAAGATATGATATATTAATATATACATATACGAGACAAAAAATAAAAAAGGGATACAATTAAGAGATCTGACAATTCTTGTATACTGTATTACCTATACAGCCAAATGGAGAAGATGTTTGATTAATACTTGAAGACTTCATCATTTTTTTCACTAAATAAAAAAAAGAAGATAATAATATATCTCAAACTTTAATACTAATCATATCTAATATGATGAATTGAGAGAGTTTTCCTAATGAGTTTAACTACTGTAAAATTCTTCTTTACCAATACAAATCAAATTCGAAGTCTTTATTGTGATTTATGAATCATAAAATCATCTATAGTAGAATCTCTATGAAGTTTGGGGCATCCCATTTGATTACTAAAACTATGAATGAAGATCAACCATATTGTATAGGTGGGACATAATAATTTCATTATAGATATAGTTTACAAGTATAATGAAAAAATCCTATATTTTATTGGGATTACTTATCAGAAATCCATTTCCTAATTTGTACTAGGTCGGTCCTAGGAAAATGTGTTTAAAAAGATACCATCTCTCAAGATTATTTTTATAATAATAAGGAATGCTTTCATATGTGAAAATAAAAACAATTCACATGGGAGAAAATCTCTTTGAAATAGAGGTGAACATTACCAAAAAAATCCTAATGTTCTCTTGTATTGATTTCCTATTCCATATTTATATACTAACCAAAGGAGAGATAGAGAGAGATTATGTGATTTTTTCTATGAGTAAGTAAATATTTTAAAAGTTATAAAATTCATATTTGGGTAATAATATAACAACAATGATTCAACCCCTCTAAGTGTTGAACACATCCAAATGTGATCATAAAAATTATTATTATAGAAAGACTACACCTCTAATTGTATTCTCAATAATCTCATGTTTAATATTTGAATTTATTTGTGAAAATAATAAAATAATTTAAGAGTAGAATAAGCCTATATACCCCTTTTAAAGAAACAATGAAATCTATTTATTCTAATGTAACTAATAATAAGAAGAAAAGAGATGGAAATATATTGAGAAAACCTTATTAATAAAAGGGGACTTACCACTATTTTAAGGTACTTATAGTGGAAGTATTTATATTAAATTTTTAATTAGTATCCTCTGGATGATGTTTAAATGATATCCCACATAATAAAATAGAAAAAAAAATTAGTTCTTCTATAGATGAATCTGGATGAACAATGATTGGGCATGAAAAAAGAAGACCTGGTAGTGGAATTGACTTCAATATAAATTGACAACAAGTCTACATCATGTAGTACACAATCTCTACGTGAATAGGATGTAATAATAGATCTCTCAATTTCTTTATATAAAATACCAAAGTTCAAGTAGACAATATCATATCTTTAAAGAATTATGTGATGAGTTATATGATGAATCAAATGTTTATTAAGAAAAGACCCCAAATAAACCTAGAGGTATATTAACTATCATTTGCAGCTCAATGAAAATCATGCAAGTAATGATAAACCAAATTGATGATAAATCAGATATTATGGAGAAATATTTTTATAAAATTGTGTTTATGTTAAAAAATATCTAAAAATAGGTTGGATATATAAAATCCTAAATGAGGATCTTGTATAATGATGATCAAAGTTTGAGAATGAATGGATCACTATAATCCATGAGAGAGAATAAGACAATATGGGGAATTAAGAAAAGAACCATTCACTAGAAGAAGTAATTATTATCAAGAATTATCTACAAGTAGTTAAGGAAAATATGATTAAAGATATTTAACATCTTCTAGAATAAATGAGAAAAATGGGTGAAGATCAAACTAATGTGATGCTAATTGAATATGATGATACAATGAAGAGAATAAAAATGAGAAATAAAGTATCAATCTTTGATTCTTATAACATTAAGTTGAATTTAAATATATATAAACATCCTAATTCATGTCTTTATGATAAGTTTAAAAAATATTCATCCATAAAAAATATTATGGAGGATTATGATACTAAAAGGAAAGGTAATATCTTACTCAAAGGTCAATGTTTGAGCTAAATCTATTTTTAAAAAGTGTGAAATTTTTAATATTAAATAATTTAAAAATATTGAGGGAAAAAGTGATTATAAATATACACTTTCCTCAATTGTTCCAAGATGAGTTTTTATTAGATATGGTCCCCCAAATAAAACCCAACCAATTTATGTAAATTCTAAAAAAATCATGTTATCAGTTTTTGAAAAATTAGACAAAATATATATTAAATAAGGAAATAAAGGATTGATGGTTATTTTTTTTACTATAAATTATTTGGGAATAATGTTGTATACTACTATAATAATGTGTTATCATATAGAAGAAATAAATAGTATACATCAATGGGGATAAAGATTGAAATGAAGTAACAAACATAGTTGAAATATAATAATATGTATACTTAAAACAAATTTGAAAACCTAGATATCTATATAATATTTTTAGTGGATGTGGTCACAAGAAATATACATGAACATTTAACACAACTAATCATGTTTCAAAAATTAATAGAGTAATTGGAACACAAAATTTAATGTAGGAAGCAAATTAATTATTGTGTAGTAGAAAAAAGAAGTCCCCAAAAATCAATACCATGATGTCAATGATGTGTGGAAAATTAAGGAAACGCGCACTATATGCCAGCGATCCTTTCATTGGACCCTCTGCCCCGTTGGGAACTGGCCAATGCCAAAGGTTTTTCCCCCTTGGGCCTCGCTGGGGAAGTGTGGCGCCGAGGTGGGGAGGCCGCAACAATACCTCGTTATCCAGCAATACGTTTTCCCTCGGGGCCTGAGTGAGTTGGTTAAAGGTGGTGGTATCTTGAACTCAATGTTCTGGGTTTGAGTCCTCATAAAGAAACACACATTATATGCCAGCGATCCTCTCTTGGGCCTCTTTACCCCATTGGTAAATGGCCTAAGACCAAGGGTTGGCCACCTTGGGCCTCGCTGGGGACGTGTGGCATGCAGGTGGGGAGGCTGCCCTAATACCTCGTTACCCAACAACACATTTTCTCATGGGGAATAGGTGAGTTGGTTCAAGGTGGTGGCGTCCTGACCCCGAGGTTCCGAGTTTGAGTCCTCACAAGGAAATGCACACTATATGCCAGTGATCCTCTCATGGCCCCCTCCACCTCGTTGGGAATTGGACTAAGCCCAAGGGTTGGCCACCTTGGGCCTCACTGGGGACATGTGGTGCGTAGGTGGGGAGGCCGCTCCAATAACTCAATACCCAACAACACGTTTACTGACCGTGGTTGGATTAGTGGTATAGTGTAAGGCGGCCACTCCTTGGCAATGGAACTGGCACAGGTTCGAGCCTTGACATGCACGAATTTAGCTGGGGATGAGCGGCGCACAGGTGGTGAATGGGGCCAAAAATATGCCTGGTGTGGAAATCAACCATACCTCGTTACCCATAACTCGTTTTACTGCTGCATCAGCGGTGGTGTAGTGTTGCAAGGTCGAGGGCCATAGCAACGATGTTCAGTGAGGTCTAGGGTTCTATTACTTGGAGTCCTCTCTTGGGCAAATGCCTCCCATGTACCACTCGTCTTGCTGGGTCACCCAGTCTCTCATCGAGTGGGAAGAATGGGAACACTTCACCTAGATAACAGATTGATGTTACTAACCATCGCCGATTGAGGTGTTACCCTATGGGACACAATATCATCTTGGCTGGAAATGGCTCCTTCCCGGCTGGGGCATCTCTGGATTATCTCTTCATGGGGAGGGGGGTTCTCGAGGGTGGAGGGTTCGAAAAGGCGACTCTAAGGGATTACCTTTATCAAAAAAATATAGAAAAATTGAACATTCCCTGGAAAAATGAAAATAATATATGTTTCGTAATGTTATAGTGTTGATTCAACAAGGAAATCTTACGACTTCTCCATTCCTTATGGTTTTATGTTTTGAAAATCACAAACACTTTTTTATAAGTTTTGAATATTTTTAAGTTCTGTATTTTTATTAAGATCCAAAATTGTCATTATATTATGATTATAGATATATCATTATGTTTTTTAATTCTGTTAAACTTACAGATCTGTCATTTTGAATTTCCATTCTGTTATACTTACAGATCTGTTATTTCTATTTGTCATTCAGGTTTTATGATTCTGAATCCGGTGTATATGTGATTCAGTTTTATAATTCCAAATATAGGGTATATGTGATTCAATTTTTATGATTCTGATTCTGGTACATATATGATGCCGATCTTCAATTCTGATTCTGGTGTATATATGATGCTGATCTTCAATACTAATTCTGGTGTATATATGATGCCGATCTTCAATACTGATTCTGGTGTATGTATGATTCCAATCTTCAATTACGATTTTCATGTATATATGATGCCGATCGTCAATACCAATTTCGGTGTATATATGATGTTGATATTCATGATACCAAATCCGGTGTATAAGTGACTTCAATTTTGTGATTCTGATTCCAGAACAAATGAGATACCTATTTCACAATCTGATTTATTTTTCCTTATGATTCCATTTTCTTCATAATGTTATTCTTAAGAATCCATTTTCTTGATTTCATAATATTATGTTTTCATGATAATGTTAGAGTTTTTTAAATGTATCATTCCAATGAAATCGGATTCTATGTTTTCTTACACTTAACATCATTTCTATTACTTGAAACGATGTCATACAATCTGTTATAAACTAACCGTTGTATGTTTGAAACGTGACCAGGTCCCTCAGAAATTTAAGGAAAAATACGACCATTGGAAAGGAGCCGACCATTGGGAAGTTTTTTCTATAAATACAAGACCATTTGAATGACAAAAAAACTTCAACTTTGACAACTTACTTCGAAAGAATAAATCCGTGAAGTGATTTCAAGAGAGAGAGTCTCTTACAACTCTAAATGTTTCTTGAGGATGTCATGAACAACTTGTT
This sequence comes from Viscum album, assembly GCA_963277665.1. Classification (NCBI taxonomy): domain Eukaryota; kingdom Viridiplantae; phylum Streptophyta; class Magnoliopsida; order Santalales; family Viscaceae; genus Viscum; species Viscum album. Next base: position 273,673,650 of record OY728165.1, on the reverse strand, counting down.
CAAACTTTCTTTGTGCAGACTCAGATCATGCTGATCGTGGGATTTTGGGATTGGAAGACAGAGGTTCCGATTTCCTTCTAAATCGAGGGTTTGCAGGGATATCAAGACAGATACAGGCCTTCAGACTGAGGGATTACCTGCATTTGGGTAGGACATACTTTCTTGAAAGTATAAATCAAGGGACCTTTATCCAAGGTTGTTGGATACCTTTCTCTTTGGGTTAAAAGAAACTTATTGTTACTTGTTTACTATTACAAGTTGTTTTAATTATATTGTTCTATATTAACTTTTTTAATGTTAGGATGTATAACCTTCTTATACTTTCTAATTTTGTTACTATGATTATATTATAGATTCTATACGCTTTAAGGTAGAATCTTTCTTTTAAGAAATTAGAAAAGGTTTCTTGAAGAGGTCTTGTGAATGTTTGTTTAACCTTGTTAAACTTATCTTTAAAGGTTCTAAAGGATTTTTTAATGAATACAAATTACCCCCCTCTTGTATTTGAGAATCTCATTTTTATATATTCGATCCTACATAAAGGAACCAAGAATAATAAAATGAAAAATCAATCCAAACTAAAAATAAATGAACTATCCTAGTAAATAACTCTTAGGAGAATCCATGTGGAGGAACCAAATACGCTGAGAAAATTTCAAAATAATGCTTGGAAACCATTCCATTTATTTATAAATAGAAAGATAAATACATGAATAATAAATGAAAATATCCCAAGTGAAATACAATACTTCCCATGAATACTAATAATAATTTCAAGAAAGTTTGACAAAAAAAGATGACCAAATGGATTCTGAAGTGCTATGTGGGAGGTGTAAAAAGGTTGGAAAAAATTCAAATCATTATCCTACAAGTATACCAATCGAAGAAGAAATAATAAAAATATGAAATATATAAAAGGTTATGCATGTTACTTAATGAATCACATTAAAAATAAGATCCCTCACAAGTAGATAAGAAAATAACCCATGACTCTAAAAGAAAATTCATATTCAAAAAATAATTGTGTAAGAATAAAGAGTCTAAATGGACCTGGGTTTAAATTGGAAATGATGAAATTATTAAGAATAAAATTTCAATATGATTGCAGAAATTTATAAGCTAGGAGTGAAAACTTATTCTCAATAATATGTATTTTATTTGTGTTCTAACCATATGGGTAATTAATGGTGATGTTGGTTCTCAATAAGAGAAAAATTAAAAGTAAATAAATTGTAAATACTATTCTAGTTCTGAATTATTCATCATCCTATAACTTAAATTGACCCTTACTAGTTCACTCTCAACAATAGACATCTTGAAATCCATTTATAAATTAGATCCACCTTGATTAATACCTTGTGAAGTGTCTCCATGAGGTAGAGACAAGTAAATAAATATTTATAATATTCTAGAATGATTACTTGCATATTAATTTAGAATGTTATTGAATATTTATCTGGAAATGTATGTTTATATATTATCTCATCTTTTTTTATGAATGAATTAGGTCTATTATTATAGTGGATAATTTAAGTTAAAAAATAACAAGAATATTGAAAAATATTAAGGAGTTTCATATTGTTAATAGTTCTCGACTAGTGTGTTATGAAATGTGAAAAAATAGGTTATTATTATCGATATATATATAGTTATTAATTTCTGTCCTTTGGTTTAATATTGAGAAGATTTTAGCATCCCATTAATGAGTTAAAGTAATTTTTATTAGTCAATATCATATTCTGTTGAACAATGTAAAACCATAATGTCTAAATCAAGCCCTTTAATTAGCTACACTGAGTGTGACTTAAGTAGACTGATAATGAGGGAAATTTAAGTGAAATGACCAGGGGAATCTCTCTTGGGATTTAGGTAATGTCTTATGTAATAAATTTCATCGATTACTGTTTTGGATTCTTATGGAGTACCATCATTTATTTTTGAATGACGAGTTAACTGGATTGGACTAGATCTATTTGGTTGGAATACCTCCACCATAACCTATGGGTTACAATACTACCATTCTTCTAAATGTCAAGGAAGGTTCCTTGAGTTTAGACTAGAAGACTGGATTATGAAGAATGGAAAGGCTCACCTATGTGTTTTATTGAGAGATAATGCTATATTTAGCCTTCACATAACTTTTTTCAAGTAAATTGATTTTCTAAACATCACTCATGAAAATGTTTTCCCTTTAAATAATTTATTTTTTGGGGAGCCAAGTAATTTGGTCATAGGATGGTCGTGTATGTTTGAGTTTCACAGAAGAGAAGAAGAAACCAATCTTAAATGAATGAATAATTGTTCCCATGGTAAAACCTCAACCTATTTATAAGTAATGTATGGACTATATTTTCATGGGTCCAAGGAACCAAAGTATTCATTTTAATTATTTTATCCTCAGAATTCTATTATTTTTTTCCGCATAGGATCCAATTCCAAGGGTTATTATATAACCAAAAATTCTAATTAGGGAAAGGAAACAATTTATTCCAAAGTGGTTGATGGATATCTAAGACAAATTTAATATATATATATGTTCTGAACACAAGTAGTGCTTCAAATAATTCAATTATCCCAATACATTTCGAAACTAGGAACTTATTTGAAATGTAAATTGAAAATATGTACATCAAGTATTGATTATATATCCAATATCACTTATTGATAACAATTCCAAGTAGACTATAATTCATTAAACTATATAGTTTGAAAGAAACATACCCATAGTCTCAAATTCTGGTCAATCTCAATGACCAAACATGTATGATTCATAATCAGAATCTTAGTAATCATGAAAATTAGAAATTTAATGTTTAAAAAATGAAACAATAATAGGTTTAAATGATAGATATCACAATTATAACTCATAGAAAAAATAAACTGAAGGAAAAAATATATTTAAATTCACTCTAGGGAGCATGATGATGAAAATGGTAACAATATTCCAAACAATGTTTTAGTACATTAATTTGTTTTATCTATTTTCAGTTCATTAAAGCCTCAACTGAATTTATATATAATAGAATGAAAAACAAGGATATGAAATTTCATACGTAGATGCCAGAGCTGGGGGCAGGGAGGCAGAGGCCTGGACGGGACGTTGCTGAAGCTGGAGGATGTTGAGGCGGAGGCCAAGGTCGGGAGGAGAGGGAGATGAGAGGGGGGACCCCGCTAGAGCTGGGTGGAGGGAGGTGGAGGGAGGGATAGTGAGGCTGAGGCGAAGGCTAGGAGGGAGTTCGGAAGCGGAGTTGGAGGCTGGTGAGGGGAAGAGATGGGCAGGACATGGTGGTCGGATAGCCGGGTGTGAAGGTATGTGAGGGGAGGAGAGGGCCAAGGGGCAGAGGTCAGATGGCCAGGAGGTAGTGGTCGGGGAAGGGATGAGAGTGCCAGGAGTTAGGGAGGATGAGCATGATGGAAGATGGTGATGTAAGTGAGGGTAATGAGGATCTCGATGGAAGAGTAGAGGAGCGCGATGGAAGATGGAGGAAGAGCGTGATTGTATGGGGGGAATTGGGAAGTGGGTTTTCATGGTTTTATTAAAACCATGGAAATAGATAATAAAAAAGAGATATCCCCACGGTTTTTTTAAACTATGGGGATAGATGCACAGGGAAATATCTTCTTTCCAGTAGTGAATATATATTCTATTTTCTAGAATATCATATCCACAAAAGTTGCCTAATAGATTTCAGAAATTAAAATATAAATTAACTAGGGGAGTTGTAAATTCCCTTGATAATATGAGAGATTTTCTCTATTAAATATTGTTGTTTGAGTCAATTATAATGAATCAATCAAAAATGAATTGTAAAAAAACCTATAATTCTATAAAGACAATTTCTAAAATTTCACATAAAATCTAGAAATTAAATCTCTAATGTTGAAAAATTAAACACAGAGTTCCTTCACAAAACAAAAAAATACCAAATGTAGGGGTCAAATATGTAGCATTCATTCTCCGAGCATAAGGTCAATGATGTAAGGTTGATATCAAAATGTGTGGTTGATTTACCATATGTTTGTGTCTTCAAATGTGGGGTTCCTTAATAACGTAGGGTTCTTTAACCAAACTTTCATCTCTTCTCACACGTAAGGTTCCATTAAAAATATTGTTATTTGTCCATAAGTTCCTTCCATCATAGGGTAAATTATAAATACACACCTTCTTCCAATGTATGGTTGAATACACACATAAATTTCACAATCCATATGTGTTATCCCAAGTATCGGGTTTATTCCTTATGTTATGTTCTAAATATCTGGTACGAACAATGTTTCTAGAATACAGTTAGAGAATTCTGAACATTTTAACAAATATTTTGAGTGAATTAAATGCATGAATATAATTCCAGAATAAATAAGTCAATTAATAATAATTTCCTAAAATAAACATAATGTAAAATAATTAATAAAACAAAAAAGGGTATATTTTAGCATCAAAATAAATAAAAAATTATAGAGTATTGTTGACACAATAAATTTCCAACACTTCTTGATATACTCATCCTTAGTGATTGTTAGTGATAATCATCCTTGTTATTCCATGCAATATATAATTTTCTTAGATCATTCCCAAGGAACCAATATTTAAAATATATAATTGTTAATTCAACCTTAGTTTGAACTTTATTTCCCTCCATCATGTAAATATAAATTATTCATTTCTCATTGGAAATTATAGACCTTATGACCAATTCTTCCACATATAAAACATCTTCCATATCCTTTGTGACATTTCCATTGGTACATATTTCTGTATTCATTACAAATATGAAATCTAGTCTTTATTACCTTTTCAACATTATCACATGAACTTTCAGGATAATCAATGACCCTATTTTTATCTTTTTTTATAAATTTTATATTATGTTAGTTGTTTAATAGAACATGCCATATATTTTATTTAGAAATAACATGAAATCTTACATTAGCTCCCATATTGTTTCACATTACATTTGGGTAGTCATATATCTACCCATCCCATTGGTTGTTAACTTGGTCTCTCCTATTTCTATCCATTTTCTTTAATATTGATAAAATTATTGTTGAATATTTTTAAACTAGTACACATATTAAATGTAATCTTATGAACATTGAAAGAAAAACTCATAATTAAAATACATTCCCTAACCAATATATCTCTAGGTTTCAGTCTATTTTATCTATGGTATATTTCTTAACATAAAAATTCTATGGGAATTTTTTATCACTTCATAATGGTTTCTAAAGATATTATGGATTTACCAAAGCATATCCACTAGGAGTGTTAACCCAGGTGAATAGTAAGACCAATTTTTCATGCACTAGGTGATAATTGAGTTAATACCCAATGTACCCTTTTGGGGCTACTACCATAGGTACAACTGTTGAAGATCCACATCCACTTGTAGTATCTAAATAATTATTTTGTCTTCTTGAAACCACATAATCTCTAAATTACAAAAATTTGGGAATTTTTATTATGTTTAGTATTATCCGTAAGGATTTAAAAAAAGTTTTTTAATCCTAATACCCATAATTAATGAGAAATTATTCGGATACCAAATATGACCACCAATTCCTTTTATACACATTTTCTAATGATTTATTAAATAATGATACACATAATACAACCCCAAAAATTAAATATGACTTCTGTATTTGGGAAGTTATGTGCATATTATAAAAAATTTAAATGGTGATATAGTGTCATTATTTTAAAAACACCATAAATTTTCCTTAAAATCCTTTGATCTTCTCAAACTACATGTTATAACTTGGAGACATACATAAGAAACAAGTGATCTATAAAGACCATGAAGGAAATAATCAAAGCATATCATGATGAAAGTAATTAATCTAAGTCAAGAGGTATATCATGGTGACATAATGGGTATAGAATAAAAAACATGAACATCAAAACATCATATAATATAGTAACATCATAAAAATATATGAATTTGGGAGAAACATAAAATATGGCATCAGGAGCATAATTTAAGGATAATAGACGTGAAATAATAACATAGTTTACATAGTATATCATCACATTCACTATAAAAGGTATCTCATGAGATAAAAACACATCCAAATTCATTAGAGGTATATATAAGTTTTTTTTTCAAACCCATCACATTCATATATTTTACATGGATTTTTGTGCGATATAGATTATAAAAATAATATATTCCTTCATAACATTTAATCCCATGATTATTTATTATGGGATAATTAATTTTTAATACATAATAAATGAAGGATATGTATGTTTAGGTGAAAACTTTAATGTTTAAATTAGGATAGGTATCCACAATACAAAAGTTGTGAATGGGAAATCATGTCATAATTTCAGTAGTATAACAGCTATACAAAAAGTTTTATGGGATAGATTAGGGAGATTGAAAGGTGGTATCTCCCTGATTTTTAATCATATGGCTAGTAAAGGTATGTGTAAAAACCTATTTCAGAATGAAAAATTATAAAAAAATGTTTTAATATATATAAATATATTTAAAAAGAAGAAGAAGATAATCCCTTACCTTTAGAGGGTACTATTAAAAGATTGAGAGGATCTTTGAAAGATCTTGGTAAAACCATGATAGGATTTTTGAGAGGTAGAGGGAGAGGAATTTAATACATAATGGATTTTAGTGATTATGAGGGAAATGTTGGGTGGGTATTAACAAAAAACGTGATGAGAATTCATAAGTATTTTATGAACAATGGGTTTTCACTCTATATAAAAAAAATCAATACCACAAACCATACCATATTTTTTGAATATTTTTTATACCAAATTAGAGTGATATAAATTATTTTATATGATTAATAACGGAATAGATTAAGAAAATACCATTGGGGATTTGGATGTGAGTCATGTTCATAAAGAATTGACTTTTAAAAAAATTATTTTGGAGGATTCATTAGTGGTTTGTAATATTAATAAAATAACTTCAAAAACATGTTATTTTAAATATATTTTTTATTTTTCCATTTATAGTATTTATGGTATCCATTTTTTTTGATATTATGATTTCATAATTGATATAGTTTTTTTATTTTGTAATTAATTTTTACCTAAAAATACATCTATCTCAGAAAAATATAAAAAATTAATCATTGGATTATTTCAACATGCTAATTTCAAAAATAATATTTATTTTAAAAAAATTATTCTACATGTATGATAATTTACAATTTTATATAAAATCTCTATTTACTATGAATTACATGTTTTATGATATTAATATCTTTATAAAAATTATAAAACATTACATTGGGACTCAATAAATTATATCATCATTTTTATATAAATAAATATTATTTAATAATAATAATTTTTTAAAATAATAATTATTTTAAAAACTTGTTAATTCATGAAAATAGTTTTTTAATTAAACATTTCATAAAAATACAATTTTGATTTCTTCATATCAAAATAACTTTTTATCAAACTATTATATAATAATTTATAATTTAATAATATAAAGGTATAAATATAATCATTATTTTATTAAAAATAAAATAATTCATATTACTATTGTCTAGATACCAAACCCCATATTACACCATCATATACCCTAATGGCAAGGCACGCTCTAGTGGGGATTTCATCATTTGGTTCAATGACCTTGGTTAGGGTCCCGATCTCAATAATCTTGAACTTCTCCCATAAATGGTTTCTCTTAATCTTGAGTTTTTGAATATAGGATTATGATTGGTTAGGGGTGAAATCTAGTGATGAAATATCCCTCAGAAGCCCAGATAAATGGGCTTCAGAGGCACGATCATGTTGTTCAAGGCCATCACTTCTTCCAACTATGTCAATTAGAATTTATCATAACCCTTAATATATAATAATATTATCTGTTATTGTACAATGACTATATTACCAATAGTTATTATTTTTAATCATGTTTTAAATTAGGGAGCCACTATTTTATAAGGATCCAAAATAACCAAAGTAGTGAATGCGATATTTATAACTATGTTTTATTCATTCAAAATGGAATTTCATTTATAAAATTTTAGGAAATTAAATTATTACCCTAAATATATTTAACTATTAAAATTTAATTTTTTACACTAGAACAAATGAGGGAACATTAGTTTCATCACCTTTTAAAATTCCATTATTTCTTCCTTATACATGTGGTTGTACCAAAACCCTTTGACTATGTTAGTTTTTTTCATAAAAATTTTACTCTATGATGTATGATATTCATTATATTCACCTCATAAGAAAGATCGTTCTATATGGGTACACCTTTATATTTAGTGCATGTGAGGTGTTTGGTATGTAATTATACATGAGGGATAAATTGAAATAATCATACACATAATATAGGTTATATAGGAGTACTAGTAAATATTCCATAACTCAGATGTTATCAAGGACCTCAAACATGTACATGTATCTTGATCTAAGAATTCCATTCTTCCCAAACAACTTGAATTTCTTCCACAATTGTATACAAAGGAACACCTTATCTCTGAACATAAACTCCAGGTGTTATTTATGATTGTATAGATATTTTTTCTATAAAATTTATGTATATTTAATATGATGTTTAATAGTACGAGCCTTACCTATCATTTATAAGATAAGATAATGTTCCATAAGCTCTCACTCTTCATATTTAGCCAAAAATTTTAGTGTCCAAAACTACTCCCATATAGATACTCATATGGTACCATTTTAATTCTATAAGGGAAACTATTATTATATGAGAAGAACATGAGGGGAAGGTGTTGTTCCCAATATACTTGGAAATATATTGAAAATGATCTTAAAATATCTATAAAAGTTTCATCTCATGTTTTTATGGGACACATATCAGGGTTATAGACCTTATAACTCCATGTATTGAAAGGTTGAACTCTAGAATATTAACTACCTTTATATAGAGCTCCTCATCATCTTTTTTGGCCACCATGATCCTCTTATTAATGGTTGGTTGGTTATTAATTTGATAAAGGTAGGATAATGATAGTTTTATTATTCCTACAGTTTTCATTTGTATTACCCTAAAGATTGGATCTCATTCATTCCTCATAATGGATAGAGTTTCAAGAACCATTCTACACAAAGAATCTTCCACATTATTTTCCTTCCCAGGATGGAAATGGATTAAAAAATAATAATCATTGATAATCTATATCAAATTTTGTTGGTTCATATTTATCTACTTTAGGGTGTATATAAAAATTATATTTTTATGACGTAGATGTCTCTCACACTTCTCCTCCCATAGATAGTTATATAAAATATTTAATAAAAAACCCATACTGCTAATTCCAAATTAGGGTTTGAGTAATTCTTCTCATAGATCACTAATTGTTTGGATGTATATGCTATCACTTTCTTATCTTCCATGAGTAAACTACCCACAAATTTTTTGTATGCATTGTTTTATATCATAAATACTTACCCACTAGAGGGTATTTTGAGAATGTGTACAATGGAAAACCTCATCTTTCAAATTTTAATTCTCTCTATATATTCATCAGTCCCAGAAAACACCACTCCCATTCAACTTATCTTGATATGTGGGATTAAAAATGCTTATAAATTTCTCAAAATTTAATGATAGTACTTGAATAATCTAAGATAACTATATATATCCATTGAAACCATTGGTTAGGTCCATCATTCAATAGCCCTTATTTTTTAAGGATCCATAGATATCCATTTTCTAGAGATTTCATGCCCTAGGAATGTTAATTTCTCTTAGAATAAGTTTCATTAGAACATAAAATAGAGTTTAAAATGAAGACTATGACATTATTTGAAGAATATAATCTATCACAATGGAATATATTTAGGGATTATTTTTTATTTTTCCTGGGCAATTTTAACATGATATGATTGATTATAAGGAAATAATATCCATGCTTGAGATGATGGTTCCATAGGAGATACATTCTCTTCCTTACAATTTTATAGTATCAAAGGGTGATCCAAGATACAGATTATGAATTACTTTTCCCAAAAATTTATGTTTTCTCTATAAAATGAATACCATTACATATATAGGATAACATTGAATTCCACCATAGGAAGAATGATGAGATTTTCAAGATGTACATTTCGAAAAACATTAACTAATGATAATATATTCATAGAAGTTTTGCACAATAATATCAAATCATTTTGTGTGGTGAATCGATGTTCATATAATATTACAATATAGTATATTGAGGAATGTATAGGAATAAAAAAATACATACAAAAAAATAGAGTATATGTTATATGTAATTAAATAATCATGATCTATCTTGGTGATTACCGTAGCATAAGTTCTTCCCTCTTGCCTTGGCATTAGAGATTGTTTATTCTCATCATCCATGTTACCTCTTGGAATAGAGAATTGTCTTGGATAATGATGATACTAAACACATTTATGATATAAAACTATTAATATTACCTTATATTTATCTCTACTTCTCCCCAATATGTTAATAATATTATTTAATTTTCAATGTAAATTAGCTACTTTACACCATATTCTTCCACATGTTAAACATCTCCAACTTCCTTGGTGAAATTTAACTTGGTGAATCTTAGGCATTATTTAAAAGTAGAAAATTTAATTTTATTTTCTTTTTCACTTTTATAACATGAACATCCATGAGACATAATTCCCCTCTTCTTTGATATGGTTAGAAATTAAACTATGTTGTCGTTTTTAATGGTAACTTCTGACCACTATTTTTGGAATAATCTTAATACATATTACATTAGATTCAATCATGTTATGAATATCATTTTTTCAATAATCACATTTACAATTACATTGGATATTGATTTAGTTCCCCCTATTTCTTCCCATTCAGTAAAATAAAGGAAAAAATAGGGATAACAATTTTCAAATGATTATACATATAAAATAGAAACTTATGAACATTGAAGAGATTAATATAAAATGAAATAAGTTCTATAAGATTTGAATTTAGATGTTTTATTCTATATTATCCATGTACTATTTCCTAACCAAAATTTTATGTCCATTTTTGTTCCCTTAGGGCCACCTCAAGGCCTTCGGGACACATGACGTGCAGACACAAACCAGACAGATTCTACAAGGAGAAAAAGATCTAGAGGAGGAATCAAATTAAGAGAATTCACTATAGTTGATCTATTATATATGGGATAGAGATAGGGTGTGAAATTTTCCATTAGTACTAGGCTTGTGAATCACTAAACATGATATCTATCTTAATAACCATGCAGTGGTGGAGAGTTGATAACGATGCAGACGCTAGGGAGGGGTGGTTTCATGTAGTCATAGTCTTGGATGAATTCCTTTAACACATCTATTTCTTGTAATTTCTTGAATACTACTATCCTTATAAGGGTTACCTATCAACCCTTAAAACCGGGATTATTAAAAATGAATACAAAATTAATGGCCTTCAATCCATTGAAAAAAAAGGTTCATAAATATATTGTGAATTCATCAAACCATATCCCCTAAGGGAGTTAAACTAGGTGTATATCAAGGTCTGTTTATCATGCAAAAGGTTAAGGATGAGTTAATATCCAAATCATCATTTTTTATGTTTATTACCCTTAGGTACGATTGTGTCGAAGCCACATTTTCTTTTAGTATTTAGAAAATTATTTTGTTTATTTGAAATGAGATACCTTATACTATACAAAAAATTCTTAATCTTTTCATATGTTTTCTATTCTTCCCATGTATTTAAATAAGTTATTTTATTCCTTGTCCCAAAATATTACTAGACCTTTATCTTATACCGACTATAAAGACCCATACATTTTATATAATTAATTTCATGATTTATTAATTAGAGGCACGCAAAATAAAATCCCAAAATATTGAGTGACATAATGTATTTTGTAAAATTGATAAATATTATAGTAACATTAAATAATGAAAAAATGAAATTATATTAAAAATAAAAAAACATGCCCATAAATTACTTTAATCGTATAAAATTAATTGGGATAACCTATGGATGTACCTAAGAAAGGGGTATTTTATGAATCATAGTAAGGGATTAATAAAACCACGACATGATAAAAGTAATACATGTGAGTCAAGTTTCATATCATAATGATATAAAAGGGTAATAATAATAAATAAAAACATCAAAGAATGATATAATATGGAAGCATCAAGGAAATATTATAGTTTGGAAACAACATAAAACATGAAATCATAAGAATAAGTCAAGGATAGCCACTGAAAAATATTATCATAGTGTTCTTAGGATAACCACTCATGAACCATATATAAAAAATCATGATATAAAAACATTATACAATTCATTGGAGTGCTATATATTTCTGGACCCACCCTTCACATTCATATTATATACATGTATTTGTGTGCCCCATATATCCAAAAAAGGAAACATTTAATCATTTTTAAAACCATGATTTAAGAATGTGTGTCATATACTTTCTATTATCCAAAAAATTAAATATAGTTATGTCTATTTAAATTACCTTGAGTTAAAATGGTGATAGGTATTCATAATAAAAAGGTTGTGTGGGGAAGATCAAGGGATATTGTTGGTAACATAATGGTTGTTAATAATGGATCATGGAAGGGTTTACTAATATTTTAAGGTGGTATCACATTAATTGGGAATCATTAGAACTATAAAAAGGTATGTGTAAAAATATTTTTCAATAATAATAAATAAAAAATAGTTTAATTTTAGGAATGTACTTCAATAACTATAAGTATGAAGAGAATCCTTTACTTTGAGAGTAAGATTTTAAAATATATGGAGGAATTTCTTAATAGATTAGAAACACCCTTGGAGGGTTTTAAAGTGGGTTAGGTAGTGGAAGTTTATACTTAATGGGTTTTTATGGAAGAGTATTGGGTGGTTATGTGGTGGTTATTTATAAAAAAATAGAGGGTAATTCATTATTTAATACTAAACATAGGTTTTTCAGTTTTTATAATAAAATAATAAAAACCATAGACCTTGCCTAGGTTTTTCCAATGGTTTCTACCAAAGAGGGTTGATTTTAAATATTTTTTAAGACTAATCATAGATCTTTTTAAAATAATACCATTGGTGATGTGGAAGTGGGTCCTGATCTTAAAGAACTAAATTTAAAACATATAATATTATATAGGTATTTGAGGATTCATTAAATATTTCTAAAATTAATCAAATCACATTAAAACACAATAGTTTAGATGTGAAATCTAGTATTAGTCATGGAAAACCTTTAGGGTATTTATTATATAAATGTTTTCCATTATGATTTCATAGAGGATATCCTATATTTATAATATATATAATTTCTACCAAAAATTTGAAAATATCATACAATTATAAAGAATTACCCATATTCTAATTTTAACATGATTATTTCAAAAATAATATTTATTTTATAAAAATAAAACTATAAATATGGGAATTTATACTTTTAAATAAAAATACATATTTACAAGATTATACTTTTTTTTACAATACTAATATATTTCTTATCATTATAAATGATTAAATTTGAATTCATTGAATTATATAATAATTTATATAAAAAAATATTATTTAATAATTATACTTTTTTAAAGTAAAATTTATTTAAAATTTTCTTAAATTTTTCAAAAATATTATTCCAATTTGAACTATATATTTCCAAAAAATTAAATATCTATTTCATCACACCAAAATCTAATTTTTATCAAACATTTTATATAATCAATTGCAAACTAATATGATAAAGAAAAAAATATAATAATTATTTCATTAAAAATAAAATATAAAAATTCAAGTTAATAGGGTCTTGATATATAACCACTTATTACACCAGCATACACCATAAGGGTAAAGTGTGTGTTGATAGTACTTTCTTGGGGTGGTTCCGTGAACATGGTTTAGACCATGATTTCAATAAGCCTGAACTTCTCATGTAAAGAGTTTCTATATATCTAAATTTTTTGAATATCAACATGGTCTTAGTTAGAAGAAAATAAAAATGATTCCATCTCCATTAAAATATTTGATTAATGGGATTTATATGATATAATCCTACTGGTTGAGGTTATATCTTCTACTATCATTGTCAAATAGACTTTATCATAACCCTTAATATACACTAATCATATTATTATTCATAAATAGCCATATTATCCATAATTATTATTCCTAATAGTCTTTTAAATATATTATGATCTATTTTATAATTTTTAAAAATAAAAAATGCAGTGAATGTGTTTTAAATAACTACATTACTTAATAAATATTTTATTCATTAAATAGGGAATTTTATTTATAAAATTTCAGGTCATTACACTGTAGATCATTATTTTATTAATTTATTTAGAAGTTGAATTAGTTTGATATTATTTATATTTTTGTTTTACTATGATAAGAGGGTATACTCTCTCCATGGTACCATCATAGAATCACATTGCCTGTTGATAACTTCTAGAATATAAGGAGGTGTGCTTGAGGTATTGTAGTGTTCCACTCGTTGGGTCACTACTTAGTGGTTCAAGGAAGAGAGGTATTAAAAATTGGTATTAGAGATATTATCTTTTGTTATTTAATTTGGGTAAGGTATACAAGAGTCTAGGAACATGTTGATATATAGTATAAAAATTGAACCTAAGACTAGCCACCCCACGGGCAAGAGAAGTCCATGTTTCTAGTAGTGGGATTTTGTTCACACAACTCTATTTTATTTTTGATTTGATATCCCCTTGGGAATGTAGTTGATTATAAGTTCATTTATTTATGGAATTTTATTTCTTATCCAAATATGGAAACATATTGGGTGTTCATGCATTGTATAACGCATGTACGATTCATGTGTCTAATTTCTTAAGATTGTTTTGTAGACTTTAACTGGAGTGGGTTATTTAAATAGATTGAATCCATTTATATTATGTTTCTATATAAGTGAATGGCATCGTATTAATTAAATGATATTGAAAAGGGATAAAATAAATATTGTGTTATTATTTTGTCTTCATTATTATGATGTCTCTGCTAAATAAATTTCCAATTAAAACTCATAGACCATTTTCATCTCTAACTTATAATTGACATATTAGTTCACTAAACCTCAGTCGTGGGGAGTTTTGGTTAATGAAAATGGTAAAATTTATTTCATTTTGGGATTACATGTTTTGGATTTTATATGGTGAAATCTAAATGGAATACCATGTACATATTATAATGTGTTATCTTCTATAAATTTCACTTACAATTTCATTTAATTAATCATTTTTTAGAAATTCTAGTTAATTTAAGATGGATAGTGCGTAATGGTAAACATTATATATATATATGTATATATATATATATATGTTAGAACCAGTGGTTACATTATGGGTAACCTATGTAAAGGTACTTAGGTATGCGAGGGTTCTTGAGTCATGTGATATCCTTATGATATAATGAATTTATGGGGATTGAGATAGATCTGGCAGTTTGATACCTATGGGATACTAGGCGAATTTGGTAGTGGAACGTCTTTCCTGTTGTAGTTTTAGTTAGGGATGTGACCTAGATTTATGACATGTTTGGGTTGTGATGTGACCATTGAGATGGGGTAAATGTCATCACGAAAGACATGGATTGTTTGTGTTTAGATGTATGGGATAGGTGGTAGATCTTAGATACCTTTCCTTTGAATAGATATAGGTTTGGGTTTTGATGTTGTGATACCTATGATGGTGACAAATAAGAGGGTTTAGTTGAGTCTGGGAGTGCCTCTTGGTGGATGAGGAATAGGTGTATTATTTGGTATTTGATGTTGGTACACAAAGGGTGTTACCAGGTATGTGGTTCAGGAATGTTTTATGCCTTGGGAGTTCTGGATATGAACTTGTATGTGGGTTATTTTGGTTTTGAGGCTAAATTTAGGAATGGAAGGATAATTCAAATGTTTATCGCTACTAACACCCTAATGAATTTTTAGCTGGTTTTTCGGAGAGTATCATGGTTTATAGGCCCTGATCCAATTAGGCATGACAATATACTCTGTTATACACTATTTCTCAAGAGTATCTCAGTGTTGTGTAGTCCAAAATATTGCGATGATTGTGTGAAGCTATAAAAATAATGTTATGTATTCTATCATTGTAGTGAAAAATGACATCCAAAAATTATTCTCAGTGTGAGTCATGTGGAAGTGTAAATTTAAATTGATATTTAAAGTTAACTAAGGGCCTATAGGTGTTGTCTGTGGTTTAAAGGGTAGGACTGGTAATGTGTCTAGCTGTGTGGACACTAGATACACCTTAATCATTATGAAAATGAAATTAGATTTTAGTTGAACATTATAGTGGAAATTAGGTGATAATTTATGTAAACTGACATGGTTCAGTGAGGTGCCTCTTGTCAGAAAAAGAACTTGAGGTTATCTATCTCAGTGAGGATAACATACAAGGGATGCATGAGCAGTTTCTTGGGTGTATGTGTTCAGTCTTGGTAATATGTGACTTAATGTAATGTGAGTCTAATTATTGTAAATAAAATTGAATGGGGGTATGAAATAATTTATATTTATTTAAAACTAGTGGGAATGAATGTTCCATTTATATATTGTGCGTTTTTTCATGCAATTTGGATTGGGAAGTATGGGGAAATGTGACATGGTGCTTAAATGAGAAAGGAGTCATACATGTATATTATGAGATGATGTGGGCTCAATTAGAGGATTGGTTCTATGGCTTATCAAGGCCTCTAAGTAACATTATATATGTTTCATATGTCTAAAATTTAATGTGGATGGATTATATGTTATAATGTGATTGATCCAAGGCTGAAACTAATTTAGAGAGTTAAAGGTTGATATGTTGTAAGTGTAAGAGTGGAAAAAGATGAGCATCATGTTGGTTTGTTTGTTAATAAATGTGACACTCCCTATGTCTTTGTGTTTTTATTTTAGTATTATTTTATCTTAAATTGAGTGGTTTTTAGTTTTAGTAGTTTTCGAAAAGGAATCTAATGTTTTTGAATCCTTTTTGGGAGAATCACAGTTATCCCACAAGGTTAGTAGTAACTGTGTTGTGCCTATGTGGATAGGTTTATTAGGATGATAGATCTATTTTTCATTATTTATGAATGGTTTATAAAACCATGTAGATCTCCCTAAAAAATTTGTGGCCCTTTTTCCCAGTAAAATTCTATCACATGGTTGGTGTACATTTCATTAAATCATGTAGCCAAACCGTGGGGGTTTTATTTGTCTCGGAAGTGGGATGTGCATGGTTGGTGCACAGTTTGGAAAACTATGTGTCATATCCATGAGTTTAAATTTTTTTAATTACCAAAAATTATCTTTTTTAATTAATAGGGGTTTCTCCCCTATTCTCACCCATTTATTTATCGACCCTTTGGATTCTAGGGAAGAACTCTGACCTACTTATATTTTGATTCTAATCCTCACTTTGGTGATTTTTGATATGATTTGAGCTATTTCTTCCTTTCATTATCCCTTCATCCCTTACCTCCATCATTCCACTAGGGTTTTTCATCTCCCATGAACCCTAGATCTATATTGTTAAATTTTAGGGTTTCGAGTGGATCTAAAGTTGGGGATTTTGTGTGTAGGGTTTGTAGATATTATTTCAATACTCATTGATGTGTTCTCCATTGAGGGTAAAAAAATGTATACTTGGTTTCCAATTCTTCTAGGTAGGTGTTTCTGTGTAATTTTTTCATATTTTAATTCAAATCGTGGTTGTGATATATATATATATATATTCATTTTTAATGAAATTAGGAATATATTTGACATGTTTTTCGTGATTTAGGACTATTTTATTTTGGTTTGAGATTGGAAAAAGGGATTCTATTATAAATTTAATGTTTTCATGTTTTAAATGGACTGTTTTATTATGATTATTTTTTTATAAAATTTAATGTGGATTTTGGAATGGTTTTAGATTTAATTGGTGTGTTTTAATATAGTTTTGGTTTTTAGTGAGTGAAAATATGTTTTAAATTATGTTTTTTTGAGGTGATGTTCTGATCTCAAAACGATTTGTAAAGGGGTACTTTAAAGGGTTTTGAATGGTGATTTGAAATGTGTGTGTTATTTATTTCTTTGATAAGTGACTTACTGGCTCATTCGAAATTTATTTTATGGAAATAGAGGGCCTTGATCTATATTTTTTCATCGTAGAATAAATCCCATGTTTTACAGTGTCTTTGAAATGTTTTTAAATGGTATACATGATTTCCGCAATTATCTATGATATTCCTAAAGTGGAGTTTTATTAAATTTGATAAGGATTAGAATTTTGAGCTGTGTTTTAGTGTTAATGGACCTATTGGAACTTTGGTTTTAAAATGGTTTATGTGAAATACACCCACTGATTTCAAATTTTACTTGGTTACCCCTTTGTGGGTTATTTACCTCTATGAGATTCTTTTTTCTCCCCTAGTGTGTGAATATCTAGGTTTATATTGTGGGTGCATGTGATGTTGTGAGATATTCATTATTTGGGTGTTGGGGGTGTGGGTGAGCTTTTCCTTATACTCTGGGTGTTAGGATTGTCTTGTATGACCTTTATCCTTACTTACCATTTGGTCATGGGAACATGGGTTCTAATTGGGATATCTAAGTCAAATTTTCTAGTTAGTTCTCACCCCACAATTCGACCTCCATTCATCTTAGGAACAAGGGATAAGAGGGGGTGTTATTACAATGAGTCTTGTGTGGGATAGTTGAATAAATTGTTGTTTATACTTACATTCACATTGGTAGCTTACTCATGAGTAGGAATAATCTTATATGTTTAAATTATTTGCATGTTAGGTATCCAAGGTAGATTTCTTGAAATATTGAACTACATGATCAGTTATTGATATAGGGGAGTTTCATCTAGTACTTATTTGTATCATTTCCCCTAATCTCATTTTCAGGGAGCCATTTGGTTGTTTATAATGGTTGAATTCATTGTGAAATGTTTTTACTACTCTATTTTTCTTACCCCATGTGTTTTTGGGCTGTTTCATTTGGAAAATTACTTTTCAATTATGTTTAAAAAATCATATTTTAATTTAATTACTCTCGTGTGATTTCTTAATTTTCATTTCAAAATGGGGTTTGTATTCAAAATGGATATGACCATTGAAATTTTTTCAAAGTGGCCATTTTATTTTATATTAAACAAGTGGGTTGTTCTGAGAAATATTATTCAGTGTATAGTTTGAAATGACTTTGATCAGTGGAAATGTTTTAATGCTCATTTTTGTTTAATAAAATAAGGGAAATGGTTTGAATTATGAATATGGAATTATTTGAGTTTTCAATAATTTAAATTTGAATAATTAAATTATATTTTTTCAATGTTGAATTTTTAAATTTACTTAAGAAACAAGTATTATAGTTTTAATGGGTTGTGGTGACCTACTAGGTTTTTAACTCCATCTTACATATTTCAGGTTTCAGGTTTCTTTTTGGATCCACTTTAATTCCACGACATTACAATAAGGTTAGTTAGGTGATCATGAGATACTAGAGTTTTCATGGAGTTGATTTTTTTCTTTTCTCAAGTTGTGTTGTAGACATTTTTTTTATTGTTTTATTTTATTTTATTTTTGTATCTTTTTTTCTTGGTTGATGTTTATATATATGAAAATGGGTTGGATCAGTTTAGATGGTTATCACCCTTTTGGTGTCTTTATTTATTTTGGTTTTTTATATTTTTTCCTTACACTATATTTTATCTATAATTTGGGAAAAATAATTACCAAAGGTATTATTTTGACTCCCAAGCACTAGTTTCCAGCCTGTGGGGATCAAGAACACCCTCCAGGCCTTGTGATTGATCAGGTCAAGTGTCTATTTCATTGGATTCTTGGGTTGGTTTGCTATAATACACATCTTTTTCAGAGCTCTATGAGTGATAAGATATGAACTGGATGGAGTGGGATATTCCATCATTAAGGGTATAACCCTCATTATTGACAATCTTCGCTAAAGAATCCTTGGGGTAATATTCCCTTGAGTCGGGAGTAGGTAGTAGTTACCCTCTCTTAATAGTTCGTAGTGTTTAGTTGTGAAGTACCAAACACTAGTATCTCATAGATTCTGGTTACCTAACTACATTGGCACTATATATATGCGATCAAATCCTAAAAGGCCGAATATTTAATTAATCTTAGTAAACTATATACATTCTTGAATCTCACAGTACATTTGAAAACAGAAAATACAACATAGAATTTTATTCATTAAGGTCATTATTTTTTCTAGACAATACTTTCATATAATTCATAGTAATCATCTTGGGATCCAAGGAAAATGGGTAAAATAAAAAAGGCTTGATCTTAGCTTCTCAGTAAGTGAATATATATAGTGGAAGATATCATAGAATAAATAAGTATAGAATAATAAAAAAGGAAAAAATAATAATTAAATATTTCCATATAAATAATAACATGTGTTTGAAATTTATCTAGTGATGTAATAACAGTTTTATTAATATCATTTAAAATAATATCTAATTTCATAATGTTGGAATTCATCATGAGGGAAAGCTAAAACTTATCATCGAGGCCTTATTCCTGGAAAATTTACATCAAGGGAAAAGGACATGGAAAAAAATATCTAACCTATATAATCACTTGAGGATTACTGATGCATGTAGGGTATTTTTAATTATGGGAACCACCCATCACCTAATAATTCCAATCCATTCAATATATAAATAAGCGATTCAACATAATAAACATTCCTTAACAATCAATAACTAAATGTATTAAAATAAATTTCATATAGAATGTTAATACTTTTACTTGGAAAAAAGATCATAAAAATTATATGAAAGTACTATGTATTATATAATTAGATTATATTCTCTGTAAAGAATAATTTTTACTAATGGATGTTGACATAAATGAAAATAACTTTTAAAGATCAATGGAATATTTCTATAGGAAAATAACCTTTTAGTTTTAAATTCACTTATTTAAAAAATAAAAATTTAAGGAAAAATTTTATTTGAAAATAACCATGGAAAATTGAAAAGGATTATTCAAATAATTTAGTGGTCATGATTGTGGGAAATTCCATTCATTATGAGTATGTTAAAATAGTGATTCTTGGAACATTTTTGGTAATTCGTCAAAATTACGTCATTTTAAAAAAGACGATTCATTTGAAAAATTATAATAGAACATAAAACATGGTTAAAATTTAATCTTAAAAAAATAGTTTAATAGTATAGAAATTTTTTAATACATTTTTATTGGAAACAAGGTCATGGAAGGATAATTTTTCAAGACAAAGATGAAATAATTTCTATTGTTCATAAAAACAATACTATCATTTTATGTTTTAAATAGAGGTAAATTGTAATATTACTTGAAAACTAATTGAATAATAATAATATAATAATATATTTTTAATATAAGATATAAACATGAAATAATTACCTTAATAGAAATTAAGAATAAACAATATCGAATAATGATGATATTGTGAAATAAACCATTAGCTCAAGCACAACATGATTATTAAGTTCATTTAACCTATTGTATAATAAATTTTAATTTATTATAATTCTATAACTGAACCATGTTCTTACTTATTATAACATATATGATTCACTCATTACACATCAACACCCATTTATTAATATTTATTTATTAAAATTGTTGTAACCTGGTGTTAAATATCTCATTTTTCATGTATGTTATGGTTTAATTGTTTTAGTCTATTCATATTTTTCTCAAGAATTATAATTAGGAAATAAGTATCATAGATATTAATTATATATATTTATTTTGAATCATCCATGAAATGTAAAATGAGAAAAAAGATTGACACCATTCATGGAGACTGTAGGTCATACGAATGCATGAACTATGTTTTCACTTTTAGAAAAAATGAATAAAGGAATGTTAAATAATATTTCATATTTATAGAATAATTAATATATAATATATATCACATATAATAATTAAATATATCCTTATTTCACTTCATGTAATGAATATTTGAAAAATGAACCTCATCGCTCTGTAGAGGTGGTAGTGCACATGTACACACACACACACACACACGATGTTACCGTTTTATAATTTATTAATAGGTATGGATAATTATTTGATATCATAATTTCATAATAATTATTATATCATAAATATAATATATAAATATTAAATCCATTATAATATCTTTATAGGAAAAAAAGTGATGTAAAATTAATTGTATCACTACGTGGAGGCAATAGTGAACACGTATGCACCTGTGATAATTTCACTTACCTGTTGATGGAAAAGAGGGAGAATAAAGATGGTTTAATAATTATAATAAAATTTCACAATATTTATTAAGTTGAATTTATTATTTTATGATTAATTAAACATATTTTGAGGAGTTATAAAAAAATAATATGAAAGAAGTTTAGTGGGATGCTTACAATTAATTTACTTGGCCTCCTTTATGTCTTTTCTGAGGGACCAATGTAAAGGTAATTTAAGAATCCCAAAACACATAATTAATGTATATATTATTTGAGAAGATAATTGTGTAGTTTTTTTTTGAGATATATGCCTCAATGTTGTGTAAATAATAGAAAATAAGGGTATTCTTTTATAAGAGTGGGAGAGGACACACTTAGAATTTCTTAAAAGATTAAAATATAATAATAACATAATCAATCCAAATTCTTCCAAATGGATAAATATTATAAATCAGGATACTATTAGGTTGAAATATTTCTATCTAATAGAATTTAGACATATTTAATTGGAAAATGTACCCTTATATCTTGGTTTAACCCCTATGTAACCCTTTTTATCCTTAACCATTATAAAATATTTTCACTATATTTTACTATTATGTATGACCAAAAATTATTTTCAACTTATAAATAATATCAATAATTATTATTATTTATATATTATCCATATTATGATATTCAATTCACATAATTTGTAGAATATAAATAAAAATTTAATCACTAAAACCTGAAAAATCAGTTTTCAAAAAAAATATTATGTTATAAATGTTTTTTATCATAATAAAATATAAATTTTATTCAAATTTCCTTAATTTTATTTTTCATTATATAATTTAATTTAGTTTACTTTTAAAAAATTTAAAAAAATGAAACTTCGTAAATTTATCAAATGAAAAGATAGCTTTCAATATAAATTACTATTTTTCACTATTCTTGGAAAAAACAAACTTTTCATAAAATTTTGAAAAATAAAATCTAGACTAATTTAGACATGATTATTTTAAAAATTAATTGTATTTTATAAAATTAACTTTTAAATTGTTGAATAAATTAATTATATTAATTTTTCAAAAAAATAAATAAAAATCAATTTTGAAGAAGAATGTATTTTCGAAGCATATAATGACTCTACTGAAAATTAATAAATTTGAATTATAAAAATCCATTTTACTTTTTATAATTTTGATAATACTCTTCAAAAAAAAATTTTAATGGAAATTTTGGAACAATCCATTTTAAATAATAATAATAATTTTATATTATAAAGTAGCTTGATTAAATATCAGTGTTGTGTGTCAAGAAATAAATTGAACAATTCTACTTTATGTTAGGAGAAATATATCCTAAGTTCTAAAAGTAATAAATTATTTAAACCTTATAAGAATTTTTATCTCAAAATTAAATCACTCTCATATATATATAACTAATGATAATTCAGCCTCATCACATCATCGGGTTCCCACATGGATTCCTAAAATATATGGTTTCACCACAAAAAATTGGCCAATTTAGTGGTCTTGTTTCGTTCCACTATCTCTCCATGATTAAATATCTCCATATTTTATTCCTCATAATAGAGATAATTATATAGAGGTATGACCTCTTTGTTCAGTTCATGGGAAGGATTTGGTATGTACTTATTCAAGATAGATTAATGGAACCCCTTGTGAACTTAAGAGAGATTCTGAAGAAGCTCCAAGTGATAAGCTACCATTTTGATAAGATCAAGAATTTTAAATGGAATAAAATATCGAGGTATTATATTAACCAAATTTTGAAATCTCAAAACCTTAATAAAAGGATTATTCATAGTATTACCTTTTCGCTAACTTCAAACTGTATATCTCATTGGAGATTGTCAACAAAACTTTTTTATTGAATCTAAGATACCCTTGTGTGTTATTGAATGTGTTTATCCATATCTGCTATTTCATTCATTGGATTAGTTTCAAATATATTTTTATCTACATATTCATTCCAACACATTGTATATATACACTTCCTTATATAGACATCTTCATAAGGATCCATCTGAATACATGAGTGAAAGATATTGGTGTCAAAAAATTCCACTAAAGGAAGGATTCGATCCCAAAAACCTTTTAAATCTATAGAGAAGGATCCCAAGATGTATTATAAAGTTTTAATGGTCCTATATGACTTAACATATATCATAGAATGATAAGAAGTGTTGAAACTCATATATGTATCCATATATTATAGAAAAATTATCTTGAACATCAAGGTAAACTGTGAATCCCTATAGGATATAGTTGAGAGTGGTAATATATAAATATTACCACTTCTTTTGTAACACCCCAGGTAAATAAAGAATATGAAATTTTCATATTTATCCATATTTGTGAATAAAATATTAATATGACTTTAAAGGGGACGCTATGCTCGATGGCGTACCCAACACGCAACAATGAGTTTCTTGGGAATCTTACGTTACACTCTAATAATAAAATAATATTATTTTAAATGGTAGTTAACATGTAGCCGTTGTAATGGCGGGAATGGATAGAAATAACTAAAATATGATTATATATGTTTTTAAATGTTTTTACATTTATCCAATAAAAAATAAAGGCTTAAAATACGGAAAGAAATCGATTTTAGGCGTATATGCCCTGGTTTCCACTAAAGGGTCACTTATCGCCTTTTGATGGAGAACCGTCATTAAATATAGTTTTTTCACTATTATAAATTTATTTGGACCAAATAAAACTCTTATTAAGAATCAGGACATCAAAATTTACTTTGTGTAAATTTTTGGTATCTTTCCGATAAAGTTCATTTTTTTAATGAATAGTGTAAAATGTTGTATTTTAATTCAAACCTCTTTTTAATATAATTTATTTATATGATTAGATTATCTTTTGAATTTGTTTTAAAGTCAAATTAGAATATATTTTTACCATTAAATCCAATAGTGGTCGTTGGAATTAATTTCACTTTGAAATCAGACTTAAACCAATGTCAATCTTTTGATACTTATTGTTTCATAAAAACACGCTATTTGCTCTGACAGCGGGAATTAATTATTAAATTAATTAATGTGACTGATATGTTTTGAATTTTGTAAAATAGACTTCATTTTTGAATTCGGAATATCAAATATAGTTTAGGGTGAATTTTTGGGATTTTTCTGAAAAACTTCAATTTTTGATGAATAGTGTAACCACTAAGTGGTACTTATAAAAACTGATTTTTCCGTTTAAATAAAAATTTGCCATCTTTATATTTTGAATTTCAAAAATCCGACATACATGGTTGTCATTAAGAAGTAAAATGTGGCTCAATGGGATAAAAATAATTTTTTGGTGAATAGTAACTTATTAAGTTTTTAATCGCGAGTAGAGGTAATTAGTGTAGTTTAAGGTAAAAATAATGTTTTAATAATATGAAATGAACTTAAAACATGTCCTAACCTCATTGGATGTGTAATGGACGACCCAGACAAGCCATGGGTCAACTTCGGGTCCCCATGGAGCCAATTTGGTTGGGAAATGACATAAATAACTTTTTATTTAATGTAAAAGTAAAAATGACACAAACATGATATGTTTTACTAAAACAATTTTTAAGTGGGGTTATACAAGTAAGAGTTTTTATTATAAATAGTCATTGGAAAGCTAAAACGATTTCCTACATCACAGTAATTGTTTTATAATTTTTAGACATTAAATAAATTAAATTATTTATGACATCATAATGATGCAGCGATGACATCATTATCTGACGATTTAAATAAAATGAGAAGATAATGTAAAATCTATGACCTACAAATGTCCAAAACTTATTGGATGGGTGTATTTCGGACCCTTATCACCTTATACACTAATTATATCAATGTGGGACCTTTTAAAACCGAAACACGTTTTCAAATAAAGTAATATTTCTTACTTTCCAAAAGTGCCCCTCCTCTCCTCTTATAAAAGGCCCCCACCTCTACCTCATTTCACACACTCCTCAAGCCTTTGGCTCGGCCAATCCCTGCCCATTTACTCTTTCCACATACCTCTCCTCATCCTATAGGATTCCCTTTGGGCATAATCCTTTCAAAAGAAGCCTTTAGGCTCAAATCAAAAGGAGTTGCACTTTTAAAGGTAATTCATTCCCTCATGTTCATTTGTTTTATTTTGCTTCTCCAACCCCCTAAACTTATTTTATTTACTTCTTTTGTAACAAAACCAGTATCTTCAATATACTAGGATGTTGTTATAATATTTATTCGAGCTACACTCTCACACAACTACATAAAATGGTTAAAGAACATACGGTTTCCGTGGATGGCGAAATTCTACCTCCCGAAACGATGATTGTTCAATACTCATTTAACACCTTCAAAGGTGGCCATTATGATGTAACTATTTTTATATATGATATATAATATGTTTATGTTTTCCTTAAGCTTCTGTTTTTATCATTTTGGGCATACCTTTATGGTTTCCATTATGGGTAAACGCGATATCTTCATTTAAGGAAGTGCGGACTACCGCCCCCTCAAAGTGATTTGATTCGTTAAATACCATATGTGGGAAGTATAAAGGATGGAACTATGATATTATATATGATATTATACTGGAATTATAATATACCTTTATATCATTATTATTCCATTCTATAAAATACAAAATAGAAATGAAAGTAGCGTTCATGCGTACGTACGAATTACCGTCTCCATGAACGGTGCATTTCATTTCTTACCTCTAAATGATTATGTAATGTTATAAATGCATGAATGTACTGGATATATATGACATATATTATATCTACATCATGAATAAAATTCTGGATATAATAAACATTTTTCCACACGAAAAACATGTAATTGTAAGAAGTCCACTTTCGACTTAAGAACGAAATATCGGCAAAACAAATATTATTAACTTAAATGATTACATAATGTTTATGACATGGTAATAAGTGATATAAAAGGAATAATGAACTTGAAAAAGGTTCTTAAGGAATTATAAATTAACTCAAGTTTATTATTCAGGAGATTAAAGAACGATCGAGTCAAGTCGGACCCGAGGTAAGGGATCCTACTCCTCTCTTTCTTTCTAAGTACACACTTTTATGTCATTCCTTTTAAAGCTCATATTTCTTGTTATTGGGATGTTATTTTATATTACTCTTACTTTAATTTTTATGTTCATGTGATGAGAGACCCTATTCTCTCTCATCAATCCATTTTGGAAGTTTTGAGTGGCGCCGTTAGGCTGCTGAATTTTCGTAAGAGATCTAACCTCTCTCTTTCTTTTTAAGTACTCTCCTTTATGTCACTTCTTTTAAGCTCCTATTTGTAATTTTGGGGGATGTTATTTTATATTAATATTGATGTACATTTTATTGTAATGTGATGAGATACCCTATTTGATCTCATCAATCCATATTCGGAAGTTTTATGTGGCGCCGTTAGGCTGCCGAGTTTTCGTAAGGGATTTTTCATCTCACTTTTATTCCCGTGAGATTTATGCTACATTTGCCACAAATTCCATTGAGTGGTGTATTTACTGCCCATTATTCAAATCTTTGTGTAATATAATTTCGTTTATGAGTATTTACATCAATGATCTATTGTCCTTATTTCATGGGGTGTATGTTTTGAAAGATACCCAAGTCTTTAAGGGAGCCTTTCACCCTCCTCTTTTTTAAAAGACTTCTTTTGTTGGGTCTTTTAATTTACATATTGTTATGTTGGGATATGTTCTCATATATCCTTATTGATGTAAATTTTATGTCCAGGTGATGAGATACACTTTTATCTCTCATCAACTCATTTTGATGTGATGTCGTTAGGCTGTCAAGGGAACTTTTTAACCCAATTTCGATTTCTTTGGGTTCAACATGTAGTCATTGAATATGTCATCCATCGAATATGTGTGAATGACATTTTATTGTTTTACACTTAATATCCACTTATATTGGGTGTATTTATATTTGTCACACATATTTTTGAGATTGATTTGTCCTTAATTTAAGGATACCTTCTTTATAAGAGATTTCATCACATTTGACATTTCTATTGAGGGTTCATTGTTGTTATGCACCAATTCACTCTTCTATGGTGTATATACTGTCCTTTGGAGTATTATATCATGAATCCATTTATTCTCATGATATTATAAAGTTATGACTAAATGTTATTCTTCATTTATTGTATTCAAGTGTCTCTAATTTTGGTAAAACCCCTTTAACCAAAATATCATTTTTAATGGTTTTAATTATTTGTTCTTATTAATATCCATGTTTTCAAAATGGTTTTAAAGATTTATTTATATGTATATTAATGGCTTCAAGGTGGTATGGGACTTCGTCTCAATCTCCTTTCATTGAGGCATATTTTATTTTATACACAACTTTCTTTTATACGGTGTATAAACCCCTTTGACTTTTACGTTTATTCAAAAGGAATCTTTTTTATACGAAGCGTTTACTAAATGACAAAAGGGAATGTTTTTGTCATACGTATGCGGCGACAATGACTTCTCCTCCGTCGTGACCGTAATTTGAGTTTCGGATTCCTCTACAAGCCATACCTTCTTTTTAAAAGAAAAATAAATACCATGTTTTACTTTTCTTTTATTTTGGTATTGAAATTGGTTTTCACAATGTTTTTTGTGTTGTATTGATATCTTGTGATTGAAATGTGTAAATGTTATGTTTCCTTTATGCATGTTTTATGTGATACGATTATGTTATGG
Organism: Viscum album; assembly: GCA_963277665.1. Lineage (NCBI taxonomy): Eukaryota > Viridiplantae > Streptophyta > Magnoliopsida > Santalales > Viscaceae > Viscum > Viscum album. The sequence goes on along the minus strand of OY728165.1, from coordinate 273,644,756 downwards.
TTCTTGGGCATTATTATGAAGACGGGTGGTTCCGTGATAAACTAAGGGCGGGTGAGCCCGATATAGCTCTCCAATGCATTGGGTAACGCGAAGGATTTAAACATTAAGGTTTCTCAGAAGAGATTTAGGGAATATACTATGATGGGTATTCCAAAGGTAACCAAGAGGGTTACTCCCTACGTAAGAATGTTATGAATGCCTCAAGTTACCTTTATGTTTTATGACTTCTATGATTTATTCATGATTTGATGAGGTATGTTAAAGTGCCTATGTTTTATGGGTAAAGTATGATTTCATTATTATGTATATATGAACTCATGTTTCCTTTCCATATTTTTATAACCCTTACTGAGCTTTTTATGATCATCCCAAGTTTTTGAAATGTTTTTCACAGGTCAAGGGAAAGGTACATGATGTGACGATAGTGTCAAGGATGTGTCAAGAAAGAATCCGTGTTATATTTTAAATATGTTTCCATTGATGGGAAGAATGAATAATATCTTTTATGTAACCACTTTGTTTAAATGTGGAATGTAACGAAAGTTTCATGATCTAATTCTCTAAAACTCTAAACCTGAAAAGATCCTCAATGTGTAATCTTGTAATAACTCAAGATTAAGTAAGGTTTAAGGCTGGGGCCTTATAGTTGGTATCAAAGGTCGGTTTATATAACTTTAGAGGTTAGGGTATTCTTTAAGCACAAGTGGAATTACCATAATGGTTAGGATTTCAGAAAGAGTCCTAGTTTTAGATAAAGTGAATGAGTAAGTGTATCTTAGTGTTTACCTTACTCATTAGTACATGAGGTTTTGTTGATATACTCACACTGACATTTCTGTTTTTAGTGAATGGCTGGATCTAGCAGGCACCAAAGAGAAAAGAGGTTTGAAGGAAACTGTGGTGGTTCTATGATTATGATACTAGATAAAATGGGGGATTCAATGAGGAAACTCGTGGTTGTCCTAAACCAAATATCAAGGAGTCATGATCAACCACTTGAACCTTGGTATGTTTTGTAATGCATCATGTACGAGATGACCAATCCACGTGGTAGTTCAGGTAATAATTATAAAGGTAACCATTAGAGTTTATATGATCCTTACTTTTGAGGTAATTATGGGTTACTATATGTTATGATGGAAAATGAAAGGCATGAGATAAACTTGAGGTTAAAATATGTTATGATAATTTTTTATGATTTTATCTCTTTTTGGGGAATTATTTAATAATTATATAGTTTTGGAAAAAGGACAACACGCAGACCGTGTGATAACCCGTCGCGTCAGACAAAGCTGCTGGAATCGAACCCACAACCAAAGTGCGACTGGTATTTATCGCCTACCACTGGACTACGTGAAGTCCCTGGTTAGTTTGACTGATTATTTTTTTTAAGAGTAAGTTGATTTTGGGTTATTTATGAAAATGATTAACCTATCATAGAGGATATGTGATTAGGTTAATTACTTTTCAAAACGAGACTTTAGGAGCAACTGATGTTGTTTGGAGATAAATGTTACGATTTAACTTGGAAGACTATGTGACTAAATCCTTAAAATATTTGGATTTCAATCTTATATTGGTTTACTTTGAAGAATTTTATGGACAAATTGTTTATCGGATGGTCCTCGTTGAACTTTGGGTTTTTTTGGACAAATTTTGGAGATTAAGCATGGATTTTCTTTTTAATGGGTTATCCTTTTCTGGATTATCTTACCTTGTACTATCCTTTTTGGTTTTGGTTTTGGTTAAAGCCTAAAGACATGGGATGTATATAGTTATCTTTTGTGGATTAGGTGATTCTATAAAAGTTGATTATAGTACTCTTAATGCGAACAAGTCTCCCTAAATACTCGTCTTTTGAAAAAAATATGAGTTTGATTAAGGAATCCAGTAAAGGTTGAAAGTAAACATGATAAGTGATTATGTTTCCTTATAAATAAATTCCCCAATAAAAAGTAACTTAACACGAAAATGTTGTCTATTATCTCTTCCTACTGGGGAATCGAATACCATTTAACCCATCAAAAGTTTGTGATTTTCTCATTGTTAACTTTCTCCCAGACATGTTTACTATCACTCTCCCTCAAGAACATAACCCTTTGCCTTTTCTTCCATGTCCATGTTTTTATACATGGAATCCTAGTATGGGTTAACTCGGGTGACCTCTGTACTTATCTTTCTTTATTTTAAAGTGATTGTTTTACCGACTCTTGTTCCGATGTGGGACTTTCAAGGATGTTTCCAAGCGCAATTTTAAAATTGTGAGGACGCAATTCCCAAAAGGGGGGAAGGATGTTACACCCCAGGTAAATAAAGAATATGAAATTTTCATATTTATCCATATTTGTGAATAAAATATTAATATGACTTTAAAGGGGACGCTATGCTCGATGGCGTACCCAACACGCAACAACGAGTTTCTTGGGAATCTTACGTTGCACTCTAATAATAAAATAATATTATTTTAAATGGTAGTTAACATGTAGCCGTTCTAATGGCGGGAATGGATAGAAATAACTAAAATATGATTATATATTTTTTTAAATGTTTTTACATTTATCCAACAAAAAATAAAGGCTTAAAATACGGAAAGAATTCGATTTTAGGCGTATATGCCCTGGTTTTCACTAAAGGGTCACTTATCGCCTTTTAATGGCGAACCGTCATTAAATATAGTTTTTTTCACTCTTATACATTTATTTGGACCAAATAAAACTCTTATTAAGAATCGGGACATCAAAATTTACTTTGTGTAAATTTTTGGTATCTTTCTGATAAAGTTCATTTTTTTGCTGAATAGTGTAAAATGTTGTATTTTAATTCAAAACCTCTTTTTAATCTAATTTATTTATATGATTAGATTATCTTTTTAATTTGTTTTAAAGTGAAATTAGAATATATTATTACCATTAAATCCAATAGTGGTCGTTGGAATTAATTTCACTTTGAAATCCGACTTCAAACAGTGTCAATCTTTTGATACTTATTGTTTCATAAAAACACGCTATTTGCTCTGACAGAGGGAATTAATTATTAAATTAATTAATGTGACTTATATGTTTTGAATTTTGTAAAATAGACTTCATTTTTGAATTCGGAATATCAAATATAGCTTAGGGTGAATTTTTGGGATTTTTCTGAAAAACTTCAATTTTTGATGAATAGTGTAACCACTAAGTGGTACTTATAAAACCTGAATTTTCCGTTTAAATGAAAATTTTCCATCATTGTGTTTTGAATTTCAAAAATACGACATACATGGTTGTCATTAAGAAGTAAAATGTGGTTCAATGGGATAAAAATAATTTTTTGGTGAATAGTAACTTATTAAGTTTTTAATCGCGATTAGAGGTAATTAGTGTAGTTTAAGGTAAAAATAATGTTTTAATAATATGAAATGAACTTTAAACATGTCCTAACCTCATTGGATGTGTAATGGCCGACCAAGACAAGCCATGGGTCAACTTGGGGTCCCCATGGAGCCAATTTGGTTGGGAAATGACATAAATAACTTTTTATTTAATGTAAAAGTAAAAATGATACAAACATGATATGTTTTACTAAAACAATTTTTAAGTGGGGTTATACAAGTCATATTTTTTATTATAAATAGTAATTGGAAATCTAAAAATATTTCATACATCATAGTAATTGTTTTATAATTTTTAGACATTAAATAAATTAAATTATTTATGACATCATAATGATGCAGCGATGACATCATTATCTGACGATTTAAATAAAATGAGAAGATAATGTAAACTCTATGACCTAAACATGTCCAAAACATATTGTATGGGTGGATTTACAACCCTTATCACCTTATCCACTAATTATATCAATGTGGGAAATTTTAAAACCGAAACACATTTTCAAATAAAGTAATATTTCTTACTTTCCAAAAGTGCCCCTCCTCTCCTCTTATAAAAGGCCCCCACCTATACCTCATTTCACACACTCCTCAAGCCTTTGGCTCGGCCAAACCCTGCCCATTTACTCTCTCACATCCCTCTACTCATCCTAGAGGATTCCCTTTGGGCAGAATCCTTTCAAAGGAATCCTTTAGGCTCAAATCAAAAGGAGTTTCACTTTTAAAGGTAATTCATTCCCTCATGTTCATTTGTTTTATTTTTCTTCTCCAACCCCCTAAACACTTTTTATTTACTTCTTTTGTAACAACACCAGTATCTTCAATATACTAGGATGTTTTTATAAGATTTATTCGAGCTACACTCTCACACAACTACATCAAATGGTTAAAGAACATACGGTTTCCGTGGATGGCGAAATTCTGCCTCCCGAAACGATGATTGTTCAATACTAATTTAACACCTTCAAAGGTGGCCATTATGATGTCACTATTTTTATATATGATATATAATATGTTTATGGTTTCCTTAAGCTTCTGTTTTTTTCATTTTGGGCATACCTTTGTGGTTTCCCTTATGGGTAAACGCGATATCTTCATTTAAGGAAGTGCGGACTACCTCCCCCTCAAAGTGATTTGATTCGTTAAATACCATATGTGGGACGTATAAAGGATGGAACTATGATTTTATATATGATATTATACTGGAATTATAATATACGTTTATATCATCATTATTCCATTCTATAAAATATGAAATATAAATGAAAGTAGCGTTCATGCGTACGTACGGCTTACCGTCTCCATGAACGGTGCATTTCATTTCTTTCATCTAAATGATTATGTAATGTTATAAATGCATGAATTTACTGGATATATATGACATATATGATATCTAAATCATTAATACAATTCTGGATATAATAAAAATTTGGCCACACGAACAACATGTAATTGTAAGAAGTCCACTTTCGACTTAAGAACCAAATATCGGCAAAACAAATATTATTAACTTAAATGATTACATAATGTTTATGACATGGTAATAAGTGATATAAAAGGAATAATGAACTTGAAAAAGGTTCTTAAGGAAGTATAAATTAAATCAAGTTTATTATTCAGGAGATTAAAGAACAATCGAGTCAAGTCAGACCCGAGGTAAGGGATCCTACTCCTCTCTTTCTTTTTTAAGTACACACTTTTATGTCATTCCTTTTAAAGCTAATCTTTCTTGTTATTGAGATGTTATTTTATATTAATATTAATTTAAGTTTTATGTTCATGTGATGAGAGACCCTATTCTCTCTCATCAATCCATTTTGGAAGTTTCGAGTGGCGCCGTTAGGCTGCCAAATTTTCGTAAGAGATCTAACCTCTCTCTTTCTTTTTAAGTACTCTCCTTTATGTCAATTCTTTTAAGCTCCTATTTGTAATGTTGGGGGATGTTATTTTATATTCCTATTGATGTACATTTTATTTTAATGTGATGATATACCCTATTTGATCTCATCAATCCATATTCGGATGTTTTATGTGGCGCCGTTAGGCTGCCGAGTTTTCGTAAGGGATTTTTCATCCCACTTTTATTCCCGTGAGATTTATGCTACATTTTCCACAAATTCCATTGAGTGGTGTATGTACTTCCCATTATTCTACTCATTTTGTAATATACTTTCGTTTATGAGTATTTACATCAATGATCTATTGTCCTTCTTTCATGGGGTGTATGTTTTGAAAGATACCCAAGTCGGTAAGGGAACCTTTCACCCTCCTCTTTTTTAAAAGACTTCTTTTGTTGGGTCTTTTAATTTACATATTGTTATGTTGGGATATGTTATCATATATCCTTATTGATGTAAATTTTATGTCCAAGTGATGAGATACACTTTTTATCTCTCATCAACTCATTTTGATGTGATGTCGTTAGGCTGTCAAGGGAACTTTTTAACCCAATTTCGATTTCTTTGGGTTCAACATGTAGTCATTGAATATGTCATCCATAGAATATGTGTGAATGAACTTTTATTGTTTTACACTTAATATCCACTTATATTGGGTGTATTTATATTTGTCACACATATTTTTTAGATTGATTTGTCCTTAATTTAAGGATACCTTATTTATAAGGGATTTCAACACATTTGACATTTCTATTGAGGGTTCATTGTTGTTATGCACCAATTCACTCTTCTATGGTGTATATACTGTCCTTTGGAGTATTATATCATGAATCCATTTATTCTCATGATATTATAAAGTTCTGAATAAATGTTATTCCTCAATTATTGTATTCAAGTGTCACTAATTATGGTAAAACCCCTTTAACCAAAATATCATTTTTAATGGTTGAAATTATTTGTTCTTATTAATATCCATGTTTTCAAAATGGGTTTAAAGATTTATTTATATGGATATTAATGGCTTCAAGGTGGTATGGGACTTCATCTCAATCTCCTTTCATTGAGGCATATTTTATTTTATACACAAATTTCTTTTATACGGTGTATAAACCCCTTTGACTTTTACGTTTATTCAAAAGAAATATTTTTTATACGAAGCGTTTACTAAACGACAAAAGGGAATGTTTCTGTCGTACGTATGCGGCGACAACGACTTCTCCGCCGTCATGACCGTTATTTGAGTTTCGGCTTCCTCTACAAGCCATACCTTCTTTTTAAAAGAAAAATAAATACCATGTTTTACTTTTCTTTTATTTTGGTATTGAAAATGGTTTTCACAATGTTTTTTGTTTTGTATTGATATCTTGTGATTGAAATGTGTAAATGTTATGTTTCCTTTATGCATGTTTTATGTGATACGATTATGTTATGGTTCTTGGGCATTATTATGAAGACGGGTGGTTCCGTGATAAACTATGGGCGGGTGAGCCCGATATAGCTCTCCAATGCATTGGGTAACGCGAAGGAGTGAAACATTAAGGTTTCTCCAAAGAGATTTAGGGAATATACTGTGATTGGTATTCCAAACGTAACCAAGAGGGTTACTCCCTACGTAATAATTTTATGAATGCCTCAAGTTACCTTTATGTCTTATGACTTCTATGATTTATTCATGATTTGATGAGGTATGTTAAAGTGCCTATGTTTTATGGGTAAAGTATGATTTCATTATTATGTATATATGAACTCATGTTTCCTTTCCATATTTTTATAACCCTTACTGAGCTTTTTATGCTCATCCCAAGTTTTTGAAACATTTTTCACAGGTCAAGGGAAAGGTACATGATGTGATGATAGTTTCAAGGATGTGTCAAGAAAGAATCCGTGTTATATTTTAAATATGTTTCCATTGATGGGAAGAATGAATACTATCTTTTATGTAACCACTTTGTTTAAATGTGTAATGTAATGAAAGTTTCATGATCTAATTCTCTAAAACTCTAAACCTGAAAAGATGCTCAATGTGTAATCTTGTAATAAATCAAGATTAAGTAAGGTTTAAGGCTGGGGCCTTATATCTTTAGTGTATAAATGACTAAGTTGATAATGAGATTAATCTTATCTAATGGAAATTAAATGTGCAATTTTTGTAAGGTGATCAACCAAAACCCATGTAGCATTGTTACTATTAGATGATGTGGGGTGGGGGTCCTACAATGAAATACATAGTATTGTTTTCACATTTATATTCTAGTATAGGTAATGGTTATAACATATAATTGGACTTATATCTCTTAGCCTTAGCTTATTGACATACCAAGAATCATGATATACACAATAAAATATCCTTTCAACATTATCTCACCAAAAATAATATATAATATATTTAAACATCTTCATACTTCCAAAGTGAATAGAGATTGATAAACTATGAGATCCAAACAAAAACTATTTATATAAATCTAGTTTTGATAGGTCACATACTTTGTTCTTGAACATTATCATTCTAACATGATTTTGGTTTCTCTCAAGAAAATTCATCACCTTTTTCTATAATTCATCATCTTCCTTATATGCCATCTAATTCCTCTCATGGATTGGTAGATGAAAATTCAACGGATAAAGATATAATATTTCCGATTTAAAGATGATTTCAAAGTACTTCTTTTAAAAATTCAAAAATATTGGATACCTATCAATCATCATCATATACAAACTTGTTTTTCCTTATTACTTATAGAAGTTCCCACCATATTCTCTTTCCTTGTGTTGTAATTTATTGAGTAGTCCTAATCTTTGATCAAATCTAACTTCCTCCAATAGAACAAATTCATGTATTTTTGTGTGAATATATAATTTAACATTTTATAATTAGAATATATATATTTATATTCACTATATAAAAAATTCATCCATATCCTTAATGAACAATATCACCACTACTACATGGTAGTGTTAGAATTAGAATACTGACCAACCATCTCTTCAATTCTTTCAAATTCTCTTCAAATTAATCTCTCCAAAATAAGTTAACCCCCCTTCTATGTAAACATAGTGAATGGATTATATATTCATGAGAAATCTAAAACAACCCAACATTGGTATCCAACCAACACAAGAAAACTATGGATATCGATTACCATGGTTGGTATATGACATTTCTAAACAACTTTTTTCTTTGATGGATCCACTAATATACCAAAACATTATATTTTATGACCAAAAAATGAAAAAGTATGAATCCAATATTCACACATAGTAAATTTATCCTAAAAAATATCCTTCTTTAGGGTATTGACCCAAATTCTCAAAAGTTATTAATGCTATTACTTAATCATTTAATATATATAATATCTTCTATTAGGTGTACCAAAAAATAATAATGTTAATATATAATTACTATATTAATTAAATTCATGATGATATTAGGATCCATGGTATGTATAAAAGGAATTACTATAAATTCATAATGATCATACCTCATATAGAGGGTTGTCTTGGCTATATCCTATATATTGATCCTTAATAGGTGATATCCATATTGAAGATCAATCCTAAAAAAATATAGAGCTTCATATAATTTATCAAAAATATATTCAATTCAGGTTAGAGGGTACATGATCTTAAAATGGATCTTTTTTACTTCCTGATAATCCGGGAAAAGTTGCATTGACCAATATTTATTCATAATAGAAAGAATAGAGGCACCCCATGGGGAAGAACTAGGAAAAAAATCTCATATCCAGATTCAAAAGGATTTTATTCTTTAATTACTAAAACTAAATTGGGTCCATTCTATACAGAGTCTTTGAAATAGATGTAGAACCAGGAATGAGTTCTAATGAAAACTCAAATTCATGATTTTGTGGAAGACTATGAATGTACCCAAAAAATACATTAGTAAATTCCCTTAGAATATAAAAAAAAATTAAGTTGAGTTTCTCTCCATACATTTCAGATAAATAACCATCATGAATAGATATCAAATCATATATAATATAAGTAATTTTCATTGGGTGTTAATGTTCATCCTCACACTGATAGACTATTATAGGTTGAACTATAATATTCAATGTGACTTACCTTCCTAAGAATATTATGTAGAAATTACATAAAGAAATCCAATCCATGAATAATATGACGTCAAACTCAAGTAATGCGAGAATAACAATTTTCACAGGAAGAAAATTCCCACAACCATTTATTACAGGGGAGCTATCGACAAGGGATGTGGTCACTCTACCATTACTAGTTTTAACTACCAACTACATATATAATCATTGAGTATAGGGATTAAAATTCTTAAATATTTTTAATGATATTAATGAACTGATATAAATAAACTAAAATAGGAGACATCATCATTTGAGTGTTTGAATAACCACCTCAACTTCTACATTTTATCTTCATTCTTTAAAAAGATAAAAAATCATAGTGTGGAAAATAATAATCATAATGGGAAACCACATAATCATGATTTTTTTTATAAAATGTATATATCATGATATATTTTCAATATATGACATTTTAGGTTTAATATAGTTCATTAAAGGTTATAATATTTTTAAATCCTTCATAATGGTCTATAAAGGAAATTCGAATTAAGTCGAACTTGTCCCAAATTAGTGTTAAACCAGGTGCACATTAGGTGAACAATCACTATGATCTAGAATGATGGTTGAGATATACTTGACCAAATATTTTTTGGGTTATTAACCTTATATTAATCTATTATAAAATCATGACCACCCACAGTATAAAAAAACAAATTATTTTTATGGAAAAGCACAAAACTAATACTTTAACAAATCACTATGTCATTATTATAAAATTAAACTTATAATTTGATTATTTCACAATGTTATGTTCTCTAATAAATTTTTCCCTAAATCTAGTTCTCAAGGTTTATATTAAAAAATGATCCAATACAATCTATAGAGACCCCAACCCTAGTATCCCTGAGCTAGTGGTTAATTCATTACATTATAAATATATAAAAGAGATTAAATCCCAAATGAATGATTACTTTAGTAGTCTTGGTAAAATGGATACATCAAAAATACCAAATTATATTTAAAATAATAAAATATAATAAAATAGTTTAATTGAGAACATCCTTATTTTCTCTATCATATCGATGCATGTAATTTATAGTGAACATCCTTATTTCAGGTAAAACAAGAAATATAAGAAGGGGAGAGATCATATGATAACTAATAGAGTACACCCAATGGAAGATATCATAGAATAAATAAGTCATGAATAATATGGAATGAATTAATGAAAATTAAATATAAATAATCACATCTGTGTGAAACTTATCAATGGATGGAATAACTTTTTTAATAATCCCATGGAAAATATTAATTATTTTCATAATTATGGAATTCATAATGCCGAACATTATAAAATAATCATTGAGGCCTTTTTACAGGACATCATACATAATTTATTAAGTCCTTATTCAAAATACCATTATTTTCTCATGAGACATAAGGATTCATATAGTGGTAATATTTTTATGTTCCCCATATATAATTAATAATTCTAATGTATTCATCATATGAATAAACAATATAACATAACAAAAATGCTTTAAAAATGAATGACTCACTATATTGGTTGAAATAGCATTAATAATGTAAATATGTTTTATATTAAAAATGATCTTAAACCATCTTGAGAAATAATTTTTATGGAATCATTATATTATATCTTCAATAAATTAAAATATTCTTGAAAATATTTTTAATTAGATTAAAATACATTTAAAAGATAACTACAATATTTCTTCAAAAAATACCCTTTTCATTTTAAAATTACTTATTTTAAATCCAAAAATTACCATAATATCAAGGAAAAAAATTATTTTGAAAGAACCATATATAATTTTAATGGAATATTCAAAGAATTTATCAATAATGACATCGGGAAATTCCATTCATATCGAGTAAATTAAAATGAAGATTCATTTCAAATTTTCATTAAATAGTCAAAATTACCTCATTCAGAAAAAGATCGGTTTATTACATTAAGAAAAATTTTATAATTTTAAAAATGGGTAATAATGAAATTAAAAATCATAAAATCATAGTAAAAAAACTTCTTGAAATAATTTTTGAAGAAAATATGGACATAGAAGACAAAGTTATCCTTCCAAAGAATAAATAAAGCTTATTTTTCTTAAAAATATTTTCCTGGTCATTTTAAGTACCAAAGAGAGAAAATGGTAACATTAATTTAAAATTTCCTAATTAACCATAGTAGAATAAAATATTTTTTTTAAGATATAATGATCATATAATTCTCCCAATAGAGACTTTCACATAAGCAATCTGGAATAATGATTAGATTGTGAAATATACCCTTACATTAGGTTTGAATTAATTTATAACTGATTTTAAACTCCTAAATAATAAATATGATTTTATTATAAAAATAAAAATAAACATATATATACTTATAGAATCATATATTATCTAATTATAACATGTAAACACCTATTTAATAAAAAATGTTTATTAACATCTCAATTTTTGTGTGATAATTGCCACATCATTTATGTATCTTTTGGTTTTCTTGTTGCAGTTTATTAAAATTACTCATGGTTCCATCATATACACAATTTTAATCTTGATATTAATATAATAATTATTAATTATTTACTTTTTTATAATCATCCATGAAACAAATAGACAAGAAAATTAATTACACAGTTTATTAGACGGTAGTTCGTACATACGCATGAATGTCGTTTTCAATTTTTGTGGGATAAAACAAAAAAATGTAAATAATAATTTAGTTATATATAATCCTTAATATATCATATTTATTCAATATATATACACTTATTACTATCCATATAACTCAAAATAAAAAATAAATCATATCGCTTCCAAAAGATGGTAGTTCCCATATTTTCCTCCGTGACATTATCATTTTACAATGGATGGAAAGGTTAAAATGATGTTTTAATTTTATTATTAAAAAAGAATAATTATATCACATATATACATTAATCCCATCATAATAACCATCCATAAAATATTATTATGAAAAATAAGTTGTATCCCTACATGGAAGCAGTAGTCCACACATATGCCCGATCAATAACTTCACATCCCATTTGATGAAAAATATAGTGATTAATAGAGGTTACAAAATTTTTAAAAAAATCATATATTTATGATACTAAATTTATTATTTTATGATTACAGACATAGATTTTGAATAGGCGTGAGAATAAATAATTTGAAAGATTTCAGGTAATATGATTTCCATTCCTTTAATTTTCTACATATTGTTATTTTCTTAAGGACCCTTGGAATCATCCTATAATAATATCAATACCTCTATTTCATTTATAAGTATGTTTAGAATGTTATTGGGTAGGATTTGGTCAATTTTTATGTCTAATAGTGTAGTAAGTAATATACAATAAGGGTGAACTTTTGTTTGTGGGGGAGAAAATAGACTTTGAATTTCTTGAAAAAGTAACATAATAAATTCATACTCAATCTAAGTGCATCCAACTAGTCAGAGGTTGAAATTTTAGATTTTAAGACGATTAAATATGAAAATAAAATAGTATTTATACATGTTAAATTATCATACATACCCTTGTCAAATTGTTTAACCCCTGGTAAACTAGTTTTAACCTTAACAGTCGTAATAAATATTTACAATTTATAATATTATTTATGATAAAAATTTAATTTCACAAATTTAAAAAATATTAATTATTCTAATTAAAAATATTGAATCCATTTCAAAAAATAAATTCACATATTTTAAGAATTTAATTCATAATTAAACCAAAAACATGATAAAAACTGTTTTCCAGAAAAATGGATTTCTTATATAATAAATATTTTATAAAAAATACAATATAAAAAGGGCTAAAAGAAACTTAATTTAATTATTAATTATATAAATTATTTTTTATTACTTTTCTAATAACTTAAAACCAAATGGAACATCATAAATTATTGATATGAAAATAAATTGAAAATAAAAATAAGAATTTTTCACTATTCATCAAAAAATGAAACATTTTATGGAATTATAAATAAATAATTATAGTGAAAATTTGACATGGTTATTTCAAAACTAAATACCCTTTTTCAAATAAAATTCCTAAAATTTTTATAAATTTATTATATTATTTTCTAACCAAAAATCAATAAAACCCATTTTTTAGGAATATTAAATTTTGGAAGCATATAATGAGTGAACAAAATATTAATAAATATGTTTTATTTAAATCCTTTATATTTTTTATAATTTCTTTAATCATATTAATTTCATAAAATTAAAATTTATGTTGTAACATCATATTTAAATAATAATTATCTTATATTATAACTTAGTTCACTTAAAGATCAGTGTTGCATGTTAAGACAGCTATTAGAAACTTCCAATTTATTTGAAGAGAATTATATCATAGAATGTTATAGTGTCACATGAGAGGTATCATCCCCATATTGACATAATGTATGGTAATGGACAAAGCATGGTCCATGGAGATCATAAAATGGATCTACGATAAATTGATAAGGATTCTCCTATAATGGGTAGTGAGACATTTTTGTGGGGTTGGGACCCTCATGCTCAGGGGATATGGTGTGTGAAATATTAATTTAATGGATGATTACTGCATCATTTTGATTCTAGTTTATAAATGGAACTATAATCAATTGACTCCCTTTTCAATTCTATGTTTATACCCAGACATGATATCAGATAGGGTATAAGTATTGGCCTCAGGCCGATACGGTTTGAGTTATTCTGAGTGAGAGTTAGGTTTAAGGTACATTACTACTCATGGAGTAGCATGATGATGGCCGTTTTTTGTTTAGTTTTTAAACAAAAATTTAATAGTAAGTTAGCTATATACATTGGTGGTCATGTCCTAGTGATTATAAGATGCCCCTAATGTTACGAAATTGTGATTGAGTGGGTTAATAGCATGTCAACAATAGAATATAAGCATTTTTTGGAATATTTTGTCAAAGGAGGTTCAATATGAATTTTCATGTGATGTTTAATTAATTGAGTTGAGATCCATGTAGGTAGGTGTTTAGAACATAGTATTAGACATGAAAGATGCATTATTAGAGTGTTGAAGGCCTTTTGGGGAAATGGGTGGGATGTCAGAGTTCTTCTTAGAAGATGAAGGGATATATAATAGTTTTGGAATATGGAAACTTTTAGAGGTACTGATTTTGAACCAATGTTTTTAAATTTGGGGTTGTTGTGGTTTACAATCCCAATCAAATAGTATCATTAGAACACTGAGTTTGTTTTTCGGTAAACATTTTCAATGGTGGATGAGTCCAAACTCCGTATTAGTCTCTTTTGGTTATTTCTTATGATCGTGGGAGAACCATAGATTATCCAGATGATATTACTTGGATTTTCTAAGGTATAAATTCATGGGAGAGCACCATATATATATATTCCAGTAATGATTTAAAGTGTTTTCTAGTGTTTCCTTGGCTTTAAAACATAAAATTAAAAGTTGTTCTATGAAATTACAGTAATAATTCATATTTAAAAAGAGTCTATTGAGTGAAATAGATGACTAAAATTGGATAAAAAATTATTTCAGATTCTTTTAGATTTAAAATTTTATGATTTGGGATGGAAAATTGGGCACATAGTCAGTGCAAAATTTGTGATACTTATAAATCCAAACTATGAAACATTATACTCTAAAAAGTATAGTTTATTAAAACCTGTTAAAGATCTTTTATAATTTTGAATTTCTTTAAAAATAATTACAAATTCATGTCACGGGGTTGGTGCATATTTTTCCTAACGACGATATTAGCTATGTAAGATTGGGGTATTGGGGATGGTACTAATTACACAGGTGGAGCCTATTTTGAAAAACCATGTGGACAAACCATTTGGTCCTTTAAAATTGTATTTTAATTTTTTTGAACTTTTGAAATTATAAACCCCCATAATTTTTCATCCCCCTCGACCCAACTGACCTCATGCATACCTTCATACCTCTCCTCTCTTTTATGGTGGATCTACTCAATTTATCATTCATTTCATTTGAATTCACTTAAAATAAAGAGACTATAGTATTCTTGAGACTCATTTATATCCTTCTTGTCTCTTTCTCCATCCTTTGTCCTCCCTGTTATGTATTTTAGAATTATTTCAATTATAGGATGGTGGAATCATCATGGGATGATGGAGATTCTATACTTCTTGGCATAAAGGATTCTTTAGAAGATGTCTTCACACCGTTGGCCATTATTTCGATTGTTTTATGTGGAAAGATGAGTTTTTCAAGGTTTTACATGTTTAATTAAATTCCATGACTTAGTATTTTTTTGTGTGTATTTGGCTCAGTTTAGTATTGAGAGAATGGAATGAACATATAGAGGGTGGTTGGATTTGTTTTTAGTGGCTCTAGATCATCCGGTGAGCAGTTTTCCACTTACGACTAAGTGTATAGTTCTCTATAATTGATTATAATATTTTAATTTATTATATAAATATTATAATTAATTGATTTTGGTTTTTTAGATTCAAGGTACGGGTATTGGTTTTTCATATTTCGTCATTGGTATTAGATGATCCTGAATAGTCCACTTATGGGAAATGATTTAAGTGGATTCTTCATTTATAAGGTATGAAGTCCCTTTAAATTTACCCAAAATCATTCATTTTATTCTATTAGTTCATTGTGAATTAAATCCAACTTGGTTGTGTGACAAAATAGTTTAAATAGAATATTTTAATTGAGCCCTCACAATAGTTAAGTCCCCTTAAATATACCTTTTTTCCAAATTTAAATGATAACCTTAGTGGTTTTCCTTGGTAATAAATAGATTGTAGAGTTTGGTATTATTTTTTTAAATGATATATGATTCTATTTTGAAATAAAGGAAATGGGAATGGAATTTCAGAAATGGTAACCCTAATGGAATATGATTTTGAAATGGTAAATCCATTTAGCTTTTGGAAAGGAAATGTGTTATGAGTTTATTATTATAAATTTGGTATTTGGTAATTTGTTTTTGAAATGGTAATTGGATAAGTTTATAGATAAACATTCATATTTTTAAGTGTGTTGTTTTTTGTAATATATAAAATTCTTTTTTGGGGGGTTTTATTTTTAAATAATGCAATGATTTTTGTTGTGATATCTTGGTTAACCCAGAAGTCCACATGCCCCCCTAAGGGATGTGGATGTATATGGTTAACCTGATCTGAACACAACCCCTAGGGAATTCCTTGATTCAAGATTCATATATTACCCTCAGATGTTGGTTTATACCATGTATGTGTGTATTACCTTTGGATGATAGGATGTGTTGGCTCAGTCATCATGACATTCTAAGATATACAACTATACTAGACAAAGAAGAAATAAAACACTCCCAAGGTGAATTATGTTATTGGGTTAAACATTTGATAATATTTATAGTTTTGAAATTTATTAATGAATGTATTTGTAACTATTATCCTGAGAACATATTGATGTAATTTTATATGGACTGGTTATTTTAGAGAAACTATTGGTAGTTTTCCACTGATTTGTACTCATACCCTGATCAAGCCCCCATGGAACATGGGTACATGATACGGTTCCCCTTGTTCTTATATATAGGTTGGAATATGGTAGACTTATTTTTTTACTTCATATTATAGGATGAAGCATGAGATTTAGGATCAATATAGGACTCGAATCCATGATTATGATTTTTCTTAGTTTTGGTATTTCAAATTTTGTTTGTAAGACTATAAGGATTGTATGGTATACATTTAATTCTTTCTGTAATGGTTTAATTATAATATTTTTGGAACATTCCTTTTTTTATCCATTCACTACTTTATTGGGATGTTTTATCAGTTCAACATTATTTGAAGAAAATTACTCTGGTCAGCTGTTATGGTCTCCAGAAAGGAACCACCATAGACCTACACTACTGGTCAGTAGCCTATGAAATATGTGGAGGTGCACCTAAGGTATTGAATCTCTCCATTGGACTGGACATATCCAAGTGGCCCAGGCTAGTAGGATTTTACAAGGTGTCAAAATTTATATATTCTATTAATTATTTTCATGATTATATGATTTACAACTATTATTATTGTTTCTTATACTATTATTTTATATTTTTTAATTAATTGAAATACAGGGAACTATTTTAATGATGAATTTCATTGGAAAATCAATGATTATCATCCAAATTAACCAAATGTTATGTAATCTAGATAGAGATATCTTGATGATCTAATTACAAAATTTTTTAAATCCCTAAATCTCATTGAGCTTAAAAATAAATTAAGGTGGGAACAACATACTATTGAATCCTTCATGAGGAAACACCCACTTAATTTTATTGGGTTTGATGACCCACCAATTAATGATTGTTGGACCAATACAATTGAAATATATTTCCCATTATCCTGTTCTAAAAACATGGTTACATTATTTTTATATTTTACCATTTGGAAGTTTAATTCTATCAATGGAGGACTCTTAAAAAAAATAAAAGACAATATGAATAAATTTACTCAATAGAGTGGGATGAGTTTAAGATATTATTTTTCAATAATAAATTTCCCTATTTTCTTTATAAGAAAATTTAAAAGGAATTCCTTGAGCTAAATTAGTGGGATGATGAATCTTTTGGTTCATATAAGATAAATTTTTCAAGACATGGTAGGTATGCATCTCGTATTATGATTATATGGAAAATTAATGTTGATAAATTCTTCCTTGGAAAAAACCATGTCTCAAAAAAAATTTATTAATAAGAGACTACAATAAATATAAAGAAATAATTTAATGTGATATTAATGTGTAAAGAGATATTTAATTCACCTATAAATATCATGGTTTAGGTAATAAAAGATCGATAAAATTTAAAGAAAATTATCATAAAAATTCCACGAATAGAAGAGGAAAAGACTTCCATTATTCGATAAGTGTGGAAAGAAACATGTTGTAAATTGAATTATGTGGGAATTTAAATGATATAATTATTGAATGTATGATCATTAGGAAATAAAATTTTTAATTATTGGTATGATGTAATATAATGATGAAAATAGGGAAAAATCTCTAGAGAATACACCACCTACACTCCAATGTTTTCTTTATGAGGAGTGTTGGAGTGATGTAATCCAATACATGAATCTAATGGTTAATAACAATGATTGATATCTGAAACCAATTAATCCTATAGTTGAATGGAAATATCATTCAGTCACTATTGCTGATGTGGGGTATGATAACAATGTTGTTAATGGTACACCTACCATCCTCTCTATAACATTTAATGTCTTCTATGATTTTATTTTTACATATTCTTTTATATATGCTTAATTTTCTAAGAGTCTCACATAACCACATCAATGATTATATATTGATATATCAGTAAACCATCTAATGGTATGATGATAATATCTCTAGTCCATTTATCTTCTTCAATTTATGTTTGTGGGAATGTTCCCTATATAAATCTTATTATCATCCCTCTGTTTGATTTTTTTTATGATTTTGGGAATATATTATTTTTATTTATATATATAAAATATCAATTTATGAATAAGAAAATTTAAATTTGATATTTCATAATAACCTATAATTATCTATTATAGAATGGATAATTAATCAATTTAAATTAAAATGACTTCGATTTCAAGGGTCTTGATTCTTATTAAAAGTGTATATTTATCTTAGATGGTTGGGGAGAAACTAAATTAAAAATATATTCCTATTGAACATGATTTTTTATGTATTTATGAAATACATGTTGAGTCTTTATCTGAAATGTGATGTTAGGTCTTCAATAAAACACACACTAGATAAAACATCCATTTAAAAACTCCATATAGAATGGCCCTGATTGAGTTGTAGG
The DNA here is from genome assembly GCA_963277665.1 of Viscum album. Taxonomy (NCBI): domain Eukaryota; kingdom Viridiplantae; phylum Streptophyta; class Magnoliopsida; order Santalales; family Viscaceae; genus Viscum; species Viscum album. The sequence goes on along the minus strand of OY728165.1, from coordinate 273,625,596 downwards.
AAATAAAGAAGAAACCCCAAGAGAACTTCGAGAATGTATTAAATCATAAAACTGTGCCACATTGGGGTGAAATTATCTTTTTATTACTAATAATGATGGGCCATTGAGATACTATACTAATTATTGGGTACTTAACAAGATCCCAACAAAAATAAGTATCCTCTACAATATATTAATTATTTTTGTGATGAATTCTGAGGTGCTTAATATTTTGACAAGATTGATGATTGATATAAATACAATTAGTTTAGTTTCAGATTAATACCCTAATTATCTTTATAGATTTAATGAATAAGGACTTTATAGATTGCCTGGATCAGTTTTTGTTTCCATTTTAGACAATATTTTTATATATTCAAATAGTAAGGAGGAGGCTGAAGATAACTTAATGATTATAATGAAATCCCCAAGGAAAGATTAGTTGAATGAAAAATTTAACAAGTGTGAATTTTAGAAATAGAATTATTAATTTTTAGATCATATAATCTTTGACAAGGGTATATCTGTGGATCCATCAAGGATGGAAATTATTGAACATTGGTCTAGAATAACCACCATGAGAGATATAAATTATTTTCATGGATTATATTGTTATTATTAATTAATTTTGAATTAATTATCATGTATATCTAGTATAATCAACTATATAACTTCAAAGGGACTTAAATTACATTGTACTGAATATTAATATGAAAATTCCAAGTAATTAAAGATACGATCAGTCATCAAACCTATTCTCATATGACCCAACAGTATAGAATGGTATGTGATTTAAAGAAATACGCCGATTAATTGGCTGGGATGTGTTCTCATATATAATTATATTGTGATAATTTATGATTCATGTCAGTTGAAATTTCATGATAAAAATTAACTGACTCATGATCAATAGTAAAATTTCCCTCAAATATATAGAGGAATTTTTTATATGGAGAATGGTGTGACATATATTATAATCATAAAATCTTAATTTACATATTCAAATATAAAGGGTTTTATATAAAATAAATAAGATAGTTGGAGTTGACTAAATATAATGATAAATTAATACATTTCCTCCCAAGGAAAGAAAATAAGGTGACTGATGTTTTGAGTGGAAAGGATCATGCTAGCTTATCTATGATAAGGATCACAAAAGATAAAATATTAATGAATTTTTAAAATATAGACCATGAAATAATGAAGGAAGGGGAGAAATATGATCATACTCAATTGAATATTTAAATATCTATCATTATAAAAATTATAGAGGCTTCAGAGGAGGATGCAGTGTTGCAAAAGAAGGTGAGAAAATGTTTCTAATTTCAACCTTGATTGTGATGGAATGAATGGTTTATAAATTGAGTCCGTGTCTTGTCAATAAAACAAATTAATAATGGTACATTTGAGAAATATAATAGTGCATAATTTCTTATTCACCATGGATGTATAAATATGTATAGGTATTTTAAATATTATTTCTAGTGGGATGACATGAAGAGAGATATAGTTGAGTATGTATCTCTGCACTTGGTTTGTTAGGAATTTTAGTTTGAAATACAAAATTATAAATGGATATTATGACCATTACCATTACTAGAATGAAAATGGGAAATCATGATAATGGATTTAATCATTGGTCTACTAAAAACATCTACATCCCATAAGGTTCTTTGGATGGTTTTATATCACTTGGAACTCTCACTAAACCTCTCTCAAGTTCATGATGTGTTCTATGTATCTCTCATGAGAAAGTACATTCACAATCCATCACATGTACATAATACAGAGGTTGTACCACTAGATAATTATCTTTATCATGATTAAAAGTTTGTATAAATCATTGATCATAGAAATAATGTTTTATATAATAATACTACTCACTTGGTTAAATCTCTTTGGCGGAATCAGAAATTTTGGGAAGCTATAATGGAACCCGAGGATATGATGAAGCAAAGATATACACACTTGTTTATACAATAGTGATGAAATTTCAAGGGTGAAATAAATTATATTGGTGGTAGAATTTAATACCTAAAGGTTTACAATGTATTTCCTTTGAAATAATAATGATATATTCAACTTCTTGCCTTACACAAAACCACGAGTTTAAATGAACCATAATATAACAATCTTTTAAAAAATAGAAATTTAATTAGAAGATATAAATATTAATAAACACATTATATATATATATATATATATATATATAATTTTTAAATAATTAATATTTATTAATTAATTCATAATATATTAGTAGACGTGTTTTGAGTAAAGTGATTTTATTCTTCGAAAATATGTTTTCTATGAAAAGTGTATTTAAATCATTTTTTCCTGATCATTATAATTATTTTATAAAATTTTGTGAATTTTTAATTTAAGGTATGAATATATTTTTTTAAATAATAATTTCAATATTATTATAGGCCGAATTTTTATGATTAAAAAAACTATTTTCTCATGAATGGTGGAAAATACCATTTTTTGTGAAAACTATCAATTCTTTTGGAGTAAAGTGACATTATGAATATAAATTTTTATTAAATTAATATATGTATACTTTAATTAAATATAATAAAACTAATTAAATAGGGATCATTATTATACTTGATTTGGGTATAAGTTCATTTTTAGGCTTAAGAATACATTTTTTCTAAAAATTGTTTTTCTACGCGTATTGTTTTTTATATAAAATAATTATTTAAATATCCTTTTAATAATTGTTTAATAAGAAATATGGATCATAAATTATATTAAATATTTTTACTTTAATTTTATATCTTTTAAAATAAAATTATTTTAAGTAAGTTTATTATTACACATAAAAAAGTATTTTTTCTAAACTGATTTTTCATTAGAGTATGTGAACTTATTTATAATTATAATCCCCCACCTATAGAAATTGAATTTTTTAAAATGAATTAAATATTTTTATTAATAATTATTAATATAATATAATAATTTCAAATTAATATTTGTCCATAATGAATAGTGAAAATTGTAATTTTTTGTAACCACAGGTAAGAATAAAACAACTTCACTAGGGGGTTAAACTAAGATATAAGGGTATGAATGCCACCCAAACATGTATATTTTTTATTTAATGAAAATATTTAAATTTTATATTGTAATAATGTATATTTATTTTCCATTTTTATAAACTATACCATGAAATTGACCTTTTATCATTGAAATATATTTTGAAATTCCATATGTGTCCCACCACTCACTTATAAGAGGGTATATCTTCTACTTTAATATTCATATAATTTTATCCCTAAATATTTAAAAATACATAATACAAAACCATGCTATATTAAATCCCCAAATACTGGATCTTTTTTCTTATCCTTAGTCTCATACTTCAAAGCTTAATGTGTATTGCAATTCTGATCGCACAAAGAAGTTGTAAAAATCATAACTGAGAGCTTTCAATTTGATTTCTTCTTATACTTCTTATGAAACTTTTGTATCCATAATAATATGACTAATATTGTATCATTTAAATAAATATATGTTATTATGATGATAAAACAACTATTTCCCAATTATTCTCTATAAAATGGTTGATGAATGTATTACTTGTGTGTATGTGTGGAATATAGCTTCCACATAGTGATAAAATTAATTTTCCATTACCATGTTTCGTGGTTGGTTTTATGACATATTTAATTCATATATATAATGATTATTATATGATAAGGATTATTTAATTTTTAATTATTACTTACCTTTCATTCATTCCATCCATCGAAAAATGGAAACATCACTCATTTGTACGTATACACTACCATATCCCCATTATGATGTAATTTATTTTTCATCACCACATAATATGAATATGTATATAATGAATATAAATTATATTTTTATCATGCATAAATATAGGGATATGGAGTAACCATTTAAATTGTGAAAGGACAATTACTATTATACTAAAACATACATAAAAAATGAAGCAGTTAACAACTAAAATGACGATGATAATAAAATATTGATTATAAATGGGTGATAGGATGTTAAAAATAAAGAATAGTTTTTTAGAGGTATGAATATTGTTATATTATAAATTTAAAATAATTTTATATTTCATATAATTGAGTTTAAAAAACATGCAATGAAATACAAATTTGCGGTATGGGTTTTACATTACAACCTCATTGTTTATTAAGACCGGGTTTGCTTGACTTTAAATCAATAAAATTATATGTCCCAACTCTACCAAATAATATATATTTTCATCTCCACATGTTATTTATAAATATTTCAATATTCATCTCTTTTTCTCTTCTCATTAAGTATCCAAGATACTGAAATAATGTGGTTAAATAAAAGATAATTTATTTCTCTATTTTGCCAAGAATATTTTCCCTCCATATCAATATTTTATTTATAATGTGTCAAGGAAAGTTTCAAACATTAAAAAATGAATATATTGTGTTATTTTTACCCATTTTTTACTTTCAATAAAAAAAGGATCAAATCTTTTTTTCATTATCTAAAATAAGCATCTTTTACTTTTACTGAAAATGCGAAAGAAATATTTATTTTCACATACTCTGCATAAATTTAATTTTCCACCATCAGAAAATCTCTATAATTTGAAGAGTTATTTACAAGCATCAATGGTTTTTTTCATAAATTTTTTTTTCTGAAAATATTGTTAATTTTGATAACTTTAAATAACTTATTTTAAAATGAAAAAGACATTTTCATTATGAAATATTATTATGATATTTTTAAAATTATTTGAATATATATAAAAATAATTTGAGTTTTTTTAATTACTATGTATATTATCAAATTTTATTATATTTATTATTACTATTGATGGTTTATGTTTATAATGATGTAATGTTGATAAAACTCATTTTCTTTTCCTGGAGTTGTGATTTAATGTAATGATAAATGATTTAATAACCATATAGAATATATATTTTAAAAATATATGTAGTGATATAATACATCATTTTTATATTTATTAATATTAATTAGATAGATATATTAGTTATAAAAATATAAAGTAACTTTTAATCAAAAATAAAATTGTTATAATTAAACAATTTTATTATATAGTTTTATTTAAAAATATGGATATATTAATTTTAAAGTATTAATTTATAAATATGAATATAATTTTTAAATAATAATATCATAGCTTAATTTTGGTAGATTTGTGGGTTTTATTAAATTTTGAGTTTTTAGTGAATAGTGAAAATACTGTTTTTTATAAAAAGAAGTCATTTATTTTAATAAATTTAGTAATTTAAAAGTCCCAATATTTTCCAATGTTACAAAAGTATTATTTAGTTATATTAAATACACCTAATTACTTTTTAATCATTGTTATATATGTTTTTAATATATGTTTTATAGGATTAAAGATGGGATTTTCTAAAAACTGTTTTAAAATGCATAATGATTCTCTTTTTTTATTAATTAGAATAAACCATAATAGTTAATGTTTTAAATGAACTATATAGAATATATTTAAGTATATATTAATTTTTCTTCACAAAATTATTATTATTACCCATAGAGTTAATATAGAATCATCATTTTCTAAATAATTCACTTCCTAAAAACCTACTCTCTTACAACATATGCATGATTAGTATTAAATTATTTCTTTTTCATAACCTTGGGAAAGAGACATAATAAGGGTGATCTCAAATGCTCTGTAAGGGTAAGTAAAGTGGAATCAATAATGAATCAATGCCAATGAATTAACATGGAAAGGTAAATAACTAAAAACAAATTCCATTCAATAACTAGATAAGACAATAACAATATAGAAATTTAAGAAACTAAAAACACAACCCATTAAATCAATGAACTGAAAATGAAATGCATCCATAAATATATCGGCACAAAATCTCATGGATAAATAATAACTGAAATCTCAATCAATGAAATACTTATTTATCAGACATCATGTTTCCTAAGAACATGATACCATTACTATCAAAAGACAGTTTAAAATATTTGGCCAATTAATTCTTCTTAATATACTACTGATGCATCAAGATGATTTCATTAAATGGACCCCAACCCATAGGTATTTCCTTAAATGGTCCCCAAATAGTTTATTGCATGTTTAAAGCATTCCTTATATATCAAATATATAATGTTTCTTATCAAATATACATATTAAAGAAATTATATATATTTATCAATAATACGTTATAGGAAGTTATTTAACGATAAGGGTTTTTGAAATTAAAACATTCTTGAGGAAAAATAATATTTAAACATCCCAATGGGTTTCACACCACATTGAATCAATTAAATCACAGTTCCCCTTGAATAAAATGAAACATATAATATCATTAGAATAATTCAATCCATGATATAACATGTCAATTAGTAGTGTATACAGTAAATAATATTGAATTGGTTTATAATAATAGTAATGTCTCAATGAAATTTAAGTTGATATTAAATCCCTTACCTTATCCTCCCTTTTTGTTGTGTGGTAATTATCCTCATGTATATTTGTTTCGAATATGTTACTAACCAATAAAAAAACCATCATCATGTTTATAATATCATATATTAACTTATTAAAATATTTCATTACCTATTTGTTAACAATATTTCATTATTTTAACTATTTGAGTTTTAATTGCCTAGTTTTTTCAAGTATGTTTTGACTTGTTATTTTTTGTTATTATTAAATAAATCATTGTTTAATAATCGCCATAATGTAACCCTTGAATAAAATATCTTATATATTCAATAAATATTTATTTACAATAGTCCATAATATTTTAATATTAGACATGATGTGCACCATCCACAGAGATGATAGGCCATACAAACATATGAACGCTCCATGTACGGCTTGAACTAGTAATATTTCTTTGAGGGGCGGTAGTCCACACTTCATCAAACAAAATTATCGTAATTAAAAAACATTGAAAGCATAAATTTATGTCTTAAAAATAATTAAATAATCATAAAGACATTATAAATAACATATATATCATATATAAATAGGTTTTCCATCATAATGGCCACCATGAGAGGCGGTAAAGGATAATTGAACAATCATCGTTTCACAAGGTAGTAATTCAATACATACAGAAACAATATGTTCGTTAACCATTATATGATGGTGTTTTCAAGTGTAGGTATAACGCAAAGAATACAAATATTCAAGTATATTGAGGATACTGATGTTATTATGTAATAATATAATAAAAATAGTATAGGGAGGGGAGAATGGAAATGAAACTAAAAATCTATGAAGAAGATGTTACCTCTTAATTCGGTAACTTCTTTTGGTTTGAACCAAAAGGATTTCTTAGGTGGCTTCAAAACTAATGGTTGTATTATAGGTCTAGGGTAGGGATATTTATAGACTAATTGGGTTAATATTTTCTTATCCTAAGTGGTTTGAGTGGTGTGAGGAATGTGGAGAAGTGGCGTCCATTTATAGGGAAGGAAGATGATTTACTTGGAATTTTTTGAATCAAGATAGGTGTGCACATGATATTACCTAAAAAAAGTCATAAAAATAAACCAAACTAGTTAATTTATGTTTTATGGCCTATAAATGGACATAAAATTGGGTTTGGTTTAGCGTTTAGGTCATTTGGGGCCTCAAGTTAAAGGTTTAGTCCATTATTAACCTTGATTTAACCTTAATAATTAAAATTAATTTTAATCAATTTCATTAATATTTTTGGTCAAAAAAATTTAGTAGTATTTGAAAATGTATTTTATGATGATTATAAATATTTAATACTTTCTTAAAAATTAAAAACACAGAATCAACATACATTAAATTAGAATTAATCCCGTAGATGGGACAACAATGAATGTTTTTAGAGTAAAAATGTCCTAAAGTTCTCTTTTTTGTATAATCAATTTAAAAGGAAAATTTATTCCAATTAAATACATTGTATTAATTGATAAAAATATATTATAATTTAAATTTAAAATCAATTAAATTTATAATTTGACCTTATAAATAAATTAGACTAAAAAGTAGTTTTGAACTTAAATTCAATATTTTTAACTATCCATTAAAAATCATATGTTTCCAAAAAATAAGAAAAATTTAATGTAACCTAATTTTCATGTTTTTATTTAAAAGGTGAAGTTTATTTTTACATATTAAATTAATTAATGTGAAAAAATTCTGATATAAAAATGGTTCTCCATTAAAAGGCGGTAAAATTCCCTTTACAAAAATATAGGTTTTTTTGTATAAAATCGGGTTTGTTATTATCTTATGTACATCAAACCAAATTGATGAATATAAAAAAATATATGATTGAATATATAACATATATATTCTATTATAATCATTTAATAATTCTAATTAATTATTTTTACTAATTTAAAACTCTTTTGGAAGTATTAAAATATTAATATTACTTTTTATATCAAATTTATTCTTATTTTCATTTCTCATTAATTTGTAACTCATGAATTCATTTTATATTGGTGTAAAACATAGTTTTTATAAGTTATTTATTAATATTTTTACCTATTAATTTAATGGCTATTTTATATCACATTATATTAAATAATAATATTTTTATAATATATCGTTGTTTGGTGAAACTTGGTCTTGCGTATAACGCAAGCCTTCGAGGAATGTTTCACCTACGTGTAACAAACACTAACTCAATCTTTCATGCACTGAAATATATAGAATATATTTTAAATTGTATATATACTATAAAGTATATGGATATTATATTACTTTACACGCTTGGTGTCGAGTGTCATGCATGCTATCGAATACAAGGTCCTTCAGTTTTCATGGCATCACATTCTACCCACCTTATTTAAATTATGTACCTACAATTTAAACATAATATTGGTGATATATGGATTATAAATAAACTATTATTGAAAGACCCAAATCTTAAAAAGTGTTAATATCACATAGTCTTAAGAAGAGAGAAAGGAAAGAACAATGGTCACATAACTAGATTCCCTAGTAGGAGAACACAAGTGGCCAATGGAAACGTGGATACAGAAGATAAATCCAACAATCAAGTTGTGGTGGAGAGTGTTATGGAACATTTTTAGATTAAATTTTTGGACAAATAAACCATAAACCATTGGTGTGAATAGAAGCCATTGATATAAAAATAATAGTGATAATTAAACACCATTTTGGTTTCAATGCCAATGTTTCTACAGTAAAGGGATTATTTCACTGTATAATATCATAAGTAAATATACATTTATAAAAATATAATCTTTTCATTTGATTACACCTTGAAATATTTCTAATTCATATTTTAGAACATGATACACTACATAGTGATGTAAAACATTACCATCAAAATCTCATCCAATGACCATCTTGAACTATTTTATAAATGGTTAACTTTTCCAACAGATTATGAACCAATCAATTCTAAATTAAAGTCACTAAATTTCCAAAATTAACTTATCATTATATTTTAATAAACATGAAATAGATTTAAATTTACACATTACCATAATGTGAATAACTTTATTATGTATCCTCTTGAAAATATATAAAAACTAAAATTACTATAAAACCATATTGGAAACATGCATTACTACATATTCTTCATGTAAGACACATGTTATTGGATATATCTCTCAAATAAAAAAAGTGTTGTGAAATCTATCAATGATAGCATATACCACTTGTGAAAAAGTAATTAATTTTCTCCAAGGTATTTTTTACTCATCCAATAAATATTTTCTTCATCATCATCATAACATCAGGAATATAATAGGGGTTGTATATCTCTTAATCATGTGTTTTTTAATAAGTTTAACTTTCTATTAAATAACTTTTTTGGTACCATTAACTATATGGTCTCAAATCATTAATGAAAATTTAAAACAGTAAAATCCTTACATATTTTCATATATAAAAAGTTGATAAAAACATAAGTAAAAAACTATTACAACATACTTCTTAGATCCAGATAAATAATTACATGAATCATTAAAATTATGTTATGTAAATCACATATTCTAAACCTTGATCCCTTAGCTTCTTTGGAGGTATATTTTCTTGAAATTTGGGTAATTCATTTTCATAGTGACCTATCTCCTTGCAGTTGTAAAACTAAATAATATTCTTTTTATTCTTCTATTCTTATTATCTTTCTTGGTGACCCTTTTCTCTTAACATATAATAATCTCCGAATCCTTTCAAGTATTTACTGGGGTGATTCTTTCCATAGTTATCTCAAGTTAAAAAAATACTTCTATCCATTCATCTTCTTTGACTCATTCCATATTTCATGGTGTTTAGAAGACCTCTTTTTCTCTTGGATTCCCTAGAATACATAGGATCTTTATAATTCCATATCCTTATTAATGCAACATAAAACAATCTCTTCATAGGATGAAAAGGTCTGAGAAACCTGTGCCCTTCTCATATTTGAATTAATAACTTCAAAGAATATAGCAATCATGCACTCTGTGTTATGTATATAATCCGTAGGATACTAAGTTATCCTTTTAAATGTAGATCTATAATATGAAAAACATTATTCTTAACTGTGATTTAATTTAAGGAAATTTCTCTACATATCAATTTTTTGATCACAAGGGAAGTATTTATCAAAAAATGTTTCCAAAAAAGTCATACATTCAATGAGTTCAATTTATTCTTCCTCCCTTGTATTATAGATCAGAGACCATCACTAATTAGCCTCACATTAGAGACAATAGACTGAAATTGTAAATTTTTTTCTTTTTACTACATTCCATGTCCACAAATATCTTCTCAAGAGACTTAATCCATTATTAATCTAAAATTAGATTAATAGTCCCACTAAACGATGGGAGAATCTATTGAATAAAGCGATCTAACATAAGTGATTATCTCTATAGAATATGTTTATCTATTCAGGAATGATTATCTATCATAACCTGATTAAGTTTACCGAATATAACCACAACTTTCTTAGTTCCAATACCTGCTTCATTGAATTTATCAGTAGGGAAACCTCAACATTTTCCATGAGTATTGACACTGTTCATTCTTACAGGAACCATTTCTAAATAATGGAATATACTATAATAGCACAAAAAATTATGAACTTTTTATAACTCTAAATATGTCATAACATATAACATAAATTTATGCATCGTTAATCCTATAATAATAATCGTTGGTTAATTTTAAGAAATATTTACTTTCAAATCCATCATAATGAAAGGTAACGAAAATGTGAACCATCCTAAGCGTATCACCCAAAAGTGTAAAACCAGTTGTGTAGTAAAGCCCGTTGTTTTGTACTAGGCAATCCCATTATTGACTCAAAACACCTTTTCATATTTGTTAATACTAGGTACATCTATGCTAGAACCATTTCCTCTTGTAGTATCCAGTCAGGGTTGTATTACTAAGAATACCCACATAATATATACTTTACCAAAATTATAGGTTTTTCTTCTACTCTTATCCTCAATATCTATCTTAGGGTTTGATCTCTAATCTATTTTTTCTAAATCTAGATTTAGAGGTTGTTTCTAATCTTCCTCAGATACCAACTGTAATTCCCCAACCCTAGATAGCCCAGAGTCAGTGCATTATTTCATTATATTCACATTATTGTTAGGAAAAAACTAATGAAGGGCCATTTAGTTTAGTAGTTTTAGAAATCTAGATCATATAAATTATGACCATAATACATTGGAAAATAGTAAATACAAACACAATACAAAAAAATAAAATAAACTCCTCTCTTGAATGGTAATTGAAATATTTATTCTTCATAACTCAGGGAAAAGAATAATAATGGTGATCTCAAATGATTAGTAAGGGTAAATAAAGAAAAATAAATAATAAATCAATAGAAATTATTTAACATGGAAAGTTAAATAACTTATAACACATTCCATTCAATAACTAGATAAGGAAATATAAATATATAAATGTATGAAATGGAAAATAGTTTTTATTAAATTAACGAACTGAAAATTAAATTCATCCGTAGATATGTTGATGAAAAATATCTTGGATAAATAATAACTGAATTCTTGATTAGGGAAATATGTATTTGTTGGAAGTCATGTTTCTTAGAAACATGATACCTTTACCATAAAAATATAGTTTAAACTATTTGTCTAACTAATTTTCCTTAGGAGACTACCAATGAATCAAGGGGATTTCATTAATCTGTTCACAACCCATAGGGATTTACTTAAAAGGTCCCCAAAACATGTATTGCATGTACAAATAATTCCTCATATATCAAGTAAATAATTTTCCTTATAAAATATCCATATTTAATCAAGTATATATATTTATCAATAATACCTCAGAGGAGGTTAAGTAACAACAAGGTTTGTTGACATTAAAACATTCTTGAGGAAAAATAACATTTAAACATTTCAATATGTCCCATACCACATAGAATGAATTAAATCACGATTCCCATTTAATTACATAAAACATATAATATAACTATAATAAGTGGTTTCTTGATATTCCATTTCAATGGTGGGTATATAAACTAAATAAATGATAATTGGCATTTAAAAACAATTAATTCTCAATGAAATATACGTTGAGATAAAATCCATTACCTTATTCTTCTTTTTTTGTTGTGGGATTTTTATCCTCCTATATAGTGGTTTAGAATATGGTAATAACTAATAAAAGAACCATAATAAAATTTATAATATCATATATTAACTTTATACAATATTTTATTACATTTTTGTTAACAAGATTTCATTATTTTAACTGTTTTGGTTGTAAACTGCCTAGTTTTCTCAAGTACATTTTCACTTGTTATTTGTTATTCTTATAAAATAAATCATGGTTTAATAATCTTAAAAATGTTACCCATGACTAAATTATATTGTATATTCAATACTTATGTATTTATAATAGTCCATAATATTTTGATGTTAGACAAGAAGTGAACCGTTCATGGGGACGGTATACAATACATACACATGAACACAACTTTCATTTCACTATTGAATTAAATGAATTAATGATAAATGATTAATTTTTATATTATAATTACAGTATTATATATATGATATATATGTTACGTAGGTTTATTAAAAACAACTTTTATATGTTCCATGTATGTTATGGATGAGTCATATTGCATTGAGGTGGTGGTAGTCCACAGTTCCTCAAACGAGATTATCACATTTACACAACTTCGGAAGCATAAAGGTATGTTTTAAAAAAAATTCAATAATAATAAAGAGATTATAAATATAATATATATCATATATAAATATATTTTCCATTATAATGGCCACCATGAGAGGTGGTAAAGGATAAATGAACAATCATCATTTCGTGAGGTAGTAATTCACCGTAGACAGAAACACTATGTTCATTAAGAATTAAATGAAGGTGTGTGTAACAGTAGTTATAACCCATAGAAAAATAAAATACTATTATATTGATGAAATTTTTTCTTTTATGTAATAATATAATAATAATTGTATATGGAGTGTATAATGGAAATGAAACTAAAAAGCTTTGAAGAAGACGTTACCTCTTAACTAGGTAACTTCTTCTTGTTTGAACCAAAAGGGTTCCTTAGGTGGATTCTTAACAAATGGGTGGGTTATAGGTTTAGGGGATGGATTTTTAGAGACTAATTGGGTTGATTTTTTTGATTCTAATTTGTTTGATAGGTGTTATGACTATGGAGAAGTGGTGTCCTTTTATAAGGAAGGAAAAAGATTCACTTGGATTTTTTTGGAATCAAGTTATGTGTGCACATTATATTACATAAAAAAGTCATAAAAAACCAAAAAACCAAATATAAGAAAGTTTTATAGCCTATAAATGGACATAAAATTGGTATTGGACAAGTGGTTAGGTCATTTGGGCCCTTAAGATAAAGGTTTAGTCCATTATTAAGCTGGATTTAAACCTTAATAATTGAAATTAATTTTTATAACTTTCACTAATATTATTGGTCAAAAATAAAGTTTTTACTATTAAAAAATATATATTATGATGATTATAAATATGGAATCCCTTTTTCAAAATTGAAAATAAATAATTATCATAAATAAAAATTAAATTAATCCCGTAGACGAGACAACAATTCGAGTTTTTAGAGTAAAAATGTCATAAAGTTCTCTATGTTTTATAATCATTTTAAAAGAGAAATTGATTCCAATTACATAGATCGTAATAAATTATAAAACTGTATTATAATTAAAATTTAAAATAAATTAAATTTATAATTTAACCTTATAAATAATGTAGATGAAAAAGTTATTTTGAAGATAAATTCGGTATTTTTAACTGTTCATTAAAAATGATATGTTTTCGAAAAATACCAAAAATTAACCGTATCCTAATTTTCATGTTTCTATTTCAAAGGTGAAGTTTATTTTGAAATATAAAATCAATTAATGTGAAAAAAACTCAGATTTTAAAAAGTTTCTCCATTAAAAGGTGGTAAATGTTCCTTTATAAAAATATAGGTTTTTACGTATAAAATTGGGTTTGGTCTTATCTTATGAACATAAAACCTAATGGATGAATATAAAAAATATTCCATTGAATATATAACATATATATATTCCATTATAATCATTTAATAATTGTAATTAATTTTTTTATTAAGAGAAAACTTCTTTGTAAGCATTAAAATTATAATTTATAACATATATATATTCCATTATAATCACTTGGTCTTATGTATAACGCAAGATTTCAAGGAAGGTTTCTCCTACGTGTAACACACACTAACTCAATGCTACATGAATAGTAATATATAGAATTTATTTTAAATAGTAAATATATTATAAAGAACTTGGATAGTATATTACCTTACACACTTGGTGTCGTGTGTCATACACGCTATCAAATACAAGGTCCTTTAGTTTTTTTGGGCGTCACATTCTCCCCACCTTATTTAAATTGTGTCCTTCCAATTTAAACATAATATTGGTGATAGAGGGATTGTAAATAACCTATTGTTGAAATACTCACATAATATAATGTTTTAATACCATATAGTCTTAATAATAGAGAAATGAAATCACAATGGTCACGTAACAAGGTTCCCTAGTAAGAGAACATAGTAGGCCAATGGAAACATGGATATAGAAGAAAAATCCAACCATAACGTTCTGATGGAGAGTGCTAGGGAATAGTTTCAGATTAAAGTTGTTGACCACAAAACCATACACCATAGGTGTGAATAAAGTTCATTAATATCAACAAAAATGACGATAATAGGACACCATTTTTGTTTCAATATCATTTTTTATAGTTAAGGGATTCTTTCACTGTATAATAATATAAGTAAATATACATTTCTATAAACATAATATTTTCCTTTGATTAATCCTTGAACTATTTCTACATTTTCTCTTAGAACATGATACATCATATATTGAGGTAATACATCACCATCTAAAATCTCATCCAATGATCATATTAAACCATTTTATAAATGGTTATATTTTCCAACAGATTATGAACCAATCACTTCTTAATGAAAGTCACTAAATTTCTTAAATTAACTTATCTTTAGGCTTTAATAAACATGAATTAGCTATACATTTACACACTCCAATCATGTAATAACATCATCTAGTAACCTCTTGAAATTTGAAAAAACATAAATTACCATAAAACCATATTGTAAACATGCATTCTTACTTATTCCTTATATAAGACACGTGTTACTAGATATATCCCTTAAATCCAAAAGTGTTTTGGACCCTATCAAAGATAGAACATGCCACTTTTCGACATGTCATTAATCTATTACAAGGTAGTTTGTACTCATCCAATAAATATTTTCTTTATCATTATCTTCACATCTTGAACATATTAGGGGTTGTATTTCCCTTAATCATGTGCTTTTTTGATAAGTTTAACATTATAATCAATATCGTTTCTTGGTACCATTCAATATTTAGTCTCAAATCACTAATGGAAATGTACAACAATACAATACTTATATTTTTTCATAAATCAAAAACTGATATCAACATAAATAAAATACTTTTAAAACATACTTATAAGATCAAAATACATAAGTACATTTTTCATTCTACTTTAGTTGTGTCAATCAAATATGATTGACCTTGACCCCTTAGCTTCTTCAGAGTTATATTCTCTTAAAATTTGGGGAATTCGTTTTCATAGTGACCCATCTCCATGAAGTTGTAACACTGAATAATATTTTTTTTATTCTTACCTTGTCACTTTTTTTCTTAGTGATCCTTTTCTCCAAAATTATTATAAACTCTGAATCCTTTCATTCATTTATCAGGGTGATTCTTTCTATTGTTATCAAAAAATGAAAAATACTTCTTTCCATTCATCTTCTTTGACTGATTCCATTTTTCATGGTGTTTTGAATTCATCTTATTCTATTGGATTCCCTTAAATAAATAGGATATTTATAATTCCTTCTCCATCTTAATGGAACATAAAACTATCTCTTCATATGATTAAAAGGTATGAGAAACTTTTTCGCTTCTGTGATTTGGATTATTACGTTCAAAGAATTTGTCAATCATGCACCCCATATTTTGTATGAAATCTGTAGGATACCTAGTTATCCTTGTAAATGTAGTTTTATAATATGAAACACTTTCTTCTTCCTTTTGATTTAATATAATGAAATTTCTCTTCTACTAAACTTGTTGATCACAAGGGAATTATTTATCAATGAATTTTTTCATAAAAGTCTTTCATTCTATGAGTTCAATTTATTCTTCCTCTCTTGTATTCTAGATCAAAGACCATCACTAATTAGCCTCACCTTGGAGTAAATAGAGTGTAATTGTAACTTTTTCCTTTTGGTTTCATTCCATGTCCATAAATATCTTCTCAATAGTCTTAATCCATCACTCAACTATAATTGGATTAGTAGTCTCACTAAATAATGGGGGATTATGTCACATATAGTGATCCAACAAAGATGATTATTTTAATAAAATATGTTGATAAATTTGGGAAAGGATATATGTCATAACTTGATTATGTTTCCCTAATATATCCACATCTTTCTTAGTTCTAATACCATCTTCATTAAATTTATGAGCAGGGAACCCTCTACATTGTCCATGAGTATTTACAGTGTTTGTTCTCTGAGGTACCATTTCTAAAAAATTAAATATACTGGATTAGCTCCTAAAATTATTGAATTTTTATAAATCTAAATATTTCATAGCTTATAACATAAATTTATGCATCATGAATCCAAGAATAATAAACCTTGGTTACTTTTAAGATATATTCACTTTCAAATCCCTCATAATGGTAGGTGATGAAAATGTGAAGCATCCTAATCATGTCACCCTGGAGTGTCAAACCAGGTGTGAAATAAGTCCTATTTTTTTGTACCAAGATACCTTGAGTTAGGCCCGAAACACCTTGTCAGATTTGTTACTCTTAAATACATCTGTGATAGAACCATGTCGACTTGTAGTATCCAGTTAGGGATGTCTTTTTAGTAATACAAACATAATCTCTACTTTACCAAAATTATAGGTGGTTCTTCTACTCTTATCCTCAATATCTATATTAGGGTTATGATCCCTTATCTATGTTTAGTAAATCTATATTTTTAGGTTGTTTATAAACTTTCTCTAATACCAACTGCAATTCCCTTACACTATATAGCCCAGAGTCAGTGAATTATTTCATTATATTCGCATTATTACAAGGAATAAACTCTCAAAAAACCATTCAATTTAGTAGTACTAGAAATCCAGATTACAAAAATGATACCCATAATACATTGGGAAATAGGAAATAAAAACACAATACAAAAAAAGAAAATAGACTTCTCCCTTGAGTGCAAATTCAAATATTTCTTCTTCATAACCTAAGGAAAGAAACATAATAAGGGTGAGATCAAATGATTAATAAGGTTAAGTAAAGAAAAATAAATAATGAATCAATAGAAATGAATTAACATATACAGTTAAATAAATTATAACACATTCAATTCAATCATTATATAAATAAATATCAATATGGAAAAGTATAAAATGGAAAATAGATGCTATTAAATCAAATAAATTAAAATGAAATGCATTCATAGATATGTCGATGAAAAATCTCACTGATAAATAATAACTGAATTATTAATTAAGGGAAAATGTATTTTTTAGACATCATATTTCCAAATAACATGATAACTTTACCATCAAAAAGATAATTTAAACAATTTGGCCAACTAAATCACCTCAAGAGACTACTAATGCATCAAGGGGCTTTCATTACTTGGTCCCCAACCTGTAGGGCTTTCCTTAAACGGTCCCCAAACCGTGTATTTAATTTTATAAGAATTCATCATATATCAGATAAATAATGTGCCCTATCAAATATCCATATTTAATTGAGTATACAGATTTATCAATAATAACTTAGAGGAGGTTCTGTAATAATAAGGGTTGTTGATGTTAAAACATTCTAGGGAAAAACTAATATTGAAACATTCCAATATGTCCCATAACACATAGAATCATTAAAATAATGATTCCACTTGAATAAAATAAAACTTATAATATTATTAGAATAACTGGATTCAGGATATAACATTTCAATGGGTGGTATATACTCCAAATAAAATTTAATTGGCACATAAAGACAATTAATCCTCAATGAAATGTAAGTTGAGATGAAATCCCTTACCCTATCCGTATTTTTTGTTGTGTGGTATTTAGCCTCTAGTATTGTGTTTTAGAAATGTTAATAACTAATAATAAAACCATAATCATGTTTATAATATCATATATTAACTTAATACACTATTATATTACCCATTTGTTAACACCGTTTCATTATTTTAACTATTTTGGGTGTTAATTACCTTGTTTTCTCAAGTACATTTTGACATGTTAAGTGTGATTCATATTAAATAAATCATGGTTTTATCATATCTAAAATGGAACCCATGACTAAATCATATTATATATTCAGTACATATGTATTTATAATAGTCCATAATATTTCAGTATTAGACATGAAGTGCATCGTTCATGGAGATGGTAGGCCTAACGCACACGTGGCCGCAACTTTCCTTTCGTTGTGGAATTAACAGAATTAAAGATATTTGTTAAATTTTTATATTAAAATTACATTATTATATATATGTTATATAATTTCTTAGGTTTATTAAATCCTTATTTTATATATTCCATGTATGGAAGGGATGAGTCATATAACTTTAAGGGGGCGATAGTCCACATTTCCTCAAACAAAATTATCGTATTTAAAAAATTTGGAAAGCATAATGGTATGTTTTAATTAAAAGTTATTAAAGAATAAAGATATTATAAATAACATATATATCATATATAAATATATTTTTCATCATAATGTCCACCATGATAGGTTGTAAAGAATAATTGATCAATCATCGTTTTGTGAGGCTGTAATTCGCCTCACAGAAACACTATGTTTGTTACCCATTAGATTGAGGTGTGTGTGAGTGAAGTTATAACCCCTAGAATAACAATATCCTAGTATATTTAGGATATTTTTTTACTTAATCATTTATTAAGAAGAGTATAGGTAATAGATAATGGAAATTAAACAATAAAGATTTGAAGAAGAAATTACCTCTTAATCGTGTAACTTCTTTTGGTTTGAACCAAAAGGCTTCTTTAGGTGGAGTACTAACCAATGAGAGGATTATAGGTCTAGGATAGGGAAATTGGGAGACTAATTGGGTAGATATTGGTGGAACCTATGTGGTTTGAGAGGTGTGAGGAGTGGGGAAAAGTGGTGGCCTTTTATAGAGAATGAAAAAGAATCACTTGGAATTTTTGGGAAACAAGTTAGGTGTGCATATACTGTTACCTAAGTAAAGTCACAACAAACAAACCAATCTCATTAATGGAAGGTGTATTTATGATTCATGTATAGGCAATGGGTTTTGGACATCTGTCTTGGTATTTTTTTCCTTTAACTTAAACGTTAGTCCATTATTAAGTTTGATTTGACCTTAATTATTGTAATGAATTTTAATCAATTTCACTAATATTTTTGGTCAAAAACAAATTTGGTTTTATTAGAAATTAGAAATTATGATTATTCAAAATACGTATTTTTTTTAGAAATTCCAAACATAGATGTGGAAGAAATAAAATTAAAAATTAATCCCACAGACAAGACACCAATGTGGGTTTTTAGAGTATAAATGTTAAAATGTTTGTTATGTTTTTATAATAAATTTCAAATAGAGATTGATTACAATGACATAAATTGTAATAATTTATAAAAATATTATATAATTAAAATTTAAAAACAAATATAATTATAATTTATCTTTATAAATAAAATATATGACAAAGTATTTTTGAACTTAAATTCTGGGTTTTTAGCTATTCATTAAAAAGGATATGTTTCTAAAAAATATCAAAAAACAACCATAAACTGATTTTTTTATGTTTAAATTTCAAAGGATAAGTTTATTTTGACACATTTAATCAATTAATGTGTCAGAATTCATATTTAATCTGGGTTCTCCATTAAAAGGTGGTAAAAATACCTTTATAAAAATATAGGTTTTATGTGTAAAATAGAGTTTGTTTTTAAATTATGTACATAAAACCAAATGGATTATTATCAAAATTATTTGATGGAATATATAACACATATTTTTCATTAAAATCATTTAATTATAATAATTAATTATGTTTATCCTGATAAAACTCCTTTGAAATCATAAAAATAATAATGTTTCTTTTTTTATCGAATTGGATCTTATTTTAATTTCTTATTAATTGGTAACTCGTGAATCCATTTTATATTGGTGTAAACCATAATTTTTATAAGTTAGTTATTACTATTCATAAATACTAATTTGACATCTATTTTGTATTATATTATATTAAATAATAATATTTTAATAATATACTATTATTTGGTGGAATTCGGTCTTACGTATAAAACAAGTTTTCAAGGGAGGTTTTCCCAACAAGTAACACATGACAACTCGACACTTCATGAATTTAAATATATATAGTCTATTTTAAATAGTAAATATATTTTAAAGTACCCTGATATTGTATTACCTTACACTCTTGGTTTCGCGTGTCATATATAATATCGAATACAAGGTCCTTTAGTGTTTCAAGGGCATCACAAATATTAGGAATAATAATAATTTCTAATTTATAATAATTCCAACAATTTTTTTTCCACATTTATTAGTGAAAACTTTTATAATTAATTGTAATTATTAAGGTACAAATGAGTTTTTTAGTTGTTAATATTTAATCTTAAGGGGAAAATCAGATATAAACTTGTCCACCACACATTGGTTAGAAATATTTTTACCTTTTACCTTCTATTATCAAGTTTTATGATTTATTGGGGCTTGGTGACATGAAAAAAAAACATGGATGAAATTTTCTCTTTCAAAAATTTACAAGTTTTCCACTCACCACAACTATAAAAGATCATCCACTCACCTCAATCCTTAAAACTTCTCAACCCATTTGTATCTTCCAATACCTACCCAAATAAATTCTAAAATTACATCCCATAATCCAATAATTGTTACTTTGGAGTAAATCTATCCAAGGAATTCCTTTGGTGCAAACCAAAAAAAGTTACCTGAAGAAGATGTAATGTAGAGACCCTAAGCTTAACATACAAGGACATTACATTACTTTTGCGAAATACTTAGTACATAACAAAAACACACACACAGAAGGACAACAATAGTTTAGTGTCTTTGGAAACTCGGAATATAATCATCTAATCGTGGTGAAAGATCTTCAACATCTCCCATAAAGATCTTCCTTTTTTTTACCTAAAACCTTTCTTTATATCCGGCAGAAAAGAAAACATAAAAGGGTGAGCTCAAATGCTCAGTAAGGGTAAACAAAATAAATATCAATCACATCATATATATAAGAACATAACTTTTGGAAATCTTAACCAGCAAAAGAAATCATAATTTCATAACATGGGATAAATCATAGTAGTGAAATGTAATCCCAATAATCATAAATTAAAAAATTAAACCTTGTGGCATACACACATAATCATAGATAATCATTTCTTATTAGTCAAGACTCATTGCCAAGACTATCTTAGTGGACAAAGTCCATTTCTGAACCGAGTTCACTCCTCGTTTCAATCCTGTTTCACTGAACCGGTTTAACCTTCCGTTCAAGCCCTGTCTATATCATGAGATATAAAATATTTACCCAATGCATTGGAGGGAGATATAGATCCCACCCATCTCATAATGATACCATTTTTATGTGTGCCACAAAATCATAAACCATACATCATAGCATAACCCATGTAATAAAAATGGGAATATTAAACATCGTGACATCATAAAACAATTGATATAAGATAAAGGAATTAATGAAAATAATTACATCACAACATAATCAAATCAATTTAATAATAGGGATAAAAACATAATTCTTTATTATCTTATATGGAAAATAATTTTGATAAAACACTTGAACTCCATTCTTGAGGAAAATATCCTTTCTATTTCAAAAAAAAAATTCCTTTCTTAATATGTCATACAATTATAAACTAAAAGAAGTTGATTAAAAATAAACTTGAAAACTTGTAAAGGATGATTCTTGGAAATAATGTTTTAAAAATCCATTCATGCTGTATATGTTAAAAAAAACATTCTTCTCGTACTTTTGTCGGAAAAGTTAAAAAGTACCTTGTACGAAAACCGACAAAAAATTCCTTTCATATCTTTTACTAAAAACTCACCGAAGGGTAAAAGAGGATTTAAACAATTTTAGGTGGATGGAAATAATATTACATATTGAGGAAACATGGATGTAGATGATAAAATACACCCCAATAAATACCAAAGTATAAACAATCTCGGATAAAAATGAGATTGTGATATTTTCCCTTACCTTACGTCCAATTTGCTTCATAAGTGTCCGAACCTCCTGTATAATTATTTAAATAATGTCATTGACCTATTCCAGAATCATACTAATTGTTATGATATCATATATGGTTCACTTATTACTTTATTTTACCCGTTCTTTTGTAAATTCCATGTTAAAGAGCATTTTGGGTAAAATCGTTTCATTTGTCGTCTGTGTTTTGACTTGTAATTATTCATATGATTACTTAGATCATGACTACTTAATTACAGAATATAAAACATGATTTATATATAATATATATTCAGAATATACATATATATAATAGATCAGTAAATGGAAATAAATACACCGTTCATGGAGACGGTAGGCCGTACGTACGCATGAACGCTGTTTTCGTTTCCTTATTGAGTTCAATGGAATTAAGTAGATAACATACATATATATACACAGAAAACCAGTATCATTATTATTTCATATATTTCATGATTACTTATTATATATACTTTATAATCATTTATGAATGATTAACGTGGAGAATGAATCTCATCACGTCGCGGAGACGGTAGTCCGTACGTACGTACGAGCGATGATATCATTCTCATGATCGTGGAATTGTATTGGAGTGTATGTATACTATTTCAGAATCAATATAACTTTACAATAATCATACATAGTTATTATTTACACCATTATACCTATCCAAGTAAGGTGGTGGTGGAAAATAGATTACACCACGGCGTGGAGACGGTATTCTGTACGTACGCACGTGCGGTGATTTCATTTTCCATAGGATGGATTGATGGTGAAATAGGGTTGTTTCATACTTATAATAACATAACAGTATATGAGTGATACTGATGTTATTACTTCATAATGAAAAAACCTAAGAAGAAGAAGTGGAAGTAGAAATAAAGTTGAAAGAATCGGTAACAGACATTACCTCTTCTTTGAAGCGCCTCTTTGAGATCTCCTTTTAGGGCACTAAAATTGGTCTTTTAGGAAGACCAGAACCTATAGGATGTTTCTAGGGAAGTGGAGAAGATAATTTGGTAGGGGTTGGCCGATATTGAAGGCTCAAATTGGTGTGAGGAAGAGAGGGAGGATGTGCCTTTTTATAAGGGTGGGGAGGGGCACCTTTGGAATAACTAAAAATATTATTTTATTATAAAGCCAAATTCGGTTTTAAATAGATCCAAATTTATTTATTTAGAATCTAAGGTGGTTATGGGTTGAAATAATCTCATCAAATAGAATTTAGACATGTTTAGGTTCCTATTTTAACCTTATCATTTATATTTAACTTTAAGTTAGATAATTTTACTTTATAGTGTCTTTTTGTGTTCTTACACTATAAGGTTAATAAACTTACTATAACAATACAAAAGAACCCCAAGTTGTTTATTATTAATATATATAACCTTATCTAAGTCATTTTTCCGAACCTTATATTTTTAGGAAGAAAATAACAATTAATAATATAAAATTTGTTTTAAAAACTATTTTATGTCAATTTTGACACTATTTAGTAATTGATTTTTGTAACAATCATAACAGAATTATTAGTTCGAAAAAAGTTAATTAAATCAATACTAAAATGTCATATTAACCTAGAAAATTAGTGGAATTCATAAAAAGTCTCAAATTACATTTATTTGGGTATTTATAACATCAATTATGTCAATATTTCATTAATAAGACAATTACTGCATCATCTTTGTGTCAGAAATAAATTAAATTATTTAATGTCTAAAAATTACAAATAAAATACCATTATGTAGGAAATATTTTTATCTTTTTAATTAATATTTATAGACTAATTTATCTTATGTATAACCCTTTATAAAAAATGATTTTCTTATAAAACTTTGATTTTAACTATTTTAACCCTTCTTTAAATAAATTAATAATAAATGTCTTAATCTAATCCAAGTGGGACTAAATGGTCATATTTTATTTCTAAGGTTGTTTTTGGTCGAATTAGACTTATCCAATAGAATTAGAACATGTGTTAGGGTAATAATAATATCTTTTTTACCCTTAATTACTGTATTTACTTTTAACCGTGGTAAACAAAAGTAACAAGTTACTATTCACCAAAAATTATTTTCATCTCATTGAACCACATTTTACTTACTGACATCAACCGTGTCTCTCGGATTTTTGAAATTCCACTCATAGAAGCGGTAAAATTATGTTTTATGAAAAATTAATTTTTTTAACTACCACTTAGTGGTTTCACTATTCATCAAAAAATGAAAGTTTCCAGAAAAATACCAAAAATTAAGCCTAAGCTATTTATGATATTATGAATTCAAAAATGATGTATATTTTACCAAATTCAAAAAATATCAGTTGCATTAATTAATTTAAAAATTAATTCTCGTCGTCAAAACAAATAGTGTTTTCTTAAGAGATAATAACTATCAAAAGATTGACAGTTGTTTATGTCTGGTTTAAATGTGAAATTACATCCAATAACCAAAATTGTATTAAATTTTAAAAATATATTCTAAATATACTTTAAAAACACTCAAATTAATAATTTATCACTATTAATTATTTCTATTAAAAAGGTTGTTTTTAATAAAATTTAGTAATTTTCACTATTCATCAGAAAATGAAAGTTATCCGAAAAGTACCAAAATTCCACCCTAAGTTAATTTTGATATTAAGAATCCAAAAATGAAGTCCATTTTGAAAATAAAATTTACAAAATTTCAAAAAGTGGTTATTAATATTCATAACAGCTAGTTTTAATAATTTCTTAATAGCATATCGTTGTTTAGTGAAACTTGGTATTGCGTACTACACACGCTATCGAGGAAGGTCACGATTGCGTGTAATGAAAGACAAGTCAAGGATTCATGTTGTACAAGCTTCTTTTGGTGTAGCGTACAACACAAGACATTAATGAAATTAAAAAGAATATTTTTCATAAAATCTCGTGGTGTTACATTCTACCCCCTTAAAATGAATTTTGCCCTCAAAATTCGTCGGGGTTATAAATGGTTCACTACTCGAAAGTTTCATTAATAGAAACCCACATCGTAAAAAGGAATACCAAAACCAATCTTTAAAAACAAAAGTGTGAAACTTAACGGTTACCAAAATAAACTAATCACTGGGTTTCCACATAGGTGAAAATATGGATATGGTAGAGAAATCTAATCATCATGTTCTGATGGAGAGTGGTAGAGAACATGGCTATGGAAAAGCCAGCAATCACAAAGACATAAATTTGTGACGATCTAAAGTACCGTCTGACTCATCAGATATAAGATCAATAGGACAACATTTTTGGTTTTCAAGATCATTTCCCTAAAGTTGATGAAATTGGAATTTGAAGAAATACTTTCGTGATTTTGGTATAGTCTCACCGTTGGTCCTTCTTTGAAAAATTTCCACTTCATATCTTAATGAAATGAAGTTGAATTTTTCATTAGTGATGTGTTAGCAGATCATGTGATAGAATGATGGGTCATTCCATCTGTCTCAAACAAAAGGTTAGAAAAGTTATCAAAAAAAATACATAAGTCCATCTATAATGAGATTAATAATAAATGGTTCCTAAAATGGACTTATACTTATTATATCATACTGCTTAATATAATAAAACTAGTTTCTACTAAACAGGGACTTCCTGTAGGCTAGTGGTAGGCGATAAAGGCCAGTCGTCCTTCAGTTGTGGGTTCGATTCCCACAGCCTTGTCCGACGTGATGGGCTGTCACCCGTCCTGCAGGTTGTCCTTTTTATAAAGCTATATTACTATAACATCCCATCAATAATATCGAAAAAATTTATATCCTAACTTATGTCCAACATAATCCATTCCAATCTTTAGGCTTATCTAAAATACTTTGGTCCAAGCTCATAGTATAAAGAAAATGATTACTTGAAATGTCACATAACAATCACGTGAATGCCATCATTTATCCCCCAAATATCATAAGATATATCTTGTTGGTCAAATTACAAACATGTGAATACCTTAATCATGTATTCTCTTGAAGAATGAATACCCATTGAACCTTAGTGAAAACATGAATGCAGTCAAAAGTTAAGTCTTTTCACATACCAAAATCCAAAAATTCTATATACTCAAACGATGATATAAACTTCTCCTTATAACAGTCATGAGCTCATGAATACGGTCAAACATTTCATTTTCTCGTTTTCCTTTCATTATGGGCATATCATCTTTTTTTCCAAAAAATATCTCAATCACATTCTATGGTAACCGGTACCATTGAAACCCACAATAGAGCAATACATAAATATTCCAATATTCCACGATACTATAAACAACATTATTCTGGAATCCCATTACCTAAACACTTAATAATTCCACCACATTGTTGTCATATTCAACATCACCAATAGTGATTGAATGTGACTTCCCTTTTTCCTTTTCCTTAAGTTGTTTCTCATGTCGATCATCACTAACCCTTGTATTAGGGCATTTATTAGCGTAATTCCCCATTTCCTTACACTTGAAGCATTGAAGTGTTGGTGGTGCGTTCTCTGCAGTCTTTTCTTTATTCACATCAGTAGAAACCCTTTTTCCATTACTTCGACACTCATCTGCTCGATGACCTTCTTTTCCACACTTAAAACATTTTCTAGTCCCTTTAAGACAATCTCCACCATGCTTCTTTCCACACTATGAGCATAAGGAAACATTCATCTTCTTTTCACCATTATTCTGAGATTTCTCCTTGAACTCCATCTTTTATTTCTTGACAAAACTATGAGATGGATAAGTAACACCAACTTCTAATTCTACCTTGATAGAACAACGCACAGTTTCTTCATAGCTACTGAAGTCTCTTATAGCTAATGCCCTTCGAAGATTTGGTTTTAAGACACTGAAGAATCGATCAACATTACTTTCAGGTTGGATGATTAATCCATATGCATACCTTGGAAGCATTGTAAAATTCGCTTCGTATATACCAACAAATTCATCATTCTTTTTCCTTAGTTCAAGAAACTTCTTCTCCATCTTTGTTCGAAGAATATGAGGGAAGTACTTATTGAAAAATAAGTTCTTGAACTTGTCCCATTCTATGGACTCAATTTCATCTTTTGGCCTCATATTATTGATAAGATTACACCATTGATCAGCATCACCTTCCAAACGATACACTACTAAGATGACTTTATCATTTTCAGAACATTGAAGAACTGAAAATATCTTTTCAGTAGTACTGATCCATTGTTCAGCAACAAGTGGATCAGAAGACCCACTGAAAGAAGGTGGATGTTGCCACATAAAGGACTCAATAGAATATTGTTCCCTTATCTGCTGATTTGGAAGTCCAGAATGATTCATAGCTTGTGTAAGTATAGAAATAAGCTTTTTCACTCCATCTCCCATAACATTTGTTTGTTCAGGAGGACAATCATTGCATTGTCCACTACATTGATCAACACGGTTTCTTCGGGTTCCATCCATCCTCTAAAACCCAAAAAGAGTAGTGTGAGTGGCAAAAATCATGCTAGGGAAAACAATATAATAAAGTGGGAGTAACTTCAATATCTAACATCTTGGGTTACCGTAATTCTAGTACTATAACCTATACTTATACTTAACCTTAGGAACATCCCTAGACATACCTTAGAAATATCTCTAGGGATCTCACTAAAGTTCTCGCATCCTAGTTTCCAAAGGTTGACTAAACCTTTCCTCAGATACCAACTGTAGAGACCCTAAGCTTAACGTACATGGAAATTACATTAATTTTGCAGAATACTTAGTACATAACAAAAACACACACACACAAGGACCGTAATAGTTTAGTGTCTTTGGAAACTCAGAATATAATCTTCTAATCGTGGTTAAATATCTTCAACATCTCCAATAAATATCTTCCTTTTTTTACCTAAAAACTTCCTTTATATCCTGGGGAAAAGAAAACATAAAAGGGTGAGATCAAATGCTTAGTAAGGGTAAACAAAAGAAATATCAATCACATCATATACATAAGAACATAACTTTTAGAAATCTTAACCTACAAAAGAAATCATAATTTCATAACATGGGATAAATCATAGTAGTGAAATATAATCCCAATAATCATAATTTAAAACATGAAACCATGTAGAATACACACATAATCATAGAGAATCATTTATTATTAGTCAAGACTCATTGCCAAGACTATCTTAGTGGAAAAAGTCCATTTCTGAACCGAGTTCACTCCTCATTTCAGTCTTGTTTCACTGAACCGGTTTAACCTGCCGTTCCAGCCATGTCTATCTCACGAGATATAAAATCTTTACCCAATGCATTGGAGGGAGATATAAGTCCCACCCATCTCATAATGATACCATTCTTATGTGTGCCAAAAAATCATTAACCATACATCATAGCATAACCCATGTAATAAAAATGGGAATCTTAATCATCGTGACATCGTAAAACAATTCATATAAGATAAATGAATTCATAAAAATAATTCCATCACAAAATAATCAAATCAATGTAATAATAGGGATAAAAATAGAACCCTTTGTTATCTTATATGGAAAATAATTTTGATAAAAAACTTGAACTCCATTCTTGAGGAAAATATCCTTTCTATTTCGAAAACACTTTTCCTTTCTTAAAATTTCATAAAATTATAATCTAAAAGAATTTGATTAAAAATAAACTTGAAAACTTGTAAAGAAATATTCTTGGAAATAATTTTTTAAAAATCCATTCATTCCGTAAAAGTTAAAAAAATATTCTTCTCGTACTTTTGTTGGAAAAGCCAAAAAGTACCTCGTATGAAAAACGAAAAAAGATTCCTTTCATATCTTTTACTAAAAACTCACTGAAGGGTAAAATTGGATTTAAACAATTTTAGGTGGATGGAAATAATATTACATATTTATGAAACATGGATGTGGATGATAAAATACACCCCAGTAAATACCAAAGTATAAACAATCTCGGATAAAAATGAGATTGTGATATTTTCCCTTACCTTACGTCCAATTTGCTTCATAAGTGTCCAAAACTCCTGTATAATCATTTAAATAATGTCATTTACTTATTCCATAATCATACTCATTCTTATGATATCATATATGGTTCACTTATGACTTTATTTTACCCGTTCTTTTGTAAATTCCATGTTAAAGAGCGTTTTGGGTAAAATCGTTTCATTTGTCGTCCATGTTTTGACTTGTATTTATTCATATGATTACTTAGATCATGATTACTTAATTCCAGAATATAAAACATGATTTATATATAATTTATATTCAGAATATACATATATATAATAGATCAGTAAATGGAAAGAAATACCCAGTTCATGGAGACGGTAGGTCGTACGTATGAATGAACGCAGTTTTTGTTTCCATATTGAGTTGAATATAATTAAGTAGATGACATACATATTTATACACATAAATCTAGTATCATTATTATGTCATATATTTCATGATTACTTATTATATATACTTTATAATCATTCATGACTGGTTAACGTGGAGAATGAATCTCATCACGTCATGGAGACGGTAGTCCGTACGTACGCACGAGCGATGATATCATTCTCATGATCGTGGAATTGTATTGGAGTGTATGTATACTATTTCAGGATCAATATCACTTTAAAATAATCATATATAGTAATTATTTACACCATTATACCCGTCCAAGTATGGTTTTGGTGGAAAATAGATTACACCACGACATGGAGACGGTATTCTGTACGTACGCACGTACGGTGATTTCGTTTTCTGTAGGATGGATAGATGGTGAAATAGGGTTGTTTCATAAATATAATAACATTTCAGTATATGAGAGATACTGATTTTATTACTTCATAATGAACCAACCTAAGAATAAGAAGTGGAAGAAGAAATAAAGTTGAAAGAATCGGTAACGGACATTACCTCTTCTTTGAAGCGCCACTTTTATATCACCTTTTAGGGCACTAAAATTGGTCTTTTAGGAAGACCAGAACCTATAGGATGTTTCTAGGGAAGTGTAGAAGAGAATTTGTCAGGGGTTGGCCGAGATTTAAGGCTCAAAGTGGTGTGAGGAAGAGATGGAGGAGGTGCCCTTTTATAAGGGAGGAGAGGGCACCTTTGGAATAACTAAAAATATTATTTTATTATAAATCCAAATTCGGTTTTAAATAGCTCAAAATTGATTTATTTCGAAGCTAAGGTGGGTATGGGTCGAAATACTTTCATCCAATATAATTTAGATAAGTTTAGGTTCCTATTTTAACCTTATCATTTATATTTAACTTTAAGTTAGATAATTTTACTTTTACCGTGTCTTTTTGTGTTCTTATATTATAAGGTTAATAAACTTACTATAATAAGCCAAACTAACCCCAGGTTGTTTATTATTAATATATATAACCTTATCTAAGTAATTTGGACTGAACTTATATTTTTATGAATAAAATAACAATTAATAATATAATATTTGTTTTAAAAACTATTTTATGTCAATTTTGACACTATTTAGTAATAGATTTTTGTAAAAATCATAACAGAATGATTAGTTCGAAAAAAGTTAATTAAATCAATAATAACATGAAATATTAACCTATAAAATTAGTTTAATTCATAAAAAGTCTCAAATTACATTTATTTGGGTATTTATAACATCAATTATGTCAATATTTCTTTAATAAGATAATTATTGTATCATCTTTGTGTCATAAATAAATTAAATTATTTAATGTATAAAAATTAAAAATAAAATACCATTATGTGGGAAATCTTGTTATATTTCTAATGAATATTTATAGTTGAATTTATATTATGTATAACCCTATATTAAAAATGATTTTCTTATTAAACATTGATTTTAACTATTTTAACCCTTATTTAAATAAATTAATAATAAATTTCCTAATCTAATCGAAGTGGTCCTAAATGGTCATATTTTATTCCTCAGGTTGTTTTTTGTCGAATTACACTTATCCAATAGAATTAGGACATGTTTTAGGGTAATAATAATATCATTTTTATCCTTAATTACCCTATTTACTTTTAACCGTGGTAAAAAAGTAAAAAGTTACTATTCACCAAAAATTATTTTTATCTCATTGAACCACATTTTACTTACTGACATGAACCGTGTCTCTCAGATTTTTGAAATTCCACTCACAGAAGCAGTAAAATTATGTTTTATGAAAAATTCATTTTTTTAACTACCACTTAGTGGTTTCACTATAAATCAAAAAATGAAAGTTTCCAGAAAAATAACAAAAAATAGGCCTAAGATATATTTGATATTATCAATTTAAAAATGATGTCTATTTTACCAAATTAAAAACATATCAGTTGCACTAATTAATTTAAAAATTAATTCCCGTCGTCAAAACAAATAGCGTGTTCTTAAGAGAAAATAACTATCAAAAGATTGACAGTTGTTTATGTCTGGTTTAAATGTGAAATTACATCCAATAACCAACATTGTATTAAATTGTAAAAATATATTCTAAATTTACTTTAAAACCACTAAAATTAATAATTTATCACTATTAATTATTTCTATTAAAAAGGTTGTTTTTAATTAAAATTTAGTAATTTTCATTATTCATCAGAAAATGAAAGTTATCCGAAAAGTACCAAAATTTCACCCTAAGCTAATTTCAATATTCCAAATCCAAAAAGGAAGTCCATTTTGTAAATAAAACTTACAAAATTTCAAAAAGTGGTTATTACTATTCATAATAGCTAGTTTTAATAATATTTTAATAGCATATCGTTGTTTAGTGAAACTCGGTATTGCGTACTACACACGCTATCGAGGAAGGTCGTGATTGCGTGTAATGCAAGGCAAGTCAAGGATGCATGTTGTGAAAGCTTCATTTGGTGTAGCATACAACACAAGACATTAATGAAATTAAAAAGAATATTTTTCATAAAATCTTGCGGTGTTACATGTAATGTTCATCAACATGATATTTTTGTGTATTTATTTATACAACCATTGAATTATTCTTATATCATGATTATATAATAACCTCACTATACGAAATATTATTATAATTGTTTTATTAAAATTTATGATATTAAACAAGACACACTTTTATCAAAGGGGATGTAAAATCATAATTCATCTTTATGTAGGATTACCGCCTCGTGAAATGATGTCGTTCATTTTTGAGTTTCCGCCTATCAAGGATTGGAAAAAGGATGGGTATGGAGTTTATATATGATATTTATAAAATAATTATACTTATGGATTAATTATATCTTTTTTATCATTTTATATTCCAATATATAAGGGATATGATATTGTCACTCGTGTGTACGACAAACTACCACATCACGAGGCGATGTGAATCATTTTCAATAACGCATTATGTGGAAGGTAATAAGGGTAAAAATTAAAAAAAAGTGATACACATAGAATTTTTATGATATTAATGACATATTTATAATTATTTAAATATAATATATCAATTTATTTTTTACCTATTCACCCACTGAAAAAGTGATAATGTCATTTGTGAAGGTGTGGACAACCACCTCTTAAAAATGACATTATTCATTTTTCCATAACCACATCACAATATTGATATATATAACGGTATATAATTAAATATAATGTTATTTATGATATTATTATAATTGAATAAAGTTAAATGTTACTTACCATCATTCTATAATGTGTATTTGAAAAATAGAAACAATATTTTTGCGTGCATACGACCTGCCGTCTCCATGATCATAACTTCATTTCATTTTTCTTAAAAATATTTCATAATTTGATTTAAAAGTAATTTTATCATATAAATATGATAATTATTTAATTATTACTATTTTGGATATGTTTAACTAATTAACACTTTATCCATAGTTGACCAACTGATGTCTATTTTGACACATAAATCGAATATGGTCAAAGAATCCAACTTCACCTTAATTGATTATGTAATTGTACATAACTTGTTAATAAGTGAAATAAAAGTTTTAATAAACTTAAAAATGGTCTTAAAAAAGCTAAATAATTAATTTCATTTTATTACATAGGAATATAAAGACACACATCACAAATCAGACTCAAGGTAAGTGACTTCATCTCAATCTCCTTTCATTGTGGCATATAATTATTTTGAACAAAAATATTATTTTATAAGGTAAATATACATACAATATAAAATTATATATCATTAATTTATCTATTATAATGTTATTTAATGTTATTTATAAATTTATTATTTCATGGGTCTCATGATTGAAATATATCCAAGTTGATAATGGAATTTTCATTAAAAGGAAAAAAAACCATCTTTAATGTTTTCCTTTAAACTATAACTTTTCCATGCCTGTGTATTTAAAAATTATATTTATATTAGTTTTTATTTGGAAATAAATTATTTATAAAGTAATTTTTTTCACTTTTACATTATTTAAATGGTTTTTAAAATGAATATTCTTACATGTTTTATATAGACAGTTTTGAAAAATGAAAAATGAATGGTTTATTCTTAACGTTCATGAAAATAATGACGTTTTGTCCATGGAGACCATTATTTTATTTAAATATTATTTTAAAATATTTCATATCTTATTCAAATAAAAAACTTCTTATTTATGGATATTTTGTTAATTTAAATTGTTTTTCAAAGAAAAGGGTATTATGTTATTGAAAATTGGGTTTTTAAAGAATGGGGTATTTTGATATTAAAAAGTGATTTTATTATGAATTTAACATACTTTTAATTTTTTTTATTATGATAAATATCAATCATAATATATTTTTACTCATGATATAGTAATTGAGTGTTATATATTTGGGTAGATCAGATATCTCTGGGTGAGCCCCTTACATATTATATGATGGGGTAGCCTAGATAGAACCTAGTAAACCTATTTAGATTATATAATGGGGCATCCTAGATAGCGTCAAGTGATATTGTTATAGATTAAATTATGGATGCACCCATATAGCACTCCAATTAATTAGTTAATGTTCCTTGACATAACATGAAATAAGGGGGAGTTACCAAAGTGCTTCTCCTATGGATTTTACTGGGGTGGAGTTGCTTATAACATGAATTTAAATGTGTTATGAATATGATGATATAAGTTACTAATAAGTGTTTTTAATTACATTTCATGGGTTTTATATATTTTATTTCAGAATAACTGTTTATTATTTTTTATATTAAAAGGTTTTATTTCATATGCTCGATGAAATTTAATGATATGTAAAATTTTCATGATTTTACATGTTTTCACAAGGATAAATGTTTTCCTAATTTGTGTATCCATTACCATGATTTATAGATTTTTAAAATTTTTTCATAGGATGGATAAGGGATAGGTTGAAGTCAATATTAATTTTATAAAATGTTTTTATAAAGGAAATAATTCTTTTCTTTTAAAAAAATTATATTATGGTAAAAATAGATAGTTATCACACGTATACAATTTGTATTATATGGTTTTCAATGAATGAGTTATGGCCTAATTCTCTAAAAATATAAAGCTAAAAAGAGACACAAAGTGAAATAAATTAAATTCTTTACTGAAACTATAGTGACTTAGGCTTAAAAAACATTTATATTAAATAATGTTAGATGAATATTCTATACATTACAAAAATATATGCTCGAGGGCCATAATAGTTTAGTGTCTTTGGAAACATGGAATAAAAAAACATATATCCTTGTGATAGATCATCAAAATCTCCCATAAATATCTCCACCTTTTTTACTCCTACATAAAACCTTTATTCATGACCTCGGGAAAATAAACAATAGAAGGTGGTGGGCTCAAATGCTCAGTATAGGTAAATAAGGGATATATTTAAGTATAATTATGAGTGTAAGGGTATGAGAAAATCATCGTGAAATTATAAGATCATACCCTGCATATAAAAGATCATATACATGAATCATGGCATAAATAATGGCTGTTTCCTAAGACATGAATTATAAAGAAATAAAGAACATAAGCTATGAAAGAATAACATAGGATTAAAACATGGGATTGTGGAAGACACATAAGAATATAAAATTATTTCCATAGTAGCGAAGGCATAACTGCCAAGACCATCTTGGTAGTATGGGTTCACTCCCCATACCATCTTGGTAGTCATTATTTAATCCGATGGCCATTGTTGTAGAATGAGTTCACTCCACATACCATCTTGGCAGTAAAGGTTCACTTCAATTTCCATATAAGTAGCATGAGTTCACTCCACATACCATCTTGGTATTCATGGTTCACTCCCCTGTCTATATTTGTAGTCAAGGCTTACTACCAAGACCATATTAGTCTCTTCATGAAATATAAATCTTTACCCAATTCATTTGAGGAAGATATATGTCACATCTTCCTTATAGTGAAATAATACATCATGTTCCACAAAATCATAAACAATTATATCTTAACCCATGAAATTAAATGGGTATCATAAACATATAAACATATCATAACCTATGTAAAATATATAGGCTTTATAATCATTTCATCAAAATAAAAACTCATAAAAGAGAAATAGATTTCATAAACATATAACCCGTAAAAGAGAAACAGATTTCATAAATAAAAACCTATGAAAATGAAACAGATTTCATAAAAATAAATCGTATGAAATAGAAAAATATTTCATAGACATAAAACACATGAATGATAAATATGTTTCATAAAGACCATGAAATTAATCCTAAACCATTCATATAAATGATAATAATAGAACATTTATATCATTTCCTAGTAGGGCATGAGTAACATCAATGGTTGTTATCTTAGAATGAAAATAATTTTGAAATATCTTTCAAAAACAGTTCTTGGGTAAAATATGCTTTCTTATTTAAAAAAATATTTTTAATACATAAAATAATTTTCCTAAAAAATACCTTCAAAAATTATAAATAATACATGAAATCATATTGAAAACCTTTTTCCTAAAAAGAATATAAAATAGGCTTCAAAAAATATTAAAAACATTTTTATTTGAAAAAAATTTGGAAACATATTAATGAAGCTTGAAAATGTTTTGAAAATCATTTTTACATGAAACAATACTATGGAATCGTGGAAATATTTTGAAAATATTTTTCCATGAAAATAATTTTAAATCATAAAGATAAATATTGAAAACGTTTTGAAAACCATTTCTTTGAAAATAAATTGAAAACCTATAAACAAATATTGAATTGTTTTGGAAGAATTTGTTTAAAAATACTCATAAACCATATAAGTAAAGCATGAAAACTTTTTGAAGAAAATTTATTTTAAAATACTTTTAAAACATATAAATATTCCTTGATAATATTTTGAATAATTTTTAAAACATGAAACATTTTTTAAAATATTTTTCTCTGAAAAAAACATTATAAATAATGAATATCCACAATACTTGGAGTAAAGTTTATTTTAAAAGTAATTAAAATTTAATATTGTAAAGTAAGTGATAAGGGAATGTAAAAAAGGTAAATTCATTTATATCAAATGAGGTAAAACAAATATTCCTTTTTCACGGTAAAAAGGTTATAAAGATAACTTGATGAGAAAGAGAAAATAAGATTCATTTAAAAAATTGGTGAAATAAAAATGGGAAAAAATTCATTTTAATGATCATAGTATATTAGAAGAATATATTTGTAAACCCTTTTTAGAAAACATGGTTTTTAAAGAATATAGATTTCCCACCGAAGAGAGGGTAAAGTCATATTTCATAAAAATACTTTCTTAACTATCTAATGTACCAAAGAGTATAAAATTATAAAAATACATGATTATATTATGAATATACATAGGATAATAAAACTCATTAATTTTTTTGAGATATTGATCATAATCTTTCACCAATTAAAGCATAAACAAAAACAATCTTGAAAAGCGGTGAGATTGTTTCAATACACTCTTATAACGTGGTAACCTGGGATCATTATATCCATGAAAGAAAAATAAAATTAAATATTATTAAAAAATCATTAAAATTTGGATATTAATGATATAACATATAAAATGGAAGTTTATACACCTTGAAAAAGAATTTAGGTGCATAACAAAACACGAGTCTCCAAGAAGGCAAATTGAGACAAAACTATTTTACAGATTTGGAATCTTTTGAAACGTGAACCCCATGAGTGAAAGGTAATAAAATGGATATGTGAATAAACATAAATTAATATATAATATACATGGAAGAAAATCAATTTAAGGACATAAAACACACAAAATGAAAGAGTGGTGAACATAGCATGTATCTCATGAAAATAAAATGTCAGATGAAATCCCCTTACCTTAAGTATAAATTTGTTATATTGTTGCTATTTATACTTATATAAAGATAATATAATGTATAAAATGATATAAATTTCATTTATATATATTATATATGTATTATAATAATATAAAAAATATATAAGTATGAAATAGAATACACCATTCATGGAGACTGTAGGCCGTACGAACACATAAACACTTTTTCCATTTAATTGTCTTGTTGAGAGAAAAAGAGTTAAATAAATATATGTTTATATATATATCATTATTATAATATCTTTATGATATCATTAATATCATATATATTTAATAAAACCATATTTAATAAAATCCATTTAGTGTAATAAAGAATCATATCACTTTGAGGGGGTAGTAGTCTACGCTTCCTCAAATGAAATAATCATATTTACATATGATGGAAATCATAAAGGTATAATTCAAATAAAAATTAAATAATAATAATGTTATTATAAATATAATATATATCATATATAAATATATTTTCCATCATAATTGACACCATAAAATGTGTTAATGGAAAAATGAACAATCATCTTTTTGTGAGGTAGGAGTTCGTCGTACACAGAAACAATATGTTCTTTACCGATTAGATGAAGGTGTGTGAAATTTTAGGTGAAAAAATTTACATAAAAACAACCTTTTATATTTATTATATTGTTTTTGTTTTATAATAATATAATAAATATAGTTTTATTGGGACTAAAAGGAAAATAAAAAAAGGACTTGAGAGAAGACGTTACCTCTTAATTGGGTAAAACCTTTTGGTTTATGACAAAGGCTTCCATAGCTTTCATTCTGACCAAAGTAATGATTCTAGGAGTAAGGTAGGATTTATATAAAGTTTATTGGGTAGAGATTTGTGGAACTTAAGAGGTTCTAGAGATATTATGATGTGGAATATGTGGTGGATTTTTATAGGGAAGGAAAAGGACTGACTTGGAATTTTAAGAAACCAGTTAGGTGTACACATGTTTTTACCTTAAAAGAGTCATAGACCACCAGAAAACTCAATAATAAAATGTTTATAGATGAACTATGGACATGAAATGGGATTTTTACTAGTGTATATATCATTTTCTCCCTTAATTGTAAGGAATAGTCCCTAATTAAGATTAATTTGGCCTTAATCGTTGTGATTAATTCTAATTACTTTTAAAAATAATTTTGGTCAATAATTAACTTTGTATTATTATAAATTAAGTATTATAATGACTAAAAAGGTGTATGTTTGTTTTTTTAAATTCAAATCACGAAATTGGTAAAATTAATATCAATGTTAGTCCTACAGATGTGACGAAATAACTAGTTTTTAAACTAGAAAAATGTTCAAATGTTTGTTAAGGTTTTGTATTCAATTTCAAAGTGAAATTGATTATAATGAATTAAATTGTTTTAATATATATAATATTTATCTAATGTGACCTTAAAATAATTTTATGATACCATTTAGAATTAATAATTAATTAAAAAAAATTCATTTTTAACAAAAAATTATTATTTTTCACTATTCATCAAAAAATGAATTTTCTCAAAGAAATCCCACAAATTTAATCTAGTATATTTTAGATATTATTAAATAAAATATTAAGTTTATTTTATAAAATAAAATATATAAATATGTTTAAAATTAATTTTATTTTTTTCATAGAAGGACATTAAAAGATGCTCATTCGAAAAGATGATATTTCTAAACATAAAAAGGCTTTACTAAAAATCATATATTTCATTATAAATATGTTTTATTTATACTAAAAAGTTATAAAAAATATTTGAAAATTAA
Organism: Viscum album; assembly: GCA_963277665.1. Taxonomy (NCBI): domain Eukaryota; kingdom Viridiplantae; phylum Streptophyta; class Magnoliopsida; order Santalales; family Viscaceae; genus Viscum; species Viscum album. The sequence continues at coordinate 273,585,796 of OY728165.1, read as the reverse complement.
TTATTACTATTCATAAATCTATGTTAAATGTCTAGGTTATTATCATCTCATTTAAATCATTATATATAAAAAAGATATTTCATAGAAACATAGTATCGCATGCATTATATTCCAAGTCTGTGTCGCTTATTTTTATTACAAGTCAGTATTGTGTGTAATGTACACCAAGTAGTTCTTTTATGTAACATACACCATGTCGGTTCCATTTGAAAGGAATGTATGACTAAGTGTATTTCAAGATAGTAATGAAAATTTAATTTATTACGGTAAAATAGATTTATGACTATAATAATATTTCATTTTTATTTTCAATAAGTTGTTATATTCATTTATAATTGATTGGTGAACTATGAATTCATAATTTATTTTTGTAATCCATATATTTTTATAAACTAGTTAATACTATCATAACCGCTAACTTAAGATCCATGTTGTATCTTATTATATTAAATAATAATATTTTAATAATATATTATTATTTTGTAAACCTCAGTCTTGCGTGTGATGCAAGTCAATGAATAAAATCATTAATGTGTATAACACAAACTAACCTCGGTGTTCTATGTAGATCAAGTGTAACGTCCTCGAATTAGGAGCCACTAAACTGGTGCCATGAGCTATGTTGTTACATGACATCAAGCACGCCTCCTCATATGCCAAAGGTTTTTAACTAGCAGTGAGGGTCTAATAGGACATATAGGGATACTATATCCTCAATAACAGAGTAAGCCACAACAGATAATAATTTAAAGAGCGGAACTATAAGAGAACTATCCATAACATGCATAATAACAAAATCCCAAAACTAGGTACAATCACAAACAACAATAAATATTCCATTCCATGACATAGTTTCATGTGAAAAAACCCAAAATAAATAAAATAGTAGAATCCCCAAAATGGTCTGGACTCCATGTCTAGAACCTCACCCAAACATGTACCATGTACAACTCATCTCCCAAACATAGGGCACATTCCCTTTTCTTGACATGCAACCAAGAAATATGCTCGGGTACCCAATGGTGGCCTAAGAAGGGTTTGAGTATAACTCAGTAGGCCACTACCAACAGGGTATACAAAATATCTAGCAAGGAAGATAGTGCATGCAAATGATAAATAAAGTCAAGTAATGGTAAACAGTTCAATATTTTATTAAAAAATATGTTCATTTTATTTATACTACCAATGAATTTGGGTTCAACAATTAGGAATTTCATTATTCAATCTACCATTTCTATGTGTTTAATGGATTAGGAAAATTCAGTGTTCTTAATCATATGAAAATACAATCAAGCCCTATATCCCTAGTCCTCAAAATATAACAATTCCAAATATCCTCACCTCAAAGCCTCAATCTGGGTGGAATGAAACCGTTAGGGGAATAGAAATCCATCCCCAACCCTAACCTATGCATTTAAGGGAAGATCTTGAACCTTGGTCCAACTCAATCCATGGACATAGAACCTCAATTCAATACCCCACTCATCCAAGTCATGTGCACATACTTATTTATCATTCACCACAATAATCCACATCACAACAACATAGCCAACATCATTTACAATCATCACAATAATCTTAATAAATGGTAATTTACATTTTGCATCAATCTATTAATACATTCAATGTTCATATTACCTAACTCCTTTATCCCCATTCCCCTTTTCCATGACTATCTCACTAAGCATATTCAAGTATAAAGCTAATCCCTAGCGTTTTCCCATTTATCCATTTAATCCTTTTTCATGCCAAACAAACAACCTTTTGGGTAATTACCCATCCAAGGTGTTTCACTAGACACCAATTTAAATTACTTTAAGAATATTAACATAATCGTCAAGGGATTTACATTCTGGAACAACGACATACACTTACATAGCTAACTCAAAGTCCAAGGAAATATCGGCATGCCACTCAAGTGGCACTAATTTAGTCGAGTCATACTCCTTGCATCCCATGGGGATCAATAGTGGTTCAATTAACCATTTATACACCACTACATCACATCATGTTATGGACATCAACAACTCTTAAAAATAGGGCAATAATAAAATCCCAATATGCAAAAATCTACACAAAACCCAAGGGATATAACTTGTAGACCACCTAATTTAAATAAATTAGAAAACACACACCCAACTAAAGCCCTAGTTCTCAATTCAACCAACCATTGAAGATTTACCATAAAACTCATCGAAAAATTAGGTTTTGAGAGATTCATATGGAGAGGGGAAAGAAATAGAAACCCTAAACCAAAAAAAGGAAAGAGGGAGATTATCATTACCCGGATCATAAATCTGCAATTGACGCTGCTCCAAATGGATTATAATTGAAGGATATTGATCCTTCATATCTCTTGATCCCTTTGGTTTATTCCTTGGGTTTCAAGGGAGGAGGAGGAAGAAATATCGATTGGGTTATAAAATCTTGGAGTGGTTTTTTTGTAAATTTTTGAAGGTTTCAAGGACACACGGTTTACCCGCTTGGTTTTCCAACCTTTGTGAAAACCGTGGAAATGCTTCTATCCCAAAAATAACCCTCGCATGGTTTACCTTCACAATTTTACAAACCGTAGAAAAACCGTGTGAAGGGTACTGCTCGAAAATCTTCCCCTTTAATAGGTTACCTGGGCTTCCCACATGGTAAGCACAAACCTTGCGCGGACCATGTGACTAGCCTAGAAAACTAATTTTCCCCCTTTTGTGTCCCAAACCCCGTGAACACCCCAAAACTCCTTAAGGACTTTAGAAAGCACATAATTAACCAAAATAAAGGGTTTAAACTGATACGTAAATAAAATATACCTTACAGAGAAATATAAAATCTTACAACCTCCCCACCTTATAACGGCTCGTCCCCAAGACACCCTTCCCAAGAATCATTGAGTTTCTAAATAAAAGATATCGGGACACTAGACCCACATATCTAATTCCCACTCCTTAGTTTTCTTTTTAACGCTCCATGTTTCCATAGAACACGAACTTGGAGAAGAATCATACCCCACAAAACTCTCTCTATGATCCACAATACGAACCAAGTTCTCCTTAAAGGACACATTAGCCTCAAGCTCGACATCCTCAGCATTTATCACATGAGATGGGTCTGGGTGATACTTTCTTAGTTGTGAAACATGGAAAACATCATGAATTCCACTACACCACTATGGAAGAGACAATTGGGAAGAAACCGGTCCGATCCTCTCCACAATCTCAAATGGAGCCACATATCTATGGGCAACATTCTATGTTTCCGAATACGACAGTGACCCAACCTTGGCGACACCTGAAGAAACACAGTATAACCCACCATGAACTCAAGAGGTCTAAGACTCTGAATGAATAAAAATTCTTCGTACTTTGAGCTATTTCCATCCGCTTTTGAATCAAACGAACCTTCTCTGACGTCTCCTGCACACGACTTAGCCTTAACAACTCAGACTCTCCAGCCTCCAACCAACACAATGGTGATCTACACCGCCTCCCATAAAGTTCCTCAAAAGGTTCCTTATAAATTGTATCCTGAAAGATATAGTTATATGAAAACCCAATAAGCGACAAGTGCTTCTCCCACAATCCACTAAAATCTAGAGCACATGCTCTCAACATGTCTTCTAATACCTTAATTGTACGCTTTGACTTCCCATCAGTCTATGGGTGGTAAGAAGTACTCCAAAACACCTAGGTACCAAGTGCCTTATGTATTCATTCTCATAAATGAGAGGTGAAATGTAGATCAAAATCTGAAGCTATGGTTCTAGGAACACCATCAAACCGTATTATTTCCCATACGAACAACTCCCCCAACTAGTTGACTATATAGGTATCTTGAATTGGTAAGAAATGGGCCACTTTGGTCTGTTGATCTTCCACCACCCAAATGGAATCATTCTTCTGAGGCATCCTCAGAAGACCCACTACGACGTCCATTGTGAAATCATTACATTTCCACTATAGAATAGGAAATTACTACAACAAACCACCTAGGAACTGATGTTTGACCTTCACATATTGACAGGTAAGGCATAGTGCCACAAAACTCGCCACTTCCTTCTTCATTCTCAGTGAAAAAAACTACCTACGTTGGTCGCAGTACATCCTAGTCAGGCATGGATGCACTGCCCACTTCGACGCATGGAACTCACATGTCAACTCTTCCCGCACACCCATTGGTAACAAGACATGACCATGAACATAAGCAACTCCATCAGCACAGAGGGTCCAACCAGAAGGTGACTCCCCACCTTTAAAACTTTCCTTCCTAGCCAGACACTCCAGATCTACCAACTGACTCACCTTAACATGACTCAAAAGTGCAGACTCAAATTCTATAGATGCAAGGTTCATCTTCTCGTGCCCCTCCTGTACCTCTAAATGCTTCTCCGCAAACAAGGCCATCATCATCCACACTAAACTGAATTCATGAACTGCTTGATCCTGAGTCTTATGGCTTAGAGCATCAGTGAAAATATTCCCTTTTCATGATGTCAAAACCAATTCAAAAATCAATGGACTATAAGTACTCGACCCACAGTCACTGTCGAAGATTCAAATCACATTGAGAGAATATGTTTTTGAGACTTTTACGGTCAGTAAACATCATAAAGGTTTATCCCAACTAGTATTGTCTCCAAAACACTAAGTTATGAACCACAAAAACATGCTCTAGGTCATGAGTAGGATAATTTCCTTCATGTGGCCTCAATTGTCTCAACCCATACGCTACAACCCAATCATCGTACATCAACACTACCCCAAGTCCAACACTATTAGCATCACAAGACAATGGGTACCTCTTACCTAGTTCGGGTAATATCAAAATCGGTGTGGTGGTGAACCTCTTATTCATCTTCTAGAAATCATCCTCACAAGCCTCTAACTAATCGAACTTAACCCCCTTCTTGGTTAGGCCTATGACTGGCACTTCCAAATGAGAATAATCCATAATAAACCTTTAGTAATAACCGGAAATACCTAGAAAACTATGAATATCAGAGATGTTTATGGGTTGTTTCTAAGACACCACAACCTACACTATTTATGGATCCAATGATATGCCTCACTCTGATATGATATGTCCCAAAATTTGCACCTCATCAATCAAAAACTGACATTGTGATAGTTTGGCGTAAATCTTATACTTTCTTAGTATACTCAAGATGATGTCAAGATGTTTTTCATGATCCTCATGAGTTAGGGAGTACACCAATATGTGATCAATAAAAAAACCACAAATTGATCCTGATATAGGTTAAATATGTGGTCCATTAAGGCCATGAATAAAGATGGTGCATTAGTCAAACCAAATGATATTACCTAGAATTCATACAACCGATACCTACTTCCGAAAGATGTACGAGGTATGTTAGAAGGTGTCACCCTCAAAAGAGGGTATCCCGATCTCGAATCGATCTTGGAAAACAATAAGGCTCCTATGATATGATCAAACATGTCATCAATTCTAGAATGAGGGTATCAGTTATTAATTGTAATCTAGTTCAAATTCTTATAAACGACGTAAAACCTCAGTGATCTGTTAGCCTATTTAGCCAAAAACACAAGAGATCCCCAAGGTGATGTAATAGGGCATATAAACCTCGTATTCTCTAATTCCAATAATAGAACCTTCAGTTCTTGGAGCTCTTCTGCTTCCATTCAATAAGGTGGAATGGACATCATCTCTTCTCCAGGAAACAATTTGACCATAAAATCAGCATCTCTCTCAGGTGGTAACCCCAAGAAGTCCTTAGGAAACACATCCTAAAACTGGCTGATAATAAAAGGAAATATTTTCTATCCTTTCTCTATATAATCTATCATAAGCCATTGCACTTGGGTTGTGAGATCCCCCATCTGATAGTGTAGTGGCCCTGCGTGGCCTGCTCGAGAATACCACTCACCATGAAGGACCTGAGTGCTCCCATTGATAGATGTGAATGTTACCCGATGTCATTAATAGTCGATATGGGCTTGATATAACACCAACCAATCGATTCCCAAGATTAGGTCAAAACCTGAAATATCTAGGACAAACAGATGCCACAAAAAACTATACCCACCAACCTCCAAAGCACAACCCTTGCACTAACTGATGTCCTCGACTCGCATTCCCAGCGTAGTATCAAGCGACATTACCCCATAAGTGGTCTCTATGGCTAATCCCAACACAACTACCAACTAAAAAAAATAAAGGAATGTGTAGTACCTTTATCAAATAAAGCACTATAAAACATAGAAGGTACACAAATTGTACCTCGAACAGTAGACGGTCATGCTTGACCACCCTCAGGTGTAACCTAAACAGCATGGAGATGACCTGCCCCTTTACCATGGTCCCCAACCCGAGTACCCTGCACTGCACTTCTTGGTCGGTAAGGGTGGTCTTGCCCCGGAGTTCCACATCCACCGCCCCTACTAGTACAACCCATGGAGATCCAACTGCCTACCTAATATAGGGTAATCGACCCCCTACCTACACTCAACATCTGCCTTAAACTTCCACCATTACTCGACTACCGTGGGTTCCTTCATAATCTCTACACGTGGCCTAACCCGCCGCACACTCGACACTCAACTGGTGGGTAGGGACACTAGTCACTCTTGTGCCTAGCCTGCCACACTGAAAATAGAAGACTTGGTCACCACCCTGAGAAGATGACCCCTCTTATGATTGCTCGGTATACTTCCACACTACTGAATGGTTCCAAAGTGGCACTTCATACTATCATATTTCGCACCACTTACTCACCCATCTAGCACCACAAGTTCACTGCCAAAATCTCCCTTTAAGATTCCTTCTCACATAAGGGTTTTCTCTACCACTTCAGTAAACCTTTTTAGATGAAAAATATTATCCTGAGATCTGAACTCATGTCCTAGCCCATCCTGGAATAATTTCACCAAAACATCCTCATCTCGTGTCAACGTCAGAACGAAGCATCTCAAATCGGTTAAACAGCTATCAAAGACCATCATAGACATTGTCCCCAGGGTCAACCTCATAAAACATGAAGCATTATTTTTCCTTGAGGCTTCTGGATAGAAGTGCTCAGGAAACTTCTCCTGAGAATATTTACACATCATCCCCCCAGCCTGCTCTATCGAATCGATAATGTCCCACCAACATTTCGCTTTCCCCCTCAACATATATGCCTCAAAATCAACTCGCTTCTGAAGAGATGTCTGTAGATGGTCAAGAATAGTTTTTATGGACTCAGTCCAGATCTCTGATACTTCTAGCCCACCCTCTCCGGTATAGGTCGGAGGGTGATGCAGCTGAAATTCAATGGTCTGCTCAAACATGCTTAGCGCAACCCACCCTGGGTCTTGTTCCATAATCTATATAAAATGAGAAAAGTTCTCGTGGAACTGATCTTACCTATATCCTTGGACAACCACATTCTCCTGCTCCACTACTGGAGGGGTGTTCTCGGCAACATCCTCATGTCTCCCAACTTATGCACATCTTTGAGGTGGAATTTCTCAACAATTCCAAACATGATCTTTATAACACAACCATAAAAATTTTGTGAGAAGAAAGGGATATAGATAGGATTTTCACTTGTAATAACCAAACTTTTTGGCATGCACTACAAAAAAGAGACTACTCACGACTGGGTAACTATCCTCATCCATCTCCTTAAGTATATGGTCAACATGATATATAATTATCATGGTTACAGTCCTTATATCCTACTCCCATTCGAACCATTTTCATATTCCAATTTACCCTTATAACAATTATTCCACTTTTACTTATTTATCAGACTCCATTTTCAAATTACTACATGAAATTTTCACTTCCCCTTTTTACTTATTCATACCATCTTATTAGTCATAATTCATTACTTTTAAGAAAACAAATACATCCTAACCTTTATATCCCACACACCAATCCCGTGTGAGTGTTTATCATGATGCATGTCACTTTCCTAAGAACCAGTTCATTAACAAGGCCCAACAAAATTCCTAATATCATGTCTACCATCCCAAAATAGTAAGAAAGATAAAATAACTCTTTTTATACCACTTTTTAATGTCCCCGACCCAGGAGCCACTAAACTCTTACCTCGAGCCAGGTAGTTACATGACCTCAAGCGCGCCTCCTCGTACACCAGAAGTTTCTGACTTGCAACAGGGGTCCAATAGGTCATGTGAGGAGACTATACCCTCAATACCAAAGTAATTAATTGAAAATAATAATTTAAATATAAGAAACAAAAGAGGACTATCCATAACATTCATAATAACCAAATCAACAAAACTGGGTACAATCACAAACAATAAAAAATATTTCATGCCATGCTATAATGTGAAGTGACCAAAACCCAAAAGAGACAAAATAGTAAAATCCAGAAAATGGTCTAAACTCGAAGTTTGGAACCTCACCCAAACACATCCCATGCAAAAATAATCTCCCTAGAAGAGGACCGTTACCCTTCTACTGGCCTGCAAGCATGAAATCTACTCAGGTACCCAATGGCGGGCCGAGTAGGGTGTTATTATAACTCAGTTGGACACCACCAACGATGTATAAAAAATATCAAACAAATAATATAGTGCATGAAAATGATAAATAAAGTAAAGTTAATGTAAAATATTCAATATGTCATTCTAAACTATGTTCACTTTATTTATACTACCAATAAATTTGGGTTCACTACTTAGGAATTTAATTTTTCAATCACCCCTTTCTATGTGTTCAATGGATTATGAATATTTAGTGCTCTATAGAATATGGAAATACAATCAAGCCCTATCTGACTAGGCATCACAATATAAAAATTCCCAATATCTTTACCTCAAAGCCTCAGTCCGGGTGGAATGAAACTGTTAGGGGAATATAACTCTATCCCCTTCCCTAACCCGTGCATTAAGGGGAAGAGCTAGAACCTCAGTCCAACTTGACCCATGGGTGTAGAACCTCAAGTCAATACCCCACTCATCCAAACCATGTTCACATTATTATTTATCATTCACCACAAAACACCATATCATAACAACATAGCTAACATCATTTACAATCATCAAAATAATCTTATTAAATAGGAATTTATATTTTTCCTCAATCCATTAACACTTTCGTTATTTATATTACCTAACCCCTTTATCACCATCCCCATTTTCCATGCTTATCTCACTAAGCATATTTAAGTATAAATCCAATCCCTATCATTTTCCCATTTATCTATTTAACCCTTTTTCATGCCAACCAAATAAAAAATTGGGTAATTACCCAACCTAGGTGTACTAATAGACACCAATTGAAATTCCTTTAAGCATATTAACATAATCATCAAGGTCTCTACATTCTTTCACAATGGCCTACACTTACTTAGATAACTCTATGTCTGGGGAAATATCGACACACTCCTCAGGCGACCCTAATTCAGTCGATTCATCCCCCTTGAATACCATGGGGATCATGAGGGGTTGAAATAACCATTTAGAAACTACTACATCACATCATGCCAAATAAATCATGAACTCTTCAAAATAGGGAAAGAATAAAAACCCTACATGGAAAAATCTACACAAAACCCAAGGGATATAACTTGTAGACCACCTACCTTAAATCCATTAGCGAACACACTCCCAAACAAATCCTTAGTTCTCAATTCAACCAACTCTTGAAGATTTACCCTAAAAATAACCAAAAAATCTGAGTTTGAGATCATTAGATAGAGAGGGGAAATAAATAGAAACCCTAAACCAAAACGAAATACAAGAAGGAGATTAGCCTTACCTAGATCTTCAATCTGCAACTAACAGTGCTCAAAACGGCTTAGAATCAAAGGAGATTGATCCTTGGTAGATCTTGGTCCATTTGGTTCATTACTAGGGTAGCAAGGGAGGAGGAGGGAAATCCTGAGTGGGATATAAAATCACAGAGTGACATTTTTTTAATTTTTTATGGTTTTTGGGTCGCATGGATTTCCCGCACTTTTTTGGAAAATCGTGTGCAAACTATGTGGATGCTTCTGTCCCAAATATCCCTCTCACACAAAATACCAGCACAATCTTCCAAACTGTTTGAAAACCAAGCAGTGGCTACTGTCCAAAAATCTTAACCTTGCACGATTTACTTAGGCTTCCTCCACTGTTAGCACTAACTATGCACAGACAGTATGGCTAGCCCAAAAAAACTCATTTCCCCCATTTTCTGTCCTAAACCCTTAGAACACCCCAGATCCTCCTTAAGGACTTTGGAAAGAACTTAATTAACTAAAATAAAGGGCCTAAAATGAAACGTAAATAAAAAATACTTTATTGAGAAATCTGGGATCTTACATCAAGCCAATGATTATGTTGCATGTAGGTTACAATTAACTTGGTGCTACATATAATGGTAGTCAAACATATTTAGTTAATATAAAATAAAATATCATCCGTATTTAATGAAATGAAAAATATGAAAAATGATAAATTTATTCATAAAATAATAATCCGATAAATATCGGGGTGTTATATTCTACCCCAGTTAAATTTAATTTAACCCTAAAAAATAATATGGGTTATCAAATGTTTAATACTTAAATGTTTCATTCATAAAAAAACACATCTTAAAAGTTAATACTAAAACATCCTTTAAGATATAAATTTAGTAACCGTAACAATTATCCAAAGTAACATATTACTAGGTTTCCACATAGGAGAACACAGTTTGGGAGTTAAGATTGGGAAACGAGGAAAATCATAAATATTAATAGGGAGTGATTAGGGTAATCAATCACAAACAATTGAATGATCAAAGAAAATTCAAGGGCCTCAATGTCATAAATCTATGATGATTTATATTTTTATTGGTTCAACTAAAATTATGGTATTAGGACAAAACCTTTCTATTGATCATTATCCTAACGTTGAGAAATTCTTTAATCGACGAATAATTTAAGGAAATATAATTTCTTGATATATTTAGATAAAGAAGGTTTAATTATTTATTTATTCTTTTATCAATTTATAATTCATCCATTACTTCTTTTAATGGACGTCCATAAATTAATTTTTATTTCTGAAGTGCTAAAATAAAATTTTAGCAGATCTTTTGGTGCATAAAAGAATAAAAATATAAACTATTTATCTATAACTACTGTTAAAAACTACATGGTTAATACATTAATATTAAAACATAATAAGTAACACTATTGTTTCATAAAAAATAATTATTCATTAAACATAATTATATATTATCCTTGACATCACATAGGCCAGTGGTAGGCATGAAACCCTTATCATCCTTCGTTCAAGGGTTGAAGACTCGCAGCCTTGCCGGACATGATTGGTTGTCACTCGGCATACATGATGTCATTTTGAAAAACTATATTAATATAATTTACAAAAATAAATAAGTTTAACATCCTTGAAATAAGATTAAAAACTAAATATTATTTTAACCATGGTTTTCAATAAAAACTAAATATATAAATACCTTATATGAAGTTTAACATAAATGTTTCAAAAATGGTTAACCTTCTAGACCTACTGAAAGATGGAAATCCAAATATTTATAAATAATGTCATTAAAATCAGATTAACATTGATCCCACATATATCACAAACTACAACTTGTTTGTCACATTCCAACCATGTGAATACCCTTATCATATATTCTGTTGAAACATTGTAATATCCTTAATTACCATTAATCCTTTTGGAAAACATGAATTCATCCTTATTCAAAAGTATATTTGATATATTTCTTAAATCCAAAATTAATGTAAACTTCATTAATGATAGCATTACCCACCTATTAAAAGTTCCTTTCTTACTTCCATTGTAATCAGTACCATCCTGTTTAATTTTTCATAACAACATTATCTTAACATAAAGAATATATGAATGGTTACCTTCCCTTAGTCCAAATATCACTTTGTCATTAAATATCTCCACCAGTGCATCATGGACATTTAATATAAACATGTAAATAATGAGAAAAAACAAAAGTATAACAACCCTTTTATATTACATCATTCATATAACTTAATTTTTGAATCCAAATACATATAAAATTGGATTATTCCACTTCATCCTTATTCCATTAAACAGGCTACCTCATCCTATTACACAATACCTTTATACTTTTACATTTCATATGTAGTATCATCATCATCAACAATGAAACCATCACTTATACAACCATGCTGATCCTCTTCAGGATCTTTCCTCTTGGGACATTGAATTTCATAATGACCATTTATTTCACATTTAAAACAGCTAACCTTAAATGATGTATTATGGAAGACAATATTCTCATCCATTACATTAACCAAACTCTTTACTTTTCAATTGTAGTCTCTTACTTTGTGTCTTTATTTTCCATATACAAAAAAACATCATTTTCCTCTAATAGATTCACTTAAGTTATTATTTCCACATTCATTAAACAGGAATGAAAATCTTCTTTCCTCCATGGTCACTAATACCCGAACTCTCAGAAAAATATTTCTATCTATTCCATGGTTAGTCTGATAGTTGGTTAAGGTTTACATTGTTAATCATGTTCCTTGAAAAATTATTATTCATTATCACATCATCTTTCACTCTAGTGATCATCCCACTTGACTATTCATCAATAAATTGACCATCACATTCAACATTAATCCAGTTCCTTCTAGTTCCCACCATCAACTAAATATAGAAGCATGGTGTGAGTATAACTTATCAAGACACCCTAGGTTCATTATTGGTTATTCATAGCTAACATATATATCTAAATGATCCATGATGGTTCTTTTGGAGTTTTTTAATTTTTAAAGCATATCCCCTAATATTGTCAAACAAGGTGTGTAACAAGGCCCATTGTCAAGTACCAAATTACCCTAAGTTAGCCTTGAAGATCTTATAAGAGTTGTACACCTAGGTATATTTATTCCAGTTCCACATCCACTTGTAGTTTCTATACAAGGTGATATTTATAAGAATCCAGTCACTCTACCATTCAAAAAAATTCTAAGGCATTTTCTAAAAAGTTAACTCATCCTTACACTTATCCTTAGAGACATACCTATGCATATACTTAGTCATATAACTAGGGATCTCACTATTTTTTTCTTGTTATTTCTTTAAAAGGATGAATAAAACGTTTCTTTGATACAACTATAACGACCCAGGCCTAACAAACATAGAAATTACATCATTTTAGATGAATATTATACACATTATAAAAATACATGCCTAAGGGCCATAATAGTTTAGTGTCTTTGAAAACTTGAAAAAAAACATTCTATACTCATGAAATATATTAAAAATATACCCTAAATATATCTACCCTTATTACTCCCACATAAAATCATTATTCATGACCTAGGAAAAAAACATAAGAAAGAGGTGAGCTAAAATGCTCAGTTAGGGTAAGTAAGGGAGATATGTAAGCATAATTAAGAGCATAAAGGTATAAGAACATGATTATGAAAATAGAATATCATATCCTGTATATCAAATATCATATAAAAGAATCCTGTAATAAAGTAAGGAAGTTTCATAAGACATGAATCATAAGTACATAAAGAACATAAGGCATGAAAACATAACATAGGAATAAAACATGGGATTATGGCAGACACATAAGCATATAATATTATTTCTATAGTATCCAAGGAATTGCTTTCAAGACCATCTTGGTAGTATAGGTTCACTACCCATAACATATTGGTAGTAATGATTCACTTATATGGCCATTTTTGTAGCACGATTTCACTCCCTATACCATCTTGATAGTCGTGGTTCACTCACACTGATATCTTAGTAGCATGAGTTCACTCCTCATACCATCTTGGTAGTCATGGTTCACTCTCATGGACATCTTTATAGTAAATTTTTAATAAGAATAACATTTTATACTATATACTGATATATAATTCATTATCAAATTCATTAGATGGAGATATAGGTCCCACTCGTCTCATAGTGAAATCATTCATACAAGTGCCACAAAATCTTAAATAGTCACATCTTAGCCTATGCAGTTAAATGGGAATCATAAACTTGTAAACATGTGAAAACCTAGGGAAATGTTACAGGTTCCATAATAATTTCATCAAAATGATAACTTAGGAAAATGAAATAGAAACCATAAAAATATTTTAACATCTAGAGTTTTTTGAAGGGAAATAATATGTTCGATAGCATACATGAAACACCACATTTAGCCTAAATGAATAACTTAATATTATTATTCAATATGATAATTGTATCATATCCATTAAAATGGTGTTAATGAAATGGAATAACTAAAATTTTAAAATATTTTTTACACATGTTTATATAATAATTCATTTGTTACCAAATTTATTAGTAAATTAAATAAAACCCAATTGAATATAAAGGCTGTGCTTTTCTAAAAAACTATTGAAATGAAAAGAAGTGAGTTTAAAAAATAATAAAATCACTATTGATAGATTTTATTAATGAAATATTAATGTAATATATTCAAATTTATGTTTAAAATTCATCTTATATGTTTTATAGACAAGATATAAGAACAAATTCAATTATTTGGATAAAAGAAGTATTAAAAAAATACAAATTTTCACCTTTTTATGCAAAACCCATTTTAAATATTTTTTTGACACTTTAATTTTTTATATTTGAAAAATAAACTTCTTCTTTGAAATATGTACATAAAAATTTATTTTGGATAATTTTTTGGTATTTTTCTGATAAAATTCATATTTTAATAAATAGGGAAAAACACTACATTTTAATTCAAAAATTCTTTTTCATATAATTTATTTATATTGTAATATTATACTTATATATGATTTTAATTTTTTAATTAGATGAATTTTATATAATTTAATATAATTTAGTTTTTTATGTTTTTTTATATTTAAATAAAATAGAAAAACATTGTGAACTTTTAAACATTTCACATAATAATATTGTTTTGTAGATTCATCAATGGGATTAGTGTTAAACCTAAATTAAAAACTTAATTGAATTGAATTTTTAAAAATATTCATACACATTTGTACTCATTATGAAAAATTTACCCCAATACGATCGTTTTTTATATGTGAATTGTAACTTTAGTATTTTATTTACCATAACAAAAGGTAAATAGGGTAATTAACTGTAAAAATAATATTATAATATTATAAAATTACCCTCACACTTGTAATTTTTTTTTGAATGAGTTATTATCGATCATGATCATAATTGGGTAAAAATTGTGACCTTTGGAAGCCACTTGGGTGTGATTATGACATTTACGACATTTAATTTAATGTAAATGCAAATATGACATAAATATATCTCTTCTTACTGAAACAATATTAATATGGAGTTATGTAAGTGTTATCATCAACTATGAATAGTATTTGTTAATATAAAAATATTACATACAATATGGTAAATTATTTACAATATTTAATAATTAAATAATTAAATTTAATTATGACACAAAGATGATGCGTTAATAGATTTATTAAAGAAAGAATCAAAGAAATGATATTAATAATATTAAAATAAATATAATTTGAAATATTTTATTCCATAAAAAAAATTTATGGATGAATAAGGAATGTTTATATTTAGTTAATTTAGTTTATTCTAAGTAATAAAGTTGTTATAATATTTTTAAAAAAGTTATGTAATGAATGGAGTTAAAATTGACATAATTCATATGTTAAAATATAAAATATTTAATTAAATGATATAAAATATATAAAAAACTAATATTTTTCTAAAAGGATGAGATAAATCTAAAAATTTCATTAATGAGTCATTAATTATACTTTTTTCATGATTTGTGATTTATTTTAGCCTTCTAATTATAAATTTCTCAATAAAATGATAAGAGTGAAAAACTATTAAAACAAAAAGATATAGATTTTAAAAATAATAAAACATTAAAACTTTATTTTTATGATTATATTTTGACCCATAATCATCCTATAATCCAACTAAATGAGTTTGGACCCATTTGGAATTGAAATTTAATTTATATTAATTTAACACTTTTAATAATTCTAAGGGTGTCCCTCACCTCTTTTATAAAAAGGCGCCCAGTCCTCTCTATTAATAAAACATAAAAAACCTTTTTTCCAATATATTCCAAATAACCTTCCCATAACAACTCCCCACATTCTTGAGGCCTTATTTTAGGCAGCACACTCTCCTTAGAGTTGTTATGGTGTTCTTTAAAGGTGAGAAACCAAAGAATAACTATCATTTTCTTTAGCATTTCTATTTTTCTTCTTCTTCCACTTTATTAAAATATTCTTATTCCAAAATGAAATAATAAATAATAATATCCTAAATATAATGTGACCTTATCATGATAATATCATCACCTAAATCCATCTCAACTACTATTAAATTGGAATGGAATTAATCGTTCTCGTGTACGTGTGGACTACCACCTCCACGAACCGATTTAATTCATTTTACATAACCGTTTATATTGAATGATTATAATAGTGGAATTATTATTAATATGTGATATTAATGAAATATTTATAATTATAATATAATTATATATCAATGAAATTATTATATTCCATTCACATACAAATGATAACATCGTTCGTACGTACGTGTGAACTATCCCCTCCACGAAGCGATGTGACTTGTTTTTATTCATTATATCACTTTTATGATATATATAAGTATATTTTAATGATTAATATGATATTAATTATTTTATTATCATTTTTTAATGACAAAATAAAACTTATCTTCCTTCCATAATGATCAATGAAAAATGGAAAATGTTACTCATGTGTACCTACGACTTACCATTTCCATGATTATAACCTTGTTCATTTTTCATAACCAAACTTCATGGTTTGATGTAAAGGTATAATTTATGTATAAAAATGATACTAATTTCATTAATATTATTCTTTATGTGATGGATTTATGACTACATGGACTATTTACATCATACCCAGTTCATTTTGGTCTCAAATACCAAATATCAACAAAACATCTAACGTGAACTTAAATCATTATGTAATTGTTATAAAATGGTAGTAATTGATATAAATAGAATAATTAATATGAAAAAGGGTCTCAAGAAATCATAAATTAACCTAATTTTTTTATTCAACAAGATAAATAACGTTTGTGGTGATTTAGACTCAAGGTAAGGGATTTCATCTCAATCTTATTTCCTTATGGAATTTCAGAATAATATGCACCTCTGTTTTTTTATATGGTGTATATAAAAACCCTGTGACATTTCATATCCATATTTTTCTAAAATAGTGTAATTAAATGTTTTTTGAAATGTATTAATTATTAGAGATTAATATTTAAATGTAAAAATTTTTATGGGACACCTTGAATGTTTAAGGATTTAATTATAAAATCCTTTTCTTCATCATATTAATTTACATATTCATTATATGAATATAAAAATATTTGAAAAGAATTTATTTTATATATTTTTAATTTAAGGATTTTTTTCAAAGGGAATATTTTTATGTGTTTTATATGGAACATTTTGACAAATGACAAAAGGAATGTTCTATTTAATAAATACAACAACAAAAAATTCTCCATCATTATGACCATTATTTTATATTTGGATTCCCCTACAAGACATAATGTTTTCAAAAGAAAAATATATCACTTATTTCCTTTTATGTGAATTTTTTAATGAAAATGTTTTTGATAATGCAATGTCTATTTCGTTATCTTCAATTGATTTCATGTGATTTAAAATGAATTTGTTTGAGTGAAATATTGATAATTGAAATCATTTTTGTGGTATAATTATATAATGGTACTTGGAAATTTAATTCGTGGTTAAGTGAGAAAAAAAATATGGGTGGTTACTTGATAATCTGAATATGTTTGGTTCTATGATAAATAATGTATGAGTGGTTACATTATAAAATCTAATGCATTGGGTATGGAAGTTAGCCATACGACTATTCTAATTGTAAGAGTTATATATGTGTAAGTTGACGATATGTTTATTCTTTTTAAGTATGATTATATACCATGTTTCCATTATATGTTATATATTATTTTATATGGGTTGTAAGGTAATATTTTGATTACAAAAAGGGTAAGCATTGGTATATATTCAGTGAACTGTATTTACTACTTCTTAATGGTGAAAAGTATTACTTTAGGATAAATTTTTAATGGGTATCACGTTTTTGGAAGACTAAAAGTTTTAATTATTTGTGTATCCCTTTCTGAAATTTTTATGCTCATCCCATGTTTTGGAATGTTCTTAATAGGATTTAAATAAGAATATAGTCATGTATGGGATCAAGGAAAAGTTAGAAAGTTTAAACCTGAAATGAAACCATGTTTCTCTTTAAATATTTATTTCAGTTTTATGAAAAAATGGACAGTGAGTAGAAGTGTCTACTTTGTAATATTTTAGTTTTTATGTATAGGTTATGTAATAATTATATAATGATATAAAAGTGAAAGGATACTCTGTTTGAATTAATGTCAAATTATTAAATTCACTCCAGATTAAGTAATGTTTAAGGATTGTGCCTTATAGTTAGTATCATAAGTTGGTTTAGAAAATTTTAATGGTTAGATTGATATTTATGAATTTTTCATGAGTTATATATAACCTTAATGGTTAGTATAATAGAAAGAGTAATAATTATTTTTGATAAATTGAACGAGTTTGGGATAAAAAGAATAAGTATGTGTTGTTGTTTATCTCTATAATAAGATAGTATATGATGATTCTATAGATATAAACACACTAAAATTTTTGGTTTTAGTAAATGCATAGATCTATCAGGTACCAATATAACAATGGATGTGAAAGAAAATGTGTTGGTTCAATGAATAAGAAGCCAAATGAAATAGGAGCTATAATAAAAACTCTCATGGTTATTCTAAACCAACTATCAGGAATCATGATTAAACGTTGGAGCCTTGGAGAGTTTTCTAATGCATCATATATGAGATAAATGAACCCCTATGGAAGTTCAGGTAATAATAATAAATTTAAGTGTATTTGACAACATATGTGTCGAGGATATGGGAATAATCAACTAGGAAGATGTTTTAAAGGGACGTAAAGATGTTATAGATGTGGTAATGAAGGTCAAAAAGCAATAACCTTCTAAGGAAAAAGGAATCGTCTTTTTGAATTTAGGAAGGGTAAATATTTTCTTTCCAAGTTATCAATTGAATATTTAAATCTGTGGAGTATGGTAATTAAGAAAATCAATGTCCTATGAAGAAGGTTCATGAATGGGAATAGGAGGACCGCACAAATATATGTTTAGCAGTACCTAAAGCTACTACAATTGAAGATGAGGAAACTAAAAATAACCAATGAAAGGTATTTATTATTTATTTTCTCATTTTTTAAAATTATTGAATCTCAGGACATGATTCATGTTTTTTTTGTAGGAAATAATTTTTACAGAATAATATGAAAAATCTGGGTTAAGGGATCATGATGAATTTTGGATGGTTAATAATTTTACATATAAAGGATTCAAGATTTATGTTAGACTATATAATGATGAAATGTTTAGAAATATTAATGTTATTTTGATGATGTTATTACTTTAGATGACTTTTATCTATTATGTGCAACCCTAATGTTTTTATGTGAAAATATTATTTGATAAATAATTATCTTATATTGTGTGGACATAATTAATAGGGTATGGGTATCAAATAGGGTTTATATGATATTTTATTTTGATTTAATTATGGTTTATTACATTTTTGGGTTTCAAAATGAATGTTAAGAGATAAAATTTGAGGATAAAACATGTTATGGTTATTTTTGATAATTTTATCTCATTTTCGGAATGTTATAAAATTATGTAATATTAGTAAAAGGACAACCCGCGGAAAGGGTGAAAACCCATCACATCGGAAAAGGATGTGGAAATTAAACCCAAAACAGAAGTGAAAATAAGATTTATTACTTACCAATTGTAGGATCAAAATAATGATATAGATGCTCAATATACAAGAGGGGGGGGGGGGTGAATTGTATACTTTAAAAATTTCCTTAAACAAAGGAAAGAGGTAAGTTTAAAAAAGTTAAACTATGAAAATTAAAAACACCTCTAACACCAATTGAAAAATCGGAATAAGGAATGAAGTTATAAACTTCAAGTTCTATGTACTTGCTTAAAATTGGAAAGAGATTCCGAAAGTAGGTTCCGGAAATATGGATCTGGAAATTGAAACTTAACTAAAGATTAAAATATGAGATTCTACCTTAGATCATATAGAATATAAACTTATCAAAGTACAAGTAAGGTAGTATAAGAAATATATACTTTCTATACAATACAATATGCAGCGGAAACAAACAGGTAGTACAACTACAAGTAACAAGATGTAAGTCTTTTAACCCAAAGAGAAGGGTATCCAACAAAAGGTCCCTTGATTTATAATTTCAAGCAAGTCTGTCTTACCCACACCAGGGTAAGCCCTCGATACGAATATCAGAATCCATGTCTTACTATCCCCACAAGCCCTCAACTTCAAGGTAGTTGGAACCTCTGTTTTCCTCAGCAAGGAAGCCCTCGAACTTCAAGGTATTCAGAACCTCTGTATTCCTATCCCCGGAAGTCCTCAAATGTAATCACCAACATTTGGAGTCGCACGAAGAAAAAACTGAACGAGAGGTTAAGTACGCACAAGGAATAAAAAGCATTCTCTCTCTAGAAACCACCTTAGCAGCGTGTGGTCTCTAGATCGATCAACTTCATTATCATTTTGAGCTCTTTCAAATGAGCTCCTATTTATAGGCTCGGTCAGCCTCCTTTCCAACGGTCATATTTTCCTTATAAATCGGAGGGACTTGTACACGTGTCACTTAACCAACGGTTGGTTTATAACGGAATAGATGACATTGTTTTATAACAAAACAAGTGTAACAGAAAGTACGACATCTTTTGAAGTCTAACTCAAATGTTCGGAGTGAAGGTTCAGAGTGTAAGAAAAAATGTCAAAGAGTAGACAAATTATAAAAGTGTAATCAAAATGAATGTTCGGAGTCTAAAAAAAATACTCAGAGTCTAAATAAATTCGGAGTGTATAAAACAAATATGATCAGATTCTAATTAATATGTGAATTCGGAATGAGAATTCAGAATGACAATTTGACATCAGAATTCGTAATGAGAATTCGTAATCAGGATTTGTCATTAGATCTCGATGTCGAACTTCATGAGAGTTCGTATCCAGAAATCGGAGTAGAACTTTATTAGAGTTCGTATTCAGAATTTGGAGTATAACTTTATCAGAGTTCGTATCCAGAATTCGGAGCCTAAAACAGAATGCTTCATATCAATGTTTTAAATGATTCCAAGAATATAGAAATGAATACAATTCTTATACTTAAGAAATATATGGATATAGATAATGAAAATATGATAAGGATAATTTTCCTTACAAAAGCGATCTTACTTATAAAAGCGATTTTCCTTATAAAAGAGATTTTCCTTATAAAAGCGATTTTCCTTATAAAAGCGATTTTCATTTTAAAAGTGATTTTCTTTATAAATGTGATTTTCCTTATAAAAGCGATTTTCCTTATAAAAGTGATTTTCCTTATAAAAGTGATTTTCTTTAAAAATAATGTGTCTGTGATTTTCAAAACAAGAAGGAATGGAAAAGTCATAAGTAAAACATCATTGAATCAATAATCTCCCCCTTTTTGGAAAGCAAAAACATCCTTACGAAAAAGAATGTTTAAGGAGAAAATAAAAGAAGAAAAAAAACATTAAGGCTTATAGATGTTGATGAATACGACTAACTCTCCCTTAGTCTTTGAAACTCTAAGGATCGTATTCTAGATTTCCGGAATGATATTTCATT
Source organism: Viscum album (assembly GCA_963277665.1). Lineage (NCBI taxonomy): Eukaryota > Viridiplantae > Streptophyta > Magnoliopsida > Santalales > Viscaceae > Viscum > Viscum album. The sequence goes on along the minus strand of OY728165.1, from coordinate 273,564,020 downwards.
ATGAATAAGAATGTCTTCTTTAATAAAAAAACTCCCCCTTAGATAAACTCTATTAGAGTTCTTTTTCTTTCTCACCCTTTGTTAAGGTTATTTTTCCATTTCCCCCTTTGTTAGGGTTCTTTTTCCATCTCCCCCTTTGTGATTTTCAAAAAAAATTCGAGGGAATGGAAAATATAAAAAAGTACCTGAAAAATTAGTTACAACAACAAATGAGACTAGAAAGAAATATTTTCATTAAGTTTGAAAGATTAAAAACAAAGAAAGGTAAGATACAACAAAATATCATATTTGTCTATTTTGGATCTTTTTCCTTTGACATAGGACCCTTAAGAATAGTTTTATCTTTTTCAAGTCTTTATGGTCTTCCTCGGCTTTCTTCTCTAACACAACTATTCTTGCACTTTGAGCTTCAATCTTTTCTTCCTGGGCTAAAATTTTTTCTTCCTGAGCTTTCAAAACTTGTTCTTGCTTTAAAAACTTCTCTTTAATCTCATTCTGATGATCCCTTTCATTCCTCCAATTTTGAGCAACATAATTCAACTTCCCATTCAGATATCTGTCTTCTTGAATCCGGGAATTCTTTTCAACTGTCAACTTTTCTTCAATGGAAGAAGTAAGTTCATTCAGTTTCCTGTCTTCTATCTCAAAAGTATCCTTAAAATTATCTTGGAATTCATCAAAGCGCCTCATCTCTTCTATAGTTTTCCTCGACCAACTAGTCATTCTCTTACAAGACCTTTTGTGGGATTCATATCCGACAAAAAAGGTTTTGAATTGAGCCTCTATCTCAACACATTTGTCCATAACCATGGATACAGAGTCTGTTTTCTGATTCAAAGAATGTTGAAGCATCTGGCATCTTGAATCAATACTTGAGAAGATCGGAATGGAACCTACCAACATCTTTAATGACTGAACAACAAAGTCATGCCCTAACGAATATGACTCTGAATCCGAGACATTGGTTGGAGAAATTTATTCTTCAATTGGCTCATCATTTATCTTTTAAGAACTACCAACTTCCCTTCTGTTTATAGCCACTGAGCTTGGGGTATCAACAACGAGTTGCTTTCCTTTGTCCTTTTTCAGAATGGAGTCCTATTCCGGAGTTCTCTTTTCACTATCAGACACTTGAGCAACATTGTCTTCATCATCAATAACTTTTTGAGCATCATCCTCTAAATTCTCCATTTGAGAAATATCATGTAGAAGTTGTTCTTCCTCTGCATGATAAGCTACTTCTTGTTCTCCTTTCCCCTCATCCTTCCCTGGAGTAACTAACTTAGAGCACTCGGCTTCTGAAGTTCATAGCGACAAATGTTCCAAAGGTGTCTCCTTATAATCGTCTACTTTCTTTAATAGATCTACGGTCTCACCACTACCTTCAGCAACTTCTTCTTCCTCTTCCACATTCTCAATATTCTCAACTTCCTCAACACGATTAGCTTTTTCTTTCTCCGGAGTGACATAGTTTCTTCCTGGTGTCTCAGGTAGAGATTCCAAATAGAAAGATCTCAGAACTGGAATGTTTCCGGAGACGATCTCATCAAACTTCAACAATGTCTGAGCTACCTCAGCTTCAGACATCTTCTTCTTAAGATTCTTTTCTTTAATTTGTTTTTCTAGCTCATCTGCTGTTTTTTCCTTCAAGGCCTTAGCCTCTGTAGGGTCCAAGCCAAACTAAGGATCCCCTTTCACTCTCTTCTCTTTTATTTCCCTCCACTTAGCAACTACCTCATCAGGGTAAGCTTTCTTAATCTTCAGTTTTGGAGGTGCGGAATGAACTTCCTTAGATTAGGGATTCCCTGCTTCAACTTCAACTTCTTTCAACTTTCTCTTCTTCACTGGATTAGAATATTCAGGTTCACCAACTTTCAGAACCGATTCTTCTTGAACTTGTAAATCAAAAAACTCACCAGTCTTCTTGTGAAGGCAACATCAATCCTTTTGAGGGTACCATCACTCACCAACATAATTTTTCAAACTCTTGGCTTAGACTTGCAAGCCTCCTTGAAAGACTCAAGGCACCTAAATATTAACTTTGAGATGATTGCTTGATACATTATGATTTGAGCTCTTAGATTCCCTTTCTTAACATTCTCAATGGTAATAAGAATGTGTTTCATCAGATTAAACTTCCTTAGATTTATCAAAAAATATAGAATATAGACCTTTCTCTTCTTCAAACTTTCTTTGTCACCTTTACTCGGTACAATAAATCCATGTACCCATAATTCTAGAATTCGAAATTTCATAGACAGAGTAGCAATCTTCGGAGCCTTATCATCTTCCAGTCCGAGAGTTTCCAATGCCTTTTCCTTGTTGAATCTTCCTTTTGAATCTGGTAAAACATGATAGATGAACTCGGATTCTCCTTCATAGGTCAGCCCTACCAAGCTAGATTACTTGACATAAGAAAGATTATAAGTCTTGCCATAAGACTTAAACGAAAATTTCTCCCTGTTATTGTCCTTAAATAAGGAAACCGTCTCATAGAACTCAAAGAAAGTCTGAAAATACTTCATCTTGATTCCCAGGCTTAGACACAACAATATCTTCCCATCTATTAAGATTTATGTTCTTGGATATAATAGAGTCATACTTGTTGAAGAAATCAGGATGAACCAACATTTCTCTATATACTAACCACTTGGAAATCGTCTTAGAGGAAGACATGTCTTGAGAAGCTGCTTCCACAGACATTCGGATCTGAAGACTTCTGAGAAGTTCGGAATGGAGATTGCTGAAGATCGGAACATCCTTAAAACGGAGAGGCAGAGCTTCTATAACGACCCATACTTTGCATACATTCTTATTAATTCAGAATTTAAGCACACTTATTACAACATATAAAAAAACTAGGAAAGGACCGTATAGGTATAGAGTCTTTAGAAACTGGGAAACATAAACAACTGATTCATAAAGAATCTACTTTGCCTCCCATTTATTTCATCATATCTAGAGTCCCTTTTTGGCATATCCTACTTAATAACCTTCTTCCTGACCTGGGGAAATAAAACATACAAAAGGGTGAGCTCAAATTCTCAGTAAAGGTAAAAAAAAGAAATATCAATCACATCATATACATAAGAACATAACTTTTGGAAATCTTAACCTGCAAAAGAAATCATAATTTCATAACATGGGATAAATCATAGCTGTGAAATGTAATCCCAATAATCATAACTTAAAACATGAATCTTTGTGGCGTATACACATAATCATAGAGAATCATTTCTTATTAGTCAAGACTCATTGCCAAGACTATCTTAGTGGACAAAGTCCATTTCTGAACCGAGTTCACTCCTCGTTTTAGTCCTGTTTCACTGAACCAGTTTGACCTTCCGTTCCATCCATGTCTATCTCAGGAAATATAAAATCTTTACCCAATTCATTGGAGGGAGATATAGGTCCCTCCCATCTCATAATGATACCATTCTTATGTGTGCCACAAAATCATAAATCATACATCATTTTATAACCCATGTAATAAAAATGGGATTCTTAAACATCATGACATCATAAAACAATTTATATAAGATAAAGAAATTCATAAAAATAATTCCATCACAACATAATCAAATCAATTTAATAATAGGGATAGAAACAGAATCCTATATTATCTTATATGGAAAATAATTTTGATAAAACACTTGAACTCCATTCTTGAGGAAAATATCCTTTCAAAAACATTTTCCTTTCTTAACATGTCATAGAATTTTAAACTAAAAGAAGTTGATTAAAAATAAAATTGAAAACTTGTAAAGGAAGATTCTTGGAAATAATGTTTTAAAAATCCATTTATGCCGTATAAGATAAAAAAACATTCTTCTCGTACTTTTGTCGAAAAAGTCAAAAAGTACCTCGTACGAAAAATGACAAAAGATTCCTTTCATATCTTTTACTGAAAACTCACATAAGGGTAAAATTGTATTTAAACAATTGTAGGTGGATGGAAATAATATTACATATTGAGGAAACATGGATGTGGATGATAAAATACACCCCAGTAATTACCAAAGTATAACCAATCTCGGATAAAAATGAGATTGTGATATTTCCCTTACCTTAGGTCTGATTTGATTCGTAAGTGTCCGAACCTCCTGTATAATGATTTAAATAATGTTATTGACTTATTCCAGATATCATATATGGTCATATTATTAGCTTCTTATTAGTAATATTTCATTACTACTTGTTTATTCGGGTGTTTATTACTTTTTGTTCTTATGCGTGTTTTGTCAAATAAATTCTTATCCTCCTTTTTAGGTTATAGATGACTCATTTCCAGAATGGTATTAGTGTAATATATATCATATTTATTCACTCAATTCATTTATATAATCATTATTCAACGAAGATCATGTAGAACGAGTCGCATCACATCGTGGAGACGGTATTTCGTACATACGCAGGAGCGATGATATCGTTCCCATGATCGTGGAATTATATTGGAGTGTATGTATACTATTTCAGAATCAATATCACTTTAATATAGTCATATATATTCATTATTTACACCATTATACCCATCCAACTATGGTGGTGGTGGAAAATAGATTACACCACGGCGTGGAGACGGTATTCCGTACACACGCACGCGCAGTGACTTCGTTTTCCGTAGGATGGATAGATGGTGAAATAGGGTTGTTTCATACTTATAATAACATATCAGTATATGAGTGATACTGATGTTATTACTTCATAATGAAACAACTAAATAATAATAAGTGGAGGAAGAAATAAAGTTGAAATAATTGGTAACGGACATTGCCTCCTCTTTGAAGCGCCTCTTTGAGGTCTCCTTTTAGGGCACTAAAATTGGGTTTTGAAAAATAACAGGACCTCTAGGATGTTTCTAGGGAAGTGGAGAGGATAAATTGGCATGGTTTGGCCGATCTTTAAGGCTCAAAGTGGTGTGAGGAAGAGGGGGAGGAGGTGCCCTTTTATAAGGGAGGAGATGGGCTCCTTTGAGAAAACTAAAAATATTATTTTATTATAAATCCAAATTCTGTTTTAAATAGCTCCAAATTGATTTATTTAGAATCTAAGGTGGGGATGGGTCAAAATCATCTCATCCAATAGAATTTATACATGTTTAGGTTCGTATTTTAACCTTATCATTTATATTTATCATTAAGTTAAATAATTTTACTTTTACCGTGTCTTCTTGTGTTCTTATACTATAAGGTTAATAAACTTACTATAAGCAGCCAAACGAACCCCAAGTTGTTTATTATTAATATATATAACCATATCTAAGTCATTTGGCAGAACCTTAGATTTTTATGGAATACAATAACAATTAATAATATAATATTTGTTTTAAAAACTATTTTATGTCAATTTTGACACTATTTAGTAATTGATTTTTGTGAAAATCATAACAGAATGATTAGTTCGAAAAACATTAATTAAATAAACCCTAACATGTCATATTAACCTAGAAAATTAGTGAAATCCCTAAAAAGTCTCAAATTACATTTATTTGGGTATTTATAACATCAATTATGTCAATATTTCATTAATAAGATAATTACTGTAAAATCTTTGTGTCATAAATAAATTAACTTATTTAATGTCTAAAAATTAAAAATAAAATACCATTATGTATAAAATCTTTTTATATTTATAATGATTATTTATAGTCGAATTTATCTTATGTATAACCCTATATTAAAAATGATATACTTATTAAACATTGATTTTAACTATTTTAACCCTTCTTTAAATAAATTAATAATAAATGTCCTAATCTAATCCAAGTGGGATTAAATGGTCATATTTTATTCCTAAGGTTGTTTTTGGTCGAATTACACTTATCCAATAGAATTACGACATGTGTTAGGGTAATAATAATATCATTTTTACCCTTAATTACCCTATTTATTTTTAACCGTTGTAAATAAAAGTAAAAAAGTTACTATTCACCAAATATTATTTTCATCTCATTGAACCACATTTTTCTTACTGACATCAACCGAGTCTCTTAGATTTTTGAAATTCCACTCACATAAGCGGTAAAATTAAGTTTTATGAAAAATTTAGTTTTTTTAACTACCACTTAGTGGTTTCACTATTCATCAAAAATTGAAAGTTTTCAGAAAAATACCGAAATTTCACCCTAGGCTAATTTCGATATTCCGAATCCAAAAATGAAGTAAATTTTGAAAAATAAAATTTACAAAATTTCAAAAAGTGGTTATTACTATTCATAATGGCTAGTTTTAATAATATTTTAATAGCATATCGTTGTTTAGTGAAACTCGGTATTGCGTAGGACGCAAGCTATCGAGGAAGGCCGCGGTTACGTGTAAAGAAAGCCAAGCTATTGTTTTGTGTAGTGAAAGATTCCTTTGATGATTTATATAACATAAAAAACAAAATATTTCTCATAAAAGTCTCGGGTGTTACATTCTACGCCCCTTAAAATGAATTTCGCCCTCGAAATTCGTCACTTTGTAACAAACAGATGAGGATACCTTTACCTCATCATATCCTCAAGCTCTCATGTAGCTTCTTCTAATTGGTGGTTCCTCCATAAAACTTTCACCAATCGAGTGGTCTTGTTTTGTAGGATTTTTTCGCTACGATCCAGAATCTCTATCAGCTGTTCTTCATAAAAAAGATCTTGCTCCAGCGGTACAACTTCTGAGATGAGTACATGTGAAGGATCAAGTATGTACTTTCTCAGGAGAGATACATGGAACACATCGTGAACTTGAGAGAGATTCGGTGGAAGTGCCAATCGGTAAGCTACCTTCCCAACATGATCCAGTATTTCAAATGGACTGATATATCTAGGGCTCAACTTCCCCTTCTTTCCAAATCTCATGACCCTCTTCCAGGGAGATATTCGTAAGAACACTTTATCACCCACTTCAAACTCTAGGTCTTTTCTTCGGTTGTTGGCATAAATTTTCTGTCGACTTTGAGCTGCTCTTATGTGTTGTTTAATAGATCTGACCTTTTCTGCCATTTCATCAATGAGATCAGGTCCTAATAGCTTTCTTTCCCCAACTTCATCCCAGTAAGTTGGAGTCCGGCATTTATTTCCATAGAGAGCTTCATAATGAGCCATATGAATACTGGAGTGAATGATATTATTATAATAAAATTCCACCAAAGGTAGGTGTTGATCCCAACCACCTTTGAAATCCATAGAGCAAGCTCTCAACATATCTTCTAGAGTTTGAATTGTTATCTCAGATTGACCGTATGTCTGAGGATGATAAGCAGTGTTGAAACTCAACTCTGTATCCAGAGTATACTGAAGACTTCTCCAGAACTTTGAGGTAAACCTCGGATCCCAGTCAGATATAATAAAAAGTGGTACTCCATGCAATCTTACCACTTCCTTCACATATATCCTGGAAAGCTGATCCAGAGAGAAATCCTCACTAATAGCGATGATGTGTGCAGACTTTGTAAGATGATCAACTGTGACCTAGATAGCATTATTGCCTTTGGATGTTTTAGGAAGTCCGATGAAAAATTCCATAGTGATGTTTTCCCATTTCCATTCGGGTATGGGTAATGGTTGTAACATCCCCTTAGACTTCTGTCTCTCAACTTTAACTTGCTGACAAACCAAGCATCGAGAGACATATTCAACAACATCTCTTTTCATGATATCCCACCAGAAGTACTCTTTCAGGTCCCTATACATCTCCGTGCTTCCAGGATGAATAAAGAATGATGAACTTTGAGCCTCATACAGAAGCTCCTTCTTTAATTTGGGGATGGGAGGAATAAAAACCCGATTCCTGATCTTTATTATCCCATCACAATCAAGGTTGAATTCAGGAACATTTCTCACCTTCTTTTATAACTCGACATCTTCTTTCTGTGCCTCTTTAATCTTCACATGTATAGATGGTTGAACATTCATTTGATAAAGATACGATTTTCCCCTTTCATTATAATTACAAGATCCATCCTTTGTACATCCATAAATATTGGATCTTTCGTGATCCTCATCATGGATAAAATGGCATGGTCTTGTCGACTTAATGCATCTTCCACCTTGTTTGCTTTCCTAGGGTGGTAATGAATTGAGCAGTCGTAATCCTTAATCATCTCCAACCATCTTCTTTGGCGCATATTCAGCTCCTTTTGTGTGAAAATATACTTTAAACTTTTATGATCAGTATAAATGCCACACCTTTCTCCATAAATATAATGCCTCCAAATCTTTAATGCAAATATTACTACAGCTAACTCCAAATCATGAGTTGGGTAATTTTGCTCATGGGTTTTCAACTGTCATGAGACATAAGCTATCACCATATCATTTTGCATAAGAACACACCCCAAACCCTTCTTGGATGCATCACTGTAGATCACAAACCTTTCTCCACTACAAGGTAGTGTGAGCACAGGTGCACTGGATAACCTTCTTTTCAACTACTTGAAATTATCTTCACATTCCTTTGTCCAGACAAACTTAACACCTTTCCGAGTCAACTTGGTGTGTGGATTAGATAATCGTGAAACATCGTTCACAAAACATCGATAATATCAAGCCAAACCAAGAAAAATTAGGATATCAGTTACTATTGTTGGTCTCGACCATCTTTAGATGACCTCTATTTTTGCTGGATCCACAGATATCCCCTCTTTTGAGATTATGTGACCCAAAAATGCAGCTTTTTGAATCCAAAATTCACACTTGGTAAATTTGGCATAAAGCTTCACCTTTATCAGGGTCTTCAATATAATTCTCAAGTGATCTTCATGTTCTTCCTTGCTCTTTGAATATACTAGAATATCGTCTATAAAGACTACCACAAACTGATCAAGATAGTCTCTAAAGACTCTATTCATCAGATCCATGAAGACAGCAGGGGAATTAGTAAGACCAAATGGAATCACTATAAATTTATAGTGTCCATACCCTGTACGGAAAGTCGTCTTTGGTATATCCTCCATTTTGGCCCTTAATTGATGATACCCTGAACGAAGATCAATCTTGGAAAAGTATTGAGGTCCGCATAGTTGGTCAAATCGGTCATCAATGCACGGGAGAGGATATTTGTTCTTGATAGTGATCTTGTTAAGTTCTCGATAATCAATGCAGAGTCTCATTGATCCATCTTTCTTCTTAACAAACAGAACAGGTGCTCCCCAAGGTGACGCACTAGGGTGTATGAATCCCTTATCAATATATTCTTGGAGTTTCTTCTTCAATTCCTGCAACTCAATTGGGTCCATTCTATAAGGTGTATTTGAAATAGGTAAAGCACTCGGTACGAGTTCTATTGAAAAATCATCTTCAACATTTGGTGGAGGACCCGACAATTCCTCCAGAAATACATTATCAAACCCCCGTACAATGGGCATATTCTTAATTCGTGAGTTTCTCACAAACCATTTGAGATAAATAACCTTCATTTTTTGGAATCAAGACCCATAAGATGGAAGAAATTTCCACTAGAAGGTTATGTTCATCCTTGCATCAATAGACGATCATAGATTGATCTGGAATATGAAATGTGACTTCCCTTATTTGGCAATTGATATGAGATCCATGTAGAGAAAGCCAATCCATTCCTAGAATCACATCAAATTCCACTATAGGAAGGATCACATGATTTTAAGGAAGCACTTTCCCACAAACTTCAATCAGAGAAGAATTATAAACTGTTGATGCGATTGTTGTGCCATTAGGGGTTGTCACAGCTAACTCATCATCTAATTGTTGAGGTAATATGGTGATATCCTTATATATTTTTTCAGAAATAAAGGAGTGGGTAAATCCAGAATCAAATAAAACATTTTCTACTTTAGAGTGGATGGTAAGTGTACCTTTCACCACTTCGTTATCGTACTCCACATCGCTGATAGAAATTTCATGTGACTTTCCTTTGTCTTTAGACTTAAGAGATTGTTGACGACGACCATCATCATCAACCCTTGGATTTTGGAATTGATTGGAATAATGCCCCATCTCCTTGCACTTGAAACATTGAAGTGTAGTAGGTTCATTCTGTGTATCCCTTCCTTTTTGCATCATTAGACATCTTCTTCACATCATTGCGGCATTCAAATGCCCGATGTCCTTCCTTTCCACATTTGAAACATTTACTTGTCCCTTTAAGACAACTCCCACCATGTTTCTTTCCACACTTTGATCATAAGGGAAAGCTCATCTTCTTTTCAGTGTGCTCTTTTGATTTTCCTTTGAATTCCATTTTACTCTTCTTATAAAACCCATATGACTGATGGGTTACTCCAATCTCCATCTCAACTTTGAGAGCACATCAAATTATTTCCTCGTATCTATTGAAGTCCCTTATGGCTAAGGCTCTTCGAGGACTTGGTTTTAATCCACTAAAGAATCGATCGATCTTACTCTCAGGTTGGATAATAATACCAGAAGCATACCTTGGATGTCTTGTAAAATTTTCTTCATAGGTACCAACAGATTCATCATCCTTTTGCTTTAGTTCAAGAAACTGGTTCTCCATCATTGTTCGAATAATATGAGGGAAGTACTTATTGAAAAATAAGTTCTTGAACTTGTCCCATTCCATGGACTCAATTTCATCTCTTTTCCTCGTATTCTTGATAAGATTCCACCATTGATCAGCATCACCTTCCAAACGATACACTCCTAAGATGAATTTATCATGTTCAGAACATTGAAGAACTGAAAATATATTTTCAGTAGTACTAATCCATTGTTCAGCAACTAATGGATCAGTAGACCCGCTGAATGAAGGTGGACGCTGCCTCATGAAGGATTAAACATAATGTTTCTCCTTCCCTTTCTCGTTTGGAAGTCCTGTATGATTCATAGCTTGATAAAGTTGTGTGAGCATGGATACAATATTTTGAATTCTAGCTCCCATAACATTTGGTTGCTCATGAGGACAATCATTACATTGCCTGTCGCATTCCGCATTAACACGGTTGCTTCGGGTTCCAGCCATTGACTAAAACCAAGAAGAATAGTGTGAGCAACACTAATTATAATAGGAAAACCACATAATCAAGAATAAAATTTCACACTTAAGGTCTTATACTAGGTTATTCATGGCCATTTCTAAAAAACTAATATTGTGTTCTATGATTAGACTTATCCTTAGGATTCTTACTAAGGCTTTCCAATCCAAGTTTCTAAAGGTTGACTACCTTCCCTCTGATACCAACTATAACGACCCATACATTACATACATTGTTATTAATTCAGAATTTAAGCACACTTATTACAACATATAACAAAACCAGGAAAGGACCATATAGGTAGAGAGTCTTTAGAAACTGAGAAACATAAACAACTGGTTCATAAAGCATCTAATTTTCCTCCCATTTATTTCATCATATCTAGAGTCTCTTTTTGGAATATCCTACTTAATAACCTTCTTCCTAACCTGGGGAAATAAAACATACAAAAGGGTGAGCTCAAATGCTCAGTAAGGGTAAACAAAATAAATATCAATCACATCATATACATAAGAACATAAATTTTTGAAATCTTAACCTGCAAAAGAAATCATAATTTCATAACATGAGATAAATCATAGTAGTGAAATGTAATCCCAATAATCATAACATAAAACATGAAACTTTGTGGCATACACACATAATCATAGAGAATCATTTCTTATTAGTCAAGACTCATTTCCAAGACTCTCTTAAAGGACAAACTCCATTTCTGAACCGAGTTCACTCCTCATTTAAGTACTGTTTCACTGAACCGGTTTAACCTGTCGTTCCGGCCATGTCTATCTCATGAGATATAAAATCTTTACCCAATTCATTGGAGGTAGATATAGGTCCCAGCCATCTCATAGTGATACCATTTTATGTGTGCCACAAAATCATAAATCATACATCATTGAATAACCGATGTAATAAAAATGGGATTCTTAAACATCATGACATCATAAAACAATTCATATAAGATAAAGAAATTCATAAAAATAATTCCATCACAACATAATCAAATCAATTTAATAATAGGGATAGAAATAGAACCCTATATTATCTTAGATGGAAAATAATTTTGATAAAACACTTGAACTCCATTCTTGAGGAAAATATCCTTTCAAAAACATTTTCCTTTCTTAACATGTCATAAAATTTTAAACTAAAAGAAGTTGATTAAAAATAAACTTGAAACTTTTAAAGGAAGCTTCTTGGAAATAATGTTTTAAAAATCCATTTAGGCCGTATAAGTTAAAGAAAACATTCTTCTCATACTTTTGTCAAAAAAGTCAAAAAGTACCTCGTACGAAAAACGACAAAATATTCCTTTCATAACTTTTAATAAAAACTCACCTAAGTGTAAAATTGTATTTAAAAAATTGTAGGTTGATGGAAATAATATTACATATTGAGGAAACATGGATGTGGATGATAAAATAAACCCCAGTAATTACCAAAGTATAACCAATCTCGGATAAAAATGAGATTGTGATATTTCCCTTAACTTAGGTCTTATTTGCTTCGTAAGTGTTCGAACCTCCTGTATAATGATTTAAATAATGTTATTTACTTATTCCAGATATCATATATGGTCATATTCTTAGCTTCTTATTAGTAATATTTAATTACTACTTGTTTATTCGGGTGTTTATTACTTTTTGTTCTTATGTTTTTTTTATCGAATAAATTCTTATCCTTCTTTTTAGGTTATAGATACCTCATTTACAGAATGGTATTAGTGTAATATATATCATATTTATTCACTAAATTCATTTATATAATCATTATGCAATGAAGATCATGTAGAACGAGTCACATCACATCGTGGAGATGGTATTCCGTACGTATGCACGAGCGATGATATCGTTCCCATGATCGTGGAATTGTATTGGAGTGTATGTATACTATTTCAGAATCAATATCACTTTAAAATATTTATATATAGTCATTATTTACACCATTATACCCATCCATGTAAGGTGGTGGTGGAAAATAGATTACACCACGGCGTAGAGACGGTATTCCGTACGTACGCACGCGTGGTGATTTCGTTTTCCGTAGGATTGATAGATGGTGAAATAGGGTTGTTTAATACTTATAATAACATATCAGTATATTAGTGATACTGATGTTATTACTTCATAATGAAACAACTAAATAAGAAGAAGTGGAAGAAGAAATAAAGTTGAAAGAATTGGTAGCAGACATTACCTCTTCTTTGAAGCGCCTCTTTGAGATCTCCTTTTAGTGCACTAAAATTGGTCTTTGAAGAATACCAGGACCTCTAGGATGTTTCTAGGGATGTTTAGAGGAGAAATTGGTAGGGGTTGGCCTATCTTGAAGGCTCAAAGTGGTGTGAGGAAGAGGGGGAGGAGGTGCCCTTTTATACGGAAGGAGAGGGGCTCCTTTGGAAAAACTAAAAATATTATTTTATTATAAAGCCAAATTATATTGTAAATAGTTCCAAATTGATTTATTTATAATCTAAGGTGGGTATGGGTTTAAAATCTCTCATAAAATAGAATTTAGACAAGTTTAGGCTCCTATTTTAACCTTATCATTTAGATTTATCATTAAGTTAAATAATTTTACTTTTACCGTGTCTTCTTGTGTTCTTATACTATAAGGTTAATAAACTTACTATAAGCAGCCAAACGAACCCCAGGTTATTTATTATTAATATATATAACCTTATCTAAGTCATTTGGCCGAAACTAAGTTTTTTAGGAATAAAATAACAATTAATAATATAATATTTGTTTTAAAAACTATTTTATGTCAATTTTGACACTATTTAGTAATTGATTTCTGTGAAAATCATATCAGAATGATTAGTTCGAAAAAAGTTAATTAAATAAATACTAACATGTCATATTAACCAATATTATTAGTGGAATTCATAAAAAGTCTCAAATTAAATTTATTTGGGTATTTATAACATCAATTATGTCAATATTTCATTAATAAGATAATTACTGCATCATCATTGTGTCATAAATAAATTAACTTATTTAAAGTCTAAAAATTACTAATAAAATACCATTATGTTGAAAATCTTTTTATCTTTCTAATGAATATTTATAGTCGAATTTATCTTATGTATAACCCAATATTAAAAATGATATACTTATTAAACTTTGATTTTAACTATTTTAACCCTTCTTTAAATAAATTAATAATAAATGTCCTAATCTAATACAAGTGGGCCTAAATGGTCATATTTTATTTCTAAGGTTGTTTTTGGTCGAATTACACTTATAAAATAGAATTAGGACATGTTTTAGGGTAATAATAATATCATTTTTACCCTTAATTACCCTATTTATTTTTAACCGTGGTAAATAAAAGTAAAAAGTTACTATTCACAAAAAATTATTTTCATCTCATTGAACCAAATTTTTCTTACTGACATCAACTATGTCTCTCTAATTTTTGAAATTCCACTCACAGAAGCGGTAAAATTATGTTTTATGAAAAATTTAGTTTTTTTAACTACCACTTAGTGGTTTCACTATTCATCAATAATTGAAAGTTTTCAGAAAAATACCAAAATTTCACCCTAGGCTAATTTCAATATTCCGAATCCAAAAATAAAGTCAATTTTGAAAAATAACATTTAAAAAATTTCAAAAAGTGGTTATTACTATTCATAATGGCTAGTTTAAATAATATTTTAATAGCATATCGTTTTTAGTGAAACTCGGTATTGCGTATGATGCAAGCTATCGAGGAAGGCTGCAGTTGCGTGTAAAGAAAACCAAGCTAGTGTTGTGTGTAGTAAAATATTCATTTGATGATTTATATAACATAAAAACAAAATATTTCTCATAAAAGTCTCGGGTGTTACAGCTTCGGGACGCTGCAGCTTGAAAAACCAATATGGGACGACCATTTGGGGTCCCCTGTATATAGGCAATGATATGATGGTTCATCTTCCTCAGTTGATCGAATGGTTGTAAAAATCTGAAATCAGATCTGACGGTTGAAAACCAATTCTCAAGAAAACATGAATCCGATCTTTTGAGGTTTTTATTAAAACAAAGATTTAAGAAAACTATAATCCGAAAACAAAATATAATAAAACAGAAGCTGGTAAAGTATGATTACAAAAACTTGAGTAAGGAAATCATACCTTTCGAATTGGCTTAGGAGGATTATTCGTAATGGGTAATATTTTTCTTGAAGAAAAAAATTCACTACGAAAAATCTTTACTACGAAAAGACATAGTTCGCAAAAATCACTACGAAAAACTCAATAAAGAAAACGAAAAATCATTAGAAGATTTTCAGCATGAAAATTTAATAACAAAAGTTTGAATACGAAAAGATCGTTATGAATGTCTCGGTACGAAAATCTTGTTACGGAAACACCAGTATGAAATTTTCCATTCCGGAAGTTTTCAATACAAAAATTTCCATTCCAGAAGTTTTCTATATGAAAATATTCATTCTAGAAAATTTTAGTTTTGGAAATTCCCATTCCGAAAATGTTACTTCCGAAAAGTTTGAAAAACTAACTTAGAAAAAATTTAGATACTCTAACAATCAAATGTATTCCCCCTATGAAAAGGAGTTTATTTCTGTAAGGAGAATTTTTCAATAGAAAGTTAATTAAGAACGATTACCTTACGATTATCATTCCTATCTTCTGTTTAATGTATTCAAATCTATCAGAAGGCAAAGATTTTGTGAAAATATCTGGAAGCTGATCTTGCGTTCCGATAAACTGAAGAATAATATCTCCTTTTAGTGTGTGATCCCTAATAAAGTGATGCCTAATATCTATGTGTTTTGCACGTGAGTGATGTGCAGGGTTCTTACTTAGGGCAATGGTACTTGTGTTATCACACAAAATTTGAGTTTTAGTATAACTCAAACCATAGTCTGTGAGTGTGTGTTGCATCCACAACACTTGAGCACAAAAACTTCCAGCTGCTACATATTCGGCTTCAGTAGTGGAAAGTGCTACAGAATGTTGCTTCTTGCAGGACCAAGAAACTAGTGAATCTCCTAAGAAATGACAAGTTACGGATGTACTTTTTCTATCCATTCTACATCCCCCAAATTCGGCATCAGAAAAGGTTTTTAGAACAAAATCATTTCCAGAAGTTTAAAATAATCCTAGATCCATGGTTCCCTTAAGGTAGCGAAAAATTCTTTTTACTGCCTTTAAGTGAGATTCCTTAGGATTGGATTGATATCTTGCACATAAGCATACTGAAAACATTAATTCTGGTCGACTAACTGTTAAGTAAAGTAGACTTCCTATCATACCTCTGAAAGATGTTTCATCTACTGGTTTCCTAGCTTCATCAAAATTTAAAGAGTTTGAGGTACCAATGGGATTACTTATACTCTTAGTGATGTCATATCCATACTTTTTAAGAAGATCTTTAATATACTTATGTTGTGATATATAGGTTCCTTCTGGTTTTTGAGAAATTTGAAAACGAAGGGAAAAAGTTAACTCACCCATCATACTCATTTCAGACTCAGATTTCATTAGACTTGAAAAAGAGTCGGTTATGGATTGCTGAGTTGAACCAAATATAATGTCATCAACATAAATTTGAACAATCAAAACATTTTTCTCATCTTTATTTATAAAAATGTTTGGATCTGCATTTCCCATAACATAGTTATTTTGAATCAAAAGTCTAGTGAGTCTATCATACCAGGCTCGTGGGGCTTGTTTAAGACCATACAGAGCTTTGGTAAGTCTAAAAACATGATCAGGATGTTTTTTATCATCAAATCTAGGAGGTTGTTCAAAAAAAAACTTCCTCTTGTACAAAACCATAAAAAAAGAACATTTCACATCCATTTGAAAAAGTTTAAAATTAAAGAATGCTACAAAGGAAAGTAGAATATGGAGAGATTCAAGTCTAGATACTAGAGCATATGTTTCTTCATAGTCTACTCCCTCTTGCTGATTGTAGCCTTTAACAACAAGTCTAGATTTATTTCTTACTATGACTCCATTTTCATCACATTTGTTCCTGAAGACCCACTTTAATCCAATAACAGAAGTTTCCTTAGGTCTTTCAACCAAGATCTATACTTTGTGCCTTTCAAATTCATTTAGTTCATCTTGCATAGCTTTTATCCAATCAACATCACCTAAAGGTTCATCAGTGATTTTTGGTTCTAATTGTGAAAGAAATTCTAGATGTTCTATTTAAATTTTTAAGGAACTTCTAGTTCTTACAAGTTGATTTACATCACCAATGATACTATCACTGGGATGATTCTTAAGAAACACCTGATATGGGTTTTGAAAATCATGTTCATCAACATAGGGTAGAAAGTGTTCTGGGGTAAATGTTTCAAAAGTATCTTCTTGTACATTTTCATTATCAGAAGGATCTTCTATCAAAGGTTGACAATCAGTTTTTGAAAACACATCCGAGGATGAGGACTGGGATGGTTTAAAAACAAAAGGATCAGACTCATCAAATTTTACATGCACTGTTTCTTCAACAGTAAAAGTATTTTTATTAAAAACTCTATAAGCCTTTGAAGTTGTGGAATAGCCTAAGAAAATTCCTTTATCAGATTTTGGTGAGAATTTATGTAGATTATATTTAGTATTCAGAATGAATACTTTGAAACCAAAAACTTTGAAGTAGGAAATTCTTGGTTTTCTACCATTCCATAATTCATAAAGAGTTTTATTAAGAAAAGGTCTAATCAAAACTCGATTTATAGTATAACAAGTAGTACTTACAGCTTCAGCCCAGAAATGTCTAGCTATAGAATATTCACTCAACATGGTTCTAGTTATTTCTTAAAGAATTCTATTTCTTCTTTAAACTACACCATTCTGTTGAGGAGTTCTAGGTGCTGAAAAATTGTGAGTAATACCTTTTCTACTATAACAAGTTTCAAAATCAGAATTTTGAAATTCTCATCCACGATCACTATGAATAGTTTTCAATGGAAGGTTTTTCTCATATTTAACTTGAGCTCTAAAACTTTTGAAATAAGAAAAAGCTTCAAACTTCTTTGCTAGAAAATAAACCCAAGTAAATCTAGTGTAATCATCAACTAGAACAAACACATAGTATTTTCCTCCAATACTTCCAATTTGTGTTGGACCAAAAAGATCAATGTGCACTAACTGTAATTTATCAGTTATTGAGACTTCACCGATTGATTTAAAACTAGATTTATGTTGATTACCATATTGACAAGGATCAAAAACTTTAGAAGGATCAAATCTAAGCACCGCTAGATCCTTAACTAGTTTCTTCTTAGAGAGTTTGCATAAGTTCCTATGGTTACAGTGACCTAGTCTTCTATTCCATAACCAGGAATAATCTTCCGTTTAACTTAGGAAAGGTAAATCATGACTCCTAAGGTCTTATAAATTTAAGGTGTAAACATTCTCTTGACTATTGGCTGAGAGAATAAATTATTCCTTGGAATTGTGAACTAATCACTTATCATTTCTAAAATTCACAAGGTAACCTTCATCACATAACTGACTTATGTTAATGAGGTTGTGCTTAAGACCCTTAAAAAAAGAACATTTGAAATCAATGTTTTTCCAAGAATAACAATATTACCTATACCAACAATTTCTCCCTTAGCATTATCTCCTAAAGTTACCTTTCCTCTTTCATTTTGATAATCTTTTCAAAATAGTTTTGGTTACCAGTCATGTGTCGGGAACATCCACTATCCATGTACCATGTGTTGCTGCTGGTACTCTCTTTATTTTTATGAAATCAGGAAGAGAATTAGACTTTCGGAATCCAAACTTTTTTGGATCTGAGATTTATAGACAACAAAATTTTAGTAACCCACATCTTCTTAGAGAAATAAGATTTGTGAAATCCTAGAGATTGGGTTTTGTTTAAGGAACAATTCTTTGCCCAGTGACCACCACATTGAAACTTGGTACAAAATGGGGCACTTTGAGGAACAAAATAATTGTTACAAGAAATAGGTTTTGCATGGGTATAACCAAATCCTGATTTATTTCATAAAGGTCGTATTTGGGAATACATTTTATCAAAATTTTCTCTACCATGGGTAAAGTTTGATAAACACTTCTTTAAGGAAAAAATTTTGGACTTGAGTTTTATAACCAAGTTTTTATCCTCAAAATCATTAGTTTTAGAACTAGAGCTGGGCTCGAAAACATTTTTCTTAGAAATTAGTTTTTCTAACTCTTTAGAAAGTTTGTTCTTCTCAGATCTTACTTCCTCAAGATTTTTTGAAATACTTTCAAAATCATCATTTTTACTATCAAGATCCTTAGAAAGATCTGATATTTCTTTCCTAAGAATAGAATTCCTAGAGTTTGCCTTATCATGTTTCTTATTGAGTTTGGAATTCTCAATTTCAAGAAGTTCAGTAAACCTAGAAACTTCTTCATAAGTAGGTAAAGTATTTTCTCCATCAGAAGAGGATTCTTCATCAGAAGAGTTATAAAACTTACTATCATTAGAATTTAAAGATACATTGGTCAATGATTCATCATTTTGTAGCTTAACCATAAAGCAATGATTGTTAATAGGTAGTCTGGCTATAAGACCAAGATTCTTCTGTCCTAAAGATTCATAATCAAAAAATTCATCTGTAGAGTCACCACCACTGGAACTCCAGGTGTCATTTTCTTTCAAGACATTCTTAGCTTTGGATTTATAATACTTCTTTCTGTTCCTGTCTGAATTCCTTTCTTTCCTTTATTTATTTTTGAGAAAAGGGCAATCTGGTCTAATATGTTCTGCGCTCTTTCATTCATAACATGTGACTTCTCCAACATTCTTATCTTTCCTTTACTTTTTCTTATACTTGGATTGGAAATTTCTTTGGCCAGCTATCTTGTTCATCCTTCGATCAAGATTTGCTAACTCATTTTCAGAGACTTCACTCTCACTAGATTTGGATTGGAAAATAACTTTCATAGGTTTGGATCTGGTTACCCTCTCTGGAGTCTTAGCTTTCATTTGATTTTATGTTGTTGTAAAAGCAACAGTGCCATTTCCATTCATCTTCTTGATGTTTTCAACATCTCTCTTCATTCTAGTCTCATGTTGAAGAAGAGTTCCAAATAGCTCATCAAGAGAAATTTGAGTGACCTTCCTATTCTCATCTATAGCAGTTCTCTTAGATTCCCACTCATTGGAAATAATATCAATTATCTTATCCACAAGTGCTTCATAATCTAATCCTTTCTCTCCCATATACTGTCAGCTGTTGACTATAGTCATAAATATATGTTGAACATTACATATTGTTCACCATAAGGAAAATTGAAGCCATGGTATTCTGCTCTAAGCATAGCTCTCCTAGTCTCAATCACATTAGAAGTTCCAAAGTGTGTAACTTCTTACATCTTCCAGATACAATTAGCTGCTTCACAAGAAGAAATTTGGCTATATATATTTCTAGTCATTGAACAAAGTAATGTATTGCATACCTTATAATTGATTTGATATTCTTGATTCTCCTGGTTAGTGAAAGTTCTACCTTCCTTATCAAGAATTTTATAATCTCCAGTAAGCATAACAAAGTTGTCCACTCCAGTATTGATAACAAAAGTATTCATTAGATCTCTCCAGTACTCATAATAATTACCATCAAATATTGGTGGTCTTATAGGATTTAGATTATTTATGTAACCAACATTGATTCCTGTCATACGTAAAATAACCTTTGGCACACAAACTTGTTAATGTTCGTTATCACAAGGTTCAGAATGAAAAAGTTCGGAATGACAAAGTTCGTAATGACAAAGTTCATAATGAAAATGAACTTTCTAAGAAAGTATGAAGAATAAAGGAAAATGAACAAGAAAAACTTAAACGTGAGTATAAGTATTTCAGAGACCTCCTCTGATACCAATTGTAGGATCGAAATAATGATGTAGATGCTGAATATACAAGAGGGGGGGGGGGGGGTGAATTGTATACTTTAAAAAATTTCCTTAATCAAAGGAAAGGGAAAAGTTTAACAATGTTAAACAAAGAAAATTCACAACACCTCTAACACGAATTGAAAAATCAGAATAAGGAATGAAGTTATAAACATCAAGTTCTATGTACTTGCTTAAAACTGGAAAGAGATTCGGAAAGTAGGTTCCGGAAATATAGATCTTGAAATTGAAACTTAACTAAAGATTACTATATTATATTCTACCTTAAAGCGTATAAAATATAAACTTATCAAAGTACAAGTAAGGATGCATAACAAAGATTTACTTTCCTTATAATACAATATGCAGCGGAAACAAACAGGAAGTAAATCTACAAGTAACAAGATATAAATCTTTTAACCCAAAGAGAAGGGTATCCAACAACCTTGGATAAAGGTCCCTTGATTTATACTTTCAAGAAAGTATGTCTTATCCACACCAGGGTAAGCCCTCGATACGAATATCAGAATCTCTGTCTTGCTGTCCCCACAAGCCCTCAACTTCAAGGTAGTTGGAACCTCAATCTTCATCAGCAAGGAAGCCCTCGAACTTCAGGGTAGTCGGCACCTCTTTCTTCATATCCCCGTAAGTCCTCGAATGTAATCACCAACATTCGGAGTCGCACGAAGCAAAAACTAAACGAGCGGTTCAGTACACACAAGGCATGAAAAGCTTTCTCTCTTTAGAAATCACCTTAGCAGCATGTGGTCTCTAGATCGATCAACTTCATTTTCGTTTTGAGCTCATTCAAATGAGATCCTATTTATAGGATCGGTCGACCTCCTGTCCAACGGTCATATTTTCCATAATAATCGGAGGGACCTGTACATGTGTCACTTAACCAATGGTTAGTTTATAACAGAATAGACGACATCTTTTTATAACAAAACAAGTGTAACATAAAGTACGACATTGTTTTAATTCTAACTCAAATGTTCGGAGTGAAGGTTTAGAGTTTAAGAAAAAATGTCAAAGAGTAGACAAATTATAAAAGTGTAAGCAAAATTAAAGTTCAGATTCTAAAAAAAAATATTCGGAGTCTAAATAAATTCGGAGTTTATAAAACAAAGATGACCAGATTCTGTTTAATAGGTGAATTCGGAATGAGAATTCGGAATGAAAATTCGACATCAGAATTCATAATGAGAATTCGTAACCAGGATTTGTCATTAGATTTCGATGTCTAACTTCATGAGAGTTCGTATCCAGAAATCGGAGTAGAACTTTATCAGAGTTCGTATCCAGAATTCGAAGTAGAACTTTATCAGAGTTCGTATCCAGAATTCGGAGACTAAAACAGAATGCTTCATATCAAGGTTATAAACGATTCCAAGAATATAGAAATGAATCCGATTCTTATACTTAAGAAATATATGGATATATATAATGAAAATATGATAAGGATAATTTTCCTTACAAAAGAGATCTTCCTTATAAAATCAATTTTCCTTATAAAAGAGATTTTCCTTATAAAAGCGATTTTCCTTATTAAAGCTATTTTCCTTAAATATAAGGTGTTTGTGATTTTCAAAACAATAAGTAATGGAAAATTCATAAGGAAAACCTTATTGACTCAACACCAATAGACTACATGAAGTTCCTGGTTAGTATGTGATTTTATTTTTAGTTAAATGAGTTAATGAAATAAGAATAATCTAGATTTGGTAACTAATGTTTTATCCAATGTATATCCTTGTTATAGGAAAATTACTTTGGGATTAAGTGATAAATTTTATTTTAGAAGACTTTCATTATTTTGAGAACCCTATATACCTAAGGAAAATAGAATAATATGGGAGTTTATTTGAGGATTAATGCTTGAATTTTATGTTTTAAGAATATATTTTTTTATTTTGGACTTATGGTGACTTGGGTTATTCATGGAAATGATTAACCTATCTTGGAGAATATGTGATTTTGGAAATTACATTTTTGGTATGAGACATTAAGAGTGGTCGATGTTATTTTGAGTTAAATTAGAACTTATCTTGAAAGATTATTTGATTAAATCCTTATTATTTTTGGGATTTGATATTAAATAGAATATTTTTGAGTAATTGTAAGGATAGTTATTTATTTAATGGTCTATGTTTGACATTGGGTATTACTTTTGAATTTTGGAGATTAAAAGTATCCATTCTTCTTTAAAGGCGTATTATATTTGGGATTTTATTTTATTTTATCCTAAATTTTTGTTTTTGGTTAATGTTTTATGATAGAATGAATGGAGAGTTAATCTTATGTGGATTATGTGATTCTTTATAAGTTGATTCTAATGTTTCAGGAATGATAAAAATTCCTCTTAAATAGTCATTATTTGGAGAAAATATTTTTGTGTGGTGGAATTTGATTAAAGGATGAAACTATAAATATCAAGTAAGTGTATTTTCTTATGATCTCAGTGTAGGTAGTAAATTGATTCCAAAACACTATGAAAATCATCTTAATACAAAAATGTTTCCCTTTTAATTTTCTAATTATGAAATCAAAGACTGTTTAACCCTTCATAAATTTATTTTTTTTATTGTTAACTTTCTCCTAAAAATGTTTTCTATTATTATACTTAATAACTTTATCTTTATTTTTCTCTTTTATATCTATGTTTTCATACATGGAACCCAAGTAATTGTTATCTTAGGTGACCTTCAAACATTCCATTCATTATTTTTAAGTGGATGTTTTGTTAATCCTTTTTTTGATGTGGGATTGTAA
Organism: Viscum album; assembly: GCA_963277665.1. Lineage (NCBI taxonomy): Eukaryota > Viridiplantae > Streptophyta > Magnoliopsida > Santalales > Viscaceae > Viscum > Viscum album. Next base: position 273,540,451 of record OY728165.1, on the reverse strand, counting down.
TAAAGGTATTTTGAAATGCCATACCTTAGTTACAGACCCCAAATTAAAATTTCTCTGATGAAATTTCTGAGTTGGGGTAGAATTTTACATCCATATTTTTTAAAAAGGAAACACTATGTTCAATTTCATAAGTGATACGCCACATTTTGATTAAATGAACAACTAAATATTATTATTTAATATGATAGTTATCACTTAGAAACTATAATGGTGGGAATTAAAAGGATTAATTGAATTATAAAAATATTATTTACACATTTTTATATAAAGATTCATTGGTTACCAAATTAATTAGGAAATTAAATAAAAACTAATTAGATATCAAGGATGTGTTTTTTGGAAAAACTATTTTAATGAAAATAAGTGAGTTTATAAAATAATAAAATCACTCTTGATTGATTGTATTAATGAAATATATATTTGATACATTAAATTTAATGTTTTAAATTCATATTATATGTTTTTTAGCATTATATAATAAAAAATTCAACTTTTCATATAAAAGAAGTATTTTATAAAAATGTAGCTTTACTCCCTTTTGATGGAAAAATAATTTCAAATCCTGTTTTGAAACTTCTATATATTCATTTTGAAAAAATAATCCTTTCCTTTAAAAGCATGACATGAAAATTTATATTGGATAATTTTTTTTATTTTTTTGATAACTTTTATATTTTAATGACTAGTGAAAAAATACTGACTGACTGTAAAATTCCATTTTTTCCAAATTTCAAAAAGCTATTTAAATGGATAAGCGGTAAGAATACAAAATCAAAACATCCAACATCAAAATTTGAATTTAAAAATTAAAAGGGATGATCTCTACTGGTCTGAGAACCTAGGTGTTGAGTGTCAATACCTGCATTGTGGTTTGACAAAATCAAGACCGTAATAATCACCCTCGTACTTTCAACAGAGCCGTAATAATCATCGCCTTGGAAATTTCCATCATCGCTACCCATTGCTGGAGATAGTGAATAGAACAAACAAACCTCATAAGAAACGTTAAAACTCTACATGATCGTCAATGCCACTCACCCTCATCGTTATCATGAGCTGACACCATAAACCCAAACATCACTAGTATCAAGGTGACACATGAACCACCTGGAAAGCTAACAACCCCAACCCAAAAACATAAAACCTTATAGATACCATTGATATAAATCCTACATGGATAGGATAAAATGAATGAGAGTTCAGAGATGGGAAACAAAGTCCAGGAACTCACCAGAAAACATCCTTCATCACCGGGGCCAAAACCACCCTCTCGAAGAGTCATCAGAAAAAAACACCATCTGGAAAATGATAATGGTTAAGTGACCATGATCATCACCAGACCATCCCCATAATTCATCAAATATATTAAACAACAAACACCAATGAAATCTGAATCTAATATATTATAGGACACTCTTTTGATGGCTAGTCGATCTACACATGCCAAAGCCTCCAAGAAACAACCACTACAGACTAACTAGAAGAGCAACACACATGAACCGAATGCCAGAGCAGTGAGAATCGGGATTCCATGACCGAGAAACACCAAATAAGGCACCAAAAAAATCTGGTGAAGCCACCGACATCATACCTAAAATAAAAAAAATGGGAAACACATCTATGAATAAATCACAGAGAGCGGACAAGACTGGAAGGGAGGAGTGAAGGGGGGAGATGAACCTAAAGAAATAGCATGTTGAGACCAGTGTTAAACCCAATTTAACTACTTATGTGAATTGAATTTTAAAAAATAGATATACATGGTAATACTCTATATGAAAAATGTATTTCAATAGGATGCAAATAATTTTTTGTTAATAGTAACTTTAGTATTTTATTTACCACGATTAAAGTTAAATAAGGGAATTAAATGTAAAATTATTATTATAATATTGTAACATTACCCTCACACATGTCATAATAATATTGGATGACTTATTATTGACCATGGAAATCATTTTTCTGAAACTTTGACATTTGGAACCCACTTCGGTGTTATTATTGCATTTATAACATGTAATTTAAAGTATAGGAAGACATGTCATAAATCGGTATCATCTTACTAAAACAATTTTAATATGGGGTTATGTAAGTGATTTATTTAACTATGAGTAGTACTTGTAAATCTAAGAGTATTATCAACAATATGGTAATTTATTTATAATTCTTTGGAAATAAATAATTCAATGTAATTATGATACAATGATTATGCAGTAATAAATTTATTAAAGAAAGAGTCAAATAAATGATATAAATAATATTAAAATAAGTATAATATGAGATATTTTATGATATAAAAGAATTTTATGGATTATTATGACATGTTACGATTCAGTAAATTTAGTATTTATGAAATAATAATGTTTTTATTGTATTTTTTAAAAAGTCATGTAATGAATAGTGATAAAATTGAGATAATTCAAATTTTAATATATAAAATATTTAATTAAATGATAAAAATTTTCTAAAAAAATATGATTCAGATTTTTTTTATAAATATCTAAAAATTTCATTAATGACTCATTAATTGTACTTTTTAAAAGATTTTCTAAATATTTTAACCCTCTATGTGTAAATTACTTGCTAAAATGGTAAGTATTAAAACGGGTTAAGAAAAGATAAGGGTTTAAAAAATAATAAAGCTTGAATAATTTAAATTATATGACATTATTTAGAACCATAATAATCATATATTATAACTAAATTATTTTTCACCAATTTTATATAAAATTGAATTTATATTAATTTAATACTTTTAATAATTCTGTGGGTGCCCTTTCCCTCTCCTACAAAAAGGAACCAATTCCTCTCTTTTAATCACATCTAAAAAACCTTTTGGTTTGGCCAGAATCTACTCAAAAACCTAAATAGAATCCATCACCACATTATTGATCCCTTATTTTAGGAATAATACCCTCTTTAGAGGTGTTAAGGAGTTCTTCAAAGGTGATCAACTTAATAAGAGGTATCATTTTCATTAAGTATTTATATTTTTTTATTATTCCACTTAATTCAAATATTTTTCTTCTTATGTGCAATAATAAATCTTTTATACTCAATATTATGAGATTTTAATATGATAATTTCATCACTTAACTCCATATACACATCCATTAACTGGGAAAGGAATTAATCGTTCATGCGTATGTGTGAACTATCACCTCCACGAACCGATCTAATTCATTTTTCTCATAACCTTATCTCAGGACTATTTATAATAATGGAATTAATATTAACATGATATATTCATGACATGCTAATAATTATAAAAAAAATATATAAATTACATTCTTACTTTCAATTATTATAAAAATGATAACGTCGTTTGTGTGTACGTGTGAACTATCACCTCCACAAAGTGATGTGACTTTTTTTTATTAATTATATGACTTGTTTTATATATATACATAAGTATATTTAAATTATTGAGATTATATTAATGTTTTTATGATAATTATTTAAATACATAATATTACTTAACATCTTTCAATAACGATCTATGATAAATGTAAAACATTACTTATGCGTACGTACGACTTACCATCTTTATGATTATAACGTTGTTCATTTTTCATAGCCAAATTTTATGGTTATATTTAAAGGTATAATTTATGTATAAAAATGATAATAATTTCATGAATATATTATGGTTATGAATTACTTATAACCATATAGACTATTCACATTGTACCAAGTTCATTTTTGATTAAAGTATCGGATATCGACAAATCATATGACGTGAACATAAATCATTATCTAATTGTTATAACCTGGTAATAAGTGATATAAAATAAATAAATAAGATTAAATGGTTTTAAAGAAATTATAAATTAACCTTTTTTTATTATTCAGGATGATAAATATTGTATGAGACGATTCCGACATGAGGTAAAGGATTACATTTCAATCCCCCCTTATTGAATAATTTCCTAATAATACGAACCTCCATTATTTTATAAGGTGTATATATAGACACTATAACATTTCATAACCATATTTTACCAATAATAATGTTATTAATTATTTTTTAAATGTGTTTATTATTGTAAATTAATATTTAATTGTTAAAAGTGGTATGAGACATCTTAAATGTTTATAGATATAATTATCAAATCTTTTTCTTCATTATGTTAATTTACATATTCATTATAAAGATATAAAAGGATTTAAAATGAAATAATTTTGATATATTATGAATTTAATTCTATTTTCTTAAAATGTAAACTTATTATGTGTTTTTATGAAACATTTTAACAAAAGAAAAAAGGAATGTTCTTTTTGATGTATACAACGACAACAACTTCTCCGCAGCCAAGAAAATTATTTTATATTTTTATTTTCTAAAATACTTAATGTTTTTAAAATTAAAATAAGTGACTTATTACCTTATATGGGTAATTTTTTATTGAAAATGGTTTTGAGAATGGATTAATTATTTAAATATCTTGAAATAATTTCATGTGATTATAAATGAAAATTTATGATTGAAATGTTGATAATTGAAATATTTTATGTGTTATGATTATATAATGGAACATAGATATATAATGGGTGGTTATGTGATAAAGAAAATATTAGTGGTTACCTGATAAATGAATTATAAGTGGTTCCATGATAAATCAAGGATGGGTGATTACATTATAACCTTTAATTAATTGGGTTTAGAAGTTAGAAGTATGGTTATTCTATTTATTGAAGTGATATGTGTTGAAGTTGACTGTATGGTTATTTCATTTATGTATGATTATGTCCCAAGTTACATTTATATGTTATATATTTGCTTCTATGGATTTGAAGGTAATATTTTGATTACAAAAAGTGTAATTAATGAGATTTTATTCAGTGAAGTGTATTTACTACTTTTTAATGGTGAAAAGTATTACATTATGAAAAAGTTTTCATTGTTTAAATATATTAGCAAGACTAATTGTTTTCCTTTTATATGTATCCCTTATTGGGATTATTATTCTCATCCACAGTTTTGAAATTTTTTTCATGGGATTTAAAGAATAATAAGGTCAATGATGGAATCAAGGAAAAATTATGAAGTTTAAACATGAAACAAAACCATTTTAATTTTTAAATTTTTTTTAATTTATGAAAAAATGGATAGTGAGAAGAAGTATATACCTTTTAAAATTTTAGATCTTATATATGAGTTATGGATTAATTCTATTAATCTATAAACATGAAAAGATCCTTTATATAAATGAAAGTCAAATTATTAACTTAACATATGATTATGTAATGTTTATTGTTGGGGCCTGATACATATATCCCATTAAAAAGAAATAGATTTCATAAATATAATACCCATGAAAGGGAAATGGATTTTATAAACATAAAATTCATAAAAAAGAAATGGATTTCTTAAACATAAAACCCTTTAAATAGAAAAAAGTTTCATAAATACCATAACATGAAGAATAACCCATTCATAGAAAGGATATGAATGGAAATTTTAGATCATTTCCTAGAAGGTCATGAGTAACATCAATGAATGTCATCATATATTGAAAATAATTTTGAAATATCTTTAAAATATATTTTTTTAGAAAATATCATTCTTTCAATGAAAAGGTATTTTAAATACAAAAAATTATTTTCCTATAAAATACCTCAAATAATTTTAAAGAATACATGTCATCATTTCGAAAACCTTTTTCCTAGAAAACATAAAAAATTGGCTTCAAATAATTTTAAAAAAATTTATATTTGAAAACACATTGTAAACTTATTAAGTAAGCTTGAAAATGTTTTGAAAATATTTTTTACTTGAGAAAATATAAAATAATCTTGAAAACATTTTGAAATTTTTTTTTCATTAAAATACTCTGAAAACATCAAAATGAAGCTTGATAACATTTTGAAAACCATTTCTTTAAAAAAACATTGAAAACATAAAAATAAATATTGATCATTTTTTGTAAACTATTTCATTTAAAATAATTTTAAAATCTATAGATAAAGCTTGAAATTTTTCTGAAAACCATTTCATTGAAACTACTTTTAAAACATATAAATAAATCTTAAATATAGTTGAATACTTTTTAAAACAAAAAAAAAATTTGAAATGATTTTTCTTTGAAACCCACTTTAAAAATAAATTATATCAAGAATATTAGGATAAAATTTTATTTTAAATATAATAACTTTTTAATCATTTAAATGAGTAATAAAGGGAATGGTGGTGGGTAAATCTGTTCTTATTGTACAAGGTAAAACGAGTAATCCTTTTTTTATGGTAAAAAGGTTATAAAAAATCTTTGATCAGAAATTGATAAGAAAAATTATTTGAAAATTGGTAAAAGAATAAAAAGAAAAAATATTATTTTAATTATCACATAGGATAATAATAATATGATTGGAATCCATTTTTAAAAAAATCATTTTTAAAGAACATCGATTTTTGACCGAAAAGAGGGTAATTTCAGTATTTCCTAAAAACAGTTTCGTAACTGTCTTATATACCAAAGAGTTAAAAAATGGTACCAATACATTATAATATTATGAATATCCTGAGGATAATAAATTTTTTTAATTATCATGAGATATTGATCATAATATTTTATCAAGGAATGCATAAACCTAAAAAATCTCAAAAGGCAGTGAGATTATTTCAATAAACTCTTATAACTTGGTAACTTAGGATCATACTTTCCATGTAAGAGAAAAGAAATTAAATAAATATTAAAATATCATTAAAAGTATGAAATTAATGATATAAAATGTAAAATAGAAGTATATACACCTTAAAAAATAATTTTGGTGCGTAACAAAACATGAGTCTCAAAGAAAGAAAAATTGAGTAAAAACTATTTTACCGATTTAGTAAATTATGAAACAAAAACCCCATGAAAGAAAGGTCATAAAATGGATTTTCGAATACCCATAAATTTAATTGTAATATTAATATAATAAAATCTTGATATTTACAAACACCACCCAAAATTAAAGAGTGAAGAGCATATAATGTATCTCATAAAAATAAAAAGTGAGATGAAATCTCATTTCCTTGTGTCTTGTGTCTCATCGTACCCATTAAAACCAAAAGTACAATAAATATAAATTTATTATAAATTTTGTTAAGAACCATATTATTATATCTAATATGATATATGGTTTTATTATAACATTATATTACCCTCTTGTTAATCTCCCTATGTTAAGGCTTTAATTCGGGTAATATTCGCTTTATTTATAATGTGTGTCTTTATTTGTTATATTGTTTGTCCTTATACTGAAATCATGATTTCAGATTTTAAAAAAATGATATAAATATAATTTATATAAATTATATATGTATTAAAATAATCTAAATAATAAATAATTATAAAATATAATACACCATTCATGGAGATGGTAGCTCATACGTACAAATGAATGCTATTTTTATTTAATTGTTGTGTTTAGAGAAAGAAATTAAAAAGAAATATATGTATATATACATATATAATTATTAAAGTAGCTTTATGAAATCATATATTTCATAAATATTTATTAAAACCATCCTTAATACAATACATGTAATGTATGAATGAATCATAACTCTTCAAGAGGGCGGTAGTCCTCACTTCCTCAAATGAAATTATTGTATTTTTATTAGATGGAAAGAATAAAGGTATGTTCCAAATAAAAATTAAATAAGAAAAAATACATTATAAATATAATATATATCATATATAAATATAATTTCCATCATAATGGACACCATGATAGATGTTAATGAAAAAATGAACATCATTGTTTGGTAAGGCATGAGTTCACCATACACAAAAACAACATGTTCGTTACCCAATAGATGTATATTTCTATAATTTTAGGTTAAAATATTTACATAACAACATAATATTATATTTATTATATTTAGTTTTTTATATAATCATACAATAAATATATTTTTTGGGGTGGAGAAGGAAAATAATAGAAATGACTTGAGAGAATATGTTAACTCTTAATCGGGTAACTCAATTTGGTTTATGTAAAAAGGATTCCTTAGATTTCAATACATAAAATGAAAGGATTATAAAAGGAATTTATGATTTCTAGGAAGTGTATTGATTAGGTAATGGTTGAAATTAATAGGTTTTTAGGTGTTACGAAGTGAGAGAGGTGGATACTTTTTTGTAGGGAAGGAAAATGACTCACTTGGAATTTTTAGAAACAAATTCGGCGTACACATGTTGTTACCTAAACAAATTCCTCAAAAACCAAATAAATAAATAATTTAATGTTTATGGAAGAAATATGGACATTATATTTATATTTTACAATTGGATAGATCATTTGGGCCTCTAATTTTAAGGTTTTATCCCAAATTAAGCATAAATTGGCTTTAATCTATATAATTAATTTATATCACTTTCACTAATATTTTGGTAACAAATTAACCAGGTATTATTTAAAATAAATATTATAATTAATAAAATCCTTTATATATTTTTTTAAATTAAAATCATAGATGTTTAAAAATTAATATTAATGTTAATCCCACAAACGGGATGAAATAAAGTGTTTTTAAAGTATAAAAATGTTTAAAAGTCTATTAAAATTTTGTATTAAATTTCAAAGTGAAATTGTTTATAATGAATTAAGTTGTATTAATAGATGAAAAATTTATCTAATTGGACCTTAAAACAAATTTATAATATTATTTAATAGTAATAATTAATTAAACAAATGTAGTTTTTAAATAAAAAGCAGTATTTTTTCGTTATTCATCCAAAAACAACGTTTCTCAGAAAAATCCCTAAAATTCACCCTCGGATAATTTTGACATTTAGAATTAAAAAATGAAGTATATTTTTTAATATTAAATTTCTATGTGTGTCTAAAATTAATTTTAATATTTTTCACAGAAGGTCATTAAAATCTCTTAATTCGGGAAAATGTTATTTTTAAATATAAAAGGATGTTACCAAACATCATATCTTTCATTGTCAAAATGTTTTATTTATATTAATAAATTATAATATTTTAGAATTTTTTATTACTATTACAATAAATTTGTTTAATAGATACTTTATAATTATCTCATTTAAGTAATTATATATAAAAAAACATTTTGTAGTAACTCAATATTACATGCATCGTATGGAAAGTCGGTGTTGTGTGTAACGTACACCAAGTAGGTGTCTCGTGTAATGTATGAAAAGTTGGTGTTTACATGTAATGTACCATAATTTGGTTCCATGTGAAAGTAATGATTTACTTGGTGCATTTCAATACATAAAAGAAAATTTAATTTATTTACATAAAACAATCTTGTTACATTAATAATATTTCCCTTCATATTTAATCAGGGTTCAAATTAATTTAAAATTAATTAGTAAACTATGAATTCATATTATATTATGTAAACCATATATTTTCATAAGATAGTTAATATTATTCATAACCTTTAGTTTAATGTCAAGGTTTTATCTTATTATATTATATAATGAAAATTTAATATTATAATATTCTTCAAAAAACCTGGGTCTTGAGTGTTATGCAAGTAATCAAGGAAAGTCATTGTTGCGTATAATGGAAGATAACATTGGCGTTTTGTGTTGAGAAAGATAAAGTTTAGGTTTCTTGTAGACCACAATTAACTCATTGTTGCATATAAAAAAACCCAAACATAGTACTATAATATAAAATTCACTATCTTCAGTGTTCCATGAAATGAAAAATAACAAAAAAGATAAATTAATTCAAGAAAAATTAATTCACAAAATCTCAGGGTGCTGAAAAAACCCATGATTATGTAATGTTTAATGCCTAGGTCTTATAGTTGGTATCAAAAGACTGTTTAGATAACCGTAGAGGTTAGGATAATGATAATAACTTTCCCTTGAAATATTTAATGTTAGTGTTAAGTTAAAATAATATAGAATTAAAATATTACCATGTCATTCATATAAACTAATTATATTTAGAATGGTTTTCCACAAAGGAAATAGGTAAGATATAGTCAGATATAATTGAGAAGAAAATATCCATCTAAATAATTATCCCAAGATAGTTGGAATAAAAAAATAATAGTTTGTGGTAGTGATGGATCAATTGAAACAGGTGGAAAATGGTGGTTATGTCAATGCTAGAGAGAAACCCGATCTACCATGAAGAAAAATTTATTTTGTAGATAATTTCATGAGGCGCCATACCACATTATTCAGTGGTTCATCTAACCTTGGGGTAGATGACGGATGAATCAATGAATTGAATAAGATATTTGAAGTCATGGAATATTTCAAGCATCAAAAGACAACTCTTTCTATTTATCGTTTTGAAGGTTAGGGTGATTAATGGCGTTCCTTGGTTAAGAATACCAGAGATAAATATGATAATGATTCAATATAAATTCAATCATTCAAGGATATTTTACCAAATAAATATTTACCTAAGGTTGTTCATATCTGCATGGAAAAATAATTCCTATAATTAAGGTAGAAATATTAATATATATGGATGTATATAAAGAAAACTTCGCAAAAATTCTAGGTATATTCCAAATTTTATTCAAGATACTGATAGTAAAATTAAAATATTTTACTCAGGGATAAAACAAATTCTATGAAGAGTATTATTCTTATAAGAATTTAAAAATTATGTAAAAGTGGATTTTTGTGCTGAGAAAGTTGAGTTTGAATTAGCTGATGTGTACATTCCATGAAATAAAAACATTTAAAAAAGGCCCGGGTGGTAGGAAATAGAGATGTAACTAGCTAATAAGTCTAGAGGTATGCCACCAAAATATTCTAAGGGTGGAAAACATCATTTCAAAGAATTTTTGACAATATTTGGGAAATATTTATGATGTGGTCATTTTGGTCACATGGATCATGACTGTAATGAAAAAGTCCTGAATAACGAAATAATGGGGTAACTAATATCCACCTAATAGTGCAGTATTTTAGTTTCATTGAGTTGGTTCATTATTGTAATTCATGTCTAAAGTTAGTTTCACAGGATGAAAATCATCAGGATCAGAAACTGAAAGGTATAAAAAAGTGATTTGATACAACTACCGTAGATTTTGGTCCATCAAATGATGTAGTGACTGTAACTTCCTGATATTTTCATAAGGAAACACTCTGTTTGATATCGTACACAATATTCCACATCAAATATAAAAGAACAATTAAATACTGTTATTGAAATTTTACCGTTATAACAAAGCAATTAGAATGGCGGGTAAGAACATGATTAAATTCATTAGAAAAATATTGTTTAAATACGTTTATAAAATTAATTAATTCATCAACAATTAATTCTAAATTAAATAAATATGAATTGAATATAAATGATGTGTTATTATGGATAATTATTTTTATATTCCCAAAGTAATTTTATATTAATAAATTAAATCACTTGATATTATTGAATCAAATTAATGAAATTTATATATTATATAATCCATAAAATATTTTTATATTAATTTAATAAATTTTATAGGCGTAAGATAAAAAAATCGAATTTTAACTATAAAAGAGGTATTTTTCAAAAAAGTTAGTTTTTCCGCTTTTTTGTGAGGAACATTTATTAAATCTATTTTTTGAAAATTTTATAAATTTGATTTGAAGAAATAAAAAACTTATTTTAAATAGGAATATCATAATTATCTTTGGTTTCATTTTTTTTTATTTTTTTTGATAAGTTTCCTTTTTAATGAATAGTGAAAATACATAATTTTAATTAAATGTAGATTTTCCATATAAATAATTAATAGTGTTAAATTATATATTTTTTTGTTTTATAGTATATTTATATAAATTTTGTATCATTTAATTTAATTTAGGTCATTAGAATACATTTTAAATTTAATTTAGATATAAAAACATTTCAATCTTTTGAATGTTTTCACTTTAAAAACCAATTTCACCATTCCATCAATGAGATTAATATTAAATTAATTTTAGAAAATTATGAGTTTGGTATTTTGAAATTTTTTTCCATATTTGGAATCATAACATTAAAATTAATTATGTAGGTACCTTTTATTTCTATATAAAATATTAATTTTGAACTTAGTGATTTTTATTACCACAATTAAGAGTAAATCAAAAAGTTAATGGTGAAAAGTAATATTTTTAACAATATAAATTAAACTTACATTTGTCATAATTTTATTTTAAGAGTTATGGTAGGTCAAAATCATTTTTGGGACTATTTTATGACCACTAAAATCCACATAGATGTCTTTAACCTACTTATAGTATTTTATTTTAAAGAAAAGTTAAGGATTTCGTACTTATGATTTAATAACTATAACATTTTTAATATAAGACTGTTTGTAATATATCTTTGACTATAAATATTAATTTTTAAGAAAAATTATTTGTCTATATCATGATAATTTATTTTTTATTTATATTGATAAAATTAATAATGTAAATGATGACACAATGATGATTATGTATTTGTTTAATTAGTCAAACAATAAAATAAATGAAATTAAAAATAAAAATAAATATAATATAAAAAATTAATTTAGTAAAACAATTTTATATATCACCTTGAAATATTGGGTAGTGTGTTAAAATATTTTTTTAACATATGTATTTTTTATATTATTTTTATAAAGTCTCAAAATGTATAATATCAAAGTATACAATAATGATATTTAAAAATAAATAATATCTTGTTAAATGATATTAAATTTACATAAATATAAAATTTGTCAAAATTATTGGGATAGGTTTTAAAATTCCTTCAATAATCAATTTATTATTCTTCGGGAATTTTCTCAAGACTATATTAACCCTTAACGAGAAAACATCCAAGTTGACATGGTAAGAGTTAAAGTGGTTAAGTAAGTGTTAAAGAAAAAAAGAAAAGGACTAAATAATAAAAAAACATATATGATATCATTTTATTAATTAATTTATACCTCTAAGAATCCTATATTTAAAAAAAAATCTTTTTTTAGCCATTTCAATAAAAAATAATTTATATTAATTTAATATTTTGAATAATTCCAAGAGTTCCCCTCCCTTTTTTATAAAAGGAAACCTATTATCTTCTTATCATATAAACTAAAACAAATATTTGGTTCATAAAATCACTTCAAAAATACATTCATATAATCCCTCTCCAACTTATAGATATATTATTTTAGGAATAACACCTACCTCAGTGAACCTAAGGTGTTAAACAATGGAGATTGTTTGAGGAAGAGGAATCATTTTTAATAAAGTATTTCTATTTTATTTCTTCTTACACTTCATTCAAATCTTCCTCAAACATGATTAAATAATTAATATAGTACCCAAAAATAATTATATGTTATTTTTTTAATATCATCACCTAAATCCATCTCCACTCCAATAAAATAAGAAAAGAATAAATCATTCTTGTGTATGGCGGACTACCTTCTTGAGAACATATATAATACATTTCCCATCACTATCTCTCAAGAATGGTTATAATAATGTAATTAATTTTTATATATGATTTTAATTCCATATTTATCAATATTAATGTATAATATATCATTTAAATTCTTACCTTTATTTGAACCTTAAAATGATAATGGCATTCGTGCATACATGTGACCTATCACCTCTATGAAGCGATGTGATTCATTTTTCATCACCACATGACATGAATGATATATATGAGTATATTTAAAATCACTAATATGATACTAATGATATTATTATAATTATAGATATATAAAATAATACTTACCTTCTTTCTATAATGATCATTGAAATATGAAATTGTTACACATGCGTACGTACGATCTACTATCTCTTTGATTATAAAAAAACTCATTTTTCATATTAATATTTAATAGATTGTATTAAAAGTATTTATTTATATATGAAAATGATAATGATTTCATTATTATTATAGTTTAGATTATATACTATTGACCATTTTTTTAATACCCCAAGGTTTTGAAAATAAATATTGAATGCATGAAGCACTGAGTCCCTACAAAAAAACAAATTTTATAGTCTAGCTGTTAAACACAACTTTGAATATTCTATGTTTTGAATTTCAAAAAACAGTCATCTAGAGTTATGATCAATAAGTCATTTGGAGTCTGATAAGACAAACATAATTTTTGATGAATAATAACACACCCTTATAAATAGTAACATATCCTTATGACTAGTAATGAATAGTAAATTGGCCAAAAAAATTGAAATATCACCCATGAATGTATAAATACAATTTAGACATCTTAAAAGTGAAAAAATGATCATGGTATAAGTATTCAAATTTTTTTATGTCATAAATATTTTATTTACAATTTAATGATTAATTAAATAATTTAAAATTGAAATATATTTTCATAAAATGTAATCATAAATTGTTACTTTATAGTCTTATGGTTATAAGATAATTTTGTGGGACCATGATTAATTTTTCAATGTGTAATAAAATTAGTTATAGTTTTAATGTTATTTTTTTGAAATAAATCATGATTTTATTTAAATATTAAATTTAAAATATTTAAAAACTTAATTTCAAAAAATGGATTTCATTTTTTAATACTACACATGGAAAAATGGTTGGGTTTAATTTTTGTTATTTTCTGAAAATACTTAAATTTTTTTGTGAATAGTAAAAATACAGTTTTGAGTTTTCGATATATTTAATGACCTTTTAATGATATAATAATTAAAAAAAAATCTGGTAGACTTTTGTAGAGTAAAATATAACATAATTTATCCCAAGATGCTAATACCATGGGCACATACAATGGTAATGACCTTGGTTTTACTGAAACCACCAATGAGGTGTCCTTTTAAATTAATAAAAAACTCACTCTCATTTACTATAAATACCCACTCATTCCTTTGTTTTATTTCATTACAAACTCATAATCCTAAAAAATATTGTATTTTTACCTCCCTAGTAGTCCTTATAAGGTTTCAACAATCCCCTAAGGTCCCAACATTCATGTCTTAGGAGTTACTCTATAAGGTAAGGGAATTCTCAACTTCTCTTTTCCACTCAAATTCTCTTTTATGTGGTATGTATTTCATGTTTTCATACCGTGTTCTTATTTCCATATTATTTTTTCCCTATAATATTTTATGATTATTTATTTAATGGGTAACCCATTTCCCCTATATTTTTAATATTTTCTAAAACCATGTTGCGATGTCGTTATGCTGCCAAATTTTCGTAAGAGATCTCTCAACTTTTCTTTTATTTTCAAGTTCATTTCTTTTATTTTTCTTTCATCACATCTTTTAATCCAAATTTTAATGATAACTCCAGTACCATAAATGTACTAGAATTTTTTTGATAATGTAATAATTTATCATCATCAATATTTTCCCATTCTTTTATACTATAAATGAAAACACCATCTGAGATGTGTTAATTTATCACATTCAAGGACGACGGGTTTCCAATTTCTATCACCATCTTAAATTCTGGCCATGAAACCATTTTTATGGTCTAAAGAGACTTTAATATATTTATTATAACCTATTCAATATTAATGAACATATATTTTTACGTATTATTAAACTATATTACCAAACTAGTTCTTAATAATCAAAATATCGAAAAAATAATATAAGTGATTGTCATTAATATTTCATCCAATGATTCACCATTATGTAATGTAAAAAAATGATATAAATTAACATTAACACCTATTTGTGTTCAAAAATAATATTTAAATTCAATTCTTGGGATTTACATCCATTACAGATGAACTACATTATATAAAAACAACTGAACCGATTATGAAAATCAAGAAAATGAACACTCTAGAACGACATAATTCAATCATATAACTAATCAATAAATAAGATAATCGACATAATAAAATCTTGATTAAATAAATGAATGTATAATAGATTATTAATTATGTTTTTAATATGTATAATTTTATATTCAGTGACCTTAAGTTCAAGAGTGGAACACATTTGGACTTATGGTAAGGGCATTCCACCAGAACCTCCATTTTCATTCTGGTTACTTTCATTATCTAATTACCTTAATGAAATTCTTATGTCTTATTATTTAATCCTCATAAATTCTATGTGAGTGTTCTATATATGTTCATCAAATATAATCCTTACTTATTTTATGGATAGTTACACGTTTTAAAAGGAACTTTCAAAATTATTTCCGAAATACAAGCCTGATTCAAGGGAATTTCTTAAATTGTTACCTATTTTCAAAGGGACTCTATAATATATTTTTGGAAACCATTATCTTTATAAAATCATTCATTTTATTATGAAAATACTAACTTACCTCACTTATAGTTTTATACAAATATTTTTCCAAAAGAACTTTTCTTTTCAAAGTAATAGATTATTTATCTCAATAATTACTGAAAATTTTATAAGAGTATCTTCATATTTTTCAACAATCTTGGTGATTATTTTGTATTAATAGGATTAAAATTTCATGGTAGTATATATAATATTTAATTTAATGTTTTTTATTTTTTTATGGGGAGGTTGTATCTTAAAACCATTCACCAATTTACTCGGAATCGTACCTCTTTATGCTTATTGTTCTGGGAATGTTATTTGCATTTCATATATTAGTTTAAATATGAATGTATATATTGTTTATGTTTATACCTGTTCATATGATGAATGAATTGTAAATAGTAAGTGTCAGTTGGGGCCCACTATAACTAATCAGAGTATCGATAGGTCTCATGAGACAAACTACGGTCTTAGCACAAGGCCTTGACAAAATGATTATTTATGATCTTGCCAAGAGGCCTCGATGGTATGGTTATGATGTCCCACATTATGCATTAACTCTTTACAAAAATATTATTGATGGTTCCTGTGGTTATTCTACTAGTAGATTACCCATGATTATGGAATTATTTATTCAGCACTTATTCCTGCCGAAATGTGTTCATGTTTTTGTTGAAGGTTTGTGTTTGTAGTATTTAAATATGCCTAATGTTTATGTTATGACATGTTTCTCTATATTTATTACCCTTAATGAGAATTTGTGCTTACCCCTTTCTTATGTTTCTTTTTCTCAGGACCTGAATAATTTTATTATGACTGACTTTCTAAAATAACATAGGTGTTATGGATGTTGTTGAAGAAATCTCTATGTTGTTTTCCATTTCAAGTTGTAATGGTCAAATTATGTATGTATCTTGTTTCTAATTATACTAAACTACTCGGTCCCTAGAGATTCATATTCCTTGTTTATTTTCCAACGTAATTAAGTAAGGATCCAACTTTGGGAAACTATTGTTGGGTTCTTATTGTTTGTATCAATGGAAGTTTAGTAGAAAACATAGAAACCAGATTTAAAAAATGTAGAATAGGGGAAAAAACCCTAATATTGTCTTTGAGGATAAACATGAAATAATGTCCTGGTATTATGGTAGGGAATAGATTATGTGAATAATTCTATAAAATACATCCATGTCTTGATACTAAAAGTGGACATAGTTCTATCACAAATGTACCTAGGAGTGAAAACTCTGACAAGGAGTTTCGAGCTTAACCCTAAGTATCCTAGTACATGACAATAGGCCTTAATGCACAATTATTTTTACACTCCTAGTGCTTATGAAAATTCACATTTTCTTTACAAGCCATTATAAAGGATTTAAATGTAATTTTTTCCCTCAAAGAAACCATGTTTATGATTAGGAGATTAACAATTTAGAGAATTCCAATTTATTCTATGTATTTTTTTACATTCAAATTAAACATTATGATTTATATTCTAATATAGTGTATGAAATTATTTAGAAATGGAACCTAGTGGATTTAATGGAAACCACATTATTGCACATGTCCCATATAGCGATTTCCCTCCAATAGAAGATAATGATGTTGGATCTGGTGCTGTGACTAGTGCTGAAAAACTTATAACTATTCTAGGACATATCAATCAGGTTATGAATAATACCCTTACCTGTATAGAGCATCTAGATCCACAGTTTAGGGGATCTATGTTAGACCGGTTTATGTGCCAACAACCACCATCATTCAATTTTACTACAAACCCATTTTTATCCAAGTAGTGAATACGTTCCCCAGGGAAGGTAATTCTCACATTATAATGTAACAAAAAAGAGAAGTTTTTCGTAATAGTTTATCCTATATTAGAAGATGTGGATCACTGGTGGTCATTAATCGAAAACAAAAAGGTGGATGAAGAAATAAAAGAGACAGAATGGAGGTGTTTTAAGGAAATATTTATAGAAAAATATTATCATCATGAACAATGAGAGGATATGAAAAAATAGTTTTTTAATCAGAGTAAAAAAGAGGATGAGAATGTAGAAAAGTATGAAAACAAAATTACAAGGCTGGAAAGGTATTCTAAAAACTACATACATAACCCAATGAGAAAGATTGATCGATTATTTTATTGTTTAAAACTATTCTTCTAAAGGGCACTAGTCACTCATAGTTTCTCATCATATAAAGATATAGCCTCAAGTGTTATCAAGACAAAAAAAGGAAGTTTATAAGTCTTATGAATTTAAAGTAAAACAAGAGAAGAAGAGGCCTACTAAAAACATTGGAAAAAAATAAGGAAACGGGGATGAAGGGAAGAGTTGACCTTCCATACTGCAATAATTGTGGGAAAAAACACTCTTTCACTTGCCTGAAGAGAATGGGATTTTGTTACAAGAGAAGAGAAAAAGGCCACCGATATTAGGATTTTAAGGGGAAGAAATAATCTACCAATGTTTAATGATACAATTTTAGGGATATGGAACAATATTCACATGAATTTGTTAAGTGTCAGAGGAACGTTCCCCAAACAAGGCCTAGGGGGTAAGGCTAAGATTATGTGGTCACAACTATGGAGGTTGAATTTCCTAACAAAGTGGTGATAGGTACTTTAATTGTTTCCTCGAACTTAGCCAATGCATTATTGGATTCTGGATCATCATATTCTTTCTTATCTTCCCAGTTTTCCAATAAAATTAGATATTTTCAATTTGATTTAATAAGGTATTTTTCAGTCAAAACTACTAAGGGAAGTATCATTGCAACAAAAATTGTGTCAGTAAGTCCCCCTTATGGCATATAAACGTTTTTTATTTGCTGATTCTATTGTCATACCCATGATTTAATTTGATATAATCCTAGGTATGGATTGGATTTTGAACCATGATGCACAAATTTATTGCAATAAAGAGGGAGATATAATTCTTTTGGATGATGTGTAATCCCATATCTTTATGGTAGAAAAAACACCAACTAATTATCATCTATATCCACCCCTAGTAGCTCTACTGAATTCAATTATTGGGGAGGAAAGTAATAAAATAACAATGGGGGAGGAAAATAATTTTTAAATAGAGGATTTAACTTTTTTGAAATAATATTTTGACGTCTTTCCAAAAGATTTACATAAACATCCTACATAGTGGGAAATTGAGTTTTCTATTGACTTAATTCTTGGTTCAAGGACCATACCAAAGACCCCTTATAGAATGACCACTATAGATTTATTGGAACTTAAGAATCAACGAGAGGTATTGGTTGATAAATTATTTATTCTACCTAGTGTTTCAACAAAGTGATCCCCTATTCATTTTGTTAAGAAAAAATAAACATCTATGTGGTTGTGAATTGAGTACAGGGATATTAACGATATAAAAATAAAGAAAAAGTATCAACTACCTCTCATTGATGATTTATTTTATCATATTCATGGAGCCAAATACTTTTTGATGATTAATCTTCGATCTTGATATCATAAGTTTCTTGTGAGGAAGGAATACATTCCAAACATAGCATTTTGAACTAGGAATGAGCATTATTAATTTACAGTAATGTCATTTGGGCTAACTAATTCACCCTCTATTTTCATGGATATAATGAATAGAGTTTTCATGGAATATCTTGATGACATTATGGTGGTATTTTGTGATGATATCATGGTATACTCTAAAAGTTATGAAGATCATGAAAATCACTTGCGCAATATTTTGGGGATTCTTAGAAGAAATGAATTATATGGGAAGTTTAGAAAATGTAAATTTTGGCTTCAATTATTTTCCTTTCAAGGCCACATTGTCTCTAAAGATTTAATATCTGTTGATACTACAAAAAATAAGGTTGTTAAAGAATTTCTAACGTCAACGAACATAAATGAGGAATGTAGTTTTATTGGATTGATAGGTTATTATCGGTGTTCCATTCAGAACTTCACCCGTTTAGCCAACCTAATGACCAAGATTACACATAAAGGGTTTAAGTTCGTACGTACAAAATAATGTGAGGGCTGTTTTGAGAAATTAAAGAGGATATTGGTGAATGATCTGATCCTAACCCTACTATCGGGGAATGATGGATTTGTGATCTATAGTGATGAATCAAAGAAAGGAATTGGTTGTTTCTTTATGAATAATGATAGAGTTATAGCCTATGCATCAAGGAAGCTAAAAATTCATGAAAAAACTATCCCACTCATGATCTTGAGTTAGAAATAGTAATATTTTCTCTGAAGATATAAAATTATTATCTTTATGAAGAAAAATGTGATATATATACTGATCATAAGCGTCTAAAGTATATATTCATAGAGAAAGAACTCAACATGAGGCACCGATGATGGCTCAAACTAGTCAAGGATTATGATTGTAGTATACACTACAACCCAGGAAAGGAAAAAATGGTAGTTGATTAATTGAGCAGAAAGTATCAGGGATTTCTCTACAAAATGTGGTTTGACAAGGATCCTTTGTACATATATCTAGTGAGGATGGATATAGGAATTATCAAGGAAGGTGAAACATCACTAATTTTTCAAATAGATTCCAAACCATCTTTATTGGGGAGAATTAAAGCTTCTCAGTCTAATAACGAGAATATTCAAAAGAAAATAATGGTGTGAAAATAGGAAAATGGTTGGATTTTTTATGAAGATGGTGTTATGGAATTTGGAAAGAGGCTTTGTGTTTCAAATATACCTAAGATGAAAAGAGAGTTATTTGATGATGGCCACAGTTTGAATTTATTTATACATCTGGGAACCACTAAGATGTATAGAGATTTGGAGGAACATTTCTGGTGGGATAACATGAAGAGGGAAATTGTGGATTATGTATCAAGATGTTTAGTCTGTCAACATGTGAAGGAAAAAAGGCAACATCTAAAAGGATTCATGAAACCTCTACCTATTCCTACGTGGAAATGGAATTATGTCATCATGGATTTATTTCACTGGATTACCCAAAAATCCATGGAAGAATGATGTGATATGGTTAATTGTAGATCAACATACCAGATATGCACATATCCTCACTATAAGGGAGGATCTGCCAGTGGAGAACCTAGAAAGACTCTATATCAATGAATTTGTGAGACTTCATGGAGCACCTCTCTCAATTGATTCTGATTGTGATACATGATTTAAATCAAAATTCTAGAAAGTCTTTTGAAATATTTGGATACCGAACATCGATTGAGTGCTTCTTACCATCCATAAACTGACGAGAAATTAAACAGGACGACTCAAACCTTATAGGACATATTAACATCATGTTCACATGACTTACAAGGTATGTGTAATCAATACTTACCTATAGTAGAGTTTTCCTACAATAATTTTTACCATTTAAGTATTCAAATGGCACCATATGAAGTATTGTACAGAAAGAGATGTCGAACACCAACATGTTGGGATGAAGCTGGATAAAGGAGGCTTGTGGTTTAAGAGAATGTGGAGGAAACAAATGTTAAGGTAAAGACTAACAAGGTTATATCAAAACATCACAAAGTATAAAAAAGAGATATGATGATAATTGAAGGAAGGATCTGGAATTTCATTTAGGAGATCACATTTTCATGAAAGTATCTTAATGGAAGTTCATTATAAGATTCTGAAATAAAGGTAAAATAAGTGCTGGTACATCGGGACTTTTGAAATTATTGAGAGAATTGGAGCTGTTTCATATCGTTTGGATATACCACCAAGCCTGTCCAAAGTAAACAATGTGTTCCATGTCCCCTTGCTGAAAAAGCACATGCCAGACCTAACACATGTCCTCAATTCTGAAGGTATAGAGTTGAAACCTGACATATCTTACTGCAAAGAGACTATCTAGATTCTGGACACTAAAGAACAAGTGTTGAGGAATGAGACAACTCATACAGTAAAGATACTTTATAGAAATCATAAAATCGAAGAGGCAACATGGGAGCCAAGGGATCTTATAATGAAGACCTACCCAAATATTTTTGTGAGGTAACATTCTATGAATTTTGATGAAAAAACTTTTATAAGGAGAGGGGAATGTAACACCCTAAGGTTTGGAAAATAAATATTGAATGTATGAAACACTAAGTCCCTTCAAAACAACACATTTTATAATATGTTAGTTAAAAACAACTTTGCCTCTTCTATGTTTTGAATTAAAAAAAACGATCATTTGGTGTGACAATCAGTATGTTATTTGAAATCTGATAAGACAAACTTAATTGTTGATGAATAATAACATACCATTATGAATAGTAACAAATCCTTATGAATAGTAATTAATAATAAATTGTCCAAAAATAGAAACTTCACCCATGTATGTATAAATACAATTTAGACATCTTAAAAGTGAAAAAACGATCATAATAAGAGTATTTGTATTTTTGTATCTCATAAATATTTTATTTACAATTTTCTGATGAATTTAATAATTTAAAATGGAAATTTATTTTCAAAAAATGTAATCATAATTTTTTTATTTATTATCTAATGGTTATAAGATATATTTATGGGACCTTGATTAATTTCTCAATTTGTTAAAAAATGAGATATAATTTTTAAGTTGTTTTTTAGAATAAATTATGATTTTATTTAAAAATTAAATTAAAAATATTTAGAAAATTAATTTAAAAAAATTTATTTCATTTTTTAATACTACATGTCATAAAACTGTTGGGGTGAATTTTTAGAATTTTTATAAAATAGTTGAATTTTTTGTGAATAGTAAAAATACAGTTTTGAGTTTTTGGTACGTGTAATGACATAATAATTATATAATTATTAAAATAAAATTATGGTATTATTGTGTAAAATAATATATGATATTATGTGTCCTAAGTGGCTAATACCATGGGTAAGCCCATGGTTTTACAAAAAACACTAATGAGGTGTCCTTTTAAATTAATAAAAAAACTTTATGTCATTTACTTCAAATACCCACTCATTCCTTCATTTTATTTAATTAAAAACTAATCATCCTTGAAGATATGGTAGTTTTACCACCCTAGTATTCCTCCCATGGTGCCATCAATCCCCCAAGTCCCCAACCATCATGTATTAGGAGTTACTCTACAAGGTAAGAGAATTCTCAACATGTTTTTTTCTATTCAAGTTCTCTTTAATGTTGTATGTATTTAAAGTTTTCATACAATGTTATTATTTCCATATTATTCTGTCCCTATAATATTTTATGAGTATTTTATGAATTAGTTAACTATGTATCCTCTATTTTTAATGTTTTTTAAAACCATATTGCGATGCCGTTTGGCTGCCGAATTTTTGTAAGGGACCTCTCAACTTTTCTTTTATTTTCATGTTCCTTTCTTTTATTTTTCATTCTTCACCTAAATTCATCCAAATTTTGTGATAAATAGAGTAAAGTACATGTAATATAATTTCATTATGATAATGTAATAATTCATCATTATGTCTTCCTTCCCATTCTTTTATACTCTAAATGAAAACATCATCCGAGATGTGTTAATTTATCACATTTAAGGACGACATGTTTTCAATTTCTATAACCATATTTAATTCTAGTAATAAAACCATTTTTATGGTTTAAACAGACTATAATATATGTATTATAACAAATTTAATATTAAGGAACCATTATATGTATATAATATTAAATCATATGACCAAACTAGTTCCTAATAATCAAAATACTGCTAAAATAATGTAAGTGATTGTCATTAATATTTCAACTAATGATTCACCTTCATGCCATGGAACAAAAAGATATAAATTACCATTAACAAATATTAATATTAACAAAATAATATGTAAATTCAATTCTATTGATTTACATCGTTTCCACATGAACACTATTATATAAAAACAAGTGAACCGATTATTAAAATCAGGAAAATAAACACTCCATAACGACGAAATTCAATCTTATAACTAATCAATAAGGAAATAATGGACTTAATAAAATCATGAAAAAATAAAAAAAAATGTCTAATATATTCTTAATTATGTTATTAGTAAGTCTAATTTTATATTCTATGATGTTAAGTTCAAGAGTAGAACACATTTGGACTTATGGTATTGGTTTTCCACCCGAAACTCCATTTTCATTCGGGTTACATTCATTGTCTAATTACCTCAATGAAATTATTATGTATTATAATTTAATCCTCATAAATTATGTATTAGTGTTCTATATATGTTCACCAACCATAATCCTTCCTTATTTTATGGATATCTATATGATTTAAAAGGAACTGTCAAAATTGTTTATGAAATACAAGCTTGATTCAATGAAATTTCATAAATTCTTAACTATTTTCAAGGGAACTATATAATCACTCCCTAGAAAACATTATGTTTATAAAATCTATCTTTTTATTATGAAAATACTATATTACTCCACATCTGGTTTTATACAAATATTTTTTCAAAATAACTTTTCTTTTCAAAGTGAAAGAGTATTTAACTCAAGAATTATTTGTAGATTTTATAAGAGTATCTTCATCTATTTCAACACTCTTGTTGATTATTAAGTATTTTTGGGATTAATATCTCATTTTATCATCTAAAATTTTTAATTTAATTATTTATTATTATTTTTTCTATGGATGTTATATCTTAAAACCATTGACTAATTTACTCTGAATGGTTAGTGTTTATGTTTAATGTTCGGGGAAAGTTATTTACATTTAATATATTAGTTTAAATATGAGTTTATATATTGTTTATGTTTATCCTGGTTCATATGAGTAATTAATTGGACATATTTATTGTTGGGTGTGGCCCGCTATAGCTCCTCGTTGCATCGGTATGACTCATGATACAAACTACGGTCTTGGACAGGGTCTTGACAAAATGATTATTTATGGTCTTGGCACAAGTGACGGTATGGTTACGATGTCCCTCATTATGCATTCCCTCTTTATGATAATCGTATTGATGGTTCCTGTGGATATTCGACTTATAGAATACCCATGATTATGACATTATTTATTCATCTCTTATTCCTGCTATATTGTGTTCATGTTTTTGTTAAAGGCATATGTTTTTAGTTATTCAACTTTGCTAATATTTATGTTATTTTTTCTTCCACTATATTTCATACTCTTACTGAGCGTTTGAGCTCACCCCTTTCTTACGTTTTATTTTCTCAAGACATGAATAATTTTATAATGAATGACTTTCTGAAATAACCTTGGAGCTATGGATGTTGTCGAAGAAATTTCTATGTTGTTTTTTATTTCATGTTGTAATTATGAACCTATGTACGTATATTGCTTCCAATTCTACTAAAATAGTCAGTCCGACAGGATTCATATTCCTTGTTTTATGAAAATGTAATTAAATGATTCCCCAACTCTAGGAAACTGGGACTGGTTCTTTACAATTGGTATCAAAGGATGTTTAGTATAATACATGGAAACTAGATTTAGAAAATGTATATTAGGGAAAATTAACTATAAGATAGTCTTTGAGGATAAACATGTAATAACATCCTGGTATTTTGTTAAGGAAGATATTATGTTTATATTTCATGAAAATACATTTCTTTTGGGATACAACAAGTGGACGTGGTTCTGTCATAGATGTACCTAGGAGTGAAAACATCGACAAGGAGTTTAGGGCTTGACCCAGGGTATCTTGGTACATGAAAATGGGCCTTATCGTGCATCTGGTTTGACTGTCCCAGGGGATATACTTAGGACAATTGAAAATTTCTTTACAATCCATTATGAAGAATTTAAATATAAATATTTTCCTAAAAGAAACCATGTTTATTATTAATAGATTAACTATGTATAGAATTCCAATTTATGCTAAGTAATTTTCTACATTGAGATTATAAATTATGATTCATACCCTAATCTAGTGTATGTCATTATTTAGAAATGGGACCTAATGGAAGGAATGGAAACCACATGAATGAACGTGTCCCATTTAAAGATTTTCCCCTGATGCAAGATAATGTTGTGGGCTCTATTTCTGTGACAGGTGATGAGAAACTTATAACTGTACTGGGACAACTGAATCAGGTTATGAATAATAAACTTACCCATATGGAGCATCTGGATCCACAATGTGGGGACGATATGTTAGATATATTTATGCGACAATAACCTCCATCATTCAATGGGCCTACAAACCCATTTGTAGCTGAGTATTGGATATGTTCCCTAGAGAATGTATTTCTCACTTTGGGATGTAATGAATGGGAGAAAGTTGTTAGGTAAGTTTATCTTATATTGAGAGATGTAGATTAGTGGTGGTTGTTAATCCAAAACACAGAGGGAGAATAAATAGAAGATATAATATTGAGGGATTTTAAGGAAATAGTTCTATAAAAATATTTCCCCTATAAAAAATGAGAAGATATGGAAAGGCAGTTTCTGTATCTGAGGAAAAAAGTAGATGAGAATGTTTCAAAGTATGAATCCAACATTATAGGGATGAAAAAGCATAATGCAGACTACATATGTAATCCAAGAAGAAAAATTGATTGATTCTTTGATGGTTTAAAACCATTCCTCTAAAGAGAACCAGTCTCCCAAAGTTTCTCATCATATAAAGATATTGTTTCAAGTGCTATGAAGAAGGAAAATGAAATTTATATGTCTTATGAATTTAAAGGAAAACACGAGAAGAAGAGGGCTGCCGAAAACATTGGAAAAGGAAATAAGGAAATGGGGAGGAAGGTAAGAGTTGGCCTTCCATCCTACAGTAATTGTGGGAAGAAACACTCTGGAACATTCCTGAATAGGATGTGAGTCTTTTACAAGTGAAGAGAAAAAGGCCACCTATCTTGGGATTTTAATGGGAAAAAATCAAAAATGTTCAACGCTACAATTTTAGATAGATGAGACACTATACACTTGAATATCATAAGAATCAGGGGAATATTCCCCAAAAAAGGCCTAAGGGGTAAAACCAAGCTTATGCGGTCACAACTATGGAGGTTGAAGTTCCTAATATATTAGTGGGAGGTACTTTAATTGATTCCCTCAACTTATCCAATGATTTATTTGATTTTGGATCATCACATTCTTTCATATATTCCTAGTTTTCCAAGAAAATTATCTATTTGAAATTTGATTTAATAAGGGAGTTGTCAATCAATAATTTTAAGGGAAGTATCATTTCAACAAAGTTGTGTTAGGTTATCCCCATTATAGAATAAAAATTTTCTTTATCTACTGATTATATTTGCATACCCATGATTTACTTTGATATAATCCTCGATATGGATTGGATTTTGAACCATGATGTGAATATTTATTTCAAGAATAAGGGTGTTACAATTTTTTCAGATGATGTGGAATCCCTTATCTCTAGGATAGAAACATCACTATCTAATTCTCATCTAGATCCACCCCTAATAGTTCTACTGAATTCAATTATTAGGGAGGAATGGAATGCAATAACTATAAGAGAGGAAAAGAATGTTCAAATAGAGTATTTACCAATTGTGAAAGAATATGTTGACGTCTTTCCGGATGATTTACCTAGAAATTCTCTAGAGCAGTAAATTGAGTTTTCCATTGACTTAATTCCTGGTTCAAGGCCCCTATCAAATACCCCTTATAGAATGGACACTATAGAGTTAGTGGAACTGAAGAAACAACTAGAGAAATTGATCTATAAAATATTTTTTCACCCAAGTGTTTCTCTATGGGGAGAACCTATTCTTTTTGTTATGAAAAAAGATAGATCTATGAGGTTGTGCATTGACTAGAGGGAGATCAAAGCTACAATAATAAAGAATAGGTATCCCCTACCTTGAATTGAAAATTTATTTGATCAAATTTATAGAGCCCAACATTTATTAATGATTGATCTTTGATCTGGATATCATCAGTTGCTTATGAGGAAGAAAGACATTCCAAAAATAGAATTTTGAACCTGGTACGAGCATTACGAGTTTATAGTAATGCATTTTGGACTAACTAATGCACCCTCTATTTTCATGGATTTAATTAATATAGTTTTCAAAGATGAGATTAGTGAATACTCCGATCCTAACCATACCATCAGGGAATGATGGGTTTGTGATCTATAAAAATGCATCAAAGAAAGTACATGGTTGTGTCCTTCTGCAAAATTATATAGTTTTTACCGACACATCGAGGTAGTTAAAAATTAATGAAAAAAACTATCCCACTCATGATATTGAGTTAGCAGAGGTAATATTTTCTCTGAATATATGGAGAAATTATCTCTATGGAAAAAAATCTAAGATATATACGAATCATAAGAGTCTGAAGTATATCTTTTTACATAAAGAATTCAACATGAGGAAAAAATTATGGTTCTAACTACTCAAGGATTATGATTTTACTACACACTAACACCCAAGAAATGAAAAAAAGGTATTTTATGCATTGAGCAGGAAGGATCATGGATTTCTCCACAAAATGAGGATTGATAAGAATCATTTATACATGGTTGTAGTGAGGATGAATATGATAATTAAAAAATATGGTGAAACATCACAACTTTTTATAATGGTTAACCAACCATATTTATTAGAGATAATTAAATATTCTCAGTCTAATTACAATAATATTCAAAATAAAATTAATGGTGTGAAAGATAGGAAAATTGCTAACTTTTTATGTGGAGATGGAGTTCTAAAATTTGAAAAGATGCTTTGTGTTTCGGCTATACTTGAGCTGAAAAGGGAGTTATTGGATGATGTGCATCGTTCAAATTTCACTATAAATTTGGGTACCACTAAGATGTATATAGATTTGAAGGAACATTTATGGTGGGATAACATGAAGAGGGAAATTGCGGATTACGTCTCGAGATGTTTATTTTATTAACAAGTGAAGGTCGAAAGGCCATATCAAAAAGGAGTCATGCAACCTATAATTATTACTATGTGCAAATGGGATGACGTCACCATGGATTTTGTCACTGGATTATCCAAAACACTAAGGAAGAATGATGCAATACGGGTAATTTTGGATCAACTTAAGATATATTCACATTTCATTTCTATAAGGGAGGATCTTCCACTAGAGAACCTAGAATGAATCTATATCAATGAAGTTTTGAGACTTAATGGAGAACCTTTATCAATTTTGTCTTATAGGGACCCATGATATATATCAAAATTCTAGAAATGTATTCTGAAAAAATTGTATACCAAACTTTGATTAATTACTGCTTACCACCCAAAAATAGATGGGTAATCTGGTAGGATGATCCAAACCTTAGAGGACATGTTGAGATCATGTTCAATTAACGTCCAAGGTATGTGCGATCAATACATACCATTAGTGGATTTTGAATAAAAAAACAGTTTCCATTCAAGTATTCAAATGGTGCCATATGAAGCATTATAAGGAAAGAGATGTTGTACACAAACTTGTTGGGATGAAGTTGGAGAAAGGAGGATTATGATTTTAAAGCTTGTGGAGGAAACAATATAAAAGGTATAAAATATTCAAGGTCATATCAAAACAGCACAAAACAGACAAATGAGCTATGCTAATATTCAAAGAAGGAATCAGAAAAGTCATTTAGTAAAGTTACTTTGGAGAAATCATAAAATCGAAGAAGCGACATGGGAGGTTGTGGGGATTATGATGAAGACCTACACAAATCTTTTTTTGAGGCAACGTTTTTGTGAATTTTGAGGAAGAAATTTTTGTAAGGAGGGGAGAATTTTACACCATAAGGTTTTGAAAATTAATATTTAATGCAGGAAACAATACGTCCCTACAAAACAAAACATTTTATAATTTAGTTGCTAAACACAACTTTTCCTCTTCTATGTTCTTAAGTTCAAAAAAATGATCATCAAGAGTTATGATCAGTAAGTCAATTGGAGTATGATAAGAGAAACTTAATTTTTGATGAATATTAACATACCCTTATGAATATTAAAATATCCTTATGAATAGTAATGAATATTAAATTGGACAAAAAATATAAACTTCACCCATGAATGTATAAATATAATTTAGACATCTTAGAAGTGAAAAAAACAATCATAGTATAAGTATTAGAATTTTTTAAGACATAAATATTTTATTTACAATTTAATGATAAATTTAATAATATAAATTGGAATTTTATTTTCATTAAATGTAATAATAAATTTTCACTTTACTTCATTATGGTTATAATATAATTTTATGGGACCTTGATTAATTTCTAAATGTGTTAAAAAATGAGTTATAGTTTTAATGTTAATTTTTTTGAATAAATTATGATTTTATTTAAAAATTAAATTAAAAAAATTTAGAAATTTAATTTCAAAAAATATATTTCAGATTTTAATATTACAAATGAAAAAATTGTTGTGGTAATTTTTTGGGATTTTTCTAAAATAGGTGAATTTTTTTGTGAATATTAATGACACAATTTTGAGTTTTCGGTATATTTAATGACATCTTAATAATGTAATAATTAAAATAAAATGCTGGTATTCATTTTTATATTAAAATTTGATATGTTTTACCATGTGGATAAAACCATGGGAACATAACATGGGAAATCCCATGGTTTTACAAAAAACCACTAATGAGGTGTTCTTTTAAATTAATAAAAAGAACCCTCTCATTTACTATAAATACTCACTCATTACTTTGTTTTCATTCATTCCAAAATTATAATACTTGAATATATGGTAGTTTTACTTCCCTATTAGTCATCCCAAGGAGTCCTGAATCTCTCAAATGTCCCAACCTTCATGTCTTAGGGGTTACTTTACAAGGTGAGAGAATTCTCAACTTCTATTTTCCATTGAAGTTCTCTTTTATGTGGTATGTATTTCATGTTTTCATACCATGTTCTTATTTCCATATTATTAGATACATATAAGATTTTATGAGTCTTTTATGAATGGGTTACCATTATCCCTTTTATTTTTAATGTTTTTTAATACTAGGTTGCGATGTCGTTAGTCTGCCGAATTTTCGTAAATGTTCTCTCAACTTTTTTATTTTTTTCAAGTTCCTTTATTTTACTTTTGTTTACTACCATCCTTTCATTCAAATGTTTTGATAAATCTAGTACCTTACATGTAATATAATTTGTTTGTGATAATGGAAAAATTCATCATCATCTCTCCTTTCCCATTCTTTTATACTATAAATGAAAACACTATCTAAGATGTGTAAATTTAAACCATATGACCAAACTAGTTCCTAATAATCAAAATAACGCTAAAATAATCTAAGTGATTGTAATTATATTTCATCTAATGTTTCAACTTCATGCCAGGTAACAAAATTATATAAATTATCATTAACACCTATGTATGTTTATAAATAATATATAAATTCCATTTTTTTGATTTAAATCCATTCCACATGAACTCCATTACATAAAAACAAGTGAACCTATTTTGAAAATAAAGAAAATGAACACTCCAGAACGACAGAATTCAATCTAATAACTAATGAATAAAGACATAATGGACTTAATAAAATCATGATAAAATAAATAAATTTATAATAGGTTTTGAATTATGTTATTAATTATTCTAATTTCATATTCTAAGACCTTAAGTTCTAGAGCAAAAAACATTCCAACTTAAGGTAAGGGGTTTCCACCCAAAACTCCATTTTCATTCGTGTTACAATCATTGTATAATTACCTCAGTAGAATTATTATATATTATTATTTAATCCTCATAAATAATTCTTTAATGTTATATATAGGTTCACCAACCATAATCCTTCTTTATTTTATGGATATTTACAATTTTTAAAAGGAACATTCAAAATTGTTTCCGAAATACAAGCCTAATTCCATATAATTTCTCAAATTATTACTTATTTTCAAGGGAACTCTATAATCTGTTTTTCGAAACCATTATAATTATAAAATCACCCATTTTATTATTAAAATACAACCTTAATCCACTTCGAGTTTTATAAAAATATTATTCCAAATGAACATTTCTTTTCATAGTAAAAGAGTATTTATCACAAGAATTACTTGATGATTTTATAAGAGTGTCATTTTCTATTTCAACACTCTTGTAAGTTATTATGAATTATTGGGATTAACATTTCATGGTATCATATATAATATTTTATTTAATGGATTATTATTATTTTGTCAGGGGATTTTCTATCTAAAAACCATTCATCAATTTACTCTAAATGTTTAGTGATTATTCTTAATGTTTGGGGAATGCTATTTACCTTTCATATATTTGTTTCAATATGAATGTATATGTTTTTTATGTTTATCTAAATTAATATGAGTAATGAATTGAAAAAATTATATGTCTTGTGGGGCCCAGTATGTCCGCTTGGTTCATTGGTAGGTCTTATGATGCAAACTACAGTCTTGACATAAGGCCTGAACAAAATGATTATTTATGGTCTTGGAACGAGGCCTCGACGGTATGGTTATGATGTCCCACATTATTAATTCCTTATTTAGGAAAATATTATTGATGTTTCTTGTGGTTATTAAACTTTTATAATACCCATGATTCTGGAATTATTTATTCATCTCTTATTCCTTCCATAATGTGTTCATGTTTTTGTTAATGAAATATGTTTTTAGTTATTCAGCATGCCTAATGTTTATGTTATGATATCTTCTTTTGTATTGAATACCCTTAATAATATTTTTATCTCACCACTTTCTTATGTTTCATTTTATCATTACATGAATATTTTTATTATCAATGACTTGCTGAAATAACCTAGGAGTTATGGATGTTGTTGAAGAAATTTATATGTTGTTTTTCGTTTCAAGTTGTAATAAAGAACTTATGTTTATATATTTTTCCAGTTATAATAAAATAATTAGTCCTTTGGGATGCATATTCATTGTTTATATTCTAATTTAATTAAATAAGGAACCAAATCCAGGCAACTGGGCTCGGTTCCTTACAATTTTTACTATAGGCATCATAACAAATTCATTTTGGACTCATGTACTGAATATCATCAAAATGTTCAACATGAACTTAAATAATTAATTAATTATTATAATATAGTAATAAGTTATATAAAAAGAATAATAATCATGTAAAATTTTCTAATGATAGTAAATAATTAACATAATTTTGTTATTCAGTATGTTAAATGAAATACACAACAAATCTGATACCAGGTAAGGGATTTTGTCTTAATTTCCTTTCACTGAAAAAATTCATGATGTTATGCACCTTTATTCTCATATATAGTGTATATGAAGAATTTTTGAAATTATATATCAATAATTTACCTATTATAATGATATTTAGTGCTTAATTTAATTCTTTAATGGGTTTAATGATTCAAGTGTTTCTTAAGCAATAAAGGGATTTCATTTACAAAAATTCTCTTTTATGTTTTTTATTCAATACAATCTTTCTTCAATGTCCATGTTTTTTAAATGATATTTGGATTGTTTTATTCATGATGTTTTTCTTGGAAATTATAAGTTGTGGGTCCACCATGATATCAATCTAATTAATTGGGTAATTATTTTCTTCTCTGAAGAATAATATTTGCAGCTGGATGTATGGTTATTCTAATTTGTAATGGTTTTGTATGGGATTGGTAAGGGTTCCATGTGATGATGTCCCAAGGAACCAAAATTAATTTTATATTTTTTATAATAATTTTATATAGATTTTAAAAATAGGTAAAATAAATTATTTTTTAAAGAAATGATATTTCCCTTTATTGGTAAATTTTTATGTTTTCAGGAAAAGTGTATTCCATCAGTTTTCAAGTTTTTACTAAACTAATGGTTTCCTTTATTTTTATATCCCTTAATGTGATATTTTTTCTCATATTCAGTTTTAAAATTCATTTTATTGTATTTAATTGAGAATATAAATAATTACGATATCAATAGGAAAATTTTCAATATTGATAACAAAATGAAACCACATTTATTTTAAAAAGACATTGTTTTGGGGAAAAATAATATTGAGTAGAAGTTCATAGTTTATAATATTTGAGTTGTTATAATGGATTTATGAAATAATTATCTCAAAATATAAACCTAAATGTATCATAAATGTGAAATAATAAAATCTTCTTCACTAAAATTCATGATTTTGTAATGTTTAAGGTCAGGATCTTACAAATTGTATCAAATTATGGTTTAGATAAGTTTAGAGGTTATGATATTATTTAATCATACTTAAAAGTAATATATAACTATAATGGTTAGCATTGTATTATGTTTCATAGATAAGTTAAATTTAATGAGTTTTAGATAACATTAAAAAGGATATTTTAGTGTTTATCATCCAAATATATTGGAATATTATGATTTTATTGCTCACAATAACCATTTTGGTATTAGTAAATGGCTTAATCAAGCCGGAACCAAAGTAATAATAGATATGAAGGAAAATTAATGTGTTATATAAATGATAAAATGAATGAAATGGGATCTTCAATGAGAAATATTTTTTTTTGTTTTAAACAAAATTTATAGAGTAACGATAAACCACTTCAATCTTAGTGAGTATTATCATGAATAATATATGTGAGAAATTATTACCCGTGTAAGTTCAAGTAATAATGATCATAATGGTAAATATATTAAACATAACATGTTTCATGAACATTAAGGGAAACAACAAGGAAGGGAATATGTATTAAATATGGTAAGGAAGGTCATACATCAATAATCTTCCAAGGAAAAAAGGAAGCATTCAATTAAATCCATGAAAGTGAAATAAGTTCTTCCTAAGTTATCAATTGATAGTTTTAAATATGGGTACTATAGTCATCATGAAAATGGATGTACTAAGAAGAATTTTCATGAATATTATCTAAAAAACAACATCAATACATGCTTAGGAATACATAATTCCATTACAATTGTAGACGAGGAAACTATAAAATACATATGAAAGGTAAAGATTTTTCTTGGTTCATGATTTAACATTATTGAATCTTTGGATATGATTCATATTTAATTTTTTAGGAAATAGGTATCAATGAATAAGGTCAAAAAACATGGTTATGGGATTATGAAGATTGATGAATGATTAAGAATTCTATAAATATGGGAATCAAGAGTTTTAATAGATCTAAAGATGATGAATATTTTTAAAGTATCAATACTCTTTTGATGATGGGAGTATTTTGGAATATTTTTTAGTCCTTGTTATATGCAACCCTTAAGTTTGTCATGTGAAAATGTTATTTGACGAAGAATTCTATTTTATTTTGTGGACTTAATTATAAAGGAGTGGATAAAATTTAGGGATTATATGATATTTTATTTTTTTGGTGATTATGAGATATTAAATTATTTGATGAAAAATGAAATTTAGTAAATAACCATTGAGGTTAAAACATATTAATTTTATTTTCGATGATTTGTATCATATTTGTTGAAATTTTATAAGAATTTTTATTTTAGAAATAAAATGACAAATAACAGGCTATGTGATGACCTATTACTTCCTGCAAGGCTACAGGAATTAAACCCACTATTGAGGGGAGACAGGGGAGAATCACCTACCACTGGAATACCAGATGTACTGGTTAGTAAAAAAATGTTTTTCATTATTTAAACCACCTAATACAGAATGGTTATGTTTATTTTTGAAATATTTTTTATCAAATAGATAACCTTGTGACTGAAAGATGATATAGTGAGTAGGTGATTAATGTTTTTCTGAATATCTTCACTATTTTTGGAATGCTATATGATCAAGGTAAATAAAATACCGTGATATATTATTTTAGGTAAAATGGTTTATTTATATTTTTTAAGAATATATGATTTTAGTGTTGATTTATGGGGATTGAGGTTAATTATGGAACCAGTTGCCGTATCTTGAATATTATGGGGTAATTAAATTTTTTTATGAAACTTCAAGAGTAATTTATTTTATTTGGATATAATTATTATGATTTATATTAGAAGATTATGTTATAAAATCCATCTAATTGTTGGGTTAAAATATTATTATAGAATATATTTTAGAAATTTTAAGGATTGTTATTTATCAAATGATTTATGATGAACTTTAGGTATTACTGTTGATTTTTTATGATTAAATTAGTTTTTAATCAAATAATGGTTTATTATTTTTGAATGAAATTTTATCTTGTACCAACCATTTCTTTGGTTCATTTATAAATATTTCAGGACTAGATTGTTATCTTTTTATGGATTATTTGATTCTCTAAAAGTTGATTCTTGTCCTTTTGGTGTGAAAATTTCATTTTTAATTCCTGTTGTTTTGAAAAAAAGATGAGTTTGTGGTGGAAATAGACCGGAATAATAAAAATATACTTGTAAAGTAAGTATATTTACTTGTTCTCTTATTTTAAGAAGTAAATAAATACCATAAATTTAATAAAATGATTTTGAAACAAAATCATTATCTATTTTCTTTTATCAATGGATATTTAACTCATCACATATTTGTAGTTTTGTAATTTTTAACTTCACCATGATCATGTTCTTTATCACTCTCTATTTTTCCTTGATAGTTATTTTTTTTATCCCTGTCTATTTTTTTCTACCCAAAACCTGGTATGTGTTATCTTAGGCGACCTTTATAATTTCTTTTCTCTCCTATTAAGTTGAAGTTTTATTAACTCTTTTTTCCGATGTGGGGTTTCCATATAAGTATTTTGAATAGTAGAACCTCGGTTACCAATCCTGAGTTAAAATTGAATTAATTAAATTTATTAAAGTTAGGGAGAATGAAACATCCGGATATTTAAATAAAGAAACACTATATTCAATATCATACATGATATTTGACATCAAACATAAATTAACAATTAAATAATGTTATTTAAATGTTACTATTAAAACCTATATGTTTGAATTTTGGGTATGGACATGATTAACATAATTAAGATAATATGGTATAAACATGTATATAAAATTAATTCATTGGTTACAAATTAATTAGAAGTGAAAATAGAGACCTTTTTAATTTAAAGGAAGTGTTTTTACGAATAAATATTTTTATTTTTCCAATGGAATTTTATCTAAATAAATTAAATAAATTAATATTATTGAATGATATTAATTAAATAATTATATATTATATATTAAGTAAAATATTTTGATATTAATCCAATAGATTATATAGGCATAATATAAGAATAATTCAAATATTATGTATAAAAGATGTATTTTTGTAAAAAGAATGTTTTCCCAGCTTTTGATGGCACATTTGTTTTAAATATAGTTTTGAAACTTTTATAAATTATATCTGAAATAATAATACTTGAAATAGGAATATAAAAATTATATTTGGTTTATTTTTTGCTATCTTTCTGATAAGATTCATATTTTGATGAATAACTAAAAATAATAAATTTTTATTAAAAATATATTTTCCATTTATATAATTTATAGTGTTAAATTATATTTTTCATTGTTTTTAAACTATATTTAGTTCAATTATAAATTATTGAATCTAATTTAGGTCATTGGAATTAATTTTATGCTGAGTGTTGATATAAAACATTTCAATCTTTTGAACATTTTTACTTTAAAAAATCATTTTCCCGTTATGTCAATAAGCATAATTTTAAATTAATTTTAGAAAATTATGTGTTTTGAATTTTGAGAAATTTATTCAATATTTGGAATAATAAAGTCCGAATTTATTAAATAGTTCTCTTTTTTAGAAAAAATATATGAATACTAAACATAGTAATTTTTTTACCTTGGTTCAGGGAGAAATGGTTAATTAAGTGTAAAATTAATATTATAACAATGTGAAAATCATACTAAAACATATCCTAATTGTATTATATGAGTGACCGTCAACAATATTCATATTTGGGATGATTTTATTACATCTTTTAGCTGTTTGGATGGCATGTAGACCCTTATAGTATTTTATGTTAAAGAAAAGTCAGAGATGTCATACTTATGTTTTAATAACACTAACATTATTAATATCAGGATATTTAGAAGATATCTTAGACTATAAATATTAGTTTGATATATAAAATATTTATATACATAATGGTAATTTATTTATAGTTTTTAGAGATAAAATAATTAATATAAACGATGACATTATGATGATGTAATAATTAGTTATTTAATTGAAATATCAAATAAATGATATCAAAAATTCTAAAATAAATATAATATGAAATAATTAATGTCATCAAATAATTATATAAATTGTCTTGAAATATTTGGGATTTTTAAAAGATTTTTTAATAATATATATTTTTTGTTATTATATTTTTAGAAAGTAAAGAAATGAATACTGTCTAAATTGATAATAATGATACGTTAAAATAAATAATATTTTATTAAATGATATAAAATTTATAAAAATTTAAAAATCAGAAAAGTTATCTTTTTAATATTTAAAATTTAATCAATGATAAACTTATGGGTTTTTTTAATTTTATAGTATCAATATTAAGCCTTAAAAAGTAAAAATACAATTTTACATGGTAAGAGTTAACAGGGTTAAATAAGGGTTAATTAAAAAACTTAAGGATTAAAAAATAGTAAAAAATATCTATATTCTTTTTTATGAATTTAATTATACCAATAAGCATCCTATATTATAATTAAATCAATTTTGATCCATTTTTAAAATAAATTTAATTTAAATTAATTTAATATTTTAAAGAATTACATGACTACCCCTCCCCTCTCTTATTAAAGGCGCCTATTAATCTCTTCTATTAATACTAAAAAATCTATTTGGTTTATCCAATATATCCCAAATCCCTTATTATCTTACCTCCCCAAATTATAGAGCTCTTATTGTATTATTAACACCATCCTAAGTGGTCTTAAGTTGTTAAGCAAAGGAGGTTGTCCGAGGAAGAGGTATCGTGTTTAGTAAAGTGTTTATGTTTTATTTTTCTTAAACAAACATAAAATATAAGTAAACCAT
The DNA here is from genome assembly GCA_963277665.1 of Viscum album. Taxonomy (NCBI): domain Eukaryota; kingdom Viridiplantae; phylum Streptophyta; class Magnoliopsida; order Santalales; family Viscaceae; genus Viscum; species Viscum album. The sequence continues at coordinate 273,501,480 of OY728165.1, read as the reverse complement.
GAGGAAATAAAAAATATAATATCCTAAATATATTGATATTTTATTCGGTTAATATCATCACCTATATCCATCTCTGCATCCATCTAATGGGAGAATAATTTATTGTTTGTGTGTATATCAGACTGCCACCATACAAAGTAATATAAATCATTTTTCATAACTGTATCTCAAGTAAAATTATAATGATTTTATTAACGTTTTTATATTATATTCCTGGAATAATTTTAATTATTAAAGAATAATATATCATTTAAATTGTTACCTTTTTGTTCACATAAAAATGATAACGTCATTAATGCATATGTGTGAACTATCACCACCACAAGTAATGTGATTCATTTTTCATCACCAAATCCCACAAATGAGATATATAATTATATTTTAATGAGTAATATTATATTAATGATATTATTTTAATTCTATAATGATATAATAATACTTACCTTCATTCTATAATGATCACTGAAAAAGGAAAATGTTACTCATATGTACGTACGACCAACTGTCTCCATGACTGTAAAATATTTCATTTTTAATATCCATATATAATAGGTGGAATTATAAGTATAAATTGTTCTATAAAAATTATAATTATTTAATGGTTTTTACTCTATGGATTTTGTACTAATGGCCATTTTTTCTATATACATTATACCAAAGTCATTTTGGACTCTTGTACCGAATATTGTCAAAACATCCAATGTGAACATAAATAAATAAATAATTATTATAACATGGTAACAAAATATATTAAAAGAATAATAAAATTTAAAAGGTTATATATAATATAAATAAATAAAATAATATTATTATTCAGGAAGGTAAATGAAACACTCAATGAATCAGACACAAGGTAAGAGATTTCATCTCAATTTCTTTTCATTTAAGTAATTATGGATGTTACACATGTTTATTCTCATATAATGTGTATATATAGACTCTTTAACATTATATATCAATAATTAATCTATTATCAAGATATTTAGTGTTTAATTTCATTGATTAATTGGTTTTATGATTCAATTTTCCCTAGGTGGTATGGGGTTTCCCTTTTAAAAATCATCTTCAATGTTTTTCCATCAAAACTATTTTTGTTCCATGTAAATATTTTTAAAAAGATATCTATAATTTTTTATTTATGATTTGGTTATGGGAAATTATAAATAATTGGTTCACACTTATAGTGCTACAATACATTTGGTAATTATTGTTTCTACGGAGAATTAATTTGGAAGTTGGTCTTATGGTTATTCCAATCTATGAGGGTTCTGTAAGGGTTCTATGTGATGATGTCTCAAGGTACCAAAATGAATTTTAAATAATTTATATTGAGTATATATGGAAATAATTTATTTTGATATGGTAAAATAAATTATCTTATTTAAGGAATTATATTTCCCTTTCTAGGTAAAATTTTATGTTTTCAAGAAAAGTGTTTTCTAGGAGTTTTCATGTTTTTAATAAACTAAAGGTTTAGTTTATTTTTATATCCTTTATTCATATTATATTCTCATCTTATATCTTAAAACAAAATCACCATATTTAATGGTGAATAGAGACAAATATGAGATCAAGGGGAAAATTATGAATATTTTTCATGAAAAGAAACAATAATCAATTTTAAAAAAGTTTGTTTTGTAAAAAAATGGATATTTTTTAGAAGTATCTACATTATAATTGTTGAGTTGTTATGTATGAGTTATGGCCTAATTCCATAAAACCCTATACATGTAAATATCATTAATTTCAATGAATGTTATTTTATTAACTAAAAGTAATGATTTTGTAATGTTTAGGGAAAAGTTCTTACAATTAAGGGATTGTTACTTGTGTATTCACGTTATTTCAAAACCCTATTTGACTCTAGATAATCACATCATTTCATCTCTAAAAAATTTTCTAGAAAAATTTAAAATATAAATTAATGAAAATAAGATAAAGATTTTGGTGAAAACAATGAGTGGATGTATTAAAAATCAAAGATTTATAGGTATCTTCTTCTTATTATTAGTGGGGTGGCCTTTCCTAAAAATATTTCTTAACTATCCATAGTAGAGTTGAATATCATTATTAGTATGGATTAGATTTATATTTTTCATTCTAGGATATATTACCATTCTAAGAATGTTTTTTTTCAATTATTTACTTCTTTTGATAACATACCATCAATTTGAGAAATTGATTAGAGATGGTAATGAAATGTACCTAGTTCATATTATTGATGTTTCAGTAGAAAATGAATACTTGAATGTTTTTCTGGATTACTTTCCTAATGTTTTCCCAGATTATGATTTTTTTATTTACTATTTAATGGGATCTAGATTCTAATACTTTCTCTAAACCCACTTAATAAATTGATCAAGTATAACTTAGATAATAAAAAAAGAAATTATAGGAGTTATTGGATAAAGGATTCATCCAACTTAGTACTTCACCATGGGGTTCTATTTCCATGTTTGTTAAAAATAAATACAATTTAATGAGACTTTTTATTGATTATATATCCTTGAATAACATCACTATTAAGAATAATTATCATTTCTATTATACCAATGATTTTTCTGACCAGCTCCAGGGAGATTAATATTTTGTGAAGGTTGAACTGAGTTCGATATATCATCTGTTGAAAGTGAAGGAAGAAAATATTTTTAAGACTTAATTTTGGACAATATATGGTCACAATGAGTTTTTAGTTATGGTATTTGGGTTATCTAATGTGCCTGATATATTTATATACCTTATGGAGATAATTTTCTATGAGTTCTTAGACAAGTTCATGATTGTGTTTATTAATGACCTTTTTTATATTCAAAAATACAAGAGGAACATTAAAAAACTTAATAGTTTATTTCAAACTGTAATTGAAAACAAATAGTATTAGAAATTAAGAAAATATTAACTTTGGTTGGAATATATTTTATTCATTGGTCATAGTTTTTCTTAATATGGAATAACTGTTGACCCTTCAAAAACAAAATTAGTTGAAGAATGGATAAGACAAAAAAATATAACAGAAAATCATATTTTTCTTAAATTAGTGGGTTACTATCATTATTTTTTAAAATTTTCTCAGTTTTCTAGCCCACTGACTAAGTTAACTAAAAATTAGTAATGTTTGTGTAAATAAAAGAATGTGATGATTGTTTGCAAGAAATAAAAAGAATATTGGTGATTTCTCTTTTTTTGGATCTTTCTTTTAAAATGGTTAATATTTCATCTATACTGATGCTTCATTGAATAGAATTTGTTGTTTCCTAATGAATAATGATCTATAAATTTTTTATGCTTAATGTTAGGTTAAACCTCATGAGTAAAATTATCCTACACATGATTTGAAATCAGTTAATGTTTTTTTCATTAAAAATTTTGAGGCATCAATTTTATGAAGAAAAGTGTAAGACATATAATGATAAAAAATGTTTTTAGTATATATTTACTGATAAATAGATAAAAAGGGACAAAAAATATTGCTATAACTAATCAAGTATTATGATTGAATGATTATTTACTATCTTGGAAAATAAAAAAGTGGTTGATGCTTTGAGTCTAAAATGTAATGCTACATTATCCATGATACATTTAGAACTCATCACTATGGTTAATGATATGATAAATTTTTTCTTATAAGTCTTGGATACAGGGAAAACCTATGTTTTTTTTCATGTTTTAGTTTAGTCTACTCAAATAGAAAAAATTAATATAGCACAAAATGAGGATAAATAGTTACAGGAAAAAGTAGAATCTATTGACAAGGGTAAGTTTCCTGATATTAAAAATGATGAAGAACATATTTATGATTTTGAAAATGATTATATGATCCTTGTGATTAACTATTTAGGAAATAGTTGTTTACTGATACTCATAGCTCTCCATTTTCTATTAAATTACGAATAACTGAGATGTATAGAGACCTTTTTGAGTATAAATGGAGGGCTGGAATGAGAAGAGATATTATTGAATTTACCCTGAAGTGTTTGACTTATCAGCATGTTAATATAGAATGATAGTTATCTAATGGTATGATTCAACCCTTTCTATATCCAGAGTGGATAACACAGAATATGTCAATGGGTTTCATGCTAGGATCTCCAAATACTTATCAAGTTAATAATTTTATTTGTATTATTATTTATCGATGATCTAAATGTTCAAATTTCATTCCAATTATAGATGAAATGTATTTGTATTATCTTTCTCAATATTATAGAAAAGTGATAGTAAGGTTACATGGAGTGCCACTCTATATTGTATCATACTATGATTCCAGGTTTATATCTATGTTTTGGATGTTAATTAAGATGTCGTTAGGTACTGGATAAATATTTAGTAAAAATTTTCCTCCTCAATTACTTGTATAGTCATAGTGAACGATTCATAACATGGAAGATATGATTCATTATTGATCAAAGGATTACCAAGGATATTGGGATCAATATATTTTTTTGTTTGTGTTATATTTTAATAACAGTTTTCATTCTAGTATACAGATGGAAATATTTTGAGAAGTTATATGGGAAATGGTGTTAGAAACAATAATTTTAGGATGATGTGGGAGAAAAAAAGTTAATAGAACTATAGGTGGTATAAGATATGGAAAAAAAATTAGTTTATTCAGTCACACAATAGGATAACTCAGAGTAGGTAGTAAAGTTCCAGGAATAACTAGACGGAAGATTTATCTTTTATGGTAGGTGATCATGTTTTTCTCAATGTTTCTCCATAGAAAATTATGATGCATTTCGGTAATAAAGGGATTATAAGTCCATGGTTCATTAGAACATAAAATAATCCTATATTAGTTTAGATAATTTTCCCTCTTAATGGACATAAATCTATGCTAATCTCAGGTACACAACATATTTCATGTTTCAATGTTAATGAAATATGTTCCATATTCATATCATGTTGTAATCCCTGAAGTAGTTTATAAGGAATATAACTTTTTTTTTGAGGAATTACAATTTCAGGTTCTTGAATACAAAGTGAATGTTTTTTTGGAATAAGGTGGTTCATCAGATTAAGGTTTTATGAAAAACCCATATGGTTCGGGATATAAGATGGAAATATAGAAATGCTATGAGAAAAAGATATACCAACTTGTTTGGTATGTGAAAAAAAATTACATGGATGCAATTTTTGAATGGTGGTATAAATGCAAAAACATGGGTAATTATAGAATAAATCATTTTCATATTCATTAATATGAATTATATTGATATATTTGTTATAAAAATATCATGTAATTTTTAATCAAAAAGGAAATTGTTTAAATTTAAAACATTTATTATAAGGTTTTACATAAAATATATATTTATAAATTGTATAATTTTAATTTGATAAAATAAAAATCATTTCTGAAATAATAATATCAGAATTTACTTTTTATGAGATTTAGGGATTTTTGATATTTTTTATTTTTCAGAGAATAGTTAAAAATATTATTTTTTTAAAAAAGACATTTCCTTAAAAAAATAAATAATTTTAAAGTATTTATATATTTTTAATATTTTTTAAACAAAAAATTATTCTTTATCTATATTTAACAGCTTCATTTACTTTTGAAGAAACTTTATATAGGTTTTTAATAAAATTTTGTTTTTGTGTTTTTAGATGGGGTTTTCTAAAAACTTTTTTAAAACTCACAATGTTGCTCCTTTTTAATTAATTAATGTAATCCCTATTCAGGAATTTTTTAAAATAAAATTTATAGAATATATATAATTAAATATTAATTTAGTTTCAATTTTTTTCTATTATTATTCAGAGAGTTAATATAAAATCTTTGTTTTCTAAAAAAATACTCTTCTAAAAACGAGATGTCTCACCACAATTGCAGGATTAGTATCAAATTAAAATTTTCAATTATATAAATTGAATTTAGAAAAATGTATTCCATATTTTTAATCATAAAAATTTATAATATCTAATTATTCTAACTAATTTTTTACAAATTGGATTTGGAAAAAAATTAAAATTAATTATAGTGATTAAGGTAAAACTGAGTTTACTTAGTAGTTAATGTTTAATCATAAGTGAATAAATAACCTATAAACTTGTCCAAAACCCATTATATGGAAATATTTCAACCATATACTTTCTAATATCTTATTTGGTTCATTATTGGGGCCGATTTACATGAAACTAACATTGGTGGATTTATCTATTTCATAAATTTACAAGTTTTCCACTCACCCCAATTATAAATGGTCACCTCCTCTCCTATTCTCTTAAAACATCTCAATCCATCTTTATCTGATAATACCTACCCAAATAAATTCTGAAATTCTATATCATAATATTATAATCTTTAATTATCATCAAAACCCATCCAATTAAAGAATTTGATGCAAACCAAAATAGGTTACCCAAAGAAGAGGAAAATTTTATCAATGTGTATTTTTTAATTTCATTTTACACCCCCTATAATAATAATTATTCTATGATTATATAATAACCTAGGTATAATAAATATAATGACTTTTTTGTGTTTATTTTATATCCTACACCCATACACACTTCCATGAAATGGGCTACCAAATCATCATTTTTTTTACAGTGGACTGCCGTATCACGAAAGGATGTCGTTCTTTTTCCTATTACCACCACACATGGTTTTTAATAATGATGGATTTAAATTTTATATATGATATTTATAACATAATTTTCCCTATTTACTCATTATATTATATATACCCTTGTGTATTTCAATACCTCGAATATGTTATAGTGTCGCTCGTTTATATGACAGACTACCTCCTCACGAAGCGATGTGATTTATTTTCACTAACACGGTACGTGAATGTTAATAAGGATAATTAAAATAAAAATATAAAATTTAGATGAAATATTTATTATATTCATGAAATATATAAAATTTTGTAAATATAATATATCACATTTTCTTTCATACCCTTTTACTTAATGAAAAAATGGTAACATTGTTCATGGACCTGTGGACTACCACCTCCTCAAAGTGACGTGACTCCCTTTTATCATAAGAAAATAAAAAAATTAAATTATATATGTATATATAATTAAATGTTAAGTTATTTATGATATAATTTTGATTCTAGAAATATAAATTTACTTACCTTCTTTTTATAATTATCATTTTTAAAATGAATCATACATACGTACGGTCTGCCTTCTCTATGATCACAACATTAATTCATTTTTCAAACCCTTATTTCATAATTACTTTAAAAAGTATAATTTCTATATAAATATGATAATTTTTTTAAGAATATTATTCTGTATATTTTCATATAATGATCACTTTGACCATAGTAAGCCTACCAAGGTCATTTTTGACACATAAACCGAATTTGTTCAAAGCATCTGACTTAATATTAATTGATTGTGTAATTGAACATAAATTGTTAAAAATTAAAATAAAAGTAATAATAAATATTCAAAAAGTTTCTCAAGAAATTAAATAATTGGCCTAATTTTATTATTTAGGAAAATAAAGACACACGTCACAAACAAGACTCATGGTAATGGACTTCAACTTAATCTCCTTTCGTTAAGGCATATCGAGATTTTATACACCTATATTATTTTATAAGGTTTATATACAACCTGTTCGACATTATATCTCATGAATTTATCTATTATAATGTTATTTGAGGTATTATATAAATTTATTCTTTCTTTGTGTGCATGATTATAATATATCCATGGCGATAAGTGACTTTTCATTAAAATAAAAAAACCATCTTTAATGTTTTATGTCCATCAATTCCTTTTCAATGTCTATATCTTTAAAATTATATTTTTAATGTTATCATATAGATATAATGGATTTATTAAGTAATTCATATGTATATTTTACTTTATTAAAATGTATTAAAATGTCTTATTAATGTGATTATCTAAGTTAAAGAGAAAGGTTTTCAACCTAATTGTATGGGTTTTAATGATTTTATTTGGGAAAAAATTTGTATGTGTTTTTCATGTGAAAATTGTTTATTTTATATGATCAAAGAAAATTAAATATAACGGTAAATGTAACATGAGTTTTTATGTCTTTATAGTGATACCTTTTTTCCTTCATTTTGTATCCCGTACTATGATTATTTTGATTATCCCATGTTTTAAACATTTTTAATAGCATGGGTAAAGAACAAGATGAAGCCATTTTGAAATTCATGAAAAATATTCCTAAAGGAAAAAATGTTTTTTTAATTTATATTATGAGAAAAATGGATACTGATTGGAATTGTATACTTGGTATTATATAGTTTTGAAATGTATGAGTTGTGGCCCAATTACTTAAAGGAACAAACCAGAAAAAATCCTTAAAGTGAATGATTGCAAATTATTTAATAAAACTAAATATTATATAATTTTTATGTCTATATATATATATATGAATGGATTATGACGATGTAATGGGTGGGTCTATTATATCAAAATAATGAATTTGGTAAATATGGAAGTTTTATGATCTCAATGTTTACACATGATATTATTTTAATTCTAAAAATATAGTACACTAGAGGTTATCTAAAGCCCAAGAGAGGGAACATAGGAGGTTACCCCAAGCCCAAAGTAGGTACATGGGTTTTTAGGTTAATACTCAAATGTAATGAATATATTAGTGGCTATCCTTCATATAATATTTCTGTGATTTTGATTATGAAACAGTTTTTTCCACTCTTTAATGACATGATATTTTTCCAATGTTATAATCTCTTGACTTAAATTCGTTAATTTCTTTATGATTCATGTCTTATGAACTATGAAGATTTATTTCATAGATTACAATTAAATTATTTATTGGGTATCCATTTAAAATATTAATATCATATTCTCATACTTTTTTTTTCTAATTTAATGTCTATATATGATAATTAATTTATATATCCCTTATTTACCCTTACTAAGTGTCTCAGTTCACCCTTTATTATGTATCATTTCCACAAGGATATATATAAATATTATAAGTATGATATGTTTAGGAAGGGTGTTAGTTGTGAACAACTATATGGGATATTCTATTGATCTCTTATGTATATATTTTTTTATGTATCCATTATTCCAAATACACTAAACCATTATATTTATTGGGTGGATCTTATTAATACATAATTAATATTCATATAATATAGTGTAATATCTTTTTCAGAAAATTATAGGGTATGATTATAATATCATGAAGATAGTTGTTCAAAATCATGTCCATAGATAATATTACGAACATAGATAGAATAAATCATACACATGCATCCAAATGAGAAATAATATAATTACAATCATGTATACACATATCATCATCTTCTCATGAGATATCAATATTACATTACCCAAATCATTAAAGGGTTATAATGGAACTAACTATCATATAATCATAATCAATCTATTTTATACCACATGTTTTTGAAAACATTCATCATTTAGTTATAGATTAAATCAGGGACAAAATTGGGTTCATAAAAGTTTTCCAATGATAACCAATATAAATATATATAAATAATAAGGATGGTATCATTGGATTATGTCTCCTTGCTAGATGGTAGAACACTCCTCACGATTTCATGGGTTTACACCCATCTATGGTAATTATTTCTTCGGTTCATCTTGATTCTGATTTATCATGGAGGATTTGGATCCAAAATTAGAAAGATCATTCCAAGGTTTTGATTCCAAAGTGAAAAATTAATTGGTCCCTCTGGTTGAAAGATCAAGAGGGATAACATTCAAGAAATCACTAAAGGAACGAAGCACTACAAATCTACTACGATGAAAACCTCACTATGTAAGCGACTTGAGGACGACATATTTACAGTGGAAACCAATCCTGAGGCTCTACGGAAAAGAACACAATTGTGCAAGTTCTCGGTTATGGGTCAAATTTCATACATTAAAGGGGAAAAATCTTGGTTGACTGATGAGTTGAAGAATATGATTACTCATCTATGGGGATTATACAACTGGAAAATTGTCCCAATCGGAATGGGATACTTTCATATGCAATTAAAATCCTAGGAAGATCATGATAGAGTCTAGAATTTAGGGAGTCGACAACTTAATCTTAGTGTTCTTAGAATCATTGAATGGAACTATACCTTTAACTAGAATACCTTTAGGAAAAATATGACCCAAATTTGGTTTATATTCCATGGGTTGATATGGTTTTTTAAAACCCGAAGATCCCAAATGACATGGTGTCTTGCATTGGTCCTCCTCTCAAGATCGACCGACGTACCTTAAATTCTAAGATTGTCTTATACGCTCGTGTTATGGTTGAATTTTATTTGGACTCAAAGCTATTAGAGTTCATTTGTTTCAGTTATAAAGACTACAAGACAAGGGTCCGTATTGAATTTGAGTGTAATCCACCATTCTATGATCTATGTAAAATTGTATGGAATCCTTTGATGAATTGTAGAGTTATGAAGAGTAAAATTTCTAAGCCCAAGGAAGATGAATGGACTGAAGTTCAAAGGGACTAGAAGTGTAAGAGTACTGGTTTCGAGAAGGTTGAACCTATTAGGAAAAAATTAGAGATATGGGTGAAAAAGGCAGCTCATATAGGAGATACTTCGGGTATGAACTAGGCTATGATGGTGGAGGAAGAGCAGGAGGACACCTTAGAACAATGAATTCAAGAGGAAATTGAAAAATTAGTATTGGATGCTTGTGATCAGGCCCATGATGTCTCGGCTGGGGAAGGCTTCAGTAATTTAATTCCCTCAGAACCTAGGCACACTAATGCAGGTCTTACAGACCCACCCAGTGAGAATGTTTGGGGAACAGACATGGAAAATTGTGCTCCTCCTTGCATTGAAAGACAACATGAGATTTTTAACACTTACAGGAGTACTTTACTTTTACCTATTCAAAGTAATCCAGCTAGCCACACAATTTCCATGGACACAGCTATGGAAAATAACAATATTTTCCATGATGGGAAGAAATAAGACCTCCTTAAAGACACTATAAATGATGGACATGCCACAGAGAGCAGTTTTGTAGTTTTTTCTACTCCCACATCACCCATGGGCATTGGACACACTACTGGAAATATATTTCCACATCAAAAGATCCCCATGAAGATCTTATCTTTCAGAACTAAGGATAGGAAGCCCATTGATGACTCTGTTGCTTTGTGCCTCCCTGTTGAAAACTTAGGTATGATCCCTCAATCTGGCATGAACTAAATCAAGGAAAAAATTGTGGCAATGAATGTTCAGGATCATTCGGTTATATGCTCTATCACTATTTTGAACCCCCTAGATCCTGTTATGTACACTATCTCTCACAAGGTAACCCCTTCAATAAATTTAAGGGACAACTCCATGGCCACCCCACTAAAAACTGAAATAATTTAAACAATGTAGAACAACTCTAATGCGTGTTCTACCTACAGATCTTTTGTTTCTATTTTAAATAATCAAAAAATTAAATCCACTTCGAATTCTTCTCAAATTTAATATCGATCCAAGAAGAATAATGATTCGGGTGGCTCCAAAAAGAAAAAGGTCAGTTCTGCCTCCAAAAATAGGTTTTAATGGATTTATTTTTTTGGACTGTCAGGGCATTGCTAACCCTAATACTTATAATGTTTTTAAAATACTCCTTTTGACTCATCGCCCTAAAATATTTACTATTGATAAACCAAAAACCAACTTTTCCATGAAGTTTATTCACCTTTTTACTTATGTTTATAACATTTTAGGTGCTTGCAAAGTGGGTAATACTATTGAATCTCTTTGAATTTTTTATCATGTTTCCTTACAACATGTTAATGATTTCAAAAACTCTGAACATATGTTCACTTGTGATTTTTACCTAAATGGTACACATATTTTCTGTACCATGATTTATGCTATGAATTTATCAAAAAGAATGCCCCTTTGGTCTGATCTTTATGGTATAGCTATCACCATTCAGGATCCCTGGTTTGTGATTAGTGACTTTAACACTATTCTTACCCCTAGTGAAAAAATTGGCCCGTCACAGTCTTACATTTGCTCTAGGGAATTCAGAACTTCAATTGAAGATTGTGACCTTGTAGAAATTAACCTCACTAGTTTCGAGTTCACTTGGTATAGAAGAAACTGCGATAGGGTTTTTCCCAATAAATTGGATAGGTCCTTCACAAATATACCTACTTTGGACACTTAGGACACCATTTCTAGCATCACCTTGCCCGGAATTAATTCAGACCATCATCCCATTATTTTCAATATTTTTACTAAAAGGGTTAAACCCATTCTTCCTTTTACATTCAAAAATGCCTGGTCTTCATATCTAGAGTGTTCTAATATCATAAAAATGTGTTGGGATTTTATGAATCAATTCAATGATTATTTTTCTTATGTTACCAAATTATAGCACCTCAAGCTATCTATCAAAAGTTAGTGTAGTGATAAATATAAACAAATAGACAAGGACATATCTAACTTTGAGAAGGAGCTTATCCAATTTCAAATCTCCTCCACTAGCTCTGATTTCTCCTTGGACCCCCATATTGAAATCAAAACTTCCATGAAACTAAATTCCCTCCTTACACTTAAGGATAACCTATGAAAACAAATTTTTAAAGCTAAAAGAATTTCAGATGGTGATAGAAATACCATGTTCTATGACTATATTCAAAGAATAAAAGAAGTCGGTAGTTCCCTTTATCTTCTAAAGAACGACGATGTTCTCATTGACTCTGAGGATGGAATAGAAAATCATGTGGTCTCTTCCTTTGATAATATTTTCAATGGCACAAATATCAAAAAAGTAATCCTTCCAAAGGTCATTCTGGTTATGGTAAATGGGGAACACAATGTCTATCTTCTTAGCAACCCTCATGACCATGAAATCAAAAACACCATCTTCAATCTTATCCTAGATAGTGCCTTGGTCCTAGATGGATTTAACAACGGTTTCTTCAAACAATACGGGGATATTATTCACATATATGTTTGAAAACTTGTTAGAGTCTTTTTTTATAATGGTAACTTTCATCATGGACTATATGATCAATTCCGCACTCTAATTCCAAATGTGTACAATGCCTCTAAAATTCATCTTTTCCAACCTATTGTTCCTCTTAATTCTATTTAAAAAATAATTACAAATATACTTGCTAATAGACATTATGCTTTATGTAATAAAATTGTTTCTTATAATCAATTTGGTTTAATCAAGGGAAGGTCTATACAATACTGCATCTGCCTAGCCTCTGAAAGGACCGAACACCCTCAATAATGCCTTCATAAGAGGCTACATTTCCATTAATCTTGATATTATGAAAGATTTTGATACAATTGATTGTGGATTCATTTTCAAATTCTTTCAGTCCATTGGTTTTAATGACACTTTCATCAACATGATAAATTCCTTATTAAGTTCGGCTTCTATTTCTGTCCTTGTCAATGGTTCCTCTAAGGGTTACTTTAAATACACCTAAGGAGTTAGACAAGGTGATCCCCTATTTTATATTATCTTTGCTATTGTATAGGATTATCTATGTAGACTACTCACCCTCCATGTGATCAAAATTAGCTCAACCATATTTAGGTGCTAAAAACATAACTATACCTACGCATCTTCTATATGCTGATGAAATCATTTTATTCTCCAAAGGAGACAAAAAGAATATTCAAATATTAAAAAATACCTAGTCCCATTAAGAATTTTTTTTGGCCAGTCTATAAGTTGTAACACATCCTATGTTTTCTTTGGAAAAAATTTATCTTCTTCAATAAAAAATAGTATTATCAACAGCCTAGGAATGAAATAAGGATCTTTCCCTTTCACCCACCTTTATAAGGACCCAACCTTAAACATTATTTAATATTTAATTAAATGAATAATTTACATTGGGGATATTTCAGTGATTAGAGATTTAGAGAATTTGGACATAACTACTACATCTCAAAAGATTACAAGGTAAATATATCTACATAGTTTCCATTTTTTTCATACAATAAAAACTCTTGAAAAAAATATTCATGTCTAGTTCCATGTTTTGGACATCATGACTTTTCCTTGATCCCATAATTGACCCTATTCATATTTAAGTCCTATGAAAACATTTCAAAACTTGGGATGAGCATAAAAATCATAGTAAGGGTTATAAAACAAAGAATAAAAACATTTTTTCATAAAAAGATACAAAACATGGAATCATTGACTTAACTCATGAAATAAAAAGATTTAAGAAAGACACATAGAAATCATTAATAATAAAGGTAACTTATGGCATCCATATCATACTTACATTGTATCTATCACAGGTACATAGGGAGTTACTTTGGAATAACCATCACAGTATATTACCTAAATCTCTTTGGAAAATCATTCATGTTTACCTCTGTCACATTACCCAATGCATTGGAGAGCTATCTCAGGCTCACCAGCCCTAGGTTTATCACAAAACCACCCATATACATAAATAATGCCCAAGAACAATAACATGATCATAACACATAACATAAGCATAAAGGAAAGATAACATTTCCACATTGTAATATAATTTCAAGATATTGAAATAATAAATCCATTGTCAAAATCTTTTTCAATACCAAAATACATAAAAAGAGTATATGGTATTTATTTTTCCTTTTAAAAACATTCCGGCATGTTAAGGAAGCCAAAGATCAAATAATACTCGTGGTGATAGAAAGGTCGCTGTGACCGCTTATGTTAAAAAAACATTCCTCTTTGTTGTTTAGTAAAACACTTCATATAAAAATATTCCCTTTGAATAAAATGAAAACTCAAAGGGTTTTATAAACCGTATCAAATAAAGTCGTGTATAAAACTAAAAATGCCTCAATAAAACTAGATTGAGATGAAGTCCCTTACTTCGTGTCCGACTTGACTCGATTGTTCTTTAATCTCCTGAATAATAAATTAATGTTAATTTATACTTGATTAAGAACATTTTTCTGGTTTATTATTCCTTTTATATCAGTTATTACCATGTTATAAACATTATTCAATCATTTAAGTTAATAACGTTCATTTTTTTCGATATTTGGTACTTGAGTAAAAAAATGAACACCTTATATTTACAAGTTGTCCATGTGGTCAAAGGATCCTTATATCCAGAATTATATTCATGATTTGGATATCATATATATCATATATATCCATTATATACATGTTTTTATAATAGTACAAAACATTTAGAGGTAAGAAATGAAATGAACCGTTCATGGAGACGGTAAGCCGTACGTACTCATGAACGCTACTTTCATTTATATTTCTTATTTTAGTAAAATAAAACATAATGATATGTAGGTATATTATAATTCAAGTATAATATCATATATAATATTGTTAAGTCCATCCTTTATACATCCCACATAAGGCATTAACAAATCAAATCACTTTGAGGGGCAGTAGTCCACACTTCCTCAAATGAGATTATCATATTCACCCACTGTGGAAACCATAATGGCGTGCTATAAATGGGAAGTACAGAATCATAAGTAAATCATAAACGTAATATATATCATATATAAATACAGTTCCATCATAATGGCCACCAGGAGAGGTGGTAAGATGTAATTGAACAATCATCGTTTCGTGTGGCCTTAGTTTCCCATCCACAGAAACATTATGTTCTTCATCCATTAGATGGAGGTGTGTGTAATTGTAGTTCGAGTAATTCTCATAACAACATCCTAGTATATTGAGGATACTGTTTTTGTTACAAAATAAAGGAATAATAATTTTTTAGTGGTTGGGGAAGTAAACTAAAAGAAAACAATTTAAGAGAAACCATTACCTTTAATTTGGGTAACTCCCTTTGGTTTGAACCAAAATATTTCTTAAAGAGATTTTTGCCTAAGGTAAGGCTTCTAAGGTGAGGTGAGGAGAGGGATGTTTGGAGATTAATTGGGAAGATTTTGGATGAGCCAAATGGATTTAGAGGTGTAAGGAATTGGTTAGAAGTTGTCTCCTTTTATGAGGGGGAGGAGGGGCTCTTTTGGAAAGTGTGAAAATATTATTTTATTATAAACCTATCTTCAGTTTCAAAAGGTCAAAAAATCATTATTGTAAGAGATAAGATGACTCATGCTCGAAATAAAATCATCCAATCAGAATTGGACATGTTTTGGATAATATTTTATTCATTATAATCTTATTTATTTAAATCATTTATTAATGAGGTAAATACTGCATTATTATTAAGTCATGAATAATTTAATTTATTAGATGTCTAAAAATTATATAGAAAATACTATCATGTAGGAAATATTTTTATATTTCTAATTAATATTTATAGGAAAAATGATAATTTATATAACCCCTTATAAAAATTAATTAAGTAAAAGATATTTGCTTTTGAAATATTTTCCTTTACTTAATCTAAATTTTCATTATCACTCCCAAGTGTCTCAATGGGGTCCCAAAACTGTGACACCCGAGACTTTTATGAGAAATATTTTGTTTTTATGTTATATAAATAATCAAAGGAATCTTTCACTACACACAACACTAGCTTGGCTTACTTTACACGCAACTGCGGCCTTCCTCGATAGCTTGCGTCGTACGCAATACCGAGTTTCACTAAACACTGATATATTATAATACTAGCCATTATGAATAGTATTAACTGAATTTTGAATTTTATAACATTTTAATTCATCTTATAAATTTTCTAGAATGAGGTATGAAAACAAATTCATTTTTTTGGATAAAAGAAACATTTTTTAAAAAAATGCAGTTTTACAGCCCTTTGATGGCACACCCACATTAAATCTAGTTTTTGACAAGTTTATATGTTCAATTTGACAAAATAAAATTCTTCTTTAGAATCAAGATATAAAAATTTACTTTGGGTAATTTTTTCATATTATTCTGATAACATTCACATTTTAATGAATAGTAAAAACACGCTATATTTTAATTAAAAACAACTTTTTTCATCGCAATAATTTATATGGTTAAATTATAATTTTTAAGGTTTTTAAAGTATAAATAGAATATATTTTTACTATTTAATATAATGTATGTCAGTAGCATTAATTTTACATTGAATTCATAGGTAAAAACATTTCAATCTTTGGTAATGTTTTAACTTTTAAAACTCGTTTGCTTAACGACGTGATTAATTTTAAATTAATTACTGTAACTTATATGTTTTGAATTTTGAAAAATGGATTCCATATTTGGAATCAGTGGGTCCAAATTATGTTAATAGGTTACTTTTATTTTTTTGATATTATGAATAGTAACTACGGTAATTTTTTTTTATTTACTACGGTTAAAGGTAAATAGGGTAATTCAAGGTTAAAAGAATATTATATTAATTCCAAATTACTTTTACATTTGTCCTAACCTTATTGTATGAGTATTGGCCAACCATGGGCATCCTTGGGTTGATTTTGGGACCCCATTGAGCCACTTGGTAGTGACAATGACAATTTGGATTAATTATTTTAATGTAAAGACAAAATTGACATTAACAAAAATATTTTAGTAATTAATTTTTATAAGGGGTTATATAAATTATATTTTCGAATATAAATATTAATTATAAAGCTAAAACGATTTCCTACATAATGAAATTTCTTTTATAATTTTTAGACACCATATAAATTAAATTATATATGACACAATAATGATGAAGTATTTAACTCATAATAAATGATTTAAATAAATAAGATTATAATGATTAAAATATTTTCCAAAACATGTACAATTATGATTGGATGAGTTTATTTCAACCATGAGTCATCTTATCTTCATCATTAACTATTTTTGGACCTTTTGAAACCGATGATAAGTTTATAATAAAATAATATTTCCACACTTTCCAAAGGTGCCCCTCTCCTCCCTTATAAAAGGAACCTCCTCCCTCTCTTACTCAAACCAATTTGAGCCTTAAAGCTCTGGAAACCCCTGCCCATTTCACTTCCCCACTTCCTTAGAAACCAAATAGAGTTACTGGTCTTATCAAAAGACCAACTCTAGTTCCTTAAGAGAATTCTTAAATGAGGCACTTTGAGAAAGAGGTAATACCTTCTACCATTTTCTTCAAGTTCCATTTTTCTTCTACTACATCATCTTTAGTTGTTTCATTATGAGGTAATAATATAAGTATACCTCATATACTGATATGTTATTATAAATATGAAACAACCCTATTTCACTTCTTACCCATCCTACGGAAAACGAAATCACCGCGTGTGCGTACGTACGGAATACCGTCTCCATGCCGTGGTGTAATCTATTTTCCACAACCACCTTACTTGGATGGGTATAATGGTGTAAAGAATAACTATATATGATTATTGTAAAGTGATATTGATTCTTAAATAGTATACATACACTTCAATTCAATTCCACGATCATGGGAACAATATCATCGCTCGTGCGTACGTACGACCTACAGTCTCCACAATGTGATGCGACTCATTCTATATGATCTTAATTGAATAATGATTATATAAATGAATTGAATGAATGAATAAGATATATATTACCCTAATAACATTCTATAAATGATGTATCTATATCCTATAAAGAGTAATAAGAATTTATTCGACAAAACACGCTTAAGAACAAAAAGTAATAAACACCCGAACAACAAGTAGTAATGAAATATTACTAATAAGAAGCTAAGAATATGACCATATATGGTATCATAACAATGAATATGATTCTGTAATAAGTCAATGACATTATTTAAATCATTATACAGGAGGTTCAGAAACGTACAAAGCATATCGGACATGAGGTAAGGGAAATATCACAATATCATTTTTATCCGAGATTGTTTATACTTTGGAATTTAATGGGTTGTATTTTATCAGCCACATCCATTTTTCCTCAATATTTAATATTATTTCCATCCACCTACAATTTTTTGAATACAATTTTACACTTTGGTGAGTTTTTAGTAAAAGATATGAAAGGAATCTTTTGTCGTTTTTCGTACGAGGTACTTTTTGACTTTTCCGACAAAAGTACGAGAAGAATGTTTTTTTAACTTATACAGCATGGATGGATTTTTAAAACATTATTTCCAAGAATCTTATTTACAAGTTTTCATGTTTATTTTTAATCAACTTCTTTTAGTTTAGAATTTTCTGACACGTTAAGAAAGGAAAAGTGTTTTTGAAGTAGAATGGATATTTTCCTCAAGAATGGAGTTCAAGTGTTTTATCAAAATGATTTTCCATCTAAGATAATATAGGGTTTTATTTCTATCCCTATTATTACATTGATTTAATTATGTTGTGATGGAAATATTTTTATGAATTCCATTATCTTATATGAATTGTTTTATGATGTCATGATGTTTAAGATTCCCATTTTTATTACATGGGTTATGCTATGATGTATGGTTTATGATTTTGTGGCACACATAAGAATGGTATCATTATGAGATGGGTGGGACCTATATCTCCCTCCAATGCATTGGGTAAAGTTTTTATATCTCAAGATATAGACATGGCTGGAATGCCAAGTTAAACCGGTTTAGTGAAATAGGACTGAAACAAGGAGTGAACTTGGTTCAGAAATGGACTTTGTCCACTAAGATAGTATTGGATATGAGTCTTGACTAATAAGAAATGATTCTCTATGATTATGTGTTTATTCCATAAAGTTTCCTGTTTTAAGTTAAGATTATTGGGATTACATTTCACTACCATGGTTTATCCCATGTTATGAAATTATGATCTATTTTGCAGGGTAAGATTTCCAAAATGTTATGTTCTTATAAATTTGATGTGATTGATATTTCTTTTGTTTACCCTTAATGAGCATTTGAGCTCACCCTTTTGTATGCTTTCTTTCCCCAGGTCAGGAAGAAGTTTATTAAGTACGATATGACAAAAAGGGACTATAGATATGATGAAATAAATGGGAGACAATGTAGATGCTTTATGAACCAGTTGTTTATGTTTCCCAGTTTCTAAAGACACTATACCTATACGGTCCTTTAATGGTTTTGTTATATGTTGTAATAAGTATGCTTCAATTTTGAAGTATTAACCATGTATTTAATGTATGGGTTGTTACAGTTGGTATCAGAGGAAAGGTATAGTCAACCATTGGAAACTAGGATGTGAAAGCCTTAGTAAGAAACCTAAGGATATGTCTAAGCATAGTACACAGTCTTAGTGTTTTAAAATGGCCATGAACAACCTATGATAAGACCTTAAGTGTGAAATTTTATTCTTGATTATGTGGTTTTCCTATTATAATTAGTGTTGCTCACACTATTCTTCTTAGTTTTAGTCAATGGCTGGAACCCGATGAAACCGTGTTAATGCAGAATGCGATGGGCAATGCAATGATTGTCCCCCTGATCAACCAAACGTTATAGGAGCTGGAATGAAAAATCTTGTAGCCATGCTCACACAGCTTTCTCTCAGCTATAAACCATGCTGGACTTCCAAATGAGAAAATGAAGGAGCAACATTCTGTCGAATCCTTCATGAGGCAGCGTCCACCTTCATTCAGCGGGTCTTCTGATCCATTAGTGGCTGAACAATGGATCAGTACCACTGAAAAGATATTTTCAGTTATTAAATGTTCTGAACATGATAAAGTCATCTTAGCAGTATATAGTTTGGAAGGTGATGCTGATCAATGGTGGAATCTTATTAATAATATGAGGCAAATGGATGAAATTGAGTCCATGGAATGTAATGAGTTCAAGAACTTATTTTTCAATAAGTATTTCCCTCGTATTCTTCGAAAAAAGATGGATAAGAAGTTTCTTGAACTAAATCAAAAGGATGATGAATCCATTGGTACCTACGAAGAAATTTTTACAAGACTTTCAAGGTACGCTTCTAGAATTATTATCCAACCGGAGAGTAAGATCAATCGATTCTTTAGTGGCTTAAAACCAAGTCTTCGAAGGGTGTTAACCATAAGGGACTTCAATAGCTACGAAGAAATTGTTCGATGTGCTCTAAAGGTTGACATGGAGATTGGTGTAACCCATCAGTCACATAGGTTTGATAAGAAGAGGAAAATGGAATTCAAAGTAAAATCTAAAGACCACACTGAAAAGAAGATGATTTTTCCCTTATGCTCAAAGTGTGGAAAGAAACATGGAGGAAATTGTCTTAAGGGGACAAGAAAATGTTATAAGTGTAAAAAAGAAGGTCATCGGGCAATTTAATGTCAAAATAATGGAAAGAATATGTCTAATGATGCAAAAAAAGAAAGGGATACACAAAATGAAACTACTACACTTGAATGTTTCAAGTGTAAGGAAATGAGGCATTTCGCCAATCAATGCCCAAATCCAAGGGTTGATGATGTTGATCGATTTCAACAACCACTTAAGGCCAAATACAATGGAAAGTCACATGCAATTACTATTGGCGATGTGGAGTACGACAACGAAGTGGTGAGAGGTACACTTACCATCCACTCTAAAGTAGAAAATGTTTTATTTGATTCTGGATCTACCCAATCTTTTATTTCTGAAGAATTTTCTAAGGGTATCACCCTATTACCTCAACAATTAGATATTGAGTTGGCTGTGACAACTTCTAATGGCACAACAGTCACATCAAAAGTTTATAATTCTTCTCCGATTGAAGTTTGTGGGAAAGTGCTTCCTGTAAATCTTGTGATCCTTCTTATAGTGGAGTTTGATATGATTCATGGAATAGATTGGCGTTCTTTATATGGATCTCATATCAAATACCAAATAACGGAAGTCACATTTCATATTCCATATCGATCTATGATCGCCTATCGATGCTAGGATGAACATAACCTTCCAGTGGAAATTTCTTCTATCTTATGGATCTTGATCCCACTAAATGAAGGTTATTTTTCTCAAATGGTTGGTGAGAAACTCACGATTAAGAATATTCCCATTGTATGGGAGTTTGACGATTTCTTTCCAGAGGAATTGCCAGGTCTTCCACCAAATCATGAAGTTGAGTTTTCAATAGAACTCATACCGGGTGATTTGCCTATTTCAGAGACACCTTATAGAATCTCCCTAATTGAGTTGCAGGAATTGAAGAAGCAACTCCAAGAGAATCTTGATAAAGGATTCATACGCCCTAGTGCGTCTCCTTGGGGAGCACCTGTTTTGTTTGTTAAGAAGAAATATGGATCAATGAGACTCTATATTGATTATCGAGATCTTAACAAGATCACTATCAAGAAAAAATATCCTCTCCCACGCATTGATGACCTATTTGACCAACTACGCGGAGCTCAATACTTTTCCAAGATTGATCTTCATTCCGGGTATCATCGATTAAGGGTCAAAAGGGAGGATATACAAATGATGGATTTCCGTACAAGGTATGGACACTATGAATTTATAGTGATGCCATTTGGTCTTACTAATGCCCCTACTATCTTCATAGATCTGATGAATAGAGTCTTTAGAGACTATCTTGATCAGTTTGAGGTAGTCTTTATAGATGATATTCTTGTCTATTGAAAGATCAAGGAAGAACATTAAGATCACTTGAGAATTGTATTAAAGACCCTAAGAAAAGAGAAGCTTTATGCCAAATTTACCAAGTGTGAATTTTGGCTTCAAAAAGTTTCATTTTTGGGTCACATAATCTCAAAAGAGGGGATATCTATGGATACAGAAAAAACAGAGGTTATCGAAAGATGGTCGAGACCAACAACAGTAACTGAGATCTGAAGTTTTCCTGGTTTGGCTGGATATTATCGACGTTTTGTGAAAGATTTTTCACGATTATCTAATCCACTCACCAAGTTGACTCGGAAAGAAGTTAAGTTTTTTTGGATGGAGGAATGTGAAGAGAATTTCAAGGAGTTGAAAATAAGGTTATCCAGTGCACCTGTGCTCACACTTCCTTGTAGTGGAGAATGGTTTGTGATCTACAGTGATGCATCCAAGAAGGGATTAGGGTGTGTTCTTATGCAAAATTAAATGGTGATAGCTTATGCCTCACGACAGTTGAAAATACATGAGCAAAATTACCCAACTCATGATTTGGAGTTAGCTGCGGTAATCTTTGCATTAAAGATTTGGAGGAATTATCTTAATGGAGAAAGGTGTGACATTTATACTGATCATAAAAGTTTAAAGTATATTTTCACACAAAAGGAGCTGAATATGCGCCAAAGAAGATTGTTGGAGCTGATTAAGGATTACGAATGCTCAAGTCATTACCACCATGGGAAAGCAAAAAAGGTGGCAGATGCATTAAGTCGACAAGACCATGCTATCTTATCTGTGATGAGGATCACAAAAGATCCAATATTTATGGATTTACAAAGGATGGATCTTGGAATTATAATGGAAGGGGAAAAATCATATCTTTCTCAGATGAATGTTCAACCATCTATACATGTAAAGATTAAAGAGGCACCGAAAGAAGATGTTGAGTTACAAAAGAAGGTGAGAAATGTTCCTGAATTCAACCATGATTGTGCTGGGATAATAAAGTTTAGGAGTCGGGTTTGTGTTCCTCCCATCCCCTAATTAAAGAAGGAGCTGCTGGATGAGGCTCATAGTTCTTCATTCTATATTTATCCTGGAAGCACGAAGATGTATAGGGACCTGAAAGAGTACTTCTGGTGGGATGGCATGAAAAGAGATGTTGCTGAATATGTCTCTTGATGCTTGGTTTGTCAGCAAGTTAAAGTTGAGAGACATAAGTCTAAGGGGATGTTACAACCATTACCCATACCTGAATGGAAATGGGAAAACATCACTATGGACTTTGTCACTGGACTTCCTAAAACATCCAAAGGCAATAATTCTATCTGGGTCATAGTTGATCATCTTACAAAGTCTACACACTTCATTTCTATTAGAGAGGATTTATCTCTAGATCAGCTTACCAGGATATATGTAAAGGAAGTGGTAATATTGCATGGAGTACCACTTTCTATTATATCATATCGGGATCCGAGGATTACCTCAACGTTCTGGTGAAGTCTTCAGCATACTATGGATATTGAGTTGAGTTTCAGCACTGCTTATCATCCTCAGACAGACGATCAGTCTGTAAGGAAAATTCAAAATCTAGAAGATATGTTGTGAGCTTTCTCTATAGATTTCAAAGGTGGTTGGGATAAACACCTACCTTTGGTGGAATTTTCTTATAATAATAGCTTTCACTCCAGTATTCAGATGGCTCCTTATGAAGCTCTCTATGGAAAAAAATGCAGGACTCCAACTTGATGGGATAAAGTTGGGGAAAGAATGCTATTAGGACCTGATCTCATTGATGAAATGGAAAAAAGGTCAGATCTATTCAACAACACATAAGAGCAGCTCAGAGTCGACAGAAAAGTTATGCCGAAAACCGAAGAAAAGACCTAGAGTTTGAAGTGAGTGATAAAGTGTTCTTACGAATATCTCCCTAGAAGAGGGTCATGAGATTTGGAAACAAGGGAAAATTGAGCCCTATATATATCGATCCATTTGAAATTTTGGATCGTGTTGGGAAGGTAACTTACCGATTGGCGCTTCCACCAAATCTCTCTCAAGTTCACAATGTGGTCCATGTATCTCTCCTAACAAAGTACATACCTGATCCTTCACATGTACTCAGCTGAGAAGTTGTACCGCTGGAACAAGATCGTTCTTATGAAGAACAGGCGATAGAGATTCTGGATCGTAGTGAAAAAGTCCTACGGTACAAGACCACTCTCTTGGTGAATGTTTTATGGAGGAAGCACCAATTATAATAAGCTACATGGGAACTTGAGGATATGCTGAGGAAGAGGTATCCTCATCTGTTTGTTACGAAGTGACGAATTTTGAGGGCGAAATTCATTTTAAAGGGGGTAGAATGTAACACCCGAGACTTTTATGAGAAATATTTTGTTTTTATGTTATATAAATAATCAAAGGAATCTTTCACTACACACAACACTAGATTGGCTTACTTTACACGCAACTGTGGCCTTCCTCGATAGCTTGCGTCGCACGCAATACCGAGTTTCACTAAACAATGATATATTATAATACTAGCCGTTATGAATAGTATTAACTGAATTTTGAATTTTATAACATTTTAATTCATCTTATAAATTTTCTAGAATGAGGTATGAAAATAAATTCATTTTTTTTGATAAAAGAATCATTTTTAAAAAAATGCAGTTTTACAGCCCTTTGATGGCACACCCACATTAAATATAGTTTTTGACAAGTTTATAAGTTCAATTTGACAAAATAAAATTCTTCTTTAGAATCAAGATATAAAAATTTACTTTGGGTAATTTTTTCATATTATTCTGATAACTTTCATATTTTAATGAATAGTAAAAACATGCTATATTTTAATTAAAAACAACTTTCTTCATCGCAATAATTTTTATGGTTAAATTATAATATTGAATGTTTTTAAAGTATAAATAGAATATATTTTTTGCATTTAATATAATGTATTTCATAGCATTAATTTTACATTGAATTCATAGGTAAAAACATTTCAATCTTTGGCAATGTTTTAACTTTCAAAACCCATTTTCTTAACAACGGGATTAATTTTAAATTAATTACTGCAACTTCTGTATTTTGAATTTTGAAAAATGGATTCTATATTTGGAATCAGTGGGTCCAAATTATGTTAATAGGTTACTTTTATTTTTTTTATACTATTAATAGTAACTACGGTAATTTGTTTTATTTACTACGGTTAAAGGTAAATAGGGTAATTCAAGGTTAAAAGAATATTATAATAATTCAAAATTACTTTGAAACTTGTCCTAACCTTATTGGAGGAGTATTGTCTAGCCATGGGCATCCTTGGGTCGATTTTGGGACGCCATTGGGTCACTTGGTAGTTACAATGACAATTTGGATTAATTAATTTAATGGAAAGACAAAATTGACATTAACACAAATCTTTTAGTAATTAATTTTTATTAGGGGTTATATAAATTATATTTTCGACTATAAATATTCATTAGAAAGCTAAAAATATTTCCTACATAATGATATTTTTTTTTATAATTTTTAGACAACAAATAAATTAAATTATTTATGACACAATAATGATGAAGTATTTACCTCATTAATAAATGATTTAAATAAATAAGATTATAATGATTAAAATATTTTCCAAAACATGTCCAATTCTGGTTGGATGATTTTATTTCAACCATGAGTCCTCTTATATTTATCTTTAATGTTTTTTGGACCTTTTGAAACCGAAGATAAGTTTATAATAAAATAATATTTCAACACGTTCCAAAGGTGCCCCTCTCCTCCCTTATAAAAGGAACCTCCCCCCTCTCTTCCTCACACCAATTTGAGCCTTCAAGCTCGGAAAAACCCTGCCCATTTCACTTCTCCACTTCCTTAAAAACCTAATAAGGGTACTGGTCTTATCAAAAGACCAACTCTAGTGCCTTATGAGAAAGTTTAAATGAGGCACTTCGAGAAAGAGGTAATACCTTCTACCATTTTCTTCAAGTTCCATTCTTCTTCTTCTCCCTCATCTTTAGTTGTTTCATTATGAGGTAATAACAGAAGTATCCCTAATATAATGATATGTTATTATAAATATGAAACAACCCTATTTCACCTCTTATCCATCCTACGAAAAACGAAATCACCGCGCGTGCGTACGTACAGAATACCGTCTCCACGCCGTGGTGTAATCTATTTTCCACCACCACCTTTCTTGGATGGGTATAATGGTGTAAATAATAACTATATATGATTATTGTAAAGTGATATTGATTCTTAAATATTATAAATACACTTCAATTCAATTCCACAATCATGGGAATGATATCATCACTTGTGCGTGCGTACGGCCTACCGTCTCCACAATGTGATGCGACTCGTTCTATATGATCTTCATTGAATAATGATTATATAAATGAATTGAATGAATTGAATGAATTAATATGATATATATTACACTACTACCATTATGTAAATGATTTATCTATATCCTATAAATAGTAATAAGAATTTATTCGACAAAACACGCATAAGAACAAAAAGTAATAAACACCCAAATAACAAGTAGTAATGAAATATTACTAATAAGAAGCTAAGAATATGACCATATATGGTATCATAACAATGAATATGATTCTGTAATAAGTCAATTACATTATTTAAATCATTATACAAGGGTTTCAGACACGTACAAAGCATATCAGACCTGAGGTAAGGGAAATATCACAATCTCATTTTTATCTAAGATTGTTTATACTTTGGAATTTACTGGGGCGTATTTTATCATCCACATCCATGTTTCCTCAATATGAAATATTATTTCCATCCACCTACAATTGTTTAAATCCAATTTTACCCTTAGGTGAGTTTTTAGTAAAAGATATGAAAGGAATCTTTTGTCGTTTTTCATACGAGGTACTTTTTGACTTTTCCAACAAAAGTACGAGAAGAATGTTTTTTTAACTTATACGGCATGAATGTATTTTTAAAACATTTTTTCCAATAAGCTTCCTTTAAAAGTTTTCAAGTTTATTTTTAATCAACTTCTTTTAGTTTAGAATTTTATGAAATTTTAAGAAAGGAAAAGTATTTTTGATGTAGAAATGATATTTTCCTCAAGAATGGAGTTCAAGTGTTTTGTTAAAATTATTTTCCATCTAAGATAATATAGGGTCCTGTTTCTATCCCTATTATTACATTGATTTGATTATGTTGTGATGGAAATATTTTTATGAATTACTTTATCTTATATGAATTGTTTTATGATGTCATGATGTTTAAGATTCCTATTTTTATTACATGGGTTATTCTATGATGTATGGTTCATGATTTTTTAGCACACATAAGAATGGTATCATTATGAGATGGGTGAGACCTATATCTCCCTCCAATGCATTGGGTAAAGATTTTATATCTCATGAGATAGACATGGCTGGAATGGCAGGTTAAACCTGTTCAGTGAAACAAGACTAAAATGAGGAGTCAACTCGGTTCAGAAATGGACTTTTTCCACTAAGATAGTCTTGGCTATGAGGCTTGACTAATAAGAAATGATTCTCTATGATTATGTGTGTATGCCACAAAGTTTCATGTTTTAAGTAATGATTATTGGGATTACATTTCACTACCATGATTTATCCCATGTTATGAAATTATGATCTCTTTTACAGGGTAAGATTTCCAAAATGTAATGTTCTTATAAATTTGATGTGATTGATATTTCTTTTTTTACCCTTACTGAGCATTTGAGCTCACCCTTTTGTATGTTTTCCTTCCCCAGGTCAGGAAGAAGGTTATTCAGTAGGATATGCCAAAAAGGGACTATAGATATGATGAAATAAATGGGAGACAGTGTAGATGCTTTATGAACCAGTTGTTTATGTTTCCTAGTTTCTAAAGACACTATACCTATATGGTCTTTTCATGGTTTTGTTATATGTTGTAATAAGTATTCTTTAATTTTGAAGTATTAACCATGTATGTAATGTATGGGTCGTTATAAAAACCGAACCAAATATTCCCATGGTCTTAAATGAATCACCCAATAAGGTTTGGACAAGTGATAAGGTAATTTTGAATTATTATAATATTATTTTATCCTTGAATTACCCTATTTACCTTTAACCGCGGTAAATAAAAGTCAAAAGTTACTATTCATAAAAAATTATTATCATCTTATTGAACCAAATTTTACTTCTTGATGACAACCATGTATGTTGGATTTTCGAAATTCAATTCATAGAAGTGGTAAAATTTCATTTAAATGAAAAAGTCAGTTTTTAACTACTACTAAGTGGTTTCACTATTCATCTAAAATTGAAGTTATTCAGAAATATACCTAAAATTCAGCCTAAGAATTATTTGATATTCCAAATTCAAAATTGATGTCTATTTTTCCTAATTAAAAACATAAAAGTGGCATTAATTAATTTAAAAATTAATTCCCATTGTTAAAACAAATAGCGTGTTTTTAAGAAACAATTATTATAAAAAGATTGATACTTGTTTATGTCCAATTTCAAAGTGAATATAATTTCAATGACCAACATTGGATTAAATAGTAAAAATATATTTTAATTTCACTTTAAAACCAACTAAAAATATAATCTAACCATATAAATAAATTAGATTAAAAGGAACTTTTGAATTAAAAAATAGTATTTTTCACTATTCATTAAAAAAATTAAGTTTATCAGAAAAATACCAAAAAAAATCCCAAAGTAAAATTTTATGTCCCCATTCCAATGAAGGATTTTATTTGGTCAATTAGAATGTATTAAAGTGACCAAAACTATATTTAAAGAGGTTTCTCCAATAAAAGGTGATAAATCGGTCTTTTAAGGTAAATTATGATTAAAATTAGATTCATTCACATTTTAAGCCTATAACTTTTTATTTGATAATGTAAATACATTTAACAAACATGTATAATAATACTGTAGTTAGTTTAATTCATTCTCGCCAATACAACAGCTAGGAGTTAACTACCATTTAAAATAATAAAATTATATTATTAGTGTGTTACGTAAGATTCCAAAGAAACCCGTTGTTGCGTATCGGGTATGCTATCGAACATAGAAAACCATTTAATGTAAAATTAATATTTAATTCACAAATATTAATAAATATGAAATATGGCTTATTCTTCACTTACCTGGGATGTTACATCCTTCCACCCTTTTTGGAATTGCATCCTCAAAATTTTTATTCACTTATCAAAATAAGTGGGGGTATTTATCCCTCATAGAATTTTCAGATTCCCATGTTTCATCTTCAACCATATGATTTTTCCACAAAACCATTTCCTGGTTAATTACCTTATTCTGCAACACCTGCTCTCTACGGTCCAGAATCTAGACTGGTTGTTCTTCATTAGAGAGATTCTCTTCCAACTGAACTACCTTTGGGCTCAAAACATGAGATGGATCTAGCATATACTTTTTCAACATCGAAATATGAAAAAAATTGTGTACCTAGGATAAACAAGGAGTTAAAGCCACTCTGTATGCAACTGATCCAAATTTCTCCAAAATTTTATGAGGTCCAATGATCCTCGGACTCAACTTTCCCTTTTTACCAGAACGTATCACACTTTTCCATAGAGAAACTTTGAGAAAGACATGATCACCTACCTCAAAGGAAAGATCCTTTCACCAGTTATCTGCATAACTTTTCTTTCTGCTCTAAGCTGTTCTCATGTGCTTTTGAATCAACTAAACTTTCTCTTCCATCTCTTCTACCAAATCTAGTCCCATCAGCTTCCTTTCACCTACTTCATCCCAGAAAGCTGAAGTTCGACAATGCTTTCCATATAATGCCTCAAATGGAGCCATCTGTATATTGGAATGAAAGCTGTTATTATAAGAAAATTCAACCAAA
Organism: Viscum album; assembly: GCA_963277665.1. Classification (NCBI taxonomy): domain Eukaryota; kingdom Viridiplantae; phylum Streptophyta; class Magnoliopsida; order Santalales; family Viscaceae; genus Viscum; species Viscum album. The sequence goes on along the minus strand of OY728165.1, from coordinate 273,471,248 downwards.
GAAAGATGTTGGTCCCAACTCCCCTAGTAATCCATCGAGCAAGCACATAACATATCCTAAAAGGTCTGAATTGTTCATTTTTACTTCCCATCTGATTGAGGATGAAAAGCTATACTAAAATTTAATTCTGTACCCAATGACTTCTGAAGGCCTTTCCAAAAGTTAGATGTGAACCTGGGATCAGGATCAGGCACATTGGAGAGGTGAACTCCATGAAACCTAACTATCTCTTTAACATACAACTGAGAAAGTTGATCTTGAGACAAATTATCTCTAATAGGAAGGAAATGAGCAGATTTAGTCAATCGGTCAACTATAACATAGATTGCATTATTAACTCGAGATGTCTTTGGTAATCCCACAACAAAGTCCACAGATATATTTTCCCATTTCCACTCTAGAACTAGTAAAGGCTGAAGCATTCCTTTCAGTAATTGTCTCTCTGCTTTAACCTACTGAAAAGTCAAATACTTTACAGTAAAATCAGTAATAAATCATTTCATTCCATCCCACCAGTAATACCCCCGAAGATCCCTATACATCTTAGTACTACCAAGATGAACTAAAAATGGAGAACTATGAGTTTTAAATAACAAATCATTATTAAACTATGAATCACAAGGCACACATAATCTATTTCTAAATCTCAAAACACAATCATTATCAATGTTAAAATCAGGAAACTTACCCTTCTGAACCAACAGAACCTTTTTCTGCAACTCACTGTCTTCCTTCTGCGCTTTCTTAATTCTGCCTGATAGAGATGATTTCACTGACACCTGAAACAAAACAGAAGAATTTCTTGAAACAAAAACTTCTATGCCAAAGATCATCAAATCAAAAACTAAAGGATCTTGTTCCAAATGTAATATGGTTGATTAAGTATTAATTTTTTGACTCAAAGCATCAACCACTTTATTTGGTTTCCCCAGATGATAAAGGATCATGCAATCATAATCCTTGATTAATTCCAACCATCTCCTCTGTCTCATGTTCAATTATTTCTGAGTGAATATATACTTCAAACTTTTTTAATCATTATATATTTCACACTTCACTCTATAAAAATGATGCCTCTAAATTTTTAAATAAAATACAATAGCAGCTAATTCCAAATCATGTGTAGGGTAATTTAACTCGTGAGATTTCAACTGACGTGAAGCATAAGAAATTAACTTATCATTATACATAAGGAAACATACATGTACTTTCAACAAAGAATCACTGTAGATAACAAACTCACCATTTCTGGAAGGTATTTCCAAAACTGGAGCATTCACCAATCTTCTTTCCAATTCCTGAAAACAATCATCACATTCTTTTGTCCAGATGAACTTAATCCCTTTTTGAGTTAACTTAGTCATTGGACTAGATAACTGTGAAAAAATTTCAACAAACCTCCGGTAATAACCTTCCAAACCAAGAAAACTATGATTCTCAGTCATATTTGTGGGTCTTGGTCATTCTTCAACAACTTTGGTTTTAGCAGGATCAATAGTTATGCCATTTTTTGAAACAATGTGACCATGGAAAGAATTTTTTTGTATCCAAAACTCACACTTTCTGAATTTCACAAATAGTTTCTTTTTCTTTTATGTTTTGCAAGAGAACCCTTAAATTACATTCATGTTCCTCCTTACTTTTGGAATAAACTAAAATATCATCAATAAACACAACCACAAACTTATCCAAGAACTCACGAAAAATTCTATACATAAGATCCATGAATACAAGAGGTGCACTGGTTAACCCAAAAGGCATAACTAAAAATACATAATGGCCATATATAGTACAAAATACGGTCTTTAGAAGGTCTGCTTCCTTTACTTTCAAATGATTGTACCCCGACCTCAAGCCAATCTTCAAAAAATACTGAGCTCCCTAGAGCTGATCAAACAAATCATCGCTATGAGGCAAAGGATACTTATTCTTAACAGTGATGTTTTTCAATGCTCTATAACAAATGAAAATTCTCATTGAACCATATTTCTTTTTAATAAACAAGACAAGAGAAACCCATGGTGATGTGGTAGGTCGAATGATACCTTTATCTAATAACTCCTGCAATTTCTTCTTTAACTCTAAAAGTTCAATTTGAGCCATTCGATAAGGGGGTTTTGAAATTGGATTAGCATCAGGAACTAAGTCAAAAGTAAATTTAACTTCCCGACCAGGTATAATACCAGGAAACACATCAGTAAAAACATCAAGGTACTCATTTACCACTGGCACATCATTAATCTAAACAGTTTCTTTGTTTTCAACAATATATGCAAGGTAACATTCATTTCCATCTTTTACTTGTCCTTTAGATTCCTGATATGTTATCAACAGCAAGGGTTCATTTTTGTATACAAACTGAAAATCATTCTGAAAAGAAACCTCTTTAGCTCTACAGTTAATCTTATCATGATAACCAGAAATCCAATCCATTACCAATATAACATCAAACTCTACTAGAGGCAAAATAAAAAGGTTTTCAGGTAGATTCTTTCCACACACAAGGACATGAATGTTCTTATGTTTTCTTTTTGTCTCTAAATTTCCTCCAAGTGTGTTTACCGTAGTTTCAATATTCATATCATGATATGGAATTCCCAATTTACAAGAAAAATTATCAGAAATGAAAGAGTGTGTAGACCCTGAATCAAACAACACATTGGCATAATCTGAACAAACAAACAGTGTACCTGACACAACTTCATTTGAAGGCCCAACATTTGCTGAAGTAGTTGCAAAGGATTTCACCACCCCTTGCTACTTGTAGTCTGGCATCTTACCTTCAGTTGAGTTCTTTGTTTGAAACTTATTTGCATAATGACCCATTTCATTGCACTTAAAACATTTTACTAACTGTAAATCAGATTTTGTCTTACCATTACCCTGAACTTTTTCAGTGCAATTATGAGCCTTATATCCCATTTTACCACATCAGTAGCACATAGAAAAATTCAAAAGACATTCCCCAACATGTTTTTTACCAAATTTTTCACAAACTATAAACTTAAGTTTCTTACCATCAGACTTTTTTGAAGAGTTATTACCTTTTACCTACCACCTCGACCTCTTATTATGTTTTTATTCAAAGAATACCTAATCATTAGCAAACTCCATTTCCACCTTCTCTGCACAACGAAGAAGTTTTTTACAACTTTTGAACTCACGTGACATAGAATCCCTTCGATACTTTGGCTTTAATCCTGAGTAAAAACAGTTGATTTTACTATCAAGATCTCGTATCAAATTTGGAGCATACCTTGCCAATCGAGTGAATTTTTCTTCATAAGTAGCCACTAAGCCATCCTCCTGCCTCAATTCCAGGAATTTTATTTCCATCCTAAGACAAACCACCTTAGGAAAAAATTTCTTAAGAAACATACCTTTGAATTCATCCCAATCGAGAGCATCAATCTCCTCAATATCCCTGTTTTTTTCACCATCGACCACCACTGATCAGCTTCAAATTCAAAACGATAAATGGAAAGACTAACCTTTTGATGTTCTGAATAACCCATGAAATAAAAAATATTTTCCAGTACTTTAATCCACCCTTCTTCTAGCACTGGATCAAATTATCCTCTGAATGATGGGGGATGTTGCCACAGGAAACGATCCACTACTGACATGTTCCTCTGTGTTGATCTGGATGATCTCGTATATGGATACCACCACTAGTTATAGCCTGATTCAAATACGCCATAACTACAACAAACTGTTCAGTTCCAATTCCGACCATCTCAGGTTACTGATTTGGAAGGTTGTCTTCCTCCTGATGTCATCCCAACACAACTACCATGTTTCCTCTATAGAAAACCATTCTGAACACAAAAATATCTTAGTCAAAGCAACATGGAAATCTAAAAATTCTATATGATGTCAATATTAACATAAATTACTTTATAGATATTAATCTAATAATAACCTAACACCTAAAGTTATCTAAACCAACCTCTGATACCATCTATAAGGACTCAGCGTTAAACATTACTTAATAATGAATTAAAAGAATAATTTCAATTGAGGATCCATTCAGGTTTAGAGTTTTAGAGAATTAGGACATAACTATTACATCTCAAAAGATTACAAGGTAGACATATCTACACAATTTCCATTATTTCATAAAATATACACTCTTTAAAAAAAGATTCATGTCTAGTTCAGTGTTTTAGACATCATGAATTTTCATTAATCCCATCCTTGACCCTATTCATCTTTAAGTCCTGTGAAAACATTTCAAAATTGGGATGAGCATAAAAATCTCAGTAATGATTATAAAACAATGAATGAAAACATTTTTTCATAAATACATACAAAACATGAAATCATTGACTTACCTCATGATATCATAATATTTAAGAAAGACACATAGAAATCATTATTCATAAAGGTAACTTGTGGCCTCCATATCATACTTACATTGTAGCTATCACAGCTACATAGGGAGTTACTTTGGAATACCCATCACAGTATATTACCAAAATCTATTAGGAGAAACATTCACGTTTACCTCCATCACATTACCTAATGCATTGGAGATATATCTCAGGATCACCTGTGCTAGGTTTATCATAGAACAACCCGTATACATAAATAATTCCCAAAAACCATAACATGATCATAACACATAACATAAGCATAAAGGAAAGATAAAATTTCCACATTGTAATATCATTTCAAGATATTTAAATAATAAATCCATTGTCAAAATAATTTTCAATACCAAAATACATATTGATATTATATGGTATTTATTTTTCCTTTTAAAAACATTCTTCCTTGTTAAGGAAGCCAAATATCAAATAATACTCACGGCGGCGGAAAGGTCGTTGTCACCGCTAACGTTAAAAAAACATTCCTTTTTGTCATTTTGTAAAATGCTTCATATAAAAATATTCCCTTTGAATAAAATGAAAAGTCCAAGGGGTTTATACACCATATAAAATAAAGTCGTGTAGAAAACTAAAAATGCCTCAATGAAAGGAGATTGAGACGAAGTCCCTCACCTCGTGTCCGACTTGACTCGATCGTTATTTAATATCCTGAATAATAAAATAAAGTTAATTTCTACTTTCTTAAGAACCTTTTTCATGTTTATTATTCCTTTTATATCACTTATTACCATGTTATAAACATTATGCAATCATTTAAGTTAATAACGTTCATTTTGTCGATATTTGGTACTTGAGTAAAAAATGAACACCTTATATTTACAAGTTGCCCATGTGGTAAAAGGTATATTATATAAAAATTGATATTAATGATTTTTATATCATATATATCATATATATCCATTATATACATGTTTTTATAATAGTACATAACATTTAGAGGTAAGAAATGAAATGCACCATTCATGGAGATGGTAAGTCGTACGTACGCATGAACACTACATTCATTTATATTTGTTATTTTAATGTAAATAAAACATAATGATACATTGGTATATTATAATTCCAGTATAATATCATATATAATATTGTTAAATCCATCCTTTATACATCTCACATAAGGCATTAACGAATCAAATCACTTTGAGGGCGCGGTAGTCTGCACTTCCTCATATGAGATTATCGTATTTTCCCGCTATGGAAACCATTACGACGTGCTATAAATGGGAAGTACAGAAGAATAAGGAAATCATAAAAATAATATATATCATATATAAATATAGTTTCTTCATAATTTCCACCATGAGAGGCGGTAAGATGTAATTGAACAATCATCGTTTCGTGAGGCCTTAGTTTTCCATCCACAAAAACATTATGTTCTTCATCCATTATTTGGAGGTGTGTGTATGTTTAGATAGAATGATTTTTATAAAAAAATCCTAGTATATTGAAGATACTGTTGTTGCTACAAAATAAAGGAATAAAAACATTTTAGGGGTTGGAGAAGTAAAATAAAAGAAAACAATTTAAGAGAAACTGTTACCTTTAATTTGGGTACCTCCCTTTGGTTTGAACCAAAAGACTTCTTGAAGAGCTTTCTGCCTAAGGTAAGGATTCTAGGGTGAGGATATGGATTTTGGGAGCTTAATTTTTCAGAGGTTGGACAATAGAAATGGCAGAAGAGGTGTGAGGAATTGGTTATAAGTTGTATTCTTTTATAAGGTGGAGGAGGGGCTCTTTTGGAAAGCGTGAAAATATTATTTTATTATAAACTTATATTCATTTTAAAATGGTAAAAATATAATTATAGTAGAAGATACAATGACTAATGGTTGAAGTAAAATAATCAAATTAGAATTGGACATGTTTTTTATAGTATTTTACTCATTATAATATTATTTATTTAAATCATTTATTAAGGATGTAAATATTGCATCATTATTGTGTCATGAATAATTTAATTTATTCGATGTCTAAAAATTATAAAAAAATACTATCATGTATGATATCTTTTTACATTTCAAATGAATATTTATAGGAAAAAAGATAATTTATATAACCTATTATAAAAAATAATTTACTAAAAGATATTTTCTTTTGTCATATTTTCCTTTACTTTATATTAATTAATCTAAATTGTCATTATCACTCCAAATTTGCTCAATGGGGTCCCAAAATAGACCCAAAGATGCCCATGGTCGTAAATTACTCAACCAATAAGGTTTGGACAAGTGTTAAGGTAATTTTTAATTATTATAATATTCTTTTAACCTTGAATTACCCTATTTACCTTTAACCATGGTAAATAAAAGTCAAAAGTTACTATTCACCAAAAATTATTTCCATCTTATTGAACCACATTTTAGTTATTTATAACAACCATATATGTTGGATTTTCTAAATTCAATTCACATAAGTCTTAAAATTTCATTTAAATGAAAAAGTCAGTTTTTTAACTACTACTAAGTGGTTTCACTATTCATCTAAAATTGAAGTTTTACAGAAAAATAGCAAAATTTAATCCTAATAATTATTTGTTATTACGAATTCAAAATTGATGTCTATTTTGAAAAATTCAAAACATAGAAGTGACATTAATTAATTTAAATATTAATTCCCGTTATTAAAACAAATAGCATGTTTTTAAGAAACAATTACTATCAAAAGATTGATACTTGTTTATGTCCAATTTCCAAGTGAAATTAATTACAATGACCAAAATTGGATTAAATGGTAAAAATATATTTTAATTTCACTTTAAAACCGGCTAAAAAGATAATATATTCATATAAATAAATTATATTAAAAGGCACTTTTGAATTAAAATACAGTATTTTTCACTATTCATTAAAAATGAGCTTTATCATAAAAATACCAAAAAATTACCCAAAGTATAATTTTATGTCCCCATTCTAAAGAAGTATTTTATTTGGTCAATTAGAATGTATTAAAGTGACCAAAACTATATTTTAAGAGGGTTCTCCATTAAAAAGAGATAAATTGGCCTTTTTAATGTAAATTATGCTTAATATTAGATTCATTCACATTTTAAGCCTCTATATTTTTATTGGATAATGTCAATACATTTAACAAACATGTATACTCATATTGTAGTTAGTTGCATTCATTCCTGCCAATAAAACGGCTATGAGTTAATTACCATTTAAAATAATAATATTATATTATTAGTGTGCATTGTAAGATTCTAAAGAAACCTGTCGTTGTGTATCAGGTATGCTATCGAACCTAAAAACCCCTTTAAATAAAAATTAATATTTAATTCACAAATATTAATAAATATTAAATAATTCTTATTCTTCATTTACATAGGATGTTAAAACCTTGGATTTCCTATCTTTTATGTAAGGCCCAAATCTATGTACTTTACCAATGTATTGGATTAGATTATAAAGAAACTATCCTCTTGGAAGGGTAAGTCCCTTTTGATGGTTGGCATGATATGTTTCATGAAATCTACCATTTCTTCCAAGATGTTCTATTCGTGGATGGTCTACAAATGACCTACTAGTCTTTTGAAAAAAATCAATGTTTACATCATGAATTTTGTTTGGACAAGAAACATTCTTTTTAGGAAACTAGTAACCTTCCCATAGTCTACTTGATGAAAACCTCTAGAAAAAGGTTGTCTTTGTCACAAAAAATCTACATATTTTTAATGATTCCCTCCAAGAAAGACTCACATGGAGGATAATCTATAACGATTCTGATTCCATCATTTTTCTTAAAAAAATATTTCTTTCAAAGTTAAAGGGAAATTTGAACTTAATTAATTCCACTATCTAGACCTCTATTAGGAAATATTTTACTAATATTATGGCTAATTATAGATAGATGGTTTGCATGGACACTACCCTAATCTTTTTTCTAGATAATTGTTCTATAACCCCCCTCATCTCTATGGTCTCTCTTAATTCTCCTATGGAAAACAACAACACTACTATAAAAGATTTTATACAATCTCACATATCCAACTTTATTGAGAACATCATTCAAGTTATTAATATCTATGCCTTCCCTAATTCCAAGGATTTCCACATTTGGGATCCTTACAACAATGGTATTATTTATTCTAAAATTTTTTATAAACACAATTTTTCAAATTATGATCTTCATTTTTGTTGTTTGAAGTATTTTGAAAAACCCTAGATTAAACCTGAAAGACTTACTCATGTTTGGTGACTTGCCTATAACCATATCACCACTGAGGTTTTTCTTCAATCATTTGTGGTCCAACTTGGATCCAAGTGTCCTTTATTCCACCAACATAGGGAAGACACGAACCATCTGTTCCTATCTTTTGCAACTACCTCTAACATTTGGAATTATATTTCTGACATTTTTAACTGCAGATGGATTCTCATTGATTCTCCCAGCATGCAATTACAATGATGTGTGGATCTATATTTCTCTCAATAATTCAAGAACATATTCCTCACTGTGGTTTCTGAACCCCTTCATGTGATTTGGTATGATAGAAATGCAATTATTCAGAAGAATTACTCATTCAATCTCAATATAGTTAAGATGATAATTCTTATTGCCATTAGAGATGCTGCTTCGACCCAAAAATCTTATTGTTACAACACTATTGGTGATTTTGAGATCCTCCATTAACTTCAGATTGATGGTCTCTAAAAACATATAAGGCACACTTTTAAGGTTTTCTGGTAAGCACCGCTTCCAGGTTCGATCAAAGTGAATGTGGATGGTGCCTCTAAAGGCAATCCGGGACCCGCGGGATGTGGTTCTATCTTTAGAGACTACCTTAGTCATTGTCTTGGATGCTTCTTTGGCAGCTGTGGTACTACATCGTCTCTGGAGGTAGAAATGATGGGCTTGATACATTCCATCATCTTTTACAATAAAAAGAATAGGGATAATATTTGGTTTTAAAGTGACTCAACCATAATTGTCCATGCTATTTGGGAGGGAGTGGTGTATCTTTCCTGACCACTGACCACCTGATAGATAAACTAACTTGATTTTCTTATAGGGACTAATTTCAATTCCACACATGCCTTTAGTGAAGTGAACATTGTTTCCGATGGTCTTGATAATAAGGGAATCAATCATGGCATAACATGGAAGGACGACTTTCCAGTTGAGCTTCTAACTCCCTATGACAAAGATTGTAATAAGATACCTTATTTCAGATTCATGTAGTCCTCCTTTCTTTTATCTAATAAATTTTGTCTCAATATTTGACCGAGGAACCACCATTTATAATAAAATATTGGAATATGTCTCCAATATATAATAAGTAACATAAAAGGATGTTTTCATAGATGAAAATAATTTTAAAATATCAATTGAACCTTTCTTGAGGAAAGTAACCTTTTTCTTTTGAAATCATTTATTTAAAATATAGTAATTTAAAAAATAATAAGAGAAACATTTTCATTGAAATTAACCAAGAAAACATATATTTAAAGAATAAAATAAAAGTTTAGTAATGATGATAAGTAATGTATTTTTTCACACTTTTAGTAAAAAGAACCTCCTTTAGAAAACAAAAATATATTTATATTAAAAAATTATAGTAAGTAAAATGTGGGTGAGAATGAATTTTATCTACCATTTTTTAATAATATAATCATTCATTGAAACATATAAAAAAATTTGTTCATGGAAAAAAATATTCCCAACCAAATAGAAATTTTTTCTTCTTAAAAACAACCATTAGGTCAATTGAGTACATAAATAGAGAAAAATGAAAGGAAAACATGCCTTGTCAAGAAATAACTATAGTAGAAGATAATTGATGAGAGTTTTAGTGATAGATTGTAAAATTTCATCATCAGTATTTTAATCATAAATAGTCATTGAAAAAAATTATATTAAAATATAAAAACCTTACCCCAATTATTTTATTTCTTTATACATATTCAAATATCCAATATAATAAAAATAGTTTTATTAAACATATTTTCTAGAACCTTATCATACACAACTTATTATGTATCATTCTTTTATAATTTTTAATTATCATTTAATAATTAATTTCTTCATTAGAAAAAACATTCTATTGATAACTCGACCATTTTCCAAGCTTTTTTTGTTCGATGGTTTCAATAAATTTGAACACGCAATGATTTTAAAAAAAGAACATTATGTTTGACAGCTTACGATAAACACAATTCCTTTTCTAAAATAACTATAAAATAGTATACCATTATAACCCTGATTTTAAATTTTTGGGTATCAATAAGAATAAATAAATAATGAAAATTCAATTGTTTTAAAATTTATAATTTAATTTCTTGGTAATAAATTTATTAAAAATAAATATTAGAATCATTTGAAGGAAAAAATAAATTTTTTTATGATTTTTTTCTCAAAAATGATTTCATCCCATTTTTTACACTTATGTTAAAATTATTTTTTCCTAATTTTATATAATTTATTCGAAAAAATTAAACAAATTTTAAAAATCATCACAAAAAAATATATTATAGTTAATTTTTGATAATTTTATGAAAATATTTATATTTTTTAGGAATAGTGACAATTATTTTTTTTAATTGGAAACTAAATTTTTGACTAAAGCATTTAGAAAGATCCATTTTATTTAATGTGTTTAAAAAAAATTATAATTAGACCATTAATATTATAAATAATGTAATTTAGTTCATTCAAAAAAAACTATATATTCATTTTTATTATAACTATTCCATGCTCATGAGATATTTTCTATAAAAACCCATTTTTTATTATGATTCCAGGATTAACTTTAAATTAAATTTTCCCAGTTATATAAAATTATTTTTTTTAAATTGATTAAATTTTTTAAATCATAATAATTAATATTATATAATATGTTTGAATTATTATTTTTTCATAATTAATAATAAAAATAGTAAAAATTAATTGTCAAAGTTAAAGATAATCCTAGTTTATCATGGGGTTAAACTAAAAAGATATGGGTTTAAATGTCTTAAAAACATATAAAAATATTATTTTATATCCATATTTCAATTTTTTTCATATAATTTTTATTAATTATATATTATTGGCCCTTTTGAAATGTGAAAAATACAAGTATAATTTATTCTTTCCAAAAATTCCATGTTTGTCTTTCTAACCACTTATAATATGGCACCCCCTCAACTATTCAATGCACACTTACAACTCCCTTTGGTTAAAAAATACCTACTAATATACCTTAACTGCATCTTTATTCATGATATATAGTACATTTCTATCTAAAAAACAATCTATAAAGAATTTCGGTATAAACATAAAGAGTTTGTTTGAAGATGCAGTATAATTATTAACTATGTGTTGTAATATTATTTTTTCCTTCTAATATTTTAAATATCCATAAATTTGATAAAATAATAACAATAGTATCTCCCATGTATTAATATTTCATTATTTTAGTGTCATAACATATATCTATACCCAACACCATTAAATTGGAAATGAAATCATAGATCATGTTACGGCAGACCACTGCCTATCGAACCAATGTAATCCATTTTCCATCACTGTATCTCACCAGTGTATATAAGAATTTATTTAAAGTATATATAAAATATTTATAACATAATTATAATTATTTAATTATTATTTCCAATATAATTTCTTACATTCCAATCAGTAGGGAAACGATATCCCTATTCGTGCATACATGTGGACAACCGCCTCCACATATAGATGTGATGCGTTTTTCATTTTATCTTTATATGGATAGTAATAAAAATTGAATTAATAAATTTATATGATATATTTTATATAATAATTATTCTTTAATTTTGAAAAATTATATACCATATTTAGTTTTTTTCATGAAAAAATGGAAACAATGTTCATGAGTACGTCCGGTCTACCTTCTCCATGAACAGAGTAATTCAATTTTCAATATTATTTTTATGGATTACTATAAATTCATATAAAATTTAAATATATGATTCAAATATCATGATTACATTTTTTAAGATGATAGGACCATGATCCGAGAAAAATGAATAATGCTACTGGACTAAAACATATGTGAAAAATGAATCAATTATCACTTAGAATAGTGTTTTTAATAATGAAATGTTAATAAAGTGTTGAAAAAATGGTTAAAATAAAGTCCTATATCGTATGCTATTTATTTTTATGGTTATTTAATATAATTATGACTTATATATACTTATTATAAAGGAGATTCAGTCACAGATGAATGAAATTGGACGGGAGGTATGAGTTTCTCATCTCACGTTTACTCTCATGATATATATATCACATTCACCAATTATTTCATTTTTGTGGTTCATATACTATCCCTTTGAATTTTTATATTTTAATCAATTTTTTGCATTGGTATTTAATGTTTAATTTGTTGTTATTTCTTTATTTTTTCTAAAAATTAAAAAGTTACAAAGTGGTAAGAATTTATTTCACAATCACATTATTATTCTAGATTGCTTATGTTTAAGTCTCCCTTGGGGGAATAGTTTGATATTTATATATTAAACACAATATATTTTTTTTATTTTAATATTATTCTTAAAATTTTGAAGTAATATTATCTTTTTATTCAATATTTTTCTTAAATTATTATGAAAATGTTTTTATAAAAAAGGGAATTTATTTCTCTCTTCGGTCAAAAATTATTTTATTACATATACATTTTATCTATGATTTTTTAATTTTTTTAGAATTCTCCAAATGATATATTAAATACGATTTCACCCTTTTTTTATTTATAAAAAAATCTTTTGAAATGAATATTATTATGTATTCCCAATTGATGTATATTTACACTTTTTATAACAAGGTGAAATGAATGTTTTTTCACTTATACAACATGTATAGAATTACCTACCCTCATGACTACTCATTGTTTTGAATCTTAAATTATAAGTTTATAGTGTTATTTTTAACAGTTTTTTCCCAAATATTATGGTTATTTTTAATTTTTAAAAGTGATTTTCAATTTGAAAAGGATATTTTCCTTAGTAATTTTTTTAATTGAATTATAGTGTATTTATATTCATTAATGATGATAACCCTCATTTTATATTATGCTTAATTCGGAATATGTTTTAATGATACCACCCTTATTATTTTTCAAGCTATTTTATGATCAGTTTTATTGTTATGTAATATTTTGATATAATTTATCATATTAAACTAGATGGTTTATGGTAGTGTTTATTGATTAGATAAATTATTGAAATTCATATTATAGTTCTCCAATATTACTCGTTATATCTATCTAATTATTTATTAGGGAAATAATTGACATTTAATATTAATTTATTTAAATGTGAATGTTTACATTGATTAGGTTTTCCCATTTCATGAGACGAATTCATTGAACTTAGTAAGTGATAGGTGTAGCCCGTTATAGCCCCTCTATGCATCAATCCGTCTCATGAGGCAAACTATATTGGGTATTTGGATGAGACCTTACCCATATATGTAATGTATTTTCACAAGGCCTTGAGAGTAGGGTTATTGTAACACCCCAAGAGTTAAAAAGTTGTTAATTATGTTTTGTTTTGTATATAACATGTAACAACCAGATTAAATGACCCAGCAAATATATTTCTTTAAATTTACTATTTGAAATAACTTATGATACATGTAACCATGAGCCTAAATGAACCAAAATATAGTGTACCTCTATAACATAGTCATTAAATTAGGTGGAATGAATAAGAATAACTAAATTATAAAAATTATATGTTATTCACAAGTATAATCTAAATTTGTTAGTTATCTATTTACGAGAACTAAAATTAGTATATTTTAAAGGAAAAAATAAATGTTTTCTGAAAAATGTATTTGTTTAAAATGTTGTATCATCGCACTTTTCAGACATAAATTAAAATAAAATTTTAATATGTTTAGAAAATATATTTTAAAAAATGAATTTATTTTTGTAAATAAAAATGTAAAAATTATATTAGAGTGCCTTTTGTAAATTTTTTAAAATGACTGATTTTTAAGCAAATATTGCAAAATACTGATTTTTGGTAAAAATATCATTTATTTTAAAAACTTAACTAATTTAACAATCTCATTATTACATTAATATGACTTCATAGTAACATAATAATTATTCAATTATATTTAATTGAAGAAATTATATTTATAAGGGATTTTAGTAAAAGTTTGTTTTTTTAGCTTCAAAACACATTTTTTTATGAAAATAGTTTCCATATGTTTAATGTTCCTCAATTTTAATTAATTTAAATCACCACTAATAATGAAATTTTTAAATGAAAATTTAATATTATATATATAATTACACTAATTTAAATCCATCCTTAGATTATTACTAATTATAAAGTTAATATAAGATCATCTTATGCTTGAAAAATACATTCTTTATAAACCCTTCTTTTAGAACATTTTTGTGTTTAATTTTAAATTATATTATATCACTTAGGTGAGTTGAATTTGGTAAAATGAATTCCATATTTGGAATCATAATAATTAATATTTTAATATACTGAAAACTTCATTTTTTATATAATGATTAGTAAATATGGTAAAATTTAATTACTGTAGGGAAGATTAAAATAAGGCTTTGTACTTTACTTGCTATTGTGTTAAAAGTAAATTTCCAAAGACATATAAATTTTATTTTATAAATTGGTTTTAAAATTTATAATTTTTTGGTACAAATTATCTAATAATCCTCAAAAAAATTATTCTTAATGGATTAATTAACTAGGTTGAAAAAACTAGTTATCACGTTGAATGAAAAATAAGAAATTGTAAATAAACATAGAAGATAAGGGAATAACATTCCAAAAGATGATTATTTTTAAATTTTAGAGGTTTTGATAAACCATAAAATCTATCCCATCCATTATTATTTATTTTATCAGGCACATAGCATGAGAGTGACTTGTTTTGGGTATTTACAATAATTATACACCTCCTCATTTATAAAGGGGCACTCCATCAACTCAGATATTCAAACATCTCAAGAAATTTGGATCCAACCGAACCAACCAAAATATCTCACCAAAACCGTCATATAAATTCTAGAGCTACAATTCCAAAAATAAAAAACCCTAGTGACCTTAAGAGGAGATCCTAAGGGGGTTTATATGGGAGATTCTATTCGTCTTAATGATACTCTTTCTTGTTATTTATTATTTTAAAAATTTAAATTATGACTTGAAAATTATTAATATTATAAAAAAAGTTTCTTAAATATAATGATATTTTAATTTTTAATGGTATAATAGATATCCGTATTTTCTTACATCAAATGGTAAACGAAACCACCAATCGTGTGTATCAAAGACTAATCCTTGTGAACTAACGTAACTTGCTTTCCATCAAAACTTCTCACAGTTGGATATAATTTTGGATTTAATATATATATATATATATTAAGATATTTATTACATTATTATACTCATATAATTAAAATATCACATACCCCTTCTTAATTTTCATTTTATTTAAAATATGATAATATAGATTGCGTGTATGGCGAACTACCACCTCACGCGGCGATGCGATTCATTTTTCACTTATGATTTAAATTGAATGTAATATAGATAAATTTAATTAATATGTGTGATATATATAACAGGATATTAATTCTTTAAAATTAATATATCACCAAATTACTAACAATTCCACTCACTAATAAATGACATCGTCACTCATGTGGATATACGAATTACCACCCCCACGAAGTGATGCGATTAATTTTCCATGGAAAAAATTGAATAATGGATATTGAAATGAATAATTAAATTAAATATGATATTTTTAAAATTAATAAAATTATATATAGGATATATGTATATACTACACACAATAATCGTAACTACTGCAACAAAACATGTGTGAGAAAACAAAGTTCCTAACAACCAAAATATTGGTAATAATGAAATGTCATTAAAAAATGTTTAATAAGATGTTATAATAAGACCATATATGATATTATCAACATGAATATGGTTCTTTTATAATTTAATAACATTAATAAACCATTATATAGTAGGTTTAAGCATATTCATCCAAAAGAAAGCATGAGGTAATAGATTTTGTCTCAATTTCCTTTCCATGAGGCATATTGTAATGTTATGGAATAGATTTATTTTATATTGTTAATATACTTCACCTTTTTCTTGTAATATCACGAATACTGTATAAATATTTTTTTTATGTTTCAATTTTTTTTATCCATGGGATTTTACATCAAAATTACTAAGCGGTAAATAATTTTATAATTAAACTTCTTTTAATTAGGTTATAATAATTATTAGTTGTATTTGATATCTAAATATTATGTATGTAATTAATTGTCATTATATTATGTCTTATTTAGTCTTTTTTTATAGGGACTTACATTTGAAACATAGAATTGATTCATTGATTGGTTCCCACTTCAATATTATGATCATTGTAAGGGTCTCTCATCTCAAATTGTCTTCTTTGGGACCTAAATTCTATTATCCAACTATATTAATTTATGAGGGGTATATAATAATCCAATGATAATTTTTTTTATCATGAATCAATTTATATTTATGGTATTTTATATTTCATTTGATTTTATCTTTTAATGGTGTTTACGAATCAAATGTTACCAATGTGGTGATAGATTTTAGTTTCAATCTCATTTTAATATTGATGGTTTATAATTGAATTTCCATTGAACAAAATTATTTGATTGTTTTAAAATAAACCTATTTAATTTTCTTCTCCTCTGGTTATTCATGATATTTTCCAGTAATAGTAACCCTTTCCCTCTTTGTTTAAATGATGAAGAATTTTTTTATAAAATCTTACATTATTTCACTCGTCAGTCAAAATTTATTTTTCTTCTTAATCAGTGTTTTCTTAAATGGGTTCAGAAATGTTTTAATATTATTGTGAAAATTAATTTTTCCCAGAATTTTATTTTTAGAAAATCTATTAAGAGGAATCTTCCTTCCTTTTTCAAATAAGATAATTTTGACTTTTTTTTAAAAAATAATGAATGAAATCGCTGTTTTTATTATACATAGAATGAATAAATACTTTACACTATCAGGAACACTCATTGATTTCAAGCTTCTATAACATGATTAAAATCTTGTTTTTAATGAAAATGGTATTCCTAATATTCTATTATTTATTTGGTTTCAAATTTTATTTTTAAATTGAAAATGTTTTTCCTTAAAATTTTTTAATGTTAATTTAATTCTATTTCTATTCATAAATGAAAAAGCCATTTATTATAGATATAATATACTAGATATATGTTTTTATAATACCTTAATTATTCTTTATCTATATGGTTTATTATTATTTTCACCAGGGAAATTACTGAAATCCTCATTATTGATTAATTTTTAAAATCATTTAATTTCCCTTGAAATATTAACTTTCTCATGATCATTGTATACTACATTTCTCTTAAATTTCAATATTATTTTTCATGGATATTATTATTACTATAATGATATATCATTTATATATATGGTACTTTACATTGAATGTTTTATAATTGATTGGGGAATTATTTTTAATCCTTATTCTTTACTCGAGACAAAAATTACATAATAAGGCATATTATTCATGAATTAAATCAATCATTCAATATATAAATAATGTGTTGGATATTCTATTAAATATGGGGCACAGTTATCGATATCCCCATGATTTATTAATATTATATAAGATGAATCAATTGTATAGACATATTTAAATAGTATTTTGGTGTATACCTACCCATCAATTAAACTATCTTGGAACATGGTCTTGATGGTAAAGGTATCATGGTGCCTTAATTTATAATATCTAATATTTAGAATTTCCTTTATTAAGAATTTATTAATTTTTATCCATGAGATTATTTCATCGATATTATCCAAGGAAGAATTTGATTCTAAATATATTGGTTAAATGGAATATGTGTTTCATTATTTTTCATGAAATAATGATTATGCTTTTTTATAATCATAATAGTCAAGTTATTCCTTAAATGGAATGTGTGTTAATATATTTACCTTTCCATTTTGGTAATGATTTATTTCATCATGATAGGTTCCCTGTTACATAAATCATAGTGAGCATATGGAATCACACTTATTTTTTTTCCATTCCCAAGGATATGAACAAACAATCATTGAATGATTTAAAGGATGAAAAAAAATTTACTTTTAAAATATATTATTTCATGTTTTTATATGTAATATGATATTAAAGTATGTACCTATCTTTCCATGACTACTAAAATATATAAGACTTTGGGATGTAATCACTTGTATGATATGTCAGTATAGTAAATTTGAAACTATCTTTCGGCTATTAGGGCCAAGGTATTTATTGTTGATAATAGATCATGTTTATTAGAAACAATGGAAACTATATTTTGGGAAACATGTAGGGAAAATGAACCTATGTTAGAATTTGAGGGTAAGTATAGAAGAAAATCCAAAATTTTGGTGGGGGAACCATTATATGGTTTTCCTAGAAATATATCCCTATCTAGATACTTCATTTAGATATGATTCTAGAATAGTTTTACATAAGGGTAATAACTCTTAAAATGTGGCATTGAGATTTGAATCAATTGTCACCTGGTGCATGAAAACAGACCTTACTATATTCATGGTTTGAAAGTCTAGTGGGATATTCTTTGGATAAATGAAATTTTATTTACAAACCATTATCAAGAATTTGAAAATAGAAATATCCCCAAAGAAAACCATTTTTATGATTCAAATGAGGATAGTTTAATATTTTTAGGTACCATCAATGGTATATGAGTTTAAAGTTGATCATAAGATAAATGTCTTAGAACCCCATTTTTAGGATTTATGTGAGTGAGATTTTTTGAATATTATATATATTCCTAGAGATATTTATGAAAAAAAACTCAATATTTTAGTATATATATTAATGAAAAAGTTTACTATGGAATTAATACTTTAAATTTTATCGACACAAGTTTTATAGTGTTTGTAACCTCTAAGGTCCTTCTTATCAATGATTTTTGGGTAATTTTGGGTCACCACAATTCAGTAATGTTATAATAATTATATTAATATGGATTTTGAAAATGGAAAACTCACTTGTTGGGTGCTAAAACATATCATCCGACAAGGCCATGGAGATTAAACCCATATGAAAAGGGTGACAATTTATTTTCCACTACCAGTATCATACATGATGTATTGGTTAGTATAAAATTGATTTATACAAACTGTTTGATGAATAAATATTAATTTGATTCTATGAAACATATTATAAGATAAAGTATTTTTGGTTTTGATGAAATTAATGATAATTTGGGAGGATTTAGATTATTTTGAAGAATATATAACCATTTGGTTCAAAATAAAGGATTATGTATGAAGAATGAAACAAAATTTGTGGGTATGTGGGTTAAAAGGTGTGAGAACCCCAATGCGGTGAAAAATGATCTTATTTTGAGATTATTAAGGTTAATTAGGAAAAATGGTTATTTATTTGAAGAAACATATATGATTAACCTTTGGTGGTAATTTTCAACTAAATTTTATTATTTCTCTATATAAATGTTTATGCATTTTGTTATTATTTTACCATGGGGTAACCATTTCAGGATTGGAAAATATTTAATTCCTATAAGAATGGGTTTTTATTTTTTTATCGATATTACAATCCATTAAAAGGTAATTTCATAGCTTCATGAACTAAAAATTCATATTAGATATTCATCTTGTGGAGAAAGAAATTAAGTGAAAATTGATCAAAGCATAACCAAAGGATGAAATTGTTTTTAAAAATATATCATGTTAGTATATTTTATTTTTTCCTTATCTTGATAGTAAAATAATATCTCAACACTAGGAAAATGATCTTGAAACAAAAATTTTATCATATTACCTTCATATTCTATTATAATTACCTTTTTTTTCTTGTATGACTATTTAAATAATTTTTATTATAAAAAAATATTGTTACGATCCAATACTAGAGGTTTAGTTTAATAGGGAAATTAGGCTCATACATACGCGTAAATTTTAAAACATAAAATTTTGTTTTAAATATTATTCTTTAATCTTATAAATCTCACGTTCTCGTTTGTACACGTAGTCACCTTAGGATATACATCAATGAAAAGAGGTGGGCTAAAATCCCAGTAGTAGGTTAAAAAAGGGACATGAATCAATATAACATGATTGATAATGATGATCATCATCATAATAGATTCATAAGATCATCATCAACATAACGAGGGAAACATTAGATTACGTCATGAAATGTGGCAATGCATAAATATAAAACATCATGTCTTAGTGGCCAAATACCACATATAGTTTTGAAAAAATACAGTATCATGTTCATACATAACTTACGTTAAAACTCATATCATTATCGTTATGAACAAATGTATCATATAATTCATGCATATTACACATAATATCATGAGACACATTACATTACCCAATAAATTAAGTGGACATATAGTTTCAGTTCCACCCATCACATCATAACATTTACATAATCATGCATGCAACATATAACATATAAAAATAGAAGTCATGAAATTAATTAAAGAATGGAATGGGTTTAATAAGTATTTAAAATATAATTTATTATTGAATTAAATTTTCTCTTACCAAATGAAAAAGGGAAATCCTATATTAGAATAAAAGATTATTTTTCTTTGGATAAGAAATAACACCTGAAGAGATAGAGAATTTTTAAGAATAGTTTTTAAAAATCACTATCTTTGGCTTATAAAAATATGTGGAAATATGTATATACCCAAAATAAAAGTGTTAAAAGTGAAATGATTTTTGTAAACATAATAAGAATATATATACTAATATTTTCATGAAAGAGGGATTACTTAAAGAAAGGAAGATGGGTTCGAGAATCCCTTTACCTTATGTTTGAATGCGTTCTGCAATTACACTTACTATCCTAGATAATAATATTATACTTAATAATTACTTAATTTATAACCAATAATACATTTATTTTATTTGTTATAATTTTATTATGTTCATTTATAGTCATTTCAATGAGCTATATAGTTTAATTTTTTTTGTTCTAGTAGTGTTTTTTTTCATGGTTTCTTGGTTAGTTTACATGTGTATAATAATGGAAAATCTTGTAAAATGGGAATAATTCTCTAGAAGTGAAATTAGATATTATTAAAAAACATTCATAAGTTCAAATTTTCAATTCTATTATTTGGTTTTCTAGTATGAGTGTTATTTATTTGATAAAACAATAACGGTAAATGTTTAATTTATTTTGGAAATTTTTTCTACCATCACCAAGTAGTTTCGTTTTATTTAATATTATGTCTATAAATTTTTTTACAGAACATTAAAAAGTTATAATATAAATATTAAAATATATTTTAACCATAATAATGGTTTTATTAATTTCTTTAAATGTGGTATTGGAAAACAAAAACTCATCGTTCACATAGGCATTGAACTGACATATGACGAATAATGTTTTCATTTTTAGTATAAAAGGAGAAAAGATGAGATTTTATGATAGGTATTCCATTAAAAAATAAAATAAAAATATATATTATATACTTGATTTATCATTATTTATTAGATAGGGCATGTTATTAGAGGATAAGAAATGAATATAAATTAAAATTGGAGGATTAATGATTTTTCCTCTTGAATGTCATCTCTTTGAGAACATCCGTAAGGTACTTGGGTTTGGTATTTTATTTAGAAATTATGCTCCTATAAGTGGGGAATATGATTTTGAATGTAATTGGATATATTTGAGATAATATATAAGTATTAAAAGGTCTGAGTAGAAGGGGTCGTGAGGGGTGGTATTTATAGGGGGAGCAGTTGGGGTATTTTTTATTATTATGTTGAATATTTTATTATTTTTTCTCAAGAATATCAATAGTATTGATTTTTATGAATAAATATATCAAATAGTGATGTATTCATCTAGATAATGGGTTCTTACATCATCAATACCTCATCCAGGACTAAAAAATTCATATATTTAGCCTATACTGTAAAATATGATATTTCACTATTCACAAAAATTCAATTATTTTTAAAAAATCCCAAAATATCACCCTAACCATTTTTTTACATGTAGATTTAAAAAATAGACTCTATTTTATGAAATTAATTTTTTAAATATGATAAATTTAATATTTAAATAAAACCATCATTTATTTAAAAATTATAAATTTTATAATTATAATCGATTTTATGACCCTTTAAAAAATTAATTAAGGTCTCATTAAATTATCTAATAATTATAAAAAGAATATTAATTTATGTATCTAATTTATGAAGATAAATTTTCCTTTAAATCATTATATTAATTAAAAAAATAAAAATAAAAATTTATATTTTATAGAAATATCAACACATAATTAATTATTTTTAATACATTTATTTACTTATACCATGATATAATTAAATGATATTTTATTTATAAGATACCTAAATTATATTTATACTTTCATAGGTGAGGTTAATATTCTAATGACCATATTACTATTCTTAATCATCATATTACTATTCTAACAGTCAGGTTAGAATTCCTACATTATAAGTTCCTTAGCTTATATAAATACTTCTAATTTCATTATTCATTTATGTTAATAATGTTTTTTTGGGTTATATATGTGATTCATGTGTTTTAGGGAATAATTATAAAAATGGAAATTCCTTTGATAAAATTTTGGGTTGTAACATTCTTCCCCCTTAGGAAATTTCATCCTCCAAATTTCATTTTACATACTAAGGTGAAAATAGGTGATGATATTTCTCTTTCATTGATTCCTCTTGTTCCCATGTTGATTCTTCAAACTTATGTTTTCACCATAGTACCTTGACCTATTTACTATTTTTATTACATAAAACCTTGTCTTTATGGTCAAAAATTTTCACTCGATGCTCCTCATAAGGAAGATTGTTTTCCAACTATACAACTGCTGAGTTTAGAACATATAAGGGATATAGAATGTATTTTATAAGGAAGGATATATGTAATACATCATGTATTTGAGAAATGGTTTGTGGAAGTGAAAGATAATAGGATACTACTCAAATTTAATCAAGGATCTCAAAGGGGCCATTATACCTTGGGCTAATATTCCCTTTCTTTCCAAACCGCATGACTCTCTTCTATTTCATTATTCGAATGAAAACATTTTCTCTAACTTCGATGTTAAATTTCCTTCGATTTTTGTCAGTATAGCTCTTATCATGACTCTAAGAATCTTTTATATGTTTTTTGATGTCTTAAAACTTCTTAGTCATATGTTTCACAAGATCATGTCCAACTATATTGTGTTCACTAACATCATTGCAACAAGTTATTATTTTACCTCGCTTACAATATAGAGCTTCATATAGGGCTATTTGAATGCTTTAGTAGAAGATATATTTCTATGAGAAATCAACTAGTGGGATATGTTGATAACATCCTCCTTTGAATTCTTTTTAATATTATCTTATCATGTCCTTGAGTTTTTGAACTGTCATTTTACATTATCCATCATTTTTGGTTTGATAGTTCATGCATAAGTTCAATTAATTACTCAAAGCATGTTTAAGACTTCTTTATAATTTATATGTGAACCTTGGATCACGATCAGATATGATGGATAGAGGAACCCCATGTAGTCTCACTACATCCTTCACATATATCTGCAAGATTTTTCCAAAATAGATATCATCCTGAATAGAAATGAAGTGGAGTGTGTTAGTGATTAAATCAATAAAAATACATATTTCATTATTTTCATTTTTTTTTTCAAGAGAAAAATTACAAAGTTCGTAATGACATTCTCACATTTCTATGTGGTTTTAGGTGATGGTTTTATCATCCCTTTGTACATCTATATCTCTTCTTTGACATGATGACAAAATAAACATCTTGAGGTATACTCTACAATCTACTTCTTCTTATTGTCTCACCAGAAGTTCTCTCAAATATCATGGTACATTTGGGTACTTACAGGATGGATAGAGAATGAAAATCTATGTGAATTATCCAATAGATCTATATTTATCACAGGTGATGAAGGTACAAAAATCATAGTTCTAAAATTAATCAAAACATCATCCTTGATGTGGAACTCATGTAGCTTACCTTAAACACTTTCACTTTTATTTTTAGTTCCAGATCATCTTTTTGTGCCTACTTGATCTTTTCGTAGATAGATGGTTGGGAAATAATTTTGGAAGGTTAGGCTGTATTCCCAACCATTATGATTTCCAAATACATGATTCACATATCCATTAAGATAGGTTATTTCTCAATTCACATCATAGATAACATAGAAGTTTGTATTCTTATAAGAGAATTAACTACCTTGTTTTACTTTTCCTCATAACATAATTAATAGAGAAATCAAATTTCTTGATTATCTATAATGTTTTTATTTGATGTATGTTTAGTTTCTTCTATTTGAAATTATTATTTATACTCTCTTGATCAGTATATATTTCACAATTTTCACCATAAAGGTAGTGCCACCAGATTTTCAAGGAAAATATCATAGAAACTATCTCCGGATGATGTGTCAGGTAGTTCTGATCATAGATCTTCAACTTATATGAGGCTTAGGCTATCAATTTTTCATTATGCCTAACTAAAAAATTCAATACTTTCTTTGATGCATCACTATATATCACAAAACATTCTCCACATATAAATTGTATGAGTATAATTATAGTGATCACCCACTTCTTGAACTACTTAAACCTTTCCTAGCCTTATTTAATCTATATATATTTTTCCCATTTTCATGTTAACATAGTTTTTGGGCTAGCAAATAATGCGAAACTTCTCACAAAAAAATGGTAGTACCCAACTAATATAATATCTCTACATATTTCTTTAACATTATCGAGTTTTGGAAATTCATAAATTGCCATTGTTTTTGAAGGGTCCAAAAAAATTACCTCAGTTTTGATCATTCACCCCAAGAATGTGACATACCACATCCATATGTCACACTTTATGATCATTTCATAGAATTTATTATTCATTTATGTTTCCATTACAATTATTAGATGTTCTTCATGTTCCTTCATTATCTTAGAGTAAATGATACTATCATCGATAGAAAATACCACAATTTTTTAAGGTAGTTTATAATGACTCTATTAATCAAATACCTGAATATTTCAGTTATAAAACCAAATATTTTATGGTATGTATCTTTTAAATTTAACGGATTTGGTAGATTATATTGAACACAAAATTGATTTTAAACCACAATATACTATTAAATATTAACATGACTTCTAGAATAGTAATATAACTACTAGGAATAGTAATTTAGCCATTATAATAAAAAAATCACCTATAAAATTATAAATAAAAATTAGGTACCTCATAAATGATAATTTGGTATATTTATATCATAGAACAAGTAAATAAATGTTTTAAAAATGATAAATTAAGTGTCGGAATTATTGTGAAATGTTAAGGTTTATTTATAATTGTATAATTAATTTAATAATTTAAAAGATTAATTTTCAAAAAATAGATTCATAAATTAATATATTGTTTCATTATAATTATAATAAAATTTTATAATGCCATAATTATTTTTTCAATGTGTTGTAAAATCAGTTATAATATTAAAATCAGTATTTATCAAATAAATGACGATTTTATTTAAAAATTAATTTTCTCTTAATAATAAAATTATTTACCTAAATTTGATTCAATTTTTGGAATCTAGGAATTGAAAAATTGTTAGGTTTATTTTTACTGTCCTTCTAATATAGTTGAATGTTTAGTGAATAGTAAAATATTGTAATTTACGGTATTGAACAGTATAAGTAAATAATTAAATTTATGAGTCAAGATTGAGTCAGGTATGAAATTAGTGTAATTTATCTTCAAATAACATTCTCTAGTTACTATATTTATTCATATTAATCAATACTATTGATAGTCTTGAGCCAAAATAATAAACTATTGATTAAAATAATAAAAAACACCCCTCTCCTACACTATAAATACCACTCTAACCACCCCTTATCCTCGCACATTTTAAAAATTGTAGATTACATATAATCTACCCACTTCCTCTACCAAACATATTCCCCATGTTTTAGTATTTCTGGTCTCACCAAAAGAACAGTTTTAAGTTTCATTGGGATATTCTCAAGGAGACAACACTCTAGAGAGAAACCCCCCCTTTCTCTTCTAATTTCATTTCAATTCTTTTAATTACCTTATATAACCGATCCAAAGTGGATTGGTATGTCTATTATTACACATATAATATTATTTAATTTTTCTAGGGGAATATCCATCATGATGTATCTTCTCTTATCCTTTTATTCTAATAATTAAAACATCATCTGTGAGGTGTTGATTCACCACCTTTTGGGATGATGTGATTTTGTTTTTCACTACAACGCTCAAGGATGGTCATAAATAAAATTATGGTTAAAAAATATTATAATTTGTTTATTAAAAATTATCTAATATTCTATATCCAGGGTATAATTTTTCTATTAAATACAATAATAATTGTTCATGGTTGTCGTCAAAATTACAAAAAAAACTAATATTTTTACCTTAATGTTTTATATAACGAATCAACATCACATAATATATATATTAGTTCATTTAAAATCCTATAATTAAATTAATATCATCATATTCCAGTTTCATAATTTTACTTCTATTTGAAAATAACTCCCATAATTATACACAAGGGAACCAACCATGAAACGAACACACCCAAAACAATAGAATTAAACATTATAACTCATCAAATAACCATAAATGAACTTAATAAAATTTTAATAAAAAAATATTTCGAATAGGTTATGAATTATGTAATTAATGAATTTAACTATATTATCTAGGAAATTCAATATTAGTACAGAACACTTTCTGATATAAGGTATGGGTTCTCTCATCTCACTTTTATTTTTGTGAGATATTCCCTATTCACCACTTATTTTTTATATGTAATGTATTTATATATAATTTTTAAATATAATATCTTTAATCAATTAATCTTCATGGTATTTAGTGTTTCATTTTATGATCATTAATTTTATGGGGCATACGGTTCGACCGTTTCCATTGTGGTAAGGGAATTCTTTACCCAATTTTTATTCATTGGGTTAAACGTCTACTCCAATGATTATGTCTTACTATGAGTATGTGTCAAATAAATATTTATTATCTTAAGTTGTATTTAAACTTATTTTAAATGTTTTTACTACTAATACACAAAATTTATTCATTTATTTAATGGTCCGACTTTCTTATAAAAATAATCTTTTAAATGATTTTATTTTTCAAAATTTAAAAGAAATGTTTTTCTAATCCTATAAAGTATGAGCATATTTTAATGATTTCATGATACCTTAATCTATTCAGAAATAATTTAAATTCCTAAAAATTAATTTGTAAATAAAAATTTTCCTTTTATAATTTCTCAGCTTTTAAAATAAATGATTCTAATGTAAAAAGGGCATTTCTCTCCATAAATTTTCAATGATTTTGTTAGAGTATTTTCATCTCTTTCAACACCCTCAATTTATTTTTATGCTTAACTGAGGTTGAAATTATAAGATACCATCTAAAATATTTTATTGAATCATTTATGATAATATAGACTTGGGATATACTATTTTAATACCATTCACCATATTACTGTGGTTATTTTATGATTATGTTTAGTGATTGAATAAATTATTTAAATTTAATATGATAGTTTCTAGATAAATATATATATGGATTATGTCTCAACCTAATGTTATATGGAATGAATTGGACATAGTAATTTTTATTTGGGGCCCACTATAGCCTCTTGTTGCATCAGTACGTTTATTGAGAAAAACTAGATTGGGTTTTGGCTGAGGCTGTACCCATGTATGTTGACTTATTGGATGAGTCCTTGATGGTATGTTTATAATGTCCCACATTATGAATTCCATAATTATGAGATTAGTTATTGAAAATCCATGTGATTATTTTACTACTAGATTATCCATAGGTATGTTCTATTTTTATGTGATTATTTATATGGTGTACTTTGATTAGCTTTTATACCTACCATATTATGATCAAGATTAGGTTTTAATGGCATGATTTTTTAGTTATTCACCTTGAATTATTGTTTATTATTATTTATGATATATTCTAGTGTATTATTTCCTTTACAAAGAATTTGATATCGCCCCTTTATTATGTTTTCTTTTTCCATAGGGAGCCAAAAAGTGTATTATGGTTCATATGTAGGGTTATTCTAAGGGGAATAATGGTGTTCCAAAAAAATAATTTTTTAAATTTTATGACTAAAATGAATTTTTAATTTAAAATATGTAACTATTTTTTCAATACTACATAACAATATGGTCCCCCAGGATGTGATCCCATGTAATAATACTAATTTAATAAAGTAAGGCATTGAGTCCAGGCTACTAGGTCTGAGTATTTATAATTGATACTATAGAAAATTTAGTAGGAAATTTAGAAACTAGATTTAGAAAAACATAGATTATTTAAATATAACCCTATAATTGAAATTCAGAATATTTCCATGGTAAACAAGATTATGATTTTAATAGTAATTATACTTAATGTGTTTCACTATTTTTAAAATTCCATAATCTAATCTTGTGTATATCGCTATTTTGTAATGGATCCCAGTGGAAGGAATGGAAACCATATCAATAATCATTTTCCATTTAGATATTTCCCTCCACTGAAAGTTATTGATGTTGCATATAGATCTAGAAATGGAGTGAAAAAACTTATAACTATACTAGGGAAACTGACTTGGGTTATCAGAAATAACTATACTCACATGGAGAATCCCAATCCAAAATGTGTTGTAAATATGTTGGACCACTTCATGCAACAAAAAACTCCATAATTCAATGGGACCACATACCCATTTTTTTCTATATAATGGATATGTTCATGAGATAATATATTTATCTCTTTGCGAAGTAATGAAATGGATAAGGTTATCATGAAATTTTATCGTCTCTCCAGAGATGCTGATCAAAATGGTCATGAATCCAAAACTCTAATGTGGAAGAAATTGAAAATAATGAATGTAAGTATTTAAAGGATCATTAATTTTGAAAATATTTTCCTAAAAAACAATGAGAAGAAATGGAGAGAAAATTCTTGAGTCTATTAAAATAAGAGGATGAAAAACTTTCTAAGTTTGAAGCCAAATTTAGAAGGTTAGCAAGTTTTTTTGAAGACTAGATACTTATTCCAATGAGAAATATTCTCTATTTTATTGATGTTATTAAATGAATTCTATTAAAGGAACTAGTTTCCCAAACATTATCATCATATGAGGATATAGTGTAATGTGCCCTCAATATGGATAATTAATTTTCCAAGCAATGTAGCTTTAAACAGAAGTAGGATAATAAGAGGGATGATGATACTCTAGAAATAGAAGTATGGAAAAAGAGAGGTAGAGAAGAATATAATTTCTATATTGAAATAAATTTGTAAAGAAACATCCTAGAACAAGAATATTGTTAATGAGAGTTTGATACAAGTGTGGAGAAAAAGGCCACCAAGCCTAGAATTTCAAGGACAAGATAGAGGTCATAAACTTTCAATGATTTAGATACAAGGATATGGGATAGTATGTACTTGAATTCCATATACGTAAAGGGAAATTTTCCTAAAAAATGACAAGGTACCAAGGCCACGCTTATGTAGTCGAAACAATTGAGGTTGAAGTTGTTAATGATGTTGTTGAAGGTACATTAATTGTCGCCTCAAATTTAGCTGAATAATTATTTTATTCTATTTCATCACATTCTTTTATATCATACATGTTTTTATAAAAAATTAAGATATTTCAAATTCATTAGAAATGGATTTTTCATTCAAAAATAATATTAGAAACATTATTAGAATAATGATATGTTGATTAGTTCCTATTATAACAAATTAAATCTATGTAATTAATGATTTTATTATCATTCATATGGTTGATTTTTATATAATCCTTTTTATGAGATTAATTTCAAAATATAATGATTTTTTATAAATATAAGAAAATTATGAAATAGGATGAAGATATGGAATTTATTATCTTTAAAGGGGATACTTCGTTATCTGATTCATATTTGGATCCACCTCCAAGAGATCTTCTAAATGATATTTTTGGAGAAAAATGACATATAAAACCTACTAATGAAATAGATGATCTTTAAACTGAAGATATACCTATTATACAAGAATAAATTGATTAATTTCTAAAGAAATTACCTGGACATCCTCCAGAGATATAAGTTGAGTTTTATATTGATGTATTCCCGGATTCAAGAACTATATCAAGAAATCCCTATAGAATGGTCACAGTAGAGTTAATATAGATAAAGAAACAACAAGAATAGTTGAGTGATAATAGATTTATACACCCTTGTTTTTCACCTTCAGGAGATCATATTCATTTCATTAAAAAGAAATTGGGATTTATGATTCTGTGCATTTAATATAAGGAGATCAATTATATTACGATAAAGAACAAGTATCCACTAACTTTCATTTATGACTTATTTGATCAACTTAATATAGATCAATATTTTTCATAGATTGATCTTCTTTCTTGATGTCATCAATTTTATGTTAGTAAAGAATATATTGTAATGGTATTTTTTTTGAACAGGTTATATATATTATATGTTTATAGTAATTCCATTTGGAATGGATAATGCACCATCAATTTTTATGGTTCTAATGAAAAAAGTATTCAACAAATATCTCAATAATTTTTTTTGTTGTATTTATTGATGATATCTTGGTGTACTCCATATGCTATGAGGACCATGGTCACCATTTGTAGATATTTATGGAGACTCTTAGAATAAAAGAGTTATATGGGATGTTTGGAAAGTGTGGATTTTTTATTCAAACGGTTTGTTTTCCAGGACATATTCTCTCCAAGGATGATATATAAGTTAATCCTATAATTAAAAAGGTAGTTCAAAAATGGCCAAGACCAAAGAACATAAATGAGGTACATAGTTTCATTAGTTTAGTAGATTTCTATTGGTATTTAATTTATTTTTTTCCATCTTATCTAACTCGTTAACCAAGATTACATTTAAAGGGATTAAGTTTATTTTGAAAAAGTAATATGAATGATGCTTTTAATAATTGATGTGAAGATTAGTGAATTCTTTTATCCAGACTCAACGATCATGAAATTGTGGATTTTTGATTTATAGTGTTTCATCAACGAAAGGACATGGTTGTATCATTATATAGAATGATAAAGTTATTTCATATTCATCAAGGAAGTTAAAAACACAAGACAAGAACTATCTAACTCATAATACAAAATTAGAATCTATTATGTTTTCTCAGAATATATGGAGACAATATCTCTATGGTGAATGATATGAGATATATAAAAATTACAAGATTTTGAAATATATATTCACACAAAAATAACTCAACATAAGGAAAAGTTGATGGATTGATATACTCAAGGATTATGATTATTCAACACGCTACCTCCAAAGGAAGTTAAATAAGGTTACATATGTATTGAATAGGATGGATCATTGAGTTCTTAAATAATGAGGATTGATAGGTATCCTATTTACTTGGATCT
Source organism: Viscum album (assembly GCA_963277665.1). NCBI lineage: Eukaryota > Viridiplantae > Streptophyta > Magnoliopsida > Santalales > Viscaceae > Viscum > Viscum album. The sequence goes on along the minus strand of OY728165.1, from coordinate 273,439,307 downwards.
AGTAAATATGAACATGGGAATTTTCAAGGAAGATAAAACATCATTAGTTTTTCAATTGGTTTCCATACCATCATAATTAGAAAATAAAAAAAGTTCTCAGTCTGATGATGATAATTTTAGAAAGAAAATTAAATCTGTGAATGATGGGAAATAAGTAAACTTCTTATATAAAGATAATCTTTTAAAATTTGGGAAGAGTCTTAGTGTTCCCTCTATGCCGAAGATAAAAAGGTAATTATTTGGCTATTTTCATATTTCTACATTATCTATGCACAATGGTATCACTAAGATGTATAATATTTAAAGGCGCATTTTTTGTGGGATAATACGAATCATGAAATTACTGATTATGTATCAAGATGTTTAGTTCATCAACAGAATAAATCAAAAAGATAATATCCTAAAGGACTCATGAAACCTCTATATATTCCTACCTAGAAATGGGATGAAATTACTATGAATATTTTCACTATATTACCAAATAATCCAAGAAAGAATGATGCAATAAAAATAATCTTTGATCTACCTTCCAAATAAGCACATTTCCTCACTATAAGGGAGGATTTTCCATTGGGGTGCATTTCATTACTATTTATTAATAAATATGTAAGACCTCATGGTGCACCTATATTGATTGTTTCTAATCGAGATACCCATTTTATATGAAAATTCAAGAAAATTTATCAAGATGACATGGATACTGAGTTTCATTTGAGTACAAATTATCACCCTAAAACTAGAAGACATTATGAAAGAAATTTTAAAACATTAGAAGATTTGTTTAGATCATTATAACTTAATTTTCAAGTTGCATGGGATCAATATTTACATTTGGTATAATTTTTCAAAAACAATAGTTTTAATTCAAGAATTCAAATGGTATTATATGAAGCATTATATGAAAAGAGATTTTGCACACGAAATTTTTTGGATAAAGCTCATGAAAGGAAGTTTCTAGGACGTGAAATTTTTGCTGATACAATGAAAAATTTCATCAATATTTAGGCTCATATAAAATAATCTTATAGTAATAAAAAGTGATATGTCGATAACCGAAGGAAAGATGTGAAGTTTCAAGTGGAAGATCTTGTCTTGTAAAAGGTATCTCCATGGATGGATGTTATAAGATATGTAAAGAAAGGGAAAATAAGCCCTATGTACATTGGTCATTTTAAAATTATAGAAATAATTGGAGTTATAGAATATCTATTATCAATTCCACAAAGTCTCACAAAAGTTCAGGATATATTCCACATCTCTTTATTAAAGAAATACATGCCTGAACCAATGCATGTTCTCGCTTCCAATGAAATATAATTGGAACGTAATTTATCTTAATGTGAAGAGCCTATCAAGATTTTTGACACTAGAGAACTTATGTAGAAAAATAAGAAGACTTATATGGTGAAGGAAATTTGAAAAAAATCATAAAATTGAAGAAGTCACATGGAAACCAAAGAAAATTACGATGAATAACTACCCAAATCTTTTTATGAGGATACATTCTGTAAATTTCAAGGATGAATTTTCTTAAGTATTAAAGAATTTGACACCAAAATATTTTATGGTATGAACCTCTTAAATTTAAAATCTTTTATTTCTTATATTTCATGAAACAAGAATTTTCAACAAAAATAATCTTTTAAATATTAACATGTCTATTTGAATAGTAATGTAACCATTATAAATTTTATTATTGATTTTAGATAAACAAAATCACCCAGAAAATCATAAATAAAATATAGGGATCTCATAAATGATAATATAATATATTTATATCATAAAATAAGTTAAAAAATGTTTTAAAAATAATAAATTAAGTTTTGGTATTATTATAAAAATGAATGTTAATTTATAATTTTATAATTAATATAATAATTTCAAAGGAAATTTATTTTAATAATATAGATATATAAAATAAAAATTTTGTTGCATTATAATTATAATATAATTTTATGATACCATAATTAATTTTTAAAACAGTCTTAAAATTTTTTATAATATTAAAATAGGCATTCTTAAATAAATGACGACTTTATTTAAAAATTAATTTTCTCATATATATAAAATTATATTCATAAAATGAAGACTATTTTTTAAATATTTACATTAAAAAAAATTAGGGATAATGTTAGGGTTTTTTTAAATAGTTGAATCTATGGTGATTAGTGAAATACGATAATTTTCAATATTTAACAATATAAGTAAATAAATGATTTTTTTAGTCATGATTGAGAAAAGAGTGATATTAGTGGACATAATATTAAAATAAAATTCTTTATTTACTATATTTAGTCCCAAAAATAAATATTATTGATAGTCTTGAACCAGAATAATAAAAAAAGTATTAAATTAATAAAAAACAACTATCTCCTCCACTACAAATACCACCCCTCAACATCCCTTCTCATCACACATTCTAAGAATCGTATATTTCTAATATTATGAAAAATTACTCTCTTAAATCTCTTTCTCATGTTTTGGCCTTAAATGTCTCACAAAAATACCATTTCCAAGTTCCTTAACGGGGTTCTCAAGGATATGACACTCAAGAGGTAACACCCTCTCTCTTTCTCTTTTAATATGATTTATTTTCTTATTTGTAACTCAAGTTACCTATCCAAAGTATAATGGTAAATCTAGTATCATAAATATAATTTAATTTATTGTGTTAATGTAATATAAATCCTCAAGTATCATCTCATGTCCTTTTATTCTAAAAATGAAAAAATCATCTATGAGGTGTCGAATCACCACCTTCATGGACGATGTGGTTTCATTTTTCATTACCACCATCAAGGCTGGTCATAATAAATTTATGGTTAAAATAAATTTTAATATTTTTATTATAACTTATTTAATTTTTTTGAATTATTATATAAAAATTCTATCAAATAAAACGATACTATTTAGTGATGGTCCTAAAAAGAGAAGAAATAATGTAATAGTTTTTCACTATCATTTTATCTAATTTACAATACTCATAACATATAACCAAATGATATATACTTTTTTTTAAAATACTATAATTATATTATTATCAATCCATTATACTTATGTATTTTAGCTTCTATTAGAAAAAACTCCCTTATTTATACACAAGGGAAATAACGATGAAATAAACGCACCTAGAACAAAAAAATTAATAATTATAAGTCATCTAAATGGACATAAAATAACTTAATGAAATTATAATATATAAAATATATGTTGAAAATATGTTTAATATTTTCTATAATATGTAATTAATTATTCTAATTTGATTATCTAGGCATTAAGTTGATGTTAATAACACTTTCAAACATAGGGTAATGGTATTTTGATCTCACATTTATTTCTGTGAGATATTCTTTATTCACCACTTATTTACTGTGTGGGTTTTATGTATAATGAAAATTCATTTGTAATATTTTGAATATATTTATATTAATGGTATTAAATGTATCATTTGATGATCATTATTTTTAGGGGGTATATGGTCTGACAGTTTTCATATTAGAAAGATAATTCTTAACCTGGTTTCCATTATTTGGGTTAAAAATATACTCCAATGATTATGACATACTATGATTATGTGTAAAATTTATTTTTATTTTATTATTTTTTATGTTAATTTTTTTTTGTGAATTTACGGATAATACACATAATTGATTCATGGGGATAACGCTCACACTTTCTTTTAAAAGTACTCTTTTAAATGATTCTTTTGTTTTTTGAAATTTAAATGAAACGTTTTTAAATTATATGACATGCTTGACTTATACCACATTAATTACGCCTTAATGTTTTATCAAAAATATACATGTTTAAAATATTATTAAAAAATAAAATTTCAGATTTTATAATTTACGTGGATTTTTAAATGAATGATTCCAAAGTAAAAGGGTATTTCTCTAATAAAATTTTTAATGATTTTCCTAGAGTATTTTAATATATGAAACATCACTCTATTGAATGTAATTTTTAATTGAGGTTGATCTATTATGATACCTTCTACCATATTTTATTAATGGTTTACGATCATTTTGATTGGAAATTTATTATATTTATATCATTCTCCATATTACTCTTGATAGTTTATGAATATGTTTATGGATTGAATAAATTATTTAAATTTCATATTCTAGTGTCAATAAGAATGTATATGTTGATTATATTTCACCCTATTAATGTGAATAATTAGTTGGACTTATTAGGTGTTTAGTAGGGCCCACTATAGCCCCTCGATGCATCAGTATGTCTCATGAGAAAAACTAGACTGGGTTTTAGCCAAGACCATACCCATTTATATTGAATTATTTGCCAAGGCCTTGATGTTTTGGTTATGATATCCCACATTATGCATTCACTAATTATTAGACTAGTTTTTGATAATCCATGTGATTATTATACTAGTAGAATATCCATGTGTAAGTATTATTTTAATTTGATTATTTTTATGGAATTATTTATTCTACTTTTATTCTGTATATATTATGCTAAACATAATTTTTTAATGGAGTACATTTTTATTTACTCAAATTTCCTTATTGTTTAGGATTACTTATGATAAATTCTACTATATGATTTCCCTTATTGACCATCTAAGATAACACCATTCATATGTTTTATATTTTCCCACGATGCCAAGATGACTATTATGATTGATATACAATGTTAAGATAAGGGGAATAATGGTATTCTAAAATAAAATATTTTTTTTGTATTTTATGCCTAGAATTTATTTTGAATTTTGAATATGTATTTATTTTTTAAATACTACTAAACTATTCATTCAATTAGGATGAGGGTCCTTATAATTATTCCAATGTAATAATGAAATGTATCAGCTCTAGGCAACTAGGGTCAGTATTTTATAGTTGGCATCGACGGAAGTTTAGTAGAAACATTAGAAAAAAGATTAAAAAAAATATATTATGGAAATATAACCATATAACTGACTTTTAGAATATTCAAAATGTTACCAATATTAAGATTTTGATATTAGTTATACATTAATATTCACACTTGTATAAAAATTTCATCATCTATTATATAGTATTACTTTTTTTAGAAATGGTGCTTAGTGGAATGAATTGAATCCATATCAATGAACATACTTCATTTAAGAATTTCACTCTAATTCAATGTAACGTTGTTGGATTTTGAGATATAACTAGAGAAGAACATCTTATATCTATACTTGGGAAACTAACTAAGGAAATGAGAAATAACCTTACTCGCATGGAGCAGCCCAATCTAAAACTTTGTGTAACTATATAAGACTACTTCATGGAACAACAACAAGAACCATTAATTTAGAATAAAAAAATCATATAAGAAATAGAAAAGTTCCTAAGAGAAGATATTTCTCACATTGGGAAGTAATGATTGAGAGAATGTAATAATGCAATTCTGTCATCTCTTAGGAGATTCATGTCAATAGTGTCTATTAAATCAAAACACTAATGAGGAAGAATAATTTTGAATCATATAATGGAAGGATTTTATGGTACATTTGTTTGAAATATATTTTCATAGAGATCAAGGAGTATATATGAAGATACAATTCTTGATTTTGTTATAGAAATAGGATAAAAACATTTCTAGATTCGAAACAAGATTATAAGCTTAGAAATGCATGACATGGACTACATACATAATCCAAGGAGAAATATTGATTATTTCTTTGATGTCCTTAAACTAATTCTTTAAAGGGAACTATTCTCCCAAACATTTTCATCATATGAGGATATAGTATGATGTTCCATAATTATAGTGAAATAATTTTCCAATCCATATGGATTTGAAGGTAAGTAAGATAAGTATCGGGATATTGAGTTCACTCGAAAAGTAAATAATGAAAATTGAATAAGGGAAGAATACAATATCATACTTGAAATAAATATTGAATGAATTGTAGTGGAACAAGAATATTGGGAATGTGAGTTTTTTATATTTTTAGATATAAAGGCTACTAGGATTGTGATTTTGTGGTCAAGAAAGAATTCAGCAATGTCTCATACTTCACCTGCTAGGATATGGGACACTATAAACATGAATATCATAGATGTGAAAGGAAAATTCCCTAAAAAAGGCCAAGGGGACAAGTCTATGCTTATGTATTCACAATATCTAATTTTCAATTTCCTAATTATGTGTTGGTTGGAACTATAATTATCTCCTCAAATTTATAAAAATCTTGATTATATCCTGTGTCATTTCATTTTTTATATCTTTCTAGTTTTAAATAAAAAATAAATATTTTTAATTCACCTTAGAAAATGCGTTGTCAGTGAAAACTCAATATGGAAACCTTATTATAATAAATATGTGTCAATAAGTTCCTATTATAACATTTAAATGTTCTCCAATTACTAATTTTATTGCCATACCTATGGTTGATTTTGATATAATCCTTGTAATGAATTGGATAAAAAAATATAATATATTTTTTTTCAAATTGAATGAAATAATGATTTGAGATGAAGATATTGAATTTATTATCTTTAAAGGGGAGACTTTATCATCTGAGTGATATCTGGATCCACCAACCATATCCACAATAAATGTTATTCTTGGAGAATAAGAGAAAATAAAACCTACTGATGAAATATGTGAACATAAAATTGAGGATATACCAATTTTAAAAGAATACATTGATGTATTTATAGATTAATTACCTAGAAATACTTTTTTGCTGGAAGTATAGTTTTTGATTAATTTAATCTTTGATACAAGACCTATATCAAATACTCCCTATATAATATCCATAATGGAGTTAATAGTGTTAAATAAATGACTATAGGAATAGATGGATAAGAGATTTATACTCCCTAGTGTATTAAATTAGGGAACTACGGTTCTTTTCATTAAGTAGAAGGATGGATTTATGAGGCTATGTATTGACTATAGGGAGATCAATGCTATTATGATAAAGAACAAGAATCTTATGCGTCACATTGATTATTAATTTTACCAACTTCATTGAGGTCAATATTTTTAAATGACTGATCATCATCCTGGATATTATCAATTTCACATGAAGAGGTAAGATATTCCAAAGACAAAATCCTAAACAATGTATAAACATTACAATTTTACAGTAATTCCATTTGGACTAACTAATTCACCCTATAAAGTTTTGTGTATACTGAAGAGATTATTCAAAGAATATCTCGAAAATTTTATTGTGGAATTTATTGATGATATCTGTGTGTAATCCAAAATATATGAGGACCATGAGAACCACTTGTGGATTGATCTAGAGAATCTTAGAAGAAAAGAGTTATATTGGATGTTTAGAATGTGTGAATTCTAGATTCAAACAATTTCTTTTCTTATCCATATTGTATCTAAGGATGGAATGTCAATTGATCCTATGAAGAAAATGGATGTCCGGAAATATCCTACGACAACTAACATAATAAGGGTATGTAGTTTCATCAGTTTAGTAGGTTAATTTCGGCATTGTATTCCAAAAAAATCCAATTTTCTAACCTATTAACCAAGATAACACATAAAGGGGTTTTGTTAATTTGAAAAAAGAAGTATGATGAATATTTTGAAGAATTGAAGAGGATATTTTTGAATACTCTAATCTCGACTCTACCATCAGGAAATGGTGTATTTGTGATTTATATTGATGCATCGAAGAAAATACTTGGTTGTGTCCTTATGCATAATAATAGAGTTATCACCAATGCATCAAGGAAGGAAAAAACTATTGAATAGAATTGTCGAACTCATGATCTTGAGTTAGTAGATACAATTTTTTTGATGATATGGTGATACCATAATTATACGAAAGATATGAGATATATATAGATTAAAAGAGTTCAAAAATATTACTTATCAGAGAAAGAAATAAACATGAGGAAAAGGAGATGGATCGAGCTAGTCATGGATTATGATAGTTCAGTACAGTACCACACAGGGAAGGAAAATGACGTAGTATATGCATTGAGTATGAATGATCACGGAGTTATGAAAAAAATGAGGATTGATAGAGATTTTGTTTACATTGATCTAGTAAATATGTATATAGAAATTATCATCAAATGTAATTCATCACACCTTTTAAATTTTTTTCCAGACCATAATTATTGTAAAAGATAAAAAGTTATCAGTTTGATGACGAGAATATTCAAAAGTAAATTAAAGTTGTAAATAATGATGAATTGGTAGACTTCATATATGAAGATGTAATTTTTAAAATTTGGGAGGAGGCTTTATGTTTCCTATATACCTGAGATAAAAGATAATTGTTGGATGATGCTCATAGCTCAAATTTCTTAATACACCCTAGTAACACTATGATGTATATAGATTTCAAGGAACAATTTTCATGGGTTAATATGAAGTGGGGAATTGATTATTATGTATAAATATGTTTAGTTTATAAATTGGTGAAGGATAAAATACAAAATCCTAAAGGAGTCACGCAACCTATACCTATTCTTACATGGAAATGGGATAAAATTTCTATGTATTTTATTACTGGATTACCAAATACTTCATGAATGAATGATTCAATATGGGTAATTGTTGATCAAAATACGAAATAATCACATTTCATCTCTATAATATAGGATTTTTCATTAGAGTACTTTACATGAATCTATATTAATGAAGTTTTAAGACATAATGATTCACCACTATCGATTGTGATTGATCTAGATCCCCATTTTACATCAAAATTTGGGAAACCCCTTATAAAGTCTTTGGATACTAAAATTCATTTGAGTTTTTTTATTACAATCAATCCGATGGAAAGTATAAAAGGATTATTCAAACATTAGAATACATGTTGAGATCATGCTCACTTGAATTTCATGGTATGTGAGATCAATATTTACCTTTGGTAGAATGTTCCGATAATAAAAGTTTACATTAAAGTATTCAAATAGAACCCTATGAAGCATTATATGGAAAGAGATGTCATACACAAATTTGTTGGGATGAAGTTGGTGAATAGAATCTTGTATCCTCAGAATGTACTGAATATAAAACGAAAAAGTTAAATACTTTTAAGGCTCATATAAAAGAAACTAAATGAAGGAACAAGATATATACTGATAATGAAAGAAAATATTTAGAGTTTTCAGTGGTATATCATGTCTTCATGAAGGTATCTCCATGGAAGGGTGTTATAAGATATAGAATGAAAGGTAAACTAAGACCCAAGTACAATGATCCTTTTGAAATTCTAGAATGAATTAGTGTTACCGCTTACCAATTTTCAATTCCAAAAAGTCTCTCTAATTTTCACAATGCATTACACATCACTTTGTTAAGGAAGTACAAGCCAACCCCAGCCGTCCTATGGAAAATTCAATAAATTGAAGAGGGGATGTGGGAACTCAAAGAAATTATGGTGAATAATTACCTAAATCATTTTATGAGGTGAACTTCATGAAATTTATATGATGAAATTTTTTATGGATGGGAGAATGTAACACCTTAATATTTTATAGTATTTATCTTCAAAATTTAACATCTTTAATAGCTTATATTGGTTACAACACCGAGTTTAAAACCACGATATACTATTAAATATTAACATGCTCATTGGAATATTAATGTAACCATAATAATAATGTCTCTATTAGAAGAATAAAATCAAATATAAAATTATAAATAAAATTTCATCATATAATAAATGAGAGTATGATTCATTTATATCATAGAATAAGTAAATAATTTTTGTACAAATGATAAATTATGTGTTTGTATTTTCTTGAAAAGTGAATGTTAATTTATAATTAAATAATTAATATAGTAATTTAAAAGAAAATTTATTTTATAAAATATATATTTATAAATTAATATTTTCAGTCATTATAATTATATTATAGTTTTATGAGAATAGAATTTTTTTTAATGTGTCGTAAAATCATTGATAATATAAAAATTTGTATTTTTTAATAAATTATGATTTTATTTAAAAATTAAATTTATCATATTTTGAAAATTATTTTCATAAAATGGTGTCTATTATTAAAATCTAAAAATCGAAACTAATTTATGGTGATTTTTTTTATTTTTCTCAAATAGTTGACTTTTTGGTGAATAGTGAAATACTGTAATTGATGGTATTCAACATTATAAGAAAATAAATGAAATTTTGAGTCATGGTAGAGTCATGGATGTTTTAAGTTGGAATTATCTTGAACTGAAATTATTTAGTTACAATATTTAGTCACAATTATCAATACTACTGATAGTCTTGAGACAAAATCATAAACTAATGTTTAAAATAATAAATAACACCTCTCCTTCCTTATAAATACCACAGCTCTCCATCCCTTATCCTCACACATTCTCATATATGGATATTTCTACGATTATACCGAAATACTCTCCAAATCCTCTTCCTCACGTTTTTTTCTTGTTGGTATCCCCAAAAGATAATTTCTAAATTCCTTAAGGAGGTTTTCAAGGAGACGACACCCAAGAGGAAAAACCCACCCTCTTTCCCTTTAAATTCCATTTCCATTATTATCCATCACTTAACTAATATATCCAAAGTATCATGGTAAATCTATTATCATAAAAATATGAAACCTTTATTATTTTAATGGAATATCCATCATAAATACTCTTCACTTCTCCTTTTATTCTAGAAGTGAAAACATTATCAATGAGGTTTCGATTCACCACCTTCATGGATAACAAGTTATCATTTTTCTTTAACACCTTCAAGTATGGTAATAAAATAATTTTTTTGGTCAAACAAAATTATAATATCTGTATTAGAACTTATTTAATGTTTTGGAACCAGTATATAAACATAAAATTAAATGAAATGATACTAGTTCACGATGGCTATAAAAACCGCCAAGATAAACTAATCATTTTTCATTAATGTTTTATCTAATAAATCATCCTCATACAATAGAACCAAATGATATATGATGAAAATTAAAATCCAATAAGTATGTTAATATCACTTCATTCCACTTATGTATTTTTTATTCCATCTGACATGAACTCTAATAAATATTCATAAAGGAACTGACTATGAAACAGACGCACCCAGAACAACATAATTATTTATTAAGACTCATTGGAATGGACTTAAATAAACTAATATAGTTATAATAAATAAAATATATGTTAAATAGGTTCTGAATTATTTAATTAATGAATATAATTTTATTTTCCAAAACATTAATTACATGTGTATAATGTTTTCAAACATCAGGTAAGGGTTTTCTCATCTCACTTTTATTTCAGTTAGATAGTCCTCATTCCCCACTTATTAAATGTTTCTAGTGTATTTATACAAAAATTTTATATATAATATCATCAGTATATTTATCTTCATGGTATTCAATGTTTCATTTGACAATCATTAATTTTATGGGCCATATGGTTCGACCATTTGCAAAGTGGTAAGTGAATTCTTAACCAAATTTTCATTATTTGGGATAAACATATATTGAAATGATTATTTCATTCTATTATTACATGTAAAATTAATATATATGATATTATGTTGTATTTAAAATTTATTATGTGTATTTATAGCTGATAAAAATAATTTTTTATTTGTTTTACACTCTCGCTTTCTTTTAAAATAACTTTTTGAAATGTTTCTTTTTTCAAAATTTAAATGAAATGTTTTTTAACTTATACAAAATGATATGATTTTTCTGATTTAATACCACATTAATGTTTTTAGGAATCTTAAAAATGTTTACAAGTTTATTTCTAAAAACAATTCCATTCATAATTTCACATATTTTAAAATAAATAATTCTAGAGTAAAATAGGGTATTTCTCTCAATTTTTTAAATGATTTTGTTAGAGTATTTTCGTCTATTTAAAAACCCTATGTTAAACCATATACATAATTGAGGTTTATATATTATTATACCATATACAATATTTTATTAAATGGATTAGGATCATTTTGATAGTGGATGTACTATCTTGACACAATTCATAATATTACTATGTATAGTTAATGATTATGTTTACTAATTGGGAAAACCATTTAAATTTCATATTTTATTTTAAATATGAATTTATATGTTGATTATGTTTCATCCATTTCATATGAGGAATTAATTAGACTTATTATGCATCGATAGAGGCCCATTATAGCCCCTCTATGCATCGGTATGTCTCATGAGACAAACTAGACAATGTTTTGGCGGAGGATCCACGTATTTATATAGACTTCATGGACAAAGAATTGATGGTTGGTTTATGATGTATCACATTATAAATTTTCTCATTATTAAATAGGATATTGATAATCTATGTGATTATTTTACTAGTATAATATCCATGTGTAAGTTTCATTTTTATGTCATTATTTATATGGTGTTATTTGATCCGATTTTATTCTTGTGATATTATTCTCAATATTATGTTTTAATGGAATATGTTTTAGTTATTATTATTAACTTATTTTTTATGATTTTTTATGATATCATCTGCTGTATTTTTTCACATACTAATATTTTGAGCTCACCCCTTTCTTATTTTTTATTTTCCCCAGGATTCCAATAATTTTATTATGATTTATATGTAGATTTACGCTAATTGGAATAACATTGTTCTCAAAGAAAATATATATTTTTATTTTATATATAAAATTTATTTTGAATTTAAAATTTTTATCTAGTTTTTTAACACTACTAAACTATTCATTCCTTTGGTATGTGATTCCTTTTAATCAAGATAATGTTATAAAAAAATGGTTCCTTGCTACTGGGGTGGGGGTATTTATAGGAGGGGAATTATTAAGTCTGAAGGGAATCACTAGGAACTTAAAATACTCATACCTTGTGCAGAATGTTTTCGTCTAAATATTTTACTTATTCACCATTAGTTGATGATATTGAGAATGGATATACACATTTGAGAAGTACTGATCTCCATGTAGTTGATTGAACAAGTCAGCACTCCTCGGAAAATGATACTTATTCTTTATAGTGGTCTTATTGATCTCTTGGTAATCGATTCATAACAAAATTTAACAATCATTTTAATTTATGAAGTGCAGAGGCTTACCTAAAGGTGATGCACTATTGTGTACAAACCCATTCTACAAATGATCTTATAACTTCTTCTTTGAATCCTCTACTTTGATTCGGGGAATCCTTTATATAAATTTTTAGATAAGAGTGTCTCTAGGTATAAGTTTTGTTGAGAACTATACCTCATGATCTAGGGATGTCTAGGTAACTCTTTAGGATATACACTACGATATTCCCTCATAATGGGAATTTACTCTAGGTTGATACCTTCCATTCACTCAACCATTTGAGTGAGGTATGCTTATTCATTGGAAATCAATACCGACACCTTTTCGAGATTTTTCAAAGGCCACTCATCATCTTACTTTCTTTTATAATGGGGCATGGGATGGTTCAAGATATGAAAATATATTTCCTTTTTCTGATATTTTATGTCCTCTATATATAATAAGAGAAAATAAATGCCCCTTATATTGTTGAATTACTCTAAATTATGAATTTTTTGATTCATTAGAAGAATATTTCGACATACACCAATAGGAGAAGACTCGAACACTTGGGTTTCTATAATCAAACTACTATGTGTTTTTATAAATATCTCTACTTCAAGGTATCTAATCTATGATTCAATTATTCTAAAAAACATTATGGATATAACGGAATATGTGAAACAAAAACCAAATAATAAATTTTCCATTATTTACTGAATAGTAATTATACCTTGTATGTCTTTGTTTTTTTCTCCCCAAAAATTTTCATGATCGAATAATATATCCCTTTATCCTTTGGATATGATGACTATTGATGTTGATTACACTCAAGGACTTGAAGTTTAGTGCATTGGTTTTCATAGTTCCTTTACTCTCTCTACACTTGAAGCATTTCACTATTCCTTTGAGTCAGCTCCCATGATGGTTCCCATCGTTTTGAAACATGGGTGGTTGTATCCTCTTTCCTAATTTTTCATTTGACCCACCATATTGATACTTCATTATTCTATTCTAATCTGCATAACTTTGGTGTAATTCTCTAAAATAAAAATCCACTTAGAGTGAATTTCAAAAAACTTATTCATAACTACAGATGTTTAGATAGTTAGATCCTTTCAAATGTGTGTTTTTAAACCACTAAAAAATCTATATATTTTTTGATCATTATTTATATTAGAACACATGTCTTATCATGAAATCCTTGTGATTTTTTCTTTGTATGTTATGAAATATTCAACTTCCTTTTGATTGAGCTTTATAAATTATCTCTACATCTTTCAATGAAGAGTTTTCAAGAAATAGTTATTATGAAATATATTTTTAAATTATTCCCCCTCTATATATTCTATTTTATCTTTAAGATTGGTTTTATTTATCTATTCCCACCATTGATCTGCTTCTAAAACTAACCGATATATGACTAGAGTCGCCTTCTCTTGTTCAGAGTAGTCGAGCATAGAAAAGATCATATCCAATAAGTTTACACAATGTTCATCAAAATGTGGATTGAAGGATCTTCTAATTTTGGGTGATCATTTATGTATTAAGTATTCAATATCTAGTTTCTCTTTATTAGGTGAAGACATACATTTCAAATTTTTAAGGTTATTTTTCATATCCTACGATATTTATGGAATCATCGCTATGATGTTTTGAACTCCACCACCCAAGGAATTGTGGATTCCATTCTGAAAATCATAAAATTGTCCCTCCCATGGGGTTTTGGCCTAGTTAATCCTGGTTCCCACCAATTTCTAAAATAGAAAATAATTGAACAAGATTTAAGTCAACAATTCATGAATATGTAATTTATTCTTTTGAAAATTTATCTCTAAATGCATATCTTATGGGATCCATATTTTTAGAATTTTTCTAAAACAATGATACATGGATGTTTATATATACATAAACTTATCCTAAGGGTTTTAAATAACATTATCTAATCATAATTTAAAAATTAAATAAATCATTATATGATACTAACTATAGTGACCCTTTATATTTTACATGACTATTTACATTATTTTTAAGATAAACAACATAATAGTGTTACGATACAAGATCAAAGGTTCAGTGTCTTAGGAAAATTAGTAACATATATAACATGTACAATAATATAACATAAAAATTTATTTAAAATATTACTCTTTAACCATCTAAATATCATGATATCCTTCATACATTTAGTTAAATGAGGATGTACATCAAATTAATTGGGTGAGAAAAAAGACCAGTAAGAGGATGAATAGGTTCATGACTAAATATAACAAGAATATGAATAATCATAATCATCATAAAATAATAATATGATCATCATGAACATAATGAGGGAATGAATGGATTAATTTATGGAATGTGTAAGTTCAAAATAATGTAACATCATGTCTTAGTGGTTAAATACCACACAAATTTGTGAAATAGATAGGATCATGTTCACGCATAACATATATTCATAATCATAACATCATAATTTTGAAGAAATATTGGATCATGTTCACACATATTACATATTATATCATGATATTTACCACATTAACTAATTCATTGGAGGGATATATAATTCTGAGCCCACCCATCACATCATAAAAATTACATAATCATGTATGCCACATAAAACGTATAACAATAATAGTCATGGAATTAACCATCGAAAGGAATTAGTTTACTAAATATCTCACAAATAATTCTTTCATGGATATAATTTGGGGTTCAAAAATGAAAAAGGGATATCATAAATTGGAATAAAATATCATTTTTTATAAGAAATAATAGATGAGGAGTAAATGATTTTTTTGAAAAGAATTGTCTTTTTTTTGAAAATCATTGTTTTTAGCATATAAATAATTGCGGAAAAATGTATATCTCAAAAAGAAAAGGAAAAAAATAGTGAAAGGATATTTAAGAATCATTAGATGAGTATCCATACTGAAATTCTTGTGTATGAGTGATAACATAAAGAATGTGTGTTGGGTTTATGAATCCCTGAAACTAATATTGAAATATGTTCTTCACATGAACTTGATATCCGAGATAATAAAATTATAATCATTAATTACTTACTTCAGAAGATCATATACATGTATTTTACTTGTAAAATTTTATTATGTTCACTTATATCTTTTTTATGAGTTATAGAGTTCAATTTTATCGTTTCAGTATCTTTCAATTTCATCATTTTGGGATCCATCATTTTCATGGTTTCATGGCCGATTTACTGTGTATAATTATTGATGTTTATCTAAAATGGGAATAGTTATTTAGACATAAAATTATATGTTATTAATGAAAATAAAATTTTTATATGGTCTCATATATCATTTGGTTTTGTGGTGTGAGAATGATTTATTTGATAAAACATTAATGTTAACTATTTAGAATATTTTGGCAGTTTTTCCAACTACTATGAACTTATTTCATTTTATTTAATAATATATCAAAAAATTTGTTTTATAAAATTAAAATAGATATAATATATATATATTAATATAATTTTTTAATAATATTAATGGTTTTATGACATTTTTTTGAATTTGATAATGGAAAATTAAAACTTTTCATCCACGAAGGTTGTAAACCGACATATTATGGACGATGTTTTCATTTTCAGAATAAAAGATAAAGATAAGGGAATTTATGATGAATAAACCATTAAAATAATATAATTTTAGTATATATATGATACAATGGTTATCATGAAACTTTATATAAGATTGGTTGGGAGAGTATAATAAAATAAAAGAAATTAAAAGAGAGAGATTGAGGATTTGACCACTTGATTGTCGTCTCATTGAGAACCTCTTTAAGGGACATGGTTTTGGTCATTTGTGGAGGCCAGTAGCCATTAAGAGTGGGGGAGATTATTTATATGGTAATTGAGAAGAATATTTATAGGATACAAGGCTTATAATGTGTGAGGATAAGTGGTTGTGAGGGGTGGTATTTATAAGGGAGGATATGGGTATTTTTGATTATTATATACATTAGTTTATTATTTTGTCTCATGACTATCAATAATGCTGATTCATATGAATAAATAAATTAAATATTAAAATATATTTTGAGATAATGCATTATTAGATCATACATGTATCATCAATGACTCAAAAAATCATATATTTAGCTTATACCATAAATTACTATATTTCACTATTCTCGAAAAAATCAACTATTTTAGAAAAGTCCAAAAACAACACTGTAATAATTTTTTTAAAGTTTATATTTCAAAAAAGGACTCCATTTTTTTAAAATAATATTCTAAATATCAAAAATTTAGTTTTTAAATGTAGTCATTATCTATTCCAACAATAATGATTTTAATATTATAAATAATTTCTATTAACATTTAAAAAATTAATTACAGTCTCATAAAATTATAATATTATTACAATACCAGAAAATATTAATTTATGAATCTATTTGATGAAAAAAATATTGTAAATAATTATACTAATTATAATATTGTAAATAAACATTTACATTTTACAGATATACCAACACTTAATTTATCATTTTTAAAACCATTATTTACTTATTCAATGATATAATTATATCATATTTTCATTTATAAGATACCTCAATTTTATTTATGATTCAATAGGTTATTTAAATACTCTATTGGATATATTACTATTCCTAATGGTCATATTACTATTCCTGTGGTCATGATACTATTCCAATGTTATAGGTTCCTTAACTTATATGAATACATCTTATTTTATTTTTCATTTTTGACAATAATGTTTTTATTGGGTTCTCTATGTGATGAATGTGTTTAATGACATAATTATAAAAAGAGAAATTCTATTTATAAAATTTTGGGTTGTTACATTGATGAATCAAATTTCCTCTTAACTCATCATGGTTCTATGGTTTTCTGGTTATTAAATTTCTCTTGATCATTCAATTTCATGGGATGAATTTTATCCATCAGTCTCTGTAATTATTTACAATTTTTTTCTATGACCATATTCCCACTTCCCTCCAATGTTATCACACCTAGAATACTAGTTTTGTGTTATTACTTTTAAACTATGTATTCCATATTTACAATTTTAAGATGAATTTTTATTATCCCTTTTTATAAGGTGGGTATCCAAAAATGTTTTTTTTTCAAATGTGAGCCCCTTGATTTCTATGTGAGAGATCAAATTGCGAGAACACAATTCTTTAAATGTTGAGAGATTGTTACACCTAGTGATTTTAAAAATAATAGAATTATGTTTTCAATCATATAACACATGAAACACTAAACATAAATGAATCGTAAAATATATTTCATAAAATTTAATATCTTCGATAATTTTTGATGCACATAACCCCAAGTCTAAATGAACCATTATATATTATATTATTATATTCTAGCCATAAAATTGTAAAGTATCAATATGAATAATTAAAATATCATTATTATTTGGATTAAACATGTATAAAATAAATTTAATGGTTATCTATTTACTATAAATAAAATAATAATCATTTTAAAGAAATTGAAATGTTTTCTGAAAAATGTATTGTTCTAAAAAGTTGTTTCATTACGGTTTTCCAAAATACACTAAAATTTATTATTATCACTTTATAAAATATTTATTTAAATAATAAAATTTATTTTTTAAATCAACATTTTAATATTTCCTTATAGAGAATTTTAAAACTTTCTTAAAATTATTTATATTTCAGTAAATAGTGAAAAATATTGGTTTTCGGTAAAATGCAATTTCTTTTAATAAATTAAACATTTAAAAGTAATATTATTATTTTAATATGATTTAATAATTAATTTAGTTGTTATGTATATTTATTTTATTAATGTTTTTAATTTTAAATCATCTTTATACTTTCTTTTACTCTAGGTTTGTTTTTAGGATAAAAAATCTTATTTAAACTATTTTTAAATTCATAACATATCTCGATTTTAAATAATTAAAATAAACACTAATAAAGAATTTTTTAAATTAAATTTATAGGTCATATATCCAACTATATGAATTCTAATATATCTCATGATTATTACTTATTATATAGTTAATGTAAGATCATCTCTTGCTTGAAAATTCTATTTATTGAAAACATGTTTTTGACATGTTTGTGGGTTTGTTATTAAATTTAATTATGCCACTTATGTGGGTTGAATTTCATAAAATAGATTTTATATTTTGAATCATAATAAATAATATTATAATAAGAAATTAATTTTTTATAATGATTAGTAAATATGGTAAAATTTACTTTATGTATTAATGTTAAAATAATGATTTATGCATTACATTTTCTTGTTTTAAAATTAATTTTACACACACAAATTTTTTATTTGTTAAATTGGATATAATATTAGAATAATCTGGTTCAAATTATCTAATAAGGATTAATATATTTTAATTTTAGTGGATTAATTACCTTGGTCAAAAAAATATTCACCATTGAAAAAATTAATTTCATAAAACTAAATAAACATAGAGGAAAAGGGAATAAATTTTTTATGACGTGTTTATTTTTTTGGAAGTTTTTATAGAACATAAATTAAATCCACTCCATTATTTTTTTAATTGTTTAAGTACTTTGGATAATAGTGGCATTTCATTATTTAATATATTTTGGTATTTACAAAATTGTCACCCCTCAATTATAAAAGGGTACTTCGGCCCCGCACTTATTCACAACCCTCAAGAAATTATTCTTGAAAAAAATAATAAATTATCTATAAAATACCCTTATATTCATTATAGTTCTTCTATTATAACAAAAATACCATCCCAAGTGTATTTAATAAGAGATCTAATAGAGGTTCATCTAGGAGAATTTACTCATCATAACGAAGCTCTTTCTTTTTCTTTATTCTTTTACAAAATTAAATTATGTATTATAAATTATAATAAAATTAAACTCTTATCTACCATACATGGATATTTTATTATGTTAATGGAATAAAATTTCAACAAAATCATAAATGAAATCATCAATGGTGTGTATAACAGACTACCACATCACAAACTGATGTAACTGGTTTTCCATCAACACATATCTTGATTGGATATAACGATGGATTTAATATATATATATATATATATATATATATATATATGTTATCTATGATATTATTATACTTACTGAATTATAATATATGATATAAATTATTATTTTCCATTCCTATTAGAGTATGATATCATCGCTCAGGTATATGGCAGACTACCGCCTAATAAAGTGATGCGATTTTTTTTCACTTACGATTTACATAGAATGTAATATGGATAAATTTAAAAAACATATGTGAAATATATGAATTAATATATACTATGAAAAATTAATATATCCCCCACTAATTTAACATTTAACCCATTATGAAATGATATCCCCACTCGTGCATTTGTATGACTTTCCATCTCTAAGAATAATGCAATTCAATTTCCATGACCAAATTTAATGAATGGATATAAAAATAAATCTAAAAAGTAAATTAGATATTTATAAAATTAATATAATTTTTTAGATGATGGATATATATGTCATATTCACGAGAAACAGATCTTCCATGACAAAATTTTCAAGATAAACTGAGATAATTAACACCCGAAATATTGGTAATAATGAATTATTATTGAAAAAAGTGTAATAATATGTTTTCATAAGATCACATATGATATAATAAACATGTATATTGTTATTTTATAAATTAATAACATTCTTAAAACCTTTATATAGGTGGTTAAATCATGTTAAACCATAAAATAGAGTGAGGTTAGGGATTTGGTCTAATTTTTCTTTCATTGATGAACATCGTAATGTTCTGAATGTAATTTATTTTCAATGATATATAAAATTTCCCTTTTATATATAATGTCTCTAATACTTCATAATTCATATAATTTTATGTATCATTTTGAATTATTTCACTAAAGGTAATTTGACATGAAAATTATCAAGTGGTTGTAAAAAAATTCATAACTCAATTTATTTTCTATGGGTCATATTAATTATTCATTGTATTTTATATTATGAGATTATGTGTAATTAATTTTTATTATATTATGTTTTCTTCCAAAAAATTATGCGGATTTACATTTGATACACATAATAAATTCATTGATTAATTTCTACATTAATATTATGATCATTGTAAGCATTTCTCATCTCAAATTATCATCTTTTGGACATATGTCATGTTTTACACCTATCTTATTTTATTAGTTTTATATACTTAACATTTTATAATTTATATCATTAATATTCCTAAATTCAGAGTATTTGTTGTTACATTTGATTTTATTCTTTCCTGGGATTTATGATTCAAAATTTACCAATGTTATAAGAGATTTATGTTTCAATGTCATTTTAATTGTTATTGGTTATACTTGAATTTCCATTGAAAGAAAATATTCGATAATTATCTAATAAAAACATTTCATTTTATTCTCCTCTAACTATTCCTGAAATTTTCAAGTAATAGTACAATTTTCATCTCTTTGGTAGTTAAAATTATTTATAAATTGTATTTATTAAAATATGACTTCACTTATTTCCTCAATCAAAAATCATTCGTCTTCAAAATACATGTTTTCTAAAAATGGTTCCAAAATTGTTTAACTATGAGTTTTTAAATTAATTTTTACCCATTATTTTATTTTTCATAAAAAATTAAAATATATCTTCCTATTATTTTCTAAACAATGTACTTTTGATTTTTCACAAAAAAGTATAATACAGTTATCTTTTTGACATACTAGGAATCAATGGAACCTTTCCACTATTATGACTGGTCAATCCTTTGTAGTACCAAAGGGATCCATTCGGTTTTTTTTGAAATTGTTATTATATGAAACTCCACCAACCCTAAATGGCTATCCTATGAGCCTCTGAAATCGAAAAAACATGCCCAAAACATGTCTCCCAAAATCTGATTAGCCCACATTGTCTCACCATCCATTTGAGGATTTATTAACATACTCAATATAACCTACAGCCCAAATTCCATATGAATCCCTTTAAAAAATAATGAGGTAAAATGAGGCTCCCTATATAAAAAACTTACAATGTTACATCATGAAGCCTCACTATCTCATAAACATAAAACTATATCAACTCTTACTCTTTGGTTGAATCTCTAATTAGAATGAAATTGGATGATTTGGAGTAGGTAATAAGTGAGAATAGTATTTCAGGTGTCCATATTTCTCTCTTACCATATCAGGTATTGATCTAGAATGGGATTTTATATTTTTATACAAGGGCGTATTTGACATGATTCTTAATATGGATTAGATGGTGTGTTTTAAGGAATACATTGATTGCTATCAGCGGTGAGTAAGTTTTATGGAAGCTGATGGAAGTACCCATGTTTTCATGGTGAATAGGGTTTGTGGTCGGGAAATTCTAGATAAACACTAATAAAATTGGGAAATATCAATTGTTATATATCAGTGCTCATGTTAGAGGCCGGTGAGAGTGGTATAAAAGATGCATTATATACTATGTTGGGTGAGTTACCAAAGGTATTTCCTGATGATTTCTTAGGTTTCCCCTAGAGATGGATGTGGAGTTCATTATAGATTTTTCACCAAGAAAACAGCCAACAACTCTCCCCTCATACATTATGGCCCCCACTAAGTTGAGGGAATTAATGTTAAAACTAGAAAATTTTGAATCCAAAATATTCTTTCTCCCAAGCATATCACATTGGGCTTCCCTTATTATATTTTCAAAAAGGCTAAAGGGTCTTTCCACCTGTGTATAGAATACATTAAGTTGAATAATACGAACACCAAGAACAATTACCCATTTCCCCATATTGACAAACTTTTCTATTATCTCAAGGAGAATGGAAGTTCTCAATGATTAGTTTTCATTCTAGGTATCTCAAAGATAGAGTTAGAGAGGAGGATGTTCTAAAAACAACCTTCTGAAGTAGGTATGGACATTTTGAGTACTTTTTCATTTCTTTTTAGTTGATGAATTATCAAGTGGTTCTTATAGAGATTCTGAATAGGTTGTTCTATCAGTATCTCAACTCATTTATCAAGGTATTTATAGATGACATCCTAGACTATTCTGTGACCGAGGAGGATCATGATCATTATTTGGGAATTGCGCTAGGCACTCTTTGGAATAATTGTATCTATGAGAAGTTTTCTAAATAAACCTTATGGATCTCAGTGGTTATGTTTCAGGGTCTTTTGATCTCATAACAAGGATTTTTAGTGGACCCTGAAAATATTAGTGCAATGATGTTATGAGAAAAGTAGATTTTTTTTTCAAAAGTAGAAGCTTTCGAGGATTTTCATGGTTTTACAGGAGATTTTTTTGGTATTTCTCCTGTATTTCATTGTCCCTAAATGTGCTTACCCTAAAGGGGGTAAATTCTGAGTGGAACCTAGAATGTCATGTTTACATTGGGGACCATAAATGGCAGTTGAACACAACCCATATTTTGATCTTTTTAAAATCTAGAAATGGATATATGATCTATTGTGTCACGTCTAGTATTGGTCTTGGGTGTATGCTGATGTAGAATGATCATGTGGTGGTATATGTTTCTCGCTAACTCCATCCGCCTAAAAATAATTACATACTCAGTGACCTACATTTAATAGAGGTGACTCATGCCTTGAATATGTGGTTTCATTATCATTTTGGGGGAAATGTTTGTTTTATTATGATCATAAAATATGGGCCAACATTTTCTCCTAGAAGAACCTGAATTTGAGGTAGCATCACTAGGATGAGTACCTTTAGGGGTTCATGTTTGATATCATCTACACCCAATGAAAAAGAAATGTGGTTGTAGATTCATTGAGAAGGAAATTTTCAGTGTAATCTTTGAATGAATATAGTGATGAGTGGACCCTGAGGGGTCTTTTTACTCAAATGAATCGGGAATCCAAGGAGAATAGTGGAGGTGTGTTCTTGGCCAGTGATCAGATGACACCTTCCCTACTAGAATTGATTTAGCAGGAGATTCCTAGTGATGAGTTATAACAATATTATATGCAATTACCAAATGTTTTGGAGGTTCCATTTGAATGGTATTTGTCTCATGATGAAGATTTTCGCTTTAGAGATCACTTTTGTGTTGTCGTTGTCATTGAAGTAGGTTATGATGTAGGAAAGCCACCAATATCAGGTTTCTATTCATCAATTGAGATAATCACCCATCATGTAGGCTGCCTCATCCGGAGGAGGTGGGTCTCTACCATCAAGATGTTTTATGATGTGAGTTAGTAGTTTTGGTGGCCATGTATGAGGTGGGACATAGATAAATTTGTATCGCAGTGTTATACATGCTAGCAGGTTGAAGAAGAGCCCCAATGGCTCTACGATTTTCTTTAGCCTCTACCCATTAATACCTAGAAGTGGGATTCAATCTCCATGGAATTTATTATTGGATTACATCATACACTATAGGGATGGAATGAAATTTTCTTAGTAATTTCCCATGTGACTAAATCATCCCACTTCATTCCAATTAGGAATTCAACCAAAGTGGATGATTTTTTTCGGTTTTATTTCTAAGAGATAGTGAGGATTCATGGTGCTTCATCATATATCATTTCAGATATGGACCATTATTGTATCTTGTGATTTTGGGAAGGCCTTTAGAAGGAATTAGGGTCACATGTCCTGTTGATTACCATCCTTAAATAGATAGCAAAAGGGAGTGGGTGAATCATATTTAGGGATACAATTTTAGAGCATGTGTTTTGGATTTTGGAGGCTCTTAAGATAACCATTTGGGGTTGATTTATTTTTTATATAATAGTGGTTACCAATCATTGATTCAAATTTTTCCCTTTGAGGTGCTTTATGTTTGGTAGTGCCAGTCCCCTTTGTGTTGGGATAAGGGGGAGAAACCTTATTTTTTTGGACTAAATGTTTACCCGAATCTTATTATAAATTAAATTTGACCAAACATTATTTTTTGACAATGTAGAGTCATCACAAGTCTTATAATAATTAGAGGTGATAATTTTTGGAGTTCTCAATGTGTGATAGTGTGTTTCTGAAAGTGGGCCCTTGCTTTGGTCACCATCATTTCAGTATGTAAGGGAAGATAATGATGAGGCATGCAATTCCTTTTTATATTGTTTATAGGGTCAGTATGGGGGCATAAATGTTTTAATTTCTATCCTATTTGGGGTCAATTCATGATGTGATCTATGTCTCTTAGTTGAAAAAGTAAAATCGGGATATGTCCCATGTATTGTATTGGGAGGAGTTGGAGTGAGAGCCTTGTCTCTATTTCAGTAGCCAGTGCAGATTATGGATTCTCATGAGAAATTACTTCATGGTATTTCCATAACATTGGTTAAATTTATTTGGCAGTATGGTAGTTATTATTATGATACTTCTAAGAGGATGAATTGGTTTAAGGAGTATCCATTTTTTTCTATGATCAGACTTTGGACTTTATTTCCTTGGACAAAAAGTTTTCATGGTAGGGATAATTATCACCTCCATAATTTTGTTTCAAGTTAATAATTTGTTTTTTTGGTTTGGTATTCATCCCTTGAGTTTCCTATGAGTTTTTGGTGAAAAATGGAGTTTTGGGGAATTATAATTAGTGGTGTACAGTTAGTGAATTGTTATGAGAAACAATGCACATGGGATAGTGTCACATTATAATGACCATGGATTGGCGCATGAGCATGTGACCTCACATAGGAAAATGTGAGGCTTCATTCTTATAAAACATAGAGGGGAATAAGGTTAACACACAGTATGTAAAACCATTAGGGATAACCATTCGACCTACCTAGGTTAATAAAAAGTGAAAAAATACTCTTCTACCCTCCTCCTATTTCACCCTAAATCACCACTAATCTAGAAAATGTGATATTTGTATCCATGGTAGCGACCTTTACACATACGTAGACCTCTTGAACGTCAATATTTGGGTGGTTTTGTTCTTTTATCTTCTAGGAATCCTTAATTAGATCATTTACCCTTTGGTTTCTTCATTTTCCTTTTCTTTCTCTTCCCTCCTTCTTTGGTTTTCCTCATTCAGGGTGTTATTTAATCTAATAATGTTATGATTTTGTGTTTCTGGGTGAAATCCTGATGTTTATATTCGATATTTCCTTTATAGGGTATTTTTTAGGTGAATTTGGGGTTTCACACCGGATTCTATAAGTTTCTGAGCCTGAGGTAGGTGGTAACATTATTTTTCATTATTATATGATTTTATAATTTATTATGTGGTGTTATAAGTGTCTTATATGGATTGTTTGTGTGGTGATAAATGTGTTTTGAAAATCTTTTGAGATTCATATGTGATAAAAGTTGGTTATCTGAAGGAAATAGGTTATGTTTCTTGTTTTCTTAATTTTGGTGCTTCTTGAATGTGTTTTATGCCTCGTGTGAATGTTACAAAATGTGTTTTGAGGGATTTAAAGGGTTGAATGTGTTAAAAGTTTGTCTTCCAAGAGAAATGGGATTTTAAGAATCTGACCTTCTTTTTTTCACCTTATAAATTACATGATTTTTAGAAATGATGCAATCATGCTTTAGAATGAATTTTGTATGATATGGGATTTGAAAGGGGTTTCCCATGGAAATTATTGGATTTTAATTTTTTCAATTTTTTTTGTTTTTAAAAGGGTTTCATGAATTTATAATGTGGTGAAAAATGCATTTTAAATGGTTTTGGTGTGTGTTTTAAATGAAATTGGTTTTGTTTATATTAAATGGTGGTTTCCACATGATCCTAATCATCGAATAAATATATATTTTGAAAGCAATGATTTACTTTTGTATTAATGATGCATGAAATGTTTATGTAATAGTAATGATTTCTATGATATGTGAAATATAATTTGAGAACAAATTGAATCTCAGGTATCTAGATGGAAAAACAATAACTAGTACTCTAGTTGATTCGGTGGGGTCGAATCACAGTTTATTCTAGATTGATTGATGGTTCAACACTAACTAAATGTGTGATATGATTGAATACCACTAGAATTTGGGATGTTTCCCCTCTAGTGGATCATGAATGGTAACATTATTGGTATTTTTTGATGATTTTGACACCAATAGAAACTGGTATGGTTTCCCCTCTAGTGGTTCATGCACAAGAACACTATTGGTAATTGTGATAGGATTTTGATCACTATGGAACGAGGTTCATATAATCCCACTTGTTCTAGTAACCTATAGG
The DNA here is from genome assembly GCA_963277665.1 of Viscum album. NCBI lineage: Eukaryota > Viridiplantae > Streptophyta > Magnoliopsida > Santalales > Viscaceae > Viscum > Viscum album. The sequence continues at coordinate 273,412,203 of OY728165.1, read as the reverse complement.
GATTTCCCACGGTGATCAATTTTGTGACATGATTCTTATGTGATGTGTTTCAATCCATATGTATATGGTGGACCCTATGCGTGTTTAAGTTCAAAGCAAGTTTCTTTTGAGAAAATACATTAATTAAAAGTGTTTCCTTGAGAATGGATTCCTCAAAATATTTTCTAGAAACCATTTACATTTTACATAATGAAATGGGAATCTTATTTTATCTTTTAATGTTATATCATGAGATTTTCCTTTGGGTGTTATCCTATTAGTATATATCTCACACACTACAAACACCTTTTTTTCGTTGTATAATTTTTTATTTGTGACCCAAGTAAAGGCAAGATGTATCATGGTGCTGATGGTGGATTCAATTTATAGGGTTACTTATCTAGAAAGTGATGGCGGCGGTGACTTGAGGGTGACAAACATCTTATTTCATGGAGGTTTTTGGCATGGTTTAGATGTTTCCCCATCCGTTGTGGTGTTTTGGTTTTGGTTAATGTTATAAAATGTTGAATCTAAAAACTGTTGTACCTCATTTAGTTATGTGTATCAATTGTGTGATTTTTGTTCTTATTGGTTGTTTATGGTAATATAAATTGATGAAATCATTCCTAATGTGTATGGGTGATACCCTAGAACTAATTTCTATCCCATTTGGATTAGGAATTCCCATCGAGCCATGTATTGGGTGAGATCATATGTTAGATTAGATGGACCCAACTTAGTTTTTGACATACCCTTATATTGGAAAAAAATATGGAATAAAATCTTGATGGAACAAAGAGTTTAGTAGTCATGGTAATCTAGATAGATACATGAGTCACATAATACATTATAAAACACAAATTAAAACATAATTTTTTTCTTTTCTTTTTTGAGAATAACTTTAATCTATCTATTTTATCCCAATATATCTTTTAGAGAAAAATTCATGGAATCTTCGGGAATAGGAAAATATAAGGGTGAGCTCAAATTTATAGCAAGGGTTAACTTCAACATAATACCTCATGAATCTATAAGTAGAATAAAAATAATATAATAAATAACTAAATACAAATTACATTTAAATAACTGGATAAGGTATAATCAATATGTAAAGGTAAAAAATGGAACACACATTCCTTTTATATAACCATCTAAGGAATAATAAATATTAAAATGAAAATAATAGAAAAACAATCCATTTATTCAACAAAAAATGAATAATATGCATCCATATATTTATTTATAGTGAAATTATCAAGGATAATTGTATCTAAACTCTAAATTAATTAAATCCTTAATTATTTTTAATCATGTTTCCCATGAACAATATAAATTAACCGACAAGATATATTCCCTAAGATAGTTTAAAACTGATGGGTAGAAACCCATTTAACTAAGTCTGGGAAACTAATTCATCCCATGATACAACCAATGCATCAATGTGATATCATTAACTAGGCCCCACCCATGTTATTAGGTCTAATTCATTCATCATATATCAAATCATCGATTGAATTACTAAACAATGTGCCTTATCAAATTTAAGAATTGAGTAAAGGATAAAAAATTAGAAATATTTTCCCAGTTAATCAAATAACATTCAAATTAAAAACTATATGTAAATATAGAATATAATTTATTAAATAATCATATAAACTACAAATTATATGTATATTTATCGGAAATTTTCTATTTAAATTTCATAGGAAAATTAATAACTAAAGGGGAAGTTAATGATTTGAAAATGATTCAAAGAAGACAAGAATATTTAAATACAGTTGGTAAAACTCAAAATGGGAAAAAATTAGTTTAATGAATACATTTTACAATCTTAAAACCATTTTTTATTTTTTAGAAAACATGGTTTTCAAAGAAAATAGGTTTCATTCCAAAGATATAAATTATGTCTTATTTTCCTAAAAATATTTTCTAAAACATTTTAAGTATCAAAGAGTAGAAAAAATCAACTATTACGTCCAAATAATCATTAATAACCATATGGTAATAAAATTTCAGGGTTTATTAAAAATTTATCAAATAATATACTCTAATGGAAATTGAAGTGTAAACAATCTCAAATAAAATGAGATTATGAGGTATATAATTTTAATGATCACAACGCTTAAGTGAGAACTAATGAATGAATAAATAATGTATATAAACTATAAATCCACATAAAGATTTTGAAATACAAAAAAAAATTCAATGGTCATTAAACACATTATCTTATAATATTAATGACAATAATGAACTAATATAACCCAAATAATATTAATTGAGTTATGATACTCATTACCATTAGAAACTCTTAGTTAAAATCCACATAAGTGAAATAAATAAATTTGAAACTAAAAATAAAATGAATAATGATTTAATTATGATATTACATGTCATAGGCACGGTATATACACCATATAAATTTAATTATATGCATAACATTACAATATGCATTTATGAAATTAAATTTTGATGAAATCCCTTACCCCAAGAATTATTTTGGATGAAAAATATTTTAAATAATATTATAGTGGATTTAAACATCTTATTTACTTATAATATAATAATAATATTTATTATATCATATATTTTTCTTTAATAACATATTATCACCCATTTTTTAATAATATTTCATTACTTTCGTTGTTTCATGTGTTAATTGCATTTTTTTTTGAGTATGTCTTGACTTGTTATCTTTTGGCTCCTATTACATAAATTATGATTTAATCATATGAAGAATATAAACCATGATATAAATATCATATATATTTATCATATATTTATTCATAGTAATCCCTAAAATTTTGTGATCAGAAATTAAATACACTATTCTTGGAGATGGTAGGTCTACATACGCATGAACCTTGTCTCTATTTTCTTTTCATATTTAAAGAAAGATAGGTAAATAATATATATATATATATATTAAAATTAATTTTTATTTTTTATTTCATATATATCACATATGTTTATTAAATTCATTGTTAACAAATTCCACATAAAACATGATCAAATCACATCTCTTCAGGAGGCGGTAGTTTGACGTACAGACGACCGATGATAATGTATTCTTAAAAAATAGAATAAATAAAGGTATGTGTGTTTTAATAATTCTAGGAAGAGAAGAAATAATATATATTATATATATCACATTTAAACTATAAATAAATCATTATTCTCAACCTTCAAAAGTTTTAATGGAAAAATGAATGACATCCATTCGCAAGGTGGTAGTCCTTCGTACACAGGAACGATGATTTTGAAACTTATATGATGGAAGTGTGTGATATTTTTGGTGGTAAACATAAAAATAAGTCATATAATAAAATATAATAATTTAATTTAATTATATAATAATGTAATAATATTAATTTAAGGTGGTGGAGAAAGAAATAAAATATAAATGCTTTTAGATAAACATGAATTATTCTTCTAGGTATCATCCTTTGGTTTACACTAAGAACATAAAATGTTTTCTTTCATATCAAAATAAGTATTATAGAATGATTATAAGTAATTTGGGTTTTTTTGGTTGGGGATTGCCAAATAAAAAGTGTTTTTAATGTGAGAACAAGGGAGGATAAGGGGTGGCCTTTTACAAGTGTGGTGAGTGGTATTCTTGTAATTTTTTGAAAGAGTGAACTATAAACACATTTTATTTATTTAAATTTTATAAAATAAATATAATATTTATATCATAGAAGTCATAAGTTTGATATATGTTTATAAAATATGTTTTTATAAGTTTCTAGGTCATTTATCCTCTTATGTTTAATGTTTAATCCCTTGGTAAGACCTTTTTTCTCTTAATTATTGTATTTGATTTTAACTATTTTCACTAATCACATTGGTAAAAAATTATGTTTACCTCATCATATATTAAAAATGATTCTAATTAAAAATATGTAAGAAATATTTTAAAATTAAATTTTTATAATTGGAAAAAATTAATTTAAAATTAATCCTGAAAATTTGATGAGAAAATATGTTATTAAAGAGAACATGTTGAGAAGTTTACTAAGTTTTTATCCAATTTCAATATAAAATTTATTAAAATAACAGAAACTGGATTAATATATGTATAATTGATCTAATTTTACTTGAAAACTATTTTAAAATTTAATTTTTCAAAATAAATTATTAAATTAAAAATGAAGTTTTCTATAAAAATTATATATTTATCACTAATAATAAAAAAAATGAGACTTCATAAAAAAAATAACAAAAAAACATGAAAAGATATTTTTTAAATTCTTTTTTAAAAAATAAATTTAATTTTTTCAAATAAATTTTATAAAAGCTTCAAATTTTAGTTTTAAAACAAGTGTGGAATTAAAATGTAAAAAACCTTCCTTTAGAAAAATAAATCATTCATACATAAAATTGGATTTGTTATTATCTTATTCCTATCAAATATATTGTATCAATGCCAAAAATATTTTTTGAATATTTAATAAATAAATATCACTAATATCATACCCTAATATTAATGTATTTAATTTATTTATATAAAATTACTTTGGAACATAAAATTAGTTTTCTAAAACATTTCTTTTATATTTAATTAGATTTTATATTTTTTAATTAATTTATAACTAATTAATTCATTTGATATTTTAGTAATCCATATATTTTCATAAGATAGTTATTCCAATTCATAACCTCCAATTTAATGGTCATGTGATAATTGTCATTTTAAATAATACTATCAATAGTATTTCATAAAACTCATTATTGCATTTAAGATAGACCTTCGAAGAAATTCAGTATTTCATGTAACACATGATAAACTTAGTGTTGCATTAATCTCAAGTTATATATTATATTGAATTTATTTAAAATATTTAGTAATCCATAGTTCTCTGTAATGTTATATTCCCTTATACTCTTGGTGTTTCATGGATTACATGCAATCACACGTGATATTCATATTTTAAAATTTCATGGTGGTACATTCTTTCTATCTAAAATAAATCACATCCTTGCAATTTTAACTTGATCTTGGTAATATAGGGATTTATATTTGAATTTTTGTTTTGAAAAATACCCATCATAAAAGGGTTAATAAAATACCCTCTTAATAATATGGAGTAGAAAGTAAAAATATAACATGAAATAACATATAAATATGTTTATTAGTTAGATTACATTAGTGGAATGTTAAGATATATACTTGGAGATAAATATAGTAAATATTTCCATAGGGTGATTGAATTCATTGATAAAAATAAAAATGATCAATTGAAATTTTAAGGGATCGAACATCAAATCTAATATCCATGAAAAGGTCATTGATATCATCATAAATAGTGGAAAGAGGACAACATTTTATTTCAAGACTCTATTTCTGAAGTTGAAAAATTATTTCACTCTCTAAAAATATAAAGAAATATAATTAATTTATATGTTTCTATTTCATATGAATAATTTCAACCTTTTTTTTTCATTGAATTTCCATCTAATCACTTATTTTATGAAATAAATATCATACAATGAATTTTTCTATGCCTGAACCACTAAAATTCACTCTTAACAGATCGTAATATCCATAAAATATTGACAAGTATTTATATATGTCTCTTTATATTTTCGATAACAAATATAGTCAACACATTAATATCTAAACCAAAAATTAATTTTAATTATTCATCATTAGCATTTATTTTCCAAATAATTTACCTTAAAAATAACCCATTAACAAAGAGAGAATTTAGCCCAGTGGTAGGCATGAAAATCCTATCATCTTTCGGCTATAGGTTCAAGCCCTACAACCTTACTAGGCATGATGAGTTTCCACTATACATACAAGTTGTCATTTTTTATGCTATATTAATAAAATTAACAAAATAAATATAATGGAAATCCATGAAAATCTAATCATTAAATATTTTTTTCTAAGGTTTTCAATACAACTTATTTCCCCCCCCCCCCAAAAAAATTCTAATAATATTGTTTCTTGTATATCAAACCTAATACTTATGATTATAATTAGACTTATGTTAATAAAATTTAATGGAATTGTTACCCAAATAACATTTACACTAAAACATGTACTAAACCGATGAGTTATATTATTATAAATTTCTCCCAAAATATAATTATTCATGGTATAATTTCATCACATAAAACCTAAAAAATAATTTCAAAGACATTGAATTTATAATCACTCTTATACTCATAAACCCATGATGTTATTTTTAACACTTAAGTTAACGCAGACACATGTGATTCTAAAATATAACATAATCCATATATGAATCATGATTCTTATAAATAAAATATCAATGGAAATAATACTTTTAAAATTTAAATACTGAATCATAATTTTTTATCTTCTTTATTTCAACATAGGGTCATTCTTAGTCTATGGTTTGAACAAGGTTATTAATTATCATTATCTATTCAAATACTTCAGAATGGTTTGTAAAAAATATTTTAATTATCCTATGAATATCCCTCAAGAGTGTCAAGCCAGGTGCACAGTAAGGCATGTTTTCATGAACTAGGTGATGATTAGGTGTAGCCCAAAGCACCCTTATCAGATTCATTACCCCTAAGTACATCTATTCCAAAACCACATCCACTTGTAGTATCTAGAATTGGATGCATTTCTTGGAAAAAACCCATAATTTCTATCTTACTAATAAAATTATGATGTCCTCTTATACTTATCCTCAAATTCAATATTTGGTTTATGTTTCCTAATTTATGTTTTCATAAATCTAGATCCCAATGTTTCAATTAAACTTTCTTTGAAACCAAATGTAGCAACCTAACCCCAAAAACATGAGGCCATTATCATTCTATGATTACACTTTAATAAGATGAAAGGAATAAATTCATAAAATATTAAAGAGTTTAGTAGAATTGTTAAAATAGATACATACATGAGTCTCATGATAAATTTGAAAACACAAATTATGATATATATTTTTCTTTTATTTTCCCTTTTCAGAATAACTTTATTCCATCTAGTGTATCCCTACATATTCATCATACTAATATTCATGGTATTAAGGGGAAATGAAACAATATAAGGGTGATATCAAATTCATAGTATTAGATAATTATAGTGGATGTTATTATAAATCAATAATCACAATTTTCATGGTATGGTAAAAAACAAAAACCATATTACATTTCAATAACTGGATAACTAATAATCAATATGGTAAGGTAAATAACTGAAAAAACAATCCATTTAAATTATTGGATAAGGAAAAATCAATATGGTAAGTTAAACAACTAAAACACATACCATTTAATCAATATAGTTAGAATATAATGCATCCATATATGTTTTCATAGAGAAAATATTGTTAATAAAAGTAACTGAACTTTGTATGAAGGGAATGTTTAATAATTGGATTTCATTTTTCTTGAGAAAATGATACCTTAACCGTCAAGATCTATTCTAAATATATCTTTAAAATAATTAGTATAAACCTATTTAACAAAGGCTATCCAATTGATTAGTCATGTGATACTATGGGGATATCATTAACGAGGATCCACCCATGACATTAGGTCCAATGCATTCCTTAAATATTGAATAATTAATTTAATTAATAATGAATGTTCAGTATCAAATATCTTAATTGAGTAATGAATACAAGTTTATAAATATTTCCCAAGTTAATCAAATAAACTTCAAATTAAGAAACATATGTAGAAATATTTTATGGATTAGACAATAATCATATCCATAATAAATGATATAGATATTTAGGGTAAAATAAATGTTCAATGATCACAATAAAATAAATAAATCATAAGGAAGTTAATAAATATGAAAATGATTCATGGAGGTGAATTTTAATACCATCCTTGGTCAAAATAATCATAATCCATTGATATGAATAATTAGGATAGTAGAAATATAGATTATACCCATTGAAGTAAGACTAAGGGTTATTTTCATTGATGAAATGAAAAAATCAATAAAAAGTCATGAGGAAAATATGATTTTCATTTTGAGAATCAATTTTTTAAAAATAAAACATTTTGAAAATTATTTTCTTTTAAAACCATATTTAAAAAAATTCTTCAAAAATGTACTACTAAACACAAAAAGTAATCTTCAAAGAAATGATTGTGGGTAATTCTGTGCATGTCATAGAAAAAAATGAACATTCCTTTTATAGTATAATAAGGTTATAAATGTTTCTTATTTGTAAAATGATAACATGATTCATCTAAAGATATTACGAAAATAAAAAATGGTTAATTGTTTTTGATGAATTAGTTGGAAAATGTTAAAAAATAGCTACTATTTTTTTGAAATAGTGGTTTTTGAAGAAAATGTGCTTTCGACTAAAGATATTATTGAAGTCGAGATTTATTAAAAAAATTTATAAAAAATATTGGGTACCAAAGATTAAAAAAATGGTACTATTAATTGAAAATAGTACTTTATAAAAATATGATAAGAAAAATAAATCATTTTTTTAGGATTGCCTGCATAATTTATTTCAATGGAAATTCATGTTTAAACAATCCAATATAAAATTAGATTGTGATGTAAACCCTTGAAAAGATCATAACATTAAAGTGAAAATCAAACAATTAATAAATTATATTTTTCAGATATAAATAATCATTAAAAACTGGAAATAAAATAATATATATTAAAAACTCATTACACACATAATCCGAGAATAATAATTAAAACAAGGATTTAATATAACCCAATTGAGAGAAATCAAGTTATGAAATTCTTTACCACTTGGTGACTCTTAATTAAAATCCCCTTAGATGAAAAAAATACAAATATAAACTTAAAATAAAATGAAATAATTATTTATCTATGATATTACATGTCCTAGAGGAAGTATATACAACATATAAAAGTAATTAGGTTTATAAAATTACAATATACCTCAATGAAATGAAATTGAGATAAAATCCTTGAATTTACGCTTCTTTTTTTTGAATTATATTTAACTTCCTATATATTTTTTTAGAAATTTTATTAACATCTAAATTAAAAATATTAATATGTAATATATCATATAATATTAGTTTATAACATATTATCATCTATTTTTCATTAATCATTCATTATTTTCATTTTTGTGTGTGTTAATTTACTTGTTTTTTGAGAATGTATTTACTTCTTATTTTCTTTTTTCACATAATTATATAATTATTTAATAATATCAATAATGTTAAATGAGATATAAATATCATGTCTATAAATTATATATTTATCTAGTGTAATCCATGAAATTTGATGAAAGAGATTATAATACACAGTTCATGGAGATGGTAGGTCATATGTATGCATGAACACTATTTCTATTTTTTTTATATAAAAAGATGAAAAATTAAATTTTATATATATATGCATTATCATTATAATATCATTTTTTTCATATATATCACATATTTTGATTAAAACCATCGTTACAAAATTCTGTGTAAAGTGTGAATGAATCACATCACTTCGTGAGGCAGTAGTCCGCCATATACACGAGCAACGATATCATATTCCTAAAAAAATCATAAATGAATGTGTAATATAATAATTTAATAAGTATAAAAGCAACATAAATATCATATATATCATATATACACTATAAATCCATCATTATTCCGAATAATGAAAGGTAGTAATGGAAAATAAGACGACATCATTTCATCAGGTGATAGTCTTCTATTCACACAAATGTTTATTTCATAGCCCATTTCATCAAACTATGTGATTTTTTATTCCAAAAGATCTATATAAAAATATATTAGAATATTTAAGATATCATGTTTGTTATATAATCATGGTATAATAGGAATTGAAGGAGGTGGTAAGAAAATAAAATAAGAATTCATTTAGATAAACATTACATCGTTATTAGGTATCATACTTATGTTAGCACTGAAACAGTAAAAGGTTTTATTTAATCAAAAAATATGGCTTATAAGATGAGTAAATGGTTGATGGAACTTATAATTTCAGGAATTGGTCTAGTAAAAGTGGATTGATATAGTGAATAAGGGAGGAGAGGGGTGGCCTTTTATAAGTGAGGGGAGTAGCACACTTGTTTTTTTGAAAGACTGAATTCCATCCACATTTTTACATTTCTTGTTTCTAAAATAATTAAATTAGTTTAGGAATATAATTTATATGTTTTAAATATGTCCATATAGTGGGTTTTTGAGAAGTTTATAGGTCATTTTATCCTTCAAGTGTAAAGTGTTGTCCCTTGGTAAACTCATTTTTCACCTAATGACTATCATTAATTTAACTATTTTTAGTAATCACTTTAGTATAAAATTCAATTTAAGTTATTATAAATTATAACTTATTCTAATTCCAAATATTTAATCGATGTTTCCGAATTAAATTCTTTTAATTGTAAAAAATAATTTAATGTTAATCCCCATGTAGGAAGAGAAAGTTGGTTTGTAATGTGGAAATGTTCAAAAGTTTACTAGGTTTTTTATATCAAATTTAAATACTAAATTGATTACAATCAACAAAATTGGATTAATAGATGTATAACTGACATGATTTTAATTTAAAAGAATATTGAAAATTATAATTTTTTAAACAAAAAATGTAGTTTTTAATTAAAATTTTCTATCGCTCAATGTAGAAAGCATAACCAGTGCAATAATAAGTAGATAAATAAATGGATAGATAGTGGGTCCTCTAGAGTATGCCTTATTCCACTAAAATATCAATGATCTCTTGGTCAACAATCCATCATAGGGCCCTCAACCTTTATCATATCCCTCATAAAGCCTATAATCGTATAGAAATTTCCAAGTGGGTGTGATTACACGACTTAGTAGGATAACGCCTATACTCATTTAATCTGACATGCTCATGTATTAAAGTGTATTTCATAATAATAAAAATTTTGTAACAAGAATAGTAACTCAAAATCCAAAATCGAGCTTTCATGTGATAATCGAACTCCAAAAACCCCTCAGATATACCTGCATCTACTCCAAGATAGAAATGCATTGTATGTTTATATGTGTCCAAAACTATCAATGTAACGACCCAAAATTTTGAATAAATCTTGTTTCTTAATTTTATGTGTTATTTTATTTTTTTTATACTCAACAAAAATGTTTCATTTGATAACATGAGTATAATTAAAATGATACCATTGGTTTTTGACTATTATATGACCATTGGTCAATATGACCGCTGGAAACTAAACTTTTTGATTATTGTCTCTAAATACAAGTAATCTTGGTTAATTAATATAGAAAGAAGATTCGATGGCCTCACCCAGTAGTCTTGGACCGATCGAAGCCCATCTAACAGAACTTGGGAAGGAGGTAGCACCACTGGGCTTTGCTCTGGACCAAACACAAGCTGAACTTCATCATGTGAATCTAGAACAGGATCGACTTCGCGAGAAGTTCAAACTGATAGAAATTACTACTCATGCGATGTTGGCTGAGCCTCCCTCGGATTCTCTCACCTTATCACACCTTACACTTAGGTCCTATGCTAGTGTGATAAGGGGCTATGTAAGGAGACTGTAACTACCTTGTGTAATCCTTTGTTTTAAATAAAAATTGGGATTTCTTCTTATGATGAAGTTTATGAATTTTCAAATGACCGGATAAATATAGTATGCATATTTTTGATGAATTTTTGAAAAATCATATTTTAAAAATGTTTTTGTAAACCTTAAATAATTAAAAATGTGTAATGATTTGAAAAAAACGGTCTTCTACAATTATGTTCAGTACAAAATTTAGAGTCTAATAAGATCAACTTGATTTTTGATGAATAGTAAAATATTAATAGTGCTGTTATGATTAGGATTAGTAATGAGTCGAAATGGATTAGTAATCTCACTTAAATAAAGTATTAGTATAATCTAGGTACCTTTATTAAGTAATGTGATTCAATAAAATGGTTAAATAATGGTTTCATAAATTATTAGTCAAATATTAGTTTTTTCGGGTGAATAGTGTTTTTTTAATTAAAAATTTATTAAAAAATAATTAGAAAATTATTTTTATAAAATGGACTTTAGTTTTTGAACTCGGAGCATCGATATTATGTTATGGTAATTTTTGGGGATTTTTCTAAAAAAATGAATTTTCAGTGAAAAGTGTATTTATTTAAAAATAAAATTAAAAATATTTAGAAAATTATTTTTATAAAATGGTGTTCATTTTTAAAATCATAGACTTGATATTTGGTTAATGTGAAATTTTGGGATTTTTCTGAGAAAGTTGAATTTTCAGTGAATAGTAAAAATTCAGTTTTAGGGTTTCAGTATGTTTAATGACATCATAACTGTTTCATGATGATTTCATGAGATATTTTAAGGGTTGGCCGGCCAAGGGTGATGAATTATTGTTTTGGGGGCCCCATGTGTCCTAACTCAATGGTAAATGCCAAGGGAGAGCACATGGTTTTGAGAAAAGCACTTGTGAGGTGTCCCTTGGCCATTAATGCCTTGTCCCCTCACTTTCCCTATAAATACCCACCCTTTCCTCCTTTAGTTTTCACTCCCAACTCTCCCCCAACGAAGTTATGGTCTCCTTACCTCTAAAGGAGTCCTCCCAAGGTGCCCCAAGCCCTCAAGGTCCAAACCTTTGAGTTTTAAGAGTTACGTTTTAAGGTAAGGGATCTGATCTCTCTCTTTCTTTTCAAGAAATCTCTTTTATGTAATTTCTTTTATGCTCCATGTTCTTATGTTAAAGGGTGTTCTTTTATACTCTTATTACTTCCCTTTTTATGTTCACATAATGATAGATCCCCTCTTACTCTCATTATTTCGTTTTATGATGTTTTAAGTGGCGCCGTTAGGCTGCCGAAATTTTTATAACAGATTCTTTCTCCCTTCTCATTTTTCAAGATCTATTATCATGTAAAGTATTTCAAGTTCCTTTTTGTTATGTTGGGGTATGATCCCTAAATTTATCATACTGATATTTTATGATCATATGATGAGACACCCCATTTGATCTATTCAATTCTGTTTTTTTGAAGTTTTAAGTGGCGCCGTTAGGCTGCTGAATTTTTAAGTGGTTCTTCACCCTTCTCATTTTGAAGTTCTACTTTCATGTCAATTCTTTAAAGTTTATTTTTGTTATGTTGGGGTATTATCTCTATATATATCATACTGGAATCTTATTTTCATATGATTAGAGACCCTATTTGATCTCATCAATTCATTATTTTTGATGTTTAAGTGACGTCGTTAGGCTGCCGAAGTTTTAAGGGATTCTTTCACCCTTCTCCCTTTCAAAGTTCTAATTCCATGTCAAGTGTTGAAAGTTAATTTTTATTATGTTGGGGTATGGTATCTATATCTATCATACTGATATTTTATGTTCATATTATGAGAGACCCTGTTTGACATCATCAATTCATTTTTGGTTGAAGTTTACGTAACGATGTTAGGCTGCCGAATTTTCATAAGAGAAATCTTATTTTTGTCTTCCTTTCATGTTCTTCATTTCATAAGGTATATTTTAAAATTTCATTACCATGTTCTTAAATCCCTTATATTCTGTCCCTATACTGTTTTATGGGTCATTTATCATTGTTTGAACCATGTCCCCTCTCTTTTCAACGTTTTTTAAAACCTTGTAACGTAGCCGTTGTGCTGCATAATTTTCGTCTCAAAATGCCTCTCTCTTTTTCTCAAAATTACTTCATGTTATTAAGTGAATACTCAAAGATATTATTTCTACAGAGTTATTCACATATATACAAAAAATTTCTATTTTAAATTCTGGGATTTACATACATGATACCCGCTTTCCCTTTCCGTGGGTTTAAAGTAACGTAATGATCATGTCTTTAAAGCAGTTTTTAGAACGTTATGATTATGAAATATAACCCATTTATTTTATGCTATATGGGTTATTTATGAAATGTTTGATGATGATATATGTGGCTCACATGATAATAAAGGAAAATTTAAGGGTGCTCTCTGATAGCGCTCCAATGCATTTGTTAAAGACTTAATCTCTCGAGATGACCATTTTTTAACGACGCCTTGGTGAATAACCTTGGTAATTTTTAACGACACCTTGGGGATGGACCTTGGTGAAATGAAACTATTGTCAATATTAAATGTTGTAGACACATCTTAAAGTTATGAAAAATGTTATTTTTATTATGATATGCATCATGGTTTCATTTTCATGCCTTAAAGTTCGTTTCATGTCCTTATTGAAGTATCTCAAGTTCACATGTAAAATGTTTCTCTTGTTTCCCTTACTGGGCCTTCTGCTCACCCTTTCTTTTGTTGTATGTCCCCAGGTTATGAGATGCAGTAATGAACCTAGTATGAACTTAAGGAGAATCCTTTCAAGGGTTTAAGAAGAATGTTTTATGTATGTTTTCATGTTTTAAGTTCCTGGTTTCCAAGACACTAAACCTTAAAGATCCTCGGTTTTGTAAAATGTAATCAAATTTTATGTGATACAAAGGCGGGATTCTATAGTTGGTATCAAATTATGGTTTAGTTATTTGTGAAAATTAGGATATGAAAACTCTAGGAAGAACCCTATATAAAAGTTTAAATATAGGAAATCTTCCTGGTATTTTGGTGAGTATTGAGTAAGGGGATTCCAAGAAAATACATCCCTGTCTGGATACGAGCAGGTAGAGGTGGATCTGGAAGAGATGTACATAGGGGTAAGACCCAAAAATACCGCTTTGAGCTAGACTCGAACGAGAACTGGTACACGACAACGGGCCTTGAATCACTCTTGGTTACGACACTCCCGGGAGATATGCTTTGGTAAATTCATAAGCTTTGTATAAACCATTGTTAAAGGAACAAATATAAAATAAAATAAAGGTTCACATAAGAATATATGATCATGGATAACCTATATAGGAACCTAGGGGATCACATGTTAGGGTATACTTTTCTTGTACAAGTTATCCTTATATTCTTTAAGTTTCTTTTCATGATTATTGGCTAAGTATTTAAGCCCCTAATTATAGCTTCTTCTCTTAGTTAATGGCGGGAAATGGAAGAACATGTCCCAACAACCAATGTGATAGGAAATGCTACGATTGCCGTATTAATATGACAGAGATGATTATGGGATTAAAAGATGATTATTATTTTGGAGGACGTTCACTATTTTTAGGACCCTATATGATCAAGGTAAATAGATTACTACGGTATTTTCATTGAGGAGTAAGGTTGACTTATATTATGAAGAATAAATGAATTTAAGGTGGACTTATAGTAATTTCAGTTACTTATGGAAATGATAAACCTATCTTGGGTAAAATATGTTTAGGTTAGCTAATTTTGTTATAAGATGTTAGGTGTGGTTGATGTTGTTTGGAGATGAACAATGAAGTTTATTTTGGAAGACTATGTTATCCAATCCCTCTTGTATTTGGATTTCAATCGTAGTTTGGTTTATTTTGAGTAATTTTGAAGACCGTTATTTATGGGATGGTCTATGATGAACTTTGGGTAGTACCATGGAACTTTGAAGATTTAAAAATAGTTTCCCTTCCTATGGTATTCTTTATTTTTGAAGAGTTGTTTTACGTTACACTTTCTGTTTTTGGGATAATGTTTAAAGATAGAAGAAATAGATAGTTAATCTTTTGTGGATTATGTGATTCTCTAGAAGATGATTCTTGTGTTTTGATGAGACCAAGTAGTTTTGAATGCTCATATTTTGGAGAAAAGACTAGTTTTGGTAGAAACTTATTAAAGGATGAAACTCTAAATGAAGGTAGGTATATTTTCTTATGTTTTTGTTCTATGTAGTAAATGAATTCCTCAAAATTATGAAAATGAACTTAAAGCAAAAAACGTTATTGGTTTATGTTTCCTACTTGGTAATGAATGACCGTTTACACACATCATAAGTTTGGGATTTTCTTATGGTTAACTTTCTCCTAATCACGTTCTCTATCACTCTCCCTCAGAACTTGACCCTTTGTTTTTATTCCATGTCAATGTTTTCCTACATGGAATCCTAGTGTGGGATAACTCGGGTGACCTTCGCACTTCTATTTCTTTCTTTTAAAGTAATAGTTTTACTGACTCCTTTTCCGATGTGGGACTTTCAATGAAATTTCCAAACATAATTTTAAAAAAATTGCGAGGACGCAATTTCTTAAGGGGGGAAGATTGTAACGACCCGAAATTTTGAATAAATCCTGTTTCCTAATTTTTTGTGTTATTTTATTTTATTTTCATACTCAACAAAAATGTTTCATTTGATAACATGAGTATAATTAAAATGATACCGTTGGTTTTTGACTATTATATGACCGTTGGTCAATATGACCTCTGGAAACTAAACGTTTTGATTATTGTCTCTAAATACAAGTAATCTTGGTTAATTAATATAGAAAAAAGATTCGATGGCCTCACCCAGTAGTCTTGGACCGATCGAAGCCCATCTAACAAAACTTGGGAAGCAGGTAGCACCACTGGGCTTTTCTCTGGACCAAACCCAAGCTGAACTTCATCATGTGAAGCTAGAACAGGATCGCTTTCGCGAGAAGTTCAAACTGATAGAAATTACTACTCGTGCGATGTTGGCCGAGCCTCCCTTGGATTCTCTCACCTTAGCACACCTTAGACTTAGGTCCTATGCTGGTGTGATAAGGGGCTATGTAAGGAGACTATAACTGCCTTGTATAATCCTTCGTTTTAAATAAAAATTGGGATTTCTTCTTATGATGAAGTTTATGAATTTTCAAATGACCGGATAAATATAGTATGCATATTTTTGATGAATTTTAGAAAAAGTATATTTTAAAAATATTTTTGAAAACCTTAAATAATTAAAAATGTGTAATGATTTGGAAAAAATGGTCTTCTACAATTATGTTCAGTAAAAAATTTAGAGTCTAATAAGATCAACTTGATTTTTGATGAATAGTAAAATATGAATAGTGATTTTATGATTAGGATTAGTAATGAGTCTAAATGGATTAGTAGTCTCACTTAAATAAAGTATTAGTATAATCTAGGCACCTTGATTAAGTAATGTGATTCAATAAAATGGTTAAATAATGGTTTCATAAATTAAAAGTCAAGTATTAATTTTGTTGGGTGAATAGTGTTTTTTAATTAAAAATTTAAGTAAAAATAATTAGAAAATTATTTTTATAAAATGGACTTCATTTTTGAACTCAGAGCATCGATATTATGTTATGGTAATTTTTGGGGTTTTCTCTAAAAAAATGAATTTTCGGTGAATAGTGTATTTATTTAATAATAAAATTAAAAATATTTAGAAAATTATTTTTATAAAATGGAGTTCATTTTTGAAATCAGAGCCTTGATATTTGGTTAATGTGAAATTTTGGGATTTTTCTGAGAAAGTTGAATTTTCAGTGAATAGTAAAAATTTAGTTTTAGGGTTTCAGTATGTTTAATGACATCATAGCTGTGTCATGATGATTTAATGAGATATTTGAAGGGTTGGCTGTCCAAGGGTGATTAATTATTGTTTTGGGGGCCCCATGTGGCCTAACTTCTTGGTAAATTCCAAGGGAGAGCACATGGTTTTGAGAAAAGCACTAGTGAGGTGTCCCTTAGCCATTAATGACTTGTCCCCTCACTTTCCCTACAAATACCCACCATTTCCTCCTTTAGTTTTTACTCCCAACTCTCCCCCAACGAAGTTCTGGTCTCCTTACCTCCCAAGGAGTCCTCCCAAGGTGCCCCAAGACCTCAACGTCCAAACCTTTGAGTTTTAGGAGTTACGTTTTAAGGTAAGGGATCTGATCTCTCTCTTTCTTTTCAAGAAATCTCTTTTATGTAATTTCTTTTATGATCCATGTTTTTATGTTAAAGGGTGTTCTTTTATACTCCTCTTACTGACCTTTTAATTTTCACATAATTAGAGATCCCCTCTTGCTCTCATTATTTCGTTTTATAATGTTTTAAGTGGCGTCGTTAGGCTGCCGAAATTTATGTAACAAATTCTTTCTCCCTTCTCATTTTTCAAGATATATTATCATGTAAAGTATTTCAAGTTCCTTTTTGTTATGTTGGTATATGATCTCTAAATTTATCATACTGACCTTTTATGATCATATGATGAGAGACCTCATTTGATCTCTTCAATTCAGTTTTTTGGAAGTTTTAAGTGGCGTCGTTAGGCTGCCGAATTTTTAAGTGGTTCTTCACCCTTCCCGTTTTGAAGTTCTACTTTCATGTCAATTATTTCAAGTTCCTTTTCGTTATGTTGGGGTATGATCTCTATATCTATCATACTGGACTCTTATGTTAATATTATGAGAGACCCTATTTGATCTCATCAATTCATTTTTGTTGAAGTGTAAGTGATGCCGTTAGGCTGACGAATTTTTAAGGGATTCTTTCAACCTTCTCCTTTTCAAAGTTCTAATTCCATGTCAAGTCTTGAAAGTTCCTTTTTATTATGTTGGGGTATGATCTATATATCTATAATACTGATCTTTTATGTTCATATTATGAGAGACCCTATTTGACATCATCAATTCATTTTTGGTTGAAGTTTACATAACGCTGTTAGGCTGTCGAATTTTCATAAGAGAAATCTTATTTTTGTCTTCCTTTCATGTTCTTCATTTCATATGGTATATTTTCAAATTTCATTTCCATGTTATTAAATCCCTTATATTCTGTCCCTATACTGTTTTATGGGTCATTTATCATTGTTTGACCCATGTCCCCTCTCTTTTCAACGTTTTCTAAAACCTTGTAACGTAGCCGTTGTGCTACAAAATTTTCGTCTCAAAATGCCTCTCTCTTTTTCCCAAAATTACTTCATGTTATTAAGTGAATACTCAAAGATCTTATCTCTACAGGGTTATTCACATATATACAAAAATATTCTATTTTAAATTCTGGGATTTACATACATGATACCCGCTTTCCCTTTCCATGGGTTTAAAGTAACGTAAAGATCATGTCTTTTAAGCAGTTTTTAAAACGTTATGATTATGAAATGAAACCCATTTATTTTATGCTATATGGGTTATTTATGAAATGTTTGATGATGATATATGTGTATCACATGATAATAAAGGAAAATTTAAGGGTGCACCCTGATAGCGCTCCAATGCATTGGGTAAAGACTTAATCATTAGAGATGACCATTTTTAACGACGCCTTGGTGAATAACCTTGGTCATTTTTAACGACACCTTGGGGACGGACCTTGGTGAAACGAAACGATTGTCAATATTATATGTTTTAGACACATCTTCAAGTTATGAAAAATGTTATTTTTATTATGATATGCTTCATGGTTTCATTTTCATGCCTTAATGTTTTTTTCATGTCCTTATTGAAGTATCTCAAGTTCACATGTAAAATGATTCTCTTGTTTCCCTTACTGGGCCTTCTGCTCACCCTTTCTTTTGTTGTATGTCCCCAGGTTATGAGATGCAGTAATGAACCTTGGATGAACTTAAGGAGAAGCCTTTAAAGGGTTTAAGAAGAATGTTTTATGTATGTTTTCATGTTTTATGTTCCTGGTTTCCAAGACACTAAACCTTAAAGATCCTCAGTTTTGTAAAATGTAATGAAAGTTTATGTGATAAAAAGGTGGGATTCTATAATCAACATGTTTTTTAGTGATTCAAACATAATCCACAAGGCATCTAGAGAAAAATCCCTACTCGAATTCCAAAATTAAATAGGTAATACTAATAATACTTATTGAATTATGTATCTGTAACCTATCTATAATCCACAAGAGATCTAGTAACACTCATAATCTAGAAGACATCATGTTCAAGATGACTAATTAGATTCCAAAAGGCATCAAGTTGATTTATTTTTACAAGGTTGTGATTATGCAACGTCGTCATCACCACACAACATGTGTACACCCACAAAGAGTAATTATACAATGATTTCCACCTACCAAGTATACACATACCGATCCTCTAAAGGAAAACATGAAAAGTCATAGAATGATAACAATAAAAGAACACATCATGATAAATATAGAATAATTATATACACCAATATGTTAATTAAGCAGCATCATGGAATCATGCTATCATATAAATTTCATCAAATCAAATCATTCCATATCATGGGCTACACACCTATAACACATCATCATAAGTAAAGTAGATCAACAATAAATGTGAACAACATCGAACATGAGTAATAAACTAAAAAGTATTCATAGAAACATGTGTCACATCAGGATCTCAGGGATACACAAACATATGATCCTAATATAGAACAATCATCAAATATTTCTACACATAAATAACATTTAGGAAAAATGTCTAACAAGGCCCAAAATGGTAAGGAACTTCCTACCACAAAATATTTTCATGTCAAAGCCAATGATCGGCCTATCAAGAATACATATTGATAGCCTTACTATCATCAAAATCAACAATAAAGGTTCACCAATGGTTTCTAAAACCAAAAACCATCAATTTTATTTTAACATGAAATAACATATCACATGAAATGATACTTTCTCTCTCCAGGATAATTTCAAAATTATCATTAATGTCAATGCATGTTCTTGAAAAATTCTCCTTAAGAATTGTTAAATTTTGATATTTTTCATAAATTTACCTTTTATAATTATCTCTTGATAATTTCTCATAAATTATCCTTTTATAATCATCTCTCTATTTTTATCCTGAATTATCTATTATAATTATGTTTTGATAATTTATTATAAATTATCCATTTTAATTATTTATTGATAATTTAATATAAATTATCCTCTATAATTATACCTTCATAATGTTTCCTAAATTATTATTTTATAGTTATATTTTGGTAATTTCTCATAAATGATATTTTCAATATTATATTTTGATGATTTTTTATAAATCCTTATTTTATAATTATATATTGATTATTTCTCATAATGTATACTTTTATAATTTTATTTTGCTAATATTTATAAAACTATAATTTTATGATTATATTTTGAAAATTTACGAAAAAATATCCTTTTATGTTTATCTTTTTATATTTTCTCAGAAATTAAAAATTTATAATTATCTCTTGATAATTTCTCAAAAACTATCATTTGATAATTACTTATAATTATCTTTTTTAATTCTAAATAAATCATCTATTGATAATTATATTATTGATTTATATATAAATTATCCTTTGATAGTTGTATAATATGATTTTCGATAATCCCACACAAATATCCTTTGATAAATGTCATGACCATCTCTTGATAATTAATTAAAATTTCCATTTATAATTATCCAAAATTATCATTTAATAATCATTAATAAATTATTCTTTGACTATTTTTTGTAATAATCCTTAAATAATTGTTGATAATTATTTCTAACTAATCAAGAATTTTTTTACTGATTTTGCACCATTATAATGGAACAATTTATATGGAATTTTCCTTTGATAATTTGGTAATTATATTTGATAATATATGATATATTTATTTATATAATTTCATCAATTTTTCATTAATCTAGAATTAACGAATAATGGATGAAATAAGATAATGAAATAAAACAAAAAAAACCTAGTTATTCTTCAAGCACCGTCGATAGAGGAAGTATGAAACCACACAACATAAAGAGGAACCTTGATCGATCAATAGTTTATTGAAAGGAGTTTCGGGATTTCTTAAAATCAACCAGATCCATTAAGGATGAATTCTTAGTGGTTTGGGTATTTAATGACACCCAAATTCCCATGCATTGATATTTTCCATAACTGAAAAATTATTCATTGGATTTAATTTTAGATTCAATGAAAGATTGATTATAGAGTATTTAGTTTTTCCTCATTACTCATTTTTTAATTTAATCTGGTCAAAATAGATTAAAATTTATGGTTTGAAATAGTATGTTGTTAATTAATTGTGTGGACATCATTTAGGGAGATTCATGAACAGTAAAATTCATTATCAATATTCAAATTCAAAATTAAAATATTAATTAAATTAATATAGTGATAGAAATGAACAAATTTACAACATGCATAATTATTACTCCCCACACAGGATAAGCCCTCGTGCAATAATATGTGGATAAATAAATGGATAAATAATAGGTCATCTAGAGTTTTACCTCGTTTACTACAATATCCACACTCTACTTCTCAGTCGTCCATCATAGGGCCCTTTCCCTTCCTAAGATCCCCCACGAAATCTATAATCACATGGAAATTCCCATGTAGGGTTTGATTGCAAGACTCGGTAGGACAACACCAATACTGCTTTATTCTGACATGATCATGTATTAAAGTGCATTCCATAATAATAATAAATTTATAACAAGCATAGTAACACACAATCCAAAACAGAGTAGTCGTGCTGGAACCGAGCCCCTCAAAACCCTCGGATGTACCTACTTCAGCTCCGTGACAGAAATATACTATATTTTGATAAGTATCCAAAACTATCCACATGTGTTTTTGGTGATTCACATAGAATACACATGGAATTTAGTAAAGAAAACCCAAACTAGAATCCACAATTCATCTGGTAATACCCAGAATCCATAGAGAATTGAGTATCTATAACCTACCTAGAATCCTCAAATATATTGAGTGATACTCATAATCCACAATGCATCATGTTCCAAAAGACTAATTAGAATCCACAAGGAAACAATCAAATCCCTGTTATCAAGGTTGTGATGATGTGTCATTGTCATCAACACACACCATGCATGCACCATACAATGAGTAATTATATCACGATAGCCACCTGTCATGTATACACATCCAAATCCTACAGAGGAAATCATGAAATTTCATTGCATTATAACAACCATATCACACATAAGGATGAATATAGAATCATCATATACATCAATATGTGAATTAAACATCATAATTGAATCAAGCTATCACATAAATATCACGGAATCAAATCATTCCATATCATGGGATACATACCCATAACACATCATCAAATGTAAGGTATCACAATAATATATATGATCAACATCGAACATGAATAATAGGCTATAAAGTATTCATGAAAACAAGTTTCACATTAGGTTCTCAGGGATACACACACACACATATAATCATAATATATAATATTCATCAAATATTTATACAAGTAAATCATATATAAGAACAATGTATAACAAGGAAAAAAATGGTAAGGTACTTCCTACCTAAAAAAATGTCAATATCAAAGGAAAGTATAAGCTAGTCAGAAATATGTCTTCACAACCTTACAATCCTAAACATCAATACTCAAGGTTCACCAATGTTTCCAAAAAACAAAAACCATATATTTTTTTAAAAAAAGAAATAACATATCAAATGCAATGATAATTTATCTCTCTAGGATAATTTCCAAATTTTTATTGATGTAAACACAGGTGGTTCAAATTTTATTATTAATAATTTTTATCATTAATAATTTTTATCATTTTATAATTTTTCATAAATGATCCTTTTATAATTATCTATTAAAAATTTCACATAAATTATCTTTTTATAATTATCTTTTATAATTTAACCTGAATTATCCATTATAATTAATTTTTCTAAAATTTATTATAAATTATCAAATTTAATTATATTTTGATAATTTAATATAAATTATACTTTATTATTATTCTTTTTCTAACTTATCCAAAATTTTCCTTTTATAATTATTTTTGGTAATTTCTCATAAATTATTCATTCCATATTATATTTTTATAATTTTTTTGAAAATTAACATTTTATATATATCTATTGATAATTTATAATAATGTATACTTTTATAATTATATTTTGATAATTATTATTGAAATATCATTTTTTATAATATTTTGACAATTTATATCAAATTATGCTTTTATAATTATTTTTTGATAATTCATCATAAATTATACATTTATAATTATCTCTTGATTGTTTCTAAAAAACTATCATATGATAATTATTTATAAGTATCATTTTTAATTTCAAATACATCATCTATTGATAATTATATTAGGTATATATGAATAAATTATCCTTTGATAATTGTATAATATGATCTTCGATAATCCTCCACTAATATCCTATGATTAAAAGACTTAAACATCACTTAATAATTCCTTACAATCTCAATTGATAATTCCCTAAAATTATCATTTGGTAACATTTAATAAATTATAATTTGATTATTTGGTGTAATACTCCAAAAATAATTATATATAATTATTTTTTATTAATCGTGTAATGTTTTTTATGATTTTTCATAATTATCTTTCGAAAATTTATAATTAGTTATCCTTTGATAATTTGGGAATTATATTTCATTATATAGGATACATTAATTTCAATTATATCAACCATTCTTTCATTAATTTTGAAAAAATGAATAAT
Source organism: Viscum album (assembly GCA_963277665.1). Taxonomy (NCBI): domain Eukaryota; kingdom Viridiplantae; phylum Streptophyta; class Magnoliopsida; order Santalales; family Viscaceae; genus Viscum; species Viscum album. The sequence goes on along the minus strand of OY728165.1, from coordinate 273,387,980 downwards.
GGATGAAATTACAAAATGAAAAAAAAACTTGGTTATTCTTAAAGAACCACCCAAAGAGGAAGGAGGAAATCACACAACATAAAGAGGAACCCAAATCGATCAATATGCCCATGCAAGAAGATTTAGTATTGCTCAAAATCAACTAGATTTATCAAGGATAAATCCTAAATGGATTGGATATTTAATGACACCCAAACGCCTAGGCATCAATAATTTCTAAAACTGAAAAATCAAACTATAAATTGTATATGATATTCGATGAAATATTGATTAAAAAGTGTTTTGTTTTTCCTTATTAATAATTTTTCAATTTAATCAGGAAAAGATTTATTAAAATTGATGGTTCAATATTTTGCGTGGTTCATTAATAGTGTGGCCATCATTGAAGAAGAATTATTATTAGCAAAACTCATTATTAATATTTAAATTAATAATTAAAATATTAATTTAATTTTCTAGTGAGAATAATGACCAAATTTCCAACATGATTAATTATTATACCCAAATTTGTGTAAACCTCACTACAATTATCAGTAAACAAATAAATGGATAAACAGCAGGTCCTTTAGAGGCTTTCTCAGTCCAATGCAATATCCACGCTCTACTGCTTAACCATCCAGCTTAGGTAACTTCCCTTTATTATATCCCTCACGAAATCTACAATCGCATATAAATTCTCAAGTATGGTGTGATTTCAAGACTCAATAAGAAAACACCAATTCTCCCTAAACCTAATGTTCTCACATATTAAACATTATTCCATAATAATAAAAATTGTGTAACAAGCATTGTAACACAAAATCTAAAACAGAGAAATCATGTGCTAACAAAGACACAAAAACCCTAAAATGTATATCCTTATGATCCATGATAGAAATGAAATAATTATTGATAAGTATAGAAAACTAGCCACATTTTATGGCGATTCACACAGAATCCACAAGGCATCGAGTGAAAAGACCCATATCTAGTTTCTACAATTTATCTGGTAATACTCATGATCCATAAGTAATTTAGTCCATATAACCTACCTAGATTCCAGAAGACATTGGTTGACACTCATAATCCACAAGGAATTATTTTTTATATGATTAATTGGAATCCACAAGAAATAAAGTAGATTTTTGTAACAAGGTTGTGATGATGCATCATCATCACCACACACCATGCGTGCACCCCACAAGGAGTAATTATAGCATGATTGTCACTTGGAATATATACACATAGAAATACTTCAAAAAAACCTGAAAAGTCCTAGCATAATAATAACCATTTCACATATCCTGATAAATATAGAATCATCATATACAACAAAATTTCAATCAAACTTCATCATGGAATCAAGCTATCACATAAATATCATGGAATCAAATCATTCCATATAATGGGCTACACACCCATAACACATCATCACAATTAAAGTAGCACAAAAATACAAGTGATCAACATTGAACATGAATAAGAAGCTGTAAATTATTCATGGAAACAAGTGTCACATCAGGTTCTCAGGGCTACACACACATATATGATCTAAATATAGAATAGTCATGAAATATTTTGACACATAAATCATATTCACAGAAAATATATAAATAGGCCCAAAAAGGTAGAGAACTTCCTACCTCAAACATTTTCAATTTCAAAGGTAATGATATTATAGTCACCAATACCTATTCACTACATTACTACCATAATCATTAACAAAAAAGGTTCACCAAGGGTTCCAAGAACAAAAAACCACCTATTTTATTTCAAAAAGAAATAACATATCACATGCAATGATAGTTTTTCTCTCCGGGATAATTTAAAAATTATAATTAAAGTCGACACATGTTCTTGAAAAATCTTCCATAAGAATTTTTATCCTTTGATAAATTTTCATAAATTATCCTTTTTTAATTATCTTTAGATATTTTCTCACAAATTATCAATTTATAATAACCCCTCATAATTTATCTTGAATTTTCCATTATAATTATATTTTGATAATTTATTCTTTTTAATTATCTTTTGACAATTTAGAATAAATCACCCTTTATAATTATACTTTGATAACATATCCTAAATTATCATTTTTAATTATCTTTTGGTATTTTTTTACAAATTATACCTACAATATTATATTTTGATAATCCTTCATAAATTATCCTTTTATAATTATCTATTTATAATTTCTCATAAATTATACTTTTAAAATTATATTTTTATAATTATTTTATAATGTATCATTTTATGATTATATTTTTACAATTTCGGACAAATTATCCTTTTATAATTTTCTTTTGAAAATTTCTCATAAAGTATACATTTATAATCATACCTTAATAATTTATCAAAAGCAATGGTTTGATAATTATTTATAATTATAGTTTTTAATTATAAATAAATTATCTATTAATAATTATATAAGGGATATATATATATAAATTAACCTTTGATAATTTTATAATACGATATTCAATAATACCGCACAAATATCTGATGATAAAATGACGTGACCATCACATTATAATTACTTACCATTTCCATTTATAATTCTCATCAATTAACATTTTCTAATCTTAAATAAATTATCCTTCGATTATTTGGGTAATAATCTTTAAATAATTGTTGATAATTATTTTTTATTAATCATGTAATTTTTTTGATGATTTTGTGCAATTATATTTTGATAATTCATATGGAATTATCCTTTGATATTTTGGGAATTATATTTGACAATATCAGATATATTAATTTATATAATTTCAACCAATTTTTCATGAATTTGGAATAAATGAATAATGGATGAAATAAAAAATGGAATAAAACAAAACAAAACAAAACAAACATGATAATTATTCAAGAACTCCCTATAATGGAAGGGGGAAACCAGACATCTTAATGTAGAAACCATTTCAATCAATAGACCCTCGGAAAGGAGTTTCAGGATTGCTAAAAATCAACCAGATCTTTCAAGGATGAATAATAAGTGGTTTACGGTTTTAATGACACCCAAACCCACATGCATCAACATTTTCCAAATATAAAAAATCAATATTTGGATTTAATATGAGATTCAATGAAGGATTGATTACAGAGTGTTTAAGTTTACTTCATTAATCATTTTTCAATTTAATCAGGTCAAAAGAGATTAAATTTAATGATTTTAAATATTCAGTGGTTCATTAATGGTGTGCGAATATTTTAGGAAGATATAAACACTAAAATTTATTATTAATATTCAAATAAAAATTAAAATAATAATTAAATTAATATAGTGAGGAGAATGAAAAAATTTCTAATATGCATAATTATTATTCCCCATCTAGTGTAAACCCTAGTGAAATAATCAATAGATAAATAAATGGATAAATAGTAGGTCCTTTATATTCTTCCCTAATCCACTCCAAAATCCACACTCAACCACTCTACCGTCCATTATAAGGCACTTTCCCTTCATCTGATCCCTCACAATATTTAAAATTGCATAGAAATTCCCAAATAGGGTGTAGTTACGAGACTCGGTAGGACAACACCAACACTCCCTTAACCAGAAATGCTAATATATTAAATAGTATTCTATAATAATTATAAATTTGTAACAAGAATTGTTACACAAAATTGAAAACTGAGTAGTTTTGTGATAACCGAGCACCCCAAATCTCTAGGATGTTTCTGCTTCAGCTCCATGATAGAAATTTAATCTGTATTGATAGTTATACAAAACTAGCCACATGTGTTTTGGTGACTCACATAGAATCCACAAGGCATAGAGTGAAAACCCCTATAATGAATCCTCAATTCATCAGGAAATACTCAGAATCCATATGTAATTGAGTATTTGTAAGTAACCTAGAATCCACAAGACATCAAGTAACACTCATAATCCAAAAGGCATCATGTGTTGGATGTCTAATTGGAATCCAAAACGCATCAAGTAGATTCCTGGTAACACTATTGTGATGATGTGTCGCCGTCATCACTGCCGACCATGTGTGCACCTCACAAGAAGTAATTATACCATGACGGCCACCTATCTTGTATACACATACCAATCCTCAAAATGAAAACATGAAAATTCATAGAATGATAACAACCATATCAAACATCATGATAAATATAGAATCCCCATATAAATCAACATATGAATTAGACATCATCATGGAATCAAACTATCACATAAATATCGTAGAATCAATTTATTCCATATAATGGGCTACACACCCACAACTAATCATTATAAGTAATGTAGAATAATAATACATGTGATCAACATAGAACATGAATAATAATCTACAATATATTCATGGAAACATGTGTCGCATCAGGTTCTCAAGGCTACACACACATATGATCATAGTATAGAACATTAATCAAATATTTCTATGCATAAATCGTATTTAGGAAAAATGTCTAACAAAGACCAAAAAGATATGGAACTTCCAAACTCAAATTTTTTTGATGTAAAAGGCAAGAATAATCTAGTCAAGAATACTCCTTCATATCCTTACTATCATAAACATCAATACATATGGTTCACCAAGTGTTCCTATAACCAAAAACCATCTATATTATTTTGAAAAGAATTAACATGTCACATGAAATGATACTTCCTCTCTCTAGGATAATTTAAAAATTATCATTAAATCCAATGCATGTGCTTGAAATATTATCCTTAAAATTTTTTATCTTTTGGAAATTTTATGAAATTATCCTTTTATAATTATCTCATGATAATTTCTCATATATTATCTTTTAATAATCATCTCTGATAATTTATTCTGAATTATCCATTGCAATTATATTTTGATAATATATTATAAATTATCCTTTTTAATAATATTTAGATTATTTAATATAAATTATCTTTCTTTATTATTTTTTGATAACTTATCCTAAATTATCCTTTTATTATTATCTTTTGGTAATTTCTCATAAATTATAATTTCAATATTATAATTTGATAAAAAATTATATTTTTATAATTATAAATTGATAGTTTATCATAATGTGTACTTTTATAATTGTATTTTGATATTTTTTTTAAAGTATAATTTTATGAATATTTTTTTACAATTTATGAAAAATTATACTTTTATAATTCTCTATTTATAATTTCTAAAAAATTATACATTTATAATTGTCTCTTGATAATTTCTATAAAACCATCGTTAAATAATTACTTAAAATTGTGATTTTTAATTCCAAATAAATTATTTATACATAATTATATTAGGGATATATGTATAAATTATCGTTTTATAATTTTATAATGTAATATTCAATAATTCCGCACAAATATCATTTGATAAAACAATGTGACAATCACTTAATAATTCCATACAATTTCCATTGATAATTCCCCACAATTATCATTTTCTAATTATTAATAAATTGAAATTTTAATAGTTTGTGTAATAATACTTAAATAATTTTTTATAATTTTTTCTGATTAATTCTGTAATTGTTTTTTAATGAATTTTCTTAATTTTCTTTCAACAATTTATATGGAATTATCCTTTAATAAATTTGGAATTATAATTGATAATATTGTATGTATTAATTTATATAATTTTAATCATCTTTCATTAATTTGGAATTATGGAATAATGGATGAAATAAAGAAATTAATTTAAAAAACAAAATAATCTTGGTTATTTTGAATCACCCCCAATAGTGAAAGGAAGAAACGACATAGCACAATGAGGAACCCAGATCGATCAATAGACCTGTGCAAGAAGTTTCAAAATTTCTAAAAAACATCTAGATCTATTATGGAAGAATACTAAGTGGTTTGGGTATTTAATGACACCCAAATGCCTAATCATCATTATTTTCCAAAACTGAAAAATAAAACATTAGATTTAATCCAAGATTCAATAAAATATTGATTACAGAGTCTTTTCTTTTACCTAATTAATAATTTTTAAATTTAATCATGACAAAATAGATAAAAATTAATGGGTTGAAACATTAAATTCTTCATTAATAGTGTGGTGCATTATTTAGGAAGATTCATGAATAGAAAAATTCATTATTAATATTTAAATTAATAATTAAAATATTAGTTAAATTAATCTAGTATTTAGAATGACCAAATTTCTAGTATGCATTATTACTACACCCCACCTAGGGTAAACCCAATGTCTGAGACCAAACAGTTATCTTGGATTTCTCATAAGACACAACTTTTGGGTGGTATTACTTATTTATTATTTAAAAATAATAGTAATAAAAAAATTAAATATAAAAGGGTATTGTTTTATGCAATGTTTCCAAACACCCGACATACATAAAACTTATAAAAATCCTAGGGTATAATCCACATCCCAGACCTAAAGGTAGTGTCAGATTTCTCATTCGATACACCATTTGATATATATTCAAATATTTAATAAAATGAAAAATATTAAATAACTTATCCATGCATGTGATCTTCCCAAACACTCGATGGTCACCCATGTTATACCCCTCATAGGGTAAAAACCACACATCAAACCTAACTATGTTCTCATATTTCTCATTTAATACATATTTTAGAAGATATACAATTATTTTGAATAAAATATTTATATGTAATGTAATATGTTTAATATTTTTATTTTTTTTACACAAAGGAACTCTATGTCTCAAAACTTTTAATAACTCAATGCCTTACTTCAAAAATATTTGATAGAATATTCCATGGTGTTTACTATAATTTTACCATTATTAAAAGCCTTTAGAAAATTAGATAAATTCTTTTTATTGAAAAATACATTTTCATATAGAAACACTCATAAATTATCAACTATAGATTTTTAATATCTTTAAAAATTTGCAATAAAATAAAAAATCCAACCTCTATCAAAATCTCATCCTTGAGAAGTAACTTTAGCAATTTTGATTGAACAAATCATTCGAAAGAGTTTGAATATTAAACAAAATTTCTCACAATTCTTTCATGATCCATCCATTCTACCACTTAATCTGATCGACTAATATCTTTTGTATTATAAAAAACCGTCTCTCTTCGATCTATGATCCTCACTAGATGATCCTAATAAGATGAATCAACACACATCTCAAAATACTCACAATAAAATAAATTCCCAAGGTCAGGTATGTATTTATGATGTTATGACACTGGAACACATCATTCACACCTTGATAATGAGACAGGAGGACCCAAAGCTACATCACTACCCCTATTCATTCAGTGATCTCAAAGGTTTTCAAAAAAATAAGGTTCTAGCTTTCCCTACTTCCCCATATGTGTGTTCCCTATCCAAGGAGTCACTCTTAAGAAAACTTGATCTCCCACAGTGAACTCATAGGGTCTCCTTCAATGATTGGAATATAATCTTAATCTGATCTTAGTGGTGATCAATATCTTCACAATCAGATTCTCTCTCTTCAACCCTTCATAAACCAAACCAGGCCCACAACTATTTCTTCATCAACCGTATTCCAACAAGTGTTGATCGGTATTATTTCTCATAAAGAGCCTCATATAGATCCATCTGAATTGTAGTATGGTAACTAATATTGAATAACATCTCAATAATGGCTGGGTGATCATCCCATGATCCACATATATCTAGAGAAGAAGCTTTAACCTTCTCCTCTAATGATTATATTCTGCTCATATTGTCTGTTAGTCTGCACAAGTAATGACAAACTCAATCTCATATAACTCCCTATGGATTTTATAAATTCATTCTAAAAATGAGTTTTAAAACAAGTGTCTATATATGAAACATAACTTAAGTGAGCTCAATAGTGGTTCATGAACTCTCAAATATAGATTTTTCCCATCTCCTCTATTAAGTTAGTCTCTCTGGTTGGTAAGAAGTGAATTTTTTTTAACTAATCGATAGTTGTCCAAACTACTTCATGAATCCACAGGGTCCTAGATAACCCCATCATGATGTAAGTTTTTATTTCCTCCAACTTCCAAATAGTTATCAATAGGGGGTGTAACATCCGACCAGGATGCTGGTTCTCAGTCTCCACCATCTGACATGTATGGAATCAGAAGCCAGAATTAGCATTTCCTCTCTTCATCCATGGACACTAAAAATCCACCTGAATTCATGATACATTTTATATGAACTAGGATTTACTATCCATCTATAAGTATGGTATCCCATCATCAGCTCGTCTATGATAAAATAATGAACTAATCTTTCCTATGTACTAAGATCACATAATCATCATCTATCAACCATCCATGTATTAACTCACCACTAGGATTTTACCTCACCATTAGATATTATGAGTCTTTTATCAACCAAAGATTAACATACATGGATATTACATAATTTTAGAATTATATTTAGTACATTACAAAAATAAATTCCCAAGGAATGTAAGATTTTAGTTTATTTGGAAAGTTGGAAACAAAATCTTCTTTAATGGTGAATGGTTTTAAACATCTCCCACAATGATCTCCACCTTTAGTACTACTACATAAAAAATTTATTCCTAAACTAGGGAATGGAAATATAATAAATTGGTGAGATCAAATTAATAGTAAGGTTAAATAAGGGAGATATTTAAGACTAATCAGTAGCAGAACAGTATGTGAACAATATCATAAAAATAGAAGATCATACCCTGCATATCGAAGATCATATAAATGAATAATGGAACAAATATTTGTAGTTAATAAGACATGAACCATAAGGATATAATGAACATAATCCATGAAATCATAAAATAGGAACAGAAAATAGAATTTTGGGAGACATATATACATATAATATGATTTCTATAGTAGCCAAAGAATCTCTTCTAAGACCATGTTGGTTTAATGGGATCACTCTGCATACCATTATAGAATTCATGGTTCACTCCCATGAACATCTTAATAGCACGATTTCAATCATAATACCATCTTAGAAGTCATGGTCTACTCCCCTAACTATCATAGTAGCCTGAGTTCACTCATCATATAATATTGGTTGTCATGTTTCACTCTCATGTCCATCTTAGTAGAATGAGTTCACTACTCGTATCATCCTGGTAGTCATGGTTCATCCCATGGCCATCTTAGTAGTCAAATTTCATTCCCAATTCCATCCTAGTCTATCTCATGAGATATAAATCTTTACCCAATGAATTGGAGGGAGATATAGGTCTCACCCATCTCATAATGAAATCATACATACATTTACTACAAATTCAAAGTAATCATATCATAACCCATGAAATTAAATGAGTATTATAAAAATATAATCATATCATAACATGTTGAAAGAGAGAAGTTTCATAAGAATTCCATCATAAAGATAACCTATTAAAAATAAGTGTCTTTCAAAATCATATAACCCATGAGAGAGAAACATGTTTAATAAAGACCATGAAAATAAACATAACCCATTCATTAAATGAATATGAAAAATAAATATTAGATCATTTTCTAAATGGGAATGAGTAACATAAATAGATTCCATCTTAGATGGAAAATAAATTTAAAATACCATTGAAAAACTTTTCTTAAGGAAAATATCATTTCTTCTTTGAAATGGGATTTATAATACATAAAACCATATAAAAATCATTTTGTTAGAAAATTTCTTTAAAATTTATAAATTATACTTTAAATAAATTGAAACTATTTTCCCTTGAAAACATATACAATAATCTAAAAAACATTATTATATATAATTTTCCTTGAAAAATCTTTGAAAACATAAAAACAAAGCTTAAAAACATTTTGAAAACCATTCCTTTTAAAATATATTGAAAACATATAAATAAAAATTAAATGTTTTTTGAAAACAATTTTCATTGAAAACTTATAAAAGAGTATTAAAAAACTTTTTGAAAACAATTTTTCATAAAAATACATTCAAAAAATATAAATAAATATTGAATATGTTTTGAAAAGAATTTTCTGGGAAAATTTATGAAAGAATCTTGAAAATATTTTGAAAACCATTACTTTTGAAAATATACAAAAGAAAGTCGAATTTTTTTTGAATATTGTTTTATTGAATATAACTTAAGAAAACACATTCTTAAATATTAACAATTTAAAAATTAAAATTAATCTATAATTAAATGAAGAATGGTAAATCCGTACATGTCGTATGAGGTTAAAAGAATTTTCTTTTTGGCCCGATAAAAAGGATATAAAAATGCTTTGGTCGGAAAAAACAATTATCCCTTTGAAAAATTGGTAAAAAACAAAAAATGATAAAAATTTATTTTAATGATCATATTATATTAAAATAATATTCTTGGAGATCCTTTTTAGAAAACGTGGTACTGAAAGAACACAAATTTTTGACTGAAGAGTTGGTAAAGTTGGGATTTCCTAAAAACACTTTCTTAACTATCTTGTGAAAAAATATATAAAAAAGGTACCAATACAAGATTATATTATTAATTTAAAAAGGATAATAAGATTCATAAATTTTCTTGAGAGATTTATCATACTATTTCATTAAATAAATCTCAGACATAAACAATCTCAAAAAGCGATTTGATTATTTCAGTGAACTCTTATATCTTTGTAACTGGGGGTCACACTATCCATGTAAGAAAAATGAAATTAAATTAATCTTAAATAATAATAAAAATTAATATATTCATGACATAACATGTAAAACTTATGTCTATACACCTAAAAAAATGTTCATAATAAAACATGAGTCTCAAAGAGGGAATATTAAGAGAAAATTATTTTATTTATTTGGAAACATTGGAATGTTAAACCCCATGAAATAAAGGTCATAAAATTTATATGTAAATACCCATAAATTTATTTATAAGATAAACGTAATAAAATAATGTGTATTACATACACCACACAAAAATAAAAGTTTTGTGAACATTGAATGTATCTCACAGAAATAAAATATGAGACGAAATCCCATTACCTCATTTCTTAACTCTGGTTGTAATCACTCAAACCACCTATATAATAAATATAAATTTATTATAAATATTTTAAAGACCCATATTCTAATATCTAATACCATATATAGTTTGATTATGACCTTATATTACCTACATGTTTACCATCCTAAGTTAGGGTTTCACTTCAGGTAATATTCTCTTTGTTTTTCATGTGTGACTTAATTTGTTATATTGTTAGTCCTTATACTTATATCATGATCCAATAATTAAAAAAATGATATAAATATCATGTATATATTTTATATATTTATTATAATAATCAATATAATATATATGTACAAAATAGAATACACTGTTCATGGAGATGGTAGGCCGTATATACGCATGAATGCTATTTTCGTTTACTTGTCATGTTGAGAAAAAGAAAGTAAAATACATATATGAATATATATATATATAATTATTAGATTATATTTTTGATATCATATTTATCATATATATTTAGTAAAACCATTTTTAATATAATCCATGGAGTGTATGAATGAATCATATCGCTTTGAGGGGTATGTAGTCCATATTTCTTCAAATGAAAATATCATATTTAAATAATATGGAAAGCATAAAGGTATGTTAAAAATTAATATTACATAAGCACAAAGGAATTATAAATATCATATATATCATATATATATATATATTATCATAACAACCACCAATATATGTGGTAATGGAAAGATTAATAATCATCTTTTCGTGAGGCAGTAGTTCATTGTACACAGAAACAGTATGGTCGTTACGCATTATTCGGAGGTGTGTGTAAGTGTAGGTCCAAAAAATTATATAAAACTTCCTAGTATATTTTTAATAATGTTTTTTATTATAATAATATAATTAATATATTTTTAGGAGCTATAAAATGAAAATAAAATAATGGACTTGAGAGAAGACATTACCTCTTAATAAGGTAACTTATTTTGGTTTGTTACAAAAGGATTCCCCAGATTTCCTTTTTCCCAGGGGAAAGATTATATATATAAGATAGTATTTCTCAGAAGTGTATTTGGAAGGTATTTTTCAAAGATAAATTGTTTTACAGGTGTGAGGTAGTGGGAGAAGTTGTCATTTTCTAATGTGAAAGAAAAACGACTTGCATTGAATTTTTAAAAACAAGTTATGTGTACACATGTTCTTACCTAAACAAGTGACACAAAACCAAAAAAAATAAATTAATGAAGTTTAATTGAATAAATATTGATATAAAATGGATTTTTTCAAAGTTTATTGATAATTTAGTCCATTAATTTTATGGTTTAGTCACCAATTAAACTTAATTTGGCCTTCATCACTGTGATTAATTTTAATCGCTTCTTATAATCATTTTGGTGAAAAATTAACTTTGTCAAATTATAATTGAAATATTATAATTAATTTTTTTTAGTTTTTCAAAATTAAAATCATATAATATAAAAAATTAATATTAATTATAATCCCACAGACGAGATGAAATAACGGGGTTTAATGTAAAAAATGATCAAAAGCTTGTTAAGATTTTATAATCAATTTAAAATCGAAATTAAGTAAAATGAATTAAATTTTTTTAATTGATGCAATTTTTTTTAAATTTTACTTTAAAAAATTTATAACACCATTTCACATTAATAATTAATTAAACAAAATGGTAGTTTTCAACTAAAAAGGTGTACTTTCCACTATTCATCAAAAAATAAAGATTTAAAGAAAAATGAAAAAAATTCACCCAACGGTTATTTAAGAATTCAGAATAAATAAATGAAGTTTATTTTATAAAACTAAATTTAAAAATGCATCTAAAATTAATTTTATTTTTGAAACAAGTTCATTCAAAAATAAATATTTTTAACATAAAATGACTTTACCAAAAAAACATATCATTCATTATAAATATGTTTTATTTATCTGAAAAATTAAAAGATTTATTTTAGAATAATTTATTAATATTCCTATAACTATGTTTTACAGATAGGTTAAAATTATATCATTATATATTTATGTAAAAAAAATATTTTTTTTGTAGAAACTCATTGTTGCATGCATCATATGCTAAGTTGGTGTTGCGTGTAACATATGCCAAGTTATACACCAAGTCGATGATTCATGTAATGTTGGCCAAGTCAGTTCAATGTGAAAGTAATGTTTGACTTAAAGCAGTTCTATACATAAATGAAAATTAAATTCATTAGGGTAAAACAATTTTATGACAAAAATATTATTTCCTTTTATATTCAATTGGTTTTAAAATTCATTTATAATTAATTATTAAACTATAAATTCATATTATATTTTATATACCATATATTTTCATAAATTATTTAATTCTATTAATAACCTATAATTTAGAATATATGTTATATATTACTATGTTAATGAATCATATTTTAATAATATATTATACTTCGGTAAAGCTCGGTGTTTCATGTTACAACAGTCAATAAAGAACATCATTGTTGTATACAATGCAAGCTAACCTCAATGTTCTTTATAGAGAAATCCAAAATTTAAGTTATGTGTAGATCAAAATTAACTTGGTGTTTCATATAGCATAATCAACACATAGTTATTTTATGTCAAATAAAATATCTTCCATTTTTCATGTAATGAAAAATATCAAAAGGAAAATTAATTTGAATAAAATAATTCACAAAATCTCAGGGTGTTACATTTTACCCCCTTAAAATGAATATCACCCTCAAAATTCATATTGGTTATCAATGGTTTAATACTTGAAAGTTTAATTCATAGAAACCCACATTTTACAAATGAATACAAATTATTTTTGAAAAAGGGAATGTTGGAACCATAGTAGTGGCCTAAATTAAAAAATAACAAGGTTTACACATAGGATAACATTGGTTTGGAGGGAATATTGGGCATGAAGGAAAAGTATAAAAATTAATAGGGAGTTATTGATGTCCTCAATCACAAATAAGTAAATGAGAAATGAAAGGTTGAGGGCCTTAAATTCATTAATCTATGATGGTTTAAAAGGGAACCGGTTCAAAAAATATTAATTTATAAGGACAACACATTTTATTTTTTTATCATTATCCAATCAATGAGTAATTATATTATTGACCAAGAATACAAAAAAAAACATTATTTTTTTATGATTTTATCTTTTCCAATTAATCCATTACTTTATGAAATGGATGTACAAAAAATTTACATTGATTCCCAAAGCACAAAAATTCACTTTTATCAGATATTAAGTCCCACAAAAGAATGAAATGTAAAACAATTTACCTATAAACATTCATAAAAATAAATATGTTTAATACAATAATATCTAAACAAAAAACGTAATACTACCGTTTCATCATACATAATTATTCATCAAAACAAATTATATATAAACCAGGACATTGTGTTGGCCAGTGATAGGCATGAAACCCTTATTATCCTTCCATCATGGGTTCATGACCTATGACCTTTCCTAACATCATTGGTTGTCACCCGATATACATGATGAACTTTTTTAAAACCAAAATAATGTAATTTCAAAAATAAATATGATGTACATCATTGGAAGAAGGTGAATCCCTAAATGACCTTATATCGAAGGTTTTTAATTATAAATCAATACATAAATACCTACTAAAAAGTTTTACATACATTTTTCAGGAATGGTTAACCTTTTAAAACTTTTGAAATATGGAAATACAAAGCATTAGAAATAAATTCATGAAATCAGCTTTATATTTACCCCCCGTATATCATGATGTACCACTTGGTTTTAATATTCCAAACATGTGAATACACTCATAGTATATTCCCTTGAAACATGGTAACAACCTTAATTACCATAAATAATTTTGGAAATAATTCATGTTTCTTTATTACTATGTATGTTGGATCTATTCCTAAAATCCAAAAAATGTTGTAAACTTCTTCCTTAATGGCATAGAATATGTTGTAAACAATCATCACCAGTGTAATCTGTAACATCCAATTCACTTATTCATAACCCACATATTTTTATCCAAACATCATTCTATTAACATAAGTAACATAATAATTTTTACCTTCCTTTAATCAAAATATCACCTTTTTATTAAATGACTTCCCTAGTCTACCAGGAACATTCAAGATAAACATGTAATTACTGAGTGAAAAAATTAGTAGAACAACCCTTGTATACTTCATCATTACCATTTTTTTGGAAGCCAAATACATAGAAAAACTAATTACTTCATCCATAATCCATTGTCAATGCTACCTTATCCTATTATATAATACTTTTTTCCTTTTACATTTCATCTATAGTCACTTCATCATTATAAATATAACCATTACTCACACCACCTTGTCAATTTTTTTAGGAGATTTACTCTTGGGAAATTGATTTATATAATGACAATTTATTACACACCTAAAACACTAAACCTTCAATGATGAATTAGGTTGGCCAATATTCTCATCCATTTGGTTAACCAAAATTTTCATTTTCCACTCGCAGTAACATGATATGCATCAATATTTTCCATAGTAAAAATATCTTTTAATTCCTCTAAGATATTCTCTTTAGTGATTTCCTTCACACTCTTGACATAACGGAAACTGAATATTATTTTCTCCATGTTCTCCATTATCCAAACTCTCAGTGAACTACTTATTTATCTTCCTTAGTGATTTTTAGAGTTGGTTAAGGTACACATCATTAATCATGTTCCTTGAAAACTGATTAGGCATGATAGCAACATTATTAACTCCAGTGATTATCCCACATGGTTTCTCATCAGAAAATCATCCATAACATTCAAAATTAATTTTGTTCCTTCTGGTCCTCTCCATGGACAAGAACCATATGCATATTTTATGAAATACATATCACAGTAAAAATTCACATAGTCCGAAAAATATTTATTTTTTGGAATTATAAATCATGAAAACATAATTAATATATAACACCCATAGTTCCTCATAGTTTATTAATATACAAAGTATATCTAAATCCCTCATGATGGTTCGTGAAGAGTTTCTGAATTTAAAAAAAAAAATACCCTGGTAGGGTCAAACTATGTGTGTAGTAAGGCCCATATTTGTATACCAGATTACCCTGAGTCTGGATCATAACATTTTGTCATAGTTTTTACCCCTAGGTACATATTTTCTAGAGACACATTCACTAATATTTTTCATACAAGTATTTATTTCTAGTAAACCACTCATTATAACATTTACTAAAAATTATAGTACATTTTCCTAAATGTTGGATCACCATTATACTTATCCCTTGAGATATACCTAGATATATCCTTAGGAATATACCTAGGAATCTCACTAAAGTTTTTTAATCCTATTTTCCCAAGGTTTTCTAAAACATTCCTTTGATATCAACTATAGAAACCCAGGCATAACATAACATTTTATTAAATTATTTTAGTTGTATATTCAATAAATTACAAAAAAAACATGTCTGAGGAACATAATAGGTTAGTGTCTATGGAAACATGGAAACAAAATCTTATAACCCGGTGAAAGATATTAATCATCTCCCATAGTGATCTCCACCTTTAGAACTCCAAGATAAAACTATTAATCATAACCTCAGGAAAGTAAAAATAATATAGCGGTGTGATCAAATGCTCAATAAATCAAAATAAGGAAGATATGTAATCATAATCATGAGAATTAGTGTTTGAGAACATGATCATGAAAATAAAAGATCATAAAATACATATCAAAGATCATATAAATGAATCATTGTGTAGATATCAGTAGTTCATAAGGCATGAATCTTCCATAAATAAAAAAACATAATCCATGAATGTACAACATAAAAATAAAATATGGAATTATGGAAGAAACATACACATATAATATGATTTCTATACTATCTCAAAAATGTCTTACAAGAACATCTTGGTAGTATGGTTTTACTCCCCATAAAATCCTGGTAGTCATGGTTCACTCCCATAGCAATCTTAGTAGAATGAGTTCACTCCTCATATCATCTTAGAAGTCATGTTTCACTCCCACAAACATCTTAGTATAATGAGTTCACTCATCATTATTTGTGGTCATATTTAACTCCCATTTCTATCTTAGTTGCTTGAGTTCACTCTTCATAACATATTGGTAGTCATGGTTCACTCCCATGGTCATCTTAATAGTCAAGGTTTATTCCAAATAATAGCTTAGTCAGTCTCATAAGATATAAATATTCACCCAATTTAGTGGAGGGATATATTGGTGTCACCCATCATATAATTAAATCATACATACATTTTCTACAAGATAATAATAATTTTATCATAACCCATTAAATTAAATGGGTATTATAAACATATAATCATATTATAACCTATGAAAAAAATCAAGGTTTCATAATCACTTCATCATAAACATAACTCATGAAAATGAATAAGGTTTCCAAATCATATAACTCGGGAAATAGAAATGGGTTTTATAAGAACCATAACAATAATAATAACCCATTCATAGAAATAATATTAATATAACCATTAGATAATTTTCTAAAAGAAAATGAGTAACATCAATAGATTTCATCTTAGATGGAAAATAATTTGGAAATTTCTTTCAGAAATATTTCATGATGAAATTATCGTTTCTTCATTGAAAAATAATTTTTAATACATAAAACTATTTTAAAGTCATTTTCCTAGAAAATTACTTAAAAACATATAAATAATTATTGAAATCATTTGAAAGCATTTTTCCTTGAAAATATATAAAATAATATTCAAAACATTTTTAAAAACATTTTTCTATTAAAACACTTTGAAAACATATAAAGAAAGTTTTAAAATGTTTTGAAAACCATTTCATTTAAAATACTTTGATAACATATAAATTATGATTTGAAACGTTTTGAAAACCTTTATTTTTAAAATACATTGAAAACATATAATTAAATTTGAAATTTTTTTGAAAACCATTTTCCTCGAAAACTCATAAAAAAGATTGAAAATTTTTTAAAACTATTTTCTTGAAAATCCTATGAAAACATATAAATAAAGAATTAAAAATTTTTGAAAACTATTTTCCTTATAAACATATAAAATAATCTTGAAAACGTTTTAAAAATATTTTTTCCTGAAAAAATATAAAATAAACTTGAAGTCATTTTGAAAAACATTATTTGTGAAAATAATTAAAAAACACTTTTATAAAAATTAATCCTTGAAACATGAAAATAAAGAATTATAGAAATGAATCTAGGTAAATCCCTATATGTCGTACGAGGTCAAACGAATATTCCCTTTTCAAAATAAAAAGGTTAGAAAATTGGCTTTATCAGAATGAGACAAGAAGAATCATTTAAAAAAGTTTTAAAATAAAAAAGTTGAAAAATATCTTTTAATCATCATATGAGATTATAAGAATATTATTGGAAACACTTTTTAGAAAATGTGGTTTTGAAATAACACAGATTTCTGGCCAAAGAGAGAGTAAAGTCAGTATTTTTTAATAAACATTTTCTTAAAAATATTATATACCAAAGAGTAGAAAAATCATACCAAAATATTATTATATTATTAATATCCATAAACTGAAAATTAATTTTTTTTATTAAGAATAATCCCCTTTAAAGGGTTGAGGAGGAACCCATCATGACATCATTGACATAGACAAGAAAAAATCCCCAACATACTAAGGGCTCAAGGCCCCAAACACCCCGCACTACAAGAAAGACGCACCACCCGGCAAAAAAAAACATTAAGTCTAAATTCCACTGTCTCAGAGAAAAATGGCTAGTTATCCCATGAAAAAGAACACGGGCCTAGTACCGATGGCCGAAGCCATACCCTATCAAACGTCCGATTCTAAGTATCCAAGAAATAGTTAGAATTAAATGCCTGAACCACCTCTGGAACATCTTCTTGTAGACAGTAAGTTGCAAAAACCCTTGAGCTGCATACCACCGGGGCCAAGACCAAATTCCAATCACCAAAAAATCGACCACCAAGAACAACCATCATCATCCCAATCAAGTCCTCAAGAGCATGAACCTTCCACTTCCTGAGCCAACAAATGACCCGAATGCTCCTCCACATTGTCGTCTTCACAGAAACCGATTTCCCAAAATCCAGAATCAAACCGAGCGAAAACACAAAATTCCAATCGCTAGAAAAACAAACCAACATCGTCACACAACATCACCAACTCTGATCGCCAGTGGAGATTCCCAAGAACCATTCAAGCCACAAAGAACGAACTGAATCCGAGGTAAAAAAACGAAAACAACTGAAAAAATAGAGACCAGAACATCAGCAGACCCTCGAAAAAAGATCCTTCGCAGCCAGATCCCATCGCCGCCATCCCAGTCTTGTAGAGGAACAAAGAACCACCCTGTGCACCCTCCAGAGTTGGGGATATCGACAGGCTGCATAAGGTGGAGCTCGACCATGGACCAACATCGTGCCGCTGTGGAATCCCTATACAGTTAAAAGGATTCATGAAATGAGTAGGCTGGTAGCGATGCATGGAATCCAGACACCGAGCCCAGAAAACCCCCGCAGTAGGGGATCCACCACCACAATCCATAGATCACGAGAGGGAACTTCGCACAGATCCGAGGCAAGGTGGAAACGACGATGAGGAGATAAACATAAATAATCTCTAAAATAAGTGATATTATTTCAATAAACTGTTAAAATTTTGGAACATGGGATCATACTATCCATGTAAGAACAATTAAATTAAATTAATATTAAAATATCATTAAAATTAGGACATTCACGACATTAAATGTAAAACAGAAGTATATACACCTCAAAAAATTAATTTTGTTTCATAACAAAACATGATTCTAAAAGATTTAAAATTGAGACAAAACTATTTTACCAATTTTGTAACTTTTGAAACATAAACCCTAAGAAAGAAAGGTTATAAAATTGAAATTCTAATACCCGTAAATTTACGAATAAGATACATAGAATACAATCATGGAAGTATATACACCACAAAAAATGAAAAAGTGGTTAACATAGCATGTATCTCAAGAAAATAAAAAGATTGATGAAATCCCCTTACCTTATTCCTTTAGTCTCATCCAACTCATTAAAATGGCCTATATAATAAAAATAAATTTATGATAAATATTTATCTTAAAAAATTATTATATATAATACCATATATGGTTTGAGTAAGACCTTATATTACGTTATTGATACCTATCCTATGTTAAGGTTTCACTTCACGTAATATTCACATTTTTTTTCATATTTGTCTTAATTTGTTATATTGAAGGTCCTTTTACTCATATAATGATTATATAATATAAAACATGATATAAATATCAATTATATATTTTTTATTTTTATTATAATAATATATAGAATATATATGTTTGAAACAGAATACATCGTTCATGGGGAAGGTAGGCCGTACATACACATGAATGTTATTTCCATTTAAATATTATGTTGAGAGAAATAAAATAAAATAAAAACACACAGACACACACAGATATATATATATATATATCTCATTATTAAAGTATATTTATGATATCATAACTATCATATATAAATTCACTAAAACCATCCTTAATATAATCAATGTAGTGCATGGACTAATCATATCACTTTGAGGGGGGTAGTAGTCCACACATCCACAAATGAAATTATTATATTCACATAAGATTGAAAGCATAAAGGTATGTTCCAAATAAAAATTAAAGAATAATAAATAAATTATAAATATAATATATATCATATATAAAAATATTTTCCATCATAATGGACACCAAGATAAGTGGTAATGAAAAATTGAACAATCATCGTTTCATGAGGTAGTATTTTTTCGTACACAGAAACAATATGTTTTTTACCCATTACCTGGAGGTTTATGTATGTGTAGGATTATCCATTTATATAAAAAATATTTATATATTGATGATACTTTTTTTAAATGATAAATGAGTAAATATAGTTTGAGGGGGTTAAGAAGGAAAATAAAAGAAAGGTGTTGAGAGAAGACATTACCTCTTAATCAGGTTAATCATTTTGGTTTGTTTTAAAAGGATTTATTAGATTGTATTATGCCCAAGGTAAGGATTTTAAGAGGAAGGGAGGATTTCTGGGAAGTGGATTGGGGTGGGATTGACTGATCTTCCATGCTTTTAGAGGTGTGAGGAAGTGGGATATTTGGTTGATTTTTATATAGATGGAAAAGGACTCACTTGAAATTTTTAAAAACAAGTTAGGTGTACACTTTTTATTACCTAAAAAAGTCATAAAAACCCACAAAACTAAATAATTGAAGGTGTATGGACGAACTGTGGATAAAACATGGGTGTTGGACAAGTTTATAGATCATTTGGTCTCTTAATTTTATGGTTTAGTCTATAATTAAGCTTAATTTGGCCATAAGTTCTGTAATTAATTTTAATCACTTTTTCAAATAATTTTCTTCAAAAAATTAACTTGGACTTTTTAAAATATATATATTATAATTAATACAATTTTGTATGTCAGTTATAAAAAAGTAAATCATAGAAACAATAATATACACCATGTCGTACGCCAATTTATTGTTGTATGTAATGTATGCCGAGTCAGTTCCATGAGAAAGGAATGTTTGAATTAGTGAATTTTTAGACATAAATGAAAATATAATTTATTAGGGTAAAATAGCTTTGTGACCCTAATAATAATTCCTTTTATATTCAATCAGTTTTAATATTAATTTATAATTAATTGGAAACTTATGAATTCATAATATATTTTGAAACCATATATTTTCATAAATTAGGTAATACTATACATAACCTATAATTTAACACCTGGTTATATATTATTATATTAAATAATAATATTTTAATAATATATTATTTTTTGATATACCTTGGTCTTGTGTATCATGCATGTCATCAAGGAATGTCATTGTTGCATTTAATGCATGCTAACCTTAGTGTTCTGTATAGAGAACACCAATGTTTATGTGGAATGTAAAGAACTATTAACTCGGTGCTGTGTATAACACAAGAAAAACCTTGTTATTTAATATAAAATAAACATTATTTAGTGTTTCATGAGATGAAAAATATCGAAAAATCATAAATTAATTCAAAAAATAATAATTCCAGAAATAGAAGGGTGTTACAGGTCTGACTCATGACCATTCTTCACCAAGTCTACAAGTGAGGATGTAATCACAAAAGTGGAAAATGTCATATATCCTTGATCCTCAAAATCATCTATCCTCCCATCGGAAAACCAGATCACCATGCACAATTTATCATCCAAATTACTCGCACAAAGATCCTATTTAGTCGATTTCTTACAACAAAGAATATCTAAAATGATATCACCTTTTCCAGGTGCATACATCATATCATGGTTGGACATCCAGAGATACTTAGCTTGGTGCCTCTATATCAGGTTCATGTCCCTTAATGTGAATATATAATGAAGGGTCATTTTTTTGTTTAAATAATAAATGCCTCACAGAAGAGAGAGTTTCTCCAACATTTCATAGTGTCAACCACGGTTTCCAAATCCAAGTCACATGTAGGGTTGTTCATCTCTTAAGTTCGGAGCTGAAAAGGACCATAGGTTACCACCTCCTCCCTTTACATCTACACTTCTCCCAATCTATCACCTGATGCATCATAATACACTATATAACCAATCCCATGATCATAGAGTTTCTGCACTGGACCTATCATTCACATTATCTTTATCTCAATGAAATATTCTTTACAATATTCTAACCATTGGAATTCACTCTCTTATTCTTCAGTGTTGTCATGGGTAATGATATTCTAGATATGTCTTGATAAACCATCATTAATATCCTACTAAACCTAGAATGATCATAATAACAAACACAGTATGAGTACATTCCCATGACATGAATACAAAACTTTTATTACGGTTTACAAAAAATCCAATATCAAACAACGCATGTCCTCGTAATTTCATGTCTCAAATATAGAATTCACACTTTTTTAACATATTATAATGTCTAGATGCTCGATGCTACATAAGATTATCACCAGATGCATCGTATGTTTCTCTAGTGTTGGCACGTCGATAAGGATATCATCAACAAAAACTATGATGAATGAGACCATGTATGGTTGAATGATCTTTTTCATAAGAAACATGAACATTTTAAAGCATTCTCATTATCCTGAAATAAATCATATGGAACACGTATAGTATATAACTTATTCAAAACAGAATATTTGGAATGTCCATATGTCTTACTCACAATTGGTGATTACCTGATTAGAGATCAATTTTGGAGAACCACTTGTCTCCCTATAGCTAGTCAAAAAGATTGTCAATCCTAGGAAATGGATATAGGTTCTTCAATATTACCTGGTTTAGCTTTTGGTAACTAACACATAGTTGAAGACTATTTTCCTCTTTCTTGGTGAACAACACAGGTGAATACCTTGGTTAATTACATGTCCTTATGAATCCCTTCCTCTCCAGGTCATCCAACAGACCCTTGAGCTCCTTCAACTCGGTTGGATCCATATGATACATGGTATCAAAATGTGTGACCAGTAGTAATGGAATATTTTACTATAGTTCTGAACTTCCATGCCTAGTAGATGCAATATAAAGAAAGGCATCATGTTAAAAATACCAAGCGGCCCTAAACCATAGTACATATTTGGGAGAAAGTCCATCTAGATTATGCTACTCATCTAGTGGTAATGCTGAACCTTCTCTCTTACATAAGCATTCTTGTCACCTTCCCATGTATTCACATCAGACTACGCTAGGGAGACATCTTTTATAACATGAAGTAACAAAATTAAAAAAATAATCAGTGTCATTGAGATAATCCCTAATCATTCTATGGGATCACACAAGGTTTCTATTAATCAGTCTATGAGATTAAATAAGGTTCTCCAAGGATTATATGCTCAACCCAAGGTATCGCTCCCCCAAAACTAACCCTTATTTCAGTCCCTGCACGTTAATCACAGACATATTATATAAACTAATAAAACAACATGGTTAGTTCAACTAATTAATTCCCCTAACCCACAAGTCCCAGGATCAAAACATGGCTCTAATACCGTGTTTGTTACATCCAAACCGAAACAATTAGATATGATCCATAATTCCATGTGACTTCATGCACACCTCTCCATATACAAGGGGATTTTGACAATAAATAAGGGTCTGAGTATATCATTTGGGAGATAATACCCTAAATATCATTCCATAGAACCAATAATGAACAATAAACAATATAGTAGATAATTGAAGTAAACATGAGGAAAATTAAAGATGACACATATATAATATAATTAAAGAATCTTCCAATATGGAAAGCATAACCAATGTAATAAGAAGTAGATATAAAAATGGATAAATAGTGGGCCCAATGACTCTAGACTAATATGCTACTATCACCATGCTTTAATTCTCATCCCTCCATAACAGGTCCATTTCCCTTCACCATATCAACCATGAAATCTACAAGGGAATCAAAATACCCAAGTAGCGTGTGAGTAGAATACTAAGTAGGACACAACCAATACGTCTTTAACATGATGTTCTAAAATATAAAAATATATTCCATAATAATAATAAATCTGTATTTAGTATAGTAACAAGTAATCCAAAACATAGAGGTCATGCACTAACCAATCTGCCCCAAACCCATAATTGTTCCCACTTCAACTCTATGCAAAAATTGTACTGTATTTCAATAATTATCTAAAACTATCCACACCATTTTTCATGAGTCACTAGGAATCCATAATGTATTAAGAGAAAACAACCTATCCAGACTCTGCAAGGCATTGGGTAATACTCAAAATCTATAAGGAATTGATTATCTGTTACTTACCTGGAATCCAAAAGACATCAGGTAACACTGGGAACCCACAAGGCATCAAATGACGACCATCTACATAGAATACACAAAGAATAAAGTAGTATACAGGTTACAAGGTTATCATAAATCATTGTCTTCAACATTTAACACCATTATCACTCCCCATAAGGATTTATCATACCATGATGACCACCCGCCATGTATAAACATACCAATCTTCGAGAGAAAAACATCAAAAGTCATAACTTGATAACAACCATAGAACACATAATGAGAAATATGGAATCATCATATACATTAGCATGTAAATAAAACATCATCATATAATCATGATATTTCATAAATATCCTAAAATCAAATTATAATATATCATGGGTGACACAAACATAACACACCATCATAATTAAGGCAGCACAAAAATACATGGGATCAACATCAAACATGAATAATAAACTATAATATAATCATGGAATCATGTTTTACATAAGGTTATCCGGGCTACACACACACCCACATGTGATCATAATCAATAATGGTCATGGAATATGTCTATGCATAAATCATATAATGGAAGCATGTGTATCAAATCCCAAAAATGCATAGAACTTATGAACAAAAAAGTAATGAATGCCAATGGTAAGGATAAACCAGTCAAGAAAACATCTTCATGACCTTACTATCATAAACATCAACATTTTTTTCACCAATGGTTCAAAGAAAAAAAATATCAATTTTATTTAAAAAAGTAATAAACTATCACATTTGATGATACATTCCCTCTCTGTGATAATTTCTGATTTATGATTAAAGTCAACACATGAACTCAAAAACATTTCTATAAAAATTTTTATATTTTATTAATTTTCTATAAATTATCCTTTTATAATTATATCTTGATAATTTCTCAAAATTTATATTTATATAATTATCTCGAATAATTTATTCTACATTATACATTATATTTAACATTTTATATTTTAATATAAATTATTATTTATATTTATCTTTTGATAATTTGTTATATATTAACCTTTATAATTAAATTTCGATAATTTATCCTAAATTATCCATTTATATTTATTTTTTGTTAATTTCTCATAAATTATTCTTTTAAAAATATATTTAGACAATTCCTAAAAAATTACCCTTTTATAATTAACTCTTAATAATTTCTCATAAATTATCATTTTATTATTATATTTTGATAATTTTTATTAAACTGTCATTTTATAGTTATATATTGATAATTTCTCCTAAATTATACTTTTATAATTATCTTTTGAAAATTTTTCTTATTTTACCCATTTATAGATATCTATTGATAATTTCTCATAAATTATCATTTTATAATTAAAATTTGCTAATTTCTTTTTAATTATCCATTTATAATTATATCTTGATAATTTATCAGAAACTATCATTTGTTAATTATTTATAACTATTATTTTTAAAATATAAATTAATTATCCATTGATAATTAGAGTATGGTAATATTTATAAATTACCATTTTATAATTATATAATATTATTTTGATAATCCTATAGAATTATCCTTTTATAAAATGATTTGACTATCACATCATAATTCAATAAAATTTCCTTTGAAAATTCTAAACAATTATAATTTTATTATATTTTATAAATTATCCATTGATAATTTCGTAAAATAAACAATGAATAATTGATTATATATATTTTTAATTATTAATTTGATTGTTTTCTTGATTATTTTTAGAAATTTTCAATTGATAATTTATATATAATTATTATTAGATAATTTTTTAATAATCTGTGATAATATATGATATATTATTTTATATAATTTCAAGAATTCTGTTTCCTTAATTTGGAATAAAATATCGGTGAATTAAATGAAAAAATAAAATAAACTAAATGTAATTATTTTTCAATCGCCCCCCAAAAAGAAATAATAACCCAAACAACATAAATAGGAACTTGGATTGATAATTGGACCCACATAAGAAGTTTTAGGATCTCTTAAAATCAATTGGATTCCTGAAGGTTGAATTTAGATCATCATTGATATTTAAAGACACCTAAACACTTAAGAATCACCATTTTCTAGAATAGAAAAATAAAAAATTAGTTTTAATCTATGACTCAATAAAAGATTAAGGATAAATTTTTTAGTTTTATCCCATTAATCATTTTAAAATTTTGTCAGGTAAAAAATGATTAAAGTTTATGGTTTGAAACTTTTATTGGTTCAATCATGCCATGGGGCATTGTTTTGGAAGATAAACGAATACTAAAATTCATTTTTAATATTTAAGATAAATATTAAAATATTAATTAACTTAATAAAGGGAGTAGAATGACTAAGATCCCAATATATATAAAAATTATACACTACCTTGGGTAAACCCCAAATCCTAGACCAAACAATGGTATCAAAATTTCTCATATGACACATGGTTTGGGATATATTACTGATTTATTATTTAAAAATAGAATAATAATATAATTAAAATTAAAAGGGAATTATTGTGTGTAATTTTTCTAAATAATATTACACTCATAAAATATATATTGTTCCTAGTGTAAACCCCACTTCCCTGACATAAAGGTGGTCACTGATTTCTCAAACGACTCACTATTACAAAGATATTAAATTATTTTTGAAAGATAAATTTCAAAAATTAAATAACTTATACTCACAATAAGTCTGACCAAATGCATGACTCTCACACATGTTATACCCTTCCTAGGGTAAACAATAAATCTTGATCCTGACAATGGCCTCATATTCATCATACAACACACTATTTGGAAGATTTTCAATTATTTTGAATAAAATACTTGCATGTAATTTAATATATTTAATAATTTTATTCCATCTTTGATGAGGCTCTATGGGCCTCCGAATATCATAGTAAAATATCTCTTGACTCTATAAATATTTATTAGAATATTTCATGGTGTTAATTTTCTTTCTAATCTTTCAAAAATCCATTAAAATATTTAGGAATTTATTTTTATTGAAAATTGCATTTTCATATAAAAAACATATAATTTGTCAACAAAATGGTTTTTATTATCTTTAAAAATTCAAGATATTACATAACACAAGAAAAAATCAATATTTTAGTAAATTAAAGATTTATTATAGATTTATTTAGTTTTAAATAGTAAATATATAATAGAGTTTCAAGACATTATATTCCCTTCTACGCTTGGTGTTGTGTGTCTTATACACTATCAGATGTGATATTAATATTTTAAAATTTTGGGGTGTTACATAAATAAGAATATATATGTCATAAATATCATATATAAACATTATATCCATTAAAATAATCATCCATGAAATATTTTTTGGAAAAATAACTCAAATCGCTACATGGAGGTGGTAGTCCGCACATACGCTTAAGAGATACATTTATTTCCCTTTTGATAGAGTGGAGGCCAGAAATGGTTGTTACGTCATCATAATAACATCTCTTAATATAAATTATAATATATTCACCTTGTTATAATAGATACATCCTTTTTAGAGAAGGTGTATGAAAAAATAAAATTGAATATACTCGATTAAGAGTTATAACACTTTCTTAAAGAAACTAGTTTAGCTTAATCTGTAAGACTCAGAGTAATGGTATTCTGATCAAAACACAGCCCCTGGGACATTGGTATGAATTTTATGAATGTTTTTTAAAAATTATTTTATGAGGTATGAGGCTATTGAATTTTGGAAAAAAATAGGCGAGGGGTGTCAATTTATAAGTGAGGGGGGAGGGAAAACTTATAATTTTTAAAATATTAAAATATATTAATGAACTTTTATTATGAAATAGTCTCAAAATGGAAAATAATTAGAATTTGAGATAATATAGGGTCTAAATATTTTAAACCAACAAAGATAATACAAATTTAAATGTAAATTCATCCCTTATATCTTATTTTAACCCCTTAGTAATCTGGTTTTAACATTAACCATGGAAAGAAATCATTATAGTTTTTACTATTCATTATGACCAAAATTGATTATAGACTCATTAAGAAAATTTCATGATAATTCCCAATATATATTCCATTTTATAATATTCAAATACTATAATTGGAGTAAATTAATTTATAAATAAACCTTAATAAACACAATGAAAAACAATTTTCTAAGAAATGAATATTTAAGTAAAAAATGAATTTATAGAAAAATATAGGATTATTTCATTTATAATTGAATTAATAGGATTATTTTTAACCCCAAAAAACTAATGAAATTTTAAAATCAAATAAAAACATAATCTTAATTTTTAAATACATGAATGGAAAATGGATTTTTTTATAAAAACGTTTTTTTCTCAGTATTCTCAGAAAAATTAATCATTTTTGAAAAATCCCAAAATGCCACCTTTAGATAATTTTTATATGGCTATTCAAAAAATGATAACATTTTTATAATTTTTTTATAAAAGTTATAGAAGCTAGTAATATTATCAATGCACAAAATGCAATAAAACCCATTAATAAAGAAATCATATTATTGACGAATAAAATGAAATCAATAAAAATTGTGGTCTTATTTATTATATAATAACATTTATAAATATTTTTCATTATTTTTTATTATTTTGATTCATACCTTCCATTATATAATCTTTGTTGTAATATTATATTATATTAAATCTCATTTAGACTCGTGTTTTCATATAAAACTAGTTATTGAGTTCTTTATGTTTATTTTACGTAATGTATATATATAAAATAATGAGGTGTTACATTATACCCCCTTTAAATAATTTCAACCTAAATATTCATTCACAGTAATAAAAAATTGATGGTAAATATATATCATCAGATCCACACAATCCCATGTAGATTATAATAAATTTGGATTCTTATTAAGATCTATAGCTAGGTGAGTAGTCTTATTCCATAGAACATTATCTCTATGATCCAGTATTTTTACATTTTATTCTTCATAATGAAGATCATTATCTTGTGGTATAAAATTAAAGGTATATATTTTTTAAGGATCTATTATGTACTCCCTCCAGATAAATACATGGAACACATCGTAAACTTGAGAGATGTTTGTGGGAAGAACCAAGTGATAAGAAACAATCATGATCTAATAAAGAATCTGTAACACCCGAGACTTTTATGAGAAATATTTTGTTTTTATGTTATATAAATCATCAAAGGAATCTTTCACTATAAACAACACTATCTTGGCTTGCTTTACACGCAATCACGACCTTCCTCGATAGCATGCATTGTACGCAATACCGAGTTTCACTAAACAACGATATGCTATTAAAATATTATTAAAACTAGCCATTATGAATAGTAATAACCACTTTTTGAAATTTTATAAATTTTATTTTTCAAAATGGACTTCATTTTTGGATTCTAAATATCGAAATTACCCTAGGGTGAAATTTTGGTATTTTTCTGAAAACTTTCATTTTTTGATGAATAGTGAAAACACTCGGTTACTATTTAAAAACCGACTTTTTATTTAAATAATTATTTATTTTATTTAAATTTATTTTATTTCAAAATTTATACCTAATACCTATATAAGTTCAATGAAATTCATTGGAGTCATTTTATAATAATTTTAGATATATTAAAATTTTATTGAACTTTTCACCGTCTTTTACCCACCTCATGTGAGAATTTGAAAATTTACATAAAACATAATTTTACTGCTTTTGTGGATGGAATTTCAAAAATCGGAGAGACACGGTTAATTTTTGTAAGTAAAATGTGGTTCAATGAGATGAAAATAAATTTTGGTGAATAGTAACTTTTTACTTTTTTTACCACGGTTAAAAGTAAATAGGATAATTAAGGGTAAAAATGACATTATTATTACCCTAACACATGTCCTAATTCTATTGGATAAGTGTAAGTCGACCAAAAACAACCTTAGGAATAAAATATGACCATTTAGGCACAATTGGATTAGATTAGGACATTTATTATTCATTTATTTAAAGAAGGGTTAAAATAGTTAAAATTAACGTTTAATAAGTAAATCATTTTTAATATAGCATTATACAGAAGATAAATTCAACTATAAATATTCATTAGAAAGATAAAAATATTTCATACATAACAGTATTTTATTTTTAATTTTTTGACTTTAAATAATTTAATTTATTTATGACACAATGATGATGTAGTAATTATATTATTAAAGAAATATTGACATAATTGATGTTATAAATACCCAAATATATGTTATTTGAGACTCTTTATGATTTTAAATAATTTTATATGTTAATATGACATGTTGGTATTGATTTAATTAACTTTTTTAGAACTAATATTTTTTTTATGATATTCACAAAAATCAATTACCAAATAGTGTCAAAATTGACATAAAATTGTTTTTAAAACAAATAGTATATTATTAATTGTTATTTTATTCATAAAAATATAAGGTTCGTAAATATGACTTAGATAAGGTTATATATATTAATAATAAACAATTTGGGGTTCTTTTGGCTTGTTATAGTAAGTTTATTAACCTTATAGTGTAAGAAAACAAGAAGACACGGTAAAAGTTAAATTATCTATCTTAAAGTTAAATCTAAATGATAAGGTTAAAATAAATACCTAAACATGTCTAAATCCTATTATATGAGAGTATTTCTACCCATACCCACCTTAGCTTCGAAATAAATCAATTTGAAGCTAATAAAAACCAAATATGACTTTAAAATAAAATAATATTATTAGTTTTTCCTAAGGTGTCCCTCTCCTCCCTTATAAAAGGGCACCTCCTCCCTCTCTTCCTCACACCACTTTGAGCCTTAAATCTCGGCCAACCCCTGCCAAATTCTTTTATACACTTCCCTACAAACATCCTAGAGGTCCTTTTCTTATTCAAAGACCAATTTTAGTGCCCTAAAAGGAGGTATCAAAGAGGCGCATCAAAGAAGAGGTAATGTCTATTACCGATTCTTTCAACTTTATTTCTTCTTCCACTTCTTCTTCTTTAGTTGTTTAATTATGAAGTAATAACATCGGTATCACTCATATACTGATATTTTATTATAATTTTTAAACAACCCTATTTCACCATCTATCCATCCTACGGAAAATGAAATCACCGCGCGTGTGTACGTACGGAATACCGTCTCCACGCCGTGGTGTAATCTATTTTCCACCACAACCTTACATGGATGGGTATAATGGTGTAAATAATGACTATATATGATTATTTTAAATTGATATTGATTCTGAAATAATATAAATACACTCCAATACAATTCCACGATCATGGGAACGATATCACCACTCGTGCGCACGTACAGAATACTGTCTCCACAATGTGATGTGACTCGTTCTGCATTATATTCATTGAATAATGATTATATAAATGAATTTAATGAATAAATATGATATATAGTACACTAATAACATTCTGGAAATGAGGAATCTATCACCTAAAGATAAGAATAAGAATTTATTCGACAAAACACGCATAAGAACAAAAAGTAATAAACACCCGAATAACAAGTAGCAATGAAATATTACTAATAAGAAGCTAATAATATGACCATATATGATATCATAAAAATATGTATGATTATGGAATAAGTCAATAACATTATTTAAATCATTATACAGTAGGTTCAGACACTTATGAAGCAAATCGGACCTAAGGTAAGGGATAATATCGCAATCTCAATTTTTATCCGTGATTGTTTATACTTTAGAATTTACTAGGGAATATTTATCATCCACATCCATGTTTCTTCAATATGTAATATTTATATACTTATACAATTTTTTAAGCCCAATTTTACCCTTCGGTGAGTTTTTAGTAAAAGACATGAAAGGAATGTTTTATCGTTTTTCGTACGAGGTACTTTTTGACTCTTCCGACATAAGTACGAGAAGAATGTTTTCATAACTTATACGGCATGAATGGATTTTTTTATAACATTATTTCCATAAAGATTCCTTTACAAGTTTTCATGTTTTTTTAATAAACTTCTTTTTGTTCAAAATTATATGACTTTTTAAGAAAGGAAAATGTTTTTGAAGTAGAAAGGATATTTTCCTCAAGAATGGAGTTCAAGTGTTTTATCAAAATTATTTTCCATATAAGATAATATAGGGTTATGTTTATATCCATATTTTTATATTGATTTGATTATGTTATGATGGAATTATTTTTACGATATCCTTTTAAGGATTATGTTATGATGACGTGATGTTTAAGAATCCCATTTTTATTACATGGATTATGAAATGATGTATGATTTATGATTTTGTGGAACACATAAGAATGTTATCATTATGAGATGGGTGGGACCTATATCTCCCTCCAATTCATTGGGTAAATATTTATATCTCATGAGATAGACATGTCTGGAAAGGAAGGTTAAATCGGTTTAGTGAAACAAGACTGAAACGAGGAGTGAACTCAGTTCATAAAAGGACTTTGTCTGCTAAGATAGTGTTGGAAAAGAGTCTTGACTACTGAGAAATGATTTTATATGATTATGTGTGTATTCTACAAAGTTTATTGTTTTATGTTATGATTATTGTGATTACATTTCACTACTATAATTTATCCCATGTTATGAAATTATGATCTCTTTTGCAGGTTAAGATTTCCAAAATGTTATGTTCTTATGAATATGATGTGATTGATATTTTTTTTGTTTACCCTTACTGAGCATTTGAGCTCACCCTTTTGTATGTTTTCTTTCCCCAGGTCAGGAAAAAGGTTATTAATTATGATATTCTAAAAGGGACTCTAGATATAATGAAATAAATGGGAGACAATCTAGATTCTTTATGAACCAGTTGTTTATGTTTCCCAGTTTCTAAAGACACTATACCTATACTGTCCTTTCCTGGTTTTGATATATGTTGTAATAAGTGTGCTTCGATTCTAATTTAATAATAATGTATCTAAAGTATGGGTCATTTTAGTTGGGATCAGAGGCAAAGGAGGTAGGAATGTATCCGATCCTTGGGAACTCTCACATGTGAGCGTTGGACAAAGCATGGCTCTCCGCCCAAGGGCTTCATGAGGAAATGGTTGCAACTGGAGATGGTGGTGTGTCCCACCCATGGGGTGTAGCCGCCCATGGTGTTCCCTGATAGTTATCAATTATATTCCACTGGAAGTAATTCCAGACCATTATAGTTGGTATCAGAGGAAAGGTATAGTCAAACATTGGAAACTAGGATGTGAAAGCCTTAGTAAGAACCCTAAGGATAAGTCTAAGCATAGAACACAATCTTAGTGTATTAGAAATGGCCATGAAAAACCTATGATAAGACCTTAAGTGTAAAATTTTATTCTTGATTATGTGTTTTTCCTATTATAATTAGTGTTTCTCACACTATTCTTCTTGGTTTTAGTCAATGGCTGGAACCCAAAGGAACCGTGTTAATGCGGAATGCGATGGGAAATGAAATGATTCTCCCCCTAAGCAACCAAGTGTAATGGGAGATGGAATGAAAAATTTTGTATCCATGCTCACACAACTTTCTAAAGCTATGAATCATGGAGGACTTCCAAACGAGCAAAGGAAAGAGGAACATTATGTTGAATCCTTCATGAGGCCGCGTCCACCTTCATTCAGTGGGTCTTCTGATCCATTAGTGGCTGAACAATGGATCAGTACCACTAAAATAATATTTTCAGTTCTTCAATATTCTGAACATGATAGAGTCATCTTAGTAGTGTATCATTTTGGAAGGTGATATTGACCAGTGGTGGAATCTTATTAAAAATACGAGGAAAAGGGATGAAATTGAGTCCATGGAATGGGATGAGTTCAAGAACTTATTTTTCAATAAGTAATTACCTTGTATTCTTAGAAAAAAGATGGAGAAGGGGTTTCTTGAACTAAAGAAAAAGGATGATGAATCTATTGGTACCTATGAAGATAATTTTACAAGACATTCAAGGTAAGCTTCTGGTATTATTATCCAACCTGAGAGTAAGATCGATCGATTCTTTAGTGGCTTAAAACCATGTCTTCGAAGGGAGTTAGCCATAAGGGACTTCAATAGATATGAGGAAATAGTTCGATGTGCTCTCAAAGTTGAGATGGATATTGGAGTAACCCATCAGTCATATGGGTTTGATAAGAAGTGGAAAATGGAATTAAAAGGAAAATCTAAAGAGCACACTGAAAAGAAGATGAGTTTTCCCTTATGCTCAATGTGTGGAAAGAAACATAGAGGTAGTTGTCTTAAAAGGAAAATTAAATGTTTCAAATGTAGAAAGGAATGTCATCAGTCATTTGAATGCCGTAATGATGGGAAGAAGATTTCTAGTGATGCAAACAAAGAAAAGGATACACAGAGTGCACCTCCTACACTTCAATGTTACAAGTGCAAGGAAATGGGGCATTATGTCAATCAATTCCCTAATACAAGGGTTGTTGATGACAATCGACGTCAACAATCTCTTAAGGCTAAATAAAAAGGAAAGTCACATGCAATTTCTATCAGCGATGTGGAGTACGATAACGAAGTGGTGAAAGGTACACTTATCATCCACTCTAAAGTAGAAAATGTTTTATTTGATTCTAGATCCACCCACTCATTTATTTCTGAAGAATTTTCTAAGGGTATCACCGTAGTACCTCAACAATTAGATGTTGAGTTAGCTGTTACAGCCCCTAATGGCACAACAGTCGCATCAAAAGTTTATAATTATTCTCCGATTGAAGTTTGTGGGAAAGTTCTTCCTGCAAATCTTGTGATCCTTCCAATAGTGGTATTTGATGTGATTCTTGGCATGGATTGGCTTTCTTTATATGGAGCTCATATCAATTTCCAATGAAGGGAAGTCACATTTCATATTCCAGATCCATCTATGATCGTCTATCGATGAAAGGATGAACATAACCTTCAAGTGGAAATTTCATCCATCTTATGGGTCTTGATTCCACTAAATGAGGGTTATTTATCTCAAATGGGTGGATAGAAACTCAGGATTAAGAATATGCCCATTGTACGGGAGTTTGACGATATCTTTCCAGAGGAATTTCTTGGTCTTCCAGCAAATCATGATGTTGAGTTTTCAATAGAACTCGTACCAGGTGCTTTGCATATTTCAAAGACACCATATAGAATGGCCCCAATTGAGTTGCAGGAATTGAAGAAGCAACTCCAAGAGAATCTTGATAAAGGATTCATATGACCTAGTGCGTCACCTTGGGGAGCACCTATTCTTTTTGTTAATAAGAAAGATGGATCAATGAGACTCTACATGGATTATCGAGAACATAACAAGATCACTATCCAGAACAAATATCCTCTCCCACGCATTGATGACTTATTTGAACAACTACATGGAGCTCAATACTTTTCCAATATTGATCTTCGTTCAGGGTATCATCAATTAAGGGTCAAAAGGGAGGATATACCAAAGATAGCTTTTCGTACAAGGTATGGACACTATGAATTTATAGTGATTCCATTTGGTCTTACTAATTCCCTAGCTGCCTTCATGGATCTGATGAATAGAGTCTTTAGAGACTATCTTGATCAGTTTTTGGAAGTCTTTATAGATGATATTCTTGTTTATTCAAAGAGAAAGGAAGAACATGAATATCACTTGATAATTATATTGAAGACCCTGAGAAAGGATAAGAATTATTCCAAATTTACCAAGTGAGAATTTTGGCTTCAAAAAGTTTCATTTTTGGGTCACATAATCTCAAAAGAGGGGATATATGTGGATCAAAAAAAAGTAGAGGTTATCGAAAGATGGTCGAGACCAACAACAGTAACTGAGATCCAATGTTTTCTTGGCTTGGCTGGATATTACCGACATTTTGTGAATTATTTTTCAAGGTTATCTAACCCACTCACCAAGTTGACTCAGAAAGTAGTTAAGTTTTTTTGGATGGAGGAATGTGAAGAGAATTTCAAAGAGCTAAAAAGAAGGTTATCTAGTGCACCTGTGCTCACACTACCTTGCAGTGGAGAAAGGTTTGTGATCTACAGTGATGCATCCAAGAAGGGACTGGGGTGTGTTCTCATGCAAAATGATATGGTGATAGATTATGCCTCACGACAGTTGAAAATCCATGAGAAAAATTACCCAACTAATGATTTGGAGTTAGTTGCGGTAATCTTTGCATTAAAGATTTGGAGGCATTATATTTATGGATAAAGGTGTGATATTTGTACTGATCATAAATTTTTAAAGTATATTTTCACACAAAAGGAGCTGAATATGCCCCAAATAAGATTATTGGAGCTGATTAAGGATTATGACTTCTCAATTCATTACCACCCTGGGAAAGAAAACATGGTGGCAGGTGCATTAAGTCGACAAGACCATGCTAGCTTATCCATGATGAGGATCACAAAAGATCCAATATTTATGGATTTACAAAGGATGGATCATGAAATTATAATGAAAGGGGAAAAATCCTATCTTTCTCAAATGAATGTTCAACCATCTATACATGTGATGATTAAAGAGGCACAAAAAGAAGATATAGAGTTACAAAAGAAGGTGGGAAATGTTCCTGAATTCAACCTTGATTGTTATGGGATAATAAAGTTCAGAAATCGGGTTTGGGTTCCTCCCATACCAGAATTAAAGAAGGAGCTACTGGATGAGGCTCATAGTTCTTCATTCTTTATTCATCCTGGAAGCACGAAGATGTATAGGGACCTGAAAGAGTACTTCTGGTGGGATGGCATGAAAAGAGATGTTGCTGAATATGTCTGTCGATTCTTGGTTTGTCAGCAAGTTAAAGCTGAGAGACAGAAGTCTAAGGGGATGTTACCACCATTACCCATACCCGAATGGAAATTGGAAAACATCACTTTAGACTTTGTCACAGGACTTCCTAAAAAATCCAAAGACAATAATTCTATTTGGGTCATAGTTGATCATCTTACAAAGTCGGCACACTTCATCGCTATTAGAGAATATTTCTCTCTAGATCAACTTTCCAGGATATATGTAAAGGAAGTGGTAAGATTGCATGGAGTACGACTTTCCATTATATCTGATTGGGATCTGAGGCTTACCTCAAAGTTCTGGCGATGTCTTCAGAATACTCTGGATACGTAGTTGAGTTTCAGCACTTCTTATCATCCTTAGACCGACGGTCAATCTGAGAGGACAATTCAAACTCTAGAAGATATGTTGAGAGATTTCTCTATGTATTTCAAAGGTGGTTGGGATCAACACCTACCTTTGGTGTAATTTTTGTATAATAATAGCTTTCACTCCAGTATTCAGATGGATCCTTATAAAGATCTCTATGGAAAGAAATGCAGGACTCCAACTTGCTGGGATGAATTTGGGTAAAGAAATCTATTTGGACCTGATCTTGTCGATGAGATGGTGGAAAAGTTCTGATCTATTAAACAATACATAAGAGCAGTTCAGAGTCGACAAAAAAGTAATTCCGAAACCCGAAGAAAAGACCTAGAGTTTGAAGTTGGTGATAAAATGTTCTTACGAATATCTCCCTGGAAGAGAGTAATGAGATTTGGAAAAAAAGGGAAAGCTGAGCCCTAGGTATATCGGTCCTTTCGAAATACTGGATCATGTTGGGAAGGTAGCTTACCGATTGGCGCTTACACCAAATCTCTCTCAAGTTCACGATGTGTTCCATGTATCTATCCTGAGAAAGTACATACATGATCCTTCACATGTACTCAGCTCAGAAGTTGTACTGCTGGAACAAGATCTTTCTTATGAAGAACAGCCAATAGAGATTCTTGATTGTAGTGAAAAAGTCATACGGAACAAGACCACTCTCTTGGTGAAAGTTGTAGGGAGGAACCACCTATTAGAAGAAGCTACATGGGGGCTTGAGGATATGATTAAGGAGTGGTATACTCATCTGTTTGTTACAAAGTGACGAATTTCGGGGGCAAAATTAATTTTATGGGGGGCAGAATGTAACACCCGAGACTTTTATGAGAAATATTTTGTTTTTATGTTATATAAATCATCAAAGTAATCATTCCCTACACAAAACACTAGTATGGCTTTCTTTACACGCATTCATGGCCTTCCTCGATAGCTTGTGTTGTACGCAATACCGAGTTTCACTAAACAACGATATGCTATTAGAATATTATTAAAACTAGCTGTTATGAATAGTAATAACGGCCTTTTTGAAATTTTATAAATTTTATTTTACAAAATGGACTTCATTTTTGGATTCGGAATATCAAAATTATCTTAGGGTGAAATTTTGGTATTTTTCCGAAAACTTTCAATTTTTGATGAATAGTGAAAACACTGGGTTACTATTTAAAAACCGACTTTTTATTTAAATAATTATTTATTTTATTTAAATTTATTTTAGGTCAAAATTGATACATAATACTTATATAAGTTAAATTCAATTCATTGGAGTCATTTTATAAAAAGTTTAGATATATAAACATTTTATTGAACTTTTCGCCGTCTTTTACCCACCTCCTAGGAGAATTTGCAAATTTACATAAAACATAATTTTACCGCTTTTTTGAATGGAATTTCAAAAATCCAAGGTACAAGGTTGATGTCAGTAAGTAAAATGTGGTTCAATGAGATGAAAATAATTTTTGGTGAATAGTAACTTTTTACTTTTTTTTACCATGGTTAAAAGTAAATAGGGCAATTAAGGGTAAAAATGATATTATTATTACCCTAACACATGTCCTAATTCTATTGGATAAGTGTAATTAGACCAAAAAAACCTTAGGAATAAAATATGACTGTATATACCCACTTGGATTAGATTAGGACATTTATTATTAATTTATTTAAAGAAGTGTTAAAATAGTTAAAATCAAAGTTTAATAAGTAAATATTTTTTAATATAGGGTTATACATAAGATAAATTAGACACTAAATATTAATTTGAAAGATAAAAATATTTCCTACATAATGGTATTTTATTTTTAATTTGTAGACTTTAAATAATTTAATTTATTTATGACACAATGATGATAGAGTAATTATATTATTAATGAAATATTGACATAATTGATGTTATAAATACCCAAAACAAATGTAATTTGAGACTTTTTATGAATTAAAATAATTTTCTATGTTAATATTACATGTTATTATTGATTTAATTAACTTTATTCGAACTAATATATCTGTTATGATTTTAAAAAAAATCAATTACCAAATAGTGTCAAAATTGACATAAAATAGTTTTTAAAACAAATATTATATTATTAATTGTTATTTTATTTCTAAAAATCTAAGGTTCGTCCAAATGACTTATATGAGGTTATTTATATTAATAATAAACATCTTGGGGTTCTTTTGGCTTGGTATAGTAAGTTTATTAACCTTATAATGTAAGAAAACAAGAAGACACCGTAAAAGTTAAATTATCTAACTTAAAGTTAAATCTAAATGATAAGGTTAAAATAGATACCTAACCTTGCCTAAATTCTACTGGATGAGATATTGTCGACCCATCCCCACCTTAGCTTCGAAATAATTCAATTTTAAGATATTAAAAACTGAATATGACTTTATAATAAAATAATATTTTTAGTTTTTCCTAAGGTGCCCCTCTCCTCTCTTATAAAAGGGCATCTCCTCCCTCTCTTCCTCACACCACTTTGAGCCTTAAATATCGGCCAAACCCTGCCAAATTATCTTCTCCACTTCCATAGAAACATCATAGAGGTCCTGGTATTCTTCAAAGACCAATTTTAGTGCCCTTAAAGGAGTTCTCAAAGAGGCGCTTCAAATAAGAGGTAATGTCCGTTACCGATTCATTCAACTTTATTTCTTCTTCCACATCTTCTTCTTTAGTTGTTTCATTATTAAGTAATAAAATAATTATCAATCATATACTGATATGTTATTATATTTATGAAACAATCCTATTTCACCATCTATCTATCCTACGGAAAACAAAATCACCGCGCTTGTGTACGTACGGTATACCGTCTCCACGTCGTGGTGTAATCTATTTTCCACCACCACCTTACTTGGATGGGCATAATGGTATCAATAATGACTATATATTATTATTTTAAATTGATATTGATTCTGAAATAGTATACATACACTCCAATACAATTCCACGATCATGTGAACGATATCATCGCTCGTGCGTACGTACGGAATACCGTCTCCATGATGTGATGTGACTCGTTCTACCTGATCTTCATTGCATAATGATTATATAAATGAATTTAATGAATAAATATGATATATAGTACACTAATACCATTCTGGAAATGAAGTATCTATAACCTAAAGAGAAGAATAATAATTTATTCGATAAAACACGCATAAGAACAAAAAGTAATAAACACCCGAATAACAAGTAGCAATGAAATTTTACTAATATGAAGCTAAGAATATGACCATATATGATATCATAACAGTAATTATGATTCTGGAATAAGTAAATAACATTATTTAAATCATTATACAGGAGGTTCGTACACTTATGAAGCAAATCGGACCTAAGGTAAGGGAAAATCTCACAATCTCAATTTTTATCTGAGATTATTTATACTTCAGAATTTTCTGGGGAATATTTATCATACACATCCATGTTTTATCAATATGTAATATTTATATCCTTATACAATTTTTTAAGTCCAATTTTACCCTTAGGTGAGTTTTTAGTAAAAGATATGAAAGGAATCTTTTGTCGTTTTTTGTACAAGGTACTTTTTGACTTTTCCGACATAAGTATGAGAAGAATGTTTTTTTAACTTATACGGCATGAATGGATTTTTTTAGAACATTATTTCCATGAAGATTACTTTAAAAGTTTTCAAGTTTATTTTTAATCATCTTCTTTTAGTTCAAAATTATATGAAGTTTTAATAAAGGAAAATGATTTTGAAGTAGGAAAGATATTTTCCTTAAGAATGGAGTTCAAGTGTTTTATCAAACTTATTTTACATATAAGACAATATATGGTTCTGTTTATATCCCTTTTTTACATTTATTTTATTATGTTATGATGGAATTATTTTTACGTTATCCTTTTATGGATTATGTTATGATGAAGTGATGTTTAAGAATCCCATTTTTATTACATGGCTTATGCAATGATGTATGATTTATGATTTTGTGGAACACATAAGAATGGTATCATTACGAGATGGGTGGGACCTATATATCCCTCCAATGCATTGGGTAATGATTTATATCTCATGAGATAGACTTGGCTGGAATGGAAGGTTAAACTGGTTCAGTGAAACAGGACTGAAACGAGGAGTGAACTCGGTTTAGAAAATGACTTTATCCGCTAAGATAGTCTTGGAAAAGAGTCTTGACTACTAAGAAATAATTTTTTATGATTATTTGTGTATGCCACAAAGTTTCATGTTATAAGTTATGATTATTGGGATTACATTTCACTACTATGATTTATCCCATGTTATGAAATTATGATATCTTTTGCAGGTTAAGATTTCCAAAATGTTATGTTCTTATGAATATGATGTGATTGATATTTATTTTGTTTACCCTTACTGTGCATTTGAGCTCCCCCTTTTGTATGTTTTCTTTCCCCAGGTTAGAAAGAAGGTTATTAAGTAGTATATGCCAAAAGGGACTCTAGATATGATGAAATAAATGGGAGACAATGTAGATTCTTTATGAACCAGTTGTTTATGTTTCCCAGTTTCTAAAGACACTATACCTATACGGTCTTTTCTTGGTTTTGTTATATGTTGTAATAAGTGTGATTGAATTCTGAAGTAATAACAATGTATGTAAAGTATGGGTCATTTTATAATCTCAAAAGGTCATATAAATATATGTCTCAGATTTAAATTCTTCCAGAATAT
Source organism: Viscum album (assembly GCA_963277665.1). Taxonomy (NCBI): domain Eukaryota; kingdom Viridiplantae; phylum Streptophyta; class Magnoliopsida; order Santalales; family Viscaceae; genus Viscum; species Viscum album. The sequence continues at coordinate 273,345,584 of OY728165.1, read as the reverse complement.
CCTATCATTATTCAATGGTGAAATTCATTAGGATATGATATCTCTAACATTGAGTTCCATATCTCAATGATTATTTACAACATAACTTTGTTGTCAAATCTTTGCTCCCATGACATGATTTTGAATAGATCTAACAATCTCCACCATTTACTTAGATAGAAAAGTCCCCAAAAGAATTATTTCTCTAACTTCATCCCAACATGTTGGATTTCTAAAATTCCAATAATAGGGTTATATTTAAACACCGATCTTAATCCTTTATTGATATTTATTTTTTAGGAAAACCTTGTAAGATAAAGGTGATAATACAAAACTCCTTGAAAATCCAATGATAGAGATATAAATATGTATTTTATAGTTTGAATTTCCCTCTCAAACTTACCATCATTTTGAGAGTGATATTCAGTATGGAAACATAACTCTATATCGAGATACTACTGATGACTTCTTTAGAACATAAAGTTAAACCTCAATGACTGATCATATAAAATTGAATTTGGTAGTCCATGCAACCATAACACATTTAATGTAAATCCTAGAAATATGATTATGAGAGAGGTATTCACTTTTTATAATTAATTGTAGTAAATTTTTAATGTTATTGACTATGATGCAAAATAAAATATTTCCTTTTGATGTTTTTTTGTAGTAAAATGAAAACATACATCATGATGTGTTCCCATTTTATTTTTGTTATGGGTAATAGTTAAAACATCTCATTATACTTATATCACATAGCATTAACATACTTACATACCAAGTAACATGATATATACTCTATATTATCTATCCTCATGTTACCGGTAAGGTATTGAAATTATTTTTGAGATGAATTGTGCTTGTTTTCATGTTGTATTTTTCCTATGATTGAGTGATTTTACTTGGGTTATAACTTGAGGTGTTTTCGGGAGGAGTTTAGAGAAAAATGTAACAAATAGGGGATGTGCACAGTTGGTGCATAGTTAGAATTTTTTTCACCCAATCACAGAAAACCATGAATCCCAGGACAGTGGGGGTTGACACGGCTAGCGAAAAGTTTTTCAAACCATGCGCTATAGAATGAGAAATCTTGCACCCTTAAAATAATAGTATCATGGTTAAGGTTCTTGGTCAGGGAAAATTGTCTGCCTCTGCCCAAAAAACCATGTCTGTTGTTTTAATTGACCTGATTTAAATTTTTAAAATTACCGAATCCCCCTAATTCGGCCAAAGTTGACCCGCACTCAAACCATTAAATTTTTTCACAATTTTGGATCATCCTGGAAAGATTCATATGGTTCTAGAACTCCATTCTTGTTAATTCGAAGCCCAAATTGAAGATCTTATCCTCTCCCGATATATAATAATCCTATACCATTCATTTACCATTTATCATACTTTATTATCTTATTCTTTTGATGAAAATTAATCATTTTTTTTCTACATCTTGATCTAGATTTTTTAAATGTTGATATAGGCTTGCAAATACATGTTTATAACTTATAGATCTAGGTTTCCTTAATCTTGATCTATGATTCTGAGATTTTCATCTTGATTTTATGTCATTGTGATGCTCAATTTTAGGGAATTTCTATTGGTGAATTTTCTTCTTCAAACATGATTTATATGGTCTAATATTAAATTCTTATATTCATGATTTTTATTAATTATATTCAACTATAGAATTTCTAGCATTCTTTACCAAATAGAATTCCTGATTGGGTTAATTAATGTTGGAAATTGATTAATTGATGTATTGTTAAAATAGATAATTAATTTGGGAATTAATTATTACATTTTGTGATTTTAATTTATATAATTAGTTATGAAATTAATTATGGTATTTTGATTTTATTAGTTAAGATACTGTGGATATTTATTTGGGATAAATAATTATATATTTAATTATGTGACAATGAGATAGTTGACCTGGAATATTTAATTTTTTAATCAATTATGAGATATTGGGGTGATTACTTTGAGATAATTAATTATAGATTTAAATATGTAATATTTATATAGTTTACATGAGAAACTTAATTGATGATTTAATTAACGGTTTGAAGAACTTAATTAAATGGGGAATTAATTATGAGAATTTTTGTAATAAAATAGTCGTTTAATTAGTAATGAAATTGATGTTGAATAATTAATTGATGAATTAATTATATGTAAAAGAATGAGAACATGGTCATTCAAAATTGAGAAGTATAAATGGTAATATTGTAATTGTAATTTTGATTTAGGGAATAGAAACATGGTCATTCAATTGGGAAGTGTAAATTATACATGGTCATTGTACTTGTGAGTAAAGGAATGGGTACAAGGTCATTATATTGAGATGTATGAATTGTAACATGGTTATCCTACTTTTGAATTTAATATTGCAAATGTGGACAATTAAATATGAATTAGAGAATGATTAAAAAGGTACTCTAAGATATGACCTCTCTTGAGAATACTTAGGGCTATGGAATGAGCAGAAGCATGTTTTGAGAGATGACATCACCATTGAATAAATAGGGAGATGGTATGAGATGAATTATGTATTAATATATGATATTACTTATAAGAACTACATGATCCGACGTGTGTTGAAGTAGAAATTTGGGTACGAGTGTCCTCAAGAACCCAAGAGTTTAAGGGGATAAATAAATATTAATTATATAAAGTGATAACTTTTTATTTATATATTGTAATTATTTCCTTATAAAACTATATACATAGATTGACTAGAATTGTATTTGACATTACTGGTGGTGGCCTATTGAGTCATACTCACACCCTAATTCGGCTACCTCATAACTACCCAAATAGACTTAATTGTTGCAAGTTAGGTTAAGGAAAAATACCAATGTTAGATGGATGAGTTGGGATGGATCTTAGATGGGGGAACTAGACATGGTTTGAGACCCAATTGGGATTCATTGTCCAGATTTTTAGTTTTCATTTTTGAGAATTGACTCATACATTAGCATGGAATGTTTACTTCTTTAGTTGGACATTCTACTGACAACATTGTATATTTTAATATATTTTTATTTTTTAGGGTCATATATAATTTTGCAACTGTTTATTATTTTCAATGGTATTTACATTGATAAAAGAGGGTAGCCTCCCCATGTGACTTATCAGTCACTCGCAGTTAGTCGGAAACCTCAGGTATACGGGGAGGTATTCCTGATGTCATGTGGTGACCTGGCTTGGGGAATCAGCATGTGGCACCTAGGATAAGAAATTGAAAAGTGGTATCAGAGCTTCATTTTTTTCTATTCATTTTTCTTACTTCTTGGGAATGGTAGATAAGATACTATGAAGATTCAAGGCTCAGTTATGCGCTAGTTCATGGGATTTTTCAAACACTTCTTTGGGGGAAACCCAATTACTCATGGTGGGATTGTTGTTATTAATTTTTGATGTTAAAATTGAATAATATTTAACCTTTAGTGACACACTTGTTGTGTGAAGTGAAAATTAGTTTTTATATTTTATGATAATTGACTCCTTTCCAAGAATGGCATGAGAGTCAAGTCTTCATGAAACATTCATGGCACTCAGGATTTATTTGTGACATGCATTATTTTAGGTATGAACATAAAATGGGTTTGGGAAAGATGTTGAATATATAATTTTTTCTTTCTCATGAAATTCAATTGAAAATGGAACCTGATATGAAATTGAATGTGGTAAAATGATGAAAGATGATAATAAATGGGATTTTAAAGTGATAACATGAACAATGAGAAAGAGAATATCCCTTGATAATAATGTTATAAGTGTAGTATTGTTAAGGTTAGTGAAAGCGCCTTAGTTTTGACCATGTGGAGAGATTTGGGTGAATGACTCGTTCTTACTTGTTAAGATTTTCCTCTTACATAAATGTGTTAAATATTTTTTATGAGTCATAATATGTGTTTTTGGAATTGTAGAGAGTATTACTCTACAATTATGCTTCTTGAGAGGATGATTGAGGGGAATGAATAGAAATGATCTTGCAGTAATAAAACCTAAAGCACAAATAATGTTGGGGAAATAAGGAGGGGATCATTTATGAGAGAACTTTTCTCACATCATTAAATTCATGGGATGTAACCCTGGGCTCGTTGAGAAGATATTGTATAACCTAAAAATAGAGTTTTATTATAGAACCCTTCAAGTTTTACTAGATAGGGTGGACCTAAGGAAGCCAAATTATCAGTTGAGTCTATCATGACAATACACGACCATTTGGATACTCTTACTGATCAGAGTGTCAAGTTGGAAACTTATATGCTATGAGGATTAGTGAAATGTTTGTGGGATGTTCAATAATGGATTGTAAAGACTGATGGAATATTATGGAAGGACTTCTTGGATAGGTTCTTTGAGAAATTCTATCTAGAGATGATGAGGCAGGAGAAAGTAGTGGAGTTCATGTTGATAACTCAAGGGAACATGTCTGTGATGGACTATGTTAGATTATTTACAGACCTGTAGCTATTTGTTCCAACATTAGTAGGAGATTATATAACTATAGTGAGGCATTTTTAATATGAAATTAAGTTTGATATTAAGTCACAATATATTTTATATCTATTAGATAAGTTTTCTTAGGTGGTGGATCAGGATCTCATATATGAGGGAAACAAGATGGAGGATTATAGTGCTGGATAGATAGATGCGACTACATGAGCACGAGGTGTGAATTTTGAGAACATGATGCACTTTTATGAGATATTTATCCATAGTTGTGGGAATATGGGTGATCGGACCAGAGAGTCAGTTGAATAGGTCCTTACTATAGTGATCTGTCAACAGTGCAGTAGGCTGCACCAATATCATCGACACTATACCTAACCACTAGTGGTGTGTAGATATTTTGGTGAGATGGGACATCTACATATGATCTATAGAACACAGTGAAAAATAGTTAGGGAGGGTGAAGCTATAAATAGTCAGAGAGTGGGAAGAAAATCTTATTCGCCTTATCATACTGGTAGTAAGAGTTCTATTGTCTGAGGTGGTAGACGAAGTGGATGCGATGCTTCTGGGAAAGATATCCTTTATCACCAGAGTGGTTCTACTCAAGAGAGGCAGATAACATCACATGGGATAGGGATAGGATTTTTTCATATAGTGTAGCATACAATTGAAGATTGCGATGTTGGATCCTCGATAAAGGGTGGTGCAATTATTGTAGCTTCTACATTATCTTTTGCCTTATTTGATTTTGGCTCCTCTCATTCTTTTATATCTGAAAAACTTGTTAATGGTTTGATATTGGAAGTTGACATTTTAGCAGGTTAATTACCATAGATACACAATTCAGAGTGTGTTCTGGAGAAGTCTATTTTTGAAAATAATTTTCTCATAAAATTGGAATGTATCATTTTTATGCAATATCTATATCTTTTTTATCTAAATAGTTGACCAAAAAATGGGTATGGACTGGATAGGGGCACACCGATACAACACTTATTGTTACCAAAAAAGGCTGATGATAACATCTCCTAAGGGTGACTATTAAATTCACCATGGTGATTGGGATATCTAGGAAGGCCGAGCAGGGCCATTCTCTCAACAATAGGGAGTGCTCACATCACATGTTTCTTGTCTTTTTCTACATAACATAGTTGCGAAGCCTGATGTTTTTACACTAGTAGTGGCACTGTTTCATGATATGTTTCATGAATATTTCTCATATCTGCCACCCAAGTGAGATACGGAATTCACTATTGGGTTTGTTTCTAGGGATAATGTAGTATCTATTCCACTATAGAGAATGGAACTAACAGAGATTCAAGATCTCAAGACTCGGTTGGGGGAGTTGGAGGACAAAGGGTTTATCTATCTGAGTACATCTTCTTGGGGATCACCTGTGTTGTATGAAAAGAAGGATGACATGAGTTTTTTTATTATATATTGATTATCAAAAGTTTAATGGGATGAATATGAAGAACCAATATCCTATTACACGTATCGACCATATTTCTTTACCACCTTAGATGATCTTGTGTGTTCTTGAAGATCGACTTGATATCGATGCATCATCCTGTAAGAGTTTGAACATCAAATATACTGAGGAATGATTTTAGAAGAAGGTGTGGGATTTATGGGTTCTCCATAATGCCGTTTGGGTGGAAAAACACTCTTTAAGGGTTTATGGAATTGATGAACAAGATATTTCATCTATACCTAGATCAATTAGTGGTAGTGTTCGTAGATGACATATTAGTGTATTCCAAGACTCATGACGATCATTCCCCATATATTGAAATCAGCTTGAGTACACTACGAAATAATCAGTTATATGAAAATCAATCTATGTTTTAATTTTGGATCGACTACGTACACTTCATAGGACACATAATGTTAGAGGAAGGTTCTAGTGGACCTAATGAATGTACAAGTAGTGGTTTCTTGGGAGAAACCCAAGAACTTATTCATTATCCATAGATCTCTTGTGATAACATGATATTATTGGAGAGTTATCTAGGACTTTTCCAATATATTAGTTCCACTCTCAGGCATGCCAAAGAATGGGATACTATTTAAATGGTCAGAATCTTGTGAAAAGGCCTTCCAATATTTAAAGACCTCTTCAATATCAAAACTAATATTTATCCTACTTGATCTTGTGGAGGAGTAAACATTTTTTTAGTTTCTTATGGAATTTTTCTCAGATCTATGTTGATGCAATGATATTGAGTCGTACTATATGGGTATTAGTAGCTAAGACTACATGAACAAGACTACCCAATGAACAACCTCAGGTTTATAGCTATGGTTTATGATTTTATGTGTGAGAAGACATATCTATTAATCAATAAGTTTATTGTCTTTACGAACCAAAATATCTTGAAGTTCATATTTTCATGGACAAATTTGAATCTTCAGTACTGGTGATGGGTAGAGTATATGAAGTAATTCAATTTTTTGATAGAATATATGCTCGAGAAGAGAAACAGTGTGGTTGGAACTTTGAGTAGAAAGAATCAGATTCATATTTTTTAGAAGTGTAGTGAGGAGTAGAAGATGACTACACTACCAGCTAATATGCATGTAGTCATTTCAGAATGTTAGGAGCAGATGAAAATCGTACTAGTCGCAGTGGATTCAACACTTTTGAGATGGATTAGAGATAGGCAGTATGAGGTTATGTAATTCTTGACCTTGATGGATAGCCTTAAAGGTGAGGAGACACCTTCTGATTGGATCATAGATGAAGATGAGACCATCTATTTATGGAATTGGGTTGTTGTGCCTATGAGTATATGGGAGGATCTCATGTGGGAATTTGATTCCTTAAAGTGGGATATACAAGTAGGTGTGACTGAAATATATTGTGAACTTTGACAATAGTTTTTGTGGTCAGGAATGAAAAATTAGATAGTAGGGTTCATGAATTGATTCATCACCTATTAATAGGTAAAGGTGGAGCATCAATAACCTAGATACTTTATATAGTCATTATCTATTATAGATTTTATGTGGGATGATGTGAATATGAAAATTGTGGTATGTATTCCAAATATTCTTAGGAAGAATTATACTATCTTGGTTACCATTGGTCGACTGAAAATGATAGCACATTTATTTCTTATACAGGAAACCTTCTTAGTGGAGTAGTTGGGAGACTTGTATGTTTGGGAGATTGTCTGTATTTATGGGGAGCCACATACTATAGTTTCATATCATTATTTGTGCTTCACTTCACGCTTCTATAAGGGAATTCACAAGTTTCTTGATACATAAGTATTATTGTGTATGACATTCCATCCATAGATAGATAGGAAGTCGATTTGTATAATACAACTACTTGAAGATATGTTGTTGGAATTTGTTCTTGATTTTTGTCTCTCTTAAGAGAAGAACATAGATTTGGTGGTGTCTTACTATACAAATTTTATCCGGAAACTATATATATAATACCATATGAAGATATTTATATTAGGTCATTCAGATCACCTCTATACTTGATGGGGCTAGGTGAATCAGAGTTATTAGGACCGAGTCTCACACATGAGACATCAGAGCCAGTACAAATGATTCTAAAACATATGGATATGACCTAGAGTATACCAAAGTCATAGATGATAGCATCGATGGCACCTAGAGTTTATTGAGGGTCATTATGTATTAATTTGGGTGTCTCCTAGGATGGGTCACCATAGGATATGGAGACAGGGAAAGTTAGAACTGAGGTCTTTTGGACCTTTTGAGATTATAGAGAGAATCGGTCTGGTGGTATAAATATTGGATATACCACAAAAATACAGTTTTATTCATGATTTTTTCCATGTATCACCACTATAAAACTATAACCCCAACCCGTATCAATTTATTGATGTGGATGATGTTGAGCTTGATATAGATGCCTCATTCGAGGAGCGTAAGATATGTGTGTTGGTCCATAGATAAAAAGAAATGTAGGTATGGAATGTGATGATAGTTCGGTTACTGTGGAAACATGGGCATGTGTAAGAGGAAACATGGGAAAGGGAAGATGGTATACATGCTCAGTGGACCAATCTATTTGATTATGGATCATAGAGAAGCATGAGACTACAACTCGAGGATGAGATGTTATAAGGTGGGGAGATTGTATGATTCTGACCTTGTCTAGAGATAAATCAGACTTGTTTTCGGTTACTATTTTGTCTATATTTGAATACTTTCTATTGGGTTATATCTTGGGGTGTGTTTTGAGAAAAATGTTAGAAAGGGTGGATGGGCACAGTCTGTGCATAGTTATAAAAAACTGTGTTCCCCAACCTAGAAATCAATGAAATTTTGGACAGTGGGGGTTCGTATGATTGAAACATGGTTTGTCTAATCGTTCACCCTAAAAGGATAAACCGTGAACTCCAAAAATAATTGGGTCATGGTTATTGTGTATGGTTAGGGAAAACCGAGCACCTCTTCCCAAAAAACAGTGGATGCAATTTCAATTAACCCGATTTCCATTTTTAAAATTACTCGACCGCCCTAATAAAAAACAATTACCCCCACTTGAATAATTATGATTTGTCACAGTATTGGAGGCTCTTTGAGAGATTCATCGGGCTCCAGACCTTTGTTCTTGGTGATTCGAAGCTTGGATCAAATATCCTTTACAATCATGGTATGCAGATCATATCCAATTGCATTACCATTCATCTCCCCCCATTCTCTCATTCTTTTGGTGGAATTTAATATTTTATTTGGCTATATCAAGATATAGACCTGTTGAATCTATATCTAGGGTTATGAATATATATTTATAATTAATATATATTTTTTTCCTTAAACATGGTTTAGTGATTTGAGATTCAGATATAGATATATGTCATTGTGCTACTCAGTTTTAGTGAATTTCCATCAGATAACATTTTTTTTTCAAACTTTATGTAGGTGGTTTAATATTTAATTCCAATATTCATTATTTTTATTAAATGTATGAACTTGTTTACTTGAATTAGTTATTTAGAAATTTAAATTTTTTAATTAGGGGAATTAATGTGGGATATTTATAAAGTGAAGCATTGTTAAACTGGATAATTAATTAGGGAATTGATTATGAGATTTAGAGATTGTAATTTAGTTATTTAATTATGAAATTAATTATGTTCTTTTGATGTTATGAATTGAGATATTTGGGTTATATCTTTAGGATAATTATTTGTATAATTTATTATGTGAAAATTAAATTTTTTGACCTGAAATATTTAATTATAGAATTAGTTATGAGATATTGGGGATATTGATTTGAGATAATTAATTAAAGAGGAAATTATTTAATATTTAGGTTTTTGACTTGAGATTATTAATTGATGAATTAATTAATTTCTTGAAAAACATAATTAATTGAGGAATTAATTAAGGGATATTTTGTGATAAACTAATTATTGAATTAGTAAGGAAATTATGTTTAAAAATTAATTGATGAATTAATTATTTGTAAAAGAATAAGATCATAGTCATTTTAAATTGTGAAATTTAAATGGGTATATGGTCATTGTACTTATGAGTATAGGAATTGGAACATGGTTATTAAATTGAAAAGTATAAATGGCAACATGGTCATTATACTTGTGAGTAATGAAATGGGTACATGTTCATTCTATTGAGAAGTAAAAATGGTAACATGGTCATCTTACATGAGAATTTAATATTATTAATGTGGAAAATTAAGTTTGAATTAAATAATGAAAAGAAAGGTACTCGGAGATATGACCTCACTTGAAAATACTTCAGACTCTGGCTTGAGATGAAGAAGGTATTGATACATGATATAACCTTTGAATACATTGGGATATTGCATGAGCCGAAGAAGGTATTAAGATAAGATATTACCAAGAAACACTTCAGTCTTTGGAAAGATATGATGTTGAAATTGTGGTACACGTGTCCTCGGGAACCCTGGAGTTTATGTGGTTAAATAAAGATTAATTATATAATAGGATAACTATTTTTTTATAAATTGTAATTATTTCCTTATACAACTATATAAACCGTTTGACTGGATTTATATTAGACACCATTGGTAGTGGCCTATGGAGTCATACTCACACCCTACATGGGCTGCTTGATCTTAACCTATGTAGAATTTATTATTACATGATAAGTTAAGGGAAAAGTCCCTTTAATATATGGATCAGTTGGGATGAATATTCAATGAGGGAACTATATATGGTTTGGGACCTTCTTCGGAGTCATTGGTGTCTTTATTTTTAGTCTTCATTTTAGAAACTTAACATGTACATTAGCATAGCATCTTTCATGCTTTAGTTGGATATTATATTTCCATCATTGTTATTATTAAGATATTAGTATTGTCTATAGTTATAATTTTACACTATTATTTATTATTTTCTCTGGTATTTACTTCGATAAAAGAGGATATAGTCTCTACATGTGACTTATTAGACCCTCACTATTAGTGAACATCCTCTGGTGTATAGGGAGCTGTGCGTGAGGTCAAGTGGAAAACCATATTTGGGAACCTACATGTTGAACATGGGTTAGGAAGTTACATTACCCTACTTAAAATAATATTTTATATTTCTATACATATTGCTATATCTTGGACGAATAATGAATGTATAACTTTGATGTTAATCCACTAACTCATTTAATTATATTATTGAATGGAGACATATTTTGTTCAAAAACCTTATATTTCAGTCACAATAAATGTTGATATCAAGAAAATTCCCCAGCTTATTCTATTATTCCACATCCTCCTTTTGCGCATTATAAATCTTCACATGCATGGATGGTTGAACATTCATTTGAGAAAGATATGACCTGTCTCTTTTCCTTGGTATTTCAAGGTCCATTTTCTAAATATTCATAAATAATGGACCTATTTTAGTCCCCTTCATGAAAAAAGTAGCATTTTAATTTTGTCTCATGTCATAAACCACCTTGAGAACCTTTCCATGGTGGTAGTGTACTGGGAAGTAATAATCATTAATCAATTATAACGAACTCATTTGGTGCATATTCAAATCATTCAGTGTGAATATATAGTTCAATATTTTTGATCTATATATATATCACAACATTCATAATAATGGTAATTCTTATATATCATTAATAAAACTATTAAAAATTCGTGATCAAAATCATGTGTTGGTTAATGTTTCTCCCATATCTTCAATTATAGGGAGGAAAATACTATCACTATATCATTCTTTATGAGGAATCATCTTAATTCCATCTTTAATGCATCACTAAAATCACAAACCCTTATCTACTATAGGGAAGTGTTAGAACCATTCCACTGATCAACCTTCTTTTAATCTTCATAAAATTTCCATCATAATCATTTATCTATTAGAATTTATTTCTCATACATGTTAACATGGATAATAGATTAAATATCCTTAAGAAATCCCCTACACGTATTTGATAGTATATATCCAACAATCAAAAAATATAGACATAATTTATCATATTTTTTCTAGTCCATTATGAAATAAATTTTATATTTTTAACTATCTAACAATATAACCTCACATAAAATTATATTGCCCATGAATGAAGTTTTTTTGTAACTATAATTCACACTTCATGAATTTGGAATATATATCTACTTTTTTATGACAAAAAAAAATCATTAAATTATCTTTATACCCTTAGATTCTCATATAATATATAATAATATCATCAATAATGATGAATATAATCTAATTGAGGTAATATATAAAGACTATAATCATTAAATACATGAAGATATAGAAGAAATTGGTATGTACAAATGGAATAACTATTAGTTTATAATGATCATACAGCATGTGAGATGTTTTCTTGGGTATGACCACCTTCTTTACACTCAATTAATGATTTCAAGAATAAAGTTCAAACTTGAAAAATTATTTATCTACACGTATTTGATCAAAAAATTCCCCAACATGGGGTAGAGGGTACACGTTCATGATAATGATCTTACTATCTTCATGATTATCAATGAAAATATGCATTGACCCATATTTATCATTAATGAAGAGAATATGTCTACCCCATGGTGACTCACTAGGGTGTATGAATCCATTATCAAGATTATAATATATTTGGTTCTTCAATTTAAACAACTCTGTTGAGGAAATTATATATCAAGTCTCTAATATAGGTGTAGCACTCTGTATGTGTTTTTTTAGAAAACTTAACTTCATGATTTGGGAGAAGACAAATAATTTCTTCATTATATACAAAGAATAATCCAAAATGGTAGGAATGTCGTCACTATTGAGTTCTCTCCAACCATTTGATATTAATATCCCCAATGAATAGGTAGTGAGACCCATATAATGTAATTAATTCTCATTGTAAATTCCTGTTCATCCTCGCATCGATAATAATTCATAAGTTGATTAAAAGTATCAAACAAGAATTCCATTCATCAGTAATTAACAAGGGATATATGTAAATATAGTTAATCCATGCAAAAAATGAAATCAAATTATAGTAGAGAAGAATAGAATGATTTTTAGGAATTACATTCCAAAAAAATCTATTTAATTGGATATATAGAATTGAGATGTGATCTTAATTCCATTATGGAATTTTACTATAAACTCAATATCTAATCACTGATCTGGTGATGTGATTCACTTAGTAAATTATTTAGATATAAATGAGTGGGTTGATCCATAATCCTATAAAACATTTTCATCCCTAGAGTGGATGGTGAGTATACCTTTTACCATGTTTTTATCATTACCCATATCGGTTGCGATAGAAATGACCTTCCCTTTATCCTTTATTATAGGGGGTATTGAGGCCTAACTTTATCATTAAAAAATTAATTGTGTAATTAATTCTCATAATTACCAATATCTCAATATTTGAAACATTTAATTTCATTTTTTTGATTCCTTCTTATCATCAATTTTATTTTCTGACCATTTAAACTCCCATTGATAATCACTATCTTGATGTTATATCATCCTATAGTTGAATAATTTAATACTTCCTTTCAAAAAATTTAAATGCTTTCCCCAATATTATTATCATGTAGGTGGTTGGAATTCCATTCCTCCATGGTATTTACCATTATATTATCCGTGATTCCCCTTCCCACCTTGATGTGACTAAAACCAAATGAATTATTGGAGTACCCTGTATCCATTTTTACTGTCATATCAAATTTAATGATTTATTCATTGTTACCAAAATTATCTTATAGAAAACACTTTTCATTTTTTTTGTTTATCACCACAAAATATTCAATAAAATTTTTACAAGGGTTCAATTAAAAATGAAAAATCATACCTTAAAAATCTTTTATAGTTTTTATTAAAGATACCAACATATTTATAATAACTTTTTAGATATCAAGAATCTATATTTATATTTTAGTAAACACATTTTAATGAAGGTATTTATTGTGAAAAAAAATCTTAAACTCCACCGATTCCATGGAGTTTATTTATTGGAATTTTCTTATTTTCTTTATAACATACCATCATTAATCATCATCTTCTTCCAAGTGATAGATTTTTTAAGGAATAATTCTCATGGTATAATTATTGATGAATTATAAATATATTTCTAATTACATGGATCAATTTCCCAAAAACTAGTGGATCGTAATACCCATAATAAGGGGTTGGATATTGTCCCATTAATGCACAGTATAAAGTTTCTTACTCCTTGGTGCATTCAAACGCTCAACATGGTCCACACCTCCACTAATATCTTGATGGAGTTGAGTGATCATAGTCACAATATATTTCATCCCAACTCTAAGTAAAATATTTCTCGAAAGGATTATCTTTTAATTAGTTATCACGTTCATTTTATAAATGATTATTTTTGGTTCAATCTATTGACTATATCACGAAAAATATTATAAGTATCAAAACTCAATAATTATAGTGAACAATTATCTATTAATTAAAATCATTCTGGAGATGTCCTAAACTATGACACCTTCTTTTCAACGTATGAAACGTTAGGTTTATCTGAGGACATCAATGGTAATAAACTATTCTAATCCTTATTAATTGTTTGTAAATATAATATGAGTTAATAAAATAATATATATTTGGAGTGTCAATAAAGGTGAATATTCTCATTCACACTCATTGTAAATTCTTGATGATTAAGTTGATACCCAATCATCACCATTAATAATTTTCACCTCTGGTTTCAATTATGTCACCATAACATAAACATTAATGTATCTATACGTGGATATATATTTTTTAAAACAAACAATATCTACATTACCAAAAAAAATAAAGATGTTATCTTATACATATAAATATCCCAATGGTTTTGAACAACATTTTATAATCCAAATCAGAAAAAATAACTAAACCCTTCCATTATATCAAATTAGCTTTCCCAAGAAAAACAACCATAAATATTACATATTTTAGATGAATATTCATTACCTGTCACAAATGTAATTACCTAAGGATCATAATGGTTTAGTGTATTTGGTGAAAAGATAGAAAATCATATAATTTCCCAAAATATTTTTAAAATATCCTACAAATATCTTCATATTACTACTCTTTTATATATATCACACTTAAATACTTTAATCAAAACTAGGGGAAGGAAAACACAAGATACAGTGAAGTTATATGCTTAGTAATGGTAAAATTTAGAGATATAAATCATAAAAACATTAAGATGATCATGTGTTTATGATAACATAGTAATGTTCATGTTCTCAAAATAAAATATTCATAATAAAAAATTAGATCATGAAATCCAAAATCATATCATATCCAAAAGAATGATTAATAAGGGTGTAAATGTAGTAGTCATAATACAAAATTCATAACAATGGAATCTGGAATCATAATAACAGGAAATCATCAACATGTGAAGATAGTTATTAATAGTTACTTCCATGAATAATATTGTGAATTTATCTAAAAGTAATTATAATTAAACAAAAAAATGTAAACCAATATATTCATAATCATGTTCAAGGATTATCTTCTAAGAATATCAATAAGAAATCATAATCCCACAAGATAATGTCGAAAAGTATTTTTGTAATAACATCAATGCATAACATCATCATCTCACAAGATAACATTATTACACTACCCAATTAATTGGAGGGATATAACAGAACCATACAATACATAATCATAATCCATTCATATTTATTCATTAAGGTTATGAAAGAATTCATCATTTCATAATTTGTTAACCTATATAAATGATAACCAGTTTCATCATAATTTCATCATCATAATAAATAGACACATATTGAAAAATAAGGATGATATAATTGGATATTTTCCTCAATGAAACATAAAAAAACATTAAATTATTTTTTCTAAGATGAAAATACCTTTAGAAAATTATAAGAATGTTTATTTTGGGAAATAATCTTTTCATTTTGATATCACTTATTTATAATGTAGAAATTTTAAAAAATATTAAGGAAAAGGTTTTTGTTGAAAATAATAATAAAACCATGTAATTTAATATTCATTTAATATATTAATTAGGATAGAGGTAAAATCCACTCATATAGTTTATATTGAAACCATGATTTTCTTCACTCATTTAGTAAACCCCATTCAGAAAATGTTAGGAAGATTCATTTTAAACACTTTCATATAAAGTTAAATATGGGTAAAAATGTCTTTAAAAAATATTAAATAATTGTGAAAACATTATTTGATTCCTTTAAAAAAATATGGACATAGAATAAATAGATTCATGATATAAGAGTAAAATATAGTCAGTTTTCCTCAAAAATATTTTTTTGGTATCATGAGTTATTAATGAGAGGAAAATGAAATAAAACCATATATTATAATGATATAACTAGTGGAAATTAAAATTCATGAGGTTTTTTAAAAATAATTATACTTATTTTGGCATCCTAAATTTAACTATTAAAATCATAATAAAAATGAGATTGTAATGTAAAAACATTACCTCAAGTCATGTATTTCTTCATACACAATAAAATATCTTTTATCATTACTTTTTAAAAGCTAATTATTTTTTTATTATTTATGTATTTATTTGAATGGAAATTTGGGTGAAAAATAACCAATTGTTCATGTGTGTTTTGTTTCAATAGTTCCAATACACTAACATTGTTCGTGGTTTTATAATATTTAGAATATCTAGAATTAAATTAGAATAATATTTATTAATAGTATGAACAATTATATTTATTCATATAAAGTGGTGATAAAAAATGTATCATATCTCATTATAGAATAGGGGTTTCCACATGTTCAAATGAGTGATGTTATCATCTTCTAATAGAGAAAAAGGTAAGATATTAGATAAGATATTACATTTATTGAATTATAATTATGTAATAAATAACAAATAAAAACATTAAATCCATCATAATAATCATCTGTGAAATATGGTGATAGAAAATTATTCATACTGTTATGTGGAGGTGGTTGTCCACACATATGCACGAGCAATACATTCATTTTTATTTTAATGGAAAGAAGGTGGAAAAGATTTTGATATCATCATAATAACATATTAGTATATATATGATACAAAATTCATCATTTTATGTTGTATAAAAAATTTCTAGACATAGTGTATTAATAAATAAAACTTAGAGTTATCAGTTTAGAGTCACACCTCTATATTGATAAACCTTCTCTGGGATACACCTTAATCCTTAAAAGGATGGAATTTTGATCAAAATATTTCCTCTAATAAATGGTAATGTATTTTATAAAAATATTGGGGTTTTAATATTCAAATATAATAGGATAGTTAATTATGTAAAAGACAAGAGAGTGGGTGTCCTTTTATATGTGGGGAGATGACACATATAGAATTTCTCAACAGATTAAAATATATTACTAAAATTTTACTATGTAAATATTAAAAAATGTCAAATAATAAAAATTAAAGATAAAAAAGGGATGATATATTTTTTAAAAAATTATATTTAGGCATGTTTATGTGGAAATCTAACCCTTATCTCTTAGTTTAACCCCATATTAAACTCATTTTAACCTTATCCATGGTAATAATTTTGTTATTATTTCTACTAATCATTATGACTAAAATTAAAATTGCAATCATTACCAAATTGGAAAATTATGATTCCAAATATTTATTCCATTTTTTAAAATTAGTTACTATAATTAGAAGAAATTAATTTAAAAACAAACATTAAAACACTGTAAAATATGGTTTTCAATAAATGAGTTTTTGTGTATAAAATGTTTTTATAGAAAAAGTAAGAAAAATTAAAAACATTAATTTTATTTTCATAACCAAAATATACTATAGATATTTTAAATTATATTAAAAACAAAATGTTACTCAGTAAATACTAGAATGGAAAAAACGTTTTCTATAAAATCGATATTTTTCCCAATTCATTAAAAAATTATACTTTTCAGAAAAATTAAAAAATTCAAACATATGATAATTTTTTTATTAGAATTTAAAAAATGATAATATTTTTGTGAAATAGAATTTATAAAATGGGGATTAAATAAATATTACATGATTTCACAAAATTAAATAAACCCCATTTTTGAAGAAAACATATTTTTGAAGCACAAAATGACTTTACTAAAAAGTGAGTAATTATTAATTAATTATTAAATATTATACATATTTATAATAATGTTGTTATTAATATAAATACCCATCATTCCAATGTCTATGGTGTAATAATAAATAATATTACGACTAATTTAGACTTCAGAATGCATTTAAAACAAGTTATCAATACTTCAAGTTTATTTTAATGAAATATATAACTAAATATATATGTCTATAATATTGGGGGGTTACAATTTTCCCTCCTACATTACCATACACACACACACACACTCAATCACCCATATTACACTTAGATACACCAATAATTAAATATAATACCTTATAATTAAATGTGATATTGTATAATAGGGATTCTCAATAATATTTTTCAATGTTCACTTGAAATTTAAACCGACCAACGTGCACAATAAATCAGTAGGAAAAAGAAGTTGGAGACCTATTCGTAAGAGGTTATGAATTCCATTTATAATCTATAAGGATTCAATTATAATAACCAATGATTTTTTGGAGATTACTATATTGGGGGGAGTCAATATAATGAAAAATGGCGGGATAATAATCTAAATAACCCATCACGATCTGGTCCACTATAATCATTAGAAATTTGAAATTACGATAGTTTTTATAATAAAAATATTTTAAGTATTTATGTACCTTTAATTTAATTTATTTACTAGTGGATAATCTATGTTGGGGTTTACAACCAACAAGGAAAGGAGTAGATATTTTTAGAAAACCTTATCAATCATTTGGTTTTGTGACTTTGATTTAACTCATTAATCAAGGAGAGTATGAGGGACACAAGAAGAGTGAATCAATAATTTAACCATCAATATAGGTAGATTTGAAAATAAAAAATTTATAATAACAAAATGGATGAATAATTCACCCCTCAACCTATCAGTAGTGTCACACTAAGTCGGGCTCTAATATTCCAAATCATTATTATATTATAATAACACATAAAAAGTTCCAAAAAGACACTTTTGATGGTGCACCAATAACTTTCTTGGACATCCTCTATACCAAACACACCAAAGACCTATCATATTAGGAATATTCACTATGATATTTTAAAATAGTATTGAAATCTTAAACCGAATCGATCCAAAACAATGTCTATAACGGTTGAACCAAAAGTGATGAATAAATTGGGAATAGAAATTTTTTTATCACCAATGGGATTAAAACAAATAAATCCATATATGTAAGGGAATGATGGTTGGATGAGTGAGGGAGTGTCTATTTAACTATCTCTCCCATATGAGCTCTAAATACCTTAAATCAAAGAGTGGTCCAACCAAAAAATGGGTATTCCCCTAATTTTAAAAATAAACAACTTATTTTTTAATGGTATATATATTATGGGTAAATTCATGAAGAAAATAATAACCTAAATAATTCAAGGTGTGGAAAAGGGAGGAATTAGGAGAAATAACTCACACAATATTTTCTGGGCATAACATGGAATCATGGTGTTAAACATCCCAACACAATGGGACCTTCTAAGGGTCCTTTTCTCTTTTATAATTGATTCATCATGCCCAAGACATTTCAAGGATTTAATTACACTTTGATAAGTGGAATACATCAACATTGTCTCATCACAACAATAATATCCTCATGTACAGTGTGATCTGTCAGAGGTTAATGAAATTTTGTAGCCAGCCACCTCTACCCTACTCCACCAATTCCTTGAGAAACCAAACTACAATTTAGGTGTCATTCCACATCGAATATAAACCCATTAAGATGTTCTAATGATCATATTAATGATATAAAAATAAATCAATTTAATAAACTATAACTAAAAACAAAAATTGAAACTGCTACTAAAATGAATTGACCTGAAAATATATGGAGCATTAAAAACTCCCCACCACAATTCTTCTCACCCTCAAGAAGACAATGTCATTATAGAAAAATAATTAATAACATACTATGGTAGATAATTCATCATTAACATATTATACCCCATCTCTGAAATTTAGAAACTCTTCTATTATGAAGCTTGAAACATCAAACATAGTATTATTGTAAATTTGATCTGCACACTCTCCATCAACACCAACAATGATATGACATAAAACCACAAAAATCTATCATGAAATAACTTGTTTAATTCCATTGATTTATCATAAATATTATTGTACACCCAACCAAAATAATCCACTCAAAATGGATGATTCCAGAAAAACAGTTCTCCCCACTATAGGAATATTCTTCAGAAAATGCTCATCCAGTTGTCCCATGATTTTCCATTAACATGTTTATTAACAACCCTGATGAGGTTCCCACCTCACTACATCCAATATTTTAGTAAGATAGAGATCAAATTTTCTCTAGTTAAATATTCATAAAATTTCATGTATTCACATGCCAATGTGTCACCATAACACCTCGATCTTAAGGTCTTAACATCTACAGGTTTTCCGAGATCATGAAATTACGAAACCAAAGTCTGAAGTTGAATTTTGGTATAAAAATGATTTTGTATAACCAACAACATGCATCAAATATTATTTCCTCACCCAAATCACAAACACACCTTTAATCTGATTGACCTTTAGACCACCCAAACTACACTCAGATCATAGAGACAACAAACTAACTCCAATCTCCACATCATCTGAAACCCAAATATGAAATTTTCTAAGAAACTAGACACCAATATATAATTTCTTACAACAAACCCTTGTTTCATATCAACCATACACTAAAATATATCACTATACCCATTATCTATATAATATATGGTTCTTTAACCCATGGTTCATACGATACTATCTTCCATAGGTGTATCATTATCATCTCTCCACTTACATAACTAAAATTCGTCCTCCATAGGTAATGATTCATCCATTCATGAATATAATTATTATACATGGCCATAAAACTCATACCAGAGCTCAAAATAAATATCCAGTCATTTCATATAACTTTTCTTTCAGTTAGGGAATCCTAATCCTTAAAACATAAACTCTCAATGTGGATTACATCATCCAATGACTAATGGTTAACTCCACAACCTATGGATTCCACTATACTGATCCTTGATTATTGACCCAAACCCTAAAAATAGTACACATCTACTTATATTTCAGATCAATTCTCACCCATCATGGAAAACACCTACAATGTAATAATACCATGGACTTTCATGTAGGTGAGTGTCTCACCATCATAGCAACATTGTATTACTTTATATGTTTATATACATATCAAATAATTTTTAAATGACATGGATTCAGATAATTCAGTGATTCTGTAATAAACTGAAATTGCATGTACCCAGTTTGTAGTAACCCTTTATCACTAAATAATTCCATTTAAATACTTAAATAATTACCACAATCTACTTAAGGTATGATTCTTCTACAATGAACCCACTTGAATGTAATTTATCACTTTCTAATATGATCTCATCTAAAATAATTGATATAAACTCTTGTAAAACCCGATTACAAAATTAAAATAATGTCCCAATGGGTTGTGTCACATATAACATATGGTCATGTTTCAATACCACCAAAAATTCTCCTAACATAGGACACTCTCATATAACAACTAAAGTTACCTCATCCATACCAAGGAAAACCACATTCTCAGCCAATACATGAACATAATTCCAAAACCATAATAATCTACCCACCCTCCCACCATGTCATTGAAAACACATAATGGACCGGTAGGTAAAGGAATACAACTGATCCTAACCTTAAAAACCATAATCTATATGTTTCATAAGGCATTTTAATGAATTTCATCAACACCTTGACTTATTTTCAAAACCACTCAATTATGTTAACTAGATTGTCACTAAGAGTATATTTGGGAAAACTTCATATATATATATATATATATATATATATATATTGCTATTGGATTTTTATTTAGTAAAACCGTTACCTTATAGTTCACATGTTAAAATCTAATAATCATCCCTTGGGGATGAAATTCATAAAATAAACCCACTAGTGTTCATTTATTTAGGGATCAATTTTGTATCCCAATCCATTGTGGGTCCCAAAAAATATATTCTATAAGGGACTGTATAGCCACTAATAGGGAACAAACTATATCAATATCCACATGAAAAACTATCAAAAAAATATTTTCCGTGCAAATCATGGTCTAACTATGTAATACTTGACTGAAATTTTATATGGTAAAATACCATATAGGTTGTTGAAAAATTAAAAAATAGATATATCTTCAGAAAAACAAATCATATAAAAGCACATATATTTCATTGGAATCCTATACTACTACCATGATACATTCACGAAATACTCTTTCACATATTCCAAGATCCAAAAAATATCTTTGTGGAAAAAATCAAATTCAATAAACATCTCAATCATAGTATTTAAAACCAAAAATAGTAATCCCATGTCCCAAGTAACTAACTATTTTTTTAGGAATGGGGTTCATGATGAACCAATCCCACATCCATCATAATATCTTTCACATAAATAATACATATGTATAATTCCTCAAATTGTAAGATAAAAATGTGCTTTAATTCCATGTTGTGATTCCCCATCTCAAAACCAACATCCGTGGAGGAGGGCCTTTTGACCTCTGGTGAAACTCCTCGTACTCTAAGGGCTACCGACTATCAAAAAGGGCCTAATCCATATAATGGGAACACTATTATATTTGATTATAATAAAAAATAAAATTTAGATAAAATAAAATACACATCACAATCATTAGATTACATAATATAAAATAAAAAACAATTCTATAATAAACAAAATGTTCAAACAGACAATCACACAAACCCAAAGTAAAACAACGCACATGAGCTGATTACCCACTCACACGATTAGATATACAAATAAAAAAATGAAACAAATTAAGTAAAAGTCATATTATTATTCCCAGGCCTAGAAAAACTTGTCTCTAAAACACATTGAGCTACCTCATCATGATCTATTACATGTCTCGTTGTTAGAGATTAAAGATAATATAAGTTAAAAATGTGTACCACTATTCCTGTGAATGGGGTCATATAATAAATCAATAGGGTCTCACCAAAATCCCATAATATTCTTTGTCATATGCATATTTATTCTTGAGAAAAATAAATAAATAAATAAACTTTCTCCTTCGATCATCATGTGCAAATTTGGTCACTATTCCACTCGATGTGGTAGACACGGTTGTTAGGCCACCATGGTGCTTGAACACTCCTTTGATTCCATTTTAGAATCCTATCACAACCTTGTACTAAGAAGTCAAATACACTTATAATACCTTAATACACCTGGTAGGATTAATCTAATTCATCGATCCACTACCCAATGGAATAAGGTAAGGTCATAAATTCAGATCCCAACAAGCTATCTTTTCACTTGACGTAGGGACTATCTTCCACATAATTCATATTGTCATGACCCATCCCTCGCACTCAGGTGATCCAACCTCATAACCTAAGAGTACTCAAGTAAAGGTTAAACTATCAAGACCTAGGCCTTCTCACACGAGGTAAGGTCCACTAAATTCATACTAGGATCCCTTCTCTCCTATGGATATCTGTATAGTAACATCTCAACTCATGGAGGATCCATTCCTTAGTATCCACCTCCATATCTATTTCCATCGGCCGGAAAATGTATATGAAATCATATGAAATAGAAAATAAGTCTATATCCAATCATATAGATCAACAGTTTGTTATATGGATGATAAGCACATAGGACCTGGCCCCTCATCTCAATCATCAATACTAACTCTGGTCATTCACATCATAGTGACACCACAAATCATAGGTCCATATCTTCTAATACCTTAAGGACTGATCCAAATTAAAAAAATCATCATTATTAGTCCAAGAACCTACGGGACATTTCAATACAACACATTCCACATGACCCTATCTTGAACAGGAGGAGTCAAATTTCCCTCAAAACCCCATTTGGCATCCCAATTTCATGCCCTCGTTAACATATTTGTACACATACCAATATCTCAACCTAGATATCCTATGGGATATATCTTCTCTCACCATCAATAGGAACCCCTCTACATCAATCTTGTTAGGTCTTGTGGGACTTATCATTTCACCTCCCACACCATGACTCTCTTCCATGCTCAAGTGGGATTTCTAAGACACTCACAATACATACGACCATATTCCCATCATATGTTATCCCCATTCATCTTTATCCTTTGCACTAGACCTATGAATCCAAACTTTGATTTCCCATATCAATACATGAATCCTAAGGCATACCTATGTCATCAAATCAAATTAAGGGCACTTTCTCATATTAGCAACATACTATCTATGAGAAATCAATTTACATGTGTGCTAATGTGATCTTAATCAATGTATAAGAGTCCCAAAACCGTTCTATCTACCACCGTAGGGAACCTTAATGCTATAATATTCATTCTTAGATTGATGTAATTATTAAAGCATTCACCCTATTAAATAAACTTACATAAGATTTTTTATCATAGGTTCCACCTACATCAATCATAGAGTTATGCACTCTCTAATATCAATAGATACTCTTATAAGATCGTCTAATCCACTAAGAACTTGTTTCATTACGTGAGACAAAAAAATTATTATAGAAAATTTTAAATAAATATAAAATTTAATCCAATTTGGTATAATGGCAAAAAACTCATTGAACATTTTTGTGGCTTAGAAACTGATTTTGATGTCATATGATAAACCTTACAATAAATACTCTAGAAAATCTATATGAAATCACAAATGAATTATTAATATTTTTACCATGATCCTATGAAATTATCTTCAAAACATAACCAAAATTGGATAAAAAACAATGGCTATAAATGGGTAATGGAAATGGAAGGAGATCGATGGATGATTATAAATAAAATCACTAATAGGGTAAAATAATCCCCCAAAATTAGTGATAAGGGGGTATTATAAGGGATGTTCTTGAAAACTGTACCTCTATGTATTATATATTAGAATGAAATCAAAGTGGGTTTCTCCCAAAAGTATGTATCTTCATTTGATTAAAAAACACTATATTGATTTATTATTTGCATGAACATGGGGTTACAGTGAGAAACATACCTTTAATGAACCATTTAAGGAATAAAGAGGATTATTTTTGATAATAACTATCTCACCCAACATATCTAAAATGTTAAAATGAGTTTTGGTGTGTATCACTCTAATGTTGAGTGTTCTTATAGGGGCCTTTATATATTTACAACATGAATCCCCATGTCAAAGACCCTTCATGATGTGATGAACACTAGGAATAGGAATCTCTATTGGATATGAATTATAAATGCATGAAAAACCTAGGCCTTGTCACACTCTATTGTAGGAAGACATAATATTATATTCATCCAACATAGCTAGACTCTACTTCTCCCCTAATAACGTAGACCTCTATTCCTATCTAATTCATTTTCAGAAACTATACCATTGAGATTTTCCAATGCATGGATTATAAAACTCATTAAAATTTCACCGAATAACCCCTACTCTTGGATGAAAATTACAACTCCTATGAAATCATAATGACATAAAAATATGTTGGCCATTATAGTTTACATGGATTTTATAACATCTTTTTATCTCATAATAAATAAATATCCCCAAACCAATTCTCTCTAATTTGGACCTATAGTTACATACATTAATTACATGAAATTAAATTTAATTACATTTGAAAATTAAAAGAATATTTACATTTACTGATATTAGAAAATGAGACATAATATTTTAAATGATGTAATATTCATTATTAAAAAAACATATGGATAAATTAATGAATCCATAATTTATATCCCCTATAATATTTCATCAATTCATGGAATTTGGGAAAACAATAATTGTAGTAAATTAATTAGTTAGGTAATGAAAAAATCATTATAGTCTATCATTACAAAATCTTACATAAAACATGGTCTAGAAAATAAAATAAACCTAAAATTATTTATTAATGATCCTGAAAAATAACTATAGGACAAATATTTATGAAAAAATACTTATATAAAATTCACGACAACTTAAACATCATAAATAATTATTCAAGGACCTAATTTAATAATATTACCTTTCAAATTTAAGGCCACATAATGGATCTTTGGTAATGGATACCTGTTAATTTTAAGGTGTCTAAATCATGCCATATACTAATAAT
This sequence comes from Viscum album, assembly GCA_963277665.1. NCBI lineage: Eukaryota > Viridiplantae > Streptophyta > Magnoliopsida > Santalales > Viscaceae > Viscum > Viscum album. The sequence goes on along the minus strand of OY728165.1, from coordinate 273,319,455 downwards.
ATAGAAAGATAAAACATTACACAACTCATTGGTCCGATATTAAATAGTTCTCACCATTTTATTCGCATTTATAGTATATATTCAATATAGTTACAATGATACATCCATAACAAGATAAATATAAATTGTTTATTATTTATATCAAAACTCATTATTAAGCAACAAGTAATGATTGTGGGTATCAAGCTAGTAAATCCCTAGTAAGTTAAATGATGTTATTATCTATGGTAATACCCTTATATTATAATAATTAATCATATTTTTTTTCATGTTATAGATTATATGAAAAATTTAACCTCAACAAAAAAAAATTCAATAGATCACAAGAATTTATTTTTAATTTAATATTTAAGTGTATCGCATCAGTTCAAGATTCAATGGTCAAGATTCTATTAGGTCCCTAGTAAATAACTCACTTCACAAGTGATATTTAAATGAAAATACATATAAGATATATTATGAAATAGTTACCCAAAATTTCCTTTTCAAACTACATTCCATCAACATCCCTCTAATGATATAAACAAATATTTTGATTGACCTGTTTTCATTTTGATCAAGTTATATGAAAACTTGTTGGTAGAAAAAATTATAATAATCAATAGTTGATAAAAATTATAGACATAGTCATTGATCAATAAATACATTTATTGATATTTTACCTCTATCAAATCTAATATACATAAGAACATGGGTAATGATGCTTCGTTTAGGGGATCATATAGGTAAAGTAACAAATAATGATATGTGTAAAATGGGAAGAATTGGATAAATTATCAAAGATAATACATCCATGATATGTATTTATACATTATATAAGTACATATCAACACATAAAATAGATTATTTATTTATTTTATAACCAGACAATCACAATACAAAATGAAAGTTAAATGAATAGTAACCCTTTTCTTTGAAATTGTATTTTTTAAAATGTATAAGGAGAGGGATTGGATAATATAACATGGATAAAATATTAAAGGGTTGATAATGACATGTTATAACAATAGTGTTAAAAGTTTATGAATGAATCTAAAATAGTTTAAAAAAAAATATATTATAAAAAAGAAAATTGGAGGATTTGGAACACATACATTAAAAAAATAATGACATAAAAAATTATAATTAATATTTATGAAATATATATCACAAAAAATAAATTAGTTGAATTGAAAAATAATTTATTATTTGAATATAATAAAAAATAATAATTTAAATTATTTAACAAAAAATAATTGTTACTAGAAAATGAAGGAAGAGGAATATATGCCCTTATATCACTTAAATTTCATAGATTAGAACCAAAACATCATACCATAAAATCCTTTCAATATTGAAATGGGGTATATGAGTGAGACTCCCTAAAAAATATAAAGAGGGAACTTGAGTTTGATTTTTTATGAAATGGGGAGTGTGGTTGTTTTTTATAGATGTGGTGAGTTGAATCCTATGGAATAAATTATTCAACATTTTATTTTCCCAATTTCTAATGTGCTACAGCACACACATAGTGACCCATGATGTCCCATAGTGTTAAAATATAATATTTAGTGCAACTGTGACTCTAATAGAGCTATATTTTCGAAAGTTTTGTTATTTTTTTACCATGGATTAATATTTTATAAAAAACCATATTTTAACCCTTCATAAGTTACGTTTTCATTATTCCAAAAATGAAACTGATTTTAAAAATGCCTTATTATATTTATGAGAAATTTAGTTTTCTAGTAAATTCTTGAAGAAATAATTTTATTACAATTGATTTTATTCAAAATAGCTACGGTAATATTAAAATTTACACATTATTATTATAATGACTACCCAATAAAATTTTGGTTTCCATTTTATGATAATAAGACTCCAAATATGAATATTTAATTCAAAAATTAAAAACTAAATACATTATAAAATATTTCATCTATGAGACATATGTTACATTAACATTGAATGAAATTTTTACCCATTTCAAAACATGAAAATAGAATAGTGTATTATTTTATAAATACATAAATAGTAATTTATAGTTTAAATGATATTTTTAAAAAATATTATAAATGTATTAGAAAGTGTTCCTTTAGAGTGATAATATTATTTAACATTTTCTTTTATCCTTTTATGCATTTGAGAATTTGTTATACTTTACAATATATAAATTAAAACTTATTATTTTCATTAATTGCATGTTGTCATTACAATACATAGCTAAAAAATATATTTTAATGAATAATAAATATTATAATGGAAATATTCAGAGAAAGAATAATAATTACTGAAAATATGGATATCAAATAAACATAAATTTAGAAAATGTTTTTTAAAAAAAAATTAAGAAAAATATATTATTCTTTTAATTATTCATAAAATTTTAACCATTATACATTGAATAATAATATATATTTATAATTATTAATGAAACTATTATCAATTCCTATATATATATGTTATAAATCTTTATGAAATCATATATCAACTAACTATTTAAAAATCATGATTCCTCGATGCATGAAATTTTTTTTCAATGATATAAATTTATTATATTTCATCAAACATTATTTATTACTTAATTTTTATTATATTTTATGTATAAAAATATATCATTTATAATGAGAAAATATTTTTCACATGTAAATATGGTTTCACCTATTTGTTACACAAGATTCAATTAATAGTAATATATTCTCATTTGTTATGAAAATTTCATAGAACTCAATTACCTTATTATATCCTTATTCAATGATATATATGTCTTATTATATTCATTTATATGTTCTAGGTTTTTTATAAATATAATTTTATATAGATATTATGAAATCTTTGATTTTAACTTGAATTTATTATCTTTTGTTTTTCATAACATCAAGAAGAAAATCAAAATGTAATAATGAAAAAATTATTTCATGATGTCACGTATATAAAGAAATATTTATTTCATAGATAATTGTTTCAATCATTTGTAATAGTTATTATAGCCATTATGGTTTTGTAAGACCTTGGTATTTATATGTTATAAACACAACATTCACTATTATTAATTTCTTATTGAAAATTTAACAATGTGTGTTTATATAATTTATTTTTTATATTAAGAAAATAAAAATTATCAGCTTTATCTTCTTATAAAAATTTATTTTCCTATAGAATTAATATATAACTAATTTTAAAAAAATTAAAAGAAAAACTAAATTGAAAATTATCTTGATAGAGAAAAATGTTGAGTGTAATAGAAAGTAAAATTTTCTTGATAAATATCTAGTATGTTACACCATAGTAATAAAATTATTTTTATTTGTTTTTATCTGGGTCCTCTTTACTTTATATTTTGTGATAAATGATTTTTAGGTAGTATGATAAGATTTATGGTTGAATAAGTTGGACTAGAGTAAAATATAATAGTATGTGGTTCTTATAGATAACATGAGGAGCCTTATTAATTACAAATTATATAGAATAAATAAAAATTACTATAAAATTATCCTTTATCATTAAACCATCATCGAGATTTTAGTGTGTAATTTCATAAATCAATATTTTGGAAACCAATTATTTTATGTTCCAATGGATTGGGGATTTAATGTTTGATATGTTTACACTTTTTTCCTTAAGATTCATAGAATAGTTGATAATTAGTTGATCATAATAAGTATCATTGGAATTATTTTTTTACAACGGATGGAAATATTCTTTGTATTTTTTTACTATATTTATATAAGGGTTTCATTTATTTATTTGTATTATTAATTCATTTTTCTCATTTTTCTCATGGTCTCTATTGATATATAATCATCATATATAATAATATATACATATAATATCTTTTGAATTATATTTATCATTTATCTATAAAATTATGAGGGAAACAATTTGATCATATTTTTTTCATAAAAATTGTATCTTATGGAAGAACCCTTTATAAAACATTATTTTTTTTTGTTTTTTTGTTTCAAGTGATAATTAGAAGAATAGAGGCAATATTAGAGAAGATATTTCTGTAGAAAATAATATTTTTTGGTATGTATATTGACGTTTCTCCCTTAAGGGTTGTCCGGAATATAATGTTTTTCAATAGTATGGTGTTTCTATTCATGAGGGTTAATCCATGGTATAGTTTTAACTTCATGTTGTGAGGTGTAGCCTTGAGTGTTTCATTCCATGGTTTTTCAAGAATATTGTTTGGTCATAGTGTGAGTGGTGTTTGTTTTCATAATATGTATCACAATTTGTTCTTATGTAATGGATTTGGGATATGATACATAAACGTTTTTTTTAAATTTACCCTAACATATGTCATTTTTCTCATTGTGTGATGAGAATTTTTCTTATTGTTATGGTTTATTTAAGAATTTATTTAATTTTCAATATTTTTTATCATGAAATGGCTATCATTATTTTAGTGTTAGGCCCTTAGTGATAGATTTCATAGCTCTGCTTGTTTAGTTCCATTTCCACATGGTGCCTTTCTTTTTTCTGTTAACTTAATTTATGTAATTATTTAGGTTTCAAACAAGATATTAAACGAATTATAAGGGTAATCATATCATTTTTTATGAGGTTTTATGGACTTAGCCCTTTCAATGTGTGACCATGACTTAATATACCATTATTTTTAAAAAATTATGGTTTTAGTATAAATTCTAAATCCCATTTGAATTCATGTAGAATCATTTTCCCTCAATGAGACCTTGGATAATATATTTGTATCCTTATATAACTGTTCATACTATTTTATTTTTTTTAGTCTCTAAGATTCATGATATCTATGTATTTAACATCTGAGGTGTTTTTTTCATGTTTTTCTTTTAAATTCTCTCTATATCGTTCTTTTATTAGAGTTTGTGATTGTGGTTTAGATTCTATTTTTTTGGCCTTAGGTCATGGATAAAATTAATATTTTTCATTATTTTTTTTTGTTTTACACATGTGATATAGTCCTTTTTTTGATCAACCTCCCCATGTTTTTTTGGAATTGGTTATAGAAACTTTGGTTGAGGTAGAAGATTTTATACTTTGACTTTAATATTTTGTGTAAATTATAAATGTATCATTATTTTTCATTCATTTGGTGGATATAAAAAATTACCCTGATAATGATAATGGAATTAAATTGGTAAATATTAAGGCAAGGGGTGATTTTGATGTGTTTTATATGATTATGTGATTGTATGTGGTTATAGAATGTTTGGCATTGCTAATGAGAGTCCTGTTTGTTACTATGATATATGAGTTATTTATGTGATTAAACTAATTTAACCAACTAATAAAAATCATTTTTAATTTAAATATGGTAATGAATTAACTTTATGAAATCTATAATTTAGGTGATATATATTATAAAATTATTTGGTGAACTATTAAAAATGAATATTTAAAAATTGGAATAGTTGAATTGTTTTTTTATTGGGATTGTGCGTTCTTTATTTTTTTATTCTTTTAATATATTTCTTAGATTAGTGTGATCATGGTTTTGTATTATTGTGGCTGAAATTTACGTGTTGATATATAGAGGGGTGTTTTTAAAAATTTTAGGTTTGATATAAAATTATTGTGTGGGATGGTTGTGTGTATTTGATGTTAAAATAGGTGAATGGGTTATTCTGTTCTTTTGAATGGTTTCATGACATATTATATTGAAAAGAAGATTAATTTTAGGTGTATATGATAGTTATTTTGGGGATATTTTGTCTGGATCATGTGGTGATTAGTTAGTTTGTTGTTGGGTTATAGCATAGTCACCCATTAATATGGAATGGTTGGTGATTATGATTATGGAAAAAGATATTTGATGTTGTTTTTTAATTTTTTGTTTCAAATTAAAAAATAATGTTGGAAAGGAATAAATAATAATTTGGATAAATGTGGTTTATGTACAATTTAATGATTTTAAATTTAATATGAAATAATGATTGGAATAATGAATATAGTTTGGATTTCAAAATGATAAATTTTTAAATGGATATATTACATGATTAGATGGTAAGATGATTTTTTTGGATACATCATGTTAGAAGGTGGGGTTAGTAATAGTAAATTGGTGGCATTTGTAATTATTGGTATTAGAGGTCATGTGGTTGTGGTTATGGGCTATAATGGAGTTATATTGGTATGACCCTTTATGTTTATATTGTGTGTGGTTATGATATATGATATAATTTTCGGGTGATTTACTATACACCTCACCTTAGATATATATCCTTACTGACTTTGAATTTTTTTTCATTCGGTGTTTTCCCTAATATCTATGTAGTTGAGGGAATAAAATGTAAACTACTCCCTCTTCCTCTATCTCTCTTCATGAAGATGTAAGGATGTGATGGCATGAGGTTATGATGATTATTCAATTATGGATATTGTTTAGAGTGAAATGATTTGATTTTGTGGTTCCAATAAGATGATGATGTGAGTGATGTAATGATCAAGTGAGAAGATGTGATACATGGTGGCGGCCATGCATGGTTGGGGGAGGGCATTCTATTAGAGACCTTAATGTTCATGAAACCACACAATGTAGAGGCTGTGTTGTGTAGTCATGATATGGAGATATATGGTGGTGAAATATGGTATTATATAGTACATTGTGTATGGAATTGATGATTAGGTGGCTATAGTGGATATGAAAGATGTGGTTATATGTTATATAGTAAGGCGAAAGTGATCGTAGTACCAAAACATTTTCTATTTGCGTAAGAGAGAGATAAATTATTGGGAAGTGTTTGAGGCGTACCTTTTTTATATATTCGTTAAAAACCATGTTATTACACATGTATACAATATTATGTGAGTGGACCTTGGTGAGGTTCGGTGATAGTTATCATAGAAAAGGTGTATTTTGGTTCATATGTTAATCTATTAGTGAATTAGTATTCTTCATCAATAATTACATAATAGGTATTGAGGAAGATCATACTCACTAAACTTCAATGCTCAACCATAAATATATATATATTCTTTTTTTTATATGGGATTTTATTACTAAGCTAGAAAATACTATATCCAGGTTTGGAGTTATTATTTCAATCATTGATGTTGGAGTTTCCATTGGGAATTTTGTATTAGATACATGATTTTGTGTAACTTTACATGAATTCTAACATATTTTTTTAATTTATTGTATTGATTGGACTTGTGTTTTTTATTTGTTCTTAGGATTATGATGGTAATTTATCCCAGTCAAATGTTTTATACCATAGGTTATAGTCATTATGTCATGGCCTATTAGAGATGTGGTTTATGGGTAATGATCGACATGAATACTATATCATGAGGGGTAAATAGAGTGAGGGACATGAAATATTGGTATCAGTGATGTGGATAAGGTTTAGGACAGAGTGTATTATTATGAACTAATGAATATGTCATAGGGTTTATAGGTAAATTATATTAGTTGAACATAATTTGATATGTATAAATGGAAACTAATAATGAAATTGGAAATTAGGGACCCCTATAGTCCAATGAAAGGAACTTAGGATTACTAAACACCCTAGGAACAATAATATTCATTTTTGTAGAGGAATGGAATAGGTATACATGACATACTTTTTTGTTCTCATGATTTAATTGGGTTGATTTTGAGGAAGTTAAAATGAGTCTAAATAAATGATATTTAATAAATTACATGATACATGTCTTAGGAGCATCTTTTATTTATATAATAGACAGATCATGGTCATCATACTTGTGTGTTTGATGTTGTATAGGTGCAGTAAAGTGTTATGGAAGATCGTAGGAAGGATTACCTAACTGGGGGTGATAACTATTGGATGAGGAAGATTCTTGAGTCCCAGTGTTTGGGTTTAGAAAAGAATAATGGGGTTTTTCTAATTCAGATATGGTGTGTTTTAATGGGGTTCTAGATATCACATTCAACTTGGACTATTATATTATAGAGAATTGAGTCTCATTCATTATTAGTAAGATGATAGGAGTTGTTAAGTTGTAGTGAATCATATTTCTTAGTGATTTTGAAGTGGTAATGATAACATGGGAAATTCTTATAGGAATTTACAGTGGAAGTATGTTTTTTTTCAATGATGAAATTAGTAAAGAGATAATATTTTGTATCCCTTAAGTTAGGGATATTCAAAATTAATGATCTCATGAGTTAGTTCAAGTATCAACATTTTATTACATATATCTTCTTCCAAATTATGAGTCTAAAACGATGTGTTTTTAGGAGGCAATGCATCAAACCATTTAGTGTGATGATAACCCATTTATTTTTCCTATGTTTATAAAGGTTCTAGAAATGTTATTGAAAGGTTATATGTGTTTTTATGTTCACCTAAATATGGTATTCATCGTAAATTCCTTAGGATAATATCTCTTGATGGATTTCCTCAGATTTCCAGATAGTCACATTTTATATTGGTAATGAGTCTATATTAAGGAATTCAAAGAATTTTTATAGAGATAGTAGTACAATTACCCACTAATTTTATAAATACATACACATATATATATATATGAAAACTAAATAGATAAATATTCATAATACAACAAAACCATGCTAGAATTGTATGAGTTTAGTGTCTTCAGAAACATGGAAATGTAAACAATGGGTTCATAAAAAATATACATCATATCTTAATTTTTGTCTCATATCTAGAATAATTTTTGGAATTTCATACATAGTACATTTCATAAAATATTTAGGTAAATAAAAATAAGAACAATGTGAGATTAGGTTCTCATTAATGGTAAATAATGGAGATATCAATCACAACATAAGAATATGGGTATAATAACGTGACCATTACATTTGAAAATTACACGCTCCATATTAAAGATCATAATTTTGAGTCATGGAATAACTCATGGACATTCATAAGACATAAATCATAAGATAATAACATAGGTATAAGATATGGAATTTTAGAATACACATAAGAATATAGATTCATTTCCCTAGTAGTCAAGGATCTTTTTAAATATTATTATAATGGAAATGATTAACTCCCCAGACCATCTTATTAGTTAATGTTCACTCCCATGACTCTCATGGTTGGAAAAGTACCTCACTAACCAAGTTTCACATCCCATTATAGTCATGACTTATTAATTAGATTCACTCCCTATTCAATTCTGAAGTTAATGAACCAAGTTTACTCCCAATTACAAAATTGATTTATTGAACTGAGTTCACTACCCATTCTAGACTAATTTTACTTATCTACGTTCACTCCTGTTTTCAATCCTGCATTATTGAACTGAGTTCAATTCCCATTTCAATCCTATTTATATCAAGAGATATAAATCAACACCTAATGCATTAGAAGAAGATATAGGTCCCACACATCATTGGATATAGTGAAACCATATTCCATGGTCATAACCTAACCATCATCACATAATGATAACCATACATATATGTTCCACAAGAACACAAGTAATTAATTGTATCAAATCCCATGATAATAAACGAGCTTCACAATAATTTTATCTTAACATAACTCATGTAAAAGAAATGGGTTTCATAAATATCATGCCATCAAAAACCTAAACCACCCATAAAGAAAATTAGAATTGAATCTTGGAATAATATCTCTAGTAAATCATTAGTAACATTAAATAATGTTACCTTAGAAAGAAATAAATTTGAAATATTAGTTGAAATATTTTTGTAATAAAAATAACATTTCCATTTCCAAATCATTTTAGTTTTAAAGAGTCATGAAATTATAAAGGAAAAAAATTTCTTTAAAAATATCCATGTAATATTGTATTGGAGACATCAAATCATTAAAGTGTCTTGATGGTGGGAAAATACTTTCATGCCATATAAGTTAAAAAAACCATTACTTATGTATTATTATTGAAGAATTTAAAAATAAAATTATTTAAAAAATAAAAAAAATAATTCATTAAAACCATTTTGTAAAAATTAAAACATTAGTAAAAAGTAATTTAAAAAATTATTAAAAAATATTATTTTTTTTGGAAACAATATTATAAAACCAAGACATGGAAGAAAAAGAGATTAAGGGAAATTTTAAAAATATAAATTTTTAAGGAAAGAATCTTATAAATATCATATAATTGACGTGATCTTTAATCAAATTAATAGATTATGTTTATTATTTGTAAACCCACATAATAAAACTGGAAATAAAACACGATATAATAAAAATTCATCTCCCATATAATTTTCACACAACATAATCAATGGATTAGAAGTTTTACCCAAAGAATAGAAATTAGGTTAATTATTCCCTTAACACATTTTATGCAGTCGAATCATATACCCCGTAAAAGTATTAATTAGAAAATGAAAAATCAAATAACATGAATAACATGAATATAATGATATTATATAAAAAAGGGTAGTATATATAGAAGACACAATAAATATGTGTCGAATGTGACATATATCTCAAAAAACTGAAAGTGAGATGAGAAAATATTACCTCACATTTCCCTTTAGTTTTTTGTACTGTAACCTCATGTATGGAGGTTTAAAGAATGATATTATTTCATTAAAAATACATAATAATATTTATAATACATAATATAATACTTTTATAACATATTATTACCCATTCATTAATAATATTTAATTATTCTCATTGTTTCAGCTGTGTTCATTTCATGGTTTCAAAATCAATTTTTTTATAATTATAGAGTTTATTTTATAATAGAAATAAAAGATTAGAAGAAGAATAATTTTATTTAATTCAATTTAAAATGATTAAATATTCCCATATTTTATTTTTATCTCTTATATGAGGATTATTCATTTGATAAAATGTTAAGGATAAAAGTTTAGTTTATATTGGTGTTTTTTTCAATCATCACAAACTAGTTTAATTTTATTTAATATTATGTCAATATATTAGAAAAATAACATGAAATAGGTTATAATATGCCTCTTAAAAATTTATTTAACTATAATATTAATTGTTTTCTCATTCTTTGAGGTGGTAATTGAGAACAAAAAATCATTATTCACAGAGATGATTAACCACCATAATTTGGATAATGGTTTCATTCCATTGAATAAGATGTGTAAATAAAGGGAATACATATAATATATTCTATTATAAACAAAAAATTAAGTTATATACATGATACTATTGTTATTATGATTTTATTAATGTAGTTTTTGAGAATAAGGTAGAAAAATAAAATAAATTAAGAGAGGTTTTTTGAGAATGTTACATCTTCAATATCACCTCCTTGAAGGACCTAGTAATGAACATGAAATTGTTATTTGGGTGAGGCCAGAAAAAAATGGTAATAGGGGGAGTGGGGAGGAGTGTTTTTTTCTGAGATTTGAAACATTTCAATTATTTTTAGAAGAAAGGGTGTGGTGAGGCATGGTATTTATACTTGAGGAGGGGAGGTAATAAGTGATTAAATAATGATTAATTTATATTTTATTCCTAATAAATTTTTGTTAAATTAAGTCTAATTAATTTTATTGAAATTAATGTTTTAAATGGTTTTTATGGTCAAGAACCACCTAAAAACCCATTTATTTATTTATTTATTAGTTATTTTATACTTTTACCTTTTATCTTTAACCCGCTACATAATTTTACGTATACAATGGTAAATCATTTTTACCATGATAAATTTTTTATTCCAAAAAATTAAAATGAACTTATAATATAATTTGGACCTCATGATTCCAAATATGAATTACTTTTTTAAAAATTAAGAAAACAATATTTTCAAAATTACATTTAAAAATAATCCATAAAAAACAACGAAAAATAGTTTTTTTAGAAAGATGTGTTTTTGGGCCCAAAATTGTACTTATACCAAAATAATATATAAAGAATGTTTAAATTCATTGAATTATTTTATATCTAAATTATGTAATTATGTTTCATTGAGATCAATTTAAAATCATAAAATAAATTTTTAATATAAATAAAATGAAGGTTTTATGAAAATATTTAGTTTTTTACCATTAACTGAAAAATTTAACTTTTCAGAAAATTATAAAAAAATTATAGTAGGATAATTTTGACATGATGAAACCAAAAAAATGTTCATTTTATAAAATAAATTTTACAAAAGTCTCAAAAATGAATTATTGTTAATTTATCATAGAAATAAATAAAAATAATTTTTGTCATAAAATATATATTTGATGAAAAAATAGCGTTGCTAAAAATTATGTTCATATTAAAAAAGAATTAATTAGTAAATTAAAAGTGAGTTATAAAATTATATATTTCACAATTGGGTTAATACTCTTCATTCCCTCAAATTAAACAACTATTTTATAATGGTAATGTTAAAATATTAATATTTTGGATTTTTTAAGATATTTGTTTTATGAAACTATTGAAATTGAAGAGTCTAAAATTATTATAAAGAGCATACTAAAAAATCTTGTGGTGTTACATTATACTACAATTAAAATGAATTTCACCCTTGAAATTCATATCCCATATAATGTAAGGCGAAGACACCTCTTCCTCATCACATCCTTAGGTTTCTATATAGCTTCCTCAAACTGGTGGATTCACCCACAAATATTGACCCAGTGAATGATCTTGTTTTATATAAATTTATATATATTATATTGAATATATACCAGTATTTCATCATAATTGTGGTATTTCTCCCATGGTATGACCTTTGTGTGTAATATATATGAAGGACCAGCTATATACTTCTTTAGGAGAGATACATGGAAAGCATCATGAACATGAGAGATATTTGGTGGAAGAGTCAATTAATAATCTATCCTCTTGGTATGATGAAGAATTAAAAAAAATCATCCTTGAAATTTGAAATTGAACATTTAAAATCAAAGGGGGTATTTGAAAACTCCATTATGGTAAACCCACATCATAATGAGGGTCAGTAAAACTTCATCTTAAAAGGAGGGAAAGTAAAAGGTGATGGTTAGCCCAAAACCAGCATTCTGTTTAGCATAATATTGTTTCAATGTTAAAATATGTTCACAAAATATAATTATAACTATTAATTTTTTTTATAATAATTGATCACAATGTCATGATAATGTTAATGGATATAAAATTATAGACCAAATAGGTCTAAAAAGATCATTTATATCATTATAATTGATGATAATAGGATATAGTTTTATTTAAAATTCCATTATGATAATATATTTACATTATTTCATCTCATAAGTAAAATCCCACTCTTTGGTTGTACCTTGATCCTTTTACACATAGTTTATTACTCTAATAAATGAAGTTTAAATTGTAATGCAGGAATAAATATTGGATAATAATATCCACAATGGGATGACAAGTCATTCATTCTGTATATAGTTATCATAACAAAATTATTATAATAAGTTATCAAATACAAATATATGTTCTTATGGTTATATTTTAAATTAATTTCTAAAACATTGTAAAATTTTCAACATAAACAATTTCATAAATGGTCACCTTATGGACCTTACTGAATATTAAAATTAAAAATGTTAGAATAAAAGTCACTAAAATATAAAAATTAACCAATTACTAATCCACCCAAAAACATGATTTAGATTGTAATTTTCACTCACCAAACATGTGAAGGTAATTATCACATATTATATATAGACATGGTAATAAATATAATAAAAAATAAACTCTTTCCTCATTCCATAAATCCATGTATTCTATAAAATCAATCCATAAATCACATTTTCAACATAATACTAATCAGTTCCACGGTCATCAATACTATCCATTTTATTTTATCTCAACCAAACACCTATTTATCTCATTATTATCTCCACACCATGCACATATTATGGGTTATGGTACACTTAATAATTTTCATTACAAAAATAACACCATACCTTCTCAATTACGTTTCATGGTTTACAGTACCGTTCAACATATTCATTCAAATATATATGTTAAAAATACATTGTAATAATCATTAGATGTATCATTGTTCCATAATACCACAAAAGTACTTCTAAAACATTAATCTTGAATTACAATAAATAAACATTCAATCATTCCACTTTATTCTTAAACTATTAACCGGGATTCATTGTTTTATTCTTTAACATTTATTTCATCTCATATTTCATCTGTAGTCTCTCAATCATCATCAATATAACCATTACTCATACAACCTCTCCAATTCTCTTCAATATATATCCCTATAGGGAATAGATATGAATAATTCCCATATGTTCAACATTAGAAACAACTAAATATCAATTATTCCTTAGGAATTTCATTATTCTTATAAATTTCATTAATTGAACCTTTAGATTTTCCTTTTTATTTACTTGCATTGGGTCCCTTTTCCACTTCCAAAGCATATTCTAGTTCATTTTAACTGTTCACCTTATATCCTCTCCCAACATTCATTACATGAGAAAAATAGACCTTTCATTCCTCTATGATGACCATGTAATTACATTATTCTCTTATTATATGATTTACAAAACTCAAAAACTTTGATGTTATTAATCGTATTATGAAATTTATGTTTAGAAATAATAAAAAGTATCCAAATACCGTTTCATTTGGTTCCTCACAAGGGATATCATTCTATTTCCTTTCATATTCACTATTATCCTGAAGCCTCCATGTTCTATCCAATGTCTATATCCTACAAGTAATAGTGTAAGGAACCATTATCATAGTGGTAAAACTCATAATCAAGAAAAAAAATTTATAAAATTTCAACCTATGAAAGCTTTGGTTTAATTATAGATTATTCATGATTATTTATAAAATTATATGATTGTAACCTATATTTAAACTTGTCCTTATGGATCTTATTTAAGGTTTTTACATCCAAGTTTCTAAAGGATAGCTAAAAAATTATTTTATAACAACTATAATGACCCTCCCTTTTCATATGTAGATATTATATCTAAATATATTAATATACATATTATAGAAAAACCGCACCAAAATTATATGGGTGTAGTGTCCTCAAAACATGAAAACATAAACAACAAGTTCATAAAACATATAAATTATCTGCCGCTATTACATCATATATATAATCCATTTTTGAATATCATATTTAATACCATTCTTAAAATAATGGGGCAAATAAACATAATAACATAGTGAGATCATATGCCCAATAAGGTAAAATAATGGAGATATCAATCATAACATAAATATATTGGCATAAGAACATAAAGATAACATTTGAAAATTGTACTCTTCATATTAAAGATAATAATATTAGATCATGGAATAAATCATATATTTTTATAAGACATGAATCATAAGATAATAAAAGAGGCATAAGACATCGAATTATGGCTACACATAAGCATAGAAAATAATTTTCCTAGTAGTCTAGGCTCTTTTCTAATACAATCATAGTGTAATGGGTTCTCTCCCCAAACCATCATTTTCACTTCCATGTCCTACTTTTCAAGTATTTTTTGATCTTATTCTTGGCCCATATTTCCCCTTGGTTTCCCCTCAGTTCCACCATAAAATTTGGAAGCAAATGAGGTTTTTTGGGTGTCAAGAAGAGGATGCATAGTTTGGCCGCACTGTTTAATAAAATGTGAGGAAAAACCATGCGTTGTGGCCAGGTCATTTAATTTTTCTATGTTATTCAAATTTTCCATTCCAAGATTAAACCTGTCTCATCACTTTTCCCCATCCCACTCTATAATCCATGTAAGGCTTACAAGCTCCCACAACCTCTCTTGGAACTGATTTTTGAAGGTACTTTTTGTGGTATAACTACATGATTCTTCAAGTAAATTAATTACTCTCTTGTTCCTTCCATTTTCATTAGGGTTTCTTCCCTCCTTCTTGATTTTCCAAATGTTTAGAAAATATTGTTTCTTACCTAGGTATAGTATTCTGTTTCTTCATTTAATCTTGTGGATTAGAGTTCATTTTCATCCCTTTTTTGTGCGGCAGTGCTGATCTGGATGATTCACATAATGATTTGGGGGTTTCGATATATAAAGTAGGTGTTTATATGTGTAAATATTCTTTATGAGTTATATTTATTTCCTGAACATCCTAGCATGTTTCTTACCAATTTTTTATGTTGAAAAATTTATTTTTGATATAATTGGTTAAGATTCTTGATTCTAAAGGTTTATTTTTGCTTCAAATTGTCTTTCTATCTTATGTAACTCACATGGTATCAATTGGGGTCATATTATAATATATTAAAAGTGATTATTAAATATTTATATGGATTCTAATTCATATTTTTATGTGGTATTGGGGTGAGTTTCTCCTTAAATGTTGGATTTGAAATGGATTTTGTGTGTAAAGACTTGTTTTACTTCATTAAATTGTTTTATGAAAATTTTAAATGGTTTATTGAGTTATAGAAAGGATGAAAAACATATTGGGTACTATTTGGAGTGTGTATGATTCAGAAATGGTATTTTTATGTGCAAATAATAATTTATAACATGTTGATCTTTTTTTATCACGAAGTGGGAAACCAATGTATCTAGGTGGGAGGACTAGTAAAAATATACTACTGATCCGGTTGTGGTATCATCCGTATTTCACTAAGAAAGACTGAAGATGATAACACTGACTAAACTTTGATATTGTTTTGGGACCACTAGTATATCTGGGTTTCCACTCCTAGTGTCTCAGGCATGGTATGGATATTTTTTATGGTTACATATACAATAGGATACGAGGTACCTAGGTGTTAGGCGGAGAAAGAAAGGGAAGTGATGGCAAGAGGGGGGGGGGGTGAATTTCCTTTTAAAAAGAGAATAAGAAATTAAAAATCAAAGTGAAAGTGCAGCGGAAATAAAGGAGGCAAAACACAAAACTTGATAACGGAGTTCGGCCTAAAACCCGGCCTACGTCTCCGCTCCCAACTCAACCGTTGAGAGATTCTACCGCTTTCTTTTCAATGGTTATAGCAAGAAACCCACTAGCCTTTTTACAGGTGAAGGCTAGCTCACCTATTACAGCTTGCTTTTTAATGGTTTGAGCAAGAAACCCACTAGCCTTTTTACGGGTGAAGGCTAGCTCACCTTTGACTCAAGCCTTTTAAAAGGAAAGGCTTGACTAACCTCTTCACACCTTAAAGGTGGTGTGAATACCCAAAAGAAAGGGAGATGAGAAAGGGATGGGGTTTGTAGGCACAAACCCAATTTGATGCTCAAAAATGATAAACAAGAAAAAACGTAATTGGAGAGAAGCCTTGGGTGCCAATGGATGATTGGATTTGAGGACGTGCACTCCCAAGCTTCTATGGTGGTGCTCCTTGGATATGGAAGTTGGTTGGAGCAAGTGGAGTTCCCTTGGAAGAATCCGCCGGAGGTTCGCCAAATGATCAAAGATGTGTCCGTTGGCTTCTGTATGGCTTGGTTAAGTTTCTGGGGCTTCCTAGTCCATTATTTATAGAGGGGGAACCCTCATATGGCCTTTGGAGGTCTTCGGAGCCGTTGGAAAGGGCTTCGGAGCCATTGGGAGGCAAGTGGACCAGCCTGGTCAAAGGCCCAACGGCTAGTTTGACTGGCTCCACCGGCTGACCGGTACAGATCCACTGGTTGGCCGGTGTGTGCAAAATGGAGGAGGGCTCAGGATCAGGCTCCACCGACTGGCCGGTGAGCAGGCCATCGGTTGGTCGGTGCTGAGGCAGTAGCAACCACTGTGCTGGATGGGTGCCACCGGCTGGCCGGTGATGAGGCCACCGGTTGGCCGGTGAGGAGGCAGTAGCAACCTCTTCTTTCTGGGTGCCACCGGCTGGCCGCTGGGGTGACACCGGTTGGCCGGTGGTCTGGACAGAAGGATTCCTTCTGTCCAGGCCTCCATCGGCTGGCCGGTGCTCTTCCATCGGTTGGCCGGTGGACTGAAAATCAGTCCACTTTGGCTTTTTGCCTTCTTGGCCTTCTTGGCCCAATTCCTTGGCCACATGAAATCATGCCTATCATCCAAAAACACTTAAAACAATATTAGAAAAACAAGAGGGTGATTGTGATCATGAAAATAAAACCACGAGGGGTTCGAGAGGTACAACACTAGGGCCCTAAAACTACCTAGTTTCTAGGGGTGTTCCCATGACTAGTTCCCATTGGCTATATTGAACATACCATCGACATAAGGTGTGTTTTGTTGGAAAATTTAGTATCATTTGTGTTTTATTAAAAATTGTACCCTCTTCAAATTTTCACTCTTGAAAACTACTTTCATTAAAAGTTTCACCTTTTAGAAATTGTTCAAGCATTTCTGGTTTATAAAATCCTGCAAGATTTTTGTCTTAGAATGTTTATCACATGGAATATTTTGTGTGGCATCATATAAGTCTTAAAATCACACCCTACTTACATCTTTGGGTATTATTAGACTTGATAATGTTTGATAGAGGTAATGGAAAGGTCCTTGGAGATGGTGTTTTAGGTTGTTAGATATTTTTTTGGGTGTAGTGTTGAAGAGTAGGTTTGGGAATGATGTCCCCTTGTCATGTGGTGGTTCTTGAGTTGGACAGTATACTAATTTTTATTTGCGGACCTCTTGGGATTTTGTTTAAAACTATATATTTCAATTATAAATTTTATTAAAGGCTTGTTTGGATTAAATTTTCATATTCAGTTAATTTATTTTTGTTGGTTGTTTAATGATTCTAAACTCAGGTAAATAATTTCCAAAAAATTATTTGCACTCGGGCATGTGTTCCAGCCTATGGGGATAAAGAAATCCCTTAGGGTTATGCCGCGGACCATTTTAGGGACTGGTTTGGATAGATACCAGATCTGGTTAATGAAAATATGGTATCAGAGTAGGTTAAGCACTTTGGGCCATATTAATTGGAATGAGTCTGGTTAGACCGGAGCTAGGACTGTCAGGGATCAGATTTTTGGATGTGAGTAGGGTTCCGGTCTTCCACCTGTTCTCATAGACCATGATTCTCTAAGGGATGTTGGGGTTGTTTGTTTTACATCCCTTCCAAGTGGGACATACGGGCTACATACTGCACATGAACATTGTTTGGGGGTTAAGTAGTTGTTTATTTCATTAATGAGATGAGTTTCTTTTATTTATATTCTATGTTATTTTTGATATTTTTTATAATTTTTGTACTAATGATTTCTCTTGTGACTTTTTCCTTTGGTAGAAAAATGCCTCCAAGAAAGCTTATATGAACACACATGAGGAAGCTGGAAAGATTTCTCTCTCACAACTTGATCACAGGTTGGTAGAAGATATTATATGGGCTCTCTAAACAATAAGATAGGGTGAATATCCTAATTGTGCTTCTTCTTCATCTAGAGAAGATGATTCTTGTCCGAAGAACGACAAATCCTAGGAGTTTCTGAAGAACAAGCCTCCTACCTTATGAGTTTTCACATAACCCCATGAATAATAGGAGTGTCTTGAGAAGATCGAGGGAATTTTTGAGTTCCTTAACACCCCTGAAGAGGTCAAGGTGAAATGTGCATCATTTCTATTAGAGGGTCCCAGCTATTGGTGGTGGGAATCAGTGCTTCAAGCTAGGAAGCAAGAGAAGATGAGATGGAAGCAAATCAATGTTATCTTTAATGACCATTATTTCTTTGATTTATTGAGTTATTTTAGATCCTTGGAGTTTATAGATATCATTCAAGGGGCCTAGTTGGTAATGGAGTATGCCAATTGCTTTGCTGACCTAGTCTGATATTCCCCCAAGAGAGTATCTAATGAGCATATGAATGCTCAGAGGTTTCAAAAGGGTTTGTGATTGGAGATCTTTTTTCAGGCATTTCAAATCAACCTGAAGACTTATTCTAATGTGGATGACCATGGTTTTATTGTATATATTGACCATAAGGGAAGGCCTCGTTCCTTTGGGGAAATGTCAATATTGTACAGTGGCAGTTCATTCTAGAAGAAGAGGGTACATGATGAGTAAGGAAAGAAAGGTGGTAGAAACTTAGTCCATCCTTGTAGAAAGACTTCATCTGTGACTTCTGTAGTAGGTTCTATTATGTTCCATCAATACGGGAAGACATGGAACATTCTACCTACATGTACATCTCCTCATAAGACATATATTCAATATAGAATTATGGGGAACGTACAAAAAACTTTATTTTGTGGAACACCCATATCAGAGTGGGGTAGGATCTATGGCTTCGAGGGGAGTATCAGTTCATTCGGAGGTGACAAGGATGGTGGGATATCGATTTGGTGGTCATGGAGATAGAACCAGATCATCTTTTGGCTAGAGCTAAATTTGGGAATATTCGTTGAAAGTGTTTTTTCTTAGGAAGGGATCATGAAATCTAATGCTATGGATCAGCTACTAGCTAGGTTGGATGCAGGACCTTCAAAATTTTGATTTAACTTCTTGATTGTATATTCCATTGTAGCTATCCTCATTGATACTAGTTCTTATTTTCTTTTATCTCTACCCATCTTATGAATCTTCTAAACTTACCAACTGAGCTGATGCCTTTTTAAATGGAGTTGGTAACACCATTGGGTAAGAAGAATGAGAAAGGTCTCAAGTTCCCATTGTGTGTGCCTTCTATGTCAAGGGTTGAGATGGAGTGGGATTTCCTAGTCTTAGATATGGAACTTTTCAATGTAATCCTTACAATGTACTGGCTTGTGTTTTTTTAAGAACATATCAATTTATATAAGCGATGACTGAGTTTCATGGTACCTAATATCCATCCTCATGTATTTTTTGGGGATTGGAATACTTATTCAAGTTGTACGATACCCCCTCTTCTAGAGTTTGAAAGTATTTAATTTCAGTTATCATCGCTCATGTTGGAGGATGGTGGTGGTACTCCTAGGGGAGGATTACCTCCTTTAGTGGATGAGTTCCCAGAGGAACTTCCTGATGTTTTTTGGGATTCCCCTCATAGCGAGATGTGGTGGTCTCTATTAAATTAGAACTGATAACACAACCAATGTCTATTCCCTTATATTGCATTCCCCCCACCGAATTGAGGTAATTAATGATACATCTAGATTATTTACAATCCAATGGGTTAATTCTCCTGAGTGTCTCTCCTTGGTCCACTTTTGTTCTATTCACAAAGAATGCTGATAGATTTCTCTAGTTGTGCATCGATTATAGGAAGCTGAATAATTTAACCATTAAGAATAAATAACATTTTCCCCAAATGGTGGATTTTTTCAACCAAATTATGGGTTATAATTGGTTCCCTAAAATAGACTTACATTTGGGTTACCACTAAATCATGGTGAGAGAAGCAGACACCCCAAAAACAAATTATTGATGTAGGTACGACCAATTTTATTACGTGGTCACACCTTTCGAATTGAAAAATTCTCAAGTGGTTTTTATGTATCTCATGAATGGGGTGTTCCACCAGTATCTCGATTACTTTTTGCTATATTCGTTGATGAAATAATAGTTTGCTTCAGATCTGAGGAAGAGAATGAGCATCATTTTTAGATTGTGTTGGGAACTCTATGAAATCATTTCATTTATGAGAATCATTCAAAGTGCGCCTTCTCGATTAGATAAGTGATGTTTCTAGGCCACATGATTTTAGATTAAGAGGTTTCAGTGGATACCAAGAAGATCAGTGCAGTTATGTCATAGGAATAGCTAAAGAATGTTTTTGAGATAAATATTTTTCATGTCCTGGTGAGTTATTTTGGGTGATTTTTTTGGGATATCTCATGGATTTCTTCCTCTATCACCACACTCACCTGGAAAGGGGTGAAGTTTGAATGGATCCTAGAGTTCTAGGAATCATTTTAGTAGTCTGAGAGATTGTTGACTCCCACACTTTTGTTGATCTTTCTAGATTCTAAGAAGGGATACGTGTTTTATTTAGATGCTTTTGGTATGGTCCTAGGGTGTGTTATTATGAAATACAATCATGTATTGGTTTATGTTTTTCATAAAATCAGACTTCATGAGATGAATTACCTGACCCATGACCTGGATTTAACCGCGGTGATGCATTTCTTAAATACATGGTGTCATTATATTTTTTGGGGAGAAATTTGTGGTCTATTATAACCATAAAATAAAAGCCTACATATTCTCACAAAATGATTTCAACTTGAGGTAGCACTGTTGGATCGAGTATTTGTATGGGTTCAACTTTGATATCATATATACCTGGGTAAGGGTAATGATGTGGATGAAACCTTTTATAGAAACATGCTAGTGCATGCTTCAAGGATGTCTAGGGATGAGTGGACTCGGAGGGGGCTCTTTTCCATGATGAAGCTAGAGACCAAAGAGCACATTATGGGCATGTTCTTGGAAATTGGTTAATTAAATCCTTTTCTTATAGAGTTTATTCAGTGGTCTATGCAGTTTATTCATGGTGGGGAGACTTTTTTCTGATCGTTCTTCATCTCATGAGTGGATATTCTGCTTCAAGGGCCATGTAGTGGTGACATTTTCTATGCAGAATGTGGTGATGCAGGATACCCACCAGTGTTAGTGGGATGTCCATCATGGTGATAGCTAGATGTATTATAATGGTCTTCAATAGTTTTGGTAGCCAGGTATGATATGATACATATCTAACTTTATATTGAGATGTTATACATGTCAGCAGGCAAAGGTGGATCATCAAAGGCTCTGTGGTTTACTTCAGTCATTACCCATACCTACCTAAAAGAGGGATGAGGTCACAATAAACTTCATTATTGACTTTAATCATACACCTCGAAAATGGAATTCCATCTAGGTGGTGATTTTATGTATGACCAAATCAACCCACTTTATTCCGATTATAGATACAACTAAAGTGGATGAGTTGGGAAGATTATATATTCAAAAGGTGTTCATACATCATAGGGTGTCGTCAGAGATTGTTTCTAATAGAGACCCACACATTACCTCTCCATTCTGGGAAGAAATTCAAAGTACATTGTGGTCATAGATCAAAATGAGCACTGTACACCATCCTTAAATGGATGGTTAGTTAGTGTGGGAAAATCAGATTTTAGAGAACATGATTCAGGTATTTATATTTTATTTTTAAGGATCGTGGGATAACAATTTGAGATTAGTCGAGTTCTCTTAATATAATAGTTAAAAATTATTTATTTGAATGTATCCTTTTTAGGTGACCTATGGTCGGCCATGTTGGTCTCCTTTATGTTTGGGTGAGGTTGGTGAGACCTCACTTTTGGGAACCATCCTTGTGCAAGAAACATTTTACAAAGTCAAGTTGACCAGGCCATGGTTTTTGAAAACTCAAAGTCACCAAAAATCTTATCATGATAATATATTTCAAGATCTTGAGTTTTTTGTGGGTAATGAGGTGTTCTTGATAGTTTCCCCTCGTTTGGGTCTTCTTCATTTGGAGAAGAAGGTAAAGATGGTATTGAGGTTTTTCTGCCCTTTTGAGATCTTTGAGTGTATTGGAAAGGTGGAATATAGGTTCGACATTCTTTATTAGTTGACATCTATTCATGACGTATTATATGTCTCTTGATTTAATAAGTACAACCTGGATCCTTCCCACATGTTGAATTGGGAAGAGTTGGAGATAGAGCCTGATTTATTAGTGATTGAACAACCTGTGTGATAGTGGATTTCTAAGATAATGTGATTTGGGGGAAGTATATTCTACTGGTTTGGGTCCTTTGGAATCATGGTAATGGTGTACACGAGACATGGTAGTGGAAGTCATGGGTTGAGCAATAGTACCCATTCTTATTTTCCCATCAGGCTTCAGGTTGACTTTTCGAGGTGAAAAGTTTTTTCGGTTGGAAGAATTGTCACATCCATTTAATTTTTTAAATGTTTATTTCTCTTTTATTCTTGGAATTTATTTCCTCCAAGATTAACCCAGGGTTACCACATGAAATTTAGAAGAAAAGGAGGGTTTCTGGGTGGCCAGAACAGGCCACATGGTTTTGCCGCATGATTTACTAAAATGTGTGGAAAAACCATGCCCACTGTCTATCTCATTAATTTTTTATTTTATTCCAATTTTGACCTTCTAGGATTAAACCACTATATCCCCTTTTATCCCCCATTCAATATTATCATCCATGAAGGGATTATAATCTCCCTAAACCTCTCTTGATACTCATTTTTTGAAGGTATTTTTGGTAATGGAACTTCATGAATCTTCAAGTAAGTGAATTTTTATCTTTTCTAATTCCATTTTCCTTAGAGTATCTTCCCTAATTCTTGAAGTTCCAAATTTCAAGAAGCATGGGTTCCATACCTAGGGTATCATTTTTTTTTCTTGGTTTAATTTTATGGATTAGGGTTTGTTTTTATTCTCTTGTGGTGTGGCAGTGGTGTGGTTGAAGTGTCACACAATGATTTGGGGTTTTTAATATATATGGTAGGTTCTTCCATGTTTATTAATTTTTTATGAGTTATATGCATAAATTACCTTTATATAATGTTTCTTACCTATTGTGTTTGGTGGGAAAATTATTTTTGATAGAATTTGTTAAGCGTTTGATTCTAAAGAGGAATTTTTTCTTCCAATTGTGTGTTTTTCATGTGTAACTCATGTGGTATCATTTGAGGGAAATTTATAATATATGAAAATGGTTTATTTGATTTTTATAGTGCTAAAAATTCTTTTTTGATTTTCTATTGGGGTGCATTTGGCCTTGAAAGTGGGTTTTGAAATTTATTTTGTGGGCAACACATTGTTTTACTTCTTGAAAGTTTTTTATAAAAATTTTAAATGGTTTATTGAGTTACAAAAAGTGTGAAGAACTTGTTGGGATCTGTTTTGTGTGTGTATGATTAAGAAATAGTATTCTTATGTGAAGATGTTATTTTATGACATGTGTAACTTGTTTGAGCACAAAGAGGGGTACTCAAGTATCTAGGTGGTTGGTCAAAGACAAGTATTCTACTGATCTGCTAGTAGTATCATACATGTTTCACATAGAAAGTTTGATGATGAAAATACTATAAAAACCTTGATTACGTTGCGGAACAATAGGATATTGGGGTTCCCCTTGTACAAGCTCTAACACGAGAAGGATATTGGTTATGTTTACTTATACACTGATATATGACGTACCTAGGGCCCCACAACTGGCTAGTGCATAGGGGTGTTCTTGTGACTAGTTCACATTGGCTATATTGTACTTACAGTTGAAATATAGTGTGTTTTGTTGGAATATTTAGTATCATGTGTGTTTTGTTAAAAAGTATACCTTCTTAAAGTTTATCTCTTGAAAACTATTTTCATTAGAAGTTTCACCTTTTAGAAGTTGTTCTAGAATTTCTTATTTATAAAAACATACAATATTTTTGTTTTAGAATGTAAATCAAATGAAATATTTTGGGTGGAATCCTATTGGGATTAGTCTCGTACCCAAAATACACCATTGGGTGTAAGTAGACTTGATAATGTTTGTCGTAGGTAAGGGAAATGTCATTGGAGATGGAGTTCGAGTTGTTATCATCTTTTCCGGGTGCAGTGTTGCGGATATGGTTTGCGAGTGATGTCGCCTTTATATTTGGTGGTTCTTGATTCATTGTTTCCACTCACTTTGTGTTATTTACCTCTTAGGGGTTTTAAGCAATTTATTTAAATTAGGAATTTTATTATTATTTTTTTGTATTTAATTTTCATATTCAGTTTATTTATTATTTTTGGTTGTTTAATGATTCTAGACTGGGGTAAATAATTCCCAAACCATTATTTATGTTATACAGGAACTTGTGCCATCCCATGGGGATACAGAACACCCTTCAGGATATGCCATGGACTGGGTAGGGTGTAAGTTTACATAGTTACCAGAACTGGTTCTTGACAATCATAGTTGTTGAGGCTCACTCTCAAGACTATCATCACTAAAAAAATCCCCTTATACCACAGGGTCCACATCTTCTTCCATTCTAGTATCACTTAACCAAGTTCAATCCTCATTCCATTACTATCGTAATCAACATAATTCAAACCCTTTGTAGTCATTTGTTACTGAACTGAGTTCACTCCCCATTCTAGTCCTGTTTTATAAACTATGTTCACTTCTAATTTCTGTCATATCTTACTGAACCATGTTCAATTCCTTTTTTAGTCCTATCAATATCATGAGATATAAATCATTGCCCAATGTATTTGATCAAGACAAAAGTCCAACCTATCAATGGTTATAAATTTATCACTATCCCTATTTATAAATTAACCACCATTACATAATGATAACAATACATATGTGTTCTAAAAGAACATTATTCATTCATCATATCAGAAACAATGTTAAAAAAGGTGTTTCACAAAAATTTCATCCTAACATTACTCATGGGAAAGAAATGTGATTCATAAATATCATTCCATCATAAAAATTAAACAAACATAAAAAAATAATGATATTATCATTGAATAATATCCCTCCTAAATCAAATTTAACATCAAATTATGATATCTTAGATGGAAAATAATTTTGAAATATCAGTTGAAATAATAATTTGATAAAAAAAATATTTCCATTATCAAACAATTTATTTTAAAATGAGAAACCAAATTATAATGATTTTTGTATTTGTAAATAGACATATAATCTTTATTATATATAAAATCATTAATTTTTCGTGAAGAAGGGAAAATATTCTCATGTTGAAGATGTTAAAAAACATTCCTTTCATATTTTTGTCAGAAATTTCCCAATGAACATCATCCTAAAATGAAAAAATGAATCTATTAGAAATATTTTGAAAAAATTAGAACATGAGTAAAAATGAAACTAAAAATATCATGCAATAATAGTAAAAAAATTGGACTTTTTTTTGAAAATATGGACATTAAAGATAAATAGAGTTCTAAATAAATTTTTTAAAAGAGAATTTTTGAAATAAAGTCCCTTATAAATATCATATCATTGGTGTGAGCATCAATAAAATGAATCAATTATGTTTATTAGGTGTAAATGAAAATAAAATAACTGTAAGTAAAACAAAATATAATAAAAATTCATTTCACCCATAATCTTATAATTATGTAATAAATGAAGTAGAATTTTAACCCAAATAATGGGAATTGGGGTAAGAATTCCCTTCCAACTTTGTAATAAATCCAATATTATACCAAATAAAAGTAATAATTACCAAATGAAACATTTAAAACCACTGATATAATGGTATTAATTATATGATATATCAATTTTTATTATATAAATTACACATAATATATATGTGTTTAATAAGTCATATATATCACAAATGTAAAAGTGAGAAGAGAAACTCCTAAATCACGCTTCCCTTTAGTTTTGTGTACTTTTACCTCATGTTTAATGGTCTGAATAATGTTATTAATCCATTCCATATCTATAATAATATTTATAATACCTTATGTGATAATTTTATAATATCTAACCACACATTAATCAATAAAATTTCATTATTTTCATTATTTTGGGTGGGTCTATTCCATGGTTTCTTGATTGTTTAATTTGTGTATATTTATTGATTTTGTGATAAAATGTAGATAAAACACTATAAATTAAATGAATTTTTATCTATTAACTTATATATGTTAAAAATTTCCCATATATCAATTTAGTTTCTAATGTTTTGATGATTCAATTGATAAAATGTTAATGATAAATGTTTAGTTTATTTTGGTGATTTTTCAAAACATCTTGAACTAGTTTCATTAGATTTAATATTATATGTTCATATTAGATAAAGAACAATAAATAGGTTATAATATGCATTTTAAAACATTATTAATCATAATAATACTTTTATTACCAAACTTAATGGTGGTATTTGAAAACAAAAAATCATTATTCCTAGATATGATTAACCACCAAAATTTGGACAATGGTTTAATTTATATGAATAATATAATGTAGTAAAAGGGGTGTATATAAAATATTCCATTACAAACATATAATTTAATTATATACATGATAATAGACTTATTAATCTTGAATTTATGAATGGGTGAGGAGAAGGTATAAAAACTAAAAAATTAAGAGAGCCTGTTCGGGAAAATGACCTCTTGAATGTAAAATCCTTGAAGGACCCCTTAAGGAGCATGGAATTTGTCATTATATGAGACCAAAATAATAAATACATGTAGATATTGGGAATAATAGGTATCATAAATGGTTTGAAAAGATTCAAGTTTTGTGAGGATAATGGGGGTTGTATTTATAATTGAGGTGTGTTTTTAATTATTAAATAATGATTATTTTATATTCAAAGCCAACAAACTTTTTTTGGCATTAATTCCAATGAAATTTGATGCTAGTTAATGTTTTAAAGGATTTTTTAGCTATATAAACACATCAAATACAATTTTTTTAGTTTTTAGGTATTTTAAGCTTTTACCTTTTTATTTTAACTCGCTAAATTAATTTCTATATACTATAATAAATCTTTTGTGTAACATCTCGTCTTGACTAACTAGTAAGATAGTAGCATGAGTGGTGGGTCACATGGCCTCAAGCATGTCTCCCCATACACCAGTATCTTTTGACTCACAGTGAGGGTCTCTGGTGGTGATAGTGGGGAGACTCTACCCTCTTATTAGAGTAGTAAAACAATACAATAAAAATAAATACTAGACAAAAGAGAATGTAATAAGCAAATGAAATAAAAGTAGCAGAAGAATAATATAATTATCTAAATAAAAATAGATACCAAACACCAAATTATTGAAAGGAATGTATGATATATGATGCTAAAATAATAAGAAGTAATAATTAAAATAATAAATACAATTTAATAAAGTATAAATTCCCAATCACTAGATTCTGGAGCACCCTGATCTCCTGCTCGATCTTATACTCTTGACTCATAAGTACAATCACACAACAACAAGTAAGGTCCAAGGTCAAAAAAACATAAGGTCTAAACATGTACCTTAGTGAAATGGTGTCCTGAGTATGATGTGAAATATAAATATCTATAGGCCAGCACCCACAGTGTCTATCCCAGTCCCTTTTGTGAATGTTAAATTATGTAGTGTGTAGGTCATATGAAACAATAAACATTACTAAAATAATAATACAGGTCTACTATGGTTTATATCACACACCTTTCCAACTCTACCCACTTTGGATTACTTCAAAAAATAATGTATGACTAGTAAATACATATATATATATTATAATACATATATATAGTTTAGTTATATATTTCATCCACCTATATGATCCAAGTGCATGTGGAACTCCAAATGGCCATATACCAAGAATAATAGTGCTGGATACACTAGGATGTAGTGCACATGTCCATGACAGGTCTATTGATCCTAAAAGATCCACCGGTATGGTAAATTCCCTACATACCCATAGAGTGAGAGATTACATACTACATCACTAAGGATAGAGAGTGCGTACTCCATGATAACACTCTGAGATGGAATGTGGCACTCAAAATCCATTCAACCATATAATAGTTATTGTGTGAGATGCCATACTCAACAAGTCCTGACCCCCTCCCAACAAGGTGTACCACTCATGGGAAAAAAATTTGAGAAGGGAAATAGTGACCCCCCGACTCCCACATCTAGTAGGGCCCAAGTTATCAACTAGAACCGAGGGTATAGTAAACACACAAATGGAAGGCATTACCCTCTAAAAGAACACATACGAAAGAGATAGATAAGATAGAAACCAACCAACTCCAACTCAGATGCCAATATAAATGAAATTCCAAGTACACGTATGTATTTCTTGAAAAAATAATACTACTGAAAGGGGAAAACTACAAGTACAAAAAAGAAATTAAAAACAATAGCAACCATGAAGCCCAAACAGCTCCTATAATGCCAAGCTAGTATAAACTAGCTTAATCTCCAACCAGCTCCAAGTAGTCTAAAAAACTTTTTATATAAACATATGGTGAGTATAACAGTATAATCAGTAGGATCATCCCTAATGCCTCTCGACCAACAGTAAAGAAATCATGCTAATGCACAGTGAACAACAGGTGAAACCAACTCGTCACCTAAAAAGGCATACTATGTTCGCAACCTCATCATGGCTACTCTCACCTTGTAATGCATACAAGAGTATATAATATAATAAAGAATATAAAGGGTACCCCTCTACTACTTCCCCACTTTTTTTCCGTTTTCCCCCAACGTCGCACGTCCTAGGAATCTCTATCCAAAAAGGCTTTCCCAGAGACACCTGGGAAAAGAACCACAACATGAAACTCGTGAAAAAAAACACCATGTCCACGTATTCAAAGTAACCAGGTAGTTTTTGGGAGCCACCAAATATTTCATAACGTGTATCATATATCGGGTATTAAACCTCAAGCCATTATAACCCATACAATAAGTATGGATCCTCAAGCCATCATAGCCTATACACGTTACACCTATAGTAGTCCATAAGAAAATATATCCAGAATATATGTGTGTGAATAACTAGAAGCCATTACATCCATCAACACACATATATGGTGAAAAATAACCTATGTGCCTACCAGCACAAGTAACTAACAAGAGAAGATAGCAGGGCCAATGGGGGTAGTAAGTAATCCAACCTCCCATTGGAATGATGGGGAAAACACCCCCAGGGCTCAGAATCCCTGGGATTTCAGTTTCCCTAACTGATGGGGTGGAGTAGAATATGGAAACACAAAATGTTTAGAACATATTAATTCTCACAACCACACTATGGGAATAACATAGTCTTAGACTCAACTATAACTAACGTCTCTCAGACTCTCGACTACCACATCTAAGACTAGGTATCCAATGAGCACACAACCATTTAAAGAGCTTTAATACATTACTTCATTCCATTTTTATCTGTTTCACTTTATGTAAAGTAATTATTTAAACATTAATTAACCATCAAATATTTCCACATTATATTTCATTAGAATCACACCCAAATCCCACTTTTCCTTCAAATTGAAACATCAGCATTGCATCCCAGCAAGATCTAACACCATGGGCTAACATCATTTAATCAATAATATGTTAAAAAAATTATTACCTTCCCATATTCTCAAGAATTCTATTAGAACATTCTAATCTAATAAACACATGGGGGATCAACACGGTGAGTAGATGAACTACCCGTCAAGTCTTTTCCACCTATAGCAAGAGCGTAGAACCATCCTCCCTCAGGAAGCTAAACACGGAAAGCACGTGGCATACCCTGCGCGTCTTTTCCCCTTTTTAAAATGAGGGTAAGTAAGACCAGATGCCTTGAAAAGTGGGGAAGGTAAAGCAAATAAACAACCAACAAGATCATCAAGCATCCAAACATTCACATCCAACTCGTTCCATCATCCTCGATGTCCTCTCCGACACCCACATGCATAAATTGATTCGTCTCACCACTCTAGGATTCAATTGATGCCACAACCAGTAGGCCTCCCTACCCCCACAAATAACAATATCCATCTAGGATCAAATCACCACACAAGCAGTAGGAAAACAAGCATCATATCAATTGGGCTATTGGCCCTTAAACAAGCGATATGGTAACTCAGAACCCTACAAAGAATTATCTTTTATCAAAAAAATAGTTCTTTAATCCATCTTATATTAACTAATTTAATATTTGTTGGTTCAAAATTTGGGAAACATAAATAGTAAGATATCATAAATAATTAAACATGATTTCTACTCCAATTTGATTAATAAGAAATTACAACAAGAAGAATCAGATTCATTTAAATGCCTCTTTATCTTTATCCAAATAATCATCAATTAATTATGGCTTTAATTTATTTACCAATTTAAATAAAGAATGAAAAGATAAAGAGAGTAAGAATATATATCACACTATTTAGGAAAACAAGAGGCAATAACATAAGATTGATATCAATTTATTTAACTGGTTCAAATAGTTATTATGCCAATTTTATTATGATCTAGTGGGAAAAAACATGCTAACTATACAGTTTCATGTAAAATAAAAGAGAAGAAAAGAATCCCCTACCTCATATGGTTCTGGGCGTTCTGTATATGAGAACGAGCCACACAACGGGTTATAATCTCCTCCCCCCGTGACAATTGTATCCACTTGAGGATGCAGAGACACCACCACACCAGTCAACACCCAAGTAAAGTCCATTAAGAGCATGAAGATACCATTCCATAAAGGGTAAGGATACATAGAAAGAGATGAACCTGAAATAATGACCATAGATCATACCTTATATCAAATATTGATCGATACTATTCGGTTGCATCAAAATAGAGTGGAACTACACCAAGGAGGAAATCTTGATCACACAAATCCTATAGGAAGGAATGGAAGGTTCGAGCATCTCACACTCGAGAACAAGGAGGAAGGATTGTGGAGGAATATATCTCATTCTTTTAGAGGATTTAACAAATCAGTGGTATAAGATACGCTAGATTTTCCATTTAAAGAGGATCACATTAAACCATGCCTTTTGATAAAGTAAAAACATCATGAGCCATAGGAAATTTAATATAGGAGTTACGACCTTGGAATTGGCCTTAGAGTCCTTAAAACAAGGATTTAAATACATTTTATATCAAAGGGGAAAAACTTTAGGAAGCTAGAAAACTGTTCATGAACACAATATTTGGAAAAGGAAAAACTCTTTTCATGAACCTCACCGTTGGAACCTCACCATTCTGGAAACACTTTTCATGAACCTCGCTGTTGAATCCTCACCATTAGAACCACACTGTTCTAGAAACACTATTCATGAACCTCGTTGTCGAAACCTTAAAGTTGGAGCCACGCCATTCTGGAAACATTTTTCATGAACCTCACCATTGGAACCCCACCATTGGAACCTCAACCTTTTGGAAACAATGTTCATGAACCTCACTGTTGAAACCTCACCATTATGAAAACACTATTCATGAACCTCACCACTGAAAACTCACTGTCCTGGAAACACTATTCATGAACGTCATCGTTGGAACCTCACCATTAGAACCTCATCATTCTGGAAACACAATTCATTAACCTCACCATTGAAACCTCACCATTGGAACCTCACCATTGAAACCTCACCATTGGAACCTCACCGTTCTAGAAATACTGTTCAAGAACCTCAACGTTGAAACCTCACCTTTCTAGAAACATTGTTCATGAACTCAATATTTGGCAAAGAAAATAGGTTATCATTAGAACCTCACCATTCTAGAAACACTATTCATGATCTTGAAATTTGGAAAAGGAATGAGGTTACTATTGGAACCTCACCATTCTGGAAACACTGTTCATGAACTCAGATTTTGGAAAAGCAAAGAGAGGTTACCGTTGGACCCCACCATTGGAACTATTCTCATAAGCCCACTAATGAAACTGTTCACATAAGGCTACCATTTCACTGTTCACCTATGTTTACCATCGTACTGTTCATAGAACAGGATATCTAGAAAAGTGTTGGGGATAAGTCACCTTAGCCTCCTGGAACACCTCAGACACAAGATTTTTGCAAAGGAATGGACCATAGTGGTCCGGGCCATTACATCATATACCTCTCAAAACATTCTCATCCTCGATAATTCAAAACCAACCTAAATGGAAACAAAACAGAATCCCGAACAGCCACCCATCAAGATACCTCTCAAAATAGAGAAAACCACAAGAATCAACCAATGAAATCCATCTCCTAAACACGAATGGTCTACAGCCACAAAGCGAATGTCGTTACAAGAAAAGTGTTAAACATCAAAAAACTCTAGGTACTAAGCACGTATCTGCGACTCACGTCCCCTGGTACTCTCCTCCATGACACCATGTTTTATCAAGACATGAACCAAGTGGATTGAATGCCCACACAATACCTTACCTTTGTGGTCTTGTATCTCCACATGTCACTCCTCAAGGGTCGCATCATTATCAACATCGATCTCTCCCCAATCGATGATGTGAGAGTCATTGTGATGATAATGACAGAGCTGTGACACATGAAAAACATCAGGTATCCAACTCACCTATGGGTGAAGTGGTACTCGATACTCCACAGCTCCTACATGAGCTAACACCTCTAAGGGCCCAAAAAACTGGTGGGAAAGCTTACTCTCATGACCAAACCTTAACTTCCCACAATGGGGAGTCACCTTCAGAAATAAGTGATCCCTAAAATCAAACTCTAAGGGTATCTTCCTTTGATTAACATATGATTTCTAACGATCATGTGTTGTATTCATCCTCTCATGAATCACCTAAACCATCTCTATTGTATTATGCACTAGTTCCGATCCAAGAATTACTGACTCTCCGACCCCAGTCCAGCACAACGGAGAATGGAAAGTCTGGCTATATAAGCCATAAAATGGTCCCATACCGATGGTGGAGTGAATACTATTATTGTAAAAGAACTCTAGAAACGGTAAGTTCCTCATCCACGATCTTCCAAAATCAAGGACACAAGAGCGTAACATGTCTTCAAGAGTCGGGATGGTTTACTCTGTCTGACCATATGTCTAAGGATGAAAGACAGTGCTAAGACATAACTATGATCCAAAATAAATCTGGAGACCTCTCCACACCTTAGAGGTAAAATGAGGATCTCAATCAGAAATGATAGTCCTTGGAACTCCATGAAGTCTCACCACCTCTTCCAGATACTGCCTCGACAAAAATTCCACTGAGCTTTACTCCATGATTTCTATGAAGTGAGTAGATTTTGTTAAATGATCCACTACAACCAAAATAGTGTCATGTACTCCCTGATCTCGAGTTAAAACAGTAACAAAGTTTATAAATATGTCCTACCACTTCCACTAGGGAACATCTAATGGCTGGAGAAGACAACCAGGAACACGGTGTTT
The DNA here is from genome assembly GCA_963277665.1 of Viscum album. Lineage (NCBI taxonomy): Eukaryota > Viridiplantae > Streptophyta > Magnoliopsida > Santalales > Viscaceae > Viscum > Viscum album. Next base: position 273,284,909 of record OY728165.1, on the reverse strand, counting down.
GGCTTTCACCTTCTAGAAGACCAAACATCGAGACATAAACTCTGCAACTGCACGCTTCAGCCCAGGCCACCAAAACTAGATCCTCAGGGCTCGGTACTTTTTTTCACACCAGGATGCACTGCTAAAGTAGAATTGTGGAACTCTCTAAGAATGGTCTCGCACATCATCAAAGGAACAAATATCCTTCCATGATACAACACTCGGTGCTATTCATCATCTGACCAACCATCAAGGGACTTTCCAAAAACAACTCAGTCTCTCCAGACCTCTACCTCTAGATCCCCCAACTAGGACTCTTCCACTTGCTACACTAGAGATGATTGCACCATCATCTAGAAAAAGAAACCTCATCCCCCAACGTCTCCCATATCAAGAAGTAATGCTTGAAGTTATTCCATTACTCTCTTAGAGTCACCATATTCACTCACTTAATCAGTACGTGACTTTTGACTCAGTGAATCAACTACAATATTATCCTTTCTAGGTGTTTATGATATTTTCATGTCGTATTCCTATAATAAATCCATCCAGCAACATTGGCGTATGTTCAAGTAACTCTTGGAGAAAACATACCTCAAACTCTTATGATCGATTAAAACCACAAAGTTCTCTCCAATGAGGCAATGTCTCCATAAATCTAGAGAAAACACCACGACTGAAAACTCAATATCATGGGTGGAATAGTTACATTCATGGGGATGTAACTACTAAGACCCCTAAGAAACAACTAATCTATGCTGCATCCAAACACAACCTAATCCCAGATGCAAATCATTTCAAAAAACATCAAACTGAACTCATTCTTCTTGAATAAAAAGAATAAGATCACTTACTAACTTCTCCTTTAGATACTTGAATGCTACATGAAACTGATTAGTCTATATGAAAACCTCTTCTTTCGGGGTCAAAGCTGTCAGAGGAGTCGCAAATCAAGATAAATCAACTAAGAACCTCCTGTAGTAGCTTACAAGACCAAGGAAACATCGCACCTCTGACACTCTCTTGGGAGATTCCCAAGACAAAACTACATCTATCTTCGATATATCCACATCTACTCCCAATTGGGACACAACATGCCCCTCGAAACGGACTTATCGATCCTAAATCTCACACTTCGATAACTTATCAAATAGTTGATGTTGATGAAGAACTCTCAAAATGGCGTGTAGATTCTCTGCATCTTCCTCCTCAGATGTGGATTACACAAGGATATCATCGATGGAAACAACAATGAACTTGTCCAGGAACTCACAAAAAATAGCGTTCCTCAATCCCATGAACACGGCCACAAAATTTTTCATGTTGAACGGCATTACAACGAACATATAATTCCCATGATGACAACATAAAGTAGTCTTCGATATATCCTCATCCTTCACACACATCTGATGATATCCTGACCGCAAGTTTATCTCGTAGAACCCACTTTTACCTTTCAATTGACCAGATAAATCATCAATACATGGAAGAGGATTGAAATTATTCACTATCACTTTGTTTAAATGATGATAATCGACACACAACCAGAAACTGCCATCAACCTTCTTCATGAACTTAATTGGTGCACCCCACGATGTCGAAATTGACCAAACAAAACCACACTATAATAGACCATGAAGTAATATATGTAACTCACATAACTAATAATGGGTCATCTTATATGGATACATAGATATAGGAGACGCTTTTGGTTATAGATCGATCCCAAACTTGATCTCTTGTCGAGGGGGTAATGTTACCACCTCTTCTAGAAAGACATCGGGGTACTCTTCTATGAACATAAGAAACACCAACTGTTGAACCTCCGAAGAACTTAGTATGAGATTAGCCATCATGGATGATAAGGACAGAACATGCCTCTGACCCATTTGAGGGTCTCGCCCGCCAACGAACACCACTGGCTCTCTATCCGCATCAAAGAACACAACCTACCTCCTAAAGCAATCCACGATAGCCTTCTCTAAATACAACCAATACCTGCCAAGGATGTTATCATATGGTTGTATTCATAAACATATGAAATCTCCCCAGGAGCGGTGATGCCCCAAAATTAAATCGATGTCTCTATATACTTCAAACAAGTCAGCTCGGCCTCCAACTATCGTAGTCAACACTAAGGGAACAAGAAGCCTCTCTACCTCATGTCCCAAAGCATGGATAAGGGTTAGTGATATGAAGGAGTGTATCACTCCTAAATCAAATAAAGAATACACTAAGGTAGAAAACAAGAAAAGGGTAACTCAAACAATATCTGGTTCTCCTGAAGCTGGAAACACTAAAGCATGAAGATGAACACAACTTCCTCTATGGAATATCTGACCCAGATGACAACCACCACCACAGCCACGCTATGCTCTCTGAGGATGGGGAGAGTTACGGGGCTGTCCTCTAACTGCCCCATCTACCCTCTGCTTATCTAAGGCTGGTTCAACCTACTGCTGCTTCCTTGGAAGGAACTGCCTCAACGGAGGAACCAGGAGCGGAAAACCTACTACACGATGACTTCTCTGAAATTTCTATCACTCTCTCTATTTATAAACTCAACCACCACAAGAAAAACAAGTTCCTGATTCTTTTTCATAGTCCTGAGGGCCGCCGCCCCTAGAGAAATGAGATGTTGAGGGCTAAGACCTACCCCCGGATGAACGGAAACCCTACTGCCCTGAAAATAGGGAAACCCGAACCATAGCTCTACTTCATGAGGAATCATGACGACTCCCCTCTAATGATAATCCTATTCTTTCCAATGTCCCCTCGACAACCTCTACCATTTCAAACACCTCAAGATTTGTCTTCAGCATAAATTGGGTGACCTGACACTAGATCTCTAGACGCAAAGCCTCCTCAAAATGCCTCACCTTGGACTCCTCATCAGGTAATAGGTCTGAATCATATCATAAATGGTTCTATAAATGGATTCCAAACTCTCACACACTGGATCTCCCTTGTCGAATGGTAAGAAGCTCCTGGCGACTAGACGCCTTCTCAGTCGAGTAATGAAACTCGACTCAAAACTTATCTCATAACTCCTCCCATGAGATCGCTGACTCCTCACGATCCCCAAGGAACTAGAACCACAACTTCCTTACTACTCCACGTAGCATCATCACAACCAAGGACACCCCATTCTCTTTCCGAGCATGAATCGAACAGAAGCCTATCTCGACCTCCTCCAACCAGTTTTTCGTGACTCCATCTGAAACAGATCCCTCATACTTCTTGCAGACTATGGTACTAAAACTCCCAATGTGTGCTCCTCCATGTGTCGTTGTCTTCAACCTCTAACCATCAGCAATCTGCTGGCACAGTCTGTTGGAAAATCTTATATGTGATCCTGATGAGGACGTCGACCTGAAGCCATTCCTACAAAATAACAAAGAGTTAGAGTTCATAAACCTGTAATATGGAAGACTCCACATTAATTAATTAATTCTTTTCTTTTATTCATTTAATGTTACCCTATCCCAAGGTCTACCCAAACACATTCACAAGGAAGAATGATGCATGATCCTTTATTAAGACTCTACCCTACAACTAACAACACCTCGTTTAGTAGCGATTGTAAACTTATAGGTCTGTACATCGGATCATAGGGGACCCTAAACACCTACATCTTAGCTGGTCTCTATTGTTTACATCACATGCTAACTTGAATTACATTGTTTCCCTACCAACCCATGCAGACTAACTTGTTCCTAACTCTAAAATCCATCCTGTCCCTCAACCAGACCCCTAATACCACTCGGTCAAGACCCCCTTCCCACAAGGTGTACACCTCCTGGGTCAGCACTGTGAGAAGGGAGATAGTGACCCCCCGAGTCTCACCTCTAGTAGGCCCCGGGTTGGTGACTAGTACCGAGGGTATAGTAAACACAAAAATGGAAGGTGTTACCCTCTAAGAGAACACTTGTGAAAGAGAGAGAGAGAAGATAGACACCATCCAACTCCAACTCAGAGTGTACTATAAATAATATCCCAATTACACATATGTCATTTCATGAAAACTACTATAACAAGAAGTGGATAACTGAAAGTACCTCAAATAAATTAAAAACAACAGCAACCTATAATCCCAAACATCTCCTCCAACCCTATGCTAGTAGAAACCAACCTGATCTCAAACCCTCTCCATGTGACCTTAAAAACAGTTTATATAAACATAGGGTGACTATAACAGTATACCCAATATGATTATTCTGGGTGCCTCTCATGCAATAGTAAATAAAGCATGCTAATGCACAGTGAACCACAAGTGAAACTAACACATCACCTAAAAATGCATACTATGTTTCTAGCATCACCATGTCCACTGTCACCAAGTAACGCATACTAGATTAGATAATATAATAAATAATATAAAAGGTAACTGATACTACTTCACCACTGGTTTGATGCTTTGCCCCAACATCACACATCCTAAGCATCTCTCCCTAAAAAGACTTACCCACAGACACCTGGGGAAAGCACCACAACCTACACGTCATGCAAAAAAACCACCACATCCGTATAAGCAATGTAACCAGGTAGTTTTTGGGATCCACCACAGCTGTTATAATGTGTATCATACGTCAGGTATTAAACCTCAATCCATCATATCCCATACACCGAGTAAGGATCCTCAATCCATCATAGCCTATACACGTTACACCTATAGTAGTCCATAGGAAACTATATCTAGAATATATGCGTGTGAAAAACCACAAGCCATTATATCCCTCTACACACATATATGGGGAAAACTAACCACTCTACCTACTAGAAAATGTAACTACCAAGGGAAGATAGAGGGGCCAATGTTTGTAGTCATCCATCCATCCCCTCTAGAATATTGGAGAAAACACCCCTAGGGCTAAGAATCCTCAGGTGTCAGTTGCCCTAACTGATGGGGTGGAGTAGTGTATATAAACACAAAAAGTACAGAATATACTATAGCACACAACCACACTATGGGCATAACCTAGTCTTAGACTCAACTGCAGTTAATGTCTCTCGGACTCCCGACCGCCACATCTAAGTCTAGGTATCCTATAAGCACACAAAAATTTAATTAGATTTAAAAAATTACTTCATTCCCTTTTAAAAAGTTTCATTTTACGTTAATTAATTATTTAAACATTATTTTACCATATAAAATTTCCACATTATACTTTATTAACATCAGAGCCAATGACAATTATTCCTTCAAATTACAACATCAGTATTGCATACAATAAAGCTGTAACCCCATGGTTTTACGTCATTAATCAATCATTTATTAACAACATCACTACCTTCCCATTTTCCCAAGAATTCTAGAAAAACATTCTAATCTACTAAACACAAGGGGACAAAACATGGTGAGTATATGAACTACCCATTGAGTCTTTTCCATCTATAGAAAGAGAATAGACTCATCCTCCCTCAGGAAGATAAACACAGAAAGCACGTGGCATACCCCACGCGTCTTCACCCATTTTTGTAAGGAGGGTAATCAAGACCAGTTGCCTTGAGTAGTGGGGAAAGTAAAGAAGACAAACAACTAACATGATCAGCAAGCATTCAAACATTCACATCTAACTTGTTCCATCATCCCCGGAGTCCTCCCTGACACCCACATGCATAAACTAATATATCTCACCACGTTAGGTGTCAACTGATCTCATATACAGTAGGCCTCCCTGCCACCACATATCACAATAACCATCCAGGCCCACATCACAACACAATCAGCAAAAAGACAAACATCATATCAATTGGGCTCTTAGCCCTTAAAAAAATTGGGTAACGAAGAACCCTACAAAGAATTATTTTTTATCAAAGAACTAATTCATTAATACATCTTAGATTAACTGATTTATTATTCATAGGTTCCAACTTCGGGAAACCTAAACAGTAAGCTATCACCAAAAATTAAACATGATTACTAAACCAATTTGATTAACATCAAATTATTACAAGAAGGACCACATTCATTTACATGCCTCTTTATCTTTATCCAAACAATTATCAATTAATTCTGACTTTATGTTGTTTACCTATTTCCATCAAGAACGAAAAGCTAAATATAGAAAGCATAGATATAAAATTATCTAGAAAAACAAGAGGAAATAATATATGATCAATATTAATTTATTTATCCGGTTTAAATATTTATAATCGCAATTCTATTGTGATCCAGTGGGACAAAACATGCTAACTATATAGTTTCATGTAAAATAAAATAGAACCAATGAATACCCGACCTCAAACGGTTCTTGACATTCTTTATATGATAATGAACCACACAATAGGATATGATCTCTTCCCCCCTGACAACTGTGTACACCCGAGGATGCAGATACACCACCGCATGGGTCAAACCCCATGAATTGTTTTTTAGAAACATGGATATAACATTCCAAAAACGTTCTAGGAGAAAAAAAGGAGATGAACCCAAAATAATAATGATAGATCATACCTTATATTAAATATTGATCGATATTTCTTAGTTGCATTATAATAGAGGGGAACTAATCCTAGGAAGAAAACTTGATCGCACTAATCCTATGGGAAGTAATTGAAGGTTAGAGCATCTCAGACCCAAGAACAAGGAGGAAGGATTAGGGAGGAAGATATCTTGTCCCTTTAAAAGATTTAACAGAGCAGTGGTTTCAGATACGCTGGATTTTACATTAAAAGCAGACTACATTAAACCACATGGTTTGACCAAGTAAATACTTCCCAAGCCTTAGGAAATTTAATATAGGAGTTATGACCTTTGAATCAACCATAGAGTCCTTAAATCAAGGATTTAAATGCATTTTACGTCAAAGGAAACATCAAAGGGGAAAAACTATAGGAACCAAGAAACACTGTTCATGAACATGGAATTTGGAAAAGGAAAAACATTATTCATGGACCTCATGGTTGAAACCTCAGTTATAAAACCACACCATTCTGGATACAGTGTTCATGAACCTCACCATTGAAACCTCACTGTTGTAACCTCACCATTTTGTAAACACTGTTCACGGACCTCACCGTTGGAAGCCCACTGTTCTAGAAACACTGTTCCTGAACCTCATCATTGGAACATCACCATTTTGGAAATAGTGTTCATGAAACTCACTATTGAAACCTCACCATTCTAGAACCACTATTCATGAACCTCACCGTTGAAACATCACTATTGGAACCTCACCATTCTAGAAACACTGTTCATGAACCTCACTGTTGGAACCTCACCATTCTGGAAACATTTTTCATGAACCTCACTATTGAAACCTACACATTCTAAAAACATTGTTCATGAACATGAAATTTGGAAAATTAAAGTGGTTACCTTTGGAATCTCACCATTTTGGAAACACTGTTCATGAACTCAAAATTTGGCAAAGGAAAGAGAGGTTATCATTGGACCTCACCGTTGGCACTGTTCACATAAGCCTATTGATGACACTATTCACATAAGGCTACCATTGCACTATTAACCTAAGGCTACCGTCATAATGTTCACAGAACTGTAAATATGGAAAAGTATTGGGGATAAGTCACCTTTACCTCCCGAATCATCTCAGACGCCATATTTTCGCAGAGGAATGGACTATAGAGGTACATGCCATTACACATCACCCAATGTAAGGAAGTGTGATTACCCTTCTACATCATCACCCCCTATCATCATATCCCGGACTATGTATAAGGTGTAATCATCAATATAATAAATGAACATGTGTAAATATCATTCATCACTATAAATTAATAAGCCCATTATTTGAATGCGTCATTGTATTTATAATAATTATAGGATCCATAAGTCATTACCTCTTATTATATGTATTCATTAAATAAGGAATAATCTCATTTATACCAGGAAACATGAAGAAACACCTACCATGTGTCCATTAGTAAAGTTCAATTCCATTCAAGGCATTACAATTCAGAATAAAAATAATTTAGGGCGCAAATAAAAACATGGACTTACCAGATTTTATAACCCATTAAATTAAATAAATCATTTTATCACAACAAAGGGATACCATCTATTATGACTATTTGGTTCCATTGAATTATATAACTCATGGAAATTTAATTTAAAAGAAAATATAAAATCTAAATAAGGGTTCTAGGCCATTAAGCATTTGACCAGTAAGGGGAATCTCATTTGGGGACATCTCTAAGAGCCATGTTCTAAATATGCCAAAAAATATCTACAACAAGGTAATCATATCCTAGAGGAAAAACAATGCTAAAAGAGCAAAATGGTTTATATCATTAATATTTACTTTTCAGTTTATAGGATAACACACCTCCATAAATGTGTTTTATTATAAAAACATGACATTATTCTTCAAACTACTCATTTTTCATATTAAAAATTTATTTGTAAAAACAATTTATTGATAATCAAATAAAGAAATGTGCCAAGAGTGATTAATTGAAGAATTATTAAATTTAAACAAAAAAGGAATGAGTTAGACCTTTAAATAATAAGAAGGATAATCCAAACACTTTAACAATTAACATTTTTTTTAGGAACCACTCAAGGATTCACTTTCCCACCTCCGACCATATTCACATCTTCATATACATAAGGATACCTAGCCCCAATGTACATATTTTCATGGACATGAATATGTAAAAGGGGATCCTTACATATATTCTTATATGTATGCAACCATTTCCCATTAAACCCATTTTCATTTTTCTTATATATACATAATCACAACAATACCCATATATATATATATATTTGGTACCATTGGTGAATATAAATATAAATCGGGAACATAAATATATATATATATATTCCAACTAATTAATATTTGGTAATTCACCATTTACTCTGGTTACTTGAACCCACAACAAGGATGACCAAACACACTAAAAAACTATTAGAAACCCAAAAATGACAGCATGCCTAATTAAAATTGGTAAAAAATGAAAAGGTAGATGAAATAAATTACCCAAAATTGAAGGAGAGTAGTCTGAAACACATCGACTTCAATTGAAAAAATAGAGCATGCATGAAGTTGACCCAAGAGACACTTCTCATTCCCTAACACCGGAGAAGACACAACAATATTTTCAAAAACCTAACATAGGGTTTGGTCAAATGGAACCAAGCAACAGGGAGAATAAAAATCAATTGGAAAAGGAGAGTAAAAATAACCAGAGACCATACCATGATGAATCAAATATAAATCATGAAGAAAAATAGGTGGGTAGATGTATGGAGAGGAGGTCATTGAAGTGGTCTCATGCACGCCTAGATAGGAAGGGGAAGGGGTGTCATATTTGGACAAGAGGGGGTAAGGGAGAAACCTCTTATGGGTTTATTAAACCTAAATAATAATAATAATAATCCTCATCATCTTCCTCATTTTTATAATAATTATAATAATAACATTTTAATTATTATTAAAATAATTATTTATTTTATTTTCAATTTCCATTTAATATTACTTAATTTTTTTTATTTAAATTTATGTTATTTAATTTCTTAGAAAACATATTGAACAATTTTTGTTGAATGGTTTACTAAACCATGTGATAACTTTGTGATGAACAGTGTGAGCACACTGTTTACGTAGAAATAACAGTGCCGGAATGGTGTGAGGTTTGGGTAAACCATGTACAGTATGTGTGGGACATTATACTCACCTAAAACAAGATGAATTGTTTTGTATGGAGGGATGTATGGTTTCAGAAAAAACATGAATCTCCATCAGAACCCCTTAAACATTTTTAGGACCTAAATGCTTATGAAATTCAACAACACACTTGAGGGACCCTTAATACCTTTACCAAGTCTAAAAATATCACTTAAAGGTTTTACAACTATCAGAATTGAATTTCAAAGCTCAATTTCAAAAACATCTCGTCTAGTAAATGCAAAAAAAATCAAATTTCTTTTTATTTTTATTCCCCCTTTAGAACACATCGTCCCTAAGAGGACTTCAGAAATAACGAAAGAATCAACCAACCTACAAAGGTCATGATTTCATATTCAAATTTCAATGTTTAATTTATAAACAAACAACAAACCTCTAGGATATCATTTAAGCACACTACACTCAATCCATTAAAACTCAATCTAGTGCTCATTTTCCAAATGAGGCATTGAGATGACACTCAATCAATACCATTTAAAAATATACCTTACCATTTCATCATGTCGGTAATCATCAGGACAAAGGTGCTCCCCACCATTTGGTATAACATTATAAAGGGTCAATTACAAGTCACATTACCTCTACCATCATAATATCCTATGAAGTACACCTCAATGCACTTTAGTGATGCAATTGGTGTGATTACATTAATATAAAAAACATGATTACATAAAATGTCATAACATGGAACTCATTATAAGGGATGGTTGAAACATGTTCAACCATACAGAAACTCATCAAACAATATTTACATGAAGACACTAATGAACTTAAAACCACACCTGGTTTCATTATTTAAAACAATTACTTGCCAACCACTTTCATCAAAGAAGATAGAAAATAGGTCATTCCACCTCCGACTAACCATTAGACAGATTCTCATCTTAGACAGCCGGTTCATTTCAATAAAACTGTGATTCCTTTTTCCATGGAATGTCGCATTTATCAAGGACACATACAATGAATGAAATACATAAATCCTAGTGATGTTACATGGTCAAACCATCAGCTTACCATTTAAACATTCATGCCTCAGTATGGCCAAAGTAATAATTCAGATCCATCCCACTAGAATCATTACCATTTTTAAAACAATTACTCTAATAAAAAAAGTCCTTAGTAACCTCATAATTAAATGAACTAGAGTATAAGGTATTATCCCAAGGACTTCCACACTCTATATAACAAGTGATACATTGGTACAAAGAAAAGACATCCACATTGGAAATTTGAATGACCCCATGGTGGAATCTTCCTCGCGGTCAAGTCATTGAATAATAGCCAGTGTCCAAGAGTTTGTCCTATGCATTCCTAATTGGTAACCCATGTATCACTCTGAACTAAGTATGCCACGATAAGAACCATGAGTCTATTTTGAAACACTAAGAAAACCACCCAAAAATATCAACAACATTTAATACATTAGTGTGGAATATAACAGATGTTATCTTAGTGCATCAAGGATGAAGTAAAAATAGGTGACCTGCTCATCTATTTTAGAAGAGTATACAAGAGGAAACTAGAAAGACAAAAGGTGGAATGGTCCAACCCCTTATAGTCGACTTATTTGAGAAACATGGATTCACCTTCCAATACACCACACCCAATTGATCCCATGACTTCACCATTTGAGTCATTTGGTGATTGTTCAAGATAAAAACAATAAATTCCATCCAAGTGGATTAGTGTTTCTCAAAGGTTGTAAACATCCAACCATATCAATATCATGTTGCTGAGAAATCACTATCCCAATTCAAAACATGAAATCCTCATGGGAATTCCAAAAAGTCTAACCATTATCAATAGGTCCTCCTTGCATGTGTTGCTTCTACGTGAAAGGGCATGCTTAATAGAACCAACACGACACTCCCCACCTTAAGAGTGTCACAATCGTTCAAATAATTGAGGGACTATCCGATCATAAGTGTGTAAGATCATATTCACCTAAGATTCACACAAGATGATCCTCCAATCCACACTCATGTATGTCAGGTCATTCGACATGAAATCCAAAACCAAACAGACTGATTTATCAAAATGTGTGATCCTTTACGAAATCCATCCCAAGCATTGAGACAAAATTTGTTTCTTTTAACCCATAGTTCATTATTATATAGATATAACCCGCAAATATACCTAACACATCAAAGAAAATTAATTATAGTTAACTCAATAGGTTTATTAAATCATTTAGAACTCAACGGGTACTGAGTACATGAATTAAAACTACCATGAGGTTTAAAAACAAGACAACATACCCTTGATAATATCCATAGGATTTCCACCCAATGAATTCAAGTATCTAATGGCCTATGTAGAAAACCAGCTCATGTCATTATATTCCATACGATTATAAAAGAAAATATCAACCGCCTGAGTCATCCAAGGAAAAAAGAATATGGTTACAAGACCTAAAAAATAGGTGACTATTCCATATTCATATCTAAAAGATGAAACTGAGAATTACTTGATGCTCACGCACATAATAGGGGTCAATGATAACATGACCTCTCTTTTGAAAAAGGGTTTCATTCAGAAACTAAGAGTTCTAATAGGGAAATTGACACCCAAACCACACCAAACATCACAAAACATGTGACATTTAGTAAGAAATATGAGATATAAGGGTACTACCTACCACGAGACAACACCTAACAAAGAACAAATAGAGACCCTAACACTAGTTGATGCCAAAATAATTTTCTATGCTAAAAATATGATCATTGAATCCATTTATAAATAGAATAAGTCCAAGGGAAAATAATCCCACTACTATTCCAAAGCAACTAAAAGGAGAAACATAAACTACCCTTAGATGAGGGTCTAAAAAGAAGACACCATTTCAGGTTTCATGTCAAGTCATTTCTTTGATTTAATTTTTACATGTAACGTTATAAATATTTAACAAAAAAATCATTTACTAATTATAAACAATATCACTTGGTAAAAGTCGAGCCAAAACTAGAAAGTTTCTTAGAACATCCTTTTAATAATTTAAAAACTTATTTTCATCTCATCTTTATTAGTAAATTTATCATATAAATTCATTTTTACAAATAATGTGACCTACTAGGGTCCTAATAATACATTCTAGGTTCATCATAATTCAACCCAATAGAATTTTATTAGTTATTAATATTTTAAACACCAAAATTGTCCATCTCATTAGATATATGACACAACTAGCCTACTTGGTCCCATTTGTGTATTTATATAGTTAATAATTTCATTTAAAATTAGAATTTAACATCTTTTACATTTAAAATCGTTTCATATTATAAAATTCTCATATATGATGTTTCATTTATATGGGAGGACATCTACCGATTCATAAAGTGCGTGTAAAAATAATATGTTGTCATCTGAATCCCATTAATTGAAAACAATCTCACATTTACCTTTTACTTTTGTATATGTTTATATTTTTAATAAGAGTCTCTAGTTATATATAAATATCAAATGGTTTGAATGAATGGGTTAACTTTTCCCAATTATAAGGCACTCAGACACCTTATAATTAAAAACTAGATCTCTTTTGATCACAACCCATATCTTTAGTCCATGAAACCATTTACATATCAAAATAAAACTATCATGATATCATAGGTAATAAACACAAAAAAACATGATATAAACACTGAATCATGCTACAATTAGAATAAAATGACAACTAAATAAGAAATATAGTGCATAGTCAGTTAATCATGTTATCTAAGATAAAATGCTATGAATATAAATGTGTGGAATAACACTCAAGGTACAAATTTAGAATCATGAAACAACCAAAAAAATATACTACAAGGAAAAGCATATGCATGAAATGGGAATTATTTGTGTCCCTATGATAATGCATGTGATTCTTCATCCTACCCATTCTGAGACAAGGAAAAAATACCATAAATTCATAAATCAATATACATTGGAATGTACACCATTTACTCAATGTGAAATAATAATCAATTGAAATAGAAAACAACATGAAAAACAGACCCAACCCTGACCACTTTGTCATTTCCCAATGGGTGGGGTGATCATTCCAAAAAATTTCTATTTACCATGCACTGACACTTTCTTATTCTTCTAGATACCATACCAAAATAGTAAAATAATTGAAAAAATAAATTTTGATACCACTTTGTAACATCTCGGCCCGACTGAACATTAAGACAATAGTCGGTCCAGTAGGTAACTTGTCCCCAAGAGAATCTCCCCATATGTCAGAGGCTTAAAACTAGGTATCAGGGTCTCATGAGGTGATAATGGGGATAATATACCCTCTTATCATAGTGTCTTAGGGGTAAAATAATAACAAATAACATAAAAAAACGGAAGCAGTAAACAAATGAAAGATAAGTAGTAGAAGAATAATATAATTATATGAATAAAAGTAGATGGGAAAACCAAAATAACAATAAATAATCTATGATAGATGATGATAAAGTATAATTTTTAACAATTACAATAATAAATAAAATGTAATAAAGGAAAAAATACCCAATTAATAGCATCACCAACATTTTGAGCTCCAACATTTTCTTGTGCTCCTAACTCTCATGTACAAGCACACAACAACAAGAAAGGCCCAAGGTATTGAACAAATATGGTTTAATCAGGTACCCCAGTTCAATGGCATCCCAAGTAGGGTGTGATAAAAAATCACAGTAGGCATCCACCTATAGTGTCTAGCCTAATCCATATTGTGAAAGATAAATTAAATAGTGTGTAGGTAATATAAACCAATAAAAAATACTGCAATAATAACACATAGAAAACCATGTTGCAATCAGAAACATGACTGAACCTACATGCTTCATCTCCCAGTTTGAAGTAATGTCTTGATAGTAACTATTTATATACTACATGCACCTATAAGAACTATGTTTGTACAGAATGGATATGGACAATATAACTGGAATAATAGTGCTGGAAAGATTTGGATGTAATACACTTGTCTATGAAAAGTATATCAAGACTAAAATCTCCAATAATAGTTTACATTCACTACATCCCTATAGAGCGAGAGTTTTCATACTACTTCAGTTGGGATTGAAAGTGTGAATTCCTTTAAAACACTCTATGATGGAATGTGGCATTGAAAATCTCATCACGCACATAGTAGTAGTGGTGTGCGATGAAATTCTCAACACCTTATGTAAGGAAGTGTGATTATGGTCTTTTCCCCTCAACCTTTACCATTGTATCATAGCCTATTAATAAAGAGTAATCATCATTATAATCAATGGAGATGAGGCAATACCTCTCATGCCTTACATTTAATAATCACATTTTATAAAGTCATCGTTGAATTTATAGTAATAACAAGATCCATGAGGCATTAACTATCATGTTCTAGATTCATTAAGTAAGGAATATTCCTCTTTATAACATAACACAGGATTTGATACCACGGATGTGTCCATTGGTTAAGTACAATTCCATTCCAGGCATTACAATTTAGAATAAGCACAATTTAGGGCACAAATAAAAGAATGACCTTTCCATACTTCATAACCTATTACATTAAATCAATCCATTTAACATAATTAAGGGATAACATCTTTTAGGCCTATTTGATTCTATTCAATTTCATTACTCAAGGTAATTTAAATTAAAAGCCAATCAATAAGCTAACTATGGGTTTCAGGCCATTAAGCATTTAACCATTAAGGGGAAACTCATTTAGGGACATCTCTAAGGGCCATGATCTAAATATACCATATGATTATCCATAACAAAGGCATAAAATCGTAGAGGAAAACCAATTCAAGAAGCTTTTCATGATTTATATCACTAATTAATACATTTTAGTTTAGAAGAAAACATATCCCAATCGAAGGGTTTTATTATAAAAACACGACATTGTTCTCCCAACTTATTTATCATATTTAATATTTATTTTAAAAACTCATTCAAAACCAATCAGATGTAAGGAAGGTGCGAGGAATGGTAACACAACTAGAAAATGTTGCTACTTCCACATATCTATAGCCATAGTTTTAAAACCGTGGTTATAGGTGGCTATAGCAACGGTTATATGGCCTATAGCCACGGTTTTATAAACTGTAGAAATATCCCATGGCTTTTACCATGTTTTTGTGGCCTATGGACACAGTTTACAAAACCATGTCTATAGGAAAATTTTTTCATTCCCCAATAGCCACGGTTCTCCAAAACTGTGGCTATAGGGTTCATTCGCTTTCGCGGGGGAAAAAATTCCCGCAAAAAAATTGTCCAGAATCCCTATCGTTATGGTTTTGAGTCTATTCCCACAGTTTTTACTAATATATATATCATAATATATATATATATCCAAATTGTGGTGCGGTGTAGTGGTAAGTGCGCTGGACTACATAGTGGGGGTGCATGGATCAAAACCCGCTAGTGACATTTATAATTTTGGCTATTTCCACGTTTTTTGAGGCTATAGCCACGGTTAAAACCATGGTAATAGGACAAGTGCAATAGTTTCAAATTTGGAGGCCTATTTTAAAAAAATTTAAAACCGTGGAAATAGGTAGCTTTTTCCATAGTTAAAACTGTAGTGATAGGCCAAGACCTACTGCCACAGCGATAGTGGCCACGGTTGGCCAAAACCGTGGATGTAGCATTTGGCCACGGTTTTGGGACCTATTTCCATAGTTTTGAACCATGGAAATAATCCTTTTTTCTAGTTCTGTAAAATTAATGCATTATTAAATGTTAGGGAAAAAAGGAATGGGATCCTACCTCAATGAAGAAGAAGGCCAAGCTGAACACTTCAACACTTAACATTTTCATCAGTGACCACTTGAAGCTTCCCATTCCCGCCTCCGAGTATATGCACCTTCACATATACATAAGGTCACCTATCCCCTATGTCTATATTTCCATGGTCATGAATATGTATAAGGATACCCTTATATATATTCTTATATGTGTAAAATTATTTCCACTTACACCTGTATGCATTTTTCATATATAAATGTAAGCACACGTAGCCTCATATATATATACACTCACTAATGTGAGTAAATATACAAGTAATGGGGGAACTTATATATATATATATATATATAGATATATATAAACACACATGCCTACCTATGAATATACGGTAATATTCCCTTGACTCTGGAAATTCAATCTTGCTACATGGATAACAAAACCCAATACAAAATTATTAAGAGCACTAAAATTATATAATCCCTAATTAAAATTTTGGAAAACTAAAATGTCGATGAAAACCCTCACCTAAAATTGATGGCAAGTTTTATAAAAGGATTTTCCTCTAGTAGCGAACACTGAAGTAGGCACTATAATGACCCAAGAGACACTTCACACACCCTAATAGAAGAGAAGAAAATAAAACTATTTTTTACCTTAATATGGGGTTTTTTCAAATAGAACTGGGCAATAGAGAGAGGAAACATTGTCTGAAAAAGGAGAGAAAAGGGAACCAGAGACCATACCATGAAGAATCAAAGTTAAATCATGAACAAAAATTGGTGGAATGACAGGTGGAGGAGATGTCACTTTTTCATGGTAAGTAAGGGGATGATGGTGTTGCGTGTAGGTAAGAGCAGGGTATGGGGGAAATCACTTTTGGGTTTAATAAAATTTAAATAAAAAATATAATTATATTATTATTATTAATTTTTTTTGAATTTTCTAGTTAAATTCATTTTATTTTATTTTAATTTGAATTTAAATAATTTAGTTTCTTAAAAAAACACATTGCACAGTTTGGGTTGCACATTTAGACAAATAATGCACAACCATGTGATAAACAATGCGAGCACACTTTTGATTTAGCACAAACCGTGAAAGATAGCTGCATGGTTTGGGTAAACTGTGCACAAACCATGCGGGGAATTATTTTCGTCTAAAAAAATCCACATAGCTTTCTACTAAGGTCTACACAATTTATGATAAATCATGATGCCCTATCAAACCCTCCAAAACATTGATTCTAGGACCCCGATACTTTTGAAACTCAACCAAACACCTAAGGGACCCTTCAAAACATTGCCAAACTGAATAAAAAAATTAAAGGTGTTCCAACTCTAGGAGTTGCATTCAGAATCACAGTCTCAAAAATATCTCATTTAGTAAATGTAAAATTTCAAATTCCATTAGATTTTTGTTCGGTGAAAAAACACAGGTCATTTAATTTGATTTACCATAGTTACTTTTATGACAAACACTGAAAATAACCTTATAACATAATTTGAAATTCCTAATTAATAACATGGAGTTCATTTATAATAATTTAAAAAAAATTCAATGTTACATTCAAAATTGAACCATCAAAATGCAACAAAAACAATTTGTTTAGAAAAATGTGTTTTTAAGTCCAAAAATATACTAATACCACAATAAAGAATAAATATTGTTCAAATGTAATTAATTATATTATATCTATCTATAATTTACTTATTTTAATTTGAGATAAATTTAAAATCATAAAATAATATTTAAATATAAATAAAATTAATTTTTTATAAAAATAAAAAATTATTATTCACTGAAAAATTAAACATTTTGTAATATTATAGAAAAAATTTTCAAATATAAATTTTAAATTATGAATCAATTTTTTTTAATTTTATAAAATATATTTTTCAAAAGTCTAAAAAATTAATTATATTTACTTTCTCATAGAAATCATTAAAAATCTCTTTTTGAAGGGAACATATATTTGAAGAACAAAAAAACTTAACTAAAAATTTTGTGCATATTCAAAACCGATTAATTAATACATTAATAATGAGTTAAAAAATTATATATTTTAAAATGGTGTTGATACTATTCTTTCATGCTAATTTAATTGTTAGGTTATAATGGTCATGTTAAAATAACAAATTTTGAGGTTTTTTTAAAATTAGTGTTACGTGAAATGTAAGAAATCAAAGAGATTAATTTTATTTATAAATAAATAGTCTATAAAAGCATGGTATGTTACAATTAGTTTATATGAATCCACCTAAATATTTATTTTCATTTTTTACACACATGGAGGATGTGGTAATCATTGGTGTAAATGATTTACAACTCTCAGTAGCCAACATGACATATGAGTGAGGTTCCTATTTTATGCATAATAGTATTTTCCTCATAGGCCATTCCAACAAAATCATTTTTAAGATTATATAGATAGAGTAGTAAGAGTTAATACTCTTGATCTCCCTTAACATCAAGGTCATATAGATGAGAATGGTTGGGGTGGTGGTAATTAGTGGGTATATTGTGGTAAAGGATCTATGAATGGACTATTGCACAAAATAGAGATTCCTATTTTTGGAGAGATAGATATTAACCAAATTACTCATGTTTATAATCTACCTATAATTTAATTTTTTTATATCTTAAAACTATTTTATTAAACATTCTTTTGTTTGTTCCTTTATAAATTTGGTGGAGAGGATTTGAGTTCCCTTACTGTGGATTATCCTATTTAAAGGAATGTCTAGTTAGCTTGATGTCTATGTTGAGTCAATAAGGTTTTCCTTATGAATTTTCCATTCCTTCTTGTTTTGAAAATCGCAAACACCTTATACTTAAAGAAAATATATATTTTACCTCCAAAAGGAAAATTTTATTCTTTAAGGAAATCTACCATAACCTAGATTTTATTATACATATCAATATTTTTATTAAGTACAAAAACCGGATTCATAACCATGATCCCGGAATCATATAATGACATGTATTGGAGTATTCTGTTTTTAGGATCCAAATTCTGAATGTGAACTATAATGAAGTTCCACTCCAAATTATGGATACTAACTTTCATGAGTTCGACTCCAAACTCTTAAGTAGTTCAACTTCGAACTCATATGAAGTTCGACTCCAAACTTTCATGAGTTCGACTCTGAACTCTTAAGTAGTTCGACTCCAAACTCTTATAAAATTTTACTCTGAAATTTCATGAGTTCAACTCCGAACCCTTAAGTAGTTTGACTCCGAACTCTTATGAAGTTCGAATCTGAACTATCAGGAGTTCGAATCCGAACACTTAAGTAGTTCAACTCCGAACTCTTATGAAGTTCGACTCTGAACTTTCATGAGTTTGACTCCGAACTCTTAAGTAGTTCGACTCTGAACTCTTATGATGTTTGACTCCGAACATTTACTTGTTCGACATCGAACTCTGCAAGATCAGATTCCGAACTCTGGAGAAACTAAACTCTGAATTTCTTTAGAAATTCAGATTCTGGACTTCTACAGACTTCAGGTTCCGAGTTCCTATAAAACAGAATCTGAAAATTTCTTTTTATAGACTCCGAATTTCATTTTGGTTAGACTCTGAACTTTTTATTTGATTAAACTCCGAACTTAGTATGTCTTTTGCTTACAAATACACCATTACAAAATGATGTCGTGCATTCAATTATACATGGTTTATTATTAAACGATTTTGTCTATTCTGTATCAAACTAACCATTGGTTGAGTTACACATACACAGGTCCCTCTGAATTTTAAGGAAAATATGACCGTTGGAGAGGGGGCCGACCGAGCCTATAAATAGGAGCTCATTTGAGAGATCTCAAAGGGGTGAAAACGAGTTGATCAATCTAGAGACAACATGCTGTTATGGTGATTTCTAGAGAGAGAATCTTTTCATGCTTTATGCATACTGAACCGCTCATTCAAATTGCTTCGTGCGACTCTGAATGTTGGTGATTACATTTCAGGGATTTCAGGGATAGGAAGACAGAGGTGCCGAATTCCTTGAAGTTCGAGGGCTTCCTTGCTGAGGAAGACAGAGGTTCCAACTACCTGTAAGTTTAGGGCTTGCAGGGATAGCAAGACAGAGACTCCGATCTTCATATCGAGGGCTTACCCATGTGTGGGTAAGACAGACTTTCTTGAAAGTATAAATCAAGGGACCTTTATCCAAGGTTGTTGGATACCCTTATCTTTGGGTTAAAAGAGTTATTATTTGTTACTTGTAGTTATACTAATTGTTTTTCCAATGCATTGTGTATTTTAATGAAATTATAACCTTATTATATTTCCTTAAACTTGTACTCTGATTCATTTAGATTCTATATTTTTTAAGGTAGAATCTCATATTGTAATCTTTGGTTAAGTATCAATTTCTAGATCCATATTTCCAGAACCTTTTTCTCAGAATCACTTTCCTGATTCAAGTAAGTGTGTAGAATTAAAAGTTTGTAACTTCATTCCTTATTCCAGTTTCCAATTGGTGTTAGAGGTATTGTGAATCTGCTTAGTTTAACTTTGTTAAACCTAGATCTTTCCTTGCTTAATGGATTTTTTTTAAAGTGTACAATTCACCCCCCCTCTTGTATATTGAGCATCTACATCATTATTTCGATCCTACAATTGGTATCAGAGACGGTCTCTAAAATACTTATACTCACATATAACTTTTTCTTTCTCACTTTTTATTTAATCTTTATCCTTGCTCAAAAATACTTTGTTCATTCCGAATTTTATCATTCTGAACTTTGTGGCTACGAACTTTTCCTACTAACAAGTTTGGTTGCCGAAGTTTTTCTTAAAATGGCAGGAATAAATGTTGGATCAATTGACAATCTAAATCCTAAAAGACCACCATTATTTGATGGTAATGATTATGAGTACTGAAGAGATCGTATGAAGACTTTCGTTATCAATACATGAGTGGATAATTTAGTTATGCTTACTGGTGATTATAAAATTTCTGATAAGGAAGTATGAACTTTCACTAACCAGGAAAAGCAAGAATATCAACTCAATTATAAGGTATGCAATACCTTACTATGTTCAATGACTAGAAATATATATAGCCAAATTTCTTCTTGTGATGCAGCTAATTGTTTCCGGAAGAATTTAGAGGTTACACACATTGGAACTTCTAATGTGATTGAAACTAGGAGAGCTATGCTTAGAGCTAAATACCACAGCTTCAATTTTTCTTATGGTGAACCAATTTTTATAGTTCAATAGAGATTTATGACTATAGTGAATAGTCATCAGTCTATGGGAGAGAAAGGTCTTGATGATGAAGGTCTTGTGGATAAGATAATTGATATTATGCTCAATGTGTGGGAATCCAAAAGAACACCTATTGATGAGAACAGGAAGGATACTCAAATCTCCTTAGCTGAACTATTTGGAACTCTTCTCCAACATGAAAAAAAGAATGAAAAGAGATGCTGACAACATCATGAAGAAGAATGGGAATGGTACTGTTGCTTTTACTACAACATCAAATCATATGGAAGCTAAGATTTCTGAGAGAGTAACTATATCCAAGTCTAATAAAGTTATTATCCAATACGAATCTAGTGAGAGTGAAGTCTGAGAAAATGAGTTAGAAAATATTGCTCGAATGATGAACAAGATAGTTGGACATAGAAATTTCCAATCGAAGTATAAGAAAAAGGAAATGAAAGATAGGAAAGATGGAGAAGTTACTTGTTATGAATGCAGGAGAGCTGGACATATTAGACCAGATTTCCCTTTTCTCAAAAATAATGAAAGGAAAGAAAGGAATTATGAAAGGAACAGAAAGAAATATTATAAAGCCAAAGCTAAGAAAGTTTGGAATGAAAATGACACCTGGAGTGCTAGTGGTGGTGACTCTTCAGATGAATCTTATGATTTTGAATCTTCAGGAGAGAATAATCTTGGTCTTATAGACAAATTACCTATTAACAATAATTTCTTCATGGATAAGGTACACAATGCTGAATCATTGACCAATTTTTCTTTAAATTATAATGATAGAAAATATTATAACTCTTCAGATGAAGAAACCTCTTCTAATGAAGAAAATACTCTACCTACCTATGAAAAAGTTTCTAGGTTTGCTGAACATCTTGATATTGAAAATTCTAAACTCAAAAAAAAACTTGATAAGGAAAACTCTAGGAATACTATTCTTAAAAAATTAATATCAGATATTTCTAAAGATCTTGAGAAGAAAAATTCTGATTTTATAAGTATTTCAAAAAATCATGAGGAAGAATGTTCTGAAAAAAACAAACTTTCTAAAGAATTAGAAAAAGTAATTTCTAAGAAAAGTGTTTTTGAGCCTATCTATAGTTCTAAATCTAATGATCTTGATGGTAAAAACATTGTTATAAAACTCAAGTCTGAAATTTTTTCCTTAAATAAGTGCTTATTAAACTTTACCCATGGTAAATAAAATTTTGATAAAATGTATTCACAAATATGACCTTTAAGAAAATAATCAGAATTTGGTTATACCCATACAAAACCAACTTTTAGTAACAACTACTTTGTTCCACAAAGTGCCACATTTTGTACCAAGTGTCAATGTGGTGGTCACTGGGCAAATAATTTCTCTTTAAACAAAACCCAATCTCTAGGTTTTCATAAGGCTTATTTTTCTAAGAAGATGTGGGTGCCAAAAATATTGTTATCTGGAAATCTCAGATCCAAACATGTTTGGATTCTAAAAGTCTAATTCTTTTCTTGTTTTCAAGAAGATAAATGAAGTACCAACAACAATACATGGTACATGGATAGTGGATGTTCCCGGCACATGACTGGTAACAAAATCTATTTTGAAAATATTATCAAGATGAAAGGAGGAAATGTAACTTTCAGAGATAATGTCCAGGGATAAATTGTTGCTATAGGTAATATTATTATTCTTGGTAAAACTTTGATTTCAAATATTTTATTTGTTAAGGGTGTTAAGCACAACCTCATTAGCATAAGTCACTTCTGTGATGAAGGATACCTTTTGAATTTTAGGAATGATAAGTGCTTAGTTCATAATTCCAAGGAAGAATTTATTCTCTCAGCCAATAGGCAAGAGAATGTTTACACTATAAACCTAGAAGACCTTAGGAGCTAATATTTACCTTACCTTAGTGGAATGGAAGATCATTCATGGTTATGGAATAGAATATTAGGTCACTGTAACCTTAGGAACTTATGTAAAATTTATAAGAATAAACTATTTAAGGATCTACCGGAGCTTTGATTTGATTCTTCTAATGTTTGTGATCCTTATCAATATAATATGCAATATAAATCTAGTTTTAAATCAATCGGTGAAGTCTCAACAACTGATGCATTACAGTTGGTGTACATGGATCTTTTTGTTCCAACACAAACTGAAATCATTGGAGGAAAATACTACATGTTTTTTCTAGTTTATGATTACACTAGATTTACATGGGTCTACTTTCTATAAAAGAAGACTGAAGTTTTTTCTTATTTCAATAGTTTTAGAGCCCAAGTTAAAAATGAGAAAAATATTCCATTGAAAACTATTCATAGTGATCATGGAAGAGAATTTCAAAATTCTGATTTTGAAACCTTTTGTAGTAGAAAAGGTATTACTCACAAATTTTCAGCACTTAGAACTCCTCAATAAAACTGTGTAGTTGAGAGAAGAAATATAATTCTTCAAGAAATAACTAGAACCATGTTGAGTGAATATTCTATAGCTACACATTTCTGGGCTGAAGCTGTAAGTACTGCTTGTTATACTGTAAATCGAGTTTTGATTAGAACTTTTCTTAATAAAACTTCTTATGAGTTATGGAATGTTAGAAAACCTAGACTTTCCTACTTCAAGGTTTTTGGTTGCAAGGTATTCATCTTTAATACTAAATATAATCTTCACAAATTCACACCAAAATACGATGACGAAATTTTCTTAGGCTACTCCAAAACTTCTAAGGATTATAGTGTTTTCAATAAAAATACTTGTACTGTTGAAGAAAAAGGGCATGTAAAAATTGATGAGTCCGATCCTTTTGTTTTTAAACCATCCCAACCTACATCCTTGGATGAATTTTCAAAAACTGATTACAAACCATTGATAAAAGATCCTTCTGATAAGTTAAATTTTCAAGAAGATACTTTTGAAACATTTACCCAGAAGACATTCTACCCTATGTTGATGAACAGGTTTTACAAATCCCAAATCAGGCATTTCTTAAGAATCATCCCAGTGATAGTATCATCGGTTATGTAAATAAACTTTTAAGGACTATGAGTTCCTTGAGAAATGAAGTATAACATCTAGCATTTCTTTCCCAATTAGAACAAAAAAGAACTGATGAAGCTTTAGGTGACGATTATTGGATCAAAGCTATGCAAGATGAACTAAATGAATTTGAAAGGAATAAAGTCTGGACCTTGGTTGAAAGACCTAAATAAACTTCTGTTATTGGAGTAAAATGGGTCTTCATAAACAAATGTGATGAAAATGGAGTCATTGTAATAAATAAAGCTAGATTAGTTGCTAAAGGCTATCTCAGCAAGAGGTAATAGACTATGAAGAAACCTATGCTCCAGTAGCTAGACTTGAATATATTTGTATCTTACTTGCCTTTGTAGCATTCTTCAATTTTAAACTATTTAAAATGGATGTGAAATGTGCTTTCCTTAATGGTTATGTTCAAGAGGAAGTTTTTTTTGAACAAACTCCTGGCTTTGAAGACACAAAACATCCTGATCATGTTTTTAGACTTACCAACGCTTTTTATGGCCTTAAAGAAGCTCCACGAGCTTGGTATGATAGACTTAAAAGATTTTTTTCTTCAAAATAACTATGTTAGGGGAAATGCAGATCCAACACTTTTTTTTAAGAAAGATAAGAAAAATGTTTTGATTGTTCAAATTTATGTTGATGACATCATATTTGGTTCAACTCAGCAATCTTTAACTGATTATTTTGCAAGTCTAATGAAATCTGAGCTTGAAATGAGTATGATAGGTGAGGTAACATTTTTCCTTGGTTTTCAAATTTCTCAAAGACCAGAAGGAACCTATATACATCAATATAAGTATATCAAAGATATTATTAAAAAAGTATGGTTATGACAACACTAAGAGTATAAGCACTCCCATAGGTACCTCAAACTCTCTAGATCTTGATGAAACTGGGAAACTAGTAGATCAAACATCTTTTGGATGTATGATAGGAAGCCTACTATACTTGACAGCTAGTTGACAAGACTTGATTTTTTCAGTATGCTTGTGTGTGAGATATCAATCCAATCCTAAGGAATCTCACCTGAAGGTGGTAAAAAAAATTTGCTACCTAAAGGGAACCATAGATCTAGGATTATTTTATACTTCTGGAAATGATTTTTTTTAAATGTTTTTAGGATACTGACTTTGGTGGATGTATAATGGATAGAAAGAGTACATCCGGAGCTTGTCATTTATTAGGAGGTTCTTTAGTTTATTGGTCCTGCAAGAAGCAACATTCTGTAGCCCTTACCACTGCTGAAGCTGAATATGTAGCAGCTGAAGGTTGTTGTGATCAGGTGTTGTGGATGCAACACACACTCACAGACTATGGCCTCAGTTTTACTAAGACTCAAATTTTTTGTGATAACACAAGTTCCATTTCCCTTAGTAAGAACCCTGCACATCACTCTCGTGCAAAACACATAGATATTAGGCATCACTTTCTTAGGGATCACACACTAAAAGGAGATATCATTCTTCAGTTTATCGGAACGCAAGAACAACTTGCTGATATTTTCACAAAATATTTACCCTATGATAAATTTGAATACACTAAAAAAAAGTTAGGAATGATAACCGTAAGGTAGTCATTCTTCATTAACTTCTTGTTGAACAATTCTCCTAACAGTAATAAACTCATTTTCATAGGGGGAGTACATTTGATTGTTAGTGTAACTAAAATTTTTGTAATCTTTTTTTCATACTTTTTGTAACTAAAATTTTTTTAATATGTTTTTCAAACTTTTTATAACTAAAAATTTTGTAATCTGTTTTTCAAACCTTTTGTAACTAAAATTTTCGTAGTCAGTTTTTTAAACATTCTGGAATGGATATTTCCAGAATGATAATTTCCGAAATGGAAATTTCCTGAATGGAAATTTTTGGAATGAAAATTCTCGGAATGGAAATTTCCAGAAGATAGAACTTTCGTAATGATATTTTCATACAGAACTTTCGTAATGAGATTTTCGTACTAGAACTTCTGTAATGAGATTTTAGTACTGGAACTTTCGTAATGAGATTTTCGTACTGGAACTTTCATAATGCGATTTTCGTACTGCAACTTTTGTAATGAGATTTCCATAATGGAACTTTCATAATGATATTTTCATACTGGAACTTTCGTAATGAGATTTTCGTACTGGAACTTTCATAATGTGATTTTCGTAATGAACTTTTGTAATAATTTTATTTTAAGAAGAATATTACCAATTACATATAATCTTTCTAGCCAATCCTAAAGGTTAGATTTCCTTACTTAAGTTCTCGTAATCATTTTTTTTCTTGCTGGTATTTTCCTATTTTTTAAAATAATTCAGATTCTAGTTTTCCTTAAATATGAATGTTTTCCTTAAAACCTAAAAAGATCGAAGTCAAATTTTCCTTGTGGGAGGGTTCTCAACCGTCAGATCAGATCGAAAAGCTTTTCAACCATTAGATGGCTTTTATAAGACCAAAGGTCACCTCCATCGCCTATATAAATGGGACCCCAAGAATGATCCCACATTGGTTTTTCAAAGCATTCACATCTCTAATCCCTACTACTCTTCTTAAGACAGGTTCCGATCATTGCAAATCCATTCTGAATCATTCAAATCTCTCAGTTCCGAATGTCTGTTGAAGCAACATCTCAAGATATGTCAACTTATAACCCAATCTATAAGTGGTTAGTCTTCCGAAAAAGGTTAGTTCATCTATATTTCTACAATATTGATTATCTTATAACCAAAAAAATCAGATTGAATGGCTGGGAAGATGTGTGCTTGTATAAATCAGAGAAATAGGATCCGGTTTACACCGATTTGCTGATCGTGTTATATGAGTCTTTTTCCTTCCAGATGGAAGATGGAAGAGACTGGTTTTCTTTTAAGCCTTATGGGAAGACTTACAAGCTATCTTATACCAAGGTCGCGAGCTTGGTTGGTTTAGACTATGAAGGAGAAGCTGAGTTTTTCTCACATAAGCTTCCAGATGAGCAAGGAAGTTTCAACAAGGTGAAGGCTTTACAATTCCTTGGACTTAAGGATGCTACGACTACTAAGATTTCTCATCTCACTCCGAACAATAAGATTCTACAGCTCTGGGTACAAGGTTTTCTCGTAACAAGAAGAGGTTACAAAGATAATTTGAAGAAGAGTGATATCTATGCCTTAGATTTTTTGATAAATCTAAGAAAGATAAATTTTATGACTCATGTCTTGATTACGATCAAGAACATAAAAGATGGAAATTTGAGAGCTCAAATAATTAAGTACCCTGCCTTACTATCTAAACTGATAGTTCGATGCTTAGAATCCTTCAAGGTTGCATGAAAATCAAAAGTCCGGAATTGTAAGCTTATTATGGTAAGTGATGATACTTTGAAGAGGATGAAGATGAGTTATTCCAGTGAATCCAGAGTATGTTACCCTCTATCTATGGAAGAAGTTGAGGTAGCTCAAAAAATTTCACAGACTCTGGAACCATCCAAAAAGGCAAGGAAGAAGAGAAAGTTTAAGGAAGTGGTTTTTGTTAGAGAAGATCCCAAGGCTAAAGAAACTCATTCTGCTCCCCCCAAACCGAAGAAAAAGAAAACATATACAGATGATGTGGCAGCCAAGTGGCGGGAAGATAAATAGAAGAGGAAAGAAGGGGATCCACAATTCGGATTGGACCCTGCAGAGGCTAAGGCCCTAAAATAAAGAGCTGTGGAAGAATTAGAGAAGAAGGCAAAAGAAAACAAAATGAAAAAGAAGTTGTCTGAAGAAGAAGTGGTGAAATCTTTGCTGAAAGCTACAGAGTTAGCTTTTGGAATGCTTTCCATTCTGGAAACATTCTTTTCTGAACCTTCTTTACCAAAAACTCCAGCTAAGAACTATGTATCTCTGAAAAAATACAAGGGTAATGAAGTAGTTCAGGAAGTTGAAAAAGTATTTGCTGAAGAAGTGGAGGAAGAGTTTGAAGAAGAAGAAGAAGAAGAGGGAATTGAAGATTTGGATGCCCTAATCAAACAAGTAGAGGATTATAAAGATAAGGCAGAATACACAAAGTTAGTAACTCCAGGAAAGGGAGATGTGGATGGTAGTAAGAATGATGATAAAAAAATAGCAAGAAGAAGAAGAAAATGTATTATATTGTGAGGAATAATCCTACGAGAGGAATTTCCTTGAGTAAGGACAAAAAAGGAGAAACCATATGAAGACCAGATCATTCAAGTTTTTGAATCCGAGAAAGTATCTCCTGATGAGGTACCAATTTCGAAAGATGATAAGGGGAAGAAAGTTCTCATGGAGACACCTATAAAATATTTCATAAAGAAGAAAGAGGTTGGTGGTACATCTAGAAGAAATCTAGTGCCAGTTGAGGAAGAGCTATCTCCAATCAAATTATCTGATTCGGAGTCATCAGCTCATGGTCATGATTTTGTGGTAGAATCTCTGAAGAAGTTGGTGGACACCATTTCAATTTTTCCAACTATAGATTCTAGATGCCAGATTCAGCAACAATGTTTTAATAAGATATTGGATTCCTTATCCATGGTCATGGATAAGTGTATAAAGATATAGGCCGACCATAAAAGTTTTCTTATCAATTATGATGTGCATAAAAAGTCTTGTAGGAAAATAACTCTGTGGTCTAATAGAGATGAAGAATAATTTTCCATCTTTGATAATTTTCAAAATGACATGAAAGATGCTTTTGACACAGAGGATAAAATGATTAAGAATCTTCATGATGAGCTGACTATTGAGCAGAGTTCTTGAAGTCAACAAGTGAAGGAACTAAATGACAAGGAACATTCTCTGGATCAAAATTTTAGAAGTGATAGAAATATCCAGATCGAGCTTGAGAAAAGACTGGTAAACCAAGATGAGTTGGTGAAGATGTAACAAGATGCCTTAAAGGCTCAGGCATAAGCTTTGAAAAATCAGAAGGAAAGGATCTCATCTTTGGAGAGGCAAGAAGAGGAAGACCAAAGAGACCTAAAGAAGCTCAAAAATTTGTTAAAGAATCTGATCCCAAAGGAAAAGGAAGACAAAGAAACCCACTCCGATATTTTTTGTATTTGTCTTTTCCTATAATTTTTTTTCGAACCCTAATGAAAATTTAGTTGCTTGTATTTTGTTATATACTAATGTTTCAGGTACCATATTTTCTTTTCCATTCCCTTCAATTATTTTTGAAAATCACAAAGGGGGAGAAGGAAAAATAACTACTCCTAAGGGGGAGAAGGAGAAAGAACCACTAAAATGATGAAAAATAAAAATTTAAATTATCCTTAAAGTAAGGGGGAGTTTCTCACTTAGAAGTTTTTCATTCCCATGATAATGAAAACTCCGCTCTGGAAATTCAGAATACAATCCTTAGAGTTTCAATGCCTAAGGGGGAGTTAGTTTTATTCACTTTCATCCATGAATAAAGGGAGATAAGTTTTAATTTCAAATTCTAATAAATTTTTCAAAGTCCTTATATTCTTTTTCGTAAGAATTTATGTGCTTTCCAAAAAGGGGGAGATTGTTGAGTCAATAAGGTTTTCCTTATGACTTTTCCATTCCTTTTTGTTTTGAAAATCACAAACACCTTATACTTAAGAAAATATATATTTTAACTCCATAAGGAAAATTTTCTTCTTTAAGGAAATCTACCCTAACCTAGATTTTCTTATACATAGCAATAATTTTCTTAAGTACAAAAACCGGATTCATAAAAAAAATCCCAGAATCATATAATGACAAGTATTGAAGTATTATGTTTTTAGGATCCGAATTATGAATGTGAACTATAATGAAGTTCCATTAAGAATTATGGATACAAACTTTCATGAGTTCGACTCCGAACTCATAAGTAGTTCGACTCCGAAAAATTATGAAGTTCGACTCCGAACTCTTATGAAGTTCGACTCCGAACTTTCATGAGTTTGACTCTAAACTCTTATGTGGTTCGACTACGAACTCTTATGAAGTTCGACTCAGAACTATCAGGAGTTCGACTCCAAACTCTTATGAAGTTTGACTCTGAACTTTCATGAGTTAGACTCCGAAATCATAAGTAGTTCGACTCCGAACTCTTATGAAGTTCGACTCCGAACTTTTACTAGTTCAACTTTGAACTCTGAAAGTTCAGATTCCGAACACGGGAGAAACCAGACTCCAAATTTCCTTAGAAATTCAGACTCCAGACATCTACAGACTTCAGGTTCCGAATTCCTATAAAACAAAATCCGAACATTTCTTTTTATAGACTCTAAATTTCATTTTGGTTAGACTTAGAACTTTTAATTTTCTTACACTCAGAACATAGTATGGATTTTGCTTACAAATTCTCCAATATAAAATGATGCCATGCATTCATTTATACATGGTTTGTTATTAAATGATGTCATCTATTCTGTTTCAAACTAACCGTTGGTTGAGTTACACATGTACAGGTCCCTCTGAATTTTAATGAAAATATGATCGTTGGATAGGGGGCCTACCGAGCCTATAAATAGGAGCTCATTTGAAAGAGCTCAAAGGGGTGAAAATGAGTTGATCAATCTGGAGGCCACACACGGTTAAGTTGATTTCTAGAGAGAGAATCTTTTCATGCTTTGTGTGCACTGAACCACTCGTTTAGATTGCTTCATGCAACTCCAAATGTTGGTGATTACATTTGAGGGATTCCGGGGATAGGAAGACAGAGGTTCTGACTTCCTTGAAGTTCAAGGGATTCCTTGCTAAAGAAGACAGAGGTTCAAACTACCTTGAAGTTGAGGGCTTGCAGGGATAGCAAGATAGAGACTCTGATCTTCGTATTAAGGGCTTACCCTGGTGTGGGTAAGACAGACTTTCTTGAAAGTATAAATAAATGGTACTTTATCCAAGGTTGTTGGATACCCTTCACTTTGGGTTAAAAAAGTTATTGTTTGTTACTTGTAGTTATACTACATGTTTTTCCCCTGCATTGTGTATTGTAAGGAAAGTATGACATTATTATATTTCCTTACACTTGTACTCTGATTCATTTAGATTCTATACGCTTTAAGGTAGAATCTCATATTGTAATCTTTGGTTAAGTATCATTTTTCGGATCCATATTTTCAGAACCTATTTTTCAGAATCGCTTTCCTGATTCAAGAAAGTGTGTAGAATTAGAAGTTTGTAACTTCATTCTTTTTCCAATTTCCAATTGGTGTTAGAGGTATTATGAATATGTTTAGTTTAACTTTGTTAAACCTAGATCTTTCCTTGATTAAGGGATTTTTTTAAAGTTTATAATTCACCCCCCCCCCCTCTTGTATATTGAGCATCTACATCATTATTTCGATCCTACTGTCTAATGGGGTTTGGATATGATAGTTGGGAATAATTAGTTTTGGGGGTATTTATTCATACTATAAATAAAACTATATGATATTATCCTTGTAATGGATTAAAATTATTCTATTCATGTATTCATTGATTGATTTTGGAGCACAATCTTATTCTATAATGTGGATGGCTGGTGTATGCTGTTCGTTGGATAATGTGATTTTTCTATGGGACCTAGGAATTCAAAGCCTATTTTTTCAATATTTGAAATGTTGTTTTTTTGGATTAGTATAGGATCCCATGATGGTGTTCCATATATTTATCAAGGATATTCCAAATGTTTTCCCTGAAGAGGTTTTGACACTACCCCCACCACATTATATCGAGTTAAGGATTGAGTTAGAACATAGTGTGACCTAGATTACCATGACTCTATATTTTAAAACAAATTTTATGATGTGATAGTTGATGATTAAAATTAATGATTTGATTCATATATATTTCATCTGAATCAGTTTGAGTGATGGGGTGTTCTGGTGTTGTACACCTGAAAGGTATATAATGGTATGAGGTTGTTTATAGAATATTAGAGATTTAATGCGGGTATTTAATAAACTATTATGTTAATAGTATTATAAAAAAAATTGAACTATTTCATGGGATATAACTAGTTTTTGAAGATTTATCTATGGTATGGGTATCATAATATGATAGTGATGTAGAAAGGTAACTCAAATATTTCTTTCAGGTGTTGTTATAGAAAAATCTAGATCATAGTTATAATGTTTAGTCTTATAAACACCCTAGTGGTTTTCGTATGAATAACAAAATCTTTGTTCAGTGTATTTCAAGATCATTTCTCTGTAGTTTAAAATAATGAAATTCTCACGTACTCAATAATAAATGGGAGTCATGATAATAATATTTGGGATATTTCTCTAGTCCTTTGTCACATCATCTCTATGATATGTTTTCTGCGTGTCGTTTTTTGACACATGGGGTATATTTTATAGTCTATGTGGTATCTTGTATAAGAGTAGTGTTTGATCCATTGAAGACGGAGGTGGTACTTTCTTGATAAACACACATATATTTTAAATAGGTCTCTATATTCCTTGGACTTTGATGTTTTTATTGAAGAATTATGTTTTATTTATCTTGTGTTGTAAAACCATTGATATAATTTACTAGTAAGAACAAAAAATTTGTACGGATTGATTAATGTTAAGAAATTTTCAACTATTTTAAGGATAAGTTGGATAGTCTTCATATTAATGGGTCACTGGAGGAAGAGGTATTGTTTTTCATTCTCTATAATGCTTCATATCTCATTTTGTGTTGTGTTTTATTGTAATATATGGAAATTATTTCATAGGATTTCATTCTATAATGTCCCAATGTGTATATATATTCCACAAAATATCAAGATTTTTTAGAAATGGTGTTTTCTATGAAGTTGATGTGTTGATGCTTCAAAAGTTAACACTTTTTTGGTCTTAATAAATAAAGATATATTGTAATATAACTTCTCTCAGTATAATTTTAATCTTCATTGGTGTAGGAATTTAAATTTCATTAACTAATATTAAATTGAAATCTCTTACACCCAGGTGAAATAGAAGGTGTATTTTGATGTGTTATGCAAGATGTCACAACAACATATTTTTCAATAGTCCATAAATGCTTAGAGTGTGATGTATGTGCTTGATGTGATGTTTCATAATGTACAGGAGGCAAGTTGTAGAGGATTCCTATAAAATCTAATAAATTAATCATAATTTTTATTATATTTTTTAGGTGTCTCTAAAAGGATACATACAGGGATAGGTGTTCTGAGACCTGGTCTTTTATTGTGACCCCCCTGATGGATGGTCAGAGGATTATTAAGAAACATATTCATTAGAAATATGTTGTTTTTTTCAATTGGTGATGCAAGTGGTGGTTTATTCTATGTTTATTAGATCACCCATATTAGTGAATCCTATTACAATGATGGTATATCATTCCTTGAAGAGTTAGTTCTGATGACCATAGATAAAGAGATCTGGGAAGGACTGTGTCTTGTGATATTTGGTCTATTTGTTGATGATGGTAGATTATCACATTCCTTGAAATATTTTTATCCATTTAATATCCTTGAGTGGAAGTGGGAATAAATTTTGATATAATTTATCCCTAATTTACCTAGACCATAAGGGTACGTGAATTTTTTTGGTTAATTGATGACTTGTTGATAAAGGCTTCTCATTTCTTAGTGATTTAAGAGTCAGGTGTATTTGTTTTTTTAGTGAGGGTGTATATGGAAGTGATAATAAATATTCAATTGTTTTTTGGATAATATTACCTTATAAGTTCTTTCTTTTACATCTTCATTATGGGGAGGTCATCAATGATCTTTTTTCTCTCAGTTATGACCTATGACTATATTTGATCCACATACCGATGGTTAGATAGTATGAACCATATCAATTCTAAAGGATGTTCTCTGATCTAGTTTTCATTAATTTAGTGGACCAAGGTTACTAAACATTCATTTAGTTGTGATTTACCATAATAATCATGAGAACCCATTCATTTGAATCCATTATTTTAGGTGTTGTATGGGAGGCCTTACATATCTCCATTGCGATGGACTATGGCTGGAGAGTCAGAAATCCATGAACTATAGGTGGTTTAGAGAATGGATGAGAACTTGTTAATGATATTATAGTAGATAAATTTGGTTCAATAAAATCATAATTCGTATTCTTGTGGAGAGATTGGATAGTTATATAGTTATATATCAGAGATCATGTCTTCATAAGTGTCTCTATATAATGAGTAGTAGAGGTTTATTAGAGGTGTAAGAATTATCTATTGGTTATTGGATTGTTTTAACTATTTTGGAATGTCAATGAGGTGAAATATCAATATTTTATTCCATTTTTTTGGATAAGACCAATATTTTTTTTCATGTGTCATAGTTTTTTTGATAACTTCATGTTGACTCCCATGTCATTGATTCTTGAGATTTTGATATTGAGGATGATGTGATGTTCAATTTGTGGTCAATCAACATGACACCCATGGATTATGATTTTCCTATATTTATAATTTATTTTCTTTTCTTGAGTTTTCTTGGGTTGGTATCATGAGTTTTGGATTGTAATACTCCAAATACTACTATAAAAGGTAAACATCATATCCTGAACCATCACACAATGCACACCCTAAAAATAATTTATTCTTGATTATATTTAAAATTTTAGTTGCTAAATGTTATAATTTTAATTTATTAAAATAAAATAAAATTTTTAAGTCTTCATAAATATATTATCTTAATAATAAATTTTGTGATTTTCTAAAATAAAAATTTGGAAGTATCGTAAAAATTCCATTTTTGATAGAACAGTGACATTTATGACCTCAAAAGTATAAAATAATAGTATAAAACTCAGAAGCCTTATATCGAAAAAATATATGTTTTATACGTGACACTATTTATTTTAATATATTATATTTAATTTTTTAACCTATATTTTATATTTTAAAATGGAAGTCACATTTCTCACTAAAATTGTTTTAATGCATTATAAATTTAATATTGTAAAAATAAGTAATAACTTTTAGATAATTATTAATATTAAATATATTTAAAAAATTTGAATCAATAAGTTCAAAATATGTAAAAAAATAACATTTTTTAGTCATATAAATAATATTATGGGGATTTAAGTTAGTTATTTTGATAATAGTAAAAGTAGTTTCCTCAAAGAATTGTTGTATCAATATTGTCTAATTTTTATCTGACCAAATAAATTATTCATTTTACAATGGTTATTATAATATTAATTTTAATCATATATATATATCTATTATCACTCAATCATTTAGTATCTATTAATAATTATGACTAGGAATAGTTAATTGTGAAATATTCATTTTTCTAAAAAACACATTTTCTATGTAATATAAGTTTTAATTTAAAATTAATTTAAAAATATTTATAAAATGAATTTGATTAAATAAATTATAGTTTTAGGAACATCACACAAAAATTTGGTAATATGGGTATCCTAAAATTTATAATAAAATAAAAAATACTTATTTAAAAAGTTGTTATCAAGGTAAAAAAATGATAAAATGTAAAATTTTATTGTTAAATGCCAAAAATGATTAAAAAATATTTGTACATTATTTTTTGAGCTTTTATTGACCCAAATAAACCCCACACTTAATTATTAAAATATTTGGATTTATTCAACTTTGAATAGTGTAACGATATCACATAAATTTAAATAATATTCACAAAAGTTCCCTTTTATTCACTTATAGAAGTTAATATATTTCTACACTATATATCAAACTAATATATTATAGTATATTCTTGAAAATATAATATTTTTTCTTATTATAACCCTCTCATTCCTTAGGCATATTTTCACCATTAGTTGTCCTAAGGTCTCTATTTCCAAGGATGTTTCTAATTGAAAACTAAAGCTTGTGACATTAGTATTAATTTCATGTTATTATTTTCTCCTTAATATTCCACTACTTAACATATTATATCCATAAAAATATAAGTAAATAATTATAATTAATGTATTGATATTTTACTATATTGATTTCATTCCCCTCCATCCATTAATGAAAAAAGTGCCATTAGCATGTGTGTGCAGACTACCACATCCACAAATCATCTTTTTTTAAATACAACCTCTAATGTTTTTTTTATAATGATGTGAATGATTATTAAATTTAATATGTATAATATAAATATGACTATGAAATTTAAATTTACCAATCACCATAATTACCTTTAATTATTTTATAAATAAAAACATTAGCAATAGATTGTGTTGACAACAACCTACACAAAGTAACATAACTAATTTTTCATTCAGATTATTTATTATTTATTAAACCCTATATAATGATTAATTAAAACCTTAAAATTATCTAAATTTTACCATTATTAAAATTTAATAATGATGTTATTCCCAAATGAAACAACGTTAATATTCTTATTCATCCCATAATTATAGTATGTTTACGTTTGGGTCGGTTTTACCCCTTACTTGAAAAATGCTATAAAAATTCTTCATGTATGGCTATGGTAACATAAATAAAAATATTTTTAAAAGTTAATGAAAAATAATTATTTTTAAATTTTTATAGAATTAATATATTAAGATTATAACTTATTTGTCAAATATTATATTCTGTCCTAATAATTAATAAATTAAACTCACATTGATTACACATTCATGGAACATAACTAAAATAGTAATGGATTGAAATAATATGATTTTATGTAGATAAATGTTTTATAAAAAATTAACTTATATTATTTATTAATAAAAAAGTTGGGTGAATAATAAATAAAAACACAAATTTTGTAAAGCTTGTGTAAATTATAAAACAATAAACAATAAATTTGGGGAAATATATAAACTAACTAGAATTAATATACAAAATCCCAGTACAGGAAGAGAATAATTAAAAAAATGGACGTGAGTAATGTTAAAAATTATGTGATTAAAATATATATGTTTTTTAGAGGAGGTAAATATTTGTTCTTGGAAGGTAGTATAAGAGGTAAGGGTTTTTTTCTAAAATTCCTCTACTTGAGATAATTTTTAATACATGTAATTTTCCTTTTTAGTATATATACTACATACTTTAGATATTATATAATAATATCAATTTAATCATGATGATTTCAAATCAATTTTAATCCCACTATTTGATGTGGATTTTCTTTAGTTTATCCAAAATTTATAAGTGGGGGTTTTCATATCCATTTTAATTATTTATGACTCAGGTTATATTCACCACCAATTTCCTTATATGTGGATCATAAATTTACATGGACCTATATTAAACATATTATGCATGAGATTGAATGGATTCAAAAGTAAATGATATTATTTATCCGTCATATTATTTGTACTCAATAGTTACCAAAGCAATTAAAAATCAAAATCTTTTCTATGGTGGAAAAATACTCATATGTTTTGGTTATGTAAAAGTGTGTAGATTTTCATAGAAAATATATCCCTATGTGGATACTATAATGTGGATATGGTGGTGGAACATATTCCCCTAGAATAATGTCTCTGAAAGAAGTAGGTTGATCATTAGCTCAATCATCACTATAATTCATTTTGAGTTGGCATAAGATTGCATGCATGACTAGAAACTCATGAGGTATATGATTTGGAATATTCACATGATCTTTTTGAATCATGAAAGAGTATTTCAAATTCCATTTCATTACTCTTTTATAAATTAAAACTATTTAACCCAGTTATTATCTTCCAGGGAAAGAAAAACACATTATAGGATCCCTTTCTACTATATTTAATATGTATGTTCAGTTGTATATTTCTTGGATGATACCCAATAAATTCAATGTTGATTAAGGTATTTTCTACTATAATTAATCATTACTCTATTGAATGGGGAATTATTTTTATTTTATTTTTATCCTTATATAGATATACTAGTCTTTATTCATCCACAGGTTCCTTAGGTAATGTAATTTAATGTTATTTACTCTCTTCATGAATTAATCATATGTAATAAGGTAAATCATGTGGCCCAGAATTATATAGTCTCACAATGCATCAGTAGGACTCATCAGGAAATACTATATGGGTGTTGGTGTGTACCTCACCCTATATTAGTATATTCTTTTTGTACAATGCCTTGACAATAATATTTGATGTCTATTAGTATTCGTACTATAATTATGAGATAAATGATTATTATTATCCATATTTTCATTCCTTAGAATGGATATATAATTCCCTAGATTTTAGTTGTTTATGGATTTATGTTGTTTATATATTCATGTTATATCTTATATGTTTATGTTTTTAAAGGTTCAACCATATACTTCTCCATACATAGAAATGAACTCAACCTTATTTTTTCCATTCCCCAAGAAACATGAAGGAGAACTACGTTAACTTTTTATGAATATGTTATAAGGGTTAGAAATTTCTCTCAATATGTTCATGTTTTATATTATGTTTTCAAATGTAATTTATTTATGTTTCAAGTATTTCAAGACTACTAAGTTATGACATCTTTTGATTATTATTGTATTCTATACCAATAATGTAATATAACTATTGGCTCTATGTTTCTAGAATCATGTTTGTTAAAGTTGGAATCAATGATTGTTTGGTAAGAAACTTGTGTACAATATTTATACTAACCGAGATATACAAGAACATTAATATAGAAAACCTTCAAGATTTATATGGAACACTATAGAAAATATAATTGAAATTTTATTTTATATTTCAATATCATAAACTAAAAATTTTTATGCAGTTGTTGAAAGATATTGACTATTGGGATGAAAGGAAACCATATCCACACCCATATTAAATTTAATGATATTCTGCATCAAAAATTAAGTGGGGAAAGATTTTAATCTAATCAAATCACAAATGTTTTCGATAATTTAACCCAAGTTATGAAAAATAACCTTTCCCACCTATAATAAGATACCAATCTAGGATTTTTTTTAAATATGTTGAAAAACTTCATTTGTAAACAACCTATTTCATTCAATGAAACAACTAATGAAATGGTTGTTGAACAATATGAAAACTCCATATAAAATTTATTTTCACTTTAGGAATTAGTGAAATGGAAAAGGATTCCATGGTTATATATCATCTGAATAGAGGAAAAACAGAATCTATGTATGGGAATAAAATTGTTATAATAGAGGATGTTCCATGTGTGAAAAAATATATTGTTATATTTTCAAGTCTGCATACAATTTTTTGGTGTCGTAATGCAATTATTCACTCAAATATGGGTTGTGTTTTGAAGATGGTCACACATCAGATTTTTTTTCAACAATAAGGGACTTGTGCAATTCAAGTATTGGGGAGTGTGACAATAGTGCACATGTCTTTATGATTCTAGAAAATCTAAGTGTTAATGGATAATTTCATACATGTTTTTCATATTATTTAAGTGTTTTGGATGCCTCATTTCTCTAAATGTATCAAGGTGAATAATGATGGTTCTTCTAAAAAACATTTGGGCCCTCGGGGTGTGGGCGGTCTTCAGGGCCCATGATGATTTTATGAAGGGATGTTTCTATATAACTTATGGCATGGATATTTCCATTTAGACATAGATTCTTAGGATAATTCACAATGTCTCATTTTCTAAAATGAAAGCATGGATTAATATCTATTTGGAAGGTGATTCTACTTCCCTTGGGCAGGCCATCAAAATTGATAAATTACATATTTCTTGGAGGCTTTCAGAAAATTAGATTGAATTCATGAATACTCTAATGAGCCTTAACTTCATAATCACACATGTTTATCAAGAGGCAAACATGGTTGTGTATGGGCTTGTGAACATGGGAGTTGGTTTGTATCTTACCTAGTTAGATACTCTCCCGGTGGGTTTGTTTCCAATTTATTTGGTTTATTGTAATAAGTTTCCACATTTTCACCTCTTGTAACATTATTTTATTTTATGAATAAATGACTTGGCCTTTTGGTCGAGGGAATTTTTTTAAAAAAATCCACCTGATCATGAATTTATGTTGTCTATTAAACTCATTCATGATACAAGACCCATTTCTAAAACTCCCTCTAGAACATAACTAGTGGAGTTGGTGGATTATAAGAAACTATTGTAGGAGTTATTTCATATGGAATTTATATACCCTAGTATTTCACCTTTGGGATCCTCTATTTTATTTTTGAATAAGAATTATGGGTTTATAATAATGTGCATCAATTATAGAGATCTCAATGCGATAAAAATAAATAAATAGTCTTCTTTACATTAAATGGATGAATTATTTTATCAAACTAAAGGATATCAATGCATTTTAGTGATTTATCTTTACCCTGGTTGCCATCCATTATGGGTGAAGAAGTATGATATACCAAATATGACATTTCAAATAGGGTTTGGGAAATATGATTTTATGGTAA
Organism: Viscum album; assembly: GCA_963277665.1. NCBI lineage: Eukaryota > Viridiplantae > Streptophyta > Magnoliopsida > Santalales > Viscaceae > Viscum > Viscum album. The sequence continues at coordinate 273,244,093 of OY728165.1, read as the reverse complement.
TCCTCATGGATTTACTAATGATTATTTGAACTTCATGGATCTGATTAATAGAGTATTGAAAGATTATCTTGATAGATTTCTGCTGGTATTAATTGAATAAAACATGATATATTATAATATCAAAGAAGAGTGTGAGATTCATATTCAAATAATTTATGAGCACCTCAATAAAAAATTATACTAGAAATATAGTAAGTATCGAATATGGAACAATGTTTTTATTTTCATAGCCTTTATATATCCCTGTATGGATTATCTATTGAACTTTTAAAAAAATAGGTATCCATATAATGGCCTAAAATAAGAGAAATAACCAATATTCGATGTTTTTTTAGTTTAAAAAGATACTTTTGGGGGTTTGTTCGTGATTTTCCTAGGTTGGAAATCCCATTTTCTGGGTTAACACATAAAGGGTCAAATAAAAATGATCAAGTGAATGTGAGGATGTTATTTTAGAAATGAATGTGTGACTAATCAATTTACCACTATTAACTTTACCATTAGGTAAGGAAATATTTGTAAAATATATAAATTCTTCAATGAAAGGAATTGGTTGTGTCATTATGTATAATAATTGAAGAAACCCAAACTAAACACGTCATAAATTATACATTGATATCACTATTTAAATAACACATCTTAGAAAAATTTACAAAACCTAGGGGCCTAAATGTTTATTGTATTGATGTTTATATAAATGAATAACTTATTTTAAAATAATTTCAAAATTTTATCCATAAATGTGCTCTTCGAGAACATTTATAGACATCTCGCATGATAAAACCATCTTCATAACTTGGGAATCTCAGACATAAGAATGATTATGCTTAAATTCATTATAAATTAAAATATATATAATAAATGGTTAGAAAATAAACATGATATAGAATATGTGAAATATATACAAAAACATAATATAATCTCAAAAGACCATGAATGGTAATTACAAAACATGATATAGTATCATAAGATTATAAGAATATCATTAAGTAATCATAAAAAGAATGACATATTTTAAAAACTAATATCCATAAACATCAATCTTTTGAGCATGATATAAAATTATGTAGTAAATTAAAAATAAATCATAACCATGAAAGCTCAACATAATAAGAAAAACAGCTTGAGAAGCTGTGATAATCATAAAAACAATAATTCTTGTACTTGTGAACATAGATACTCACAAACAATTTTACACATAAAATAATGAGTAGAGATTAATTCCATCACACTCACACTTTTTGAACCTAACAACTTTCTTATATATTCACATGTAAAATTTTTAGCGGTTGATTAGAGCCATCACATTCACCGATTATGATCCTAGTGACTTACTAACCAATTCACACATAAAATTATGAGTAAATATTAATTCCATCTCAATCAAACTTTAAAAACATAAATACATTCTAATATATTTGCATATTAAGTAGTGATTTGATCATAACACCATAACATTCACCCTTTTTGAACATAATGACTTGCTAACCATTTCACATAACATTTATATTTCATGAGATATAATCCTTTATTCAAATCATTTTAGTGTTATATAGGTCCCACTTATTAGATAACACAAATAAATCATTGAATTCCCTCTCATTAATCCCATTGTGAGATAAGAGGTTGTCTTCCTCTCTTTTATCATGAAATTCCATGGATTTAGCTATTTTAATTGTTTAATAATTATTTTTTTATGAATTCATTATCATTATATTTATTTATAAATTAATATATGTTAATGATATAATACAATTCCCTCTCATTAATCCCATTAAAAATGCTTTTATATATAACTATTATACTATTACAATCATTTTTGATTTTCCATCACAAACATTTATATTCTAAATACCCTTCCCTATATTGGATTTCTCAAAACATTTAAAAACACTTCATAAAATGAACATAATAAATCATAGAAAATTATAACTCTCATTTTCCATAATAAATCATAATGTAAAACATATAATTCGTGATACAAAAATCACTTCTTGAATAGACAAACTTAGAGGATAAGTATAAGTTAAAATAAAAAAATTATCACTACACATTGTTAAAAATATGAATTGAAAATTACTTTCAAAACATTTTTTGGTAGGGAAATAGAATAATTCTTAGAAACAATTTATAAATATTTATTAATAAAAAATCGTAGAAAATACATAATGATTTTAAACAGTATACGTGAAAATACCTTGAAATAATTTACTTGTAAAATAAAATATAATAGTATGATCATGAAAAAGACATAATGTTTCCCATAAAATAAGAGGAAATACTTTGAAACTTTTTACTTGAATATATTTTTATTAATGGAAAGATCATAGAGACATAATTTTTCCAATAAAATATGTGTAAATAATTTTAAAAAGTACACTTTTAGAAAGGATATATATATATATATTAATTGAATCATGTAAATGATATAAAAATTTCGATAAAATAAGGCATAATACTTTTAAAACGTTTTTATTTAAAAATAATATTTAATAATAGAAACATGAAAAAATAACTAATTTTTAATCAAAATAAAATGTGGAGTTGATGATAAAACAATTATTTTAGAAAGGATTAAAAATTGATTTTAATCATTTTGAAATATGCTTTGTTAGAAAATTCAAATCATTCAAAGGGTAACAGATCCTTTGATTTATAATGGATTATGAGATACTAAAGGATCATTATAAAAAAATATTCTATTCATAAAATTATAATATTATTGGAATGTAAAATCATAGATTTGGAAGGAAACTCCATCAAAATAAATGAGAATTATTCTTAACAAAAATTCATTTTAACAAAACCATAGAATCATCAATGAAGCATACTTTTTTACGAAAAATTATTTCCCTTGAAAATAATTTTAAAATAAAATTTACATAATAATTTATTATAAAATATCAATATTTAATGATATAGTCAAAGAAGAGTGATTATGATCTCAGGAAGTGATTGGAGACACGAAAAACATTACAGCCTTTGTAACATTTGATTCAAAACACCTTGAGAACATTAAAATAAAATTGAATATATAATATAATGAAATATTATAACTTGTTTTAAAAATCACAATTTAGTGGTAATTAAACCATAAAAATATAAACATGGTGAATAACATATACATTTCTCAATGAAAGTAAACTGAAATAGAATCCCTTTCACTACTTCCTAGCATATTTGGTAACACCCTATCCTCCTGTAAAGAAATATTAGATAAAAAATCACATATTGTAGAAAATTAATAAAAAATAATAACCTTTTATAATCCTTATCAAAATTATTTATCATGAGTACATTAACTAGTTATATTATATTAAGACAATCAAGTGTTAATATAATTAACTTTTTTGTGCATGTTTAATATTTTTGATATCATTCAACATAATTTCATACCAATTTAATTTTTTATATATCAGATAAGGATCAATAATATATAAATTATTATTAATTAAAATTTTCTTATTTCATTCCATATTTATTTTGGATAGGAGATGTGAAAACCAAATTTATAAGGGCTTATTTTAGTAATATTAGCTAACAAATATGTTTCTTTAATAATAAGTTAAATAAAATAATATAATATTAAATAAACCATAATTTAATTGTGAATTTATAAATATATTATAATAATACCATTTATCATGTTTCTATATTCATCCATAATCAGATTTTAAAGCATTATTCACATAGGTGGTCAAACTGACCATAAATTGAACACTTTTTAACGCGATTGGTGGGCATGTGTAAGAAGGTGTTTCTTTTTAAATAATATAATAATAATATAGTAATAATGATATTATTTTTATATATTATTATTTTTAACTGTATTTTAATTCTTTATATATTCTATGAAAATATAAATGAAAAATGGAAATTGATTCATCGTGGAGGCAATAATCTGCACGTATGAAAAATTTACGTTCCTATTTCTCAATGCATGGGAGGGGTGAATATGGATATTAAATTGAAACTTACGAATCAAAATTAAAAATGAAATATCATATTTATTCAAAATTATAACTATTTAGATCACCCATGAAAGGAGGTAATGAAAAACAAATTTTGTTGATTTGTGGATGTGGTAGTCCGCACAACGCACTAACAATGTTCTTTGGTTTTTGTAAGTGGATGAAAATAAATAAATAAGTGTTATACCAAAAATATAAATATATAGATATATATATTATAATTATACATAATTCATCATATTAATATGATGATAATATATTTGGAAGTGTATGATTATGAATAAAATCTTAAGAGGAGATAACACTTACATTCGAGACATGATTTTCCTATGGAAGATCCCATATAATTGAAGTGTTTCGTATAAATATGAGTGATTGAGGGATTTTGTTTTTGGGATATGGTTATAGGGAGACTAAAATGGAATATATTAATGTTTAAATTTTAATAATATTTGTGTTTTTGAAATGTTGTAAGTGATCCATTTTTATAAGAGTGGAAAATAGAACTTTTGGAAACACCCTTTATAACATAATAATCCTATGACACTAATCCATGGTAAATGGCTCAATGGATTAGAAATTATTGATTTTATGGGTTATTTGGGTCAATAAATGAATAAAAATTAGGTTAATAAATTTTTTTAAAAAAGTTTTTATAAATACCCTATCCTTTTACACAAATTAATACCATATTTCAAACATAAATATCCAATAAATACAACCCAATGATCTTGAGGTCTAGTGTATTTAAGAAGCAAATGATCATAATACATAAAAATTGAGTGAAACTAAACATCCAAAATTTATTTAAATAATTTTCTCCTAAATCCATATGATCTCTTAAAATATATTTGGATAACCTATAGAATATATAAAATAAAGGGCTGAGATACAAACCCCAATAAGGTAATAAACAATATAATGAAGAATAACATGTTAGTCAAATCACATTAAATTATATCATAACAAATATCGATCATAAATAATAATTTCGAATCACTGAATAGATATCATGGTATCATAATATTATAGAAACATATGGAAGTATCAATAACATAAAACTTTACATTAGAATATGTTAGGGATAACCTCTAAGACAACATCACATGGTGGAAAAATTATCATGGTGGATTAGATTTACCCTCTAATACCATAAATAACATCCAATGAGATAAAAAAACTACCTATTGAGTTGAAAAAATATTTTATTCCACTAATAATAAAATTTATATGCTTATGCATTCCATAAAAGGAATCGATCATAAGTCATAAACATAAGAATTACCCATGAAAATAAATTGGTTTCATAATCATCTCTTGTAACAAATTTAAAAGTTGTATCATAGTAAATTTGATGAAATAATTGATTAAAATATTTTTATGTGTTTATGGGTAAATAGAGAATCATTGGCCATGATGATTATTTCCATATAAATTTATTAAATTAAAAGGAATGGAAAATTAATTTTAGAAATATTTATTTTATGAATGATTCTAGGAAATATGGTAGAAAATTATCAAAGTGTGTAGTGGAATAATTAATATCATGAATATATAAATGAAAAAAATCATAATATTTTGAAAATGTTTTGGAAAAAATGGGTGGTTGAGAACACTTCCTGAACTGGAACTTGAAATTGGGTAAGCAAAAGATAAGTTCCATTTAATCAAGTTTGTTTAACTAATGAATATCAAAAGAGAACCTTTAAAATAGGTATATCCACATCAGAGTAAGAAAAAATAATATATTTATATATTTAATAAAAATACACCCTAATTTTATATTCATTTAATAACATTAAATAGAGATATAAGGTGAGTCAGAGATAGAAAGGTTATAACCCAAAGAAAAGGGTGGTTTAGAGATATCCCTTGCCTTATATCCAAGAATTATTATTCACATGGAATTAATATCATTAATAATGAAACTAAATTAATTAATTAAATAATTAATAACCTTCAAAATATATAATTAATTTACTATTATTTTTTTATTTTCAATTATAACCATTTTAAAGAGATATAATGTTGAATTCTGTTGTTTGGGGACGTTTGTTTCATGATTCCATGGTAGGATCCCTTGTGGACGATTATTGAAGTTCAAGTAAAATGGTAATGAAAATATAGAAGTGAAATGAAATGGTATTAACAAACTTCCATAAAATTTAACAATCTCAAATATCTTTTTGTGTTTCGATATAGGAATGATTTACTTAGTAAAAATATTAACATTGTATGGTTAGTTCATTTAGGTTGTTTTACTTACCTTCATGAAATAGTTTCATTTTATTTAACAATATGTATATATATTCTTTATATAATAAAAAATAAGTTATAATATACTTATTATCATCTCATTTAAACAGAATAATATTTGTATATAGAGATTTTTAACTGACATAATATGGATAATGGTTTCACATTTAGAATTAAACAAGAAGAGAAGAGGATGGACAGTAGATATTAAATTATTATAATAACATTATAGTATATATAAGATATAAGATATATAATTGCATGTTATTTTAGGTATGCGAGGAAAATATAGAATAAGATAATAATTTAAAATAGGTATTTTGTTAATATTACCTCTCAATTGTCGTCTCCTTGAAAATCTCTTTAAGACACATGGAATTATTCATTTTTTGAGACTAGTAGCACTAGGACATGGGGTTGAGAATTTTTAGAGCAATTTTGTATAAAATTTGGAATATAAAAGGCTTAGTTATTTTAATTTGAATGGGTTGTGAGGGTCGATATTTATAAGGGTAGGTGGGAGTGTTTTTGAATATTATAATCATTAGTTAGTTATTTTGGATCAATACTACCGATTTTGTAGATTGTTGTGAATAAATAAAGTAAATGGTTTAATTTAGTATGAAATAATGGCTGATTAAATTATATGTGACTCATAAATTCCTGTATTAAACTTATAATATTAAATATCATATTTTACTGTATTTCACTATTCACCAAAAAATCAACTGTTTTATAAAAATACCAAAAAATCACCGTCATCATTTTTTGATATGTATATTCCAAAGAATAAAATCCATTTTATGAAAATAATTTTATAATTATTAGATATATAATTTTAAGTTAAATTGATTATTTATTTGAAAAATACCAATTTGAATACTATTATATATATTCCAACCATTTGAAAAATTGAAAAAGGTATTCTAATATAATATTATCATTTGAGTAAATAATAATATTAATGAATAATACAATTTTATCAAAATTAACTATCACTTAAATATTTTTATTTTAAAAAAAATATCATAAATGTATTACCAAAATATGAAGAATTAATTAATCATTTTTAAAAGATTTATTCGCTTATATCATGATAAAAGTATTCCATATTTTATTTTTATAAGATACATAAATATTATTTTACTATTCCATATATGAGGAGACCATTCTAATTGTAAAATTACTATTCATAATTGTATGGTTACTATTTCAATGGTCAAGTTACTATTTCAATAGTTATATTACTATTCCAATGGTAGGATTTCTAATGGTCAAATTGAATCCCTACAATCTATAAATAAATCATATTTCATTCAATATTCATTCAATAATATTTTATCTAAAGGTTATATATATATATTGAATTTAAAAATCAAAAATTGCAATACAAATATTATATTTTATTTCTATAGTGTTATTAGTGATTGATATTGTTTTGGGGGATTTGGTATATACAAATTTATTGATTAATGTTATCTTATATTAAATTTTTACCAATTCTAATACATTCAATTATGATGTCCATTTTTATTTTATAATTGTAATTTAAAAATTATAATAATAATAATTTGTTATTTTTACCATGTGTTGCATGTGGTTTACTAAAAACGATATAATTATATATTCAAATGGTAAATTCAATTGATAAAATTATCGGTCATTATATTCTTCCCCCAAGAATAAATTTCACTGTAGAAGTCTTATTTTACATAATAATGTGAAAACTGGTTAGGGTACTTTTACATTATCTCTACCTCCATTTCCCATGTCGCCTAATTGTAATTATGGATTTTCCAATGTAATTTGATTAGGTGAGTTTACTTTTTTTTTCATGTAACATTATATCTATAGTTTCAGATCGTCACTAGAGGATCCTCATAAGAGAGATCATTTTATAGATATTAAAAAATGAATATGGTACATGTGAGGGACCTGGTATGTACTTCCTTAAGAGGTATACATGGAATATTTCACCTACTTAAGGTATGGTTGGTTGGAGTGATAGTCAACAGTCCATAACTTTGATTTAATGAATATTATCAAATGGGTCTATGTACCGATGACATTTCATTCCCTTTAACCAAAATTCCATGAATCTATTCCATGTATATGTATAAAGGACCAATGTATCTCTAACCTCAAACTATAGGTCTCATCGATGAATGTCATCCTATATTTTCTGTTGACTCTATATATCTTTGATGTTTTATATATTGGTTTTGGCCTTCTTTACAATTTTCGTGATCATTTGATGTTCCAACATAATACATTCACCAACTTCTTCCCAACACATAGGTGTTATATATTTCATCTCATAAAGAGATTCATATGGAGCCATGTACATGCTTGAGTGAAAAAAATTATCTTAAGGGAACTAAACTAGAGGAAAATGTAAGTCCCACACTCCTTTAATGTTCACAGAGCATGTTCTCAACATATCATAAATTGTATGGATTGTATACTCACACTGGAAATCAGTCCATACTAATGTTTAATTCAGTATTAAGAGTATGTAAAAGACTTTTCTAAAACATAGAGGTCAATATCATATATCATTCAAATACAATTTATAGTGATGTTCCATACATAATAACCAATTTTATACTATATATCCTTGCAATTTATTGATTTTGAACTCTATATGAATTTATATTACGTGATCGGTCTTCATACCACAATTCACCACTAACCAAATAAAATTATTTACTATAGAATATTGTAAGACAAGTGGAAAATTATATGATAATTTTATCCCAATTCCAAGAAGGTATGGCTATTTTTTTCATCATACCATTATACTTTTGACTTTAATTCTTCACATTCCATCTTACCGAGCACTTTGATGTATATTATGTGATCTCATTATTCAATATTTCCCCCAAATAGTGATATCGGAGATCTCTATATATCTTAATGCTCCATGGGTTGATTGAGAAGGCCATTCAATATGAATAATCCAATAGGCCCTTATTTATCATAGGTTGTGATGTTACAAATAGTCTTGAACCAAATATTACAAATCATTCTTTTTCAATTTTGAACTTTGTGGATTTCCATGTCCTTATAGTTTCCACCATCTTCTATATTTCTATACCATTACATTGAGAATCCATTATTTTCTTTAAAAAGGATGTTATAGTATTCATTAGAGAAAGTAATGATGATATTCCTTCCTTTATTATTCCCATATCCATAATTTTAAAGTCTATTAAAATTTTATCCTTCTCAATTACCGTCATTGATAAGGTCACACGATTCATTATTCTTATAGAATTATCCATTTTATTTTAGATCCCATGATATTATATAACTAATAAATCATAGTCCTTGATCATCCCTAACCATATTTGTTGGTGAATATTATTCTCCTTCTATTTTAATATATATATATATATATATATTTAAGGTTGTTATGATCGATATATATCCCACACATCTCCCCATATTAATGGTTCCACTAGAATTTCAATGCCAATATTACTGTAGCTATCTCAAAATCGGGAATTTGATAGTTATTATAATGAAATTTTAACATTCATGAGGTATAGGATATAAAAAATAATTATTAATCGGTAAAAATCCCATTCCATTACTTAAAGCACCAAGGTATACCATGAAAACATTCCCACTTATGGACAACATGAGGACTGGTGCAGTGATAATCATTCTTTTAATTTCCAAGAACTCTTTTAACATTGATTAGTTTGGATAAAATTATCCTTATTATGAGTCATCGTGGTTATCAATTTTGAAAATATTGAGATAATTATCCCAAATCAATGGTAATACCCAGCTAATCCAATTATACTATGAATCTCTATCAAAGATGTTGGTTTAGAAAACTCTTAAATTTCCATTATCTTATAAAGATCGATAGATATTTCTTTTTTGGTGATAACATGCCCAAATATTGATGAATCCTTTATCCATAACTCACATTTAATGTACATTAAATATAGATTCTTTTATCTCAATTTATTTAGAATCTATTAAAATGATCTTCCTGTTCCTCCCGACATTTTGGGTATATCATAATTTCATTTATATTTATGGTGTATTGTTGAGTCTGAAGGGAATCACTATGAAATTATTTTTTTCGTACCTTAATCAAAAGGTATCCTTGGGAATATCTTCATTCTTTTCCTTTAATTAGTGATATCCCGATAGACAGTTCACCATAGGGATGAAATGGGCTCCACATACCTAATCGAGAAATTAGTCTATCTTTTTAGTGATACTTATTGATTTTATTTTTTTGACTTTATGATAATCAATGTTGATATTCATTGACTAATCATTATTCTTGAAAAATTGGACTGATGCACCCCATGGTGAAGCACTATAGTATAAAAAACCCATTCCAAGATTATCATGTAATGAATTCTTTAGCTCTTCCAACTCTATAGTGGCCACTTTGTTGGGTTTCTTGGATATGGGTAGAGATTCTAGTATAAGTTTAATTGAAAACTCAAACTCTCTATTAGGTGGAATATTGGGAAAATTTTCCAATAATAAATCAATATAATCCCTCATAATAGAAATGTCTTCAAGCATGATTCTCTCATTTTTCTTTATCTTTTGGTCTGGATATGTTTCCTCATAAGAAAATAATATCCAAACATGAGATTAATACTCAAAAATAATTTTGATCCCCACACTTTCAATAATATATAATTGTAGGATTACCCAGTATGTGAAGAGTTATCTCCCCCTTGAAACAATTGATGTCGGACATATATAAGGAAAAACAATTCATGCATAATATAGAATAAAACTACACTAAAGGATGTAATAGAATATTTTATGGGAGTTTGAGTCCCTAAACATTGACTAGAGTGAAGTTATAATCTTGGTATGTAATAATTTATTTATTTATTATTCCTGTAGATAGCTCAATCACTAATGTTTTGAGTTGGTGTTTGAATAGTTCTACTAAAATTGCGCAATATTATAATATCGGTAGAACAAGAATCAAATAGTTAATTCACTATTATTTAATGAATAACTAGGAAAACATTCACCACATTATTTTTGGGATCCACCACAAAAGTAGTGATATAATTTTCCCTTCATTTCTATATGGATCTTAGAGGGTTTTTCATTGATTTTTTATGAAAACTATTATTTTAGGGAATGGTTCTCATAATGCATTTGATCCATATAGTTAAAAAACTATACCATGGAATATGTTGTTTTTAAACCTTATGTTCCATAATTTAATTTTTTGGACTCTTTATTTCAATTTTGAATTGATTCCCTAGATACCAGTATTTTCTAAATTTATAACATGTCCCAGTTCCCTTGGGATAATTTCTTCGATGCTTCATACCACATTTTTGACACATGGGAAGATGGATTTTCATTCCTCTAGGAGATTTATCCATTGTTCCTCCCAAAGAAAACCATATTTTATGATTATTATTTCTAGGCCCATGAAACCACTAATATGCTCCAATATACATCTCAAAATTAATGGTAAAATGGAAAATACCTTCATGGATATAAAATTCTCAAAACACAGAATATTTTCATAAAAGTTTCTTCAAGACACAAAATAAATAGTCAAAATTAACTTTGGTGTTGATGACGAAGCCTTATTAATGCCATGAAGACCTGTGAAGAGTTCCTTTTGCACCTGAATAGATTCATATTCAATTTTATCAGTCTAAATAACTCCATGTTTATTTTATGATAGATAGATTGGGGAACATATTTATTGAAAAATATTTTCCCAAATCCTTATCATTACAAGTCATAAATTTCTTATTTATACTGATTATTTTTTATCAGTTCCCACCATCGATCATCTTCCCTTTAGAGATTATAAAAATCCTCTACATATATCTCGTGTTATTCAAATTGGAGGAAATAAAATTTATTCCCTATAGATTTAGTACATTGTTCTATGAGAAGTGATTAGGAGATAAACTAAAATTAGAAGGCATTTTTTCATAATTTTTCCAATTGATAATTACTCATTTTTACTAGAAGGTGGGAGTTCCACAATATACATGTTATTAGTCATAGAAAGAGATACCTTATCTAGTTCTAACATTATGTTCCCATATCCTGATAACATATGGTTAGGCATATAATCATTTAATTTATCCCATTATAAATCATATTGGCTAGTGGCCTAGTTCTTCTAATTTCCCATCATTTACTGAAATAAAAAAAGGGACAAGATTACATAATATAAAATTATATAAAAAAGGGAAACAATGAAAGTAGAAGGAATAACTTATAAATGACTTGTAAATACTAAATTATTACTCTACATATCTCAATATAGGTTATCCATGGTAATGTACTATAAATATTATTCTAACATAACAATCTCTTTATGTCTGTTATAATGGTTCATAAAGTGTTTTTGAATTTTCTAGAGCGTATCCCTGGGAATATCAAACCAGGTGTGATGCAAGGACACTCTATCATACACTAGGTTATGATTGAGTGAATACCAAATACATCATAATGGTGTTATTACACCTAGGTACAACTATTTCATAGGCACATCAACTAATAGTGTTTTGATAGGATAATAAATACTTAGAAAACAAACACTTTAAAATACACCCAAATTTTAAAATACATTAATATACATAGATTTATCCCTAGTATTATAATAAAATAACTCTAGTCCTAATAACAAAAAACCATAACTTTCTTGAATACCATCTATAATGACCCAAACCATTTACACATGTTAATATATGATTTTAAATACAAATATCCAATAAAGACACCCATCAGACTGTGAGGCCAAATGTATTTAAAATAATAGGTTCATAATAAATCAAAATAAGATAAAAACTAATATATAAAATCTATTATTTGTAAATAGGTCCTATATCCCTTTGATCTCCTAAAACTACATAGGATAAATTTAGGAATACATAAAATAAATAGACGAGCTATAAATCCCAATAAGGGAATAAACATGATAACAATGAAAAACATGTGAGTAAAATTACATTACATGATGTCATAAAAGGGAAGTATCATAAAAATCACAAGATAACATAACATAAATTACAAGGTAATATAATATCATGAAAAAATAGTATAGTGGAAACAACATAAAACATGACATAAGAACAAGTCAAGGATAACATCCAAGAAAACGTCACTTGGTAGATGAAGTCCCGTTATTGATGAAGTTTAGTCCCTAATACAATACTTACCATATTTGGAGACAAAAATATAACTCAGTTAATTGGATATGTATAAAGGTACACCAATAATAACTTGTACATTCTTATGTGTTCTAAAAAGAAATCAATCATAATTAATAAAAATAATAATTACCCATGGACGTAAATGGGTTTCTTAATCATGTCTTATGGAATATTCAAAATGAATTTCATAATTATTTCAATGAATGAATAGATTAAAATAGTTACTAATGGGTTCATATGTCATTCATGTCTCAAAAATTCAAGTATTTTTCTTAAATTCTAAATAGAGTATGTTATTATAATTCACCATTCTCTAAATATTTAACTATTTTAGAAAAATTAAAAAAATATCATCAAACCATTGATTGATATACAGATTCCTAAAGTAGAATTCATTATATGAAAATTATTTAATAGGTGTAAAAAATTTAATTTTCAAATAAAATCCTCATTTATTTTCAAATTACTAATTTTAATATTATGATCAATTTTTTGACCCGTTGAAGAATTACATAATGTATCATAAAATTATTATATCGTTATAATAAAAAATAATATTAATTTATAATCCAATTTTATGAAATTTATATTTGTTTAAAATATTTTATTTTTTAAACTAATTAAAAAATCATATATTTTTCACAAAAATATGAACACTTAGGTTTTTCATTTTTAAAACCTTCATTTACTTGTATCATGATATTAATATTCCATATTATATTTTTTTGAGATATATAAATTTTATTTTATACACACATAATGAAGGATACTATTATCATGGTTAGGTTTCTATCCTTAACTATTAAGTTACTATCACTAACTATCAAGCTATTATCCCTAACTATCACGTTACTATTCCTAATGATCAAATTATTGTCTCAATTGGTATGTTATTATTCCAATGGTTAGATTACTACTATATCTATTAGATTTATAATGGTCACATGGGAACCCAACATTCTATAAATACATAATTTTTTTATTCTTCATTCACTTTTATTTTCTCCAATGATTTTATATATTTTTTAAATTTATAAATACATATTACAATTCTAAATTTATTCTTCATTTTTAAAGTGGTGTTCATGTGTATGATTATTAATGGGGATATATGTAACACCCTGATATTTTTTGAAATATTTTTTTATTTAATTAATATTTTTGATACTTCTCATTTCACGTAACACTAAAAATAGTTTATTTTATTTTAAAGCAATCTATTTGGGTTCCGTTATATAAAACTCTATGTTAACCATGAAATACACACAACATAAAATTTATCTAACTCTTAAAGGAACAAAAATATTAAATTATATTATGTGAAACAATGAATTTCCTTGATGGATTTCATAACACACAATACCTAGTTGTACCATACAATAATATATTATTAAAATATCATTACTTAATATAATAAGATATAAACTATTCAATAAATTAGAGGTTAGAAATAATATTAAATATATACAGACACAGGATTAACTTACATGGATATCACATCTTTTTAGATTAATATTTTTTACATTACAAAAATACATGCCTCATGACATAATAGTTTAATGTATTTGGAAACATGGAAACAAAATCTTCTATCCTGGTGAAAGATCTTAAAAATCAACCTTTATTATATCCACCTTTAGTAATTCTACAGAAAACCATTCTTCTTAATATTGGGAAAGGAAATATAAGAAAGGGGTGAGATGAAATTATCAGTAAGGGTAAATAAGGGAGACATCTAAGCATAATTATGATCATAAGTGTATGAGAACACGATCCTTTAAATATAAGATCATACCATTTATATAAATAATCACATATAAGAATCATGGCATAAAGCGCGGATGTTTTATAAGGCATGAATCATAATTAAATACAGAACCTAATCCATGAAAGCATAACATAGGAAATAACATAGGATTATGGAATACAGATAATAATATAATTTGATTTCGATAGTATCTAAGAATTTTTTCCAAGATTCTCATGGTAGTATGGGTTCACTCCATAGACCATCTTGGTATTCATGGTTCACTCCCATAACCATTACAGTAACAAGAGTTCACTCCTCACACCATATTGGTAGTCATGTTACACTCACATGGCCATCTTAGTAGCATAAGTTCACTCCTCATACAATCATAGTAGTCGTGGTTAACTCCCGTGGTCATATTAGTATTCAAGGTTTACTCCCAATACCATCTTAATATATCTCATGGGATATAAATATATACCCAATGCATTGGAGGGATATATAGGTCTCACCCATATCCTATTTAAATCATACATACATGTGCCAAAAAATCATAAACAATCATTTCTTAACCCATGAAATTAAATATCTATCATAAAAATGTAAACATATCAGAACCTATGGAAAATTTATAAGTTTCATAATCACTTCATCATAATAAGAAATAATGAAAGAGTAATGTATTTCAAAAACCTATAACCATTGATAGAGAAATGGTTTTCATAAAAATAAAACATGTGGAAGAGAAATGGTTTCATAAAGACCATGAAATTATGTATAACCCATTCATAGAAAAGATATGAAGGAAACCTTTAGATATTTTCCTAAAAGGGTGTTAGTAACAACAACAAATGGCATCCTAAAATGAAAATAATTTTTAAATATATTTCAAAAAAATCTTCAAGGAAATATTTATTTTTCTTCCAAAAAGGATTTTTAAAACATAAAATTATTCTCCTAAGAAATATCATGAATAAATTAATGAAGACTTGAAATCATTTTGAAATCATTTTTTCCGAAAAAACTTCTAAAATAGGGTTGAAAAGACTATAAAATACCTTTTTATTTAAATAAAATTTGAAAACATATTAAAAAGTCATGATAATATTTTGAAAACATTTTCTACTTAAAAAAATATGAAATAAGCATGAAATAATGTTGAAAATATTTTTCCATGAAAATAATATTAAAACATAATTGGAAGCCTGAAAATGTTTTGAAAACCATTTCATTTTAAATAATTTTAAAATATATAAATAAATATAGAAAAAAATTTAGTATCCATTTCTTTGAAAATATTTTTACAACATATAAATAATTCTTGAAAACATTTTGAAAAAGACTTCATTAAAAATTATTTGAAAACCTATAAATAATGTATGAAAATATTTTGAATTCTTTTTAAAACAAAATATTTTTTTAAAAATCATGTTATCTATTTTTTTTTAAAAAATTATGAATATAAAAAATATTATCAGAAAATTATATTTAAAAAATAATAAATTTTTATTCTTTTTAAAGAAGTTCAATGGAATGATGGTGGGTAAATATGTACACGTCATACAATGAGAAAAAAGAACATCCCTTTTTCAAGGTAAAAAGGATAGAAAATTTCATCATTCAAAAATAAAAAATAATGTTCCTTTTAAAATATTGGTAAATGAAAAATGGGTTAAAATATATTTTAATGATCATATGAGATTAGTAGAATATTTTTGGAAGCCCTTTTTTAGAAAACATGGTTTTGACGAACATAGATTTCCGGCCAAAGAGATACTAATTGCGTACTTTCTTAAAAATAGTTTCTTAACTATCTTAGATACCATAGAGTATAAAATTTCACTAATACATGAATATATCATGAATAACTATAGGATAATAAATTTCATGAATTTATTATGATATGGAACATATGAATTCATCAATGGAAGTATAAACATAATTTTTTTTGAAAAGCGATGAGGTTGTTTCAGTAAACTCTTATAAGTTGGTAACTTGGGATCATACTCTCTATGTAAGAAAGGAAAATTACATGAATGTTAAGATATCATGAAAAGAAGGCGTTTAATGATATAACCTATTAAATATAAGTATATACCCCTGGAGATAGAATTTATCTTCATAATAAAACATGAATTTGAAAGAAAGAAATTTGAGAAAAACTGTTTCACAAAATATAGTAAATTTTGAAACCTAATCCCCATAAAATAAATAACTTGAAATGGGCATGTTAATACCCATAAATTTAAGAATATGATACATATAATAGCATAATGGGTATTACATACACCACAAAAAAAGGATATAGTGGAAAAAAGAACATGCATCTCAAGGAAATTAAAAGTGATATGAAATCCCTTTATATTGTGTCTTGACGCTCTGCATATGCATTCAAACCACCTGTATAATAAATATAAATTTAATGTAAATATTTTACGGAAAAAATATTAGTATATATAATAACATATATGGTTTTATTAGAACCTTATATTACCTGCTTGTTAATAATATTATGTTAAGGTTTCACTTCTTGTAATATATGCTTTATTATTTGCATGTGTCTTAATTTGTTATATATTTGGTATTTATACTTTATATCATGATTTATAGAATTTAAACCCTGAAATAAATATCATGTATATATAGTATATTTGTATTATAATTATATAAATAATATATAAGTTTGAAACAGAATACAGTATTCATAGAGACGGTAGTTCGTACATATGCGTGAACGCTATTTTCATTTAATTGTTATGCTGATAGAATGAAAGTACTAGAAATATATGTATATATATGAATATATATATATATAATTATTAAAATATATTTATTATATCAAATATATCTTATATTTTAACTAAAACTATATTTAATACAATCGATTTGTTATATCAACGAATCATATCTCTTTGTGGGCGGTAGTCCACACTACCTCAAACGAAATTATCGTATTAACACAAAATTAAAATTAAAAAAAGGATATGTGTTTTAAAAAGGAATAAATAAACTTAAAGAAAAAAAAATTAATATATGACATATGTAAATATAGTTTTCATCATAATTTCCACCATAGTAGGTGGTAGATAAAATAATAAATAATCATCATTTCATGAGGCAGTAGTTCACCGTACATAGAAATAGTATGTTTGTTACCTATTAGATAGAGGTGTGTGTAACTGTAGGTCAAAAAATTTACATAAAAACCCATTATATTTAATAAAATGCTTTTTTTATATAATCATATAATAAAGAGAGTTGGAGAGGGTGGATAAGGAAAATAAAACAAAGGACTTGAGGGAAGACATTACCTCTTAATTGGGTAACTCCTTTTGGTTTGAGCCAAAAGGTATCCTTGGATTTCCTTATGAATATTGGATGTATAACGACCCACACTTTTCATACATATTTATTAATTCAGAATTTAAGCATACTTATTACAACATATAACAAAACCATGAAAGGACCGTATAGGTATAGTGTTTTTAGAAACTGGGAAACATAAACAACTTGTTCATAAAGCATCTATATTGTCTCCTGTTTATTTCATGATATCTAGAGTATATTTTGGAATATTATACTTAATACCCCTCTTCCAGACATGGGAAAAAAGGGTGAGCTAAAATTCTCATTAAGGGGTAAACAAAGGAAATATCAATCATATCATATCCATAAGAACATAACATTTTGAAAATCTTAACCTACAAAAGAGATCATAATATCATGACATGGTATGAATCATTGTAGTGAAAAGTAATCCCAAATAATCATAAATTAAAACATGAATCTTTGTTTCATACACACATAATCATAGAATATAATTTCATATTAGTCAAGGCTCATAGCCAAGACCATCATAGCAGACGAAGTCCATTACTGAACCAAGTTCACTCCTTGTTCCAGCCCTGTATCACTGAACCAGATTAACTTGTTGTTCCAGCCATGCCTATCGCATGAGATATAAATTTGTACCCAATTCATTGTTGGGAGATATAGGTCCCACCCATCTCGTAATGAATCCATTCTTTTGTGTGCCACAAAATCATAATTCATACATCATAGCATAACCCATGTAATAAAAATGGGATTCTTATACATCGTGACATCATAAAACAATTCATATAAGATAAAGGACTTCATAAAAATAATTCCATCACAACATAATCAAATCAATGTAATAATAGGGATAGAAACAAAACCCTATATTATCTTAGATGGAAACTAATTTTGATAAAACACTTGAACTCCATTCTTGAGGAAAATATCCTTTCTACTTCAAAAACATTTTTCCTTTCATAACATGTTATACAATTTTAAACTAAAAGAAGTTTATTAAAAATAAACTTGAAAACTTGAAATGTAAGCTTCATGGAAATAATGTTCTATGAAATCATAAAAATCCATTCATGCCGTATATGTTAAAAAACATTTTTCTCGTACTTTGGTCGGAAAAGTCAAAAAGTACCTCGTACAAAAAATGAAAAAAGATTCCTTTCATATATTTTACTAAAAACTCACCAATGGGTAAAATTGGATTTAAAAAATTTTAGGAGGATATAAATAATATTACATATTGATGAAACATGTATGTGGATGATAAATATTCCCCAGTAAATTATGAAGTATAAAAAATCTCAGATAAAAATGAGATTGCGAGATTTTCCCTTACCTTAGGTCCGATTTGCTTTGTACGTAACCGAACCTCTGGTATAATGATTTAAATAATGTTATTTACTTATTACAGAATCCTATTCATTTTTATAATATCATATATGGTTATATTCTTATCTTTTTATTAGTAATATTTCATTGCTACTTGTTATTCGGGTGTTCATTGCTTTATTTTCTTATGCATGTTTTGTCGAATAAATTCTTATTCTTCTTTTTAGGTTATATATACCTCATTTACAGAATGGTATTAATGTAATATATATCATATTTATTTATTATATTCATTTATATAATCATTATTCAATTAAGATCATGTAGACTGCGTCGCATCACATCGTGGAGACGGTAGGTCATACGTACGCACAAGGGATGATATCGTTCCCGTGAACGTGGAATTGTATTGGAGTGTATGTATAATATTTCAGAATCAATATCACTTTACCATAATAATATATTATTATTATTTACACCATTATACCCATCCATGTAAGGTTTTGGTGGAAAAAAGATTACACCACAGCGCGGATACAGTATTCTGTACGTACGCACGCGTGGTGATTTCATTTTTCATAGGACGGATAGAAGGTGAAATATGTTTGTTTCATATTTATAATAACATATCATCATATGAATGATAATGATGTTATTAATTCATAATGAAACAACTAAATAAGAGGATGTAGAAGAAGAAATTAATTTGAAAGAATCGGTAACAGATATTACGTCTTATTCGACACGCCTCTTTGAAACCTCCTCTTAGGGCACTAAAAATGGTCTTTGAAGAAGACCAGGACCTCTAGTATGTTTCTAAGGAATTTGAGAAGGCAAATGGGTAGGGTTTGTACGATCTTGAAGGCTCAAAATTGTGTGAGGAGGAGGGGGAGGAAGTTCCCTTTTATAATGGAGGAGAGGGGAACCTTTGGAATTATAAGAAATATTAATTTATAATAAATTCCATCCCCACTTAAAAACCTCCAAAAATTACTCAAATCAAAAGCTTATATGATATCGGGTTGTAATCTCATCAACCAATAAAATTTAGACAAGATGGAAATTTATTTTAAACATTATCAACTTGATTTCTCTTTATATAATCTATTTAATTTTATTTTTTGTTAATAATATTCTAAATTTGAAATCATTATAAATAATTACTTATATATTCTTAATTGTCCATAATTTTGTACTTTATTACATTTTTGAACATATAAATTTTAATTTATAATTTATAAATTTTTTGTGATTTTTAAACAATTTTATAATATGTAATTTTTATAAAATAACAATAGTTTCAATTTTGACACTATTCATTTATTTGAATTTAAATAAAATATACATAGAAGATATGTTTGAAATAAAAGATATAATAGATTCATAACATGAAATATTTATCTATGAAATTAGTTAAGCACATTAAATAGTCCATATAATATTTATTTTAATAATTTTAAAATAATTTATTTGATAATTCAATCAATAACATAATTTCATCATCACTATTGTGTCATATTTAATGATAATTATTTAATCTATAAAAATTATAAATTAATTCATATGATGTATATAATTTTATTAGATTTCTAGGGACTATTTATATCCGATTTTTTATGATGTTTATCACTAAATTAAAATTATTACACTTATAAGATTTAAGAGGGTGATATGTTGTCACTTTCTTTGGTTTTAATAATAATTATATTATTTCATGGTCAAAAGTCCATGAAATGAATCTAGTCCGACCATTAGGTGATATGGGTCGACTTTTATTCATCCAATAGTATTTTGGCACGTTTTAGGGTAATTTTACAATCTTATTTTCCCCCTTAATTATTAGATTTAACTTTAACTATAGTAAATAAAAATTACCGTAGTTACTATTCATAATATCAAAAAAATTAAAAGTAACCTATTAACAAAATTCGGACCCGCTGAATTAAAATATGGAATCCATTTTTAAAAATTCAAAATACAAAAGATTCAGTAATTAATTTAAAATAAATCCCGATGTAAAAAAAACGGGTTTTAAAAGTTAAAACATTGTCAAAGAATGAAATGTTTTTACATATGAATTCAATGTAAAATTAATGGTAAGGACATAAATTATATTAAATGGTAAAAATATATTCTATTTATACTTTAAAACCAGTTAATATTATAATTTATCCATATAAATTATTGCGATGAAAAAAGTTGTTTTTAATTAAAACATAGCGTGTTTTTACTATTCATTAAAATATGAAAGTTATCAGAATAATATGAAAAGTTTATCCAAAGTAAATTTTTATATACTGATTCAAAAAAAGTATTTTATTTTTCCAAATTGAACATAAAGACATGTCAAAAACTAGATTTAAAGTGGGTGCGCCATCAAAAGGCGGCAAAACTGTATTTTTGAAAAATACTTATTTTACCCGAAAAATTTATTTTGTTCTCATACCATGTTCTAGAAAATGTGTAAGATGAATAATAATGTTATCAAATTTAAAATTTAGTTAATACTATTCATAACGGCTAGTTTACATAATATATTATTGTTTAGTGAAACTCGATATTGCGTAGAACGCACGCTATCGATGAAGGTTGATTTTCCGTATAACGCAAGCCACGCTAGTGTTGTGTGTAGTGAAAGAATCCTTTGATGTTGCATATAACATAAGACATAAAAAAAATATAATTCTCATAACATATTAGGGTATCAAATTCTACCACCCTTAAAATGAATTTCTCCCTCAAAATTCATCACCTTGTCACAAACAGATGAGGATACCTCTCCATCATCATATCATCAAGATCCCAAGTAATTTCTTCTAATTGGTGGTTCCTCCATAAAACTTTAACCAAGAGATTGGTCTTGTTTTGTATAACTTTTTCGCTACGATCTAGAATATCTATCGTCTATTCTTCAAAAGAAAGATCTTTCTCTTATGGTACAACTTATGAGCTTAGTATATGTGAAGGATCAGGTATGTACTTTCTCAGGAGAGATACATGGATCACGTCATGAACTTGAGAGACATTTGGTGGAAAAGCCAATCAGTAAGATACCTTCCCAACACGATCCATAATTTCTAAAGGATAGATATACCTAGGGCTCAACTTTCCCTTCTTTCCAAATCTCATTACTCTCTTCTAAGGAGATATTCGTAAGAACACTTTATCACCCACTTCAGACTCTAGGTATTTTCTTTGGTTGTTGGAATAATTTTTTTGTCGACTCTGAGATTCTATTATGTGTTGTTGAATAGATCTGACCTTTTCTGCCATCTCGTCAACAAGATCAGGTCCGAATAGATTTCTTTCCCCAAATTCATCCCAGCAAGTTGGAGTCTTGCATTTCTTTCCATAGAGAGCTTCATAGGGAGCCATCTGAATATTGGATTGAAAGCTATTATTATAAGAAAATTACACCAAAGGTAAGTGTTGATCCCAACCACCTTTAAAATCCATAGAGTAAGATCGTAACGTATCTTCTAGAGTTTGAATTGTTCTCTCAGACTGACCGTCTGTCTAAGGATGATAAGCAGTGTTGAAACTCAACTATGTATCTAGAGTATGCTAAAGACTTCTCCAGAACATCGAGGTAAACCTAAGATCCTGATTAGATATAATGTAAAGTGTTCCTCCATGCAATCTTACCACTTCTTTCACATATATCCTGGCAAGATGATCCAGAGAGAAATCTTCTTTAATAGCAATGAAGTGTGCTGACTTCGTAAGGCGATCAACTATGACCCTGATAGCATTATTGCCTTTGGATGTTTTAGGAAGTCCAGTGACAAAGTCCATAGTGATGTTTTCTCATTTCCATTTGGGTATGGGTATTGGTTGTAACATTCCCTTAGACTTCTATCTCTCAACTTTAACTTGCTGACAAACCAAGCATCGAGAGACATATTCAACAACATCTCTTTTCATGCCATCCCACCAAGAGTACTCTTTCAGGTCCTTATACATCTTCGTGCTTACAAGATGAATAGTGAATTAAAAACTATGAGCCTCATCCAGTAGCTCCTTCTTTAATTTTGGGATGGGAGGAACACACCCCCGATTCCAGAACCTTATTATCCCATCAAAATCAAGGTTGAATTTAGGAACATTTCCGACCTTCTTTGGTAACTCTACATATTATTTTTTTGCCTCTTTAATCATCACATGTATATATGGTTGAACATTTATTTGAGAAAGATAATATTATTCCCCTTCCATTATAATTACAAGATCCACCCTTTATAAATCCATAAATATTGGATCTTCTTTCATCCTCATCATGGATAAGTTGGCATGGTCTTGCCGACTTAATGCATCTGCCACCTTGTTTGACTTCCCAGGGTGATAATGAATTGAGAATTCATAGTCCTTAATCAACTCCAACCATCTTCTTTGGCGCATATTGATATCCTTTTGTGTGAAAATATACTTTAAACATTTATGATCAGTATAAATATCACACCTTTCACCATAAAGATAATTCCTCCAAATCTTTAATGAAAAGATAAATGTAGCTAACTCCAAATCATGAGTTGGGTAATTTTGATCATGGATTTTCAACTGTCGTGAGGCATAAGATATCACCATATCATTTTTCATGAGAAAACACTGTAATACCTTCTTGGATGCATCACTATAGATCACAAACCTTTCTCCACTACAAGGCAGTGTGAGCATAGGTGCACTGGATAATATTCTTTTCAACTCCTTGAAATTCTCTTCACACTCCTCCATCCACACGAACTTAACTCCTTTTCGAGTCAACTTGGTGAGTGTATTAGATAATCATGAAAAATCATTCACAAAACGTCGATAATATCCAGCCAAAACAAGAAAAATTTAGATCTCAGTTAATATTGTTGGTCTTGACCATCTTTCGATAACCTCTGTTTTTGCTAGATCCACATATATCCCCTCTTTTGAGATTATGTGACCCAAAAATGAAACTATTTGAATCCAAAATTCACACTTGGTAAATTTGGAATAAAGATTCTTCTTTCCTAGGGACTTTAATAGAATTCTGTAGTGTTCTTCATGTTATTCCTTTCCCTTTGAATAGACAAGAATATCATCTATAAAGACTACCACAAACTAATAAAGATAGTCTCTAAAAACTATATTCATTAGATCCATGAAGATAGCAGGGGAATTAGGAAGAAAAACTGGCATCACTATAAATTCATAGTGTCCATACCTTGTACAGAAAGCCGTCTTTGGTATATCATCCCTTTTGAACCTTAATTGATGATACCCTGAATGAATATCAATCTTGGAAAAGTATTGGGCTCCACATAGTTGGTCAAATAAGTCATCAATGCATGGGAGATGATATTTGTTCTTGATAGTGATCTTGTTATGTTCTCGATAATAAATACAGAGTCTCATTGATCCATCTTTCTTCTTAACAAATAGAACATGTGCTTTCCAAGGCGATGCACTAGGGCGTATGAATACCTTATCAAGATTATCTTGGAGTTGTTTCTTCAATTCCTGCAACACAATTGGGGCCATTCTATAAGGTGTCTTTGAAATGTGCATAACACCCGGCATGAGTTCTACTGAAAACTCAACTTCACGATTTGTTGTAAGACTTAGAAATTCCTCCGGAAAGACATCATAAAACTCCCATAAAATGGGCATATACTTAATCATGAGTTTCTCTCCAACCATTTGGGATAAATAACCTTTATTTATTGGAATTAAGACCCACAAGATGGAAGAAATTTCCACTGGGAGGTTATATTCATCCTTGCATCGATAGATGATTCTAGATTGATTGAGAATATAAAATGTGATTTCCCTTCTTTATCAATTGATATGAGTTCCGTATAAAGAAATCCAATCCATGCCAAGAATCACATCAAATTCCACTATAGGAAGGATGACAAGATTTACAGGAAGAAATTTCCCACAAACATCAATTGGAGAAGAATTGTAAACTTTTGATGCGACTGTTGCACCATTATGAGTTGTCACAGATAACTCAACATCTAATTGTTGAGGTAGTATGGCGATACCCTTAGAAAATTCTTCATAAATAATAGAGTGGGTGGATCAAGAATCAAATAAAACATTTGATACTTTAAAGGGGATGGTAAGTGTACCTTTCACCACTTCGTTATCGTACTCTACATCGCCGATAGTAATTACATGTAAATTTCATTTGTTTTTGTCCTTAAGAGTTTGTTGATGTCGATCATCATAAACAACACTTGGATTAGGGAACTGATTAGCATAATTCCCCATCTCCTTACACTTGAATCATTGAAGTGTATGAGGTGAATTCTGTGTATCCCTTTCTTTGTTCACATCATTAGACATCTTCTTCCCATTATTTCGACATTCAATTGCCAGATGACCTTCTTTTCCACACTTAAAAAATTTTCCTGTCCCTTTAAGAAAATTCCCTCCATGTTTCTTTCCACAATTTGAGTGTAAAGGAAAACTCATCTTCTTTTTATTGTGGTATTTAGATTTTCCTTTGAATTCCATTTTCCTCTTCTTATCAAAACCATATGATTGATGGTTTACTCTAATCTCCATCTCAACCTTGAGAGCACATCGAACTATTTCCTCATAGCTATTGATGACCCTTATGGAAAACACCCTTCGAAGACTTGGTTTTAAGCCACTGAAGAATTGATCAATTTTACTCTCAGGTTGGATAATAATTCTGGAAGCGTACCTTGCAAGTCTTGTAAAATTTTCTTCGTATGTACCAACAGATTCATCATCCTTTTTCTTCAGTTCGAGAAACTCTTTCTCTATCTTTGTTCGAAGAATAGGAGAGAAGTACTTATTGAAAAATAAGTTCTTGAACTCATCCCATTCCATGGACTCAATTTCATCCCTTTGCCTCGTACTCTTGATAAGATTCCACCATTGATCTGCATCACCTTCCAAACGATACACTGCTAAGATGACTTTTTCATGTTTAGAACATTGTAGAACTAAAAATATCATTTTAGTGTTACTGATCCATTGTTCAGCCACTAATGGATCCGAATACCCACTGAATGAAGGTGGACGCTGCCTCATGAAAGATTCAACAGAATTTTTCTCCTTCCTTTGCTCATTTGGAAGTCATGCATGATTCATAGCTTGAGAATGTTGTGTGACAATGGCTATAAGATTTTTCATTCCAGCTCCCACAATGTTTGGTTGATCAGGGTGACAATCATTGAATTGCCCTTCATATTCAATATTAACACTATTTCTTCAGGTTCTAGCCATTGACTAAAACCATGAAGCATAGTATTAGAAAAACTAATCATAATAGGAAAACCACATAATCAAGATTACAATTTCACACTTTAGGTCTTATCATAGGTTATTCAAGGACATTTCTAAAACACTATGATTATGTTCTATGCTTAGAATTATCCTTAGTGTTCTTACTAAGGTTTTCACATCCTAGTTTCCAAACGTTACCTATACCTTTACTCTGATACCAAATATAATGACCCAAAAATTACATACATTGTTATTACTTCACAATTGAAGCATACTTATTACAACATATAATGAAACCATGAAAGGACCGTATAGGTATAGTGTCTTTAGAAAATGGGAAACATAAACAACTGGTTCATAAAGCATCTACATTGTCTCCTATTTATTTCATTATATCTAGAGTCCCTTTGGGAATATTCTACTTAATAACATTCTTCCAGACCAGGGGAAAAGAAAACCTAAAAATGGGTGAGCTCAAATGCTCAGTAAGGGGTAAACAAAGGAAATATCAATCATATCATATCAATAAGAACATAACATTTTAAAAATACTAACCTGCAAAAGAGATCATAATATCATGACATGGGATGAATCATAACAGTGAAAAGTAATCCCAAATAATCATAACTTAAAACATGAAACTTTTTGGCATAAACACATAATCATAGAAAATCATTTCATATTAGTCAAAGATCATTTCCAAGACCATCATAGAGGAAAAAGTCCATTACTGATCCCATTTTACTCCTCATTCCAGTCCTGTATCACTGAACCAGATTAACTTGTCATTCCAGCCATGTATATCTCATGAGATATAAATCTTTACCCAATAAATTGGAGGGAGATATAGGTCCCACTCATCTCATAATGAAACCATTCTTATGTGTTCCACAAAATCATAATTTATACATCATAGCATAACCCATGTAATAAAAATGGGATTCTTAAACATCGTGACATCATAAAACAATTCATATAAGATAAGGGACATCATAAAAATAATCCCATCACATCATAATCAAATCAATGTAATAATAGGGATAGAAATAGAAACCTATTTTATCTTATATGGAAAATAATTTTGATAAAACACTTGAACTCCATTCTTGAGGAAAATATCCTTTCTACTTTAAAAACATTTTTCCTTTAATAACATGTCATACAATTTTAAACTAAAATAAGTTGATTAAAAATAAACTATAAAAATTTTAAAAGCAGCATCATGGAAATAATGTTCTATGAAATCATAAAAATCCATTCATTCCTTATAAGTTAAAAAAACATTTTTCTCATACTTTGGCCGGAAAAGTCAAAAAGTACCTCGTACTAAAAACGAAAAAAGTTTCCTTTCATATATTTTACAAAAAACTCAAAAATGGGTAAAATTGGATTTAAAAAATTGTAGGAGTATATAAATAATATTACATATTGAAGAAATATGGGCGTGGATGATAAATATTCCCCAGTAAATTCTGAATTATAAACAATCTTAAATAAAAATGAGATTGTGAGATTTTCACTTACCTTAGGTTTGGTTTCCTTTGTACGTATATGATCCTCCTGTATAATGATTTAAATAATTTCATTTACTTATTATAGAATCATATTCATTGTTATGATATCATATATGGTCATATACTTATCTTTTTGTTTGTAATATTTCATTGCTACTTGTTATTCAGGTGTTCATTTCTTTATGTTCTTATGCATGTTTTGTAAAATAAATTCTTATTCTTCTTTTTAGATTATAGATAACTCATTTACAGAATGGTATTAATGTAATATATATCATATTTATTTATTAAATTCATTTATATAATCATTATTCAATGAAGATCATGTAGAACGGGTCACATCACATCGTGGAGACGGTAGGCCGTACATACGCACGAGCGATGATATCATTCCCATGATCGTGAAATTGTATTGAAGTGTATGTATACTATTTAATAATCAATATCACTTTATAATAATCATATATAGTTATTCTTAACACCATTATACCCATCCAAGTAAGGTGGTGGTGGAAAAAATATTACACCACGGCATGGAGACGGTATTCCGTACATACGCTCACGCAGTGATTTCATTTTCCGTAGGATGGATAGAAGGTGAAATAGGGTTGTTTCATATTTATAATAACATATCAGAATATGATTGATACTTGTGTTATTACATCATAATGAAACAACTAAATAAGAGGAAGTATAAGAAGAAATAAATTTTAAAGAATCGTTAACGGATATTACCTCTTCTTTGACACGCCTCTTTGAAACCACCTCTTAGGGCACTAAACTTGGTCTTTGAAGAAGACCAGGACCTCTATTATGTTCATATGGAAGTTGAGAAGGGAAATGGGTAGGGTTTGGCCGATATTGAAGGCTCAAAATGGTGTGAGGAGGAGAAGGAGGAGGTGCCCTTTTATAAGGGAGGAGAGGGGCACCTTTGGAATTATAAGAAATATTAATTTATAATAAATTCCATACCCACTTAAAAACATCCTAAAATGACTCAAATCCGAAGCTTATATGAGATAGGGTTGTAATATCATCAACCAAAAAAAATTATACAAGTTGGGAAATTATTTTAAACATTATTAACTTGATTTATCCTTATATAATCAATTTAATTTTATTTGTGGTAATAATATTCTTAGGTTTAAAAAATTATAAATAATTACTTATATATTGTGAATTTTCCATAATTGTATACTTTATTACATTTTTGACCATATAAATTTTAATTTATAATTTCTAAATATATATTTTTTTTTTGATTTTTAAACAATTTAATAATATGTAATTTTTATAAAATAACAATACAGTCAATTTTGACACTATTCATTTATTTGAATTTAACTAAAATATACACAGAAGATATGTTTGAACTAAAATGATGAATAGATTCATAAAATTTCGTATTTATCTATAAAATTAGTGGATAACATTAAATAGTTCATATAGTATTTATTTTAATACTTTTAAAATCATTTATTTGATAATTCAATGAATAACATAATTTCAACATCAATATCGTGTCATAATTAATGATAATTATTTAATATCTAAAACTTATAAATAAATTTATAGGATGTATATAATTATATTATCTTTCTAGAAACTATTTATATATGAAGTTTTATGATGTGTATCATTAAATTAAAATTATTACACTTATAAGATTTAAGAGAGTGACATGTTGTCACTTTCTCTGGTTTTAATAATAATTATATTATTTCATGATCAAAAGTCCATAAAATGAATCTAGTACAACCCTTAGGTGATATGGGTCGACTTGTATTCATCCAATAGGATTTTGAAAAGTTTTAGGGTAATTTTAAAATCTTATTTTTACCCTTAATTACCAGAGTTACCTTTAACTGTAGTAAAAAAATTTTGTAGTTACTTTTAATAATATCAAAAAAATAAAAGTAACCTATTAACATAATTTGGACCCAATTAATTCAAATATTTAATCCATTTTTAAAAATTCAAAACACAAAATTTGCAGTAATTAATTTAAAATTAATCCCATTGTTAAGAAAACGGGTTTTAAATGTTAAAACATTGCCAAAGATTGAAATGTTTTTACCAATGAATTCAATGTAAAATTAATTGTAATGACATACTTTATATTAAATGGTTAAAATATTTTATATTTATACTTAAAACCATTTAATATTATAAATTAACCATATAAATTATTGCGATGAAAAAAGTTGTTTTCAATTAAAATATAGCGTGTTTTTACTATTCATTAAAATATATAAGTTATCATAATAATATGAAAATTTTATCCAAAGTAAATTTTTATATCCTGATTCCAAAGAAGAATTTTATTTTTTCAAATTGAAATTATAAACATGTCAAAAACTATATTTAATGTTGGTGCGCCATCAAAAGGCGAGAAAAACAGCAGTTTTGGAAAAATACTTATTTTACATGAAAAATTTATTTTGTTCTCATACCATGTTCTAAAAAATGTGTAAGATGAATAATAATGATATAAAATCTAAAACATAGTTAATACTATTCATAAAAGCTAGTTTATATAATATATTATTGTTTAGTGAAACTCGATATTGCGTACAACAAACACTATCGAGGAAGGTTGCTTTTGCGTATAACGCAAGCCAAGCTAGTGTTGTGTGTAGTGAAAGATTCCTTTGATGTTCTGTATAAGATAAGACATTAAAAAATATACTTCTCATAAAATATCAGGGTGTTACATTCTACCCCCCTTAAAATGAATTTCACCCTCGAAATTTGTCACTTCGTAACAAATAGATGAGGATACCTCTCCCTCATCATATCTTCAAGATCCCATGTAGCTTATTCTAATTGGTGGTTCCTCCATAAAACATTAACAAAAAGACTGGTCTTGTTTCGTAGAACTTTTTTTCTACGATCCAGAATCTCTATCGGCTGTTCTTCATAAGAAAGATCTTTCTCCAATGGTACAACTTCTGAGCTTAGAAAATGTGAGGTATCGGGTATGTACTTTCTCCGGAGAGATATATGGAACACATCGTGAACTTGAGAGATATTCAGTGGAAGCGCCAATCGGTAAGATACCTTCCCAACACGATCCAATATTTTGAAAGGACCGATATACCTAGGTCTCAACTTTCCCTTAATTCCAAATCTAATTACTCTCTTCCATAGAGATATTTTTAAGAACACTTTAGCGCCCACTTCAAACTCTAGGTCTTTTCTTCAGTTGTTGGCATAACGTTTTTGTCGAATCTGTGCTGATCTTATGTGTTGTTGAATAGATCTGACTTTTTCTGCCATCTCATCAACAAGATCAGGTCCTAATAGCTTTCTTTCCCCAACTTCATCCCAGCAAGTTGGAGTCCTACATTTCTTTCCATAGAGAGCTTCATAAGGATCCATCTGAATACTGGAGTGAAAGCTATTATTAAAAGAAAATTCCACCAAAGGTAGGAGTTGATCCCAACCACCTTTGAAATCCATAGAGAAATCTCTTAACATATCTTCTATAGTTTTGATTGTTATCTCAGACTGACTGTCTGTCTGAGGATGATATGTAGTGCTGAAACTGAACTCTGTATCTAGAGTATGTTGAATACATCGCCAGAACATCGAGGTAAATCTCGGATCCCGATTAGATATAATGGAACGTGGTACTCCATGAAATCTTACCACTTCCTTCACATATATCCTGGAAAGCTAATCCAGATATAAATCTTCATTAATAGCAATTAAGTGTGCTGACTTCGTAAGTCGATCAAATATGACCCAGATAACATTATTGCCTTTGGATGTTTTTTGATGTCCGGTGACAAAGTCCATAGTGATGTTTTCCCATTTCCATTCGGGTATGGGTAATGGTTGTAACATTCCCTTTGACTTCTATCTCTCAGCTTTAACTTACAGACAAACCAAGAATCGAGAGACATATTTAGCAACATCTCTTTTCATGACATCCCACCAGAAGTACTCTTTTAGGTCCTTATACATCTTCATGCTTCTAGGATGAATAGACAATGAAGAACTATGAGCCTCATCCAGTAGCTCCTACTTTAATTCTAGGATGGGAGGAACACAAACCCAATTCCAAAACCTTATTATCCATCACAATCAAGGTTGAATTCAGGAACATTTCTCACCTTCTTTTTTAACTGTACATCTTCTTTTTGTGCCTCTTTAATCTTCACATGAATAGATAGTTGAACATTTATTTGAGAAAGATAATATTTTTCTCCTTCAATTATAATTCCAAGATCCATCCTTTTTAAATCCATAAATATTATATCTTTTGTGATCCTCATCATGGATAAGCTGGCATGGTCTCGTCGACTTAATGATTCTACCACCTTGTGTGCTTTCCTATTGTGATAAATAATTGAGCAGTCGTAGTCCTTAATCAACTCCAACAATCTTCTTTGGCGCATATTCAGATCCTTTTGTGTGAAAATATACTTTAATATTTTATGATCAGTATAAATATCACACCTTTCATCATAAAGATAATGCCTCCAAATCTTTAATGCAAAGATTACCATAGCTAACTCCAAATCACGAGTAGGGTAATTTTGCTCATGGATTTTCAACTGTCGTGAGGCATAAGCTATCACCATATCGTTTTGCATGAGTACACACCCCAATCCCTTCTTGGATGCATCACTATAGATCAAAAACCCGTCTCCACTACAAGGCAGTTTGAGCACAGGTGCACTAGATAACCTTCATTTTAACTCCTTCAAATTCTCTTCACACTCCTTCGTCCACACGAACATAATTCCTTTTCAAGTCAACCTGGTGAGTGGATTAGATAATTGTGAAAAATCATTCACAAAACATCGATAATATCCAGCCAAACCAAGAAAACTTCGGATCTCAGTTACTGTTGTTGGTCTCGACCATCTTTCGATAACCTCTGTTTTTTCTTGATCCATAGATATCCCCTCTTTTGAGATTATGTGACCCAAAAATGAAACTATTTGAATCCAAAATTCACACCTGGTAAATTTTTCATAAAGATTCTCCTTTATTAGGGTCTTTAATACAATTCTCAATTGATCTTCATGTTCTTCCTTGCTCTTTGAATAAAAAATAATATCGTCTATAAAGATTACCACAAACTAATCAAGATAGTCTCTATAGACTCTATTAATTAGATCCACGAAGATAGCATGGGAATTAGTAAGACCAAATGACATCACTAGAAATTCATAGTGTCCATACCTTGTATGGAAAGCCTCCTTTGGTATATCCTCCCTTTTGACCCTTAATTGATGATACCCTGAACGATGATCAATCTTGGAAAAGTATTGGGCTCCACGTAGTTGGTCAAATAAGTCATCAATGCATAGGAGAGGATATTTGTTTTCTATAGTGATCTTGTTATGTTCTCGATAATCAATGCAGAGTCTCATTGATCCATCTTTCTTCTTAAAAAACAGAACATGTGCTCCCCAAGGTGATACACTAGGGCATATGAATCCCTTATCAAGATTCTCTTGGAGTTGTTTCTTCAATTCCTGCAACTCAATTGGGGCTATTATATAAGGTTTCATTGAAATGGGCATAGCACCCGGTATGAGTTATATTGAGAACTCAACTTCACGATTTGGTGGAAGACCTGGAAATTCCTCTGGAAAGATATCATCAAACTCCCGTACAATGGGAATATTCTTAATCATGAGTTTCTCTCTAACCATTTGGGATATATAACCTTAGTTTATTGGAATTAAGACCCATAAGATGGAATAAATTTCCACAGGAAGGTTATTTTCATCCTTGCATCGATAGATGATAGTAGATTGATCGGGAATATTATATGTGATTTCCCTTCTTGGAAATTGATATGATCTCCGTATAAAGAAATCCAATCCATGCCAAGAATCACATCAGATTCCACTATAGGAAGGATCACAATATTTGTAGGAATCACTTTCCCACAAACATCAATTAGAGAATAATTGTAAACTTTTGATGTGACTGTTGTTCCATTAAGAGTTGTCACAGCTAACTCAACATTTAATTGTTGAGGTAGTACGATGATACCCTTAGAAAATTATTCATAAATAAAAGATTGGGTGGATCCAGAATAAAATAAAACATTTTCTACTTTAGTGTGGATGGTAAATATACCTTTCACCACTTAGTTATCATACTCCACATCGTCGATAGTAATTGCATGTGACTTTCCTTTTTCTTTGGCCTTAAGAGTTTATTGTAGTCGATCATCATCAACAACCCTTGGATTAGGGCATTGATTGGCATAATTCCCCATCTCCTTTCACTTGAAACATTGAAGTGTAGGAGGTACATTCTGTGTATCCCTTTCTTTGTTCGCATCATTATACATCTTATTCCCATTATTTCAACATTCAATTACCCTATGACCTTCTTTTCCACACTTAAAACATTTTATTGTCCCATTAATACAATTATCTCCATGTTTCATTCCACAATTTGAGCATAAAAGAAAAACTCATCTTCTTTTAAGTGTGGTCTTTAGATTTTCTTTTGAATTCCATTTTCCTCATCTTATCAAACCCATATGATTGATGGCTTACTCCAATCTCCATCTCATCCTTGAGAGCACATCGAACAATTTCCTCATAGCTATTGAATTCCTTTATGGCTAATTCCCATAGAAAAGTTGGTTTTAAGCCACTAAAGAATCGATCGATTTTACTCTCATGTTGGATAATAATTCTAGAAGCGTACCTTGCAAGTCTTGTAAAATTTGATTCGTAGGTACCAATAGATTCATCATCATTTTTCTTCAGTTCAAGAAACTCCTTCTCCATCTTTGTTTGATGAATAAGAGGAATGTAATTATTGAAATATAAGTTCTCAAAATCTTCCCATTCCATGGACTCAATTTCACCCCTTTGCCTTGTATTCTTGATAAGATTCCACCATTGATCAGCATAACCTTCCAAACGATACAATTCTAAGATTACTTTTTCATGTTCAGAACATTGTATTACTGAAAATATCTTTTTAATGGTACAGATACATTGTTCAGCCACTAATGGATCAGAAGACCCGCAGAATGAAGGTGGACGCTACCTCATGAAGGATTCAACCGAATGTTGCTCCTTTTTTTGCTCGTTTAGAAGTCATGTATGATTCATTGCTTGAGAAAGTTTTGTGAGCACGGCTACAAGATTTTTCATTCCATCTCCCATAATGTTTGGTTTCTCAGGGGGACAATCATTGCATTTCCCATCGTATTCAGCATTAACATTGTTCCTTCAGGTTCCAGCCATTGACTAAAACTAAGAAGCATAGTGTGAGAAACACTAATCATAATAGGAAAACCACATAATCAAGAATAAAATTTTACACTTTAGGTCTTATCATAGGTTATTCATGGCCATTTCTAAACCACTAAGATTATGTTCTATGCTTAGACTTATCCTTAAGGTTCTTACTAAGGTTTTCACATCCTAGTTTCCAAAGGTTGACTATACCTTTGATCTGATACCAACTATAATTACCCATACTTCACATACATTGTTATTATTTCAGAATTGAATCATACTTATTACAACATATCACAAAACCATGAAAGGACCATATAGGTACAGTGTCTTTAGAAACTGGGAAACATAAACAACTAGTTCATAATGAATCTACACTTTCTCCCATTTATTTCATCATAACTAGAGTCCCTTTTGGAATATTCTACTTAATACCCTTCTTCTAGACCTAGTGAAAAGAAAACATACAAATGGGTGAGCTCAAATGCTCAGTAAGGGGTAAACAAAGGAAATATCAATCATATCATATCCACAAGAACATAACATTTAGAAAATCTTAACCTGAAAAAGAGATCATAATATCATGACATGGGATTAATCATAGTAGTGAAAAGTAATCCCAAATAATCATAACATAAAACATGAAACTTTGTGGCATACACACATAATCATAGAAAATCATTTCATATTAGTCAAGTCTCATTTCCAAGACCATCATAGCAGACAAAGTCCATTACTGAACTAAGTTCACTCTTCATTCCAGTCATGTATCGCTGAACCATATTAACTTTCCATTCCATCCATGTGTATATCACGAGATATAAATCTTTATCCAATGAATTGGAGGGAGATATAGGTCCCACCCATCTTATAATTAAACCATTCTTATGTGTTCCACAAAATCAAATTCATACATCATAGCATAACCCATGTAACAAAAATGGGATTTTTAAACATCGTGACATTATAAAACAAATCATATAAGATAAAGGACTTCATAAAAATAATTCCATCACAACATAATCAAATCAATGTAATAATAGGTATAGAAATAGAACCCTATATTATATTATAATGAAAATAATTTTGATAAAACACTTGAACTCCATTCTTGATGAAAATATCCTTTCTACTTCAAAATAATTTTCCCTTTCATAACATGTCATTCAATTTTAAACTAAAATATGTTAATTAAAAATAAACATGAAAACTTGTAAATTAAGATTCATTGAAATAATGTTCTATGAAATCATAAAAATCCATTCATGCTGTATAAGTTAAAAAAACATTCTTCTCGTACATTGGCCGGAAAATTCAAAAAGTACCTTTTTCTAAAAAGAACAAAAGATTACTTTCATATCTTTTACTAAAAACTCACCAATGGGTAAAATTTGGTTTTAAAAATTTTAGAAGGATAGAAATAATATTAAATATTGAGGAAACATGGATTTGGACAAAAAATATTCCCCAGTAATTTTTGAAGTATAAGCAATCTCGGATAAAAATGAGATTGCGAGATTTTCCATTACCGTAGGTCTGATTTGCTTTGTACATATACGAACCTTCTGTATAATGATTTAAATAATGTTATTTACTTATTACAGAATCATATTCATTTTTATTATATCATATATGGTCATATTCTTATCTTCTTATTAGCAATTTTTCATTGCTTCTTGTTATTCGGGTGTTCATTGCTTTACGTTCTTATGCATGTGTTGTCGAATAAATTCTTATTATTCTTTTTAGGTTATAGATAACTCATTTATATAATGGTATTAATGTAATATATATCATATTTATTTATGAAATTCATTTATAGAATCATTATTCAATTAAGATCACGTAGAAGGAGTCACATCACATCGTAGAGACGGTAGCCCGTACATACGCACGAGCGATGATATCCTTCCCATGATCGTGAAATTGTATTGCAGTGTATGTATAATATTTCAGTATCAATATAACTTTAAAATAATTATATATAGTTATTATTTATACCATTATACCGATCCAAGTATGGTGGTGGTGGAAAAAAGATTACACCAAGGCGCAGAGACGGTATTCCCTACGTACGTACGCCTGGTGATTTCATTTTCCGTAGGATGGATAGAAGGTAAAATAGGGTTGTTTCATATTTATAATAACATATAATCATATTAGTGATACTTATGTTATTAATTCATAATTAAAGAACTAAATAAGAGGAAGTATAGGAAGAAATAAATTTGAAATAATCGGTAACAGATATTACCTCTTCTTCGACACGCCTCTTTGAAACCTCCTCTTAGGGCACTAAAATTTTTCTATGAAGAAGACCACGACCTCTAGTATGTTTCTAATGAAGTATAGAAGGGAAATGGGTACGTTTTGGATGAGATTGAGGGCTCAAAATGGTGTGAGGGGGAGAGTTAAGAGGTGCCCTTTTATAAGGGAGGAGAGGGGCACCTTTGGAATTATAAGAAATTTTAATATATAATAAATTCCAACCCCACTTAAAAACCTCTAAAAATGAATAAAATCTGAATATTATATGAGATAGGGTTGTAATATCATCAACCAATAAAATTTAGAAATGTTGGGAAATTATTTTAAACATTATAAACTTGATTTATCCTTATATAATCTATTTTAATTTTATTTGTGGTAATAATATTCTAAATTTTAAATCATTATAAATAATTACTTATATGTTGTGAATTGTCCATAATTGTATAATTTATTACATTTAAGACCATATACATTTTAATTTATAATTTTTAAATATTTTTTTGATTTATAAACAATTTAATATATGTAATTTTTATAAAATAACAATAGTGTCAATTTTGACACTATTCATTTATTGGAATTTAAATAAAATATACACAAAAGATATTTCAAAATAAAAGATTTAATAGATTCATAACATGTCATATTTATCTAGAAAATTATTGGAGCATATTAAATAGTTCATATAATATTTATTTTAAAATTTTTAAAATCATTTATTTGATAATTCAATGAATAACATAATTTCAACATCACTATTGTGTCATAATTAATTATAATTATTTAATCTCTAAAAATTATAAATAAATTCATATGATTTAGATAATTTTATTATATTTCTATGGACTATTTATATGTTAATTTTTATGATGTTTATCACTAAATTAAAATTATTACACTTATAAGATTTAAGAGGGTGACATGTTGTCACTTTCTTTGGTTTTAATAATAATTATATTATTTTGAGGTCAAAAGTCCATGAAATGAATCTATTCTGACCCTTAGGTGATATAGGTTGAATTTTATTCATCAAATAGAATTTTTTAAAGTGTTAGGGTAATTTTACAATCTTATTTTTACCCTTAATTACCAAATTTACCTTTAACTATAGTAAATAAAAATTATCGTAGTTACTATTCATAATATCAAAAAAAATAAAAGTAAACTATTAACATAATTTGGACCCATTGAATTCAAATATGTAATCCATTTTTCAAATTTCAAAACACAAAAGTTTCAGTAATTAATTGGAAATTAATCCTGTTGTTAAGAAATTGGGTTTTAAAAGTTAAAACATTGCCAAAGATTGAAATGTTTTTACCTATGAATTCAATGTAAAATTAATGGTAATGACATAAATTATATTAAATAATAAAAATATATTCTATTTATATTTTAAAACAATTTAATATTATAATTTAACCATATGAATTATTGCGATGAAAAATTTGTTTTTAATTAAAATATAGCGTGTTTTTACTATTTATTAAAATATGAAAGTTATCAGAATAATATGAAAAAATTATCCAAAGTAAATTTTTATATCCTTATTCGAAAGAAGAATTTTATTTTGTCAAATTGAACTTATAAACATGTCAAAAACTAGATTTAATGTGGGTGTGCCATCAAAAGGAGACAAATCTGCATTTTTTTAAATACTTATTTCACCCGAATTTTTTTTGTTCTCATACCATGTTCTAGAAAATGTTTAAGATGAGTAATAATGTTATAAAATTTATAATTTAGTTAATAATATTAATAATAGATAGTTTATATAATATATTGTTTAGTGAAACTCGATATTTCGTACAACACATGATATCGAGGAAGGTTTCTTTTTCATATAACGCAAGCCAAGCTAGTGTTGTGTGTAGTGAAATATTCCTTTAATATTGCATATAACATAATACATAAAAAAACACTTGACTTAAAATATCAGGGTGTTACAGGATTGCTCCTAGAAGGAAGTAATGATTTTATAGGAAGTTTATTTGGCATGGCTTACCCATACATATGCGGTTTTAGAGGTGTGCATAAGAGGGAGTGGTGGTCACCTTTTATTGGGAAGGAATATGACTCACTTGGAATTTTTGAAAAAAAGTTAGGTGTAAAAATGTCCTT